>JAUPFV010000001.1:347722940-349056923 GCA_036936605.1 Limnanthes douglasii subsp. nivea
AGTTTATATACGATTTCACACATGTATCTTATATGAACCATGACTAATTAATCATCATGCTTAAACCTCATAGATGGGATAAACTTTATCCACGCCTAGTGAGTCGAATTCATTTTCTATCTTACACCCACCACCCTTGTTGGCATATTTTTTTGATATTGTTTTTCCAAAATAAAAATAAAACGTCATTGAAGTACATATCTTGCAAAATATTTTTTTTATGTATGTTTAAAAACTTTTTGTATTAGGCACATAAGATAAATGTTAAACTTTCTAAGGTGGAGAACGCTTAGAAGCGGTAGCTGGCTTTGTGGTAGACTCTTCTACTTTCTTGGACTGTCCACCTACTTTTACTATAGACAATTTGTTCAGAGGTATTTTCTATTTTGATATTTTACTCTCAATTGGAATGTCACACACAAAAAATTCACTGTGAACATCTGTACTATACCAGAGGCCACTAGTGAAAAAAATACTCTAGCATGATCATATTTTGGTACAAATGTCGGAAGGTCGCGACTTCTCTTTTAGTAATGCATAATTCTCCTTCACCTCATGAGTTCTTATAATAATATGACGCCCTATTATTGTAAATAATGATAAGATAAATAAATTTAAACGGATCGAGAACTCATAAAGTGACAAAGAGAAACACTTATGACGCAACCTCCAAAGGTCGTCTTCTTTTACGTTGTCTCCCATGATCCGCACATATATGAAGTATTGTTTCTCATATTTTGCTGCAATTATGAAGGTCAATCACAACTCTTGCACATTGACTCACGATAATATATAGATATGGGGAATCCTACCATCCATTAATTGTTTTCATTGAAAGAAATTAAGACACATTAAAGTGAATTATAAACATGACAAGACATGAAAATTGTCACATAAAGAACTTCCAAAAATTAGGAACCAATTAGCTTAAACACAAGTGATTCCTCTTAAAGAACAACAATAGATCCGACCCTATGGGAAACCAAATCTCATGGTTAATATTGTAGGTGAAAAATATGATCTCACCGTCAAATGCATTAAACGGTGTCTCATCTGGACCAGGGATACGAACATGAACGTAGGAGGAATGACCCACTCCAACCATTTTTGCATCATCCTTTTAGGTGCAAAATATTTATACTCCCCTTCATATACCATATGTTCCTCGTGATATTCCATATTATTCTTGATAAATTCGGTACAAAAACCGTATTGACCGTTGGGAAGATCACCAAAACCATTTGTACAAGAAGTGGTGAAGTCGGTTAGATGATCATCATCACAAAGGACTCACGTCCGGCTCAGACGCTAGAAGTACCTAAAATTGCACAAAATTAACACTTAATGACTCGGAATCTCAAGACTTATTCTCCTGTTTATATTTTTGTACAAGAGGTGCAAAGTCGACTTCATCAAACAAGTGTGAGGAATCTGACCTAATTGGATAAAGGTTGTTATGGATTTCAGTATCTGAATCGACTCTTTATGGTGATCGATCATCCTTGGGTGGTGGAAGATTATTTATATGGAAAAAACATAGCAAATGAGTTAATTGGCAAGGAAGACAAAGTAAATCTGTAAGTATATTTCAAACTACCAGTAATAAAGTCTTGATTCAAGCAGGTGTTGCTCAAATATATGTACCTTGTCAAAAATCATATGCAAGATATCACAGTCATCGCTTGGTATTAATACATAGAGAAAAGTGAAGTTTTAAGCGTGATTACAAAAATCAATTCGTTAATTAAAGCTTCACTTCAATCAAAAACCAAATTAATTGTGATTTGAATCCTCAATTTCGACACAAACAACAACTTCCAAATTACTTACAAAGGCTTTTTAGTCAAAATGGAAGATGGGAAATTAACAGGTTTCAAGAATAAAGTATGTGAATAAGGAACCTTGACTACAATCGCTTTTATCCTTCAGACTCACGAGTAATGTACAAGCCACAACAAAGCCACACAAACTTACCTTGATGGATTTAATAACATACTCACCCCGTAAATGAAATTGATAATCCTGTAAAAGAACTTAAAAACAAATTGAGAGAGAATGGGAGAACATGTTGGTATAGTAAAAACCATTGTAAGAGTTCATATTTTATTGATATTTGGCATGATCTAGTGTTATATTAATCTTAAATTAAGATTGATAGTTTTGTAGTGAATATACTTTTATTTTGCAAGTATACTTGGAATTTAGTTTTATTAGGTTTCAAATATGAATACATGTGTGGTTTCGCATGTGATTTACATATATAGTTTCACATACGATGTAAAAATGGGATTTCACACATAAAATTTGTTTTTAACTCTCTTTTGAATCACGTTTCACATGTCGAGGGAATGAAAATTTCATTTCTCACAACCCTAAGTAACTTGGGTAGGAACAACAATTTATTTTTTTAATAACGATCTGATCTAGGATTTTTTGTTTTTTTGCACCATGGTTATTAAACAGGTTTATTTCAAGTGGTAAAAATGTATTTTTTTCTCTCTCCAACGCATATGAATTAATGATGAAGATTATAAATAATCTTCTTGAACTAGTACTCGGGTTGTTTGTAATTGGATTTTTAAAATTGGATTTTTTTTGTACATGATGATATAAAAATAAACTGCCAGATTTCTAGTTCAAGTTATATATATTTTTTAGATATTAATTTTAAATTTAGATTAATGGTTTCGTAGTTAGTATACATTAATTTTGAAATTATTTTGGATACAATGTACAAGTACGGTTTCTCATGTGACATTTGTTTTTAATTTCTCCTTATTCATGTTTCGCATGTCATATGAATCAAGTTTTTGCATAGCTTTACTATTATAAGATATTTTTTACAATTATAGTAATATAATATTATAACATATTTTTACATATTTCGCATAGCTTTACGATTATAACTTTTTGCTTAAAAATTTAGCAAACCATATTTTATAAATATGACATGATAGCTATTAGTTTTGTTGAATGATAAAACAAAGTTATAGCAAATGGTTAATTCTCATCCGATTGAAGTCAAAGGGTTTTACAAAATCAAAATAAATATGATTTGTTTTTTTCTAAACCTTAAACTTGTGGCGAACAATCAATCGTTCTCCGAGGTAAAGGTGTTTGGAATATCAAACTCCTTGTGTACATTGGTAATGACCAACCAGATAATTCATCTTGATTATAATTATACTATCGAATACCTATAATTAGTATAGCATGTGGATCTCTCCGAGTCATATAACGCTAACCCGGATCATGCACTTCATCTATAATTATGAATCCGATTTTTAGACCGGTCTCTTTTACCCACTCGGTCATTAAATCAAAATTTTAGTTTCGTGGTCACAAACTCATACCCCCTACAACAAAAAACCAATGTTAAAGTTTTTGGAGTATCAGATTTTGAAATGATCATATAAAGTTTTGTACGAATATTATATTAGATTTTGCAAGTAATAATGTAGGTTTTCACATTCATGGTCTAAGTTGGAAAACTATAAGAACAAGCATCTAAGTCAATATTCCACGTAATTATTACTACAAAGACGTGAAAACAATATATGAAACCTAAAACAACCAATATATCCATAGTAAGAATAGTTTAATACAATTCTTCACTCTATTGGCAAAATAGTTATTTTTTATCATTTGTATGGAAAAATAAATAAGATAAGTTTTGCATATGTTTCTTTTTATTCATATAAACTCATAGTTTTTAATGACGTGCGACGCCCAGTGACGATAAGTGATCCGAAGGCTGCGACGGCGTGGCGAGGGTCGCGACATTCGCCTTTTCGTTTATTAAACTATTATTAAAATAATAATTAATATAATAAAAATTATATGTATTAAAGAATTAAATATTGAATAATAATTTTTATATTTAAAAAATTGAAATCTGTTGTTAAAATTATGCTTTAATTTTTTTTTGAATTATATTTAATAAATTTAAAAATATTATTTATATAAATGGATAGTGAAGAAATGATCAAAATTGATATATAGAAAATTAAATATGTATAAGAAATTGCTGCATAGATTTATTTTCTAATAATATGAACGGTCAAAGTTATTTAATTAAAAGAAATATGCTTTCTAGAAATACGAACAGTCAAAGTTATTTAATTATTAACCTAAGTAGAAAAGTGATACATTGGTGTAAAAATCTTTGTAGAAATATGTATAAAAAAAATAGAGACTCTTATGTCCAATGGTGCATGTACTCACATTATTTAATAATTAATATCAATTATATTAAAAAAAATATGGAAGAGTCGGTCTAATATTCAACGGTTACATCAACATTTAACTACTTACATATATTTTTGAATTTTTTTTTAAAAAAAAAATTCACAAACAGGAAAGTTGCAGCACCTCAAGACGATGCACCATATACCCATGGCGCCGCCGTGACGGTCGCCATATCGACTAGGGTACCTTGCCATAACATGAGGAGCTGCAGCTTCGCCTTGCAGCACCTCACGCCGCGACGACGCTTTTAATTATTCTGCATAATTCATACTACTTATTTTGCGTATAGTTTCTTTAAGGTTTCACATCTATAATTATATAAGATTTTGCGTAGATTTTTGTATTATTGGTTTAGGTTAGAAAACGATAAGAACAAGCATCTGAAATCAATATTTCATGTAAAATCTTGTTATCATGAAACAAAAATAACACATAGGTCATATTAAAAAACCCAACAAGTCGGTGATTATGGAATAATATAACTCGCAATTATCTTAACAAAATATTTCATGTTATTTGTCTCCTATGTGGCAAAATAAGTAAGTTAGGTTTCTGATATATCATTTCAAATTTGTTTCACATCAAACATACTACACGTTTCACATATAACTTATAAAATATTTTGTATTTATAATATATTATATATCGTAACTAATAGCGTAGATTTTCATATTCTTGGCCTAGGTTGAAAAGTGATAAGAAAAAACATATACAATTAATGTTTCACGTAAACCTTGCTACCACGACACCAAAAAAACATTAGGGTCCTAACAAGACCAATAAATCGTTTGATTGAATGGCATAAAATAATTCGTCATTATATTGATTGGCGCAGTTAGTTTTATGCATCACCGTTGTGGCAAAATAAATAAGGAAGGATTCACATATATGATATCTCCTCCATTTTGTATCATATATACGACACTTTTTGCCTATACTTTATATAAAGTTTCACATGTTTAATACATTATATTTTGTAAGCAATAGTGAAATTTGTGTATTCATGTTCTATGATGGAAAATAATAAGAAAAAAAATCTAAAGTCAATATTTCACTTAAAACTTGCTACCAAGAAGCCAAAACAACATTTGGATCCTTACAAATCCAATAGATCTGTAGTTAGAATTACCTGAAATAGTTTTTCATTACATTAGTGACATCGTTAGTTCTATTCGTTAGTTATATGTCGAAATAATATCTATAATTTTCCAGTATAAAAACTTACATATAATATTAGGCGACAAATCGATGGAGCATTATGTGGAATTTGCCATTGAGCCAACAACTTTATTGGGTTATTCGCCAACGCAACGACAAAATACATTTGGAATTTTGCCGAGTCCTAATGATCTTTAGGACATGTGCGAAACTTTTGATATATATAATGTGAAATATAATGTTTATAGTTACTTTTGGTTGCACAAAAAAATTACAATATGTTTTGCAATGCAATGGTGAATGAATATCATCATCTTCTTCGGTTATTCAAAATTTACAAATTCAACAAATTTCTATAAAAAAAATAGATTAAAGTAATTATACCTTTTCCACACTCGTTTCTAATAACATTTCCACGGATGTTGTAGTATGAATATGCATCATTTTCTCGTTTGTTTCAATCATATTTGATCGTTGGAATGTGAAAAACTTGAAATATTGTAACAATGATTTTTTGATTTGTTTTTAAACTTTGAGTTATCTTTTGAGATCGGAAGCTAAATGGTTTCTTATTTGTAAGAATGAATGTTAAGTTGTGTGAGTTCCTGGATTATGCATTATAGAACTACGTTTAGTAAAAATAATGGGAGTAGTTGTAAATAACCAACCAGACTTATTTAAATAATAATGCTTTTAAATACAATCATTCCTTATTTAATACTTTTATTGTTTTCTTTTTCTTACAATTAGTATTTTTTTCTTTTAATACCTTTATTCTTTTCTGTGTTCTACTATTTTTTTTAGATGTTATATTCATGTGTGATTATCATATTCATGTCTAAACGCGAGATCCGAGCTCAATACATGTTTAAACGCGAGACCAACTTATCAAGATCTGACAAAAAAATAATAATTCGTGAATCTATGTTAAAAAACAAAATCGATAAAGTACTTTCCATTACTTTTTCAAACTTCTTGAAAAATATAGAGTTCAAAAAAATACAAAATAATATTGACAAGATTAAATGTTATTAAAAAAAGCTGGATATTAAATTATTATTAAATATTATATTTGGATGTAAAGTGGAAATATGTGATAGTGAGGTTAAATTTGGTATTAAACATTTTCAGTATATTATCCTACAAAATGTAATATCATCTAATTGTTTTTTTTGAATTAATAAACTATATCAATTTTCGAAAACAAGTCCAATTAGAAAAATAACACTTCATAACTAATTAATGCAGAACGTCAAAATAAACATAGTCAAATTTATCTGTTCACGACAACTCTTCAAAACATGTTACACTTGGGTATTGACCAAAACGCAATGAAAATAACTTGTTCATCTCCAATTTCTTTAATAATGAAAGTCGCTGTAACGAAGCAGTCCCATAGGTGTGGCTAAACCACGTTTCATATAGTCAAGGCTATCAAGATGGAATCTCTCGAGCTTCATCGATTTTGCTACGCAATGATTTAGCTGAAGCCTTAGGAGGCGGCTTCAGTATCATCTCTACAATATTTATCTAATCCATTTCCCCTCAACCCAGCTACATCAAATGACTTGGCCTGTGTATATTTATTCATTCTTACAGTAAATAATCAAACACTCACTAGCATTCAAATTAGAGTTGGTGCACAAATGAAAATCCATAACAAATATTCGGTACTGTGAAAGCAATAAATAATACAGCCATGATTTTATTGACGAATTCGATAGTTTGCAAAGAAAATAGCATCAATTCACGATAGGGCTATGAAACGATCTTACAGCTAGAACCAAACAAGCCCCTTATTTCTCCCAGTCCCAGGAGATCAGTTGTTATGTTAAATTCAAGATAACAAAGTGTGTGTTTTCTTGTGAGTTAGAAATAGCATCAGAAAAAATCTATACAAAGCAACTCACAAATTGACAATCTTGTGAAACTGGTGCAGCAATATATGCATCTTTTTCTATATTAATCCCTTTGAAATAGCTAATCTGAATCAGCTTATATTTTTTAAGCATGTCAGCAAGCACATCATGATCCAACAGCCAACGGTAAGCTAATAACATCACATGACAGACTGATATCAAGGGTCAGAGCGCATACCTCTCTATGAATGCTTGCTATTTCCGTTTACATTTTTAAGCCTCTATCATGCTACTGTTCATCGCACAAGCCCTGAAAGGGAGACAATTCATTAACCGTTAAAATCATATATTTGGTATAATGTACGGTAAATTATAGGCATAGCATTTTTTATCCAAAAAGAGAATTGTCTATGCTTTCACAGATGTAATATCTACCCGCTGTAAAATAAAAACATATACTTATATTATTACATATGATACAATATTAATATATGCACAATTTTCACTAATTGGAACTTTCCCTTCTAAAATAACAATAAGGCACTCTAAACCCTTCTTATATGCACGCATATACATTAGTAAATACATATCCACAATCTTGTGCTGAATAAGAAGATTAAAAAAGTACGTCAAAATATATAATACCATATCATTTCACTTTCTTGAACCTTAGCTATGTACAAGTTTTGAAGTACAAAAATGCGTTACTTCCAGTTTCAACAAAAGGATTTTGCGTTAAGTACAATTAATTAGACATCAAATCCTAAATTATGAGAAAGTCCAAGACTCTCTTTCACAGATTAAATCAAACTTAAGCTAATGTTTCCGAGATAATATTTCCATGATATCTAAAATGTCTCTCCTCTGTCATTGTCTTCTTCACCTCAGCTCTTACTTCCTCAATATAGTAGACTTAACATCTTCATTTAGTTAGAACGTATTTATTTAGCGTTAAACAAAATAATAGAAAAATATTATTGTCAAAATATATTATCTTATAATAATATATTATTAGCTTTAGTCAATAGTCAATAGTATTGGTTAGTATATTATTTAACATCTTCATATATTATTATATAATAAGATACTATCAATAGTGAATTACTTGTGTATATTATTAGAATATAATTAAAATAGATTCAAACCCTATATAGAAGTTTTAGGGTATCAGAGCAATTAGGGTTTTATAAGAAAAATCTAGATGGAAGAAAGAAATAATATATATGCTGTGTATGCAGCCACAAGTTGGCCGTGATGATGCTAACAGAGCATGATTACCATTGAGAATATGTTAAAGAGTTAATATAGTAAAAGAGTTTTACTATATTAATGGCAATGGTAACATTTCTCGTACCTATAATGTTTGCAAAACCTTTTACCTGGTAGGTTATGGTGCAGATATGGTAGTCTTGGTGGATACAACAATCGTGGTCATCCTTGCTTAAATCTCAAAAACCACATCCTCCATACGGGAAAAGGCTTTACAAACATCATGAGACTAGAAATATTACCTTTACTAGCATATAAAAATTCTAAATACTACATTAACTCTTTAATATACTCACAACGATTAAGTAGATTAAATACTTCAATGGCGATCGTGTTCAGTATTTGTAGAAAAAGGCGAGCATCATATTTTGGCTGTATGATCCGCAGGAAGATTTATGAAGATTTTTGTTAAGTGATCATCTTTCTCGTAAATATACAAATGGTTTTACTCCAATCTAAATAATTAGATTTTTGTCATCACAAGAACCAAATCAGACACTTTTCCTTTCTTCAATCTAAATCTATTTTTACAACCCTATTTGCTCTGATACTGTATACCGTGTTGAAGTGAAAAATAGATTTATTGTACAAGCTAAAACCTTAATCAATCCTAATTATAGTATAGTCTACACTAATAATATAGACAATAAAGTAAATTATTGACTATTGACTAAATATTATTATTTCCTTTACTAAATTAGTATAGATCGCCTAGGTAGACTTAACATCCTAGGTAGACTGTATAATGTTGTATTTAGTCAGTACTAATCTGCTTTTGTTTCTTGGTTTTTTAGAAGTTCGAATCTGCAATTGTGACACATTTACAAAAGTATTCCAACTAGCATCTTTCGACCTGCTAAACCAGAGAGCTACAAAAAAAAAATGCAGTACAATAAGTTTCATGTAGAACCAGAGGAATGTGCACAGATAAGCAAAGTCATGATGATAAAAGATATCACATGTACACCAAACTCCGAGCGGAACTGGAGGAGAAACACAGGATAAAGAAGAATAATAGTAAAATACTTACCACTTATTTGGCACAACAGCAGAACACTACAAGTTCAATGAGGACGGACTGTTGCCTTCACAAAGTGGTCGTGTACAGAATATAGACTGTCCTCGACTTATCTTCTTTGAAGGTTGTAAAGAGTGAACTCCTACATGACATCGTAAATCAAGTTGTAATTTATAAACACAGAACCACCAAAAATTTAATATAAAAAAATAGATGAGAACAGGCAAAGTAACCACCTTTAATTTCATATAATGGGGATTGAATAGCACAAGCATAAATAATAAGTCCATTGGTTGCAGTTTTTAATCAATCACCATATATGAACCACATTTCCGCAGATATCCTTGGATTGCACCAGTACATAGCAATGTTTGAGACAGCTACGAATTATCATGTACGGAAAATAATGTTTCAGAAAGAATTACCAGATATCAAATTTCAACTTGATAGCAGCCGGCAGCCCTTGGCTTTTAATTTGGACTCTAGACCAAAAAATTTCACTCCCGATAGCACCAAGTCAGCTGTCTTCTTCTTCATGTGTTCAATCAGTAATTCATCGTACACTATTGTATTGGCCTCGGTCAAAAGGTTGCGGTCTCTTAACCTTTTGAACACTTCTCGTGCTTCTTCCACTGTTCCATGTTTAGACATGCCGGATATGATAGCAGAGTATATAACTTCGTCCGGAGAGCAGCCTTCCTCAATCATTTCATCCAAAACTTCCATGACCTTTTCGGCACCCCATCTACATACATGAATAATTGTAAGCACATACTTAAATACCATCGGCCCACTTGTCACATTTCCCAGGCAGTCACGGACCAACATCATAGCTTCATCAATCTCTCCAATTTTGCAGAGACCTCTAGCAAGCGAGGAATAGGCACCAACAGAAGGAACGCACGACATCTCGATGATTTTATTATGATACAAACACGCTACTTGAACGTCTCCTTTTTCAATTAAACATGTAATTGCAATATTGTAGGTTGTCGAGTCAGGTTCAATTTTAGAGTCCTTAATTTCATCAAAGAGTGACAAAGCCTTCTGAATATTCCCAGCCATGCACAGAGCTTCCATAAGAATATTAAAAATCGATACATTGACGTAACCTTTCAGTTTTAGCACCTCAAATATTTCTAACGCCATCACAATTCTTTCTTGCTCTTCGACAACAAACAAAAAGAATTTACAGAGATCCTCCATCACAGAAAATCCCAGTTTCTGCATCTGCTCTAGAAATTTGCAAAAGTCATCCATTCTCAGTGTCTCCCCATAAGACACCAAAATCGGATTAACCGTTTCAAAATCGGGCTCAAGCTCTTCCTGAACAACAGCTTGGAAGAGCTTATATGCCTTATCCACATGTTTCACAGCACATAAACCTCCAATAATTGAATTATATATCCCTAGATCTGCTTGGTACCCAGAATCAGACAAGTCCTTCAACAAATCACAAGCTGAGCCAAGATTTCTGTCTGCTACAAACCCTTCAATCAAAACGGCGTAAATTGCTCGATCTATCAACACGCCCTTTTTCTTCATCTCCCTAAACAGCTCATAACCTCTCTGTACCCTTCCATCCTTGCACAACCCGTTAACCATTGTTGCATATGCCATTACATCCGGCTCCACCTTATCCCGTTTCATTTCTGCCCATACCCGTATACTTCCATCTAAATTTCCCTGCGAGACCAATGCTCTAATCATAGCCGTGTACGCAAAAACATCAGGCTTACACACATTATCCCTCATCCTCCCCAAAATCTCAAACATTTCCTCTATTCTACCAGCTTTGCACAACCCCTTTATCAAAATCATGAAGGTGACACTCTCTTCCACCAATCCATCTCCTCTAAAATCATCATAAACAGACATTGCTAAATCTAAATAGCCAGTTTTAACCAAAGCATCCATTATCCTATTGTATAAGAAAACTCTCGGCTTCACACCAAATCTCTTCATTTTCTCATAAATATAATAAACTCTTAAACCCCTGCTATTATCAGCATGCATTCTAATCAATATTTCGAACTGCTTTTCGCTAGGTGGTTTCCCTTGAGACTCCATTAACTCAGGTAGCTGATCAGCAGCACGAAAATGACCCTTCCGATTAAGACAGTAAGCGAAAGCATTGTAAGAAGCGAAAGTGTGTTTATAACCTTTCTGCTTACCTGCCCAATGGAAGAGCTTGGCGGCAAAAGTAGGGACATCATGGACTTTTAACACCTCCGCAACAATGTCGGGTGTGACACGTCGGAGCTTGTTGAGCTCGGCGACGACAGGAGGTCCCCAGGTGTCATTGTTCTTGCGGCAGGCGTCGAGAATGAATCGAGCGATCGGGGAAAGTCGCTGAGAGGCGGAGAGAGGGAGTTGGTGGCGGTGATGGTGGTTTTCCTGTCTGGTGGACGGTGACGGCGATGAGGTCTGGAGTTGTGGGTCCCATTTATGGATGTTAAAGGGTTGAAACTGCTGGTGAGGTTCGGGTTGTTTGGTTACCGATTGGCGGTTCGAGAAGAGACCACCACGGACGACCGGACGATTCGAGGTAGGCTTCCGGTGGCCGGAGAAGAAGTATGGTTTTGAATTGGGGTTTATTGCCGGTTTCATTTCTTCTACGGACTTCACTCTTCGATCTATTGACTGTCCTACTTAAACTCATCAGCATTTTTGGACCATGAATAGATTAACTTAAAAAATGTATATGTGTTTGGTTATTGTTTTCTTTTGTTAAAAATCACCGAATAAAGTGGAAAAGAAAATCAAAACAAAACTGGCCCAATCTTGGTAAAGTAAGTACGGTAAAAAAATGAAAGGTGCATCCATCTAATAATAAAATAAAATAAAAAAACTTTTGCGTAAAAAAAATATTAAATAAAATAAAAATTATTTCAATGGTCATACTACTACATAGGGCATTCCCGAAAAAATACGATGGATATAAATAAGATTACTAAATCAAACAAAATAGAGATAATGGAACAATAGAGATAAACTAGAATAATTAATACAACGCAACAAGGACCAACCGAACTGACATATAGTATTTTAAAAAAATCCACAACAATAGAAGTCAGCGAACTGGATCGAAGAGGAAGAGACCTGCAAATAAAGTAAAATAATAATTAATAATACAAACAGTTACATAGGCCAACAAATCTTGGTGTCGTGGAATCTGAACCGAAGATCAGAGAAGATACGTTGAGAAATGAGAGAGGCATTGGTCGGAGAACCAAACATTCTTGAGTTTCTCTCCTTCCAGATGTGGTAAACAACCGCGCCAAAGCAAGAGCACCAAATGTGACGGTTTCGAGAGTGAGACCAATTTGACGTCTCACAAACCCAAGACTACCAGCACGAAGCGGAAAAAGGGAAACCCAGTATTAAACTAGCATAGATCCACATAGTTTGAGTGAAACTACAGTCAAAGAGGAGATGAACAATTGTTTCAGAAGCATAATTGCATAAGGCGCAATCAGGTGGGGTATTGATACCCCATCAGAGAAGCTTATCCCTGGTAGAAAGTTTGCCTAGGATAGCGAGTCCTAAAATAAAAAAAAGTGACAAAGAATTTATTCCATACTAACTAGTCAACCCCACAATAGGGGCAGGCGTACGAATAACGTTATAGGTATCATTGCTTGTGAAGTTATTGCACCCAGCCTTCGCAATCCAAAAAAGAACATCATGAAAGTTGATGTTAGGAGGGGGCAAAGTGAGGATGAGGATGTTGATCTCTAGAAGATTAGAACGACTTCTAGCTCTGGCCGAACTGATGTTTAAAGAAAAATTTCAATGACGATTGAGGATGATATTTGAAACCTTGAGGTTATTCCCGAAGCATATGTCGTAAACACGATGGTACCAATATCTACTACTACGGTAAGAGTAGAAGGCTAATTTTTTTAGCATTCTTCTTATATAAGGTTGAGGATAGCGCCAAAGCATGTCGTAAATACGATGTAGGTCAGATGGACACCTTATGGATCGAAGAGACCCAATTAAAAACAAACCAAGTTTAAAGTGTGCGAAACACCAGATGCTTTAATTATAACTACAGTTAACTCTGAAGAAGGTGATGATGCATCATCCACTAGCCAACAATCCCTATGGTCGCGAAAAAATTCTCAATTTTCAAAAAATCAAAACCTCAATTTTCTAAATTATGGTCATGCACATAAATCTGAAAAAAAAAATATTTTTATATCCTCGATCGCACCAATCAGTTCATAAACAAGATAATCTATGTCCTCTAACATCTATTGCATGCATAAGTGAATTTGAGAGACTTAATTGTTAATTGAAAAAATTAATTGAATTTGAAAAACTTAATTATTCGGTTCATATTCCTAAGAAAAGAAAAATTAAAGGTGTAAATCCATATCTTGATTCATATAAAAAGAGAATGGTGTAAGATATATATCTGATATCAAATCTATACAAGTAGAATAAAATTATAAAATAACTTTATTATATATATATATATATTAGAGAAATAAATAGAGAAAATACTTTATTTTGTAAATGGTTAATATTTTATATTATTTGTTAAAAATAATTAAATTTGATTTATAGAAATTGGAGTGAATTAATTATTGAATAATTTTATTAGATTTGTTTTTACTTAATTGTATTATTTAATAATATGACACTTTTTTTGTTACCTATTAATTTTTGTTATTCATATACTTATAGCAAGTTCTTTTTCTCAATTAATTTTATAATTTCACTTATTGTAACTAACGAATTCCACGTACTAGCCCAATACATAGTTGTTGGATTAAAAGACTTTAATTGTAGATGCAATTTAGGTATTTATTTTTTATTTATAATACTATAGATTAAATAATACTATATAATAATTAGTTTGTTTGTCAAATATTCCAATAGATTACTTTAATTAAATTTTATTATAACAAATTTGAATATTCTAACTTAATATAATATTTATATGACATTCAAATTTAGATTTTTCTTATAGAGTTTACTCATTCAAGAAAGGGTAAAACTATTTCTCCATAACTTTTATTATTTCTACCCTGGTTCCAAAAAAACATCACCTTGTTATATCATTCATAAAATAAAATTCAATTTTACCGTTCTTTTAATTTTCCACCCAAACACTCGTTTCTTATACCTTCTAACCCAGCAAATCAAACCCTAGTATCTCATACGCAATAATTCATACTCAGGTAAAATCTATTTGATTCTTGTTTTGTTTTCTTTTGGAAATCGATTCCATAATTGTTCATGAAATTTATTTCCATTAAAAAATCTTATGGAAATCGATTTCATAAAACTTTCGAAAACTTTGTTTTTTTCTTTTGGAAATCGATTCCAAACATCTTTCGAAGATTCATGATATCGATTTCCATGAACCTTTTTTATGGAAACAAATAACACATGATTCTGAGTGGGCATCTCAGAATCATGTGCTATTTTTTTTAAACGCATGTAATTCCGAGACAACCACTCAGAATTAGTTGTTTTTTTGTGTAAAAATAGTTAATCTGAGTGGGTATCTCAGAACTGAATCTGCAAAATCAGGATTTTTTATTTTGTTTTTTTTAAAACGAATTTTGATGTTAGATGTGTTAAGAGTAAACTTGGTCATTTATCCCACATCGCTTAGACTAAAAAGAATAAACAATATATAAGTGAAAGAAATTTCTCAATTAAAGTGAGGCATTTTAGGAGTGAACCAAGAGCAAAGTCGTGCAGGTGTTATCACCTAAAGTGTTTTTTCTTCCATTAGTTTATGAGTAATTTGATTTTTAGGGTTTAATTTTAGAAGTTAAATGATATATGTTGGGTGTAAATTTATTTAATGATGCGTTTGTTGGAATAAGAGTTGGATAGTGCATGATGACATCAAAATATAAAAGGCTAGGCTAAACTGAGACCCATTTTTTTAAACGAGATCTCGTTATAATGAGACTCCAATTTCTTAAAAAGAGACCTCAATATTTACAGTTGTGCCACTCATTTAAATACTTTCTTATTTACAATTTCAGCCACAAAACTTCTTTCTAACCCCAAATCTCTCCAATTCGATTTTTTTTTAAACTTCAAATTTCTCAAATTCAACTCTACAATCTTGTCAAGGTATGTTTTATCTACTTGCTGGAGTATTTTTTTTAATATTTAGGTAGATATTTCTAGTGATATTTAGAGTTTAAGGTTTTGTTAAAAAAACAAAGTTTCCAATCTTTGTAGTTGTTTTTTCGAATTGTAGTTAGTTCTATATGTTAGGATACGTTAATATTTATAATTTAGATGTGGATTTGCTGGATTTGGGCTGCTAAACCTAGGGTTTTGATTTTGCAGGTATGTATGTTCTTTGAGGTAAATCCACGCACACTTGGGTGCTTTGAGGTTTATTCTATGATTTGTTTAACATAATTATGCATTTGGGAATATTAATTTCTTATATTTATAGCTGTAAAATAGATTGTTATATGCTTGAATGTCAAATAGATATGCATGACTAAGGTTATGAAGACTCGTAGGTGAATCTTGAAATTAATTTATTCGACCCTCTAGAAGGTTAAAATTAATTTCTTTGAAGATCCTAGGCTTTGAGATTAATTTAAATTTAGATATTATCAGTTCTCGTGAAGGTTAACGTTTGGGTTTAAATTAATAATGAAGTGGAGAAAATTAATGAAAATGATTTTTGTGGTGAATTTAATTTTAAGTAGGTGAAATCAGCCCTCTAGAAGGTTTCACTAATAGTTAGGAAAATTAAATTAATCATTGCAATTTTTTAATTTTAAGTAAGTAAAATGGACAATCTGAAAGGTTTTGCCGATACTTAAGAAAATTAAATTAATACTATTTTAATTTAAGTAAAATCATCAATCCATAGTGCTTTACTTGTACTTAAGAAATTAAAATAACGATCATGATAATTTTTCTTAAACTCATAAAATACATGTTAGTATGATTTTCTCTCTAGTTACCATTATCATAATATTTTATATAAATATAAATATACCATGTTCATACATGTTGGTTGTTATATATCATGTATTTAAATGTGTTATGTGTTATCAAGATTTTCTAGTGCACTTAGGTTACAATCTATTCGGGGAATCGACCAACCATGCTAGATTGTGAGGATTTTGTTTTATGGAAAAAAGATACACTACTGTATTTATCCGTACAGGAATATGACTATGCTATGATCCACATCATACCATCTACCCTTAGTCTGGAAAATACACCGGAGGAAACTGTGGAATATGAGAAATAAGAGAAGTCAAATAAATTATACAGTGGTCTTATGTTATAAGGAATTCCAGTAGCACTTTATGGGGTTGTTCTAAAATCTGCTACCTCAGCCATATATTTTCTCGCGTAGGACGAGAATTATTTTGTTAAGAACAAAAAGTTATGAATGAAATGCCTTATAAATGAGATATTTACAAAAAATTACAATAGCAAAGGGAATATATGTGAGCAAATTCTTGGAATGTCTATGATTGGCCAAAAGTTAAAGCCAATCGAGATGTCCAACTGAAAAAAAAAACTAGACCAAAAAACAGTCAGTTGCTTCTACACAAGTTATTTGAACACTCTAAGGGGTTTAAGTTTCATGATTTGTTATTGGTATTATATTTGAAATAGAAACGATAAATTTTCTCGAGGATGTTGAGTTCGTGAGGAAGAATAAGGGAACACATGTTAATTTTGAGGAAGAATGTGTTAAGATTTATAAAAGTTTTAATGACGATACTAAGGTATCCGAACATTGGGCTTTAATGTCAATCATTTTGGTCCTGTTAGAACAAGGCCTTACTCAAATAACATTAATGTTCCACTTGAGGGTTATAACCAGGGTACATATATAATCTAGTTAGAACAAGATGAATGTTAAGTTGATCTTCCACAAGAAGATCAAAGTGACATCGTTCATAAATATCAAACTCTACCTCCTCAAAAAGTTCTATAAGAGGAAATTGTACCCTTACGGAGGTCCACAAGAGAAATAAAGAATGTTATAGGTCTAGAATTTATAGTATATATTTAGGAACATGATGAGTCATGTGCTGGAACTATAAATGATTACTTATCATATAAATAGGCCATAAATATATTTGATTCTCATAAGTAAATATGAAGGAAGAGTATATATCGATACATGACAATACCATATGGGAAATTGTTCCGTTGCCTAAAGGGAACAATTCAATTGGTTGTAAGTGAGTTTAAAAAAACCAAATAAAATTCTATGGGTAATGTCAAAATGCATAAAGCGTGCCTTGTAGCGAAATGTTATACTTAACATGAAGGGATTTTTTTATAAGAAACATCATCTTTGATATTGATAAATGATTCCTTTAAAACAATCATGACATCAGATGTATGTTTAAAGTATACTTAAGTTTTATTAGGCCATACATTGCCTTTGCTATGAATATGTTGGGGAAGTATGAAAGTAATCTATGTATGGACCACTAGAAGACAATAAAAAGACACATCTTGACATATCAGTAGTCGAAAAAGCTAGAGATCATTAGGGTATTCCAACTTAGTGTTTTGTGGATATAAGAACACATTAAAAATCACTTCGAGCATATATTCTCATTAGCTTGAGTTGCAATATCCTAGAAAAATGTAAAACAAACACTTATTGGGTCGTCCATCATAGTGAAATGTTTTGTTGCGTGCTTTGATGAATCGAACCACTCATTATGACTGCAAATTTTTGTCACTGATTTTGTGTATTGTACATGATATGGAAGTGAGATTTTAGGATTTACTTGATAAATAATGTAAATTTAGGGACTTGATTGTAATTAGTGTAAGTTTTGTCTTCTATTTCTGAATGGTGTAAGTTTGAGGGGGCTATTGTGACTTTACCTAATTTGTAAGGACTAAATAGTAATTAACCCGTTTTTGTAACAAATTCAGTTATTCAACTAAGTCTTGGCTCCTCTATATAAAGGACCAGACAAATCTAATATAAAGGTTGAACACTTTTTACTTGAAACTTATTTTGTACGTGTGATTTCTCTCTAAAAACTCTAAAGAACTTTCTCTCTTTAAGATTTCTCTCTAGCAATTTACTTAAGCAAATCAGAACTTTATCAAATTGACGACTCCACCAAGAACGTTTTTCTTCAAAAAAACAGTAGCTTATTCGTTTGGTGATATTCTTTAATTCAAATTCGTAAGATGAATCCTGAAAATAATAATCTTACGCTTCAATCGGCTTTAGAAACAGTGAGAGATGATTTGCAAAAGAATGGGACTGATGGGAATAGAAGTGATGGATCGTCTCCGGTCCAAGTTTGATCTGATGTTGAAATAAAAATGAATCAAATTCTTGATAAAATCAATGCTTTGAATGAGAAATATGAGCGAATGGAACAAGAAATACTCTCTGCTAGGATCAGATCTGAGGTTAGGCAGGAGTTGGAAAAGACCGATGTTGAAGGTCAGTCAGATCAATCTTTTGATGATAGACATGCTAAGTCTGAGCATAAAAAAACACATTTTGTATCTCCTAAAGAGAGATATTCATCACGAAAGGATAAGAAAGATAAGCAAAAGTTGATAACTTCAAGTGATGAGGAAGTAGAAATCTCAGCTTCAGGATTTAAGAGGCCTAGAGGTTCTTCGAGGGGAGAATCGGAAAGAGATTACTCAAGGAGATATAAAAAGGAGAGCAAGTCTAAGAATGCTCTTCGGTCAACTTTGCATGAAGGAAATCCTTCGAATCAATATGCTGATACCGACAGAAATTTGTATGTTACAATGGGGACCGATGATCAATTTGTTCAAGGTGTTGATTGGAGGAATTCTCCATTAACAGATGAAATTTCTCTATGACGCTTCCGAAGCGTTTTGATATTTCGAAGTTTGAAAAGTTCTATGGGATGCAAGATCTCGATGATCACATCGAACAGTTCAAAAATTATATGATGAATTTCAAGGACGACGACAGGCTTGTGTGTCGTGCTTTCTCTCAAACTTTCAAAGGAACAACTCTCAAGTGGTATAACAGGATTTCGAGGGGATCCATTTCAAATTTCAGGGATTTTTATACATTGGAAGCAAGGAAATGAGAGCTAATGGTGATACGATTATCCAATGCAAGCAAGAAGCAGGAGAAAAATTGAAGGATTATACTAAGAGGTTTGTGTTAACCAAAGCAAGCTTGGATAACTATGAAGAGAATGTGGCAATGACCATTTTTTGTCAGGGTTTGTTGCCAAGGGATCTGGCTAATGAGACAACAAAAAGAAAGGCTTTGACTTTTGGAGCGCTGATGGCTCAAGTCGAGGACCAAATTAAGGTTGAAGAATCTAGCAGAGTCCGAGGGGCTCCAGTTAATACTTCGAAGAATTCGGGACAGGCAACCAATAATCAGGGGCAGCCCTCGAATGGAAATAACAATGGAAATGGGAATAATGAGCAGTCGAGGCAGAAAAACAGTAATTTGCCTCCTCGGAGTGGTGGATATTCGAACCACACTCCATCTCACAATTACAACAGACCTAGGCCGAATACTTGGGTTAGGCCAGAGCACTATGCTGATTTTATAGAGCATTTCTGTTATTTGGGATAAAACTAAGAATTCAGTGAACTTTAGAAAACCAGCTCTTTTCAGCAGACCGAGGGAAGAAATGAATAATAAATTTTGTAGGTATCATGATGATATTGGGCATGATACAAATGATTGTATTGCTTTGAAAAAAGAAATCCAATATTTGATCGAGAATGGGAAGCTCTTGACTTATGTGAAGTCACATGGAAGTGCATCGAAGAATAACGGTACATCAACTTTGAAGGCTGCGCAACCAGCTGAGAACTTGATGATTATAAATTTACAGGTTGAGTCATTCGATGCTTCTAATGAATACGTTGAGAAGGATCCAAACAGGTTGCTTCTGATGGCAGTTGAGGAGCATGTTGAGGTTGTTTTTTTAGAAAAGGGACGTATCCGGGAATTGTGCAAGTTTTTCGAATCGTTGGCAATTTTTAGGGGCGATTCGATGACTGGAAATTCAGACAACTCAAGGAAAAAGCATGTTGTGAACTTGACAACTCAAATTGAAGGGAGAATGTCGACGCATTTGTATGGGAAGAAAGATATTCCTTTCATTCTATTTGATGAAGATGATTTGAGAGGAACTGCGGGACCACATGAGGATGCAGTGGTGATTGGAGCTGAAGTAGTTGGCGTCGAAATTCGACGTGTATTGATTGAAACTGGCAGTTCTGCCAATGTTTTTTAAGTCCACTTATGATAGGATGATAAACCCTCCTCGGATTACTCAATCTGATCGTACAATTATTGGATTCACGAGTGTAACAACTTATGTTGTTGAGGAATTCGAAGGAGAAGTTAGTTTGGGGAAATGACCATTCAAGAAGAAGGTTCAAGTGCTTTTTGTGGTAGTAGACTAACCCACGATTTATAATGATATATTTGGAAGGTCATGGCTTTCAAGAATGTATGGGATGGTATCAACAGTCCATTAGTGTTTTAAGTACGTGGTTGGAGACAGAGTTGGAATAGTTCGAGGCGATCAAAAGGTTGCCAGAGAATGCTATGCCACTGCGCTTAGGATCCGAGGATCCAACAGTGGAGATTTGATGCGCGAATAGCAGTTAGAAGGGGTTCCCTCGGAGTTTGAAGAAGGGGTTGACGATCCTAGGGAAACTCCGGGGTCTTTAACAATGAGTGAAGAAATAGAGGAGTTTACTTTTTCAGAAGGAAAAGTTCTTCGGATTGGAACTTTATTGACCCCTATTCTACGTCAACAACTGCTTAATTTTTTGTCTCAGAATTTGGACGTCTTCGTTTGAAAGACAGAAGATGTAATAGGAGTACCCATCAAAATAATTCAACATAGCTTGGCTATAGATCTGAAGGTTAAGCCAGTGATTAAAAAAAGAAGAGCATTTTCATCGGAGAAAGCGGAAGCAATTGTTGCAGAAGTGGATTGATTATCTAAAGTCGGGCACATAAAGGGAATATCAATATCCTTTGTGGACTGTGAATCCGGTAGTGGTTAAAAAGAAGAATGAGAAATGGAAGATGTGTGTGGATTTTACAGATTTAAATAGAGCTTGTCCGAAAGATTCGTTCCCAGTTCCTCGAATTGACCAGTTGATTGATTCTACTTCAGACAATAAAATTTAACTTTTATGGATGCTTTCGCCAGGTATAATCAGATCCAGGTGGATCTGAAGGATCAAGAATGCACTACTTTTATAACTGATAGAGCCCTCCATTGTTATAGGGTGATGCCCTTCAGATTGAAGAATGCTAGAGCCACTTATCAGAGATTAATGAATAAAGCTTTTGCTACGCAAATCGGAAGAAATATGGAGGTATAAATAGACAATATGGTAGTAAATAGTTCAAGGGATGAAGTGCATCTTGATGACCTAGAAAAGGCTTTTTTGAATTTAAGGGCAATAAGGCTGAAGCTAAATCCGGAGAAATGTACCTTCGGAGTTCGATCGGGGAAGTTGTTGGGTTTTATTATTAGTGAAAAAGGAATAGAAGACGATCCAGAACAACTCAAGGCGTTGATAACAATGAATTCACCTCGATCGGTTAAGGAAGTGCAAGTATTGACGGGAAGGTTAGCAGCACTTAATCAATTTATTTCACGATTTTCTTATAAATGTTTTGGTGGCTATTCAAAGGTTATTTGACTATGGCTTCGAATATATCATTAAGATTGTTTTGGTTTTAAGAGTTTATAATTTTGATATCATATATACACTTCGAATTTTAATTCAAGATAATGGCTTCGAATATTTATTCTTATGATTATTCGAAGACATTAGCCTCATATAGTTTGCTTGTTTTGATTTATGACAGGTTGATGTTTCGAAGATAAATAACTTTGAAGATTTTTTAGTTCTCATTCATTTATTGACATGAGAACTATGGGGCTTCTGATATGGAAGTGAGTTTTTAGGATTTAATTGATAAACAATATAAATATAGGGACTTGATTGTAATTAATGTAAGTTTTGTCTTCAATTTATGAATGGTGTAAGTTTTAGGGGCTATTGTGACTTTACCTAATTTGTAAGGATTAAATAGCAATTAACCCGTTTTTGTAACAGATTCAGTTATTCAACTAAGTCTTGGCTCCTCTATATAAAGGACCAGACAGATCTAATACAAAAGTTGAACACTTTTTACTTGAAACTCATTTTGTACTTATGTTTTCTCTCTCTAAAAACTCTAAAGCACTTTCTCTCTCTAAGATTTCTATCTAGCAATTTACTTAAGCAAATCAGAACCTTATCAGTCAAAGGATTGAAAGTCCTATGAAGTTGTATATCGATAAAAAATAATGAACTCGCTAGATCGAAACATAAAGACATAAAGTTCATGTATGTTAAAGAGAGAATTTAGATGAATCTAATAAATATAGAGCATATCAAACGAACTCCATGATAACAGATCCTCTAACAAATGCGATTTTACCTAAGGTTTTTTAGGGACTAATATGAGTATAGTTGATTTAGAAGATTGTTAGTTTTAGTAGGAGCGTTTGTATTATAATCTGATAATATTTTTCAGTATTGTGCACATAAAGGTTTATTACAATATATATGGTTATATTTATTAATATATGATATTTGTTGGATCTCCAATGGTATGATCCATTTAAGAGTAAATTTGTACGATTACAATTCATATTACTCTTAAGTTACACTCCATAATTGGCTCAAGTAATTGATTGATAATAATAACATGATTATTGTTGCATTCTATTGTTCACATTACGAGAAAAAGGTCTTTAGTTCTTTATTGTTATTGATCATGTATGGGGTTGTACCGTTCATCTATTGACAACTGATTATAGGATCTCATTAAAGTTAAAATATTATTGAATATCATATAACAATATAAATGGGATATTGTGGAATATTTATGGACCGATATGCTAAATGTATATTTGGTTATTTTCTTCAGATAGTCCAATATTAAAATTAATTAAATTGAGCATATTATATAATTAATTGTATTCGACCTATAAGTGAAATAGGCGTTATGAACCTAAGTGATGCTTCCCGGAGCCTGCATTGCCAAATCAAATATAACAGTTAGTCTTTTCCAATGTAAGTGCTAGTGAGTATGGCACAAGGGGCGGGCAAGTCGATGTGCCACCAAGATACATACACGGGCAATACTTATGTTGACAAAATGGCCACCACTCGACTTAGAAAATCACCATACCCCCCTCAATCCAGATAAGAGAATGCAGATGAAGCAAATGTAAGTAAGAGCTTTACATAGTAAAGAATGGCGGATGTGGTTGTAGAAACAACGACGATGACAATGATTGGATTTAAATCGGGGTTCTTGTTGGCGGTGATAAAATTTCTCTGTAGAAAAATGAATTCTCCAACAAAATAAGGATAATGGATCTCCAGTATGCAACATATTGACTTTGATATTACGCATTTTTATAATTAATATTAGCCACATGTTTTAATTTAAAACTACGGTTGGAAATGTAAGTGTGGTTTTCATCAATTATTGGATTGTTACCCAACAGTCTTGTTTGACATATATCATGCACATCCTGACGACCCTTCACATGTATGATGCTTTCTGGATATCTAACATACGATAAGACAGGAGTCGCACTTTTGACGCGTTTCAGAAAACACCTACGACATTCCTTCTCGTATTGTTTGGGATGACTAAAGTATGATTTCCTGACCCAAATCCAACCACGTGGATCACGTCACCAATATTTCTCTCAGTGTCATCTTTCTCGCTTACTCGAAATATTACCTTAAATAATCCTTATCTATGTTTGGAATTATTGAATGGACTAGGGGCAACCCTGATACAGTGATGTCCCTCAGGTAAGTCATTACTCGAAAACAATAAAACAACGTATTATTACCGTTCTCGTTGAGTAATAACCCCAAGAAAAACGATGCCTGAACCGTGTAACAACAACCATGAGGGGCCCCTCATGGTAAGAACAGTTTAAACCGCAAAGGTTGTAGGTAAAGAAAAATTACAAGTCGATGATGACTTAGACCGAGAGGGTCATTAATAAATTAAATTACCAATCGATGACAGCTTAAACCGAAATGGTCATTGAAAACAAGTTCTCGACCCTAGGTATTAACAATACTAGATGACGGTAGCACGAGAGGGAGAAAACAACGACATCCCAAGGCCAGGCACCTGCAGTAGGAACATTTATTGTCACTACTCCCACTAAAGGGTGTGGCAAAACAACGTGGACATCAATGACCACTAATTCACGATTGTTTAAAAGGTTATGTAATAGAGTGAGGGACTTCGTAGTGAAAGGTTTTTGCATAAATAGAAGGAGAGAAATAATGTAAATGGAGATATTGATTATGCGTAAAAACTATTACTTTTCAACTAAGTTATTATTTTGGTATTAGTCTGTGAGGATAAACCAATACTAAGTGTGGTAACCGAGTTGAATTTGGGCACTATGAAGGAAATGACCCATGATTTTATCAAATTACTAAGTTGTGGTCCCCGGTCATAAGATGATAAATATTTATGGGCTTTTATAATTTTGGGTTTCAAGTTGTAATCATCTATATAATTCAGACTTAGGGTTTTTGTATTCCATTAACGAAATCTAGAATTAAACCTATAACATTTTAGAGTCGTCGTCTTGTTGGTTGAAAGCTCTTCAATTGACTTAGAGGAGTCGTAAAATATCAAAGTCGGATTATGAAGAACAATAATAAGAAAACCAGTAATTTTGCGGAATTACGTGTAGTTTGGTTGCTAGAATACAATTGTGTTCCAGTTACAAAATCACGTGCAAATGCGTTGCGTAAATATACAATAGTTGCAGAAATATATTTTTGGTTACTAAATAAGTGTGATTGTGTTAAAAATATAATATAACATGTTTTTGTGAAACTAAATGTTAATTGGATGTGAAACAACTAATTTTTTTTAGTTGTGAAAGACATGCATTTTTATGTTGAAAAAATATTATAAAAACACTGGACTGTGTTCTAGTTACGAAAATACGTGCAATTTGGTTGCTAAAAAACAAATGTGTTTCTAAAAGATTTGCATGCAAGTGTATTGCGTAAATATTAGGAAAATAGCTGTAAAAATAAGACTTTGGTTGCTAAATAAATCTGAATGTGCCAAAAAAATACAAAGTTGTTTTGTGAAAATAAGTGTTAAGTAGATGTGAAACAATTAAGCTGTATATAGTTGCAAAAATGTGTATTTTTGTGTTGAATTTTTTTTTGAAAATGGACTATGTTTTAGTCGCGAAAATACGTGCATTTTGGTTGCAAAATTAGCCTAGAAAAAAACTACATTAGAGTTGTGAAATTAAATGTAATATGATTGCGAAAAAAAAATCTCTAAAAATATCACTCACATATTTCATTTTGTTCTTTTTTAAAAATAAAAATGTTTTAAATTTTTATTTTTGAACTAAATTTAAAAGCATGGTCTTGATGATTAAAAACAACTAATGATGAAGAGGGTAAATACTTGTTTGTGTGCTCAAGGCTATTGTCGAAGCAATTATATTACCGTTGGGTATTAATAAACTTCAAAACCTATACTATTATCGAAAATTTAATTATTATCCCAATAAATATTTAGAACTTACCGCATAAACCGAATTATATTCTCGGTCAAGATAATAAAGCTTTAATAGATTTGTTTACTTTAATATTATATATGGCGTTTTGTACCATACAAATATTAAAAAAACATACAAATTTTTATATCCAAATCAATTAAATATGCATACTTATGGATAAGTTGTCGTAGAAAAAAAGTAATATAAAATATTTTGAATAGTAGATAATAAGTGTTAAGTAGATGTGAAACAATTAAGCTGTATATAGTTGCAAAAATGTGTATTTTTGTGTTGAATTTTTTTTTGAAAATGGACTATGTTTTAGTCGCGAAAATACGTGCATTTTGGTTGCAAAATTAGTCTAGAAAAAAACTACATTAGAGTTGTGAAATTAAATGTAATATGATTGCGAAAAAAAAAATCTCTAAAAATATCACTCACAGATTTCATTTTGTTCTTTTTTAAAAATAAAAATGTTTTAAATTTTTATTTTTGAACTAAAATTTAAAAGCATGGTCTTGATGATTAAAAACAACTAATGATGAAGAGGGTAAATACTTGTTTGTGTGCTCAAGGCTATTGTCGAAGCAATTATATTACCGTTGGGTATTAATAAACTTCAAAACCTATACTATTATCGAAAATTTAATTATTATCCCAATAAATATTTAGAACTTACCGCATAAACCGAATTATATTCTCGGTCAAGATAATAAAGCTTTAATAGATTTGTTTACTTTAATATTATATATGGCGTTTTGTACCATACAAATATTAAAAAAACATACAAATTTTTATATCCAAATCAATTAAATATGCATACTTATGGATAAGTTGTCGTAGAAAAAAAGTAATATAAAATATTTTGAATAGTAGATATTACATGTCGATCGGAAACTTTCCAGAAACAGAAAAAAAATATAGCAGATATAACTTCTTAAAACAATTTGGTCGAATGGTATCAATGGTTTCTAAAAGAAAAAAGCTTCCTTGCATGGATATTAAAATTTACCTTAAACAAACAAATTTTATCCATGAAAAGCTAAAGATACAATATCATGACAATACCGGCACAATAATTAACTAAAAACTTCAAACGCAATTCTTTTCCTCTTGGACATACATACCTAGCTTTGCAAACTCAAACGTTCTGTGCTTAGAAACATAGCACCTAAATGATACAACTTTATCACAATCATGCACTCATACTCTATAACCCTTGGAAAGTTTTCATTGCCAAGCAACATTACCGAGATGGTACGCAAAAAAACCGTTATGATCTTCCTCTCTGTCTTCTTGTACGGTTTACTTTCTTGTTTGCAGATTAACGAGGTTGCGAAGTTCCTCAAACGCATGCATTGTTTCCGGATCAAATCCTCCAGCAAACTGTTTTTTTAAACCACACGAAATACATAAGTATACATACTTGAACAAGGAGAACGTTATCTTGCAATTTTTACTTGTGTGGAAAGATCAGTACGTACCTGATGGATTCTGAAAGCAAATCTTACTCCTTGAAGCAACATATAGTCCATTGAAGGATCTTTATCGAATGCTGCCTTTGATTGAAGCTCCGTAGCTACTCTCTTCATATAAATCTTGGCCAATTTTACGGAACAAAATTTAATCTTGGTTACGATCCCGTTGTCAAGCATCCACTCGGTCGGTATTTGGAATTCCTTGCAGTGGTGCATCAAGGAGTCTCGATTTCTTTGAAGGTTATAGACAGTCCGTTCCATCCTGATGATGTAAACAAAATATTCGAGTCACAATTTGTGGATATGGAATTGTTTTAAGCTAATAAAAAAGGTAATATAGTGAGTGAAATTAGATTCTCACTTCTCGGACAAAGAAACCATTTTCTTAAGTGCAATATCACAGGGAATTCGCGGATCATCGTTGTAGTAAGAAACTTCTGTTTCAAGTTTCTTTAAATCTCTATATCCAAATGCTGCTTCCCTCAAGGTGTCTGCCTTCTTTTCGGGCCAATCAAAGTGCTTTAGGACCGCCCTTTCATCCACCTTCGGTAAAACCATATAGAAACAAAATTGAATTTTTCAACAAATTACTACCAAATCCAGTGTTTCAAAGAAAAGAAATACTAGAACTAAAAGCAATGACCTCTTACGGAAGTTAATGCACTGTTAGCTACAAAAAACTATAGAACACAATCTTTAGTATTAAGTGTGACAACTTACCAGAAAAGAAAGCTCATCGTCAAGCCACTTCACAAAGGCAACAACATCGTCAATGTTCTGATATGCTGCACCGTTGACTTCTCGTATCAAAAAGTTGACGAATTCCCCTTGAGTTTCGACATCTGCCTTTATCTAAACATAAAATATGGAGAATCAGCATCTTTATTACTGTTTTCTTTCCTTATCTCTTGTATAATGAAATATACGAGAATATCGCACAAACCATACTGAAGATGCAATAATTTTCTAGAACACAAAATGGGCTGATACTTACTGCTAGCAAATGCGAGGACCGGTTCTCGATTTCACCAATCATGTTGCTTCGGACATTGGCCACATCTGGAGCAGAAGCCGAGTCACAGACTCCAGAATTCAGAGAGTCCTTTCTAGAATCCCTCTTCATAAGTGAATGGTAAAACTCGACTACTTCCGGTGCTCGTTGCACCTCTCCTGTCTTATTACTCCTACATGACAATTGTGTATGGGGCGGTGGTGGTGGTGGTGGTGGCGGCGGTGGTGGTGGAGGCCTACCTGATAATTTTGGATGAAGAGGAAGTGGCGGAGGCGGTGGTGGAGGAGCACACTGACTCGGGCTTTCTTCCTCATCTGCACTCGAAACTGAACACGAAGGCCTTGGAGGTGGTCTTGGAATACGCAATGCCCTTCTCTCGGCATAAAAACATGCTACAATTTTATTGCTTTCTTGACAATTCTCAAAAAACTGAGGCGTTTCTTGTAAAACATCCAAATCCAGATTTGATGATGGTAGTGGTATATCTACATCTTTTTCGAAGTCTATTGCATTTATAAATCCATCGGATTGGCGTCTCTTATTGGGTGGTAAATCATCTTGGCAGCATTTCGATCCACTTATTGAGTGACGTCTGCTTTCTTCAGACCGACCCCAACTTTTTTCTAAGGTAATGTCCGTTGATTCTACATTGTTCAAATCCTCCATAGTTATAGGCCATTTCTTTAACTTTTTAATAAGTTTTACTCGGTCTACACTGCTGTATTCAAAGCATTCATTAGTTTCACCGTTTTTCTCAACCAAAAAAGGACTTGAGGCCTTTTCAGCATTCATAGGGGTGCACGAGCTGCGTAACTCATCACGTAGACACGAGTTTACCCATCTTAGATACGCAAGCTCCTCAACCTCATTTAACCGGCTTATTTGTAGACATTCAACTTGTTTAGACAAATCTTCAATTGTTGCTCTTAAGATGGATGCTTCTGCTTTGATTTTTGAAGCAACCTCACTCTGAGACCATCCAAGATACAACAAAACGAGGGACAATGTTACTATAAACAGGTCAATAAAAGTACCCAAACGCCCCCTAAAAAGAACTTTAACTTGAAGAAAACTACTAAAACACACACAAGATCCAGAGGCTAACCACTGCCAAAAAACAGGAGATAAAATGGACAAGTGATATAAATTGATCAAGAGCAAGAGCAGTAATTAAGTAAATGAAATGTAAAAGGATTACAGAAGGGTACCTCATTAGCTTTGGAAAGAGAAGCTAACTGAGACTCCATGGAAGAAAGCTTGCAAGAAAAATTCCTCTTTTCCATCTGTAATTCCTTGTTCAGCCTTCTCAACTCCAAAATCTCAATGAAATTCACATTACCATCTTTACCACCTTCTCCATTATTCTCCATGATCAAACTTAAAGCTGCTAATTGTTCCGATAAAGCAGCCTTCTCATTCTCCAACAACTTAACCTTTCCTTCAAGCTTCTCCTGCTCAGTTTTCTTCAACTCAAGTTCGATCTCAAGATCAGAAGACTTCACATCCCTTTTCCATTCCGATAACTCGGCCTGTAGCTTAGCCTCCCTCTCTTTGGACTCTTGAAGCAAGCTTCTAAGCTGGTCTAACTCACTGAACAAGTCACGCGAAGATTGTCTACGGTGGTGAGACGGATGAACCTGAGATGGATTCACCGCAAAGGATAGGTCACTAACAAGAGATCTTTTGACGCGTGACTGCGGAGGAAGAGAAGGGTTTTTCTGGTTTGTGATGTCCGAGCTGGTAAGAGGGAGCTTTTTAGCTGTGACGGTGGTTGTTTGGAGCTTGCTTTTCTTGTCCGCAGTGAAACCTTTCACGATGTGTGATCCCCATGATGATTTCTGCTTCAAAGGGTTGGTGATGTTACTGGCTTTGCTTGCGTTAGGTTTTGGTGGTTGGTTTTGATCGGAAAACCTAGATGTTTTTGGAGCTTGTTCTTCTCTCATTGTGTAAAAATCAAAACTTTATCTGCAACTAGTATCACTAAGTGTACATTGGGTTTTCGAGAAATCGAACTGAAAACTTCGAATTTTATATATAAATGGATATCAAGTCAAAAAAATCTGGATTGTTTTCCGATAGAATTTGAAAACCAGTCAAGCTTTAGAGAAATCTGGGTTTCTGTTGGATCAAATAAAGAACTTGAATTGTTCAAGTTCTTGAACTTTTCACCTGAAATCTGGGTTTTTGAAAATAGGAATAATACCAGTAGCTAAAAAATCTGGGTTTTAAACAGAAATATAAACTCAACTCCCGAATCAAGCTAAATAGATGAAAGTTCTTCTCTTTCTCGAATGGGATGTGAAGTTCTATGATTCAGTTGATTTGAAAAAGATTTATGATTCTTTTGGACAGAGAAAGAGAAGGCTTTGAAAATAGCTCCTATTCCAAGAACAGACGAGGACGTTTGAAACTGAAGTGAAAGACTGTAACTTTATTTTTGAATATTTGAAATTTGAATCTGAATGATGACGATTTTTATTTTATTTTTTTGTGGGGGCGTACGAGGATGACTTCGTGCCACTTCAACGGTCGATTTTTTTGTGGGACCTTATTATTTTTTTCTCAAAAAATACATGTAAAACTATGTCAACCTATCCGGGCTTCAGTTTTTTTGGACTTGCACCCATAGTTATCGAGCTGCATCGGCCGGTACCGGATTTGATGCAGGAGTTAGGCTAAATTGGTGCTGGTTACTTCAAGCTTATATAAATGCCGTTGTATTTCTCGAATCTTTTATATATGAATATATTAATTATATATTATCAGCTATTATATTTTAATTAAATATATTGTAGTAATATGAATATATTTAGTTTATTATTTATGTATTAATTGTTGAAATATTTATTTAATATATTTATGGACCGAGAGTCATATCCTAAATAAACATATTCCGTCATTTTTTAAGGAGTTACAATTAAAAATAATGGAGTTAGTTATTTAATTAACTAAATTGGATCTATGGATGAAAAAGCATTTTTGGCTCAAATATGATAAGCGGGTTGAATTTGGGCATTGAAGATGACCCAAATCTCAACACTTAAGGAATATAAATTGAATTATCAATTTATGTCTCCGGACACAAGGAAGTAATAAAAGATGGGTTTTACAATATTGGGTTTCACATTGTAAAGACTATAAGTAAGGGGCTAGGTTTAGGAATTTCATCATCCTAAACCCTAACCAAACAAACGGTCGCTTTTTTCGGTGTCTGGAAATCTTTCCTTTCTACTAACTCGTTATGCAGGTTTAAAAAGAACAAAAGTGAATACTAGATGGAAAGCAGTAGGAAGACCCGTAAGCATTCTTCTTTTTGTTTATTCATTAGGTGAATCCACAAAAGAATTTATATTTAAAATTCCGCGATTTGTTATATATTATTTGATACGATTTCGAATATATAACATTTGGTACGAGAGCCAAGTTAACCTTTTTTTTTGATTCGGTAGAATAATCAAATTGTCTATTGATAGATAAAGATGCATGTTTTTCTTCATCGTAAAGAATTCATGCCATTGGGATTATGTGTTAATTGAGATGTTTAGGGCATGGATTTAGAGATTGTATGAAAAGCATGTTATGTGATTTATTCGTATTGAAAATCATGTATATTTGTTTTTTCATGTTTTACATGAATAAATTGTAATTTTGATAGTTTGGGGATTTTTTTGGTTAAATTAGGGTTAATTGATGTCCGTAATTTCTTATTCTAAAATTCGCATCAAATCAACCCTAATATAATGAATAAAATCAAAAAAAATTGGGACAATGGCTCATCCACAACTTAACCCCCGATGTTCACGTTCATCGAAATTTGTCAAACGGTGTTCATCATGACCAACGAATTGCTGACACTGTGGTGAACGCCGTGACATGCGAAGATTTGCAAACCCGTTGTTATCGCCATGATAGCGGTGAGAGGCTATTGGCAGGGCATAAACCCAGTGACAATAGCGCTATTGGGGGCTGGGCGATGCCCAGGACATGCAGCAGCACTACTGCAGGCTGGGTGGATGCCCACGACTTGCAGCAACAGGTCGGGAGGAAAATACAAAAAAAAATCCAAAAAAATAAAAAATAAATAAAGTAATTTATTTCACAAATATGATGTGTTTGACATGCTAATTTTTTTTATTTATGGTTTAAATTGTTTATGTGTGAATGATTAAATGGTTATTCATAACTAAGGTTTCGTAGACCGGTAGGTGAAACTAAGGAATTAATTTAATCGGTCCTCTAGAAGGTTAAAGTTAATTTTCTTATGGATCTTAGGCTTCAAAAGGTTGAGGGATTAATTTAAATTCAAATATTATCGATCCTCTAGAAGGTTCATATTTGGGTTTAAATTAATCATGAACGGGAGAAAATTATTGAAAATGGTCATTGTGTTGATTTTATTTTTAAGTAGATGAAATCGGCCCTCCGGAAGGTTTCGTCGGTACTTAGGATATATTAAATTTATCCTTGCAATTTGTTTATCTTAAGTATGTGAAATCGGTCCTCCGGAAGGTTTCACTGGTACTTTAGAAAATCAAATTAAGGTTTTTTTAATCTAAGTAAATGACATCGGCCCTTCGAAAGGTCTCATTAGTACTTAGAAAATTAAAATAATAATTATACTATTTTTCTCAAACTCATAAAATTTCATGTTAGTATGATTTTCCCTTTGGTATTTATTATCAAGGAATTTTATGTTTTACATATATTCGTCATGTTCGTGTATATGTTTTTAGTTATATGTCAATATGTTATATGTGCTTTGTCTGTTTTTTGTTCTTACTATATTGTCTACTGGTTACAATCTATTGGGGAACCGTCCACCCATGTTGGATTGTTCAGACTTCCAATTGTGAAAGGAAGATATGTTGTTGTTTTCGTCTGTACATGATTATGACCATGCATTGTCAACTCCCAAACCATATCCCCATATTCCAGAAAGTACATCGAAGGAAACTAAGGCCGATGAAAGGTGGAAGAAGTCAAATAAGTTATACATCGGGCTCTTGTTACAGGGGATACCAGTATCATTGTGTGGGGCTGTCCCTAAAGGTGTTACCACTGCCTTGGTCTTTCTCGCAGAGGTCGAGAAAGCCTTTGCCAAAAATGAAAAGGTAGAGATGCAGCATCTACTCATCGAGTTAGCTACCAAAACGTATACTGAAAAATGTAAAATAAGGGAGCACATTCTATGAATGTCGATGAGTGGCCAAAATTTAAATGCAATCGGTTTACACTTACCTGAGGAATGCATAATGGGGTTCACATTTTATTCCTTGCCAGACCGATTAGTATTTTCAGTCCACCTATAACTTCATGCGGAAAAAATGAAATATCAATTAGTTGATTTCCAATGCTGTACAGGAGGAGGAAAAACTGAAAGGCATACCGCCTGAAGTTAATGTGAGTACATATGCAAAAGGGCATGGCCTAAGCGGAAGGGAGGTTGCAAAAGATCAGGTCAAGGTCTGGTAAAGAAGAAAAAACATGAGGAATTGATTGTAGGTCAATGTTTTTTGTGCAAGGATCTTGAGAAACGCCAGACTTATTTGTTAAGAAAATATATTCCCACATCTTTGGTTATTTCAGAAAGTAATATAGTTTACGTCAAAAGAAATACTTAGTGGGTTGATTTGGCTGCAATAACTCATGTCTGTGTTTTTTTGCAGGGTACATCAAAGATCTATTTTCACGAATGCGGAGCTCGTGTGATGTTTTGGCTGTGATGTTTCTTTAAGACTTTCCACTGGACATGTATCATTTTTAGAGAATGTAATGTATGTTCGAACTTTTTGGAAGAATTTATTTTCTTTTCCATTGTCTGATGACAAACAATTGTCTTACACTCTCTCTAAATAATGTGATTGTTGGAAATAGAAATTCTATTAAAGAAGATAATTTGTATTTGTTGAATACTATTAATAATCATAACATTGTTATGAATACTCAACGTACACCAAACAACATTATAAAATCTGAAAGATCTTCTAATCTATAACACAAGCAGTTAGGTCACATATCCAAAGTTATAATGGACAAGCTTGTTATTGAAGGTTTATTAGGTCCCCTTGATTACTCTCACTTCTTTATATATGTCGAGTGTATCAAATGGAAACAAACCAAAATTAAATAGTTAGGGGCATATAGAGCAAGGGAAGTCCTAGAGTTGATACATACCGACATCTGTGGACCGTTTCCACAGGAATTGTGGAACGGGCAACGATACTTTATATCATTCTTCGACGACTACTCTCATTTTGGTTCCCCTCTATCATCTTTATGAAAAGTCCAAGGCCTTAAACAAGTTCATAGCCTTTAAGACCGAGGTTGAGAAACAACTTGGTAAAAGCATTAAAACCGTTAGATCTAACCGTGGTGGTGAATACTATGGTAGATATGACAGATCGGGTGAAAAACGTCCAGGACCCTTTGCATGGTACCTAGAGAAGTGTGAAATAGTCCCTGAATACACTATGCCCAATTTACCTCGCATGAATGGTATATCTGAGAGATGGAACCGAACAGTAAAAGATATGGTTAGAAGCATGGTAAGTCACTCATTTCTACCAATATACCTCTGGGGGAAGCCATCAAATGTGTCGCTTATATACTCAATCGAGTACCCACCAAGTTTATTGTTAGGACCCCATACGAGATTTGGAATGGGCATAAACCCAATTTAAAGCATCTGCATTTGTGGGGTTTTTTAGCTGAGATGAAGCCTTACAAACCTCAAGAAAAAAACCTGGACCAAAAAACAGTTAGTTGTTTCTTCGTAGGTTATTCCGAACATTCAAGAGGATTTAAGTTTTATACTCTTATACTGGAATAATATTTGAGGCACGAACGACCAAGTTTCTAAAGGATGTTGAGTCTGGAGGAAGAATAAAGGAACAAATATTGATTTTGAAGAAGAATCCATAGAGATTCATGAAGGTTTTAATGAGAATACTTAGGTATCAGAAGATTGGGTTCTAATGCCAATCATTTTAGTCCCATTAGAATAAGGTAATTCTCAAATTAACAATGATGCTCCATTTGAGGGTTATAACTGATAAGGAAGAATAAAAGACAAGGAGAAAAGTGTGAAGAAGAAACATGACAGGAGAAAATAGCAAAGAAAAAGTATGATAGGAGGAAAACGCATAGAGAAAACTGTGTAAGGACTAAATTGTATAAGCTATATAAAGAAATAGCCAGAAAAGGAAGAAAGTAAAATGTAGGGACTAAAAGATGTAATTAACAGGAGTTAAAGCGTGTGGGGTCCGCAATTGTACTATAAAAGGACCACACACGCTTCACAAATCCCGAGATGAATAATATGATACTTTCTCTCTCTGCTTAACCTAATAACTCTTACTTTCTCTCTCTAAAATTGACACTAAGAGATTTCTGCATCACCGAATTGTCACTAAGCAATCCTCGTATCGCATAATCACCCCTGGACTTTCTTGAAACTCTTCAGTTGCGCCGTCTGTGGGAACCGAAAATCGCTCTGACGACAATCGCTTCCTGGAAATAATTCCTATTCCGAGGAGAACTATGGAAGACCAAGGGGATGATTTGGTTAATAATTGCGTGGAGAACTTGGTAGGAGATAACTACCGGAACGATATGGAGTACGAGGGACTAGGGGGCCAGCGAGTCGGAAATGCCTTTGACGACTCAGATCTGTTGGCTCAAAGGAATGAGTTGCTGCTAGAAATCGAAAGATTGAAAGCAGAAAAGGACGTCGTACAGGAGAATCTTCGATCCGAGATAAGGAGGGAGCCAGTTAGTGAAAAGGAAGATCGCGAAACTGAATTTCGTCCCAAGAAAAGAGACGACAGATGCCGGGGACGTGAGCGGCAATCGCCGAGGAGAAGAGAGAGGCGACATGTGGATTCAGCTTACTCGAGTGATTACTCTCGATACAGCTCATCGGAGTCGTCCCCGTGAAAATACCACATAAATAAAAAGCATGATCGCAGACACACCGATTTCCAAAGAGGGAGAAGCTCTGAGAGGAAATATCCGAGGGAAAAGGGTCACCATGCTCGAGGTGGCGAACGATCTTATGGACATGCGAAATACCCTGAGAGGAAAGAGGATATGGGCCCTCAAACTTCGGAATGGCAGCACCAGTATACTTTGCCATCCGAGGAGGGTTTGTACTTTCCAAATAATGACAACTAAAGATCCAGTGTTTATCGTGCGGGTCACAATTGGAGAGCCTCCCCCCTGTCCCCGGACATTTTGGTGGGAAATCTTCCGAAGCATTTTGATATTTCGAAGCTAGAAAAATTCGATGGGACACAAGATCCGGATAATCACATCGAGCAATTCAAGAATTTTATGATCAATTTTGACGACGATTATAAGCTGCTATGCAGAGCATTTTCTCAGACTTTCAAGGGAGTAGCTTCTAAGTGGTACAACAGGCTACCTCAGGGCTCGATAAAGAATTTTGATATGTTCTGGAACATCTTCAGACAACACTTTGTGGGGAGAAAGAAGTTCAGAGCTAACAGAGACACAATCATCTATTATCGACAGAAGGTGGGGGAGAGCCTCAAAAATTACACTAATCGTTTTGTTAAAACGAAAACAGACATGGAATATTGTAAGGATTCAGTGGCGCTTGCAGCCTTCAGGATGGGCCTGCTCCCCGGGTTGTTGAAGGATACGGTGGCAGAAAGCCATGCAATGAATTTTGGAGCATTGTTAGATCAGGTTGAGAAGAGGATCCTGGTGGAAGAGACTCAGGCCTCGGAGAAAGGGTCGGGGGATCAGTTAGACCAGAATCAATTTCAAAGATCCGAGTCGAGTAACCAGGGGCCTCGTTCGAATGTTCAGGCTAAACGTACGGGTCAATATCCCCCGAGGCAGAAGTCAAACCCGCAGTACTATGGCAACCAGCAAAACTACAATTAAGGAGCGAGACCCATGTCAAATAAGTGGGTTCGACCCGACTATTTCGCGGAGTTGACAGAAAATGTTGCTGCAGTATTCGACAAGGCAAAATCTACAGTACCGTTCAAGAAGCCTTTTCCCATACAGACTCCGAAGGAAAGCAGAAGCGTCAATAAATATTGCAAATATCATGAGGATATTGGGCACAACACCAAGGATTGCATAGCTTTGAAAAAAGAAGTGCAAGCCCTGATTGAGAATGAAATGTTATTGGAGTTCGTCAAAAAGCACTCCCAGAAAAATGCCGTGGTAAAAGCTGTCTCAAAGAACACTGACACAACCATGGTGATTTCCGAAGGGGTCGACGACTTTGACATTGAGCAAGAGTATTTAGATCCCAAGGAGGGGAGGAACAATATAAATTTGATGGAAGAAGATATTCCGAAGGGGAGAGTGGATTGCCTTTGTGCGTTCTTTGATTCCTTGGCAATTTGTTGGGGAGACACTATTGCGGGAAATTCCAACAGCTCCCGAAAAAGGCACATGGTCAACCTGACCACCCAGATCGAAGCGGGGGTATCAGCGCAAATGCACCGATCGCCTTCCCCCATTATTTGTTTTGATGATGATGATATGCGAAATGTTGCAGGCCCCCATGAGGATGCGGTAGTGATTGCGGCAGGCATCGCCAGTGATCAAATTCAGAAGATACTCATCGATACAGGGAGCTCCACGAATATATTTTTTATGAGCACTTACCGAAGAATTTCTGACCCACCTGTTATCCAAAGATCCGACAGGACTATTGTGGGCTTTACTGGCGCTACATCAATGGTGGTTGGAGAATTTTAGCGTGTGGTCGAATTGGGCCGTAGACCATTCAAGAAAGAGGTGGAGGTACTATTTATTGTTGTTGACGCGCCGACATCGTATAACGCCATTCTGGGTCGCTCTTGGTTGTCCCGGATGCATGGCGTAATCTCAACAGTGCATCAATGCTTAAAGTACGTGGTAGGAAACAATATTGGGATAATCCGAAGTAGCCAGAAGATGGCACGTGAATGTTACCAGATAGCTCTGTCCTCGAAGGGGGTTCGGGGAGAAACTTCAGACAAAGCATAGCAATTAAAGGGGCCTCCCCCCGAAATCATCCCATGCGATGATCCGAGGGAGGCCCCCGGATTTCATGTCCCAGAAGAAGATTTTGCGACACATGAATTTGCGAGTGGCAAATTTCTGAAGATTGGAGTCCACCTCTCTCCAGAATATAAGGAAAAGTTAATTGCTTTTTAATCTAATAAACTTGATATGTTTGCTTGGTGTGCACAGGATGTCACTGGAGTGCAGTCGGAAATCATGTGTCATAAACTTGCGATACGACTTGATGTCCGACCTATAGTCCAGAAAAGAAGACCTGTCTCCCCGGAAAAGGCCTCGGCAATTCTGTTGGAGGTCGAGAGGCTACTAAGCATAGGCCATATTCGCGAGTCGCATTATCCCATGTGGGCGTCAAATCCAGTGTTGGTACGAAAGAAGAATGGCAAGTGGAGAATGTGTGTTGATTTCACGGATTTAAACAGAGCTTGTCCTAAAGACCCATTCCCTGTGCCTCGCATCGATCAGTTAGTGGATTCGACCTCCGGAAATTGACTGTTGTCATTTATGGACGCTTACTCAGGATACAACCAAATCCGATTAGCCGCTAACGATGAGGAAAACACTTCTTTTATTACCGGGCGAGGTTTATACTGCTACAGGGTCATGCCGTTCGGATAAAAAAACGCGGGGGCAACCTATCAGCGCCTAGTCAATAAAGCCTTTGAGGGGCAGATTGGGCGGAACTTGGAGGCCTATATCGATGATATGCTAGTCAAAAGTGCACGAGACGAAGACTATTTCGCCGACTTAGCAGAGACATTCCGAAATTTAAGCAGAGTCAATCTAAAACTCAACCCGGAGAAGTGCATTTTCGGGGTGAGGTCAGACAAATTTCTCGGTTACATGATCAGCGAAAAAGGCATCGAGGCAGATCCAGAACAGATAAAAGCTCTGATAACCCCCCCCCCCCCCCCTGAAATACAAGTTCTGACAGGGAGATTGGCCGCTCTGAATAGATTCATTTCTAGGTCTTCAGATAAATGTGCACCTTTTTTCAAGGTGTTGCGGAATGCGAAATATTTTTGTTGGACCGAGGAATGTTCGACCGCTTTTCATCAAATCCAAGAGTATTTGACGTCTCTTGAGGCCTTGTCTAAACCATTGGTAGGAGAGACATTAATTATCTATGTAGCAGTATCAGGATGTGTGGTCAGTGTCGTTCTCCTCCGCGAAGATGACTCTCTCCTGAAGCCTATCTATTATGTCAGTAAGAGTTTGTTGGATGCGGAGAAGCGATATCTCACATTAGAGAAGGTAGCTCTAGCGTTGGTAACGGCGGCTCGAAAGATGAGACCTTACTTCCAGGCCCATCCTATAATTGTTCGGACGACTTTTCCCCTGAAGAGTTTATTACAAAGGCCTGACATCTCTGGTAGGATGACTAAATGGTCAGTGGAACTGGGAGACTTCGACATAACATTTGAGCCTCGAACGACGATAAAAGCCCAAGTTTTAGCCGATTTCCTGGTCGAGTTCCATTCGGATAGAGAGGAAAAGGAAATTCACGACTTTGTTGATGAAGAGGAATGGGTGATACGGACGGATGGGGGGTCGAACATCTCAGGAAGTGGGCCAGGTGTCTAATTGATTTCCCCAAAAGGGGTAGCTATGTTCCAAGCCATTCGTTTCGGTTTTAAGGCTACTAACAATGAAGCTGAGTATGAAGCTGCTCTAGCAGGCTTGCGTTTGGCTCAGATATATGGGGCTCGAAATATTAAACTGATCAGCAACTCACAGTTGGTGATAAATCAAGCTTCGAGAGAGTCCGAAGCCAGGAAAGATAAGCTGATACAGTATTTGAAGATATTGAAATATTTAGCATCTGAATTTGAGGAAGTCAAGTATGAGCATGTTCGAAGAGAGTTAAATGTTGTCCCAGATTCTCTCGCCTCCGCTTCACGGACGGAAGGTTACCCGTGGGTTTTGGTTCAGGAGCGCCCTTCGATCTCGATTGGCGAGGAGCATACAATGAACATCCCGGAGGAAAGCAATGTGATTACGAATGATTGGAGGACGGCCATCATCGATTTTCTGGCCCATGATACTTTACCCGTCGAAAAGTACGAGGCTAGGAAAATCAGGTTCAAGTCTCATGGCTATATTTTGCTGGGAGGAGTGCTGTATAAAAGATCTCTGAGTTGACCATTATTGAGGTGTTTGAGTGGGCCCGAGTCACAAATTATCCTGTCTGAATTGCACGATGGTGAAGGAACTGCCATTGTGGGTATAAGGCATTAATTCGGAGAGTGTTTCTAGCTGGCTATTATTGGCCTACTGTTGCGGCCGACGCAAAAGATTTAGTCAAACGATGTGACACGTGTCAACGCTACGCTAATGTGATTCACAAACCTGGGGTGTTACTGGAAAGCATTTCAGAGGCAGTCCCGTTTGACAGATGGGGCATTGATCTAGTTGGGCCCCTACCAATGGCGTCTGGGGGCAGACAGACTATAATCATAGCAGTCGATTATTTTTCTAAGTAGGTAGAGGCTGAGCCGCTGGCAGGAATAAGGGCCAAAGATGTGATCAAGTTTGTCGTATCTAACATTTGTTGTCGTTTTGGTGTACCATTGCAGATCACCACGGACAATGGACCTTAGTTTGATAACAAGGAGTTCCAAAGTTTCTGTGTATCGAGGGGTATACGACAATGTTTTTCTGCACCATTTCACCCTCAGGCTAATGGGCAAGTGGAGGTGACTAATCGCATGATTCTCGATGGTTTGAAGAAGAACTTGGAAGCGAAAGCGGTAAAATGGCCCGACTATTTACAGGAAGTGTTGTGGGCATACCAGACGACTGCGGGAACGGCCACTGCTGTGTCCCCATTTTCCTTAGTCTATGGAATGGATGCCGTTGTCCCTCCAGAGATTCTTTTTCCCTCACATCGTGTAGCAACATATGCCTCCGACACGAATGACCAGAGTAGAGCGCTGGCTTTAGACTTGGTTGAAGAAAAGAGACAGCAAGCACAGTTGACATCCCTCCATTATCAAACTCTCATGAGGAGTCGATACGCGTCTAAGGTAAAGCACAGAGATTTTAAGGTGGGAGACAAAGTCCTACGTAAAGTTTTCTTGCACACTAAAGACAAGAGTTTGGGAAATTTGGGATCGAATTGGGAAGGCCCCTATGAGGTCACCGAAAAGATAAAACCAGGCACGTATCGGTTAAAAGATAAGGAAGGGCGATTTCTGCGTCTCCCTTGGAATATTAGGCACTTAAAATTGTATCTTGATTAAAAGAGCTAGCTAAAATTGTATTTTTTCCCTCTTCTTTGTATCCCCCAGAACAAAATTTGGCGAGGGCACACTCTTTCCTACCCTGTTAGGCACAAGAAGGTTTTAATGAGGTGTTTCGATGAGCTGCTTAAATACAAAGGGTTCTTTGCCTTAACTATTTTTTGGGTCACAGTAACATGTGCCTCGAATTCTTGCCTCTTCGAACTATTCTTTGGGTCACATTAACATGTGCCTCGAATTTTTGCCCCTTCGAACTATTCTTTGAGTCACAGTAACATGTGCCTCAAATTTTTGCCCCTTCGAACTATTATTTGGGTCACATTAATGTGTGCCTCAAATTTTATTTGACTTTATTAATATTTGGGTCATATTAATGTGTGCCTCGAATTTTATTTGACTTTATTAATATTTGGGTCACATTAATGTGTGCCTCGAATTTTTTTTGACTTTATTAATATTTGGGTCACATTAATGTGTGCCTCGAATTTTATTTGACTTTATTAATATTTGGGTCACACTAATGTGTGCCTCGAATTTTATTTGACTTTATTATTATTCGGGTCACATTAATGTGTGTCTCGAATCCAATTTGTCTTTATTAGTATTTGGGTCACATTAATGTGTGCCTCGAATCCTAGTTGCCTTTATTAATTTTTGGGTCACATTAATGTGACTCAAGATATTGTCTCTTCAAATTATCAGGTAGGTCACAATAATGGTTCGAAGGATTTGTCTCTTCGGATTATTGATGAGAACATAACATTTGGTGCTTTGGATTGAACTTATGCATAAAAATAAAAATTGATTACTGACCTTACAAAATCGAAACATGTCTCATAAAATCAGCGAAGTTCAACATGCCCTAGTCGCATTACAAAAAGAGGCCCTATTGGGCCATACACAAAACATTAACACCTTATACATCTTCCCTCAGTCTGAATTTTTTGAGGAGACACTCCCCTCAGCCTCTGAATCTTCGCCATCACTTACTACTATATGGGGAGGACGAAGTTCTGAGGGGACAAGTTTCAAAAAAATCCCCAAGTTATATTCAGGATGCTCAGCATGGATTTGGGTAAGTAAACCAGCTCGAGTAGTGGCATCCCGGGCTTGCAGCTTACTTGTGCACGTCGCTGCATAAGCATCCACAACTTTATCTTTCTCTTCCTCGACTTGTCTAGGAAAGTTCTTAACCCGTTTCAGTAACTGATCTCGGTCTTCTTTCACCCTTATAAAGCCCTCGGTACACTCTGCGAATCCATCGCAAGCCAAACGATGTCCTTTTTTGTACTCAGCTATCAATAGCTCTTGAGCATCAGTCTTCTTTTTATACAAGTCCCTCTCTTCTTGACAACACCTCTCCAGCATTATCACATAATTTTTGAAGGCAGATAGGCGCTCGTACAAGGCATCGGCTTGGCCCTCGATCACTGCATGTTGCTTCTTGGCCTCTTCAAGCTGAGAGGCAGCTAACATCGATTTAAACTTATAGTGATTTTTGCGCTTCTCAAGGTGCCGCATCTTTTTTCCCCTATTAACTGAGGTGTGCAGCAATTTTCGAAGGGACAGTGAGAATTCATCGTCCAAAGGAACTCCGAAGGAGCTCGATGGAGACCATAATGCTGCAGAATCAAACTCAGAAAACCCGCCTCCAAGAGTGTCTGGATCAATGTGCTGAGGAGGGTTGCTCCGAGGGATGGGGAGAGGTGCTAACCTTGGACTATTTTCGAGGGGGACAGGGTGAGAAGCTTCAGTAAGAGGCGAATGTGGGGATTGATGAGAACTTTCCTTGGGAGAGTGGCCACCTCTGTCCTCAGGTTCACTTGAGATTTCTTGGACCTTTTTCTCTAGAGCAGCCTCCTGATTATCTTCAGGCGTCTCACCACCCTCGGATAATTCTTGGATGGGTTCGAGGATACCCTTACCCTTCCTATATCTTGTCTTGGATTCCTTTTTTGATGGCAGGATGGGAGCAGGGGGAGGAGGAATGGAGTCCGACGACCCAGCATTGTTTGGTGGAGGAGGAATGGAGTTCGACGACCCAACATTGTTCGGGGAAGGAGGCCCTTGGGTGTTGACTGTTCCTTCAGGGTTTAGCTGTTGAGTTATTGAAACATCATCTTCTGGAGGATCCCCAAGATGACTCTGCGAGCGAGAGCGCTTGGGCAGATATACCACTATGTCTTTTTGGCTACAACGCTCCATCACTTCTCGCTCCGAGGGAGGAGCCATCAATACTCTCATGCTAATTCGGTCGAGGGGATTGAGCCTCCACAATCGACTCCTGGCGAGATTGTTATCTGTGAAGCAGAGACGAAATCGGTTGTCCCAGTGTTCTTTTGCCCACAAGCGAAGTTTGGTGAACACATTTGTGGCACCCTCGACGTAGTCAGAATAGGGCTTTGATATCCCAGTCATAGCTGCAACAAGTAGCCAATATCAAGACCAGTCACAATCTAAAATTCGAGGAAGAATAAATAATTTCGAAGGATAGGCACTTACATTTATTAGTCCATATCAGAGAGAGCTTGTGAGGATTCGAGGGGGTGGCCTCTGACCCGGTCTCCCAGCAACCAGAGAAAAACACAAACTGTTGCCTCCATTTCTTATCAGCCTCTAGTAGATCTCTCAGGATTTTTTGTCCTCGATTGAAAGTCAGTGAGTAAAAGGGAAAGAAAGGATTCCTGGCCAAACCAGCAAGGCCAATGAGTTTCTCTAACGAAAATTCATGACCTGAGAGCCTCGAGGCAATGATGCAGGCCATCAGAGTAAACCACATGTTGGGACCAACTTGTGAAGGACAAAGGTCTATCTTCACCAAATATTCGATGAAGAAGGGGTCTAAGGGATACCTTAGCCCCCAGTTCATGATCTCTGTATATACCACCAACTCATTGTCCTTCACTAATAAAGGTGTCTCTCCTTCTGAGGGAAATCTGATGATAATATAGGAAGGGATGCACCATCGAGTCCTCAGCATCGCCTCTTCGTCTTTCGAAAAATACTTGTATCTGATGTTGGAAAGAGCCACCATATGTTTATTTTCGATTCCCCGAATATTGCGACCAACAATACTGTCTAGTTCCAAGGGTAGCACGATGTCCCCTTTCGATTTTGGAGCAATCCGACGGGCTTGCTCTTCGGACATTGTTTGGGACGAGGAGGTTGCATTATTCGAAGAACCTAAAGAGGGGATCACAGGCACTTTTGGTTCGAGGGGTGTTGTGGCAGGTTTTTTCCGTTTGGCATCTCGACTCTCATTTCGCCTATTCAGCATATCCTCTTCGTTGGCGAGCGTTTTCGAAGGCGAAAATTGAGTCCCATGAACGGTCATGGATGGAGTAGAAGGCAGACTCGATTCATCTACGTCATTTCTTCGGGGAGGACTGTTAGAGGTCCGATGAGGGCTTGTGGATATTCGTGGAGGACTGGCAGAGGTTCGATGAGGTCTGGTAGACGTTCGAAGAGGGCTAGCAGATGTTTGAGGGAGATGTTCGAGGGCTGTTGGTGAAGTAGGCTCCCGAATGACCAGGGGCGTCTCCCTGGCACGTTTTCGCTCATGAGAGCCTTTCCCATCCTTGTGATATTTCTTTCTCTTCCCGAACGAGTGTTTGTGCTGCCTGTCTTTACCTATTTTTCCAAGGGGGTTAGAATCACTATGAAGGCTTTGTCGAGCGACTTCGAGGGGGATAATTGCAGTCGAATCTGCTGAGGGAGGCCAGGTACCAAAGAAAGTAGTTGTCGATGGTGGGGGTTGAGGCCTCACGTCTTCACCAGCAGCAACTCTCTCTTCAAACCTCTTACTGATCAACAACCAATCAGGAATCCGACGGGGTTTGTTCGCCAGCTTTATCTCTCTAGAAATGTTTGAAAAAAAGTTGAGTTAATGAGGAGAGAAGGTCAGTATTTATAGGTGAAGCTCGGCTTTCTTGACAGATCAGGCCCGAGGACTTTTTCTGGTGTTTGCCTAGGGACATTATGGTCCATATAGGTATGAATTATCCTGACACCAGCCACAGGGAAGATGAAGAGTTTTCGTAGTCGGGAAATTTCAGGGGAAGATGAAGAGTTTTCTGTCAGAAAATGTCAGGGGAATAGGGAACGTTTTCAAAAAATATATGCTGACAGATGTGGTTGCTTAATGACGTCATGATAAAGATTAATCCTGGCACCCCTTTTAGCCTTGATTTGAAATCATTCGGGGCACTGATACAGCCAAAGTCGGGGGGCTTATATGGCTAAAATGGTGCAAGGATTGGGGGGCTACTCGGTTATTAGGAGAAATTCGAAGAGCGATTTATGGCTTCAATTGTTCGAGGCAAACTGTGGAAATTCGAAGAAAGAAAATATTCGAGGAAAATGGTTTCTGCCTTTCAAAGGTAACTATTCGAGGGCGTGTGAAGTGAGCAATCGGAGAATTATTCAGTCCTAGTAAAAGAAATTTTACTTGGACTGAGGGGCTACTGATAAGGAAGAATAAAAGACAAGGAGAAAAGTGTGAAGAAGAAACATGACAGGAGAAAATAGTAAAGAAAAAGTATGATAGGAGGAAAACGCATGGAGAAAACTGTGTAAGGACTAAATTGTATAAGCTATATAAAGAAATAGCCAGAAAAGGAAGAAAGTAAAATGTAGGGACTAAAAGATGTAATTAACAAGAGTTAAAGCGTGTGGGGTCCGCAATTGTACTATAAAAGGACCACACACGCTTCACAAATCCCGAGATGAATAATATGATACTTTCTCTCTCTGCTTAACCTAATAACTCTTACTTTCTCTCTCTAAAATTGACACTAAGAGATTTCTGCATCACCGAATTGTCACTAAGCAATCCTCGTATCGCATAATCACCCCTGGACTTTCTTGAAACTCTTCAATAATCAGGATATCCAAGTAAAACAAAAGGAACCTCAAAATAATCTTTCAGCGTGAATGAATTGATTTTAACGAAACCTTCGCTTCGGTATCGATGAAGGATTCCTTCAGAACAAATATGACATTAGTTGCACATTTTGACCTTGAGCTTCATCAGATGAATGTTAAGACCGTTTTCTCAATGGTAATATTTAAGAAACGATCTATATAGTGCAATCAGAATAATTTATGTAAAGTAACTTAAAATATCTGGTATGCAAGCTTAAGAAATCTATCTATGGGCTTAAATAAGCCTCTCATCAATGGTATCAAAATTCCTTGATGTGATAGTTGGTTATGACTTTGAGATCAACTCGGTTGAGGATTATGTGTATCACAAGTTCAGTGGGAGTAATTTCATATTTCTTATATTATATGTGGATGACATATTGCTTGCCTCGAACAATAAGGAATTGTTACACACTACAAAAAGATTTCTATCAGACAAGTTTGATATGAAGGATCTTGGTGATGCCAATTTTGTGTTAGGAATCCAGATACATCGAGATTTCTCTCGTGGTATACTTAGATTATTACAAACATACACTGAAAGTGTGTTACAATGTTATGGATTAACAGATTGAAAACCCCTAAGTACCCATATAACAATGGGTAACAGACTTAGTACGGGTCAATGTTCTAAGATAAAACTTGAGATTAAGGAAATGAAAACGATCCCTTATTTCTTCGGCAGTTGGGAGTTTAATGTATGCTCAAGTTTGTACTAGTTTAGACATTTCATTTGCTGTAAATATATTGGGGAGATATGTTAGTAAACCATGAATGAATCACTGAAAAAAAGTTAAAAGGGTACTCCGATATCTGTAAGGAACAAAGGGGCACATGTTGACATATGAGAAGTCAGATAAACTGGAGATCATTGGGTATTCTGACTCGTATTTTGGTAGATGCACAGACACACTAAAAAGCACGTCATGCAACATATTCTCATTGGCTGAAGGTGCAATATTCTGGAAAATTTTAAAACAAACACTTATTGCATCATCCATCATGGTAGTAGAATATGTTGCGTGCTTTGAGGCATCGAACCAGGCAGTGTGGCTGCGGAATTATTTTACTGGATTATCCATTGTACAAGGGATATAAGTTCCCATGAGGTTATATTACAATAACAATTCTACACTGTAGTACTCTAACAACAATATGAGCTCGTCTAAATCCAAACACATAGACATAAACTTTTTCTTTGTTAAAAAAATAGTACAGATGGGTCAAATAAATATAGAGCACATCGGCACAAACTGCATGATAGAAAATCCTCTAACAAATGCGGTTTTGCCTAAGGTTTTCCAGGGATACACAATCAGTATGAGTGTAGTTGATTTAGAGGATTGTTAGTTTCAGTGGGAGAGTTTGTAATATGATCTGATGTTATATATTGCAGTTTTGTGCACAGTAAAGTTTATTGCAATATATATATATATATATATATATATATGCTTGGAAATATTTATTTATATCTATACTATATTGGATCTCAAAAGGTAGGAACCATTTAAGAGTAGAATGTATGATTACAAGCCATATCACTCTTAAGCAACGCTCCATAATTGGCCCAAGTAATTGATTGATAATGGTAATGTGATTATTGTTGCATCATATTGTTCACATTACAGAAAGAGGTCTTTAGTCATTTATTGTTATCAGTCATGTATGTGGTTGTACCATTTTCCCATTGATAATGAATATATAGACCCCCATTAAAGTTGAATATGTATTATTGAGTAGCAGCATGTGGCGGTCCAAGTGGGAGATTGTCGGAATATATTTATTTAATATATTTATGGACCGACAATAATTTGGACCAACATGTTAAATAAACATATTCGGTCACTGTCTTAAGGAAGTTTAAATTAAAAATAATTGACTTAATTATTTAATTAACTAAATTAGACCTACGGGTGAAAAGGCGTTACAGGCTCAAGTGTGGTAGCCGAGTTGAATTTAGGAACTGTGATGGAGAGGGCAAAAATATCAGCACTTAAACCTGTATTTAATAAATCAGAGATATAAATTGAATTATCAATTTATCGGGTTATGGTCCCCGAACACAAAGAAGTAATAAAGGATGAGCTTTACAATGATGGGCTTCACATTGTAAAGACTATAAGTAAGGGACTAGGTTTATGAATTTCATCATCCTAAACCCTAATCAAACTGACGGTCGTTTCCTTCAATGTATGGAAACCTTTCCTTTCTACTAACTCGTTCTACAGGTTTCTCAAGGAAATATACAAAATCACTAAAGAATGAAAAGGAACAAAAGAGAATACTAGATAGAAAGCAACAGGAAAACCCGTAAATAATCTTCTTTTTGTTTACTCATTAGGTGAATCCACAAAAGGGTTCTATTTAAACTTTTGTGATTTGTTATATATTATTTGATACAATTTCGAATAATATATAACATTAACTGATATAAAAGTATATATATATTATAAGAAACTTAGTTTGATTTTTTTTTTCTATTTTATGGAACCTGATTCAAACTTCGACTCGTTAACGGCTCGATAATTTTATTATATTGGTTTCAGACAAATTTTATCGAATGGTCCGAGATGGTTTACCAGGTTGATAAGCCCAATAACACTCATAGCCAAACCTAATCCGTTCAAAGTCTACCGATAAGGTTAGCTTCAGGTGGTGATTGCTATTCGCCACATATAAAAATTAATTTATATATATATATATATATATATATATATATTAATTTAGTTGAATAAAATAAATTATAAACAAACTATTTAAGATTATTGTTGAGCGTGTTATTGATAACACCCATTCTACAAACCTATTACTGATTAAGACCAACAAATTTAACAAATTATATATATATATATCTAAAATACCCTTCTATATAAAATAATTAAACATGCGTACACATTCTTTTTTCTTTATTTTTTTAATTTCTTTTTTAGGGTTCGTATCTTTTAAACAGTAATCCGATTTTTTCCAAAAATACCATTGGTTTTGTTTTTTTAAGACAAACAAAACTAGATCCATTCATGTTTTTTTTATATTTTAAAAAACAATTGTGAGCCCAATTAACCATGGTCTCGCATCATGGCCTGGTTTTGTAATATATCGTCTCGCATTATTTATAGTTGGTCGGGTTTCACATCATGTAATCTCTCATCATGGCATAATTTCACATCATTTTTAGAATACCTAGTTTTGCATGATGTGGTCTCTCATCATTTAACGTTGGCATGGTTTCATATTATGTGGTCTCTCATCATTTTAGTTTACCTAGTTTCGCATGATGTGGTCTCTCATCATTTATAGTTGGCATCGTTTGATATTATGTAGTCTCTTATCATATATAGTTGGCTTAATTTCGCATTATGTGGTCTCTCATCTCTGCATCTCTCATCTATAATCTTTACATCTCTCATCTATCGTCTTTGCGTATCTTATATATCTTATATGCGTCTTTCATTTATCTTTTTTACGTCTTTCGTCTATCGTTTGTACGTCTCTCGTGTTTAGTAAAAAAACAAAAAAAACATCATAAATGGATCTAATCTTGTTTGTCTTAAGAAAACCAAATTAATGGTAGTTTCAGATGTTCTTTTTTCAAATTACGGTTGCAAAGATACGACTTTTTAAAATTTAAAATTTAAAATAAAAATAAAAAATAAAAAATATACACGTGTCAATTGATTTTGTATAAGAGGATAGGTATTATAGAAATTAGTTGGGTCTTAGATGGTAAATAGTCTAGTTAAATTAGTCTATCATAGATATATATGAAAATAAGGGTAGTAATTCGATAATAGTTTGGCTTTGAGATCTTAATCAGTAATTTACCCATTTATTTGATGTTTTTTTAGTTTTAGTTAATTTTTTCGATTAATAATTTATTGGATTTTTAAACTATATCTTTAAATTTGTTGGAATATTTAGATCTTTCAACCATTAAATATTTTAAATATTTTATTAGATTTTCTAACTATATTAGAGCTTTAAAATATATCCTTAAAAATGTTGGAATCTTTAAATATTTATATCTTTCAAATGTTAGATATTTTAAATAGTTAATTAAATCTTTCAACTAATAATTCATTAGACCTTAAAAATATATGCTTAATATTTTTGATTTTTATATTTTTAGATGTTTTAAATAGTTTATCTATTCTTCAATACTCTGAGACACATCTTTATGTAGCGATGAATCTCACTCGACTCTTTTTCAACTCGTTAAGGATGTTTTGTCTGCATATATTCTGATTTTTATAGTCTTTCCTTTCGGAACCATTGAAAATATGGTTTGAGAAAATAAGTTTTGAAATATTGTGATTGTGTGAGAAGTGTGAAGATTGTTGTAAGAATAATGAACAAGAAGTATCATATTTATAAGATTTTTTTTTCATTAACTTTTTTTATCAAATCGGATATCTGATTTGCAATAGTTATTTTTTAATGTTGCAAGTCAGATATCCGATTTGATTAAAAAAATTAAATTTTCATTAATCAAATCGAATATCTAATTTGATCTGACTTTTTCTTAATTTCTTCTCAATCTATCTCTTCAACAATATTGTTCTTCAAAAAGCTCTCAAAACCAATTACTATAATTACTACTATTGCTGAGATTTATTACTAATCAAGGGGTATTTTTGGGCAAAAATTTAGTTTAATAGGATATTAATTTCAATACTAGAGGTTAGAAAGATAAAAGAGGTGGGTAGTAACTATTAATTTCTCTAGAAAAAGTCCAACCTCTTAAATGAAGTTGGTTGGGTATTTATACTTGTTTTATGACCCAAGAGCTGGCCGGGTTGGACTTTGGATTTGGGCAGGCTTTAAAGCCCAAAACAAAAACAGGTCAGCATACAGTTGATTCATAGTCCACTTAAATTTACTATTCATAAAAACTTTAGTGTAGAAGATACCTGAATTACCCCTTCAGATTAGGCACTTCCAAAATTATCCGACTATATCAGTAGGCGGTCTTTCAAAAAAGTTTTTGGAAGAGCTAACTTATCAAACAAAAGATTGGGATCGGATCCGAAGCACTTTCTCCTTTATGAGAAAGAACCCAATGGTCAGATTCTGATGAACCTTTTTTTATTTACACATGTCAGTTCTTGGTTCGACCTTTTAGCCGTTTTTCTTTGTTGGTACTTGTACCTATTTTTTAAAAAGTAATTAGGGTGTATTCAATAACCCCCAATCATCACAAAAATGTTTTATCTCCCCTAAGTAAATCACTCAAGTGTTTTTTACTTTTATATAACATTGTTTTACTATTTTTTTAGAAAAAGAAAACTTTATAGAGAGAGAAAACTTTGAAGTTGCAATTTTTTTTAAGTTCGAGATTTTATATGTTCACAGCTAGAACCGCTTTGATCAAAGGAGGTTGGTTAAATTTTTGTGAGTTGTAAAAATCAAGAAAGGAAGCAACAACTGCTATTGGAATTCTTGTCGTTTCTGGTTGAGTGATTATCCAGACAATACCGGAGCCGGACAAAAGTTCATCCTCGTCCAGAACCTCAGTATTTCGAAAAACTCTTTTCAGCCCAAATTTATCCACACTAGATTATGGTTCTTCCTTTCAAATACCTATAAGGCCTTTCTCTAAGGATAAGAAAACTTTAATCGTAAAGAAACCCTCACCGTTCATCGCTATAGGATCAGACACTTAAAACGCTACACCTCGAAGAGTCACTCGACTCTCCCAGGCTAAGAGTACCCCTCACACTTCAAAATACATGAGTTCAAGGGCAATAAAACCCCATGCCCAACCTCCGGTGGACTTGAATCTATCACTTCCCATTAATGATGCTACTCAAATTAAGAAATAATTTACTCGAATTGGGAAAGAGGTTGCTCAAATTGAGAAATAAGCTACTAGTGCTAAATTGGCCGAACAACAACCCACTATAATGAAATAAAACATAGAAGATAGTGAGGAGGATACCCCACTGGAGACATCTGGGAATACTGGAGATACCGCATCAGTTCGGACTACCATAGGAAAATTGGGGATGCCTAATACCGTATCACTTCAGGAGTGCTTGGTGGGGAAAGTGGGGCTTAAATTTCGTAAGGTTAGTGTGAAATACTTATTGGCCCTTCTTAGAATACATTAGGTTTATACACATACTGTTGAGTTAGATAGGCTAAAAACCCTGTCAAGTCACTGGTGTATGACACCTGTTGCATTCGTGCCACTACATTTTCTTCGTCCCCAAAACGAGTCATTGGTGTTTCAGATAGTAGAATTTTTGCCACTAGCGCGTGCAAAATCACAGAAAACTGACATGTGGCACCCCCAATGTACTCAAGTCTGTTGCATATATGGTCACTCCTATTTCCCTTCCAAAAATACCCCTGTTCAGTTGTTTGACCCCTTTGTTTTTAACTTTTACTTTTTTACTCTAACGTTTTACTGACCTTTTTAAATTTTTACCCAAACTACTCTAATTACCCACTGTTAAACCCATTTGGTTAATGTTCCCTATTTATTGAGAATAACCCGACCTGTTTTGTTTTAACCCAGTTCCTTTACTGACCTAATTGTGAATTTTCGCCAATTTTACAACCCTAACATTTTCCCTCCTCAATTATATTCCTGGAAGCTGAAAGAATGAGCGCCAATATCCCTATTCACTCTCTGTCACTCACCATCTCTCTCCCTCTCTCTCTTAATCGCAATCTCCATCATCAAGCATTGATTCTTCTCACTGACTCACTATCTCTGAAAACCTAACTTTCTTCGTTGTCGTCACCACCCACTGTCTGTCAAACCCTAGGTTTGTATCCTAATTTCCTATTTTTGAAAACCCTAATTAGATACAAATGCCTAAATTTCGAACCCTAACAAGTTCGAATCGAGGGTTTGGTTAGGGCTACAATGGCTAAAAGTTTATACCAAGGTAAGCTTCATACTATGGTCTCTGTTTGCGTTTAGTTTGTTATTCATACTTGAAGTTTTTATTTATGGTGCGTGTTCTTTGTTCTAATATGTGTTTTTTTAATTTCAGGTGTTAACAAACACCTTTTTGCTATCGATTACTATTATGATAGGTATTTTAGAGGAAATAGGGTTGTGAAGTATGTTGGAGAGAAATCGATGACTATCGATTTCATTAACCCATATAGGTTCTATATCCTGGAGCTACATGAGATTCACTCATTGACTGATGCAGCAGGGACTTGTGGCCACTACCAGTTTGGCTACAAGCTCCATGGTCCTGGACAAAAAATCCAACTAATAAACAGTGACGCAGATGCATACATGATGACCCAGAAGTTGGATGAAAGCAGGTTAATGACCGTGTACTTAGATAGGACACCTCTTTTAGAAATTGTGTCTCTTACGAAAAGGAGTAAAAAGCCACAGACTGTACCTACAGTTGACGTAGAAGGTACCAGTAGCATTGTACCTAGGACTAAACCTATAGATCTTGGTTTGGGTCAGGGTAGAGATGATGGTTTAGGTCAGGGTACATATGGCGGTTTAGGTCAGGGTAAAGATGCTGGTTTAGGTCAAGGTAGTGATGTTGGTTTAGAAAATGGTACAAATGATGGTTTAGGTCAGGGTAGAGATGCTGGTTTATGTCAGGGTAGTGATGCTGGTTTAGGACAGGGTACAGATGATGGTTTAGGTCACGGTAGAGATACTGGTTTAGGACAGGGTAGTGATGCAGGTTTAAGACAAGGTAATGATATTGGTTTAGGTCAGGGTACAAATGATGGTTTAAATTAGGGTGGAGATGGTGTTGAAAATGAATTATTGGAAATGATTTGGTTGAATATGTGTTGGTTGAAAATGATTTGGGTGTAGTAGAGGCTGACGGTGATGGTGTTGAAAATAATGCTGGTAATATTGAGAATAATGTTGAGGCTAATTACGATGAGGCTTTTGAAACGTTCATAAACGAAATGTATGATGAGTTCTTCTCGAAACAGAACGGTGCAGATAATAGCCTAGAACATTGTGGAGAAATAGATGGATTAGCTGGTAAGTGTGATGTTGATGATACACAGGCTGGTGTAACAGTTGGTGTTAATGTTGATAGAGTAGGGGATAGTGTGGATATTGTTGTGAATGATGGTTTAGATGGGTGTAACAGTTTGATGATGTAAGTGTGTTGTTTGATGTTGTGTGTAGCCTGTGCTTGTGCTAGATGTGTGTTTTTTGAAAGGGTCGTTTCAAGGATAACTGCTTGTTGCTTTTATTGTTGACCCAAACGAGCAGATGTATCCTCTTTCTTGGGCAGTGGTTGAGAGTGAAAACAGGTCTTCTTGGAAATGGTTTCTGGAACTGTTAGCAAATGATGTTAACATACACAAACGAGGCAGCTTCACGTGGATTTCAGACAAACAGAGGGGGTTTGTTCTAGCCTTGAAGGAATTGTTCCCAAACGCTGAGCATCGATTCTGTGCTCGACATCTGTACGCCGACATGAAGAAGGTATTCCCAGGCAGAGAGGAACACATACTGTTTTGGGCTTGTGCCAGGTCTTCATTTGTCCCTGAATTTGAATTTCACATGGAGGAGGTGAAACGATGCAATGTAGTCGGTCATTTATATTTTTTTGGTTGTTGTGTGTGAGCACGATAGTGGGATCCACTGTTTTGATAGAAGGGACAACTCTTTGGCCAGGCACACTACCCCCCCCCCCCTGTAAGATTCCTTCACTTTTTCTATTAAAGTGATTTTGTGATTTTGTTCATTATCTTGAAAACATTTACTTTTATAATATTTTTTAAATTACAGGCTGTTACTCTATATTCCTCTCAAAACAACATCAGTTCACCACATAGTGGTTGGGGTAGTGGTGGAAGTATGCAAGGGTACAAGGAAGCTCTTAAGGTGCAAACCAGAGGTAGAAAGAGGAGGTTACCTCAAACAGTTGGTGGTCCTTTCAAGCAGCCCAGGGTAGGAGGACCTTTATCATCTACACCTCGTTATCCGCTGCGGCAACACATGGGGCTGCAGCATCTGCTGGTGGGTCTGTATCAGCAGCTTCTGGTGGATCGACCGGAAAATCTGGCAACACGGCAGTGACAACTGGTGGTTCACAGGCGTCGGTGGAAGGTAGTGGTAATCATGTTGTCAATATTACCCATCTATAAGATTAGCTTTAAAGGTTTTTTTGTGTTATATTGAAGGATGTGTAGTGGAGACTGTCCATGTTTTGGGTTTTTTTGTAATGTGTTGTATGTTATGCACACGCACAATTTATGGTTTTTTGTATTTGAAGGTGTTGTATGTTGTTGTTTAAGCACTCAAGACTTTATTTCATGGTTTATTTAATAACCATACAATTCTAGGACTAAATTTGTGTACTCATTAACTACTTTGTTCGTGGTTTGGTTGATGTTGTTGATTAATGTAAGAAAATTTAACTTGTAGTTTGGTTGTAAAATGAATGTCATTCATTTGCTGTTAGTTAATGCTTTTAACAACCACTGACTTATGTCACTTTCTAATCATATGTGTCTGGTTTTAAGCTGCATTTACTTACGTCAAATAAAATCCCATCAGAATTCATCACCACAAAAACCAATACACAAAACAAGAACTACAAGCTTTTCTATCACAATTCAATTCAATACACAAAAATCAATTCAAATTTCAAACATCATAATTGAAATTAAATTTCATAATCCAGGAGACATACAAAATATATTACCTACACCTGCTACAAAATTCTTTAAATACATAGACTAAAAACAGACAATTACCAACAAACAAAAACCTAGACATACACATAGAACCCTAATTATCCAGTTCTTCCTTTGAATTTCAGCTTCCATCTTCCCACGTTGCTTTAATAGACCGTTAATCGCCGTCTGTGACCTACTGTTAACCACTGGATCGATCCATCTAAAGTATATGCAGTAGTAACCTTTATGATAAACAAAAATCGGTTAAGAGGAGAAGAAATAGAGTAACCATTGAAGCCAAAAACAATTTGCTTCACTGTAAAATAAAACTTACCCCAAAATTACAACATCCACTGAATCTTCTGCCAGGATTTAGGACTGTCAAAGCCGTTTTTATTATGCTTAGTAGGCCACATTTGCAAAACCCTAAATTAGATGGCTGTTTTGATGTACATGAGGACGACGACATTGTTAGAGGTTTGTAGAAGGTGGCTAGGTAAAGAAGGGAATTAGGATTTTACAGAAGTCTTGAAGCAGTCTATGGTGAACGTGAGAAATTAGGGCTTCAAAGCAAGAGAAGAAGCATATATATGGGGTAAATAGGATGGGTTGGGTTTAACAGTGGGTAATTAGAGTAGTTTGGGTAAAAATTTAAAAGGGTTAGTAAAAAGTTGAAGTAAAAAACTAGAAGTTAAGAGCAAAGGGGTCAAACAACTGAACATGGATATTTTTGGAAGGTAGATAGGAGTGACCGTATATGCAACAGACTTGAGTACATTGGGGGTGCCACGTGTCAGGTTTCTATGATTTTGCACGCGCCAGTGGCAAAAATGCTACTATCTGAAACACCAATTACTTGTTTTGGGGACGAAAGAAAGGTAGTGGCACAAATGCAACAGGTGTCATACACCAGTGACTTGACATGGTTTTTAGCCGAGTTAGATATGATCAGGAATAAGTGGGGTTTCTCGGAGTCTATTAAAGTGAGGATTCCCATCACTTCGGAAAGCCCAATGGACAGTAAGGCTACAAAAATAGTGGTATACATTAAGGTGCTGAACTGGGGTCTTCGTTCCCTTTAGATCCAGATATAGTTAGGTATTTTCACTTGATAAGGCTTTATCCAAGCTAACTGAGTCCTAATCCATGGTATACTTTGTTAGCCACCATTATTTCTTCTACATTGTCGAGAACTCCAATGCATATGGAGCAGTTTGATGCTGTGGCTAGCTTGTGTAGGAATTACCACATCCCATTTTATCATTATAATATGGGAAACCACTATAAAGTGGTGAATGATTTGTTGGAGGCTGAGAAACCATAGAGGACTCAGTTTCTCTACGTAAGTGGGGCTTGGGAGAATGGAAGAAAGATAACCTCCAAAGGAAACCCAAACCAACTGACCAGATACTGAAAAAGTTCAGGTAACTTTTGTTCGGATTTTCACTAGTACTTAGACTCTATTTTTATATACCGAACTGATTTATTGTGTCTCTTTGTAGTGTTTTCAAAAATTCCCTCAGAGCATCTGGAGGTATGAAGGGTTATATTTGCCAAGTTCAATAAATGGACATCGGATAATTGGGGACTTGCCTTTCAAAGTTTTTTAACTTATGGAAACATGTTGAGGGCTCACTTGTGGAATACCACCAGAAACATAGACCTTTCTTGGGAACAACTGACCATTGCTCCTCCACCTGATGTGCTCTTTAAAAGAACTAAGGCGAAGGATGGAAAAATTTACTTACCATCCCGAAATAAATCCCATAGTCATTTAGATAAGATAAAGAAGAAAAAAAGAAGAAGATTGAAGCTGACCCAACTCATGGGGTTCCTAAAGTAGGTAGTTTGGAGAATCCTAAAGGAATCAATGCTGCTTTATTGGAGGCAGTAGCTGTGACAGTGGGTGAGGCCGCGGGATCAAATCCATCACTCCAACTCAAGAGAAAGGGCCATAAAAGGTGTAATGAGGGAAGTGATCAAAGGGTTGGAAAAAAGAAAAAGGGTGCCATAGGGTCAAAGATAATACTTCAGACCTACAAATGTTCCTCTCCCATTTGATATTCCTCCATAAGAAGATGTACACGTTGATCCTCCCTCTCTGGCGTTTCCTACAGTCGATCCACATCCTACTGAAGGTGACGTTAACCTGGATGATTTAGGATAATATGTATTTCGGCGAGTTTGACAAGGAGGAATTTGACAGAACCTTTCCCCGAACAACCACTATGATGAATGTTGTGATTTATGATGGAGAATATTTTGCAGTAACAAGTGAGCATGATACTTTAGGCCATACAATCCTAAGCGGTATCAGGCCAATCATTGATCTGGAAAGACAAGTCAGAACTCAGGCTAATGGCATAGTTTCTCTTAACATAGAGAACCAAAGCTTAAAGAATTCTCTTTCATCTGAACAATAGAATGTGGAGACTTTATGTAAAGAGAAAGAGCAACTGAAAACCGAATTGCAAGAGGCTAAGGCTTCCCAAGAAGATTTGTAGACTAAATATTCCAATCTGTTGAAGACAACTTCTGAAGAGATTAAGTCATTGAAGGATCAACAAGCCACTGTTGCAAGCACCATTAGTACTTTATCCGGAGATAAAGAGAATTTAGATAAACTTATTAAAGAGAAGGATGGGGAAAACACTTCTTTAAAGAAGAATCAAGCTCATGGGATATCTGCAGTAGTGGAGAAGTATGTTGCTGGTGTTGTGGACTATTTGGAAAAGAGGGATGAAGGTATCAAATCAGATATGGTTTTGTTATTTCATGAGACCTTTCCAAACAAGAACATTGGATCTTTATGGAAGTTCATACCATATGATGAGCTACCTTTTCATACCATGCTAGATGGTGATAAACATGGTTATTCTTCACCAAGTGAGTGTGATTCTGATACGTGAACTGATGAAATCTCAAGTACTGATGCCAAGAGTCCCAAGAAAGATGATGGTAAGGAAAAACCCGAAGGGAACGAGCCCTAAGGTTATTGTGTTTATGTTTAAGGCTAAAGTCCGTGAATGGCCAAAACATTCTGTTATTTTCTTTCAAATTTTGTTTTGTGAACCGAAGTCCTTGGATGGCCAAGGAATTTTGTGTGATGGTGGATCAGATATATTCCGATCAATTTTTAATGTTAAGTTTCCCTTCGTATGTAATTATTTCTCTTCTTATGTCTAGTATTTAATCAGTATTTATTTTTTCCGACGTGTTTAACAAACATTTAATTCATTGAATCACTTCAAAGATATTTCATTTGAAGGATGAAATTTTTTAATAGATCTGATCACTTCAAAGATACTTCATTTGAAGGATGAAAGTGTTTAATAGATCGGATCACTTCAAAGATACTTCATTTGAAGGCCGGGGGTGTTTAATAGACGTATAATTTATCCGATCTCCTCGTACTCACCACAATATTTAAAAAAGGCATAAGATAACATTGATTGAAAATCAGACACCTCACTAAAACCTCCCTGCACTACCAGGGTAGGAAAGATTATGCCCCAAAATATTTAAATTAAAGCATGACAAAGTAAATATTTACAAGATAATTTTACTCTAAGTGCAACCCGAGGTATTCAACATTCAATGGATGCTTTAACATGTTACCTTCTTTGTTTTGAAGTTTATATGTTCCTTGCTTGATTCTTTCGCACACCACATATGAGTATTCCCAATTAGGAGCCAACCTCCTAAATTGTTTCTCCTTGGTATGTAAGAAGACTTTAATTAACACTTTATCTCTTATCTGAAAATCTTATCGTTTTACTCTGGATGCAAATTTACTTCTCATCAAACCTTGGTAGTGTGTTGTTCTCAAATGTGCCTTCACTCTTATTTCGTCAATGAGATCCAACCGATTCCTTACCATCACCTCATTAGCTTGTTCAGAATAATTTTAGATCCTAAATGATGGAAAAATGGCTTCTATAGGCGTAATGGAATCCATCCTATTAACAAGAGCAAAATGAGACTCTTGAGTGGCTGCATGAGGAGTAGTTTGGTAGGCCCATAATACTTCTCACAAATAGCTAGGCCACTTTCTTGCAACTTTTTCAAGATAATTTTTTAACCCTTTTAAGATCGTTCGCTTAGCTACTTCAACCTTCCTATTGGCTTGAGGGAATAAAGTAGAAGAAAAACAATGTTGGATTCCCCTGGAAGTACAAAATAGCTCCATGTATTTATTGTTAAATTGTGGCCCATTGTCCGTAGTAATACATCGGGGGATTACAAATCGGCAACATATGTTGGATATAATAAATTTTATGATCGCCTTTGAAGTGGTTCCAACAAGTGGAGCAGCTTCTATCCATTTAAAGAAATAATCTATTGTAACTATTATCGTTCGATAACCTCCGGAGGCCATGGGAAGAGGTCCAACCAAATCCAAACCCCATCTATCAAAGGGCACGGGTTCAAATATTAACTCCATATTAACTGTTGGGATGGATTTCATTCACATATATTTGACAAAGATCACATCTTCTTCATTGGCATTTGTCATTATAGTAGGCCAATAGTATCCTGCTAACAAAACTCTCATGGTTAAGGCCTTATAACCATAATGTACTGATCATTCCCCGTCGTGCAATTCGAATATGACACTTTGGGATTCTTCAAAACCTAAGCAACGTATGAGAGGTCTGCTGAAAGATTTTTTTTATAAAGAATGTCTATTAACACCAGGAAACCACGAGCCTTGTACTTCATCTTTTTAGCCATGACTTTATCTCAAGTTAAAACTTTATCGAAAATAAATTGATGTATTCCATACCTCCAATCTTTGGATTGTATGCCAGATATATTCACACTCTATTCAGATTTACCCTCTTTTCCTTAAACTGATCTTATGGAGGGGCATTCTTGCATAAGAATCCATGGGTATACTTCAGAATAGGTTATGGTAGCTAAATAATCTGCCATAATATTCTCCGGTCTAGGGACATGTTCATACCGGATGCTTTTAAGACTTATAGAAACTTCCCTTAGTACTTGCGGATACTTTATTAACTGATCTTTTTTAGTTTTAGATAGTCCTTGAGCCTGACGAATAAGTAACTGGAAGTCACTTACTAACCAAACCCTCTTTGCTCCACATATTTGAGCTAGTCTTAAACCAGCAATGGCCGCCTCATTCTCCAATTCATTGTTGGATTCCCTACAACCAGAACACACATCTTGATACATAGTATCACCATAAAGGGAAGTTAAACAATTTCCAGCCCCACATCCTATCGTACGAGACCCACAGTCTATTCAGATTAGCCATTCTTTTTTAGACTTGTTTTTCTGCTCTCGTTCGTAAGGTCTCTTAGTATGAAATTAAACCTAGAAATCAACTATAGCTTGAGCTTTGGTCGCAGTCCGAGGTGCAAAATCAATATCATAGTCTCCAAGCTCAACTTACCACTTAGTCATTCTTCCCGATATGTTAGCTTTTTGTAGAACTTTCTTTAAAGGAAAATATGTTCGAACTGTAATTGAATGTGCTTGAAAGTATGGCCTAATTTTTATGGTTGCTATCACCAACGCCAAGGATAATTTTTATAACTTTAACAACTTTTTTTCGCTTCTAGCAAACTCTTGCTTATGTAATACATCGGTCGAGGGTGATTATCCACCTCTCTTACTAATACAACACTCACTGCATAATCTGATACAACTAATTACATATAAAGTTTATCTCCCTGAATAGGTTTTAAAAAAATCTTAAAGGAAGACAAATGCTTTTTTATTTCAAGTAAGACTTGATCACATTGTGGAGACCAATTAAAGTCCTTTGCATTCCTCAAAACTTAGAAAAACTGAACACACTTATCTGATGATCTTGAGATAAACATATTCAACGCAACCAAATTTCCGGTTAGTCTTTGGACTTTTTTAGTACTTCGAGGAGGATCCATGGCCAGCAAATCATTTAACTGATCCGGATCGGCCTGAATTCCGTTTTCACTTATGACATATCGTAGAAACTTGCCTGATCAGACTCAAATTGTACACTTTTCTGAATTTAGCTTCAAATTTACCTTAGTTAAATTAGCAAAAGTCTCTTTTAAGTCTGCCAACTTCATCCCTCGTACTTTTAACAAACATATCATATATATATATACTTCCATGTTTATGCTAATTTGGCTAGCGAATGTTTTATTTACTAACTGCTAATAAGTAACCCCCAACATTTTTCAACCTAAACGGCATCACCTTATAGTAATGAAACCCTATATTTGTGAAAAAGGTAGTATGATCTTGATCGTTCAGATTCATCTGTATCTGATTGTACCCTGAAAAGGAAACCATGAAGGATAACAACTTGTTCCCCGATGTGAAATCTACCAACAGATCTATCTGAGATACTGGAAAAGGATCTTTAGGACATACTCTGTTAAGATCAGTGAAGTCAATACACATGCGCCATTTTCTATTCTTTTTCTTGACCAAAACGGGGTTAGATATATACAAAGGATATTGAGATTCTTTAATATGACCCATCTTGGTTAACCGATCAACTTCTTGTACTATCACATCGACTTTTTCTTTGGAAAATGTCCTTCTTCTCTGTACTACCGGTCAATATTAGATCAGACTGACAATTTGTGGTAGATTACTTCGCCTGGTATTCCAGTTACATCATCATTGCATCATGCAAACACATGCAGATTGTTATACAAGAAAGATAATAACTTTTGTTTCAAACTCAATGGTAATTTGGTACCAATCCTTACACTTTTTCCTTCTGCTAGACAATGAATTTCAACTTCTTCTATGAGTATTATAACACGAGGAGCATCCCTTGAATCATCTATTTCATTCTCATCCCTGGAAAACTCTAGTAGTTGTTATTCTTTGTTAGCCTTGACTGCCTCCAATAACTTTGAGGCAAGACTTGTTACATATAATGCTCTAGCCACTTTCTGACTGCTTCGGACAACACCCACTTGTGCAGCCACAACATATTTTAAAAATTGATGGGTGATACAACATGCATCCTAGAAAGCCAAGATATTCCAAAAATAACATTGTAAGATGTTGGGTAGTTAACCACAACGCATAATACCTTTATTGTTTTTTAAAAGGTCATTTACCCAACAATATTTCCTCTTCAGACTCACCAATAACATCAGTTAAACTCCTTTGTAAACCTTATAATAGTTCTATTTCATTGTTAAATAACCAAGGGATTTTTCATCTGCCTATAAGTATTCATAAATAAAATATTTTCCAAACTACCAGTGTCAATCAAGATTCGACGTATGTCATTACCCCCAATTGATGCTCCTATCACCACAACATCTTCATGCGGACCTACAATATCTCTTAAGTCGTCTATATCAAAGACTATGAAAGGAGCTAGGGTTTGGTAAAAATGTGTGGACATTCTTCCTTCCAACTGAGTAGTCAAGCTGTTGACATGCCTTTTTCTTGAACAACTCGAGGGCGTTGTCACGGTGTCTCCCCTAAATATGGTTAATGATTAAAAAAATTTCACAATATCGGAAACTGTAGCAAATTTATCCACTATCACCCCTACCTGATTCTGATATCGGTCAGGATCAAGGTATTCAGAGTCCACATCAAATCTTTCAACATTCATCATGACATCTTCATGTCTGGATGTCCTTAGGACTGTTGAAAAAGTCGTTCGGGGAGCATTGTCATTGGATTATGGATTATTCAATCTGATACCCCCTTGTTTTTAACAAAAGCTCATAATTTTCCTCTTTCAATAAGATTTTGCACTTATTTCTTCAATGTTATACAATTAGTGTGTCATGACCCACGTCATTATGATATTTGCAAAAACAGGTACTTCAGGTCTCTCTAGGTGACTAAAGTGGGGATGGCCTTCTAAAGTGCACATAATTGTTAGTCTTGTCATAAGTTATCACTACATTCTTTCCTAACTCAACAAACCATTCAGGATGAACCCATATAGCCCTTATACTTTAACTTATTGGATTTGATTGGACTGATTCTGCTTGAGCCTATGTGATCCATGTCCGCTTTTTTTTTGTAAGCGGATTAAGTTGTTGCTTGTAGAATTGACACTGTAGTGGTGGATCTGTTCTGACGAGACACTCTAGATTTCTTAGTTTTTTCAATAGTAATTTTCTATCTAACTTGATTCAACAGCCCCCCAAAATTCATTGTTTTTTTCCGGGTTACTGAGTCAGCCAAATTACCTCGATTCAAGCCTTATTTTAAAGAAGCGATTACTACATGTTCAAAAAAATCAACTAGCCCATTCTTAATGTTCACAAACCTACTAATGTATTCCTTCAAATATTTGTTTGTCTCTTGGGAACAATGAATAATCGTATCACCATTGTCTTTAAGGTCCTTGCTTAATATTGTTGATTTTTTTTTGATAATTTATATTTTTAGATGGTTTTAAATATTTTATCTATTCTTCAATACTCTCGGACACATTCTTATGTATCGATGAATCCCTCTCGGTTCTTTTTCAACTCATTGAGGATGTTTTGTCTGCATATATGATGGCTACGATATAGTTTTGTTAATATGTCATCAATGTAAACTTTATCCAATATGTTATATAGTGTATTTTCATGAGTTTGAAAGATCATAGTAGTTGTTTTGAGAGTTTTTATAATTGGACAGTTTAATTTGATGACATTTGTAGAACTGATGGTCCGCAAGAGTATAAAATGTGAAAGACTTCAATTTATATTTTATTCTTCAATCTCATAATGTAACAACTATAACAATTTTTTACCACTTATAAAATATACAAACTATAACAAGTTATACTATAATCAAACTATAACAATATTGCCCCCAAGGGGGTAGCCGAGTTGGTTGAGTATGACATTCTTATGACCAAAAGGTCATGAGTTCGAGTCCCTCTACAAACGCTTTCTCGGCTGAGCCTGTCACCTTGTGTGGTTTACCTTCTGGCGTTGGTTTGCAGGCTATCGCGTCAGACTGAGGGTTTACCCTGTGCGCACTCATTGCACTCTGAGTAGCGGCTGCGGGTTCCCTCCAAAAAAAAAACTATAACAATATTTTAATAATTATAATCAAACCATGATAATTAAACCATAATAATAATCAAAATATAATAATAAAATTATAGCAACCTTATATTACTCTTAAATTATAATATACAAATTATATAACAATTTGTTTATGAAACAATAACAACACTTGTAGTTGTATTATATGTGTTAAAAAATTAATATAATAACACTTATATTACTTATAAGTTATAATCAGACCATAATAATATTAAAAATTTTGTTGATCCAAAATCCAAACTTCTTGTGATTAGAAATTGCTATCTCCTCTCTCTATCTAGAGAATGTGCCTAACGGCTAGTTTCTTCTATCACCTCAATCAATAATCTCAGGATATTTGGTCTTTGCGGTGGTTTTAGGCTGGAAGGCCTAAAACCAATTTCAGTTATCATGATTTATTTCTTCTCTCCCTCTCTTAAACTCTGGTCGGAGCAACCCATTTCGTCCGAAATTCTGGCTCCTCCACCTTTTCGGCCTCTCCATTTCATGAGTTTCGATTTTGATTTTTTTATTTCCGTCTTCTCTATCTTGCTTGCTCCGATCGCGGGTATTCACGATATCGACCGAATCTTTATTTTCCTCTTCACTATATTGCTTGCTCTGTTCGTCGGTTTTCACGATGTCGACCGTTTTTTCTCGTTCTGGACGGGTACAAATCGAGACTCGTGTGCCAAGGAGTTCAATGCAGAGTCTAGTATGGTTCTGGTCTGACCCGGACTCTATTTAGAGTTTGGTTGGGTCCGATCAGATCCGATGCAAAATCTGGTATGGTTCCGTGTAAAGTTTAATTTGTGGAAAGTCTGGATCTGTTTTTATCGTGTGACGCATATCGTCGACTCATGTGTGGCTTGTGGCAGATCTTGGCGTGGTTCTCTGAGTGACGATTTATCAGTCTCTGTAATTTGGAATTGCACCGTTAATGCCGTAAATGGTTACTGGTTCTTCTTAAAAACCAGTAACTCTTCTAATGTTTCTTTATGGACTTTTAAGCGCTACTATCATACTATTTTATTATATTTTGGTCAAAATTGCATCCTGGTCCTTTTAGAGCATTATTGCTCACTAATCCCTCTTTTATTCATGTTCTTCTTAAAAATCAATATCTTATTTATGATATTTTTATTGATTTTTAAAGTCAGTGGTAACACCGCGTTATTAGTTTTTGGTCTTAATTGCATATAGGTCCTTTAAGACCATTATTGCTTAATAATCCTCCATTTATCTCTTTATTCATTTTGCAATCTTGCAATATTTTATTTTCTAATTGTTTTCCTCAAACTGTTTCGGTGCAAAGCGATGTAGAAATGGATTTCCCATCGAGTAGATTCACCTTTCATTGAGAGGTTTTTGATGGCCCTTCGTCATTCACTCCAACAAGGTTTCAGCATCAAAAGTCAAGGCTAGAGGTAAGAAGGATTTGTCTTCCGACAGGACCAATGTCTCATACACCGAGGATGATAGTGGAGAGGAGGTCGAGTCACCTCCTAAAAGGCTTCGCCCAAAAGAAGAGGGCAAAATGGGCATGTCCTCCGACAGGACCATCGACTGATGCACTGTAAGTCTACTTCCTTATGAATATTGCTTCTTAGAATGTGAGAGGTCTTAATGACCCCGTTAGACAAAAAGATGTTACTGATTTTATAATTAGAAATAACATCTGCTTTCTTGTCATAGTCGAAACCAAAGTCCACCTTTCGAAAGTTGATTCTATTCTTAGATTTATGACACCCTTCTGGCATGTTCTCACCAACCACTCCTCTCATCCCCCAGGAAGAATTTGGATTATTTGGAATCCTAGTGTTATCTCAATCACTAGAATTTCTCAATCCCCACAATTCATCCACTGTTCTGCCAAATGCCTCAATTTCAATGCATCTTTTATATTCTCTGTTATCTACGCATTCAATGAGGCATTGAATCGTATCCCTCTTTGGAATGATCTAATCACCATTTCCAAATCCAACCAAGGCACTCCCTGGGATGCCTTGGGGGATTTCAATACCATCCGTTACCCCGCTGAGCGAATCGGTTCAACCGACAATTGGTCTGCAGCTATTGATGATATCAATAATTGCTGCTATCATTTTGAGCTTAGTGATCTTAAATCGACGGGATTTAGTTTCACCTGGATCAATAAGCAACCGTCACACCCCATCCTCTCTAAAACCGATCGCGTCCTAGTCAATCCTGATTCGGACATCATTTTCCCTATGTCTTTTTCCCACTTTGGTTTTCTCCGCTCTTCCGACCACACCATTGTCACCCTCAATATTGGCCTCCCTAGGCCTCAGAGGAAGAAACCTTTCAAATTTTTCAATATGTGGCAGTCTCATCCTCTTTTTAAAAGCATAGTTTCCCACAGTTGGAATCTACCTATTCATTCTTCTGGTATGAGTTATGTCACTGACAAACTTAATCGTTTCCAACTTGAGGTTGCCACTTTTAATCGAAATGAGTATAGTGATATTAGAATTAGGGTTACTAATGCTCAAAATAATCTCTTCATTGCCCAAGAAGCCCTTGCCAATGATCCCCTCAACCCTTCTCTGGCTTCCAACGAAGTTGAGGCTTCCTCAAACTTCATCTTCCTGAGTCGAGCCGAAGAGTCTTTCCTCAAGAAAAAATCTAGAGAAAACTGGATCAAGCTTGGGGACAAAAACACAAAAATCTTTCACAATAGTATTAAAACTCGACTCCACCAAAATAAAATTGTTTCAATCAATAATGATCAGGGAATTTCTATTTCTTCTCCCGTTAGTATCTCAAATGTCTTTGTCAGCTACTTTGAAAACTCTTTAGGGGTCCGTCCTCCTGAGGATTACCCGGGGTTGGAAAAAATGGCCTCTCTTCTTACTACCAAAGTCAAAGATTGTGATAAGACCCATATGGTCCACGAGATCTCTCGTGAGGAGATCAAGTCTTCCATTTTAGCATTGATAGCAACAAGGTGTCTTGCCTTAATGGTTTTAATTCTTTCTTCTTCAAAACCTCTTGGAATGTGGTTGGGGAGGACATATGTAACGGTGTCCTGGAGTTCCAAACTGGTACCATCAATTCCTCTTGGAACTCCACCTCCATTGCTCTTATTCCCAAAAAGGAATTCCATTCGGAGGCAGCTAATTTTAGGCCTATTGCTCTTTGTAATATTGTCTATAATATAATCTCCAAAATCTTAGCCAACAGAATTAAAGACTCATTTCCCTATCTTATTAAAAATTCTCAATCGACCTTTGTCTCGGGAAGAAACATCTCAGACAACATCCTTCTTTCCCAAGAACTCCTTAGAGGCTATCACTCTAATGCTTATGGCAGAAAGGTTGCTCTAAAGATTGATCTTAAGAAGGATTTTGATAGTGTGCGCTAGCATCTCATCCTAGGCATTCTGGTGTCTATGAATTTTCCCGATCAGGTGATCAATTGGATCATCAAATGCATCTCCTCCCCCTCCTACTCCGTTATCGTCAATGGAGACCCCCATGGTAACTCCAAAGGTATAAAAGGTCTCCGGCAAGGGGACCCGCTCTCCCCCTCTCTCTTTGTCCTGGTCATGCAAGTCCTTTTCTGTACTCTTAAGGAGAAAAGTTCCAATAAAAACTTTAAATTTCACTCGAAATGCCACAAACTCAAAATCACGAATCTTTTCTTTGCAGATGATCTCATGATTTTCTGTCATGGGGATGTCAATTCTCTACTTCTTATCAAAGAGGCCCTGATTGAATTTCATGACCTATCTGGACTCAAAGTCAATCCCTCCAAAAGCCATATCTTTCTCTCGGGTATCAACCACCCTCTGAGAGCCGATCTTCTTTCCATTATGGGTTTCCCTGAAGGATCTCTCCCAATCAAATACTTGGGGAGTTCTCCTCCTTACAAGGCATCTTACCGCTCGGATAAACTCTTGGACTTCCAAACATCTATCCTATGCGGGCAGACTCTAGCTCATCAAATCTGTCCTCTTTGCCAAACAAGTTTACTGGTCCTCCATTTTCATTCTCCCCTCCAGGATCATAAAAGAGCTCTCTCAATACCTTTGTCGATTTCTCTGGTCAGGTTCTGCCATGAAAACCCACGGGGCTAAAATAACATGGTCCAAAGTTATCTCTCCCACGAAAGAGAGCGACCTTGGGATTCTAGACCTCTTAATCTGGAATCAGACGGTAGTCCTTAAACACCTTTGGTCTGTTATCAGCAATAATAATTACTCGATCTGGAGTGATTGGATTAAAATGGAAAAAATCAAAAATAAATTTTTTTGGGATCTTCCTCTCGGATCCTCAACCTCTTGGATTTGGAGGAAAATTATCCGGTTTCGACCCTTGGCGAGCAACTTGTACAGGGTGGCTATCGGGAATGGCTCGACTACATCTTTCTGGTTTGATCCATGGCTTATCTCTACCTCTTTTGTAAATCACTATGGATCCGATATCATTGACGATTCCAGACTCAGGAAGAACCTCAAAGTCTCCGAGATCATTCTCAATGGTAATTGGAATTGGCCATCTAACCTTCGATTCGCTCGAGCTAGAAGCAACGCTAATCTCAAATAGACCAACATGCTCCTCCTCTCCCCTCCCTCCTAACATCTCTACTCAAGACGTCCATTATTGGAATGCGAAAACTGGTTGCATCACATTCACCATCCAGGACACCTACAATGCCATTCGTAAGCCCAACCCAGCAGTAGGGTAAGCCGGGTTAGTATGGAATAAATACAACATTCCTCGACATTCTTTCATCCTTTGGCTTGATGTCCAAAACAAACTATCCACTAGGGATAAGTTTCTCAATTGGGGCTCAATACCCCGGCTGACTGTGTACTTTGTAACTCTGCACTGGAAACCTCAGCTCATCTCCTCTTTGACTGTAGTTTCGCTCAGAGTATTTGGACTCAAGCCAGTTCAAAATTGGGTTTTCCTTTAACTCACTCTAACTGGAAGTCTTGGATTAATGAGGCGTCAAACTGGTCTCAATCTCGAAACCACCATCTCTGGTGCTCTAGTTTTGGCGCGGTTATCTACCACGTTTGGAATGAGAGGAACTCAAGAATCTTTGGTTCCCCTCCTGCCATCGCCTCCCTGGTTTCTCACCGAATCTACTATGATCTTCGATTTAGATTCCATGTTTCCAAGATTTTTTGGCCTTCATAACTGCTTACCTCCCCTAACTATCTCCTTCTCTTATTGTAGGTATTCTCGATTGCCCCGACACTTTGTTCGGGACCTTACGGAGTCCTTAACTCTGGAGCTTTCATCAGATCGTCGCGGGGTCTCTGGATGCTCAGTCATATTGTTCCCACCTCCGCTCTTTTATTTCTATCTAAGTAGTTATGCCGATGTTACTACTATTTATCCTCGGCCACCTAGTACTTTTGTATCAGTTTCACTTATCTTTTGTATCTCCTCGGGGTATGCCCCAGGTATTTGTATGAACTCTCTGTTTATTTAAATATTTTTTACCCACCAAAATAATAATAATCAAAGTATACCAATAAAACTATAATAACCTTATATCAATTTTAAATTATAATACACTACCGTGATGACCATGACGTTAATCCTACTGTGTTCTGTCGTGACTGTGACGGTCGTGACCATAGCCGTGACAATGAATCCATTATGTTCTACCGTGACCCGTTATTCTACATACCGTGATAGTTCTACTTTGATCTCCCTATAACGCGTCACCTTTGACACCTCTAGTTAAGCATTGTTTGGTTTAAATTTGTTTTTTTTCTTACAAAAGTATTAGATTGGTTGGTTTATAGTTTAAACCTTTAAGATTAAGATTCAAATTATTTTATCTCTCAGTTTTTTTTCAATGTAAAAAAGCAAAAGATATCATTCACTTATTTTAAAACATTTAAAATTTTATATATTTAAACATAATCTCGCATACTAAACTACTATTTTATAATATCTTGTTTATTCTTTCAAATTCAAACTGGTGAAATCAAATTTAGATATGTCATGCATGAAACTGTAATGAAATTAAGTTTTCAAAATCGATTTCGCAAATCATGTTTTCATTCCTATATATATTTACACATGACTTCTGCATTGTCTAATTATGATTTCTAATTAATCTATTTAACGAGCTTTAGATCAATGACATCCGTTCCAGTTAGTTAGGAACATCAGGTAACGAAGTACCCCTAAGGATTTACTAACTCACAGTAATTAAACTACAAAACTAGACAAGACACATTTGAGAATTAATATAAATATATTCTTTTTTTACGCGAATCCCGAATTAGGAAAAGAGTGAGTAACTTAGTAAAGAATTATGCAACCTCCTTATCTAATAGATTATATACAATTTTTAATAGTTTTTTACAATGACAGCTATTTTTTAAGAAACCATTTATTATATCAATAAATTAATTTCTATGTAAGAAAAAACGTACTCATAATCACTTTTTAGTATTATTCATTTTAGTAACTTCTAGACACAAAGAAAATCTAAAGACTTAATAGAATTAAAATCTAGGCATACAATTATTAACTCTTTGAACTTAAAAATTACTTCACAAGTTTCAATTAATTTATAACGTCCTAATATATAAAATAAACCATTAAATGATCAATAAATTATTTTTTTGTGATATTTCATTTCAACAATTTTCAACTACCCTACACTTGAAATCTAATATTGTCCCCAATATTAAGAACATAAAGAAATAGACTAAGGAACAATAGTATCTCACGAATGTATTTGGGGTTGAAATATGCGGGATTGGAGTTTAAAGTGTAGAAGCTAGTTGGTTCCGCCAAAGGACAAGTAATACAAAAGAAAAGAACAAGTGATAAAAACACCAAAACAAAATTTAAAAGCAGATTATCAACAAGCCCAAAAATAAAATAAAAATAAATATACCTAAAAAAAAAAATTTAGATGAACATGATTTCTCAAATATAATTATACTATGAATATTGTAGGGAATACTGTTTTTTAAAATAGTATTCATCAATTTTTTGAATTTTGAATCAAAAATAAAATAAAAATACTGGAATATAATAAATTAATTTTTTTAAAAAACTTAACTAGGGTTTCCTCCCAATCAACACTTTATTTTAAGTCAGTAGGTCGACTTGCCAGATCAATAAATTTGAGCTTGTAGAGGGATTGAGATTCGTCTTTGTCAAAAATCCCTTCAAAGTATTTGAGACGATGACATTTCACCTTTATATTCCCATTTCAAGATGTGAGCTTTTCATAGCTTGATGAGGAGCGTATTATAGGATTGGTATTATTCGTTATGTGAAAGTTAAGTATGAACTAGTACATGCATTATTTTTTAGTTATTGAGTCTAATAGAATATTGATTATACCCGGGGTATCCGTTATCCATGGATTTTGAAACATCTCTAAGAATTTAGAGAACTTATTTTCTCCATCTTGCGGCTTCGTTATGTCTAAGTATGGAACGCGCATAGAGTATTTTGATATATTGGAGGTCAAAAGGTTTTTCAGCATCATAACAATCACGGTCGAGCTCGCCGCAATCAAAATTTCCTTATTTTGCTATGTATTCAAATTTCAACTCACATTTCTGACCTACTTCTCACTCATTTTGTAGTGTGGTTGCATTCACTTTGGTAGGGTTTCTTGTCGTATTGTTAGGTCATGCTACTTGTGTTATTGAGGAAGCATGTAATGTATCAGACCCACTTGAACCTCCAATTTTTTTAAACACTCTCATTGATTTTGCACCAACACGTGTATATTTTTTTTATACTTATATCATTCCTCTCAAAGTATTTGTTGCATGATTCAATAACCTGATCACATTCTCTTTAAATGCTGATATCTTTTCCAACTTCTCCAAGTCCTTATGTTTCTATCCGTTCTCGTTGTTCTTTTAGAAAAAGTTTGGATTTTGTATGCGACCTACTTGATAATTACTAGTAAAATTAGGTTTAGGTCTCTGTTGGAAATTACTTACAAACTTGGCATCTTCAGATTACGTGAACTGATTTGTGATAGATGAATGATAAATATTAACGCATGATACTGGAGCCGAATTCATGCCAAATTCATATTTTCTTGAATGATAATCTCATTATTGTGGATAATGGTGGTCAACACCAACCTGATTTCAAAATGATATGCAACCACTTTCGGTCGGAGTATGCCCGGATCGAATTCATTCAATGAAAGATTCATATAGTCTCTAATTCGTCTTGAAACAAGTCCCTTATGTATTATTCATTCGGCGGCCATTGTTAATGTATAAATCTATACAATAAGAAATGAATAATTAAATAGCAAACATAATTAATTTCAAAATTAAATCAAGTAATTTTTTTTATTAAAAACTAATATATATATATATACACACTACATTAGATAAATTGAAATAATACAATATACTAAAGTCAATTTCAAAAAAATATTATTCTACTATTAAAATAAAAAATAAAATCAGATAGTAATTAAAATAGTTACATATAAATAAAATAAAATAAAATTAAAATTAAAAATAAAAATTAATTTTTACAAAAATATATCAAACTAATAAATCTAAAAAATAAAGATTTTTATTCTCCGACTACTACGAGGCCACGAATCCAAAGAAATAAATTAAAAAGTTTAATGGTAAACTAGGAGAAATTGGTTATAGTGAACATGCGTATTTAATTTATTCAGAATTTTAACAATTAAGTAAATTTAATCTAAACATAATTGTTTAAAAGTAAGGTTTTCTTTATGAGTGTTATGATCATCTCTCGATCTCACATAACTAACTACTTTTTTTATGTGGCTCGTAATATTTCTAGTCTCGTACCTCATACAATTATGTCATGGAATCTAAGAACCTAGTTGAGACTTCCCTGAGTCATGCCCATAACGTACTACTCATTCAACCCAATGGTATTAGTATAAATCCGAAATAGATTTTACCTCTCGGTCTCAACCTAAATCTAATATAATTCAATTACTCCTGTAGAAAATTGAAAGCATTATGAATACTACTAATACTGAAAGAAAATTATGTAAGAAAAAATCAAGATTAAAAAGTTTAATTCATAAATAAAAATGTAGCAGAGGTTACAAGACCCTAGAACACATGAAGTTTACCTCAATTTGAGCATAATCCTAAAAACAAAAACTAAAATAAAAGAAATAGAAAAAATACAGTGTTTGATTCTCTGCGCATGAATATTCTTTTGTATGATGTAGCTCACCTTGAGCATAATCCAAAAAATAAAAACTAAAGTAAAAGAAATAGAAGGAAGATACAATGTTTGATTCTCTACCACCTAAATCTCCCATTGTTGTATGTTGTGTTAAGGTTTTACTTATTTGAAGAGTTAGTAGCTTTTTATTTAACCATAATCCATTAAAAGTAATATCATCAAGAGAATAATTATAATTCTTATGAAATTAAATAAAAGAATTAATCTATTGTTTTAAATTAAATAATAAGATTATAATTTATTATTAAAGATAAATCTTTATTACTTTCATAAGAATGAAATCGTAATTCTTATCAAATAAAATAAAAGAATAATTTTATTCTTATAAATTAAATAATAAGATATTATAATATACTTTTAAGTAGACTAAAATATTTTAATCTCGATCTTCAATTAATTCTCCATTTCTTCTCTTTTTTTAAAATATTTTTTCTAATTATCTTCAAGTCCTTGATTTTTATTTTTTCTTTAATTATAACTTCTATTTGCAATCTTAACTCTTTTTTTATTTCTTTTTGCTCTGTTTTGCTCCCACTTTACTAATAAAAAATAAAAAACCAAATGAGAGTATTTTATTCATAATCAATTAAAACTAACAATTAAACTAATATAAAAGTAATATAAAATCAATGATAAATATCCTTTGATCATTGTCACAACATCTAAGTCATTCATCTTGTTTTATATCAACGATTAATATTTATTATCTTTTCCTTTATAAAACTTCCATTCTCTTCCATGTGGTCAACTTTACCAAAAATGTAGGCCCCTATACCAAGTACTTTTATGCCTTACAAGACCAAATCCAAAGAGTTTCGGAAAACAAAAGAGCTTTCAAAGTCATAAGGGATCTGATGAATAGATTCTATTATTCTTATAATGAAAACCTTAACCGAAGATTTACTAAATTGAACACACCTGTGGCATTATTATATGATAAGAAGAGAGATTAAATCACCAAAATCCTAGAGTCATGTTAAAAATAGTCAATTAAAGAAGTCGTCGGTATTATTATACATATCACAATGATCATGCACATTATATTAGAGATTATTTTCAGTTACAAGATGAAATTCATAGATTAATGAAGAATTGGTAGAATTCATTAACGAACAAGAATGAGAAAATTAAGAGAAAAGACGAATAAAGGAAACCCAAAGAGACGAAAAAGAAAAGAAAAACAACATGAATTATGCATTATATTTATGGAGATACATTGTCAGGAATTGTTAAAGCATCAAGGAAAATATATAGAAAGATCTTGGAAGTTCATCCAATAATGAATCATTTCTACATTTACATCGGAACCCCACTTTGACTTTTACTAATGATAATATGTAAGGTCTTATAGTGCCTCGTGAAGATGCTTTAGTAGTAACTCTTGTGATAACTAGAATTATAAAAATAAGGAGAGTTTTGGGTGATACTTGAAGTTCAGCTAATGTAACTTTTAAAGCAAGTTATGGAGGCAATGACATTGTCTTATCATCAGTGTACTAAGTATATGGCTAATGGAAGAGTTGGAATAATTAGAGAAAGTCAGTGAACAACTAGGTAATGTTATTATTTATCTTTGGAAGCATAAAATATGGTGATATAATGTTAACAGAGATTTTTAAGGGTTGTATTATTCCGTCGTATTTTTCCATTATGTAAGGATCAAATTTCTTCTGTATCTTTCTTTCCAAAATCCTTTGTGTTAATAGAGATTCAGATAAAGTTGATAAGGTCGGAATTCTTTGGTACTGATTTACTGCATCATCCGAAGGGAAGTTCAGACATTTTATACCATACCATACTGAACAGTATGATCAAGTAGTTAGTGACTCATCAGGCTGCTGATCCTTCCGTACCTTGGGTCTATGGGTCCTTAGACCTGACCCGAGTCCATAGTCCAACCCGGAAGGCCCATGGGTCACAAAATTAGTATAAATATCCCAACCAATTTCAGTTGGGAGGGAGGACTTTTGGAATAAGATATTAAATACAAGCACACACCACTCTTCTCTCACTATACTCTACTAAAACTTAATCCAATCTAAAATGACCAAAAACACCCTCAGGCTACAAATTATCCAAACCAAATCGGCAACCACAGTGGGAGACAACGGTGCCTGAATTTAAGATTCCAAACCAACAAAAGAAGCAGTAGTTCAGATGTCATCAAACAGATGGATCCCAGTGTGTAGGAAGTTCCTCCTCTTCCAAAGGTGGAGGGGGCGAGAGAAGTTAATGAGCACACTACTGTGTCTAATGTCAAATACAACACAAATGAAAGACAGTTCATGCAAGAGGAACATGACCAACTAAGGTCTTATATTGAGTCTTTGAGGGCTAAAAAACAGACTGAGAAATGAATGAAAGAAAAGTCTAATACGTCTGGACCCCATCCAACCTTTGAGCCTGCTAAAAACGAGAAGTCTACAAAGACTCGAGTTAGCTCTAAGAAAACACATCATTTTAAACATCATGTATGATGTGGATAAAAGTAGCCTGAGGGTAGGCTGGTAATTTCAAATGGAGTTTTAAGGCGGCGTGAGGGTGTTTAACAGTGTTTAAAGGTGTTTCACAGTGTTTTAAGGGTGTTTCACAGTGTTTTAAGGGTGGAGAGAGAATTGTGCAGCCTGGCAGCAGTTAATTTTTCTTACCCATAGTTAATGCTGGTGGTTGGGTATTTATAGTATGATATTTGGGCCCTTATGGGCTTTCGGGTCAAGTTTAATGGACCCGGGTCATGTTTAAAGACCCATGAGTTTTAAGCAGATGTACAGGTAGCTTAGTCAGACAGTGATTAGGTTTTTTAGTACTTTAGTCATAGTTCGAACTGCCTTATGCTTGCAGTGTTCGAGATCATCTGTCCGGTTCAATCAGTGCTGTTCGAATTGAAGTCTTGGAGTCTGTCCGAATTTACGGGGTGATTTACTTTGGACTACCCTTCCGGGGAGCTCTTCGAATTCGGACTCATCAGGAGCCCCTTTTTTAGGTATTTGAACAAGTGTCCTTGTTAAAGAACTGAAAAACAGTCCGACTTAGGAAGTGGTCTTCCAATTCGAAGAGTTGAAGACGGACCCGGACAGAGCAATCGTTACACATTCCAAACGGTTCTTTGTCAGAGGTAGTGGGACACGTGTCACTCTCTGGTTGGTTACTTTTAGCCGTTTTTTCACCTTGAAAGTTGCACCACTTTCTCGAATAAGTTACTTCTTTAAATGCTATTAATGACGTCAGCGCCGTTTTTAATCATTGCCCAACTTTTCGGATTCTCCTAGGAATCAAACCCTTTTTTACATTTACTATAAATTCCATTTGTCTTTCACAGTCTCATTTTCACTTTCACTTTGCCATTTCACTCAAAACTTCATCTCTCTAAAACTTCAAACTTTCCTTAGTTGTTTTATGTTCACAGCAAGAACAGCTCTAATCAAGGGTGGCTGGCTTAATCTCTCAGAATTGGAGAAAGCTCAACGGGTTGAAAAAGAGAAAAGACTTGCAGCAGGGCTTCCAGCGTCGCCTGTCGAGAAACCAGCCCCTTCAATCGAAGAATCTGATAGAGGTTCGTCTTCTTCGAAAGGTACAAAACCTAGAAAACTTTTTCAATCAACACTCTCCCCTATAGTTTCTGGCTCATCAGTCCAATAGTCAATCCCCATTGTCGAACCGGGGGTCGTTGTCACAAGTGTCAGGAAGAAATCCACTTATTTTCATGGGGTCCGACTCCGACCATTCTCCAGACAAACTAATCATGAAAAGACCAAGTAGATTGGTTAAGGGACTCTCTTCAAAAAATACCAGCAATTCAGGGTCCGGGGCAACTGTTAGGACTCTCCGGGAAAGGCCGGTTGGTCCGGAGGCTAGCAGTCCACTACCTCCCAAGGAAATCTCGACCTCAGAAACTCAAACTGAGGTGAGAACTCAAAAACATACATCGAGCCACCAGTCCGGAGGATCAGCTGTGCCAAGCTTCATCCCTCCCCGGGCTGTTTCTGCAGAAGCTCCCCCAACAATAATGGAGGAGAGGATGGAAGACTCCACTGAGGAGGTTAGGTTTGAGTCCGAGTCTTCCGGACAAGCTGACACTGCTATAGTTTTTGCCAAGAAGGGCAAAGAGGACTTATATCTGAGGCGTCCGGATCTGCCGGAGAGCCTCGAAGGGAGAGTAGGGCCCTGCTTTCACAAGGTAGAGTTCAAGTATCTTTTGTCTCTGTTAAAGACCAAGTATGTGTTTATCCATACTAGAGATTTGGGACGGTTTCGCACCAAGTGGGGGATCCCTGAAAACGTTAAAATCCGAATTCCCATCGATCCGGAGACCCCAATGGATTGTAAAAGGAACGAGATAGTCTTCTTTACGGAGCTATTCAACTAGGGACTTAGGTTCCCACTGGATCCAGAGATAGTGCGCTATTTCCACCTAGTCAAGCTATGTCCATCACAGCTAAGCCCTAACGGATGGTACACCTTGATGTCATGCATTATGGCATCTAGGTTGTCCGGAATTCCTCTTCCAATGGAAGAGTTCGCTGCTGTTGCTAGTTTGTGCAAACACCATCAGTTCCCTTTCTATCACTTTAATATGGGGAATGACTTGAAAGCCGTCGATGATCTCCTGGAGTCGGAGAGTAAGTGGAGGAGCCAGTTTTTATTTGTAAGTGGCTCATGGGAGAATGGCAATAAAATCAAGGTCGGGGAGAATCCTAGCCTTCTTCGAAGTAGATGGAGGAGCGATCGTAAGTTTTCCTTTAAGCTTCTGTTCGAATTTCTCTTTTCATTAACTTTATGCTAACTAGCTACTTTCTTGTTTCATTAGAGCTGCCAAAAGAATTTGGAGACTACCTTAAAGCCGGACAGGTCACCTGTGGCAAGATAAATGCATGGGCCGCAGAGAACTGGGAGAACCGGTTTCACAAGGCTTTTACCCCTGGGAATTTAGCGAGATCCCATCTGTGGAACACCACAGGCCGGAGGGATCTATCCTGGGAGGAGTTCTCCACCCCACCTGATGAGGATGTAGTTCTGAGAAGGTCTCATGAGTTAGATGGGACCCTCTTCCTTCCTGTCCGGGCCAAAGCCCCCAGTAAAATGAAGGGCAAGAAGAAGAAAAGCAGGAAAGTGGTAGAGGATGCTGAGAAAGAGGTCCCAACAGGTTCAGAGGTGCCAGCTCAGGCTCAAGTCGATGCAAACCTTCTACAAGTGGTAGAACAGGAGAGCGAGCAACAAAGAGTGAAGTCCCCAAAACCCTCAAGGGCTTCTAAACGGACTCGTAAGCAAACGAGTAACAGTGCTGATAGGGAGGTCAAAAAGAAGAAGATTTCCCAAGGAGAGGAGCTTGCTCTCCGAGACCCGGAGCCCACTTTCCCAACTGATCCAACCTTAGCCGAAGAGATCCCAGGGAATCTTAATGAAGGGATTCCAATGGAATTTCACACTGATGAAGTGGATAGGGGAGAGATTAATATGGATGAAGTGGACGTCACCGGTCTGGGCCCCCTAGGTGATTACTTCCTTGGCCTGTCAAGAGATGAGTTCGCAGGGCCATATGTTCCTCCCAGTAGTTCCAACACAGTAAACTTCAATGGTAAAACTTTCTTGGTCTCCAGCGAGAGGGATGTCATAGCTCATTCCCTCCTTAGCAACGTACAACCAGTACTCACCCTGGAAAGGCAAGTCCGGAGTCAGGCAGAAACCATCAAAGAACTTAAGTCTGAGAAGGAGAAACTGTCCGATGACCTCAGGGCTGCCACTACTAAGGTTGACTTGCTTAAGGAGTCAAACGAACAGCTAAAGGAGAATCAAGAGAAAAGCAACACAAAAGTTGCTTCTTTAGAAGAGACCGTGAAAGATCTCCGGGCTAAGCTGTCCGGATTGGAGAAGGACTTGGCAGCATCAAGGGGAGAAACTGCAGCAAAGGAGAAGATTGTCACCAACCTGACCACTGACAAACTTGCTTTAGAGAATGCAGTGACTCAGGCTGTTGAGGAGAAAGATGCTTTGGTGAAGGATCAAGAGGCCATGATCAAGGCCAAAATCAACGCTTATGCCAGGGAGATGATACGGAGTGAAGAATTAATGGTTGAGAAAGTGAAGTCCGATATGGTCCTCCTGTTTCACGAGAAGTTCCCGAAGAGGAGACTAGGGGACTTATGGCGTTATGTGGATGACGATGATCTCCCCTACTGGACCATGGTTGATGAAGGGTACACTGATATATCCTCGTCTGGTGATGAAGAGGAAACCGGAGAGAGTCCGGGTGAGGAAGAGGTTGACCCCAAAGGCAAGAAGGTCATTGAGGAAAAAAGCATCATCAAGGGCAAGAGAACAGATGAGGGTGAGCCATCTTCAAAGGCTCCTCCTTAATTTATAATCTGTTTTGTTTATCTTTTACTTGAACCAAAGTCCTTGGAAGGCCAAGGCACCTTTTTTGTGATGTTGTCCGTTTTATCCGGACAGATTTTTGTATTGTGCTCAAACTTGTTTTAAAAAGTCCTTGGAAGGCCAAGGCAATTTTAAACTTGTTGAATGAAAGTTTTATCTTGCTCAACCACTCTCTTATTTCATAGTCTGTTTAAATATCTTAGAGTTTAAGTAATTTCAAATCATCGTGTTGTGAGAGCGTTTAGTTTCTCTGGCTAGAATTTAAGTAGCCCTTAGACCTTTTAGTCCGGATAGTATGACAATCAACAGAATTTTGCAAAAACTTAGAAAATTATTCAAGAAGGCTCCAAGTTTCATTTAAAGCTCTCCGTGGCGCCGGAGAGAGGTAGTAGTATGCCCCCAAATATTTACATGGATGTTTCAAACAAGTAAATATTTATATAAGTTTTATTCTAAGTACATTCGAAGGTGTTCAATATTCCAAGGGTGAGTTAAAACCCTGCCATCTTTGTCTTCCAACCAGTATGTCCCAGGCTTGATTCTTTCAACCACAGTATAGGGACCCTCCCAAGTTGGGGCCAGCTTTCCGAAGAGTTTTTCCTTGGTATGCAAGAAAACTTTCCTTAACACCTTATCTCCTGGTTGAAAGTCCCTTCTTTTAACTTTAGAAGCAAACCTGCTTCTCATCAAGCCCTGGTAGTGTGCCACTCTAAGATGAGCTTTTACTCGCCTTTCTTCAATTAAATCAAGTTGATTTCTAACTGCCATTTCATTAGCCTGTCCGGAGAAGTTGTGGACTCGAAAGGAGGGAAGTGTCTTCTCTATGGGGGCTACTGCATCCATCCCATAGACCAAGGCAAAAGGTGATTCTTGTGTTGCAGCCCCAGGTGTTGTCCGGTAGGCCCACAAGACTTCTTGTAAATAACTAGGCCACTTCCCAGCAGCCCCTTCCAAATTTTTCTTTAAACCAGACAGTATTGTTCTATTAGCCACTTCAACTTGCCCATTGGCCTGTGGGTGGAAAGGTGAAGAAAAGCAGTGCTGAATACCCCTTGAGGCACAGAAGCTCTCCATTTCTCTGTTGTCAAACTGTGGCCCATTGTCTGTCGTTATTCTCTGGGGGACACCAAATCTGCAACATATGTTGGATAGAATGAATTTTATAACAGCCTTTGATGTTGTCCCTGCCAAAGGGGCTGCTTCTATCCACTTCGAAAAGTAGTCAATGGCTACGATTATGGTTTTACGCCCTCCGGACGCCATAAGGAGAGGCCCAACTAAGTCCAATCCCCATCGAGCAAAAGGGATAGGCTCAGAAATTGATTCCAAAGGAATGGCTGGTACATGAATTTCATTGCTGTACCTCTGGCATGGGTCACACCTTCTTACCAGTTCCTTGGCATCTTTCATTATTGAAGGCCAATAATATCCGGAGAGAAGCACTCTTCTTGTCAACGCTCTAAATCCACAATGAGCTGATCCCTCACCGTCATGCAATTCGGAGAGAACCATTTGTGACTCATGATCCCCTAAACAGCGTAGGAGAGGTTTACTATAAGATTTCTTGTACAAAACTTCTCTAATCATGATGAAACCACGAGCCCTGTGCTTTAACGTTCTGGCTTGTGATTTATCCAAAGGTACAATGCCATCGGACAGATATTTTATAAGAGGAGACCTCTAATCCTGAGGCTGATTTACTTGTATTTCAAAGACTTCCTCTTTCTCCCCTTCATCAAGTTGAATAGAAGGGCTTTCAAGCACATGGATCCATGGATAGGACTCCGTGTATGCTATTGTTGCCAACGAGTCTGCTAACTCATTCTCTGCCCGGGGAATATGCTCATAGACAACAGCTTTAAACTTCATTGCCTCATTTTTCAAGAGAAGTAAATATTTGATCAATTGTTCCTTTCTAGCTTCTGATAGGCCCAAGGCATGGTGGACAAGCAATTGGGAGTCACTTAGTAGCTTGACCCTTTTTGCTCCACAGATGTAAGCCAACTTCAACCCAGCTATAGCTGCTTCGTATTCGGACTCATTATTGGACGCCCTGAAAGCAAAACAAATAGCTTGGAACATGTTGTCCCCATAGGGGGAAGTGAGACATATTCCTGCCCCAGATCCTATGGCACTGGACCCTCCGTCTGTTCGGACAATCCACACTTTTTTGTCTTTTGAATCAGCAGGTTGTTCTGAGTCCCTATCAGAATGGAATTCGACCAAAAAATCAGCTACAGCTTGAGCTTTTACTGCTGTTCGAGGAGCAAAGTCTATGTCGAAGTCCCCCAACTCTACTGACCACTTTGTCATTCGGCTTGAAATGTCTGCTTTTTGAAGGACATTCTTTAAAGGGAAAGATGTCCGGACAATAATAGGATGAGCCTGAAAATAAGGCCTCATCTTTCTTGCAGCTATCACCAAGGCCAATGCTAGTTTTTCAAGTTTCAAGTAACGCTTCTCAGCATCAATCAAGCTTTTGCTGATATAGTACACTGGGTGAGGATACCCATCAACCTCTCTTACTAACACAGCACTAATGGCACAACTTGAAACAGCCAGATATACGAAGAGAGTCTCCCCATCAATTGGTTTGAACAAAGTCTTGGGAGAGGACAGATGCTTCTTAATTTCATTGAATGCCTCATCACACTGTGGTGTCCACTCAAACCCTTTTGCACCCTTCAAAGTTTGAAAAAATGGAGCACATCTGTCCGAAGACCTGGAGATGAATCTGTTCAAAGCTGCTAACCTCCCCGTTAATCGCTGCACTTCTTTAATATTTCGTGGAGGCTCCATTTGGAACAAGGTATTGAGTTGGTCCGGGTCGGGCTGTATTCCATGTTCACTTATAATATACCCCAAAAACTTCCCGGACTGCACTCCGAACACACATTTTTCAGGATTTAACTTTAAATTCACCTTAGCCAGGTTGGCAAAAGTCTCCTGGAGGTCGGACAAGTGTAGCTGCTCATCCATACTTTTCACCATCATATCGTCAATGTAAACCTCCATATTTCTTCCAATTTGATCAGCAAATGCCTTATTGACTAACCTTTGATAAGTAGCCCCAGCATTTTTCAAGCCAAAGGGCATCACCTTATAGCAGTGCAGACCCCTATCAGTAACAAAAGTGGTATGCTCTTGATCTTTTGGATCCACCTGGATTTGATTGTACCCGGAGAAGACATCCATGAAGGAGAGTAATTTGTTTCCAGAAGTAGAATCTACTAACTGGTCTATCCGGGGAACTGGATACAGGTCTTTTGGGCAAGCTCGGTTGAGGTCTGTGAAGTCAATGCACATTCGCCATTTACCGTTTTTCTTTTTTACCAAGACTGGATTGGCAGTCCACAAAGGGTACTGAGATTCTTTAATGTGCCCCATCTTTGTAAGTCTGTCAACCTCTTGTACAATGACATCGGCCTTTTCTTTTGAGAAAGCTCTCCTCTTTTGCACCACTGGTGCCACGTCTCTCCGGACAGATAGGTGATGGGAAATCACCTCCGATGGAACTCTAGTAACATCAGCGTTGCACCAAGCAAAAACATGCTGATGTTCTTTTAAGAATTTCAACATTCCTTCTTTCAATATTGGTGGCATTTTGGATCCTATCTTGACGATTTTTCCTTCTTCCAAGCAGTGTGTTTCAACCTCTTGTTTCAGTGCTATGCAATCATCAGTAGTATGGCCAATATCATTGTGATATTGACAAAAAGAACTGTTTCGATGTTCTCTGGGAGACTGCAAGGTTGCTGGTCTCCGGTAGTGTACTTCATCTTTTGTTTTATCGAAAATGGTTGCCACACTTTCTTTGAGTTCTGCAAACCATTCCGGTTGGACCCATGGTCCCCTTTTGTTTCTAGACTGTTGGCTTTGTGCAGGAGCAGCTGGTTGAGACTGAGCTTTTCCCCTTCCATGCCCCTGTCCGGTTTCTCTAGCTTTGTTTCCGGACTGGTTTTGATTTGGAGTTGGTGCCACCGGGGTGGATCTCACCTGTCTGTGCACCCTGGTCTTCTTTGTTTCATCAACATTTATTTGTTTGCCAACTTGATTTAGCAATCCCCCCCAGGTAATGGCCTTCTTTCTGGTTACTGAATCGGCCAGGTTGCCCGGGTTCAAACCTTGTCTCAGAGAGGCTATTGCCACTTGTTCAAAGCAATCAGCCCGCCCGTTTTTTGTGTTCACAAAACGACTTATGTACTCCTTTAATGATTCGTTTGGTTCCTGGGCACAATGGATTATGGTATCTCCATTACCCTTTAGCTCCTTACTCCCCACAAATTGCCTTCGAAAGGCCACCCAAAAAGTATCAAAGTCTCTGATACAACCCTGAGGAAGGCTGTTGTACCACTTCAGAGCACTCCCCGTGAAGGATTGGGAGAATGCCCTGCAGAGTAGTTTATCATCATCATCAAAGTTCATCATGAAGTTCTTGAATTGCTCCAGATGATTGTCTGGATCAGTACTGCCATCGTACTTCTCCATCTTGGTGCTATCAAACCTCTTGGGGAGGTTTCCGGACAGTATTTTGGAAGACAATGGCGATTGCCTCCAGTTCCTCCCACGACTGAACGCAGTATCCTCATTAGGTGTTGCAAAGATACCTGGCTCATCATGGAAGGCAAAAGGATCCACCAGCATCCGGTCTATATGCCTCCGGCTGTGAGATGATCCTTTTCCAATGTGCCTTTTCATTCTTCCATGGTGATCTCTTTTTCTGGAATACTTTTTAACTTGCTTCTGTTTTTTCCTGGTTCGCCCCTCATCACTACTGGAGGACAAGGATTTTTCATTTCCCTCACTGTCCGAAGAGCTGTCCGAAGATTCTGAGCTTGAGTCAGAACTCTCCACAGGCTTGGACCGGTGAGACTTTTTAGAACTGGCATGTGTCTTTTTAGTGCTCACATGAGTTTTTGAAGCCTCATGCTCTCGAGGGTTATCAGAGCGATGAGCAACTGATGCTTTGGACTTTTCCTTCATGCCCATCTTGGCCTTCTCAGCCCTTAGAGCTTCTATTTCGACCCTCAACCTGTCACGCTCTTGGACAGTATATTCATCGTTCTCTTCCACCACTTCGAGCAAAGCTGGTGGAAGCTCTGGATTATCCGGATTCATTCAGACAGAATTTCCTTACTTGGTTTTGAATGCTTGATTCAGGCACCGTCGCCTCCCACTGTGGTCGCCAATTTGGTGTGGATAAAAGTAGCCTGAGGGTAGGCTGGTAATTTCAAATGGAGTTTTAAGGCGGCGTGAGGGTGTTTAACAGTGTTTAAAGGTGTTTCACAGTGTTTTAAGGGTGTTTCACAGTGTTTTAAGGGTGGAGAGAGAATTGTGCAGCCTGGCAGCAGTTAATTTTTCTTACCCATAGTTAATGCTGGTGGTTGGGTATTTATAGTATGATATTTGGGCCCTTATGGGCTTTCGGGTCAAGTTTAATGGACCCGGGTCATGTTTAAAGACCCATGAGTTTTAAGCAGATGTACAGGTAGCTTAGTCAGACAGTGATTAGGTTTTTTAGTACTTTAGTCATAGTTCGAACTGCCTTATGCTTGTAGTGTTCGAGATCATCTGTCCGGTTCAATCAGTGCTGTTCGAATTGAAGTCTTGGAGTCTGTCCGAATTTACGGGGTGATTTACTTTGGACTACCCTTCCGGGGAGCTCTTCGAATTCGGACTCATCAATGTAAGTACGACATCAGAGTCCTAAGATAGTTCTCCCGATGGTCTGAACCTCAAAGAATCACTTTCATCTAGCAGTAATGAAGGTTGGGCGAAAAAGAAGTTGAGATTGACTAAAAAGCATTCGAGAAAAAAAGATAGAAGAGGTAAAATTAAGAAGTATCAAGGGAAATTAAAAGGTTCGGCTGATCAATACATTGACCATATGTTAATTGACCCATTTGCATGTCAATTCGAACCGGGGAGTAAAGATCCAAATAACCATCTTGAACAGTTTATAATTTTTATGATGAACTTTGATGATGATGACAAGCTGCTCTGCCGGGATTTTTTACAAACATTTAAAGAAAGTGCCCTTAAGTGGTACAATATCATCCCTTGAGGATTTATAAAGAACTTTGATATGTTCTGGGTTGCTTTCCGAAGGAAATTTCTAGGAAGCAAAAAGGTTAAAGGGAATGGGAACACCATCATTCATTGTTCCCAGGAACCGAACGAGTCTTTAGAATAATACAGAAGTAGGTTTGTGAATACAAAGAATGGGCTGGATGACTACTTTGAACAACTGGCCATTTCCTCTTTGAGACAAGGTCTGAATACGCGATGACTTTTGAGGGGCTATTAAACCAATTTGGAAAACAAATCACGGTTGAAGAAACTAAAAAGACCAGAGTCCCTCGTTCGAAAAGATCGGTTACTTCCCTACTAGCTCCACAACCAAGAGCCCAATCCGGTTATAAACCAAAAGAGTCCGCACAAGGATCTCACCAACCCAAGCAAAATCAGTCCATCCAAAACCAGTATGGCAGAAATAAAAGAGGCTCTTGGGTTAAACCTGAATGGTTTGCTGAGTTATGAGAGTGTGTAGCAACGATTTATGATAAGATGAAAAATAAGGTTCATTTTAGAGCCCCGGCCCCATTATAGTCTCCTAGAGAAACCCGAAGTACTCTCTAGTGTAAGTACCATAATGATGTGGGTCATGACACAAATGATTGTATAACACTAAAACATGAAGTACAAAATCTCATCGAAAGGGGGAAATTGGGTGCCTCGGTTAAAAAATAATGGGCAACGGACCGAGTACCAATGCACCTCGAACACCTTTATCAGCTGTTCCAGGGAGTTCCAGACAGGAAAATACCATGATGATTGTTGAAATATTTGATGTTTATTATGAATATCTTGATCCTGATCCAGACCGGAATCAAGTGAGGATAATAGTGGATAAGTCTGCTAACGTTTCTGATATGGTGTAGTTTTTTGAATCTTTGACCATATTCGGGAGAGACACTATAACAACACCTTCGAGCTGTTTAAGAAAAAAACAGGTTAACAGTTTGACTACCCAATGGGAAGGAAATATGTCTACGCACCGGTACCAAACCCCTAGTATTTTCATAGTTTTTGATGAGGATGACTTAAGAGATATTGCTGGCCCACATAAAGTGTTGTGGTAATATAAGCATCAATTGGGGGTAATAACGTCCAAAGGATCCTGATTGAGACTGGTAGTTCGGTAAATATATTATTTTTAACTGCCTAGAAACAAATGATGAATCCCTCGGTCATTCATCGTTCAAACAAAAATATTGTAGGGTTTACTGGTAGTTCGGCTGAGGTCATTGGTGAGTTTGAAGAGGAAGTATTACTGGAAATAGCCTTTTAATAAGTTGGTAGGAGTGTTATTTGTGGTAGTTGATTGTCCCACATCGTATAACATCATATTTGGAAGGTCTTGGCTCTCTAGGATGCATATTGTGGCATCCACAGTCCATCAATGTCTAAAGTACGCTATATGAGATAAGTGAGTGTTGTCCGAAGTAGCCAGAAGGTGGATAGATAATGTTATGTTACTGCCCTTACTTCCAAGACATCGGAGGCATCCAAACTTAACAAAGAATAACAACTACTGGAGTCTTCCATCCATCAGAATGAGATAGATGATCCAATGGAGGCTCCTAGTGTTATAATACCTATTGAGGAAGTTGAGACCCATTCCTTTGTTGAAAGAAATAGTGTCCGAATTGGAACTAACTTACCATCGGATTTGAAAGACAAACTATTATCTTTCTTATCTAACAATTTACATGTATTTCCATGGAACAATGATGATGTAACTCGAGTTCCAGCCGAATTGATATTCCACCAGTTATCGGTCTGATCTGATGTTGGACCAGTAGTTCAGAGAAAAATTATTTTTACAAAATAAAAAGTCGATGTGATAGTACAAGAAGTCGATCAGTTAACCGAGATGGGTTATATCAAATAATCCCAATATCCTCTATGGATGGCGAATTCCATATTGGTCAAGAAAAATAATGGAAAATGGCGTATGTGCATTGAATTCATCGATGTCCTAAAGATCTGTTTCATGTACTCCGGATAGATCAGTTGGTGGATTCTATGTCGGGAATTTTTTTTTGTCCTTTATGGATGCCTTTTCAGGATATAATCATATACAAGTGGATCTGAACGATCAGGATCATTCTACATTCATCACTGATAGAGGGCTCCATTGCTATAAAGTGATGCCATTTGGATTGAAAAATGTTGGAGCCACTTATCAAATGTTAGAAAATAAAGTCTTTGCTAGTCAAATTGGTAGGAATATGAAAGTATATATAGATGACATGATGGTGAAGAGCCTCGAGGGAGATGAACACATATTCGATCTTCAAGAAACTTTTTTTAACTTAGAAGTCATCAATTTGAAATTGAACCCGGAGAAATGTATTTTTTGGGTCCGATCCGGAACGTTTTTTGGGTTATGTTATAACTGAAAAAGGGATTCTCTAATGGGTGAAACAATTGTAAAAAAAGCAAGTCCCCAGTTCTCTGATTCCCATTCATTCAACCTGGTAAATGTAGTTTTGCTTGCTTCTAAGTGTTCTGAAAATATTTTTGAAAATACTACAAGAAGACACAACAATCAGTTCAGAATATCAATATAGAACGTGAAGACTAATGAAAATCCGAACGGAAATAACCTGAACTTTTCCGGCGACTAGTCAGCTGACTTGGATTGTCCGTGTAGTTTATCTTTCTTCTATTCTCCCATGCTCCACTGATGAAGAGAAATTGAGTCCTCCATGGCTTCTCAGACTCCGTCAGTTTATTCACCACCTTGTAGTCATTTCCCATGTTGTAATGATAGAAATGGATGTGGTGGTTCTTACATAGACCAGCCACGACAGCAAATTGCTCCATGTGCAAGGAAATTTTTGACAGTGTAGATGCCATAATACTAGCCAACAAAGTATACCACGCGTTCGAACTCAACTGACTTGGGCACAATCTTATCAGATGGAAATACCTAACTATTTCTGGATCTAAAAGGAACCGAAGGCCCCAGTGGAGCACTTCAGTATACACCACCAACTCATGGGCCTTGTAGTCCATAGGAGTTTCCGGAGTGATTGGGATTCTCACTGTAACGGACTCCGGAAAATCCAATTTTGTTTGGATCCGACCCAGTTCATCCATGTGGGTATACACATAGGAAATTTTGTGAAGAGCTATTAGGTACTTCACACTAACCTTGCGAAAGTTGGGCCTCACTTTCCCCTCCAGGCACTCCGGAAGTGACTTAGTGTTGGACAACCTCACTATTCCTTTGTTTGTCCGATCTGATGCAGTATCTTCTGTTTGTCCGGATGTCTCAAAGAGGGTATCTTCCCTACTGTCCTCCATGATTTCCTTTATTATGTTTGACTGTTGTTCGGTCGGTTTAAGATCTACATGAGGCTTTATTGGCTCCGAACTAGCATGTTTTGAGGAGAGATGAGTGCTTTTGGCTTTTCAAAGACGTGTGACCCTTCGAGGGGTGGCATTTTCCGCGTCTGATCCCATAGCAAGAAAAGATGAAGGTTTCCTAACACTGGAAACTGATTTTTCCTTAGGCAAAGGCTTTTGGGACTCTTGAACCGAAGACTCTGTCTCTAAAGGAGATATGGTTGGGACAAAACATGGTTTTCGAATTACTGATGTTATTGATGATGATGAGCTTTGGTCTGTATTTGATCTTGTTTGGCTAATCTCTCCACCATGAGATGCAAGGAGTCCAACTGTGATTCTTTCCTCTCTTCGTGCTCTTTCTATATCACATAAGTTTAACCAACCTCTTTCCACTAAAGCATTTATGGCTGTGAACATATAAATTACCCAGATAAAATTTCAAGTTATCAAGCTTTCTCTTTCTAGAAATTTATTCTAGTTTCAGAGAGATAAAACATTAAAATTGATTTATATAAAGGTGGGAGGTATGGGGGGGTTTCACTTATGGGAGATAAATCGATCAAAGGTAATGATTAGGGGCTAGAAAGCATAGGGGTTGCACCCTAATTACTTTTTGAAAAGTAGGTACAAGAACCTAGGATTAAAAACGGCTGAAAGGTCGAACCAAAACGCGACCTGTGTCGTACTTCCAAAAACTGACTTTTGGAATTTTCAACTGTAAATTAAGCCTCTTTGGATCCGATCAAGATTCACTTCCAAATAAAAACCAAATCAGAATTCACTTCAGATATATACCAAGTTTTTTCTCTTCAAATTAGCTCTTCCAAAGTATCTTTGCAAGACCTAAAGGGGCTACTGATAATGTCAGATTTCTTTGGTACCGATTTACTGCATCATCCATATTCAATACCATACCAAACAGTACGATCAAGTGTGATAAGACTATATTTTATACATAATATCTGAATAATTATAAGACGTAAAATATAGATTTATATTTAATTAAATGTAATTTATTATACGTTACTAATCAATATTATTCGGCATTTATCAAATCAAACATGGACGAAGCTATTTCTCCCATCACTTTGTATATTGATTTCCTCCATAATTGAAACTCTAAAAAACACTTATCACTTGCTTTTACTATTTTATCCTCATTTTATCTTTTAATTTATAATTCTATGCCACTAACCATTCTCAAACACTTATATCAACAAACAAAAGATTTAACCCAATTGAATCCAATATATATGTTTTAAATTATAAAATTAAACCCTAAAAACAAAAAAATCCTGAATTTGATAAAAATTATCCATAGAGGAAGAAAACACCCAAACCAAAGATTTAACACCGAAAAACATCACACAATCAACCAACAATGTAATTTAGTCTCGTTTTTAAGTTGTATATTCATGTAACTTGAAAATTCGTATTAAAAAAAATCCTTCCAATCACAAATCCTGATTTATGCAGGTTTTAGCGACAAACACCTGATTCCGAGGTGATATCTCGGAATGAGTTGTTTTTGTACAGAACAACTAATTCCGATATACCACCTCGGAATCAGATGTTTTGTGCAAAATCAACTGATTCCGAAAACAACCGATTCTGAGATGCCACCTCGGAATCCGTTGTGTGCAAAACAACTGATTCCTAACAACTGATTCTTAAATACGACCTCGGAATTAGTTGTTCTGTGCAAAACAACTGATTCTTAAATACCATCTCAGAATTAGTTGTTCTGTGCAAAACAACTGATTCCTAAATACCATCTCGGAATCAATTGTTTGTCGCTAAAACTTGGAGAAATTGGGATTTATAATTAAAAATAAGAAAATGATAAATATACGTAACGAGTATAAATAAGCTAAGAATACAAAAATACTGAATTTTATATTTTTTTCACTATTGTTTTTTTCAAAGTATTTGATTATAGTTTGGACCCTAACAAATTTGCGCCCAAAATGAAAGTTTCTTACTTTAAAAAAAAGCTAGAATTGTTTTGATGAAAAAAAAAGTGTTATACAAAATTTGTTTATTATTTTTATTTTATTTTCACTTATCTCTTTGTATTTTCAGCTTAATCGAATCAGCTGCTCTGTTTATGGCTTCTCCGACGTACCTCTACTTCTGTCTGCAAGATATTAGCCTTTTTTGTGTTCAGTGTGATAGACCGTGGGTACACAGAGAAAGTGTATGTCGCCCTACAAATCTATTATCCCTTTTGAGAGAGTAAAACTGTGGTACTTCTTCATTAATCAAATGCAGCGTACAAAGGAAATAAATAGGCAATAAACGAGGTGGAAGTTACAAAATAAGATCCACTAATCCCACTTCTCTCTTCACTTAATGCCCGTTACGTAACTCCTACACCCACGTAAAACTCTAAGACTCAATTTAATACTAACGGTTACTATAACTTAAATAAATAAAACATGTTTAGATTAAATACATAAAATGCAACATGTCCCCCCCTAATCTCAACATGTTTTTCAAACCTCGACTTCAGCTTCCCGAGCTCGCAGTAAGATCCTCAACCCCTATTGCCTTCCTCATTTCTTCAAATTTAACCTTCCCCAATGCCTTAGTTAAGATGTCTGCCCTCTGTTCTTGAGTCACCACGTGCTTAATGATCAACTCACCCCTTTCAATACACTCTCGAATAAAATGAAACCGTACGTTGATATGTTTGCTCCTCCCGTGTAGTACTGGATTCTTCATTAACTCGATGGCTGACCTGTTATCTATGTGGAGTATCACTGGTCCAACCGATTGTCCCGAGATTTCCTTTAGTAGTCCACGAAGCCATATGCTCTGACAAGCTACTGTCGTGGCGGCCATGTACTCCGCCTCGCACGAAAATAGAGCAACCACTTTCTGTTTCTGCGATGTCCAAGATATTAAGCTCCTGTTAAGGTAGAAACACATGCCCCCAGTACTTCTCCTGTCGATAACATCTCCAGCAAGATCACTATCTGTAAACCCATACAACATCCTACTACTCTTCTCGTTTGCATAAACCAGCCCATACTCAATTGTCCCTCGAATGTACCTCAAGATATGTTTCACAGCTTGTTGGTGCTTCACTGTGGGTTTCTCCATGAATCTGCTCACCACTCCCACAGCGTATGAAATATTTGGACGAGTGTGAGTTAGATATCGCAGACTTCCAACGATACATCTGTACTCAGTGGCATCAACAATTACTCCTTCTTCATCTCTGTCCAACTGTAACTTATGCTCCATAGGAAATTTGGACGCGTTACAATTCATCATTCCAGATTTTTCCAGTAACTTCTTGGCATATGATGACTGCTTCAGTGTAGTACGCATCTCTCCTTGGTTTACTTCTATTCCAAGATAAAACGAAAATAAACCCAGATCACTCATCTCAAACCGTTTGTTCATTTGTTGCTTGAATGCTTCGATTTCCTGCTTGTCTGAACCTGTCACCAATAAATCGTCAACATACACACCCACTATGAGTATACTCCCTTCTTTGTACTTCATGTACACCGCTTGCTCGTGTAAGCATCTGTCAATTCCCAACTCTTTCAAGCATCTGTCTAGCTTCGCATTCCACGCTCTAGGAGCTTGACGCAGCCCGTACAAAGCCTTCACCAGTCTATACACCATCTGTTCCTGTCCTTTCTTGACGAACCCCTCAGGTTGGATGACATAAACTTCTTCAATGAGCTCTCCGTTTAAAAACGCTGATTTTACATCAAGATGATAAACTTCCCAACCTTCTTTCGCTGAAAGTGCTAGCAAGAGTCGAACCGTGTCAAGTCGTGCTACGGGAGCGAAAACTTCATCATAATCTATTCCTTTCCTTTGAACGTATCCCTTTGCGACGAGCCGTGCCTTATGTTTCACCACATTCCCATCTGGGTCCTTTTTCAACTTATATACCCACTTCAAACCTATTGGTTTATGCCCAGGTGGTAAACTTGTGAGTACCCAGGTTTCGTTCTTCTCTATTGTCTCGAACTCCGTCTTCATAGCATCTTGCCAATCCTTCTCTTTTATGGCTTCGAAATATGACGTTGGTTCCTCAGCCTTTAATAACATCAGCTCATCAATCAGCTCAATGACCTCAGTGTCATTATAAATATCTGCCAAAGGCCTGAATCTCTTAGGTTCACTGCTCGTGGTAGATGATGTTCTAACATTTTCAGCTGTTTTGGTCGTCGTAGTTTGTTGTGACGATGCCGATGACTGTGAAGTCATGGATTGCAGAGGAGTTGTGGGTTCATAATCTGCATCCACACTGTCCCCAGTTTCCGTGTTCTCGGTTACCTCAACATAGCTCCCAGGGAAAGTTACTTCACCACCTGTTTCTTGTTCCCATGACCAGAAGGCTTCCTCTTGAAATACCACGTCCCTACTGACGTGTACAGTCCTTGTTTGTGGGTCAAATAAGCGACTCCCTTTTGTTCCCGGCTCCTTACCGAGATACACCACCCTCTTACTACGATCATCCAGTTTCTTGACATGTATCGAAGGTATCTTCATAAATGCAATACACCCAAACACTCTTAAGTGTGTCAGGTCCGGCTTAGTCCCACTCCATGCTTCATATGGTGTTCTTCCGTTTAAACTTCGAGTTGGTAGTCGATTGAGAACATAGATCGAATGATGCACCGCTTCACCCCAGAGATACGCAGGTAGGTTTGCTCCCCTTAGAAAACTTCTTGCCATAGCAGCCACAGTCCTATTCCTTCGTTCCACCACCCCGTTTTGCTGCGGAGTGTATGGTGCTGTGTAATGCCTCAAAATACCAGCCTTCTCACAATACAAGGTGAATTCCTTGGAACAAAATTCACCACCTCTATCTGTCCTCAAGATCTTTATGTTTTTCTCGCTCCCCTTTTCAACTAAAGCTTTAAATTTTTTAAACATCTCGAAAGCATTACTTTTCTCCTTTAACATGTAGACCCACATTTTCTTACTGAAATCATCAACAAATAGAAGGAAATAACGATTACCTCCAGTTGTCGTTGGTGTGATAGGGCCACAAATATCAGCATGAATTATCTCGAGTGCTTTCCTCGACACAGAGCTAGTTTGATGTGGGAAGGATTTTCTAGATTGCTTCGTCATTAAACAACCTTCGCACCTTTTAAGTGGTTGAGTCATGCTTGGAATCCCGTATGCCATCTTCTCTCGCGACATTAATTCCAAAGCTTGGAAATTTACGTGCCCAAGACGAGCATGCCACAACCAAGTATCTTCTTCGGCCTTGTTAAACAAACATGTTGCTCTACTTTCTTCAAGACTGATCTTATATAGTCGATTCTCTGTCCTTTTCACCTTCATCAATAGTCTTCCACTCACCTCGTGAATCCACAAATAATCCCCATCAAGTACGACTTTATTCCATGCCTCAGAAAGTTGTCCCAAGCTTATAATATTATTACAGAGATTTGGGATATAGTATACCTCTTCAAGCATCCTTTCTTCACCATTCTTGCACTGGAACGCCACTGTTCCCTTTCCCTTGATACACACGGTCGATCCATCGCCAAACTTCACTTTCCCGGAGACACGCTCATCCAAGCTTTTGAATTTTCCACGTTGCCCAGTCATGTGATTGCTGGCGCCGTTATCCAAGTACCACACCTGTGACTCCTTTTGTTCACCTGCGTTTGTTCGTAGCTTTGGAACCACTCCATCCTCCTTCAGAAGCATAGATTCGATATCCATTTGTCCGACCTCAACAACCAACAAGGCTGGCTCATCTTCTTGGATTTTCGAGAGATTTGCTTCTCTCGTCATGTCTTTCTCCTTCCTTGGTTTACGACAGTCCGCAGCAAAGTGTCCCAGTGCTTGACAGTTAAAGCACCTCACTCTACTTCTGTCTCGTACTCCACGAGTACTTCCTCCACCTCGAGTCCCTTCTCTATTGGTTTTCCTTAACCATTCTTCTCGAGTCAACAAAAGCTGCCCCTCGCCGCTTTCTTTCTTCCTCCACTCATCTTCTGTCAGCAGCAATTGTCCCTGGTGTTTCTCCGTTGTCCCTCGCAATCTTTCCTCGTGGGCTTTCAAAGAATTAACGACTTCTTCTACCGATATCTCTTCCAGATCTCCGAATTGCTCAATAGCAGATGCAATCTGTAAGAATTTTGTGGGAACCGCTCTGAGAAGTTTCTTAACCACATATGTCTCTTCCACTTTCTCTCCCAACACTCGAATATTGGTAACCAGGCTGTTCAGCTTCAGATAGAATTCGTCTAATGGCTCATCGTCTTTCATGCTTAGAGCTTCGAATTCGCTCTTGAGGGTCTGGGCTCTAGCTGCTTTTACCTTGTCTACTCACAGGTACATGGTTTTGACAGCCTTCCACGCATCCTTGGCCGTCTTCTTTTCTGCAAGTGACATCAGGACATCTTCTGGAACTCCCTGGTAAATAACCGCGAGTGCCTTTTTGTCGACCTTGTCTTCCACAGGAGCTTCAGGGTCCTTGGGTTCGATTGCCTCCCACACTCCGTGGGCTTGCATGAATACCGTCATTTTGAGAGCCCATGCAGTGTAGTTGGTTTTGCTCAACATCGGGTAGCTGAGACCAAAGGAGCTTTTGCTTGTCGTCTCCATCTGAAGTTATGAACACCTCCTGAAGCTCTGATACCAAGTATTAGCCTTTTTTGTGTTCAGTGTGATAGACCGTGGGTACACAGAGAAAGTGTATGTCGCCCTACAAATCTATTATCCCTTTTGAGAGAGTAAAACTGTGGTACTTCTTCATTAATCAAATGCAGCGTACAAAGAAAATAAATAGGCAATAAACGAGGTGGAAGTTACAAAATAAGATCCACTAATCCCACTTCTCTCTTCACTTAATGCCCGTTACGTAACTCCTACACCCACGTAAAACTCTAAGACTCAATTTAATACTAACGGTTACTATAACTTAAATAAATAAAACATGTTTAGATTAAATACATAAAATGCAACACAAGAAACCCTAATTCCACTGCGATCATCACCACGTCGATTGACCGACAGAATCATAAGACTCCACGTCGTCTCTGTTTCTATTGTCAAATACATAGTCGAAGTTATCATCACTATATTGGCCCAGTAGACGTAAGAGATTCAAAGGCCAATGACCTGAACCAGAAGTGGGTAAATCGACTGTCTTTTAGATCCTCTCTAGCTAAGTCGTCCACTTTGGAGGCGCCTAAATCTTCAGAGGGTTCTGCGAAAAGATCGAGTCTGACACGGTGACTAGAGTTAGCTGCCAGACAACGCTCTTTTTGATTTCTCAGTCTCTTCTTATATGCCGAATTCTGAAGTGAAAGCTTGACTAATATTGAATGTAGCAGAGAAAAATAATTGAGATGACGAGCTTCGTTCTGTTTCGTAAAGGTATTGTGGATTTCCAAATAGGTAGGAGGAGTGACAGAAATTATCCACTACATAGTAGAAGCGGGAAACGCAGCCGTTCTTGCAGTCGCAGCCCATCTCCAAGATGTTGAAGAAGCAACATGGTTTGCAGTTTGATTCCGGAAGATCACAAACAAGCGTACGGCTCCCTCCGACTCCAAACCGCCTTATCGTTTGTCGGTGTTCCATCTTCGTTTTCACTTTCGTTCCGACCTCTTATTATAGCGAGAGAAAAATTGTTGCTGTTAAGGTTATGGACTCCGGCTCGTTGCAAGGCATATGTTGTTGGCATACTACATTATGGACGATGGTAATTTGCAAGAGGCCTTACCTCACTGGAAGCTCCCGGAGCTTATGGAGTGAAGTCCACGGTTCTCTATCGTTCTCTATGGCCGTCGATATCGCAAAAGGGATGGTTACCTTCACAGCTTGGAAACCTCAGTCATTCACGGATATATAAAGCGTAGCAGCACCCTGCTCGACCAGTCTTTCTCAGCGAAACTCGCTAATTTTGGTCTCGCAAGATTGGAATAAGAGGATCATAGCCAGGTTGGGTCGTCCTCAGACACCGTTAATGGAACATCAGCTGAAGATTGTGGATCCGCGGCCGTCCAATCAGAGGCCGTTAATAGATCAGCCATACTAGTTTTGGCTACAGATTTTTGATGCAGCTTCCGCTCGCCTTGGCCTTCGAATCACCATCGACAAAGCTAAGCTTTATAATCGGTTGTTTTTCAGTTATGTAGTCTAAAATATCGATATTCATTATCTTTGTCATCACCCTTTCTGTCATTCCGCCCTCTTAGTCATTATTTACTGTGTATCACTATTTTTGTATATGTGTCTTACTAATGTGAAGTTACATGCAAACAGAGTAGATATGGTTAGAGGAAATAAATTAGATTAATATTTAATTTATTTAGTGAATGGGTTGATATATATTGTAGTATAATATATATGATAATCAATTATAGTCAATAGTCTACGATAATTTTAGGAAAATAGAGATTCTATTATTAATTGTTGTAACTCCTATAAATTAGTATAAAAGGTGAACAAAAACAAAAAGAATATATACTTTTTTTAGAAAGAAAATACTTTTGACATGGTATCTATCAGAGCGTAATTGATTTTTCGTAGAGTTTTTTGGGTGGTGAGTTTTTCGTGTATTTTGGGTGGTGATGTTTTTATGAATTTCAAGAGTATTTGGAGATTTTTAGTTTCAGATTTTTTTGAATTTCAAGAGTATTTGGGTAGTGAGATATTTTTTTCTTTTGAGAATTTGGGGATTTTAGTTTTATTTCAGATTTTTGTTCTCGTGGATCTGTTTTTCTTGGTTACATCATGTCACTGGATAAATTCGAGCCGTTTCATATTAAATTTACGGGGGAAAAATATTCTGCTTGGGAATTTCAATTTCAATTGTATGTGAAAGGAAAAGAATTATGGGATCATATTGATGGAGTGATCATCCCCCTAGATGCTAATGCTTTGTCCAAGTGGGAAATAAAAGATGCTAGAATCATGACTTGGATTCTTAGTTCACTCGAACCTCATCTTGTTCTCACCTTGAAGCCCTATGAAACCGATGCTGGTATGTGGAATTATCTAAAGACAATTTATAATCAACACAACTCTGCTAGAAGATTTCAATTGGAGTATGAGTTGGCTTGATTATAAATTGTCTTTAGAAAATTCCACATACGAACAACGGTTTTATAGGGCTTCAAGGTGAGAACAAGATAAGGTTCGAGTGAACTAAGAATCCAAGTCATGATTCTAGCATATTTTATTCCCACTTGGACAAAGCATTAGCATCTAGAGGGGCAGGATCACTCCCATCAATATAACCCCATAATTTTTTTCATTTCACATACAATTGAAATTGAAATTCCAAAGCAGATTATTTTTTTTCCCGTAAATTTAATATGAAAGGGCTCGAATTTATCCAGTGACATGATGTAACCAAGAAAAATAGATCCACGAGAACAAAAAATCTGAAATAAAACTAAAATCCCCAAATTCTCAAAAGAAAAAAATATCTCACTACCCAAATACTCTCGAAATTCAGAAAAATCTGAAACTAAAAATCCTCAAATACTCTCGAAATTCAGAAAAACCTCACCACCCAAAAATACACGAAATATATATATATATATATATATATATATATATATATATATATATATATTTTAGGTTTCAGAAACGAGAATAAAACCATCATTTTTTACCTCAGCCCAACTTTTGTATCCTTAATACCGTTTGACCAACCACATCAGCGATCCACGTGGGACGCTTAGGTGGCAACAGTAAAAAAAAATAAAAACACAATTTACTTTTACCCATCCCTTTAACCCTAATTTGAAACCAAAATCCGGACACTCAAAAATGAATTCCATTAGAGCAAAGGACACTCAGAAAAACCCATGTTGGGTTCAACAAACAAAGACCTAGAAACGAACAGTGGCGTACGAAACGGTGTCGTCTCCGGTTGAAGCGAAAAACAGAGAGCAGGTTCAGTGATTTTGAAGGTGATTTAGGAAAGGGAGACTTACGTAATGGGTTTAAAATTTGTCTCTATTTACCCAAGTATACTCCAACAGATCTATTTTACAAATAGCCAACACATTTAAGAAAAGACTCAATTATCTATAAAAACAAAATAATTACATTCCAAAATTAAAATATTTTACCCCAATTTCAAAATCAATTTTTTCTCTTCAAACTTTCTTTGTCATATTATCAAATTCATTAAGAATAAAATTGTATTTAAAATTTAAATTTGGACTAATAGGTAAATAAAATCATATTTTGGTAGATATTGGTAAAATCTATTTGAGGCTGGACTTATTAGTAAATTAGATATGTTTTTGTACCCAATTAGTAAATTTGGACCAATTGGCAATCGGTATAAATCCCTTTAAAAAATAGGTATCTTTCTAGGTTCATTTGGTACGATTTTGAAAAGAGCTAGAGAGGGAGATGATTATGCATTATGTTTACTGGAGTTGGGGTTTATAGGGAGAGATTCTAATGTAATGCCAACAAACTGAAAGTCGGTGGTGGATATTTGTATTGTAACCTTTAGCGTTTCCATCAATGTTTCCGTTCCCAGCTACTGTTACCGTCCCTTTGGACGGGCAATTACCAATCATTCCATATCGTGTGTAATTTAAGAGAGAGAAAACACCGCCTTAAGATAGTTTTTGGGAGTGACAGATTGTTTGAAAATGTTATTTTGTCACTACGGTGATGATGGGTTAGATGGTAGTTTTTTACTGTCACGTTTTTTTATTGGATAAGAGGGGATGATGGGCGGACCATGTTATTTTATTTAATTGGATCGGGTTTTGGTTTCAAATTAGGGTTAAAGATGGGTAACAGTAATTTGTGTTTTTTTTTACTGTTGTTACATAAACGTCCCACGTGGATAGCCGATGTGGTTGGCCAAAAGGTATTAAGGGTACAAAAGTTGGGCCGAGGTAAAAAAGGATGGTCTTATTAAGGTTTCTATAACATAAGGGACTGCTTTATTACAACCTTAAAGGAAATTGACCAACTTGTTACAAGTGATAAACGTGAAGGACGACTGATGTTTTTTACTCCTCGAAGAAACTCTTCGCATTAGCTCTGATCCCTCTCCAGCGTAGCTTTTTTCACCGACAATATTGTCTCTACCTTTGCGTCAACTTGTGGAAGATAAATCCACTCTCCGCCCTTTCCTACAATCCGAGTCCAGGGTCGTCTACATCCTAGCCGAACTGAGGTACCATCTGCTTCTTAGCCGAGTCGTGCTGTCATCTGCTTCCTAACCAACACGTCTGCTTTCTACCCCTGCTTCAGTCTGATTCCTAGCCGAGCCGCCATCTATTTACTAACTAAACTTACTGAGAATTGCCTCTTTTGCAACAGCACATACCAGAGTAGACAACAGTTTCTCCAATCATCGCTATGCTATTACATGAATTCATGATCCACATATGGGTGAACAAAACACGAACTAGAAATCGCCGGTACGGAATCGAGTCTCCAGACAAAAAACACTCTTTTGATAGAGCGTCAACTAATCGTTATCTACCCAATAAAAAAAGGGTTATATGTAAAGTAATCTCCATCACCACAATCGACAAAGCCTTAAACCAAGTAATTTCCATCTCCATATTCGAAAAGACTATAAACCAAAATAATCTCTATTCCAAAAAAAAGGATCTAAGCTAAAATGATCTCCATCTCCACTACACAAAGGATTTAAGCCAAAACATCTCCATCGCCAACAACAAATAATGAGGATTAGTAATCTCCATCTCCATGATAAAAAATGCTATAAGACAAATGATTTCCCGTTTTCGCCTTTTATGTGTTTGTTGCATATATCTTCCCATCCTTACAACGCTCGCGATAGGATCACTGACCACGCCTAAAAGGCTACACACGGATCATACTGAGTCCAAACTAAATGTCTATAAAACGAACGGACTGATTGACCACGCCTACGAGCTACGTAAAGGCCATACTGTGCCTCATACCTTGTATTGGTTATATTGGCGAACTGGTTACAAACCAAGTCTATAGCAGACTACGCAACAAGGCCTTCACGACCTCGCCGCGAAACAGCTAGAAAGACACTGTTCGTCTTAAGCTACGCAATAAGCCCTACTAAGCTTGATCTTGTAAGAATATGCTCGAACATCTCAAAAATTGAACAAACACATAAATCTCCACTCTTGCTATTGTGCGCAAGGGAAAAAAATATTTTAAGTCCATTGAGGAATGTGGACCGCAAATTGTAAAAGATCAAGTGTTACTTAGTTCAGCACTGTCAAGAATCTCAGCGACACCAAAGGCTCTGGCGGCTAAGATGGCGAAGACTTCGTCAAGCACTTCTCGAGGGAAGAAGGCCGCAATTCCAAACCCAACTCCAAAGAAAGTCACGGCGGCAAAAAAGACTCCATTGAAGAAGTAACCGGTGAAGAGATCAGTAGCCTTGTCAAGTCTGAGAGAGGACTGCTGTTGTGTGGTGGTAGTAGCAGATACATATGTATTCGCGGCTCCTACAGGTCCTGTGGAGGCCATAGCCAAGTCTGAGAGAGGACTGCTGTTGTGTGGTGGTAGTAGCAGATACATGTGTATTCGCGGCTCCTACAGGTCCTGTGGAGGCCATCTGACATTCAGTCATCCGGATATCGATCTTCTTCTGAGGCTGCTTGAGAGCCCCTCGTGCCCCAGAGCGAGATTTGCATATGGTGTCCCATCCAAGTCCGTGCACGAAGATTTCGCGGTGCACATGGTCGCCGTTAGCTATGCTACAGATTCCATATGCTATATTGGGGTGATTATCGGCCGCCTCACGAAGCAGAGTAAGCAATTGGTCCCTTCCAAACGGTTCCAACAACATCTGCATCAGCAGCTTAATATGCTGATTCTCCAGTGACGGCAAGCTTTGGAAGATAATGGTGGACCAGCTCGCCTCTGTTAAAATCCTCCGTAGACGCCACTTATACACCGGAACTTAAAACCATTCTCCACACTAAAGTCAGTGTACTAGCCACCTCTTCCACTACCATTGAGGCCAACTTCACCAGCAGTCTACCCTCCGTACCTCCTTCTGAGCAGACAAACCAATCTCCATCTGAAACGCCTTATTCAGGGGTTCATCGGTCTCAATCTAGCCGCATTGAGCCCCTCGCTTATTACGACAATTGCAAAGAGAAATTCTTATGTTCAAGTTCAGACTCAGCATTTAACATCCTAAAGAGGGTGAGCTGGTGCATGTCATGTGTGAGAAAGAAGAGTTGATGCCATTCACTGGAACAACTATTCCTTCTCCGTTAGTACTTGATGTCCTTGTCTACCAATCGAAGTACATTGAATTCTGCGCCACCAGCACTAACGTACGTGCGGATCCAGTCTGGTAGACCAAAGTAAACTCACCGTTCAACAACTTCTAGAGTAAAGTCAGCAACTGTGCTAGAAAATCATCAAAACCTCTCTTTCCATATGAAGAGGAGAATATAGCACAATGTACATATGACATAACTGCATTTTACACACTGTACAACATGGCTTAATATTTTGTGGCATGGCGCGATGAACAAACATCAGCATCTGCAACAGCTCCAATGAACAACTCCTCTACAGTAATTTCCCCAGCTAGAATCGACAAATGGAACAAATTCGAGAAGTATTTCCTTACCAATTATCATAGCTGAAACAGTTCCACCATGGTGATCAATGTGAGCTCCCAAAGGAAAAATCTGATTAAGAGAGACTACAACTCAAACTTCAAAACATTCAACCCACAAGTCAAGCCTGTAGAGCCCTCTCCTTAGCTGGGCTCAACTCTATCTCCAGTGCAAGCTCCATCTCCAGCGCAAGCGACATCGCATGTTCCGCTAGAGGGACTGCCATCTCCTGCTCCGCAAAGGTGTTGACTGAGGCAGGAATTATGCCTCCTTGATGCGGAGTATCTTGAGCAGAGCAGGGCTCATTACCTTTCCATAGCCTCCACCATCGTTTGGCAAAGCTCAAACTGTTCGACCATAAATGTTTCCGAGATCGCTACTCGAGTTCCTCAAAAAGATTTGAATCCAAAAATCACATGACCGTTCAAAACGAGTTCATATTTTTCTATAAGCCACTGAACGAATGCCTTCTACCGAGGGAAGATTGGCAATGACGAGGTGGTCAGGGCAGGAAACCGTTGTCTCCGCCTGCGAGGGCTTTGGTATATTACCTCACCGTAATTTACCCACAACAGCACCAACACCTTCCTTTTCCAATCTATGGGCTTCAACTTCGCCTTTTTAAGAATTCAAGCTCTCCTTCTCCGCCTGAAGCTACGGAGTAAGCACCAATGTTTCAGACAGGCACCTCTCAATTGATGATATCCACCAAAGCATCACCACACGGATCTCCCAGCACCATATTCCGACGAACAAACCTCCGCAAACGTCGAAATCACCAGCGAAATCGCCAACAAAAGCACTCGGTAATTCGCCCGGACTCCATGTTGGAATTTCTCCATTGAATTGGACCGTCACATGTTTTATTGATACATTGGACTATCGTTAATATTAGTCCAATAAAAGTAAGGAACGGACTGGTAGATAAAATATGTATAATGAAGGTAATTTTATAGATACCAGCTTTAATTATGAATACTAGGAAGGATTGGATTCGGAAACAAACAACTTAAACAAAACGTAAAGTTTTGGGGTTATTTTGTAAAAAAAATAATACCGGATTATGGTCCATAAAGGTGACAATTTAATAAGGACTGGTCTTCATTAAGTAACTGTCAGGAAGTTACAGACAGTTAAAAGAGAAGAACCGTTTTCTCACTTGAGTTCTATATAAGAATGAGTTTCTCATTTCTTAAAAGATACGATATCAAATACATAAAGGAAAAAGGGTCTTTAAGAAAAAGAGATTGGTTTTTCCTTCAAAATCAATCATTGGGTTTTGGTTGCCATCTCATAGAAGATCATAACCTAGCAAAAATATTCAAAGATCATCTACAGCAAGTTTGGAATCTGAAGATCAAAGAATGTCTACATCCTGTAAGTATTTTTCCGCATTATTACAGGATTAATTAACTTCGTGATTTTATAAGTTAGATAAGAAATCCGTAAAGTATTTCTTACAAGTGGTATTAGAGCCACCATGAAATTAAGTTCTTAAATTTTCAGATTATGAAATTATGATCTATGAAACTAAAAGTGTTTGTCTATCAACAAAGCATATTTAAATTTTTGTTTCAGATTTAATTTTTTTTTATAAATATTCAAGATAGTTTAAACATGTTAAATCTGCAATAGTAAATCTTTGCTTAAATTAAGTTTTGTATAAACCTATATGTGAAACATTTAATGACATAAGATTTATTGCGGAAAATCATATATATCAATATATATTGGTGCATAGTTGAAGTGATTTAATAATAAATAGTTACGATTATAAGCTTAAATACAGTTATTGGTTTATATATATATATATATATATATATACCAGAGCAGTATTGGTATGAAAATTCTACATCCTACGCGCAACCCACTAACTATAATTGCGCATGTAGTTAAATATATTAATAATCGTTGCATGAGTCGTGGAATTGATTTTCACAACCTGCCGCTGTTGTTTACTTGTATATAATTATACACGTGAAAAGTGCTTTAGGTGCATTGCTACTCCCGTTAATTGTGGAAATGTTGAGTGTGATTTTAGTTAACTCCTATTATCGGTAGAGACGTGAAGTAGTTATAACTGAAAAGTTATTGCATATTAAATATAATAATATTATAACATAAATCGAATTGTGATATAATATTTAAATATATATAAACAAGTATTATATTATAATATATATTAAGAATTATATTCTAATATAATTAAAGATATATTATAATATAATAAATTTAAGGTGTAAATTTAAGTCGATTAAATCTATGCATAGACTCGAAAATAGTTTGGACATTAAGTGAATAGGTAGTCGTATAGTATTTTTCAAAATAATTAGCATTTTTTAAGTTGTCCGAACTAGGATAAATAATTAAAGATCCAATATATCGTCAAAGTTTTGAGAAGTCTTTGATTGACAAATATGTAAAATTTAATCGGCCTAAAGAAAGTTTAAAGTTTGACATAATTAATCTTAGACACGAGATAATTATTTGTGAATTGGTCATTAAGAAAATTGAACTAGAAAAATCGGTCAAAAGGAAGATTTTCTTACGTAAGTCAATTAGTAGGATCAACATTATTTATGCTCAAACTCATACATATACAAATTAATATGTTTGCCCAAAGGTATCTTATTGATGTTGTAAGAGTATGTTTCATTATGATATGTTTATTTGTTAAATACTATGGAGATTATATGTTAAATGATGTTTTTGGGTATTTGTTGTTTGTTATGTTAGCAAATTCGTATCTCCATGATGGGAGCAACTTTGAGTTTTGGAAAGAAGATATGTTGTTGCACTTGATGTGTCATGATTACGATTTAGCATTAAGGGTCGATGACCCTAAACCTCTGACTGATGACAGTTGTCCCGCGGAGAAGAAAGAGTTAGAGGCGTGGGAATAGTCGAACTTGATAAGTCTAGGGATCATGAAGCAAGCAATTCTATTAGCATTCCGAGGTGCGGTTCCACCTGAGATCACCAATGCAAAAAAAATTCTCGAAGAGGTAGACAGATGTTTTGCCAAGAACGATAAAGTAGAGATTAAGACGCTGCTTATTAAGCTAGCCTCTATGAAATATCGTGGTAAAGGGATTGCTCGTGAGCACATCTTGGAAATGTCAAAGATCACTTCCAAATTGAAAGAACTTAAGATTGACCTTCCGGAAGATGTTGTGGTAAGCTTCACTTTTCACTATTTCCCTCCTCAGTATAAGAACTTCGAAATTTCTTATAACTGTCAGCGCGAGAAATGGACTCTCAATGAACTCATCTCTCAAGCAGCGAGAGGAGGAAAAGATGAAGCAAGAACATCCAGAAGTGCAAATGGTGAAAGCTTAGGTGGATAAGGGAATTAAGAGAAAGTATGAAGGTTCAAATGCACATCCATCCGGTTCGGGACAAAAGAAACATAAGGGTACGTCTGGTAAATGGTGTTGCTTCCATTGTAAGAAACCGGGGCACTTTAAGATATACTGTGAAAATGGAGGGCTATGATGAAAGCCAAAAGTATTTTCACTTCTATGGGTTGTTCTTAGATCAATTTAGTTTCAGTGCCGAGAAATACTTGGTGGGTTGATACAGCAACAACAACTCATGTTTGTATTTCTTTGTAGGGTATGATAAGAAACCGAAACCTGAGTGATAGTGAAACATCTATCTATACAGCTGATGGCAGTTCATGTTTAGTTCATTCTATTTGTGATTTTCGTTTGTTGCTTACCAGTGGACATTTTTTGTATTTAAAAGACGTATTGTATGTACCTTCTTTTAGAAGGAACCTAATTTCCTTTCCATTGTTGAACAAATTAAGTTATTCGTGTCTATTTGGAAATGAAAGTTTATGTCTTTATTTACATGGCAATGTTGTTGGTTATGGAAAGTTAATAGCAAATGATAACTGGTATATATTGGATACTATAAAGGATCACAAAGAGATAATGAATGTAGATGTACCTGGAAAACTAAATTGTAAACTGGAAAATTCTAGCAAAACTTTGGCACAAACGATTAGGTCACATTCAAGAAATAAAAATTGAAAAGCTTGTTTCGGAAGGTTTATTAAGTGGACTGGATTTTTTCAGACTTCAATGTTTGCGTTAAATGTATAAAAGGAAAACAGACCAAAGTGAAAAGATTAGATGCATACATAGCGAGGGGTCTTAGACTTGATACATACAGATATCTGCGGTCCGTTCCCTACAACATCATGGAATGATCAACGATATTTTGTATCTTTCATTAACGACTTTTAACGATATGGGTATCTATATCTTATTCACGAAAAGTCAGAGGCTATTGATAAGTTCAAAGTCTTTAAGACCGAGGTTGAAAAACAGCTTGGTAGAGACATTAAGTGCGTCAGATCAGACCGTGGTGGTGAATACTACGGGAGATAAGACAGTTCAGGTGAACAACGTCATGGACCGTTTGCAAAGTTCCTAGAGAAGTGTGAGATAGTCTTTCAGTATACGATGTCGGGTTCGTCCAGCATGAATGGAGTATCTGAGAGAAGAAACCGTACATTGAAGTATATGGTAAGAAGTATGATTAGTCATTCAACCTTACCTATATCACTCTGGGGAGAAGCAATAAAATCTGCGATCTACCTACTTAATAGAGTTCCAAAGAAAGCAACTACTAAGACACCGTATAAACTTTGGACTGGGCGTAAACCTAGTTTAAAACATTTACAAATTTTGGGATGTCCAACTGAAGCGAAGCCTTATAGGCCGAATGAAAAGAAATTGGACTCCAAAACGGTTAGTAGTTATTTCATCGGATATCCCGAGCACAGTATGGGTTTTAAGTTTTATGATCTTTCCACAAAGAATATATTTGAGACGGGTACAACAATTTTTTTTGAGGATATAGAGTTTGGAGGGAAGAATTTAGTAACGAACATTCATTTTGAGGAAGAATCAGTAGAGATTCTTGAAGGTTCCAACAATGATACTTTAGTGTCAGATGATGATATGGTAATTAGAAGGCCCGTCATCACTTCAGATTTGTTAGAACATATAGATACTCAAGATGATGTTAATCTCCCTCCTATGAATGTTGTTCCAATGGAGAAAAATGAATTTGTACAAGAAGAACAAACTCTACCTCCTCAAGAAGTTCAAGTGCTAAATGAAGAAATTATTCCTTTGCGTAGATCTACTAGAGAAATAAATATCGCTATATCTTCAGACTATATAGTGTATCTTCAAGAACATGAATAATTTTATGGTTCAACAAAAAAGGATCCTTTAAGTGTTCGTAAAGCCATGAAAAGTTATGATTCTCAGTTATGGATTAAAGCAATGAACGAAGAGTTAAATCAATGTAAGATAACGCGGTATGGGAGTTTGTTCCATTACCTGAAGGAAAGAAGCCGATTGGTTGTAAATGGATTTTTAAAACCAAACGGGATTCTAAGGGTAATGTGGAGAGGCAGAAAGCACGAATTGTAGCTAAGGGTTTTACTCAACGTGAAGGGACTGACTTTAAAGAAACCTTCGCTCCAGTTTAATCGAAGGATTCTTTTCGGACAATCGTGGAATTAGTTGCACACTTTGACCTTGAGCTCCATCAAATGGATGTAAAGACCGTTTTTCTTAATGGAGACATTGAGGAAACGATCTATATGTTGCAACCTGAAAACTTTGTCTCCGGTGATCCAAAGTCAACGGTATGCAAACTAAAGAAATCTATTTATGGTCTCAAGCAAGCGTCTCGATAGTGGTATCACAAATTCCTTGATGTTATTGTCTCATTTGCTTTCGAGATAAATTCAGTGGAGGATTTTGTGTATCAAAAGTTCAGTGGAAGTAAATTCATATTTGTAATACTGTATGTTGATGACATATTATTGGCCATGAACAAATGATAAGGAATTGTTACGTACGACCAAGAAATTTCTTTCGGACAAATTCGATAAGAAAGATCTTGGTGATGCATCATTTGTGTTAGGAATTCAAATTCATAGGAATCGATCCGATGGAATTTTGAGTTTATCACAAACATCGTATATTGAGAGTATGTTACAACGTTGCGGGATGGCTAACATCAAAGGAAAGGAAAACCCTATATCAAAAGGTGAAAATTTTAGCCTTAAGCAATGCCCAAAGACAAAACTTGAGATTGAGGAAATGCGAAAGGTTCCATATGCTTCGGCTGTTGGAAGTCTGATATATGCTCAAGTTTGTACATGACCATATATTGTTTTTGTGGTGGGTGTGTTAGGGAGATACGTAAGTAATCCGGGGATGGAACACTGGAAAGCAGTCAAAAGAGTTCTCCGGTATTTGCAACAAATAAAACATCACAGATTAACATATAAGAAAACAGATAAACTGGAGGTCATAGGGTATTCCGACTCGGATTTCGCTGGATGTGAGGATTCTCGTCGTTCAACCTTAGGAATTATATTCCTTTTAGCGGGAGGTGCAATATCATGGAAAAATGTTAAACAAATACTCATTGCATCTTCCACTATGGCTGCGGAATTTATTGCTTGTTTCGATGCATCCAATCAGGCGTTTTGGTTGCAAAATTTTGTCACGGGACTACGAATCGTAGAGGGGATAGAAACACCCATTAGATTATATTGTGACAATAACTCGGCAGTTTAGTATTCAAACAGTAACAGGAGCTCGGTTAAGTCCAAACATGTAGATATCAAGTTCCTGTCTGTTAAAGAGAGAGTACAGAGTGGTCAAATAGTGTGGAGCAAATAGGGACAAACTCGATGTTAGCAGATCCTCTTACGAAGGCATTACTGCCTAAATGTTTTATTGAACACACCATTAACATGGGTGTTGTGGACTTAGAGTATTGTTAGTTTCAGTGTGAGTTTGTATTAAGCATTTAAATTAGTTTGTATTATGATAATCGCGAACTTAAGGTCATTAATGCAAACATATTTATATATAAGTTTTTAGTGTGATCTTATCTTTGATTATTCATACTCTGCTGTAAGTAGACCTCAAATTAAGAGGGACCAGTTAAGAATATATATGTAAGATTAAATTCCATATTATTCTTATGCTATGCACCATGATAGATCCATGTAGTTGATTGTTGCGATATCGCGATTACTGATGCATCTATTTGCGGCTTGAAATGCTTTAATGATGACTTTAGTCCTATATTGTTAATGGTTATTTATGGGATTGTTAAGATTATCTATATGACAATAGAAATTAAGAACGCTCATTAAGTGGATGCATTCTCTAGTAGCATATGATGATCCAAGTGGGAGATTGTTGGAATTTTTCCATTGAGTTGGACCGTCACATGTTTTATCGATGTATCGGACTATCGTTAATATTAGTCCAATAAAAGTAATCATAAAGAAAGGAACGGACTAGTAGATAAAATATGTATCATGGAGGTAATTGTATAAATACAAGGTTTAATTCTGAATATTGTGAAGGATCGGATTCGGAAATAAACAACTTAAGCAAACCGTAAAGTTTTGGGGTTATTTTGTAAAACAAAATAATACCGGGTTATGGTCCCTAAGGGTGGAAATTTAATAAGGACTGGTCTTCATTAAGTAACTGTCTGGAAGTTACAGATAGTTAAAAGAGAAGAACCGTTTTCTCACTTGAGTTCTATATAAGAATGAGTTTCTAATTTCTTAAAAGACACGGTATCAAATACAAAGAGAAAAAAAGGTCTTTAAGAAAAAGAGATTGGTTTTTCCTTCAGAATTAATCATTAGGTTTTGGTTGTCATCTCTTAGAAGATCATAACCTAGCAAAAGATTCAAAGATTATCTACAGCAAGTTCGGAATCTGAAGATCAAAGAATGTCTGCATCCTGTAAGTATTTTTCCGCATAATTACAGGATTAATTAACTTTGTGGTTTTATAAGTTAGATAAAAAATCCGTAAATTATTTCTTACACTTCACCGTTTATGCAGCAGCAGGCGTCTCCTCCACTCTCCAGTCTACCACCTCCACCACTTTGGCATTCTCCCTTCATGACTTCATCTGGTTAATTCCTATTTCTCTATCACAATGTTCTCTCCACCAAACCTTCTTCTTCACACCTTTTTCTCACTGCCAGTGATTAATGGTCGCATCAGAGTCCTTAATTTCTACCTATGCCCTGATATTCTTCCTCTATCGCTATTAAAAGTAACAGATGCACCGTCTCCATTAGAAGCTTTTAAGTGTGAGGAGGAGGTTGTTCGGAAGGATAAAAAACTACCGCAAGACAAGTATTATGAGTACAAAGATCCAGGAACTGTGAAAGCATCACACCGACCGGTGGCCGGAATACCGTAGAATCCAACAACGTCGTTGAAATATGCCCAACCGTCTCCGTCATCAACTTCACCGTTCAAATTTGAAACTCCCGGACGTGAAAGCGTGGGGTTTAATATCACCAACCATTTGTCCTTTCAGATTTTCACCAGGACTAGGTTTACACTCCGCAAAGCTGGGTTTTCTAATCCGTTATCCTGTTAGTTTATGAAGTTTATGCATGGAATAGATATTATTAAGTGTCACAGTATTGCATACTACATAGATAGATAGTAACTTATTTGATATAATGTAAAATAATAAATTTTTTTGCATAATACATGGATAAATACTCCCTCTGTTTCATAATATAAGTCTTTATAGGAGAAATTTTTTGTTTCATAATATAAGTCGTTCTCATTTTTCAATGCAACATTCATCACACATATTACACTTTCCACCAATTAAATAGTTAACCTTATGCACCAATTATCAACTCCACCAATCAAATTTATTTTTTATATTCTTTCAAAGTCATTATTACTTTCCTTAATATCTGTGAAAAATCCTTAAACGACATATATTAGAAAACTGAGGTAGTAGTAACTTATTTGATATGATGTAAGATAACAAATTTTTTTGCATAATAAAATATTAAAGATGAGCATGGCAGACACGTGTAATATAAAAATTAACATAATACTTATTAACTACTAGTAATACACAATATAGGATGCATACTAAACTTGGTTCGCACCCAGGTGATGCACACTAAAATACATACGTCAAGATATACAGTAATAAATGTGAGAGAGATGTGAGCATGCCTTAAAAATATCCCCCGTCTTCTTAGGAAGAGAGTGTTACCAGTCCTGCAACCTCTATGCACACATCAAGCTTTTTTTCGGTAGTGACTTTGTCATCATATTTGATCCATGTCATCGGTGTGGATCTTCTCAATAATCAGTTGCTTTGACTCTAAGGTTTCACGAATCCAATGGTATCGAACATCAATATGTTTCGATCTTGAATGGAAATTTGGATTTTTTCTAAGATGAATGACGCTTTGACTATCGCAGTGGAGAGTATAGTTTTATTGATTGAGGCCCAACTCTATAAGAAACTTATTTAACCATAAAAGTTCTTTACTAGCTTCAGTAATAACAATATATTCATCCTTGGTAATGGATAATGCAATACATTTTTATAGCCTTGATTGCCACGAAATTACTCCCCCTTAATCAATGTAGCCTTCAAGAATATGTTTACCATTGCCAAAACATAAACATAATTGAGATGTTCCTCGAATATACCTGAACATCCATTTTAAAGCTTCCCAATGCTCTTTTCCAAGATTAGATAAAAATTAGCTAACTACTCTGACTGCATGAGCAATATCAGGTCTTGTACAAACCATGGCATACCAACAGTTGAAGAGTAAGGTATTTTATTCATTTCTTCAATGTCACTCTCCTTTGTAGGTAATTGCTTGGAAGAAAGTTTAAAATGCCCTACAAGTATAGAAGTAACAGGTTTTGCTTTGCTCATGTTGAATCTTTCTAAAACTTTCTCAATATATTTTTCCTGGGACAACCATAATTTGTTGTTCACCCTATCTCGAGTGATTTTTATTCCAAGAATTTGCTTTGCGGGGTCCAAATTCTTCATTGCGAAAGATTTGCTCACCTCCATCTTCAACTTCTCTATCTTTCCAATATCACGACAAAAAATCAGCATATCATCCACGTAAAGCATAAGGATGATAAAATTATTTTCAGAAAATGTCTTGATGAAGTCTTATAATACCCATGTTCCACCATGAAGGAATCGAACCTTTTATACCACTGTCGTGGGGCTTGTTTGAGACCGTACAAACTCTTCTTTAGTTTGTACACCAAATGCTTTTTATCTTTAGTCTCAAACCCTTCAAGTTGCTTCATGTAAATTACTTCTTCCAAATCACCATGAAGAAAACCAGTTTTCACATCAAGTTGTTCAACTTCCAAATTCAAGCTAGCAGCTATTCCAAGAACAGCACGAATAGATGACATTTTTACTACAGGTGAAAATATTTCATCAAAATCAATACCTTTTCTCTGAAAAATCCTTTGACAACCAGCCGCGCCTTATATCTTGGTTGTGGATTTACTTCTTCAGTCTTCAGCTTAAACACCCATTTATTTTTGAGTGCTTTCTTCCCTTTTGGTAACTCTACCAAATCGTATGTGTGGTTTTTATGCAATGACTTCATCTCTTCTTGCATGGCTTTCCACCACGTACTCAATTTTTGGGTATCCAGTCAGCTTCTTCAAAACATTCAGGTTCTCCCCCTTCAGTTAGTAACACGTACTCAATTTTTGGGTATCCAGTCGAAGGTCAACAATCTCTAATGGATCTTTTTAAATGGGGTTCTTCAGTATGATTTTCTTCAACGTAAATTGTTTCCTCATGGTCAGGAGCCTCGCTGTGATCCTCATACTCAACTGGAAATGGTGCATCCGGAATTAAGTCAATTTTAGTATTGACATCTGATTTTGTATTCTCAACGTTCTTCATATCTCTAAGAGTTTGATCTTCAAAAAAGACAACGTTTATGCTTCGAACAACTTTTCTACTTCTTGGATTCCAAAGTCTATCACCAAACTCGTCATGTCCGTAACAAAGAAATATGCATTCTTTGGTTTTCTCATCCAACTTGGATCTTTCATCTCGAGAGACATGTACGAATGTCTTACAACCAAACACCTTCAAGTGTTTGTAGCTTATGTCTTTCTCGGTCCATACTCTTTTTGGAATTGCACCATCTAAAAGAACAGAAGGAGATAAATTGACAAGATCTACTGCCGTCATCAATGCTTCACCCCAGAAGGACTTTGACAATCTTGAATGGGAGAGCATGCACACGATCTTGGTACAAATAGTTCTATTCATTCTTTCTGCAACACCATTATGCTGCGGGGTTTTAGGTACTGATCTCTCAAGCCTGATACCATGAACTCTACAATATTCTTCAAATGGTCCAATGTATTCACCACCATAGTCGGAGCAGATACATTTCAAAAGTTTTCCAGTTTGCCTTTCAACGTTGGCATAAACTTCTTGAATACTTCTAACACTTGATCTTTGGTCTTCAAATGATAAGCCCACACATTTCTAGAATGATCGTCAATGAATATGATAAGTTATAACGACCCACCAATACTTTTGTCACCCATAGAACATACATCTGTATGTATCAGATCAAGAATATTATTCTTTCTGTGTGGTCTTCCTGTTTGAAATGCAACTTTGTGTTATTTTCCTGCCAAACAATGAGTTGTTTTAAACGAATATTTGGAAGATTTGGTAGAAGATTTTATCTCGTGATAATTTTAAGTCCCTTCTCACTCATATGACTAAGTCCAACGTGCCACAAATTCGTCGAGTCTTCATACTTGATCACATTCGCTTCTACTCCACTTTATTGTTTTGTTTGCATATAATACAAACGATCAATCTTCTTACCTCTGGCCATGACCAGATATCATTTCTTTAGCTTCCAAACTCCATTTCCAAATGTGTTTTCATATCCCATGTCATCAAGTTGACCAGTAGAGATCAAATTGATACGAATATCTGGAACATGTAGAATATCTTTTAATAACATTTTGCAACCGCTGCTAGTTTCTAGTGTTGCATCACCTCACCACTTGTGTAACTGCTCAAAAGACTTCTATCGGCTGTTACATGTAATGATGCTCCAGAATCAATCATCCATGTGTCTTAACCTGCGAGGTTGACACGTTCATCGTAAAAAACTAGGTATGTTTCACCATCGTCGGATACGACAGCTACATTTCCTCTATTGTCTTCATTATTTTCCTTAGCTTCCTTTTCTCTCAGCTTCCAACAATCTTTCTTGAAATGTCCAGGTTTATGACAATAGTTGCAAGTGAAGTCGCCTCTTGACTTTGATCTGCCTCTGAACTTGCTTTTGTTTCTCTTGTCTCTAGAGAAATATTTGTTTCCAGTTCTTCCTCTCTCCGTGACTAGTGCTTGTCCTTGAGGGTGGCTGAAAGAGCTTTGCTCCGCTCTTCTTTTGCCTTCTCTGTTGATACTTTCATTTACCATGCTTAACGTCACCTTTCCTTGTGGTGCTGAATTGCTAAGAGCTACCACAAGTATTTCCTAACTATCAGGTAAAGAACTTAACAAAATCAACGCTTGAATTTCTTCAGCTAGGGCCAACTCCATGATCATCAAATTGTCGAGAATCTCGTCAAATCTCGCCAAGTGGTCAGATACACTTTGTCCATCATAAAGTTTCAGGTTCACAAGTCTCCTTATGATGAAATCTTTATTTTGAGCATTTTTGGGCTTATACATTTCTTCTAAATGCTTCCATAATTTTAAAGCATCTGTTTCTTTTGTGGTGTCGCGAATCGCCCTTGTTTTAACCCACTGTTGAATCACAGTAACAGCTTTACGGTTGAGTTTCTTCAAATCTGCTTCACTTGTTGCACCTTGTTTGACTTCTTTTTGTTCAATGGGATCAAACAAGTCTTTACAGTACAACAAATCTTCCATCATGGTTTTCCAAATGGAATAATTTGTTTCCGTGAGTATGATCATGGAATTGCATGCGATGTTCGTACGTTTATCCATTTTAATACAAATAAGGAGGATATGAAACTGAAACCAGTGCTCTGATACCATTTGTAGGGAAATTAATCCCACAAATGCGGAAATAGGATAAACAAGAGAAATGAATTTAACGTGGTTCGACTAATTTGCTTACGTCAACGGGAGAAAAATAAGTATCATTATAACTTAAAATATTACAAGATTGGAGTCTCACTCCATACACTCAAGAGCTATACACTCACTTTCTCACCCAAAATATTATACCCGAAAGAGAATAATCTCACATATCACTCAAACAAATTCTAAACACGACCCGTATTTCTCTCTAAAATGTGCCACACACAATATTGCACTCTAGAATATTTCTTTCAAGGCTTCAAGTGATGCTCTGCAAGACCAACTCAAGGTCCTATTTATAGCAAATTATGGCTTACAAAATAAGCCACTTAAGATTCAAAGTGAAGTTAAAGGCAGCTTACAAGAAACCCACTAGCATTAAATGAGAAGAGGTTGCTTGTAAGTCACCCTTCATTTAATGGTTAGTTGTTTCTTGTAAGAAACCAAATAGTAGGGCCCACACTAATAAATGTGAGAGAGATGTGAGCAGGTCCTACAATTTATATAACATGCACATAGATACAATCGTGCGATATACTCCCTCTGTCTCATAATATAAGACGTTCTAAAGAAAAAAATATGTCTCATAATAACTGTCGTTTGTAAATTCCAATTTATATTAATTACACCTACTTTATTTTTGGCCAATGAATAATTAAACAATTATCTACTTTATTATTTGTTGACCTATTAAATTAATTTCATTTTATTTTTTCTATAAGTGAAAACATCAATGATTACTTTTCTTAATTTGTGTGCATAACCCTCAAACGTATTATATTATGAGACGGAGGGAGTAACATACACGTATTACATACTTGCTAAGTGCTAAGCACATGTTACGACGAAGAGGTACGATAAGGGATAATAGTTTGAGTGTGGCGGAATGAAATATGTATGAACATGCACAGTAGAACGATAGGCAATTAGGTTGTGTGATTGTACATGCCCCGGATAATAAGCGATACACATGAGTTCGCAACACATACATGCTTACATAGTGCACACAATGCATGAATTTTTGTTTATAACTTTCGAGATTTAAAAGGTGTATAGAGCCATAGGTGTATCAGTCCAAAGCTATAAGGGTTCCACATTTTTCTCTATCGCCGATGTAATAAAGACCTGATTTATTAACAATTCCAACGTACTTGCTATCTCTAACGTGTCAAATCCGCTAGAATCCTCTATCGAGATCGCCAACACTTAGCTCTGAGAGTGGCTCATCAGCTTCAAGAATAGACAACACGTAATCAGACGGTAATGATAAAAACGGTGTAAGTTTCTCCACACGACTGTATTTTCCTTTCAAGACGAAAATTATTTTGTTTATGGGAAAGATGTAGGTCACCCTCGCCGTACAGATATCAATCTCTTGCAAAGAATGCGCTCTTCTCTTCTCCAAGTCACTAGTATCGTACCTGTTTTGGCTGAGTCAGATCTTCTCCCAACCAAGAGTTCTACATTAAGCTATCAGATTCCCTCAATTCGACTCATATCAACTCATTACACCAATTGGTACCAAGCATATTATTGTCCAAACACCACTATGTTGCTTACGTGCTTACCATCTACGCCAAGTCTCCTACGATATTCGGTAATTTTTCCATCACAAGGTTCACGGCATCTACAACATACTTACATAAAGCAAGTACATCCATATATAGTCTTCACTTCATCCTTCACCAAAGACTAGGGGGGTTACACATCCATATCAACCCTATCCAACGAAAAACAAAGCATGTCGAAGAAGCAGGTAACATCCTAGCAGCCTACTAATTGTTAGTTGTACTCTCTTCCTTTAGAAAATAGAGCTTTTGATCCTCAATTTAGTACGAACAAGTTGGAGTCGTCTCTGAAAACAGTTCGGCTAGGAAAATTAATATAACCAATCCCTATTACTTTACAGAGTCTAGCCGACTTGGCTGACATAGTTACTTCGACATGATTTGCGACGCCTCAGCAAGAAAGATGAATGAAGACAGAGCTACGACAACTGACAAAATAAAACAAACAAGCTCCCTCAAAAGTAAAGAGGAACCAGGATATTACACTATCCGAATATTATATTCGACTATTATATAGTCCTTAAGTTTCATTACGCTCCAACTCAAGGACTATGGGGAACTTTTGATAAGGTTATATTTTATACATAATATCCGGATAATTATAAAGCGTAAAATATAGATTTATATTTAATTAAATGTAATTTATTATACGTTACAAGTCAATATTATTCGGCATTTATCAAATCAAACATGTAACAGATGACGATAAATGCGGAGCTCATTTGTAATTAGTATAAATAGGGTAAAAACACTACTTTAAGAGGTGGACGAATCATTTGAATACAAAAATACTGAATTTTATATTCTTTTTCTCTCTATTTTCTTTCTCAAAGTGTTTGATTAGGGTTTCGACCCTAACAAAGTGAATTGTGACTTAACAGGCTGCTAATCATTTCTTGTCTTGGGTTTATGGGTCCTTAGACCTGACTTGAGTCCATAGTCTGACCCAGAAGGCCCATGGGTCACAAAATTAGTATAAATACCTCAACCAACCTCATTTGGAAGGGAGGACTTTTGGAAAAAGATATTAAATACAAGTACACACCACTCTTCTCTCATTATACTCTACTAAAACTTAATCTAATCTACAAATTACCAAAAACACCCTCAGGCTACAAATTATCCAAACCAAAAGTGTACCATGCTACTCTCGATCTTATATCATTTCTTAAGTTTTCTTCCAACATATTTTCATTTCTTTTATCTTTGCTGTTTTATAGCAACGCTTCATTACTTGACTCGATAATTATATTCCCACTTTTTCTTATGTTAAAATAATTTTCCACGAACTAATTAATCCTTATCCAATACATCAACTAAATTATCATTATCTATTTCAGCAACTTTCTAAATAACGAGTTATAAAGTATTAGTCATCGACCCAAATCACTATGTACTTTCTTCATTTCACTTATTTTGTAATATATACAATTACACTGTTCTATTCTTAACTCATTTAATTGCAACTCTAAGACATTAAATAAAATTTTGACTTATTATCTTCAATTAGTGTCGATAAATGCTGAACAGTTCGTGTATCTATCTCTATACATGACTATGTTAGATTTGTCATTCCATTCTTTGATGTTCCTTAGATTATATATTCTTCTGCACTTGGAATTCTACTCCTGGTTCTCCTAGTGTTACTACTAGAATTCCTTGCACATTGTTGTCCCCACAAGCTGGCGGAGCAACATTTTCAGAATCTACTCCTGAAGATATTTACATATTTATTTTAAATAATCTTTGATCTACTCTTGAGTTAACCATCACCATTTGTAAAAGAAATGAAGTAATTTGAAAAACAATGTTCCCACAAACGCCGCAAAAAATGAAAAGAGAATTCATTTTCTTAAGAGAACACCAAAAAGATAAGACTAAAGATAATCAAAATTTATTTTATTAATCAATGAATCCACCTTTCTTACAATTATTGGACCTTCTATCTATATTAATTTTTAACCCTAAATTATATGGGTGTTTGATACATATAATATAAGACATGTGTCAATCTTCCACTACAACTACTTAATAAATATTACTATATTACCTCTTAACCATAATGAGCATTTTTCTAATAAACAACATCTTCTATGAACAATCTTAATAATCCTAAAAAAAATTCATCTTCAGTTGAGTACTATTTTTCGTTGGCTATTTATCCATATGAACTTTGTCGATGCTTTTTTCTATCTTTATTACTTTTGTCTTTTTTGCATACGTTTTTGTATGAGTCTTTTAACGATGCCTTGATTCATATTGCTTTACCTTCGTCATGCTTTAGATTTTTTCCAATATCATTTTTTAAATAGTCATTATTACCGACGCCCAATGCAAATTTTGGAGTTTTATCTTATGATTTAAATATTTATTTATTTTCATAATAAGAGACTTTGCATGAGCAACATATATCCTTATCAATTCATAACAACTACTTATTTTCAAGATCTGCATCCCACACGGGTAGAAACATAAACTCTTATATATCACTATCATCGGATGTAGAGAAGTAAATTAAACAAACCTTAACGAGTCTATATTTACCACAAATAACGACACGAAAGTATTTGTTTGGATAAGAGAACGCAGATGATTTACACTACCAAAATGAGCACCAATCTAAGATATAAATGAATTATGGAATCCATACTAGATTTTGGTATGTGTCTTAGATATATTGTTCTATTATAAAAAGAAACCGTTATGAAACATGTATACCGTATCAAGCGATATGAAACAAATTTCAAACACGAATCACTCAAACCTCGAGACTGTTATGTGGTTCTTAGCCAGCATGATAGGTGTATATATGTATGATTTTTTAGAGTATGCCACACCTGAAATATGAGAAACCATCATCGGCTAAATACCTAGTCTTTCATTCTTTATAATATATAACTCTATCAGTGATAAACTCTGAATTTTATTTGGATATCTTTAGTAATAGAGTTTATTATATATAACAAAAAAGAAAATAATAGCAGTATAATTCAATCATACCAAATCAAATTTGGTCCGCACTTTATACCACACGGTTTACCGATGTTGCACAATCATTTCCCAAAGATACCTACAAGTACAAATGGTTAGATTTCTATGTCCAAGCATAAATCTAACACACCTTTGTCTCATACTCAGTGATCATTTTTTAAAAGATTAATATAAAACTGTGAAGTCATGATGTATTCTCCATGATCCCAGTCCTTATAACTCTTTAGAGCGATTCTTTCACGATTATTTAAGTTCCTAATAAGCCTAATAAGACATCACCCGTGTTTCTACTGATTGAAAACGAGAGAGTAATATAGATGGGTAAATGTTACAAGCCTTTTAAGATCACAAAACGCAAAAATAAACAAGTACTCTTAGGATTTATAACTTAGTAAGAAGTAGATATTGTTGGACTGTATAAAAATCCATGCTCTGTAGAGCTGAACTCTAATTAAGAGTCATGACAATAGCCTTGGGAAAATCATCAGGAAAAAAATGAGTTTGATTTACTTATAATGTCAAGAATATGTACATCCGCATATAAATATGAACAATTCAAAAAGTGAATAATACAATCTCCACATTACTATGATATTATCTGTTTTGGGTTTGAATGGCCGCACAAGTTTATTATTGGTCAACTTCAAAAAAATCTCATACTAGTTTATATTTATGTACCATTGATCATTTTCATGTCTAATTGATACGAGATTTTGGTTGCACATAACAAATGTTCCTCTAGAACAAAATATCATTTTAGCCTATTCTTAATTGGCATTCATCTACTCATTCGAATCAAGTTGCTCCAAGGTTTCACACCTAAGCTATAGAGCTTTACAATGGATCTATCTGCTCACTCCTATTAGAACATATTTCATCTTCCTTAATGGAACTCTGGTAAAGTTACACCGTCTAATACACTCTAATCAAGTACACAAATTGATGAGCCACATATGCTCCAAATTAGGTCATACTAGTGATCTATAGAGTAGATAATTCACATTGAGCATGATTGTTGGTTTATCCGCATCATGCCCCATCTAGGCATGGAACTCTGATACAATTTGTTGAGAATATGGGTCCCACATATTCGTTATGATAATCGGTCTGAAATAAACTTTACAAGTTAAAATAGGCCTCGTTGGAAATTCGTATAAACCCTTTGTTACTAATAATCGATGTAACAGATTAAATGATGGATTATAAAAACTATTTCTCTAGTAGTATTTTTTCTATTAGAAATTAAGAGGTATATGCTTTAATAATTTCGAAGATATATTGTTTTGCTTTAAAAGATGAAAGTTCTCTCCATTCTCGTGTTCAATTTCTACAGTAGGACAAACTTTATTATGTTGGGGAAACCATTATCGTTCGTCTGGGGCAAGAACCGATGTACGATTAAATAAACCTACGGAAGAATGATCTAATCACATTATTCAAGACGAGCAACAAATAAACGAAAGAGTAATAAAATCAAGCACACAAGACAATATTTATCGTGGTTCAAATTGTGGGGAAATCCTATACCAACGACAACAGACACTCTTTTATAAAAAGTAGGTTACATAAAGATTCCTAAACACAAATGGTTCAATCACTATTTGTAACAAAATATTAAATGATTCACAAAACCCTCTCTTTAATCTTTATCTTTTACCTCGTATATTTCTAAAAAAACTAAAGATATTTCATTATTCTCAGAAAAATATTGTTCTCATAATCACATTTCCAGAATCACGCCACATATTGTATATAAATATCTTCTTCAATTGATAGGTTTAGAAAAAACCTCAGTTCTTCATTAGACGTTCCATATTAAAGCCTATTAATCAACGACCATAAATAGCAAATCCTAATTAATATATGGAATACAATTATTATAGGAATGCCAAAATAAGAGATCTAATCGATATATGAACCCTAAAAATAGAATACTTCGCTTTGGTCCAGTTGTGGTGCTATGGTCATACTCGCTTCAGACCAGGTTGTTTTGGCTAAACACATATTTGATTTGATACAGCGATCATCAGTTTTCGACAACTTGTCTTAACCCCTAGGATCAACATACGTCTTTGCAACTAAGCCTCAGCTCATACTTTAGAAAATTTTGACAATTCATGCATAATACATGTCGTGATAGATCCACAAGCCACGTAATCTTATAATAATATATTTTTCGATGAGTTACTTCTGAACTACGACTAAGACATTCTTTATTTACTACAATATCAATTTAATTTTTACTTCTATAACTTCATTCATAGAAATTATTCTTATTGTATAAATTAAAGAGCACGTTATAATTTATTTTAAAAGGATTATTGAACATTTTATAAGATTATAAAATTTTACAATAATTAAATAAAAAATTATATAAATAATATCAAATTTAGCTACTTAAACAATGTTAAAAGTATTTTTCATACATTTATATAGTTGTTTTACTCATATATAAATTTATTACTAATAAAAATAACAACCACTCTGTTTTATTTGCAACAAATCAAATGTGCGAGTTTAGGGACATGGGACACATGTTGTGTGGGCTTATCCCAGACATAACAACCACTCTGTTTTATTTGCAACAAATCAGATGTGTGAGTTTAGGGACATGGAACACATATTGTGTGGGCTTATCCGAGACAGTTGAATAAAGCTCGCTCACGCTAGAAGAGATAGAGTTTGATATCCTCTCTAAATAAAAATAGGCTAGAATCATTCTATTGGTAGAGCTTTCACGTCTGCACATAGAATTATTATTTTTGCCTTTTCATTCCATTATTACCATGTCATAGTTGGGTCGGAATCTGTGTGATGGTTCGAGAGTGGTTTTAAATATTCTCGCATCCCTTCGAAGACAATTTTGTCTCGTGATACTAAGTTAGTGGTCGAGTCGTTTTTGGTAATGGACATTTGTTGCATTAGTTTCCATTCATAGTGAAGTAGTACTCATTTTTATGTGTGAATGCCTTGACGTATCCTATCTATCAAAGTACTTCTATGTCTATAGCTCGGGTCAGTCCCCTAAGGTCTACTTTAATTTTCTTAAACAGTGTGTATGATTACATCTAATATTTCATCTTACATGTTTGGTAACAAATATGTTGGAATTTCTCTATTGAGTTAGAAAGAACATGTTTTATTTATGTATCATACTATTATCAATATGTTTCTAATAAAAATAATTATAAAAACAATAACAAACTAGTAAATAAAATATGTATAATGGAAGTAATTGTATAGATTTCAGGTTTAATTCTGAATACTATGAATGTTTGGATTCGTAAATAAACAACGTAAACAAAATGTAAAGTTTTATGATTATTTTATATGACAAAATAATACTGGATTACGGGCTCCAATAGTGACAATTTAATAAGGGTGTATTCTTTTAGTTTATAGGTTTGAATTTTAAAATAAAAATTTAAACTCTATAATATTAAAGTAAGTTTAGCTACTTACATTTTTATTTTTAAATGAATAACTTTTTTTTTATCAGTTTTTGATATACGGAGAAGAGTTTTTTATTTTTGAAAAATGCGGTCTCAAAAGTTAAAGAGAATACATATTTTAGAAAATTAAATTGGTTCTTTCTTCTCAATCAATCACAAAATAGATTTGGTTATCATATATTAAAAATTCAATAACAACTATTAAAGGATCATGGATCAATTTCAAAATATGAAAATCAAAGACTAGCTTCAAGTCTAATTTTTGCATGGTTAGGCCATCTCTAACCCTCGGTCTCGGTCGAGACCGAGGGACGAAAACGGTTTCTAACCGTCGGGTTCGGTCTCCAAAACGGAAGACCGAAACACTATTCGGGCTCCATCTCCGGCTCTGGCGAGCCCGGTCTCGAGACCCAAAGAAAGAGAAAATGGGTGAAGACAAAGGAAAGAGAAAAACAAGCCGAGTCGCAGAGGAGAAAGAGAAAGTCAGAAAAAAGGAAGAAGAAGAAAAGGGAGAGAGAAAGGCTGAAAAAAGGAAGAAAGAGAAAATGAGAAATACATAAAATATAATGTGAAACGTAATTAATGTCGCAATGTAATTAATGTTTCATGTAATTGAATAAAATATAATTAATTTATATTAATCTCATTAATTTATTTTAATCTAATTAATTTATATTAATCTAATTAATATCCCTTAACGTATAAAATATAATTTTATTTTAAACTAATATAGATGTTTAAATTTATATTAACTTAAATTAATGTTACTTACTTATCACTTAATGTTATATTAATGTTTTATAAACCATTTAATAGTGGTTTATAATGTCACTTAACTTAATTCATTTAGAAATTAAGAAATTTATTAATTAGATCTTTTTAAGTTAATATCACTTAACTGTTAATTTTATAATAAATATTTAAATTTAGAAATTAAATTTAAATTTGTAAATTGTCTCAACAAATTCATTTATAATAAAAACTTAATTCATAAATTGCGAAAATCAAATACATAGTGGTATTAATTTGTTCGAAAATAAATTTTCGAAAAAATAGCAACCGAAACTTGAAAACACACATGCAAAATAAATAAAAATACAAGAAAACACAAATAACAAAGAAACAATTACGATAAATTACATAGTGAAATTATTGAAACCAGAACTTCCACTTGGTCCATCATTTCCATAATCCGTTCCGTCGTTAAATGAAGGTCGATATGTAGCGCGCTCGATGCGTTCACGTATATTTTTCTTTTTTTTGGTCCAAAAGCTTTTCGAGACCGGAGTCATATTGGTGGTATCAACATTCATGATGCTACAATCATTCGCCTCTTCCACCAATCTATAAGTATCTTGCATATGTCCTATCTTAGTCCGTGTAAGATCATTCGCCTCTTTCATGAGTGCGTTAGCTTCAGCTTGCATTGCTAGAATTTTAGCCAAGCCTTCAGTCATTTCCGCAGATGCATCACTATCACTTATCTTTTGTTTATTTTTGTTCCGACGAGCATGATTTCTACCCATTGGCCTATTAATATCATTAGCGGGTGGATCGGTATCAACTCCAAGATCACAATAAGGTTGTGATTCCGTAAACTGTTGTTCGGAATCCGTATCAATAGGACGAGGTTGGTTGGTTTGAGAAGTATGAGAATTTGATGTTGTCGATTGAAACATCACAGAATCCTTTAAAATTTCCCAACAATGATGAAATTGAAATTTTTTTCCACGGGCAAGAGTTGAATATAAGTGTACTTTGAGAATTTCCTAAATGAAAAATAATAAATAAATTAGTTAATATTAATATAAACATGAACATTAACAACTGCTAAATGTTGAAATCATGTGTAATAAAAATACTTACTTGATCCGCTATGTTAGTTCCACTAGCTGGTGTTTTTTCAACTTGCTTGAGTTCCATTTGTTAACCGAAGGAAAAATATGTTTTTTCCAACGATTGCTAAGACCTTCTTCAGTTCGTTGTACATGGTTGATGTTGTTATCAACATCTCCTAAATATTCATACATTGAATCTTTGATTTTTTTCCAAAAACGACTTTCGGTTTGTTGCACTCCTACACATGGATCTTCATAAATTTTTCTATAGGCTTTGCATGGAGCTATGTCTTCGTTTGAAGTCCATTTTTTTGATATTTTTCGGTAGAAGATAAAAGGTTTTTTCGAGAGAGACTATTATTTTCCTTTCGGATAAATGTTTCTGAAATGTTATGAATTAGTTTGGTTCCAAGCTTGTGTATTTATACCATTCAAGATATAATAAAACACCCACTAACTTCCACCAGTCTATCGAAACTTTATTTCTGATTTGACAAAAAGCTTCCACCAATTATCTTCAGTATATTATATACACCCACTAACTTCCACCAATCTATCAAAACTTTATTTCTGATTTGACAAAAAGCTTCCACCAATTATCTTCAGTATAATAAAACACCCACTAACTTCCACCAATCTATCAAAACTTTATTTCTGATTTGACAAAAAGCTTCCACCAATTATCTTCAGTATAATATATACACCCACTAACTTCCACCAATCTATCAAAACTTTATTTCTGATTTGACAAAAAGCTTCCACCAATTATCTTCAATATAATAAAACACCCACTAACTCCACTCACCACAAATGCTTCTATAAATACACGGAATCCATAACTTCTTCTAATTCAAAACACTTGCCACAACTTTTCCAACTCGAAACACTTCTCACAACCCTTTTTCCAATTCAAAACACTTCTCACAACAAAATGAGTTACAATAAACCTGATTTTTCTCGTATGCTTTCGGAATGGGAAGCAGACTTTGAAGAGTCTCAGAGTAATATTCAAAATTTTGTTAACGTCAGTAACTTAGTTCGAAGTCAGACTATGACATATCTTGCAGAAACGTATACGGAAACTGGTACGGGAAATTCAAGTGGTGAAGCTTCAAAACCTCGTGGGTCTGTGCATGGTCGTAAGTACAAACTTCGTAACCGTGAAGGGGTACATGCAAAACTAATGGCAGATTATTTTATTGAAAATCCAACATTCTCTGATGATGATTTTAGAAGGCGCTATCGTATGCATCGTAGATTATTTTTACGTATTATGGAAGATGTTCAACAGGCAAATTCATACTTTCAAGGAGGTCTGGGTGCCACTAGACGCAATAAATTTACCCCACACCAGAAAGTAACTGTTGCTTTACGTATGTTGGCTTATGCAATGCCCGCAGACAGCTTAGACGAAACATTTCATATGGGTGAACAAACTGTTATAGATACTCTGAACGAGTTCTGTGCAACTGTAATAACTTTATATAGAAGTGAGTACCTACGTGGACCAACGACACAAGATTTACATCGTCTACTCGCTAAAGCTGAACGTCGGGGATTTCCAGGTATGATCGGCTCACTTGATTGTATGCATTGGACTTGGAAAAACTGTCCAACAGGTTGGCAAGGAGCATACACTGGTAGGTCTAAAAAACCAACTATTGTGTTAGAAGCAGTTGCTTCTCATGATACATGGATATGGCATGCATTTTTTGGTATTCCGGGAGCTCAAAATGATGTGACCGTCCTTAATCGTTCACCGTTGTTTGATGATTTAATTAACGGGAATACTCCTACCGTAGCTTATGTTGTAAATGGTCATGAGCATAATATTACATACTATCTCGCGGATGGTATTTATCCAAAATGGGGAACACTTATCCAAGCTATTCGATCACCGATTAACCTTCAAGATAAACTATTCTCTAAAATGCAAGAATCATACCGTAAGGACGTTAAAGAGCGTTTGGTATTCTACAATCTCAGTTTGCCATAATAAAAAAACCTGGCCGCGGATGGAGTACTGAACATCTTTCTAAAATCATGATTACATGTGTGATATTACATAACATGATTGTGGAAGACGAACGTGAGGAGTATGCAGACGAAGATTCTGACGACGATGAAATTGATCCCGCCATATCTCGTCGAGCACGAGCACGTATATATGAATGTGGTAATGTGGATATGGACAATAGGAGTGGAAATATTTCACTTGAGGACTATATGATTCGTCATCGGTCAATCCGCAGCGAAGTATTAAACAAACGGCTCCAAGATGATCTTGTCGAACATGTGTGGTCCGAACGTGGTCGACGTGAGTAGTATTCACTGTTGTTTATCTTTAAAGTTTTTTCAAATGTTGTTTCAGTGAAATGTTTTTAATTTAAGCTTTTTCCAATGTTGTTTAAGTGAATTGTTTTTAATTTAAGATTGTACTATGATCTGTAAGTTTAATGCTGGTTAAGTTTAGTTTGTAACCCTTTTTCATTCGGATTCTAGTTATGCAATGCTTTTGATTTAAGTGTAATGTTTTAATGAAATCTGGCATTCTCGGTCTTTTCAAGATAATTTTTGTATATTATAGTTAATGCAATCAGTGAAATGTCACCCCCGTAGTAATTTCAAAGGATTAAAATTTTCGAATTTATGAATAAAACGACATTTGCTTAACACCATTGAATTAAAAAAATATTAATATAAGTTATTAATTAACAATACAGGTTTAATTATTTATAATAGAATTAGTAAATGTAGGATGATAATGTAAATACTGAGAGAGTGAGATAGAATGAGAAATTAAGAGAGTCAAATGAATAGTTAAAAAATACATATTATTTTATTGTAAATAAAAATTAAACACAAAAATTTATAACATAAATTTAAAATAAATAATATTGTTAAATATTAATATCAATTACTAATTAACAATATATGTTAAATTATTTATTATAGAATTAGTAAATGTAGGGTAGTAATGTAAATATTGAGAGAGTGAGATGGAGGGAGAAATAAAGAGAGTGGGATGAATAGTTAAAAGATAGTGGAATTGTTTGAATTGAATTTTTTATATTAAAAGTCTCCGGAATAGTAAAACAACGGTTAGAAGCTGTGTGGCAGATCTGTAAATAAATGGAGGTCTCCGGGGCTGGACCAGGTCTCCGGGGAGACCTACGATTAGAGATGGCCTTACAAAACAAATTAAGTTTAATTAATTTTTTTTAATAAATGGTATTAAACAAGTACATTTCTTAAGTTTGCACGTTATGGATGAAAAATACAAAATATGAATAATTTAAAATAAAAAACCTATGTATATAATTTTTTTAGAGTTATTTCCAATATCATTCAAAATAAGTAGGTAATTTACTTTTTTAAAAAATTGATATTATCTCACCGACTTACTAAATTCTCAATTAGATATTAGATATTTTAAAAATATCAATTTTAATTTTATTTATTTACTAATCTTATATTTAATTTTACTTTTTATTACTAACTGCGTTAATCTATTTTTAAAAGTAATCAATTTTTCATTACTTACTGGCTACAGTAAAAATAAGAATAATCGAAGCAAACAAAACTAACTACGTGGGATTACTGCACTGCAAACTTTACTATGTTTAGGGACTTAAATACTCCATCGTTATTTTAATTTATGTAGTTTTTATATTAATAAGATCCACTGGCGTTAAGATTCTCAGTCTCAATAAATATCAGAGAATTGCTAAAAAAATGTTGAAAGAAGATGTTATTATTCCATGAAATCGTTTATTTTGAATTTTAAAAATTATTTTATAAAATTAAATTTTTTACAATTCTATTTTTTATGAAAACTTTTAAATAAAAAAGATTACTCAATAAAATTATTATAATTTCAAATAAAATATGATATTCTATCTCTTTTCTTTCTAAAAATAGAACTAAAATTAAGACAGTTAAATTTAAATCCCATCTAAATAAGCAAACTAAAACTAAATTAATACAAACTAAAGTTGGTCTAAATTACAACCTAATTAAAATATTTTAAAGTCAAACCTGAGTAAATAACAAATCTTATTAAAACTAAAATTAAAATATCAAACTCACGAATGGCAAGCCCTTTTCACATAAGCGCAAGTATAACTTGCGAAGGCCCTTTCATCCAGTCACCTAAGCCCCTCTCACTTAAGGTTTCCCACCTTTCACCAACGAAACCCTCCACAGCAGCAATCACCAAATTTCGGATCTACTGTTAGTGTATTTAATGTTAGTGTTACATGGTTTAGGGTGTCGAATCAGGTCGTATTATGTGTTATAGGGTGTCAAATCAGGCGGTGTTAGGACTCGTTGGTCTTCTGTTCTTGGCCCTTGATTGACGAAGAACACCATGGTTTGGACAACCAACGGCGGAACCAAGGGTTTCATTGGAACGCACGACTTTTCTTTTGATCCACTTCTAAAAGGCCTCACACTGATGGAGATGTATTCTTAACTTATATACTGATCTTTCTTCTTATGTTTAACCGATGTGGAATGTGAAACTTTGGTCGCGCCTAATAGTTTGTTGGTGTCCATCATATGTGCTTATGCTATTTTTATTGATAAAACAGTTTTCCTAGTGAGTTTTAGTATTTTCAAGTACGCCTTCACATTTGTGTTTCTATTTTCAGGTTATGGAGTTAGGTATGAATTTTTGTTTGAACGAAGACCATCGACTGCTTCAGGACGTGAAGTTTGCCAAGTTAACGATGTCTGATGATACGACTAGTGTGTTTTTCGATCGAGTACTTTGTAAGCTGTTTTATGATTATGACCGATTGGAGTTTCCAAATCCAACTCGCGCAGTCATAAAGAAGTCAAAAGCAGGTACAATCATGTGAAATCTGAACCACTGCAGCGTTTGTACAACGTTTCTTACAAAATTCAAAAAGAAGCACTTGTAGAGTGGAACTTGTTCACGTAAGATTTCTATAATAAAGATATGTTAGAATATCTCGAGAGTAGGGTTGCTAAGATAGAGGATGACATTGTAAACTTCAGACCTATTCAAGACAACATGATATACGATTTCGACTAAGAAATTATATTGCACTATATACTGTTGTTGTTAATCTCACCTTGCTGTTAGATCTTTTATTTATATTATGTCTCAAACGTATTATTTTGAAAATTGATTAATAGTCGAAATTTACTTTCTATTAATATATCTAATAAAGATAGTAATAATATATTTTAATAATAATAATAATACCAAGATTCCGGAATTAGCTAGCCTATCACGTTGGGGTATGGCGTGCCAACCTTTTCCACGCCAGTAGGTGGCGTAGAGGACCGTCTACACGCCACAGTCATGGCATAGACAAGGTTGGCACGCTACCCTGTTTTTCGTCATTATTATTGGCAAAGAACACTACTATAACACCAATGTATGATGAAGAACATAAAAAAACTTGTTTTTTTGAAAAAAATGATGGAAAGTAGTGTATCTACGAGGCATTCATACCGGTCTGTAAGGGAATTGTTTATGGCTCAATTTCGGTCATGTTATGAAGGTTTTGAAAAAATAGATTTATGTGGTTAGAGTTTTGAGGTTTTTGGTAGTTTGAAGAAGATGATTATGATTGGTGTTTGAAATTATGTTTGGAACTTGATGGAGTAGTTAGAAATCCTCAATGGCATAGATTGTATTTAAATAGGATTTCAAGAGTTTTTTGGATTTTTTGTCTAGTGACAAGTTTGTAAATACCAAAAAAAAACAACTTCACGGAGTAATAACAATTTTTATCAAGCAGTTCCTTAAACATTATACATTTTTAATAGATTTTATGCATAAACACCGTGTATAAATATTAAAAGAAAAACTCTCTCAAAAACTACATAAATACGACGTTCAAAAAGTTATATTAATTTTTCTTTCGCAATAAAAATTTGAGTGTCATCTCTCAAAAATTCATTAACCATCAAAATAATCTTCAAAAACTTTAAAATTCAAAAATAGAAAAATAGCTTCATTCTATAAATCTATTTTACGCATTGTCATAGAACAAATTATACTCTTAACCTTATCTGTATATTTAGACGTGCATGTATGCAGTGGCGGAACCAGGAATCCAGGTCAGGAGGGGCTGAAGTATTACATAAACTAGACATGTTTTAAATTTTTTTTTCATTCACTTCGTACTTTTAATTTATTTTTTAATAATTTGTTTAGAAATATTAAAAAAAATTAATCCTGACATTTTTATTGATTAAAAAAATCATGAATATTTATTGAAATTAAATATATAAAAAAAATTATACATTTGATTTATGGGGCATATGTCTAAATAATCTTATGTTTATATATGAGTTAGTACCAGTGATAGCATTTATGTATAAAATCAAAAGGCTTCATACTAGTTGAGATATGTTCTTACTGATTTGTCATTGATCCTTCTCATACCTATCCGACGTGGAAATTTGGTCGCACATAAAAAATTCTACCACTTTTACCTCCCCTCAGTTGACTTACCTAATGCTCCCTCTAATTAGGTTGTTTCATGATTCATATCTAAGTCAGAAAGTTTTCCAATGGATATATTTGTTCACTCTTATTAGAGCATCTTAGTAGTTCCTTAACGTCACTTCAATTAATCAAGTGACACTATCTTTATACACTCTAATAAAGTCACTCCGTTTGATGAACATGACTGATGGTTCATCATATTCGACATCCAAGAATTTCATCCATATCACGTTTTCGTGTGGGTATGGAGCTCTAATACCAACTATTAGACCCAAATAATAGTATATCAACCACAAGCGAGATTAACTTCAAAACAACCAACCAAATAATAAAAAAACCGATTTATTAACAAAATAAATCAACGGTAAAATAAATCAACAACCAGAATATTTATATGAAAAGACCACTTCGTTCTGAAGAGTAAAAGACCACGAGACTTATGAAGATTCCACCAAAAATACTTCTACTATTATGATAAGTTGAAGGTAAAAGTATATCCAATTCAATATAATAAATATCTACAACCCACCAACAATTTTAAACATAATAAACTAACAAAAAAAGAAACAAAAATGAATAATATTACAAAAACTACTCCACTATTCTAAAAATGATTTCTCCCGAACCGTAGCATCAAATAACAATCCAACCGGACATATTGAAGCTTTATATTTCCCAAACATGCTGTCCAAATTTCAGCCAAAACCGACACCGTTTGACCATTGATCAAGCATTTTAAACGTAACTTCTTTAAAAATTCCAAAAATAAAAATTTCCCCAATACTAATCTTCCTTGAGGTTTGGGGGGGCTCGCGCCCCCCCAAGCCCCATAGTAAATCCGCCACTGCATGTATGCATCTTATCACCGATTTTTATGGATACTTGAGATAGATAAATATCATGAATGGGCGGCAATAAGTTGTGAAGGTAACTTTGAAGATCCATATCATCTTAAGGGTGATGACAGAAAGGTTGAGGAGATTGGAGCTCTCTAATTTGCCACATCTGAGAAGTTTTTCCGCAGTCGAATACCATGATATATAATTACGAAAAAATGTGATAACTTGAAAACAATATTTTTTAATGGATCCGTGCACGTCGAAACTAAGATATGCATCCACGTGACTAAGAAAGCTTAACTTCTAAAATAGACTAATAACATGATATTTGTGGTTATTCGGTTAAGTTTTGTTATGTTGTACTAGTCGCAATTATATTATCTTAGTTTTTTAAATAAGATAAAATAAATAATAATAATAAATTTATTAAGTATAAACGGAAAGCGATGGAGTCTAGATCACGATTGAAAATTAGATTTTTGTTGTCGAAACTTGTAACTTTTGAAACTGTAATTTAGTATCGGGTGTGTGATTTATGTTGAAGCTGGAATTTAGTATAAAAAACTAGAACTAAGGGTTGAACCATGAACTAAGTGCTGAAATTGGAATTAAATACTGAAGGGTGAAATTAAGTATTGAAGCTGGAATAAATTGATTGATGTAGTTCAATTGTATTTGAAGGACCAAAGATTTTGAGTAAGCTGAAGCTCAAGGAGCTGGAACTTCTGAATCTCTAAAGTATTAGAGCTCACTGAATATTTAGATACAGAAAAGTCTGCTGGAACTTAAGGGATGAACATAGTCGAAGGTAAGTATTTTTGTTCCTACTAAAACCAAATGTGTATGTTAATCTCCTATTAGACCGAAGCTGCATGAACGTGTTGCTGAAAACTTCTAGATATTCCTTTAAGTTCCCGAAAGAACTTGATCACTTATATGGTAATATTTTGAGATCCATAGTTCATTTTGTATGTTAAGGGTGAATTCTAACAAAAGATGAGTGGTTCAGTTAGTTGTGTTTTTGAGATACTCTCCTTGCATCATTTTTTTATAAATTTTGTGTTCATTGTCCACGGATGTAGAACTTTTCACGACCCGAATCACATTAATCTCTTGTTGTGTGTTTGATTTAAATTCTTCTTATTGTTATTAACTTTGTTTTTTGAAAGGATAAAAAGACAAAGCTTTGTTACATATTGTAATTTCTAAACAACAGTTCAACGACTTCGTCATAGTCTCGGCTAACTGTGGCTAGGTCTCGACATAGCCAAACTTGTTTGCACAACCAAATTATTTGAATGTTGTGATTCTTCATCCCTAACATAATTAAATGTTATTTATTAGCTGTTATAATTCCATGGAGTCCACTTTACCAAAAGTGTAGGCCACTATACCAAAGACTTGCACGCCTTACAAGACCAAATCCAACAATCAGTGGACGATGGAAAACTCTCAGAATTTGTAAAAAAAAACAATTATCTAGATAAATATCTTAAGTTACCCCATCATCTAATACCTCATACAAGGAGTGCTCCCGGAAGGTAAGACACAAGCTCGAAAAGTTATGACCCAATCCAAAAGATTCACTTGGATCGCTGATACAATATGCCAGCTTAGATTTATATGAAACTTAATTTGATGCATTGGCACTAAAGAAGCCAACTTCACACTAGAGAAAAAAAATCACATTAGAGGCAGAAAAAATTGCAAAAGAATATCATGTTACAAGGATATTATTACCCATTGCGCCAAATATCAACGTTTATCTGATTTGACTTATATACCATCAATCTTGTTAGAATTTAAATCCTAAGTAGTACCTTAGGATAGATTGGAATATATATCGTAGAGTCATTCCTGTTGGCATATTAAATCAGTTGATTAATTCTTTAAATAGGTCGAACCACGACCATTAGCGGTCATCATGGACAATAAGGAAATCAATTTCATCAACTCTAAAATGTAATATAGATATGGGGTGAAAAGTCATCACCACCGATAACGAAACAAATTTCTAAAACGATAGCATCATAGGTTTTACGAAACCCGAGGGATGAATCAAAATTTCTCTCCAATTCACCCATAGGAAAACGACCAAGTAAAGGTCATAAACCATACGATTATATATAACATAAAAACATCACTCATATAAGCGGTCGGGAGGTGGCCAGACGATTTTCAGAGATGTTATGGTCATACCAAACTACCTCAAGGTCAACAACTAGAGAAACCTCATTTGTACTAGTATATCGTATGGCAGTGGTGGTTTCAGCCGAAGCTCAACTATACTCTTACAAGTAGAGACGACCACTTAACCCGAAACCGTGGGTATCCGAACCAAACTGATCATGCGAGGTGGGTTATCCGGAAATAGAAAACAAAATGGGGCGGATTATGGTTTTTATTTTTATTACCCGTTCGGGTTTCAGTTTAGCATATTATACCGCGGGTATCCGCCACGAACCCGTCCGATACCCGCCCCGTTAAAAAAAATACTTTTATTTTGTAAGAATAATATTCTAACCCAATGGAAAATACTAGCCCATGAGCCCACTAAGAACCTATAAACCCTATTCTTTTCTTATTGTTTGTCTCATTTTATTGTCGCCCTCTTCATTCTCACTTCAAAAAATCCTAAAATACTAAACAATTTTCTCTATTACTCTGAGTCTTACTTTCTTCTATAAAAATATTAGCAGGATTTGTGGATAATATATATTTCGTTTGGATACAGCAAGTTTAGTTCTTGTTTAAGATAATATATATTTCTCTCTATCGCTTTAAGTCTCATTTTCTAGAAACAAATTGCAAGGTTGGTGGATAATATATATTTTGTTTGACATAGCATAAGTTTAATTCTTGTTTAGGATATGATATATTTCGTTTGGAATACATCCTAAAATACTAAACGATTTTCTCTATCATCACCGTAAATCTCACTTTTTTTAATAAAATTGCAGGGTTGGTGAGGATAATAGAGATATTTTGTTTGGAATACACTAAGTTTAATTTTTATTATTATATATATTTCATATTTTTTAAGGATAATATATATTTGATTGAATAATATTTATGTTAATTTATTTATGTAATCTCCTGTTAATTTTTTGTTAAATTTTTGTTTATTATATATTCCATATGATTTTTTTTCTTTTAATATATACATATATATATATATATATATATATGTTTAATTGGATAATATTTATGTTAAGTGATTTCATGGTTTAGGATAGTAGTATGTATTTCTGATTAGATAATATTCATGGTGATTTTTTAAACCAGTGTCAATTTATTTTATATATATCGCATTAAGATTTGAAATTAAAATTGTGTATGCTTAAATAGTTAATGAATTAATAAATTTAATTTAATTATTTTATTAGGTATTAAATAATATAATATATTATTCTCTAGCAAAATTATAATTATATATATACATTATTCTAACAATATTTTGTTGTAAGTTTTTAATATAATAAAGATTGAAACTTCTTCGGTAAATGAAGTCGATTCTTATGCACCCATCAACAACAATATCATTGGCGGTTCCGAGGTTGGTATCAAATCTCTTTTGCTAAATGTCAATTCTCCGACACCATCTATACTCGCTACTGTAGGAACAAGTAGTAATATGCCGGTTGATATTGAAGAAGAAAATGACGACGTTTCAAAAAAAGATCTTAAGAGTGAAGTTTGAAAACACTATAAGCGATAGTCATGGAATAAAGTTTGGATGACTATTTGTATGTATTGTGATGCGCTTTTTGGTGGTGGAACAAGAAATGAAACATCTCATTTGAAGAACCATTACAACAAATGTAAAAGACGACCAAGGGATACATTGAAGCAAAATGCTATAATTAATAGTTTTGTGACACTGGATGGAAAAAGAAAATTAGAAAGTTTCACTTTTACGCAAGAACGAAGGAGACAATTACGATTTGAGTGTTAGAGAGTTTGGTGGTTCCACTTTTGATCCATTATCGGATTATGATGCTTTTGTGTGTCAAAGAAAGAAAAGTAAATTGACGCCAAGTAAATCTGAGTTAGATCTTTATTTGGACAAAGATGTTTTACCAAACTAACTTGATTTTGATATTCTTGGTTGGTGGAAGTCAAATGGATTAAAGTATCCAACTTTGCAAGCAATTTCAAAAAATATTTTAGAAATTCTCGTATCTACGGTAGCTTCAGAGTCGGCTTTTAGCACTGGTGGTCGTTTAGTGAGTCCGCATCGAAGTAGACTTTATGAAAATACATTGGAAGCAACAGAAATGAAAATGGACGATAACATATTACCTTTCTTTAATTATATTATGTTTTAATATTTTTCATGAATCATACTTTATTTTATTTATTATTAGATGGTTCGATTATGCATTATGACAGATATTCAACTATCTTTGATGATGTCGATGGTGATGGTTTTGACCATTTGGTTGGCATGGTAAGTAATATATTTATTATGTTTGATCTGTATAAAACATTATATTCTAATTATCTTAATAATTTTTTTAATTAAATTTATTATTTAACGGGAATAATTGAAATTTTTGCAACAAATGGATGATCGGTGAAACTTGGTAGTTCGAAGCAATTATTAATGAAGATATATATATATATATATATATATATATATATATATATATATATATAAGTTTTTGAACTTTTAAACATTTTATGGATATGTAATGTTACTATGGATAATTTCAATTAATTTGTATTGTTTTTTTATTCATTTATTATGTTATTTTGGGATATGTTGATTTGATTTGATAAAATAATTATATTGTTTTGTTAAATTTATTGTATAATTTTTAAATTTACTTTTGTGTTTCACTTATGTTCAAGTTAGGTCCGGATTCGGTTCTTATTTTTGGGTTTGGTTCGGGTATTCACAAAGGGTTTCATTCGCGGGTAGTTCGTGGTTACTCGCGCGGATAACCCGAAGCCGTGGATTCGAATTTGGTATTAGAAAAAAATTACTCGTGGGATTTCGGGGCGGGTTTTGGTTTTTTAGTACGGGGCGAGTATCAGTTATATTGATACCCGTCCTTGATCCGCTCTGTTTCCATTCCTACTTACAAGGTAGCCACATATGACGAAGGGATAATATTCAAAATCTAAAAATATAGATATGGATAGGATCAAAGAAAAGTAGGCCAAGGCCAATCTTTAACCCCCAATATTATAAGGCTCTAATACACCGTCGTTATAGAAGCTTTAAAATTGGCGATAGAGTACCATAAAGGGTATTTGTACATATTAAGCTTATAATTATACCCAATTTGGAAAAGACTTTATACAATTGAAGACAAGGTAAAATGAGGTACATACCGTCTACTGGACAGCGCGACAATCAAATCCGACATCCCTGGAACATCGAGCACTTAAAGTTATATCTATCCCTTTGAAGTTTGGTCAATTTTTTATACTGGAATTATATGTAAATGATTTATTACATATAGGATGTACTTTGTACTTTGTTCTACCTCGATGATGCAAGAAGGTTTTAAGGAGCTATTACAAGAGTAATGTCTATGTATTAGGATATATTTCTTATTTATTTACAAAATCACTCATATTAGGCTACAACCAAGACTTAGTCACCCTATTTGGACTATGTAATGGTTCGATCAGGACTTCACAATCCTATTGGGCCACTGAAAAGCTACGACCAAGCCATGAGAGGTATATATGACCAACCCAAGGCTTCGGTCAGACACTTTTCAGATCCATTGAGCCATCATAGAGCTTCGGCTGAGCACTTTCCATCTCAATTGAGCTATAAAAAATCTACGATCAAACACTTTCCAACTTTATTGAGCTATCACAAGGCTTCGACCAAACACTTCTCTGCTCTATTAAGTAATCACAAGGCTTACACTGAATACTTAATAACTCTATTTAGCCATCATAAGGCTTCGGCCGGTACACATCAACTCCATCTCCAACGAGGTAAATTTTTCTTGCACTCAACACGCTTCAGGTGATGCAATTGATAAAGCCCTTAATTATCTGCCAATAATAGAGAAACGCCAACAGGTATTACTTTTTGCTTGAGTATCCGAATGGGGGAAAATTTGTACTCAAATTGAACGTCCTGATGAGCCCGATGATTGTCAAAAACATGTCAGGGCCTAAGGCCAGGGTACAAACTTTGCGCCCTAAAATCTATTTCTTGGATCCTCAAACCTTTGTTTCAATATTGTTTTGGATAATATTTCTATTTTAGGAAATTATTTTGGTGTGTAAAACAATCTGGATTGCATCCAGATTTGGAGGTATTTTATTTGGTTGTATTTATTTTTCTTTTATAATATACGATTATGGTTTCGAGAAAATACTATATAAGGTACCTCACACCCTAACCTAAAAATGGCTGTTTTAATTAATGAAATTTTACCAACTGTGTTGCGAGTTCTATCTCCCTAACCTATGATTTTTCCTTCTTGATACTATCATCACTGCATCATCTTGCTATCATAGCCTGATTGATTTCTTGATACGTGGATATATGAGTTATACCCCATAGAACATGAGAGGCAAGGGTATCGCCGCAAGGGCTGAGGGCTACAGTCGAGAAGAACTCGATGATAATCTCGATGAGATAGACAACCAGTTGATCCAGATGATAAAAGAGACTAAATTATGGTGGCAGTAAACAAAAGATACTTGTTTGAGGCAAGGTAATTCTAAGATCACGACTTGGTGTAAATTCGTAAAACACATAAGGGTTGTGCTCTCGCCTTTCATTTGAGGACCATGTATCATACATTCAAGAATCTTAAGTAGGGTTCAAAGACTGTGGATGAGTATACCTCTAAATTATTTAAGATCCAGAATTGTGTTGGTCTTTCTGACATAAAATATCCGTTGGTGTCTCTGTATATAGAAGGGTTAATGAAATAGTTTTAGGATTCTTTGATTTTTTTTGTTCGATTAACGTTTCTGAGCACATTAGTGTGCGCTGCATCTTGATAAATATTGGTCAAAAATACCATATGAGGGAGATAGTGCCATAGCGTATACTATATCGATCCCAGAAGAGTAGTTCTAAATATCACCCTAGCAGTACAACATACACCATTAGTTTGTCCCAGAACTTCTTCTCTAATGGAGTGGTTTCGGTATCATGAGACAAGACATGGTCCTTTAGAGTGTACTAAGCCACAACGGTCGAGAGGTTTGTTTATAGAATCGGTTGATTCTCAACTGATCGATAACAGTAATCCAAGATTTGATGTGGGGGTGATGATATTGATCGATACGTTCAAGAAGTCACTTTTGTTGAAAGGGATATCAACCAACTATTATGTTTTACGTTTAAGGGTAGTGGTACTAGTGATGATTGGCTCAGGAACAACATATTTCAGTCCACACACACCATTGGGGGAAATATTTGCAAGCTCGTGATTGACTCAGTTAATTGTGACAATGTGGTTTCCGAGGTTGATGTTCATAAACTAGCCTTGAATACTGAAGTTTATCCAAGCCCGTACAAACTGGCATGGTTAAAAAATGGAAGCAAGGTAACATTTTCTAATGTTTTCTGCTTTCATTTTCTTTTAGTAATTATAAAGAAAAAGCATGGTGTGATGTGATTAATATGGATGGTTGTCACCTACTGTTAGGACGTCCTTGGGAATTTGATAAAGGGTATACTCATAATGGTTGGAAAAATTTGGTACAGCTTTATGATGAATAATACAGAGTTTGTCATGGTTCCATCTAGCGAAGTGTCACTAAAACTTCCACCTCTTATAACACAAGGTCCTAACAAAACTTTACTAGCGTATAAATAGTTCCTAGCACATACATTTAATTTGGGGCTTGTATATGTATTGTTTGTGATGTAGTTGCACAAGCCCATGACTATGTGGACCTTCTTAGACAAACGAAAACGGGCTTTACTTGAGGCTCGGTTATCCGAATTAGGAGTTTCGACCACTCAAATCGAACGTGTTGAGAAGTCCAACAAATTTCAAAAGCATCAAGATGATGAAGCCTTGTGATGAACTTCAGGCCAAAAAATCCACCGTTTAGACCCTTTTTGTTTTGTTATTTTTGTTATTTTTCTACATTTTCCTACTTTTGTTAGATTTAATTAAAATACTTAACCAGCTCCATTCGTTTTGAAATTAGGATGGGCTTTTTATTTTGTGAGGAACAATCTGTAATTTTATAGTAGGATTTCGAGAACTTCTATAGAGGCTCTCAAACCCTATTGTTGCCGGCAGACTTTTTGAATCGAATTTTCTAAGTCTCTTATACTCTAACCTAGGGTTGGAGTTTATATATCCACTTGTTTCATTTCTTTTTTCTTAATTACTTACAACTGACGACTCTGTTTCAACACTAGTCGCCATCAGTTGGTATTAGAGCGACTAAGCTTATACGACGTAAGTTAATGAGATATACCGCCAAAGAGATCTATGCGTGGGAAGTCAACTCTTCAAATCGCAGAACTGGTCGATGGGGATGAGTTAGAACACTGATTCGTCCATATAGGTGAATAGATGAATTCGTTGGAAGATCAGATGAGGGCCGTACATGAAGCTATACATAGGTTGTTGAACAACCAAACTATCAAATTGTGAGCTCCAGGTTTGAGCAACCAGTCGTCGGAATCTGAGAGAGAGACCAACTGCAAACAAAATTCATTTTCTCCTCGGAGGGAACAAGGTAAAGGTCAATACTATCCCAAATATTGTCGTGAATAGCTCTTTGAGCAACAACCAACGGGAGATTTCGATCAGAACACCAGCAAGCGGTAAAAATCAGGATTCAGACTTGAGATCCCAGAGTTCCATAAGGGTCTCGAACCGAAGGAGTTTTTAAATTTGATCTCCTTGGTTGAAGAAGTCCTTGATTTCAAGGAGGTTACAGATGAAAAACGGGTACAGTTGGTTGCAACTAAGTTTTAAGGTCGAGCTGCATCTTGGTGGCAACAATAAAAGCAAACCTGATCTAGCCAAGATAAGCAAAAAATAACAACCTAGGCTAAATTGGGCTAAATTAGTGAAACACTTGAGGGGTTCGTTTTTTCCTTACAATTATGCACGTATAATATACCAGTAGTTTCGATACCTTATAAAAGGGTCAATGACTGTTGATGAATACACTAATGATTTTTCCAAGTTGTAAAATCGTGTCGATATTGTTGATTCGGCATATCAATTATTATCTGACTACATGGGTGGGATGAGATAAAACTTTCAGGACCAGCTGAATATGTTCAACCCTGTGAATGTGTCTGAAGCATATCAATGCGCACCACATCTGAAGAAAGCCATTTCACAAAGTCCTTATAGAGGAGATACTGTCAGGACAACACCAATGGCATTTTCGGAATGGATAGTTCTAGTTCCTAGCTCAGCAGCACCAACTGTCGCCCCTATTCGTGTAGGTGCTAACTCACAAGTCCTTAGTCACGCATGTACTTCCTCGCATGTTAGGTGCTACCATTTTCACAAACTAGGACACATTACTTTTTAATGTATGAAAATGTGACAACAGCCACAATAATAAAGGGGTTTGTTCACTGGAGCTGTTGATTTTGATCTAGAAGGTGAACCATAGTTTGATGAGGAACTAGAGGATGTTGTTGATGAGGTTCAAACGAACCAGATTACTGGAGGATATGTTGGACCAGCATTGGTTTTAAGACGGGTCTGGTTTACACCTAAGTCAAGAGGTGAATTAGATGATTGGCTATGAAACAATATTTTCCAGTTGACTTGTATAATCGGTGGAAAGATGTATAAATTCGTTATTGATTCAGGAAGCTGTGAAAGTGATTTCCAAAGAAGTTGTGTAGAAGTTAGCCCTGAAAACAGAAGTCGACCCTAACCTCTACAAACTCGCATGGTTAAAGAAAGGTAGTGAGGTAACAATCTCTAAAAGATGTTTAATGCCTTTCTCTATAGGTAACTATAAGGATAAAGCATGATGTGATGTTATTGCTATGGATGCTTGTCACTTATTGTTAGGCCGACCATGGCAATACAATAGAAGTTTCATGTACGAGGGTAGGAAAAACCTCTATACTTTCATATGGAATAACATTAGATTCATATTAACTCCATCTAAAGAGGTAGCTCTAAAACCTGCACTTGTTGTATCACAGTATAGAGCATGCTAAGAATACATCAATTGTTTATATATTGGTGGTTAAATAAAGTAATTATGAACCATTTGTTGGGATACCTGAGCGTGTTACCGTTGTGTTTCCTGATATTCTTCCTTCAGGTCTTCTTCTATTAAGATACACCAAACACCCGATTTACCTAGCACCGGGTGCTAGTCTGCCAAACCGACTACACTACCAAATGAGTCCAAAGAAGCATGAGGAAATTTGTCAATAGGTGGAAAAACCATTGAGTAAAGGTCACATACATGAGAGCCTCAGTCATTGTACGGTTCCAGCACTACTAACACTAAAAAAATGGCTCAATGAGGATGTGTGTGGATAGTCGGGCTATCAACAAAATTACAGTCAGGTATCTGTTTCATATCCCTCGACTTAATGATTTATTGGATCAGTTGAGTGGTGCTAGAGTGTTTACAAAACTGGATTTGAAGCGTATATATCATTAGATTTGTATTCGCATGGGAGAGGAGTGGAAGACAACCTTTAAAACCAGAGAAGGTCTGTTTAAGTGGGTGGTCATACCATATGACCTTTATTTGAAAGTTTTTAGTTGTGTACTTTGACGATATTCTAATATATAGTACTATTGAGGAGCTGCACCTCCAACAATTACAGTAAATATTGGTTGTTTTGAGGAAAAATGAGTTTTATGGAGGACTCGACAAGTGTTCCTTTATGACGGATTCAGTTTTATTCCTTGGGTATGATGTTCAAAGGATGGTTTGAGAGGTCTACCACTTACATGGCATACCCCTAAATCTCGTTTTTATTGCAATACGCAGTTTGTCGGGCACTTTTGCAGGAGTTTTTTGCGTCTTATAAACACAAAATGAGTTTTAGCAGCGCGTATCATCCGCAGAAAAATGGCCAACCCAAGGTAAGTAATCGCACCTTAGGAAACATGTTGCGTACAGAGGTCTCCGAGAGCTTAAAAGCATATGATTCTCATCTTTTATCATGTTAAGTTTTCCTACAACAGGCACCACAAGCGAAGTACTTGTATAGTCCCTTCATGGTAATCTATGGTTATAACCCAGAGAGTCCTATGGATTTGGTTTTCCCAACTCTTGACAAGGTTCCTGCGAGGGGGGAGACCACCATCACTGATCTATTAGAGATCCATGAGAACATGAGAAAATATCTTGAGGAGGCAACTCAAAAATATAAGGTTGTTGCTGATTAAAAGTGCCACATGGTGGAGTTTGTAGCGGGGTATTTTGTACGGGAATTTTTTTTCCAGAGATCAATATCCTACACATGAATACAAAAAAGTAGCTGCAAGGAAGGTAGGTTCGTTTGAAATCATTAATAAGATTAATCCCAATGCATACAGGTTGAAACTGGTGATGGTAAAATCTGATCTAAGGGTAATTTTGGAAGTTATTAGATTTATGTAGTATTAAATTCTTAGTAAGAAGTAGATAGAGAAAAGAGCTTCTTGTATTTAATAAAGAGGGAAAAAATTCAAACCCCTTTACTGATGTTTGGTGATGAAATGCGGGCCCAAAAATTCGTTGTTTAGGCCCTCTTTTTGCTATTTTAGTTATATTTTTTACATTTTCCTATTTGTTCGATTTAAATAAAATATTTAACTAGCTAATAGGGTTCCAACCAAAGTCATATGTCATATACTATCAATCAACAATACGTTTTTACCGACAAAATAAAAAACAAGGTTATATTTACAAGATAAACAAAAGATATTATTGACGAGGTAGACAAACTAACTATCGTATAACACATCTGGGAAGCACACTACTCAGTGTGGGAAACCAACCTAGTGTTGGTAAGAAAAGAAGAATAAAAAATTAAGAATGTACATAGACTTCACATATCTCAATAAGGAATATATGAAAGATTCTTTCTCTATTAAACAGTATATCACCTAGTGGTTGTTACTTCATAAAATAAGATGTTAAGTCTATTCTAGATACAACCAAATCCAACTCTACTAATGATGACTATAAGGATTCTAAATTCATAAATGAGAGAGCCCTTGATTTCTATAAGGCGATGTGATTCGGCTTGGAGAATGTAGGATCTACATATCAATGGTTTGTATGAAAAAATTACAAACAACCTCGGCACAAATCCACAAGCACACATAGATAACTTTCTAGCCATGAGCATGCAAGATAAAAACAGTCTAGGTGGCTTGGCCAATAAATTTTCAAACCTCAAAATGGCTAATTTATAGTTAAATCTGGAGAAAATTACTTTCGAAATAAGATCTGGTAAATTCTTGGGGTATATTGTTAGTGAAAAATTCATCAAAGAATATCCAACTCAAATTTCCAATTCATATGCAATAGATTATCCGTAAACACCAAAAAATACAAATACTGGTAGCTCTTAACTAATTTATTTCCAAATCCCCATAACAGTCTCAGCCTTTCTTTTAAGTGTGATTGGACACGATAAAATTTAACTAGACTCTAGTATGCGAAGAATCACTCATCAACATATATAAATTTATTGCTTCTCATGGAATATTAATAAAGACAAAGCCATGCGAATATTTATTTATGTTCCTCATTGTTTAAAATTACGTCGTAAGTACAGTTCTGGTACGAGAATAGGGATTTGAATCAAAACCCATATAACGTAAGTAAATATTTGATGTGTTGAAACCAGATACCTATGACTCAAAAAAGTTTCTCTTGCATTAGTAGTGGAAGAAATAATAATGATTTCATACTTCCAACCTCACATGTCTATCATCATAACATCCTTTGAATTTTGTTATAAAAAAGCCATATGTGTCTTAGAGACTACCAAATGGTCGGTAGCATTAAGGGATTACGACATCTAGTACGAATCGAGAACAACAATCAAGGCTCGGATCTTGGAAAACTTCCTTACAGAAGTCTGGTCCAAGAAGCTTATAATTTTATACGAGCAATATAAATCTAGTTCAAAGATTTAAGCAGTAGAGGAAATTAATAATCAAGGCCCAGGGGCATGAATTCAATTAATATTACCAACTCGATAACAAACATTTTTGGAGCCAAAAGTGATGTGGATAAATTTTGTTCGAAATAGATTTTGCGACCATTAAAATCGAACGCGTCGAGAAGCCCAATAAATTTTAAAAGCATCATGAGGGTGAAGCATCGTGATCAAGTTCATGCCAAAAAATTCACCGCTTAAGCCCTCCAATCGTTTTGAAATTTGGCTAGACTTTATTTTATTTCGTGAGGAACAATTTGTAATTTTTCCGTTAGGTTTTGATCACTTTTGTAAAAGGCTCTTAAACCTTAATTTTGTCGTCGGACTTTTCGAATCGAATTTGATATTGTTTTTTCTCTAAGTCTCTTATACTTTAACCTAGGGTTAGTGTTTATATATCCAATGTTTTGTTTCTTTCTTCTTGATTTCTTAAAGTGACGACTATGTTTCGATACTAGTCGTCATCAGTTTGTGAAAGAATGTTTTGATGCGTTTGTTGAGATTTATGAGCAGGTTTCTCTATTGCAAGTGGAGTTTTCTGATATCTTTCCAACATAGTACCTACGGGGATTCCACCATTAATAGAAATCCAAAATTTGATTGATCTGGTCCCCGGGGCTAGTTTTCCTAACCGACTGAAGAGTTACTCATTAGGGTTATATTTGAGAGAGTCTCAGTATTTGTACAGTTCCTACGTTTTTACACCTAAGAATGATATTTCGATGTAGATGTATGTAGAAATTTGTATCATCAATAAGATTACAGTCATGTATTATTTCAATATTCGTCTACTTGATGATTTTCTGGATTAATTCAGTTACGTAAAGGTGTTCACTAAATTGGATATGAAGAGAGGATATCTCCAATTTTTCATCAGTACGAGAGATGAGTGTTAAACAATGTTTAAGACTCGAGAAGGTTTTTTTGAATGGATGGTTATACAATTTGGTCTTTTATGACCCTGGTACTTTTATGCCGGTGATGAATCAGATTTTGTGTCCTTTTATTGACAAGTTTTTAGTTGTTTATTTTGAAGATATTTTGATTTATATTATTAAGAAAAACTTGCATCTTAGTATATATGAGAGGTTTTTGTTGTTCTAAAGTATGAACAATTTTATGAGGGAATCAATAAATGTTCTTTTATGACTAATTTGGTCTAATTTCTTGGGTATGTTGTTTCGAAAGATGGTCTATTAGTTTTTAAGTCCAAGGTGGCAGTAGTTCGAGATTGACCACTACCTACCTCTATCAATGAAGTTCGTTCTTTTCTTGGGATGGTTTGATTCTATCGATGGTTCATTTATAACTTGAATATTATCATGAATTCTGCATCAACCTCTGCGTTTGAGGAGATTAAGGTACGATTGATAACAACACTTATTCTTGTTTTGCATCAATTATCTAAAGGATTTGAGTTAAATTGTAATGCTTATTGACTGGGCATTAGGGTTGTGATAAGACAAGAGTGTGGCTTGTGGCTTATTTTAGTAAAATGTTGAGTGGCTCCAAACTTAACTAAAGTATTTATGATGTGTCATTCTATGATGTGGTTCGGGCATTTAAATGTTGGATTTTTTATCTTGCTTACAATGGTTTTTTGCTATACACTGATCATAATGCATTGAAGCACTTGTAGAGCCAAGAGAAGTTATCGGTGGGCAATATTCACTCTATAGTGCATCTTTTCTATTAAGCATACATCTAAGGTAGTAAATCGTGTGGTTGATGCAGTGAATCAAAAGTTTCTAATTATTCACATGAAAAATAAAGTAACTCGATTTGAATTGATGAAAGACTTGCTGACTATAGACCCTTATTTTGTTCTCATCTTAGAGGATGTTGAGGCCACTATGAGAAACGATTATTCTGTGAGAAGTGGATATCTAGTTCAAAGGTAATATTTTGTGCTTTCCTGTTGGAAGTTTAAGGTTGTTGATAGTGCAAAAAAGACATAATGAAGGGCATGATGGTCGATATCAGACTATCAAGTCTATCTATAATCAGTTTTATTAGCATCACTTAAGGAGGGATATTATTCATTTTGTGGTTGGCTGCAGAATTTATCAGATGGCAAATATACGTCTTCCAATGCGGATCTATAGTTACTGTTGGCTATACTAGGGAGACTATGAAGGAGTGTGAAAATGGATTTCATTTCTGGTCGAGTTTGAGGTAGGGGATTTCGTATGGGCTATTTTAACCAGAGATTGTTATCCTGCCCATGAGTACAACAAGATTGCTGACATAAAAGTTGGTTCATATGAGGTTGTCGAAAAGAACCAAATGCATATCGATTGAAGTTGTCGAGTTATATAAAAACCCATGATATCTTCAATGTGAAACATCTGATACCCTTTTCTGAACCAACCAATGAGGATGATAATGTTACAAATTCGAGGGTGAATTATTCTAAAGTAAAAAATAATTATGCAGTTGATAAAGTCCGTAATTATCTGATAATAATAGACAGACGCCGACATGCCTTACTTTTTGCTTGAGTATCCGAGTTGGAAAAAATTGATACTCAAATTGAACGTCTGAGCGAGCCGATGATTGTCAAAAGCATATTGGGGCCAAAGGCCGGGCATAGACTTTGCATCTTAAAATTCAATGTTTGTTTATGGTTCCTTGATACATAACCACCAAAGACTCATGCCCCGTTATATATATTACAACATGTTCGCATTGATTTTATTAGTTTTTATATGATTGCATCTACCTGATAATAGTCGTTAATGTTTTAGAGTTCGTCGACTTAATATATTATTGATGCAACCATGGAATGACCATATGTAGTTAGAAGAGTACAACTGCATATTTGACAGCTTATTCTCTGGCTTTTGATAATGTTAAGTCAATTGCAATATAAGAAAAATAAATTGAATGCTGGTATGGATAAATTTATAGTAATTTAGTAAAACATGTATAGTCAAGCCTGGTATACTTATGCATATTCTATGCTATGCACTTTTATAGACTGTAACTAATGAATTCGTACCTCAATTTACCACTAGTCGTTTTTTCTCTATATTACATGATTAATATTTTTAGATATAGTTACACTTAAGTTACCTAAGTACTTACATTAAGTAGTTAATAATATTTTACTAACAGATAATTTAGATATCACAAACACAAACAAAAACAAGTTATTAGATCTGCATAACATGTACTTACGAAGCATATTCGAAAATCACTTGCTGGAATACAATAAAACCATAACAAATATTAAAAGAGAAACATGTACAAGACCTAGGTATTTCATGCAATGTAATAACAGAAAAAAATTAATTATTTTCAAATAAACAATTTAAAATATGGATTAGTGAGACAATAGTTATGGTTTATAAATAAATTTCTTAAATTGAATCTATGGCGAATGTATAATTTGTGAAATTGGTGGAAGCAATAGAGAAAACATTTAAGGAGGGAGAGAGGAGGAGCAGGAGGAGAAGGAGAAGGAGAAGAAGAAGAAGAAGAAGAAGAAGAAGAAGGAGAAGGAGAAGGAGAAGGAGAAGGAGAAGGAGAAGGAGAAGGAGAAGAAGAAGAAGAAGAAGAAGAAGAAGAAGAAGAAGAAGAAGAAGGAGAAGGAGAAGGAGAAGGAGAAGGAGAAGGAGAAGGAGAAGGAGAAGGAGAAGGAGAAGAAGAAGAAGAAGAAGAAGAAGAAGGAGAAGGAGAAGGAGAAGGAGAAGGAGAAGAAGAAGGAGAAGGAGAAGGAGAAGGAGAAGGAGAAGTAGAAGGAGAAAGAGAAAGAGAAGAAGAAGGAGAAGGAGAAGGAGAAGCATAAGCAGAAGCAGAAGCAAAAGAAGAAGAAGAAGAAGAAGAAGAAGAAAAAGAAGAAAAAACTTGTTTTATTAGGCACATAAGATAAAATTTCATCTTACTACGGTGAAGAACGCTTAGAAACGACAACTACCTTGGTGGTAGGCCCTTCAATTTTCATGGACTGTCCACCTACTCCCACCATAGACAATATTTTCATAGGTGTTTTCGAATACGATATTTCACTATCAACCAGATTGTCACACCTAGAATATCAACCACAAACATCTATACTAGACCAGAGGCCATTAGCGAAAAAATAATCCAGCACCATCATATTTTGGTACGAATATTGGAAGGTCACGACTTCTTTTTTTAGTTATGCATAATGATCCCTCACTTTAGTAGTTCGCATAACAAAGAAACATCCTAACATTTTTACGTCGTCTCTAACAAACATATACGAAGTATTGTTTCCATGTTTTGTTGTAATTCAAAAGGTCAATCACACCTCTTGTACAATCAATCATGATAATATATATATAGTTAATTAGATCATCCATTAATAACATTCATTTCAAGAAACTGAAACACGCTAAACTGAATGTAAACACAACGAGACATGACGATTGTCACATAAAAATCCTCTAAAAATTGGGAACCAAATGGCTCAAACACAACAGAATCCTCTCAAAGAACAATAATATATCCAACCATATAGGAAAATGAATCTTGTGGTTAACATTATAGGTAAATAATATGGTTTTGCCATCAAATGCATCAAGTAATAGACATACACGAGATCATGCATGATCGAAGTGGAGAGACCCATGGTGGAAGTAGAAAGACCATGCATGATGAAGTGGAGAGACTAGACATTGTTAAATCATGCAAGGCCAGGTTTGATAAAACGGAGAGATCATGCATGATAAAGTAAAGAGACTATGCATGATGGAAGTGGAGAGACTGTGCAAGATAAAATCGAGACACCAAACATTATTAAATCATACGAGATCATGCATGATGGAAGTCAAGAGACCACACATGATGGAATTGGGGAGACCATGCATGATAAAGTGGAGAGACCTGCCATTATTAAATCATGTGAGACCAGACATGATGGAAGTGGAGAGAATGGACATGATAAAGTGGAGAGACCATGCATTATGGAAGTGGAGCGATTGCATGATAAAATGGAGATACCAAACATTATTAAGTCATGTGAAACTAGGTATGATGGAGTTGAGAGATCCGAAACCAAACATAATGAAGTGGAAAGATGCAAGACATGTACGACTTGATGAAAAGAGATGTGCAACCAGAGTTATTGGATCTCACAAAAAGAATTATCATTCATGGATCTAGTATTGTTGATCTTAAAAAACCAAAATCGTTTTTTATTTTTTGAACTACCATTTAAAAAATACGAACTTAAAAAGAATAAAAAATAATTTGACTAGAAAAATAAAAAGTAAAAAATATATTTCTTTTACCGAGATATATACTAGTTACCAAATCTAGGTATTACCTCTAATAGTGAAATATGTGGGTTAGTATTTATCCGTAATTAATTACCTAAATTACACACGAACAATATTTGCTAACCATAGCATTAGACTTTAGCGTTGACTTTCAATGGAAGGTAGCTCCATATGCATAAATATGAGTTTGTTTAGACTCCATGTTACAAAGTTTATTGGATTTGATCTCTAGTGAGGTTGGCAACTAACAATATATTGAGGCCGTCGACGTTTGAACAGATAAAGAATCAAATGTTCACACGCAATCTCAAACTATAATGGGATTGATAGCTTCTTGCTACCATCATATAACCAAGTTTCTATACTTTACGACTAAATACCAATTCTATGCTATGGGTGGATAACCGTTTCCACTGTATTTAGTGGAAATATATAATAGTCAAAGAAGAGAGAAGAAAACAGCTGCCTTCCTTGAGCAGCCCTGGCTGTATGTATTTTTCAATAGGGATGGAAAGTCAAAGCATATATTAGGTCATAAAGATAAGATGGAGATTTTATATTATTATTATTATTATTATTATTATTATTATTATTATTATTATTATTATTATTATGTTTGACATAGATAAGCAATCGCTACCACTTAGCCACAACTACTTGTGAATTATGATTCTTATCTTAATCCTTTTCTTCAGAACATATGAGTTTCTTTAGGACTTGGTGAACACATGAAACGGCTTGTGACAGCGAAATAAGAACAAAACGTTTAGTTGCATTAATTTGGCAATGACTTGAGACCTCCTTCGTGTTCATGTTCCTTTTACTTCTTCTTAAGAATTACTCCTACTATGGTATTCTATCTTATACTTGAATTAGATTTATTTGTGCATTTTACACCCAAATGTTTTGGCAATGATTCCTTTGTGTTCCTTTAATTTCTTCCAAAGAATTACCATGGCATTCTATCTTATACTTCCATTAGATTTGTTTGTGCGTTTTTACACCGAAATACTTTTTTTTACTTAGACCACATCTCAATTTATTTTTTTATTTTTGTTATATCTTTTATTTTTTCTAATCAAATATCATAAAATTAAAATATCTCCCACAAACGTAGATAATTACGTTATGTTGTTCAGTATAAAATTTAAAAAAAATTGAAGTATTTAAATTCGAACATATACAACAACTTTTACCACCTCGAAACTATATTTTATTGAAAACTTAGATTTGAAAGATTATAACGACAACATATCAGACTTTCACGACGCCAACGAAAAAACGACAATGAAGATAATTTTCGAAACTCCATAGTGTAAATCAGTTAGTCACGATTTATAATTAACCTTTATCATGTCGCACCCAATACACGATTAACGTAAATTAATATGGTGAAGATTAATTGCATTCAATACACAACATGACGTAGGTTTATCGCACATTAGGTGCGGTTAATAGTGTTAATGTCTAATCATGGGTGTGACTAGTTGTGTTAGTGTCTAAACTTATGGTTTATCGCACATTAAGTGCGGTTAATAGTGTTAATGTCTAATCATGGGTGTGACTAGTTGTGTTAGTGTCTAAACCTAAGTTTGATTCATGATGCGAGTTTCTGGATCTATATGTTAAATATAATACCAATTGCACGTTGGAATGGTGAAAATTATTGCATTGTATTTCACGTATCATTTTACTTATTTTAGTTTTGGTTTATAATTTTAAATGATGATTGTATGTTGTAGGAACCGGAGTAACCAACATGTATAATGGTCAATTATTATTTTTTTATCACGTACACTTTTTACATGAAATTTGATTTGGATGCATGGGTTATTTTATTTGTGATTCTTGCTTGCTTAAACATCGTTGTAATGGTCTGCTTAATCCATTTCTATATAAAATTCCATCCAGAACTATATATCCGAAGGCTTTACCCCTTAACGTTTTGGCCAATTGAGAATCATCTGGCAGTAATCCTTGGGTAAAAAAATTAAGAATATTTGATCGCCAATCGCGTCGGCTTTCATCCGTGATGAAAAATTCTTCTATACTTTCACATTGGCTAGATTGAGTAACAATTGACGGATTTTCTTGTAGCAAAATCCAAGGATATTCTTCCTTGTAAGCAACCTTTGCTAAAGAATAAGCCACCGTGTTACTTCCTCGCCCGATATATTCCACAAACATATTATGAAACAGAAGCATTAAATTCTGAAGCTCTCGAAGATATAAAATCAAACGATCCATTCTTGCTTCGGAAAATCCAGATACATGATTTGTTAATAACTGAGAATCCGTTTCTAAACGCACTGAAATCACCCCGCAAATATTTGCCAATCACAAACCTGCCAAAGCAGCTTCGTATTCAGCTTCATTATTCGAAGCATGAAAACCTAATTTAATTGATTGGACCATCGTTTCTCCCATCGGAGCTATTAATTGAACCCCAGCACCGCACACTGAAATAATGGATCCTCCATCCGTTCGAAAAACCCACCTCGAATCTACAGGTAAATCTTTTTTAGTTTCTTCCTTATCTGATCGTCTTGAATGCAACTTAACAAAAAAAATCTGCAAATGTCTGTGCTTTGATCGTTGTTCGAGGTGTAAATAAGATATCGTAATCCCCCAACTCCACTGACCATTTGGTCATCTTCCCTGAAATATCAGGTCGTTGTAAAACATTTTTTAAGGGGAATGAAGTTCGGACTTCGATAGTATGAACTTGAAAATATGGGTGCATCTTTCTAGCAGCAATCACCAATGCTAAAGCTAGCTTTTCTAATTTCATATATCTCTTTTCTGCTGCCACCAGACTTTTACTAACGTAATACACCAGCTTCGGAATTCCTAAATCTTCACTAATTAACACTGCACTGAGTGCAAAATCCGATACCGCAATGTACAAGAATAATTTCTCCCCATTTCGAGGCTTTGTCAAAATATTTGGTGATGACGACAAATTTTTAATGTTTGTGAACGTTGCTTCATATTTTGACATCCATTTGAACCTGTTGGGTCCTCGTAACACTTGAAAGAAATGAAAGTATTTGTCAGAAAATCTTGAAATAAAACGAGTAAGTGCTCCTAACCTTCCTGTCAGAATTTGCACTTCTTTGATCGACCGAGGAGAATTCATAGTTATCAAAGCTTTCAGTTGTTCTGGGTCAGCTTCTATTCTTTTCTCACTAATGATGAAACCCAAAAACTTCCCCGATCGAACTCCGAAGGTGCATTTCTCAGGATTTAATTTCAACCTGATCTCCCTTATTCAAAAAAGATTCCTCTAGATCATCAAGATGCATTTCTTCCCTTGAGCTTTTCACTACCATATCGTCTATATATACCTCTATATTTCTTCCGATCTGCGTAGCGAAATCTTTATTCATTAATCTCTGATAAGTGGCTCCAGCATTCTTCAATCCAAAGGGCATTACTCTATAACAATGCATGCCCTATCAGTTATAAAAGTTGTACACTCTTGATCTTTTGGATCCATTTGGATCTGATTATACCCTGCAAAAGCATCCATAAAACTTAAAATTTTGTTGCCCGAAGTAGAATTAATCAACTGCTTAATCTGAGGAACAGGAAATGGATCTTTGGGACAAGCTCTATTTAAATCTGTAAAATCCATGCACATCCTCTATTTCTCATTCTTCTTTTTTACTACTACTGGATTCGTCGTCCATAAAGGATACTATGATTCCCTTATGTGTCCAACCTTGGACAACTGATCCACTTCAGCAACAATGGATTCTGCTTTTTCGGAGCAAAACACTCTTCTTTTTTGAATTACCGGCTTGACCTTCGGATCTATAGCCAGGTTATGTCGAATTACCTCAATAGGTACTCCTGTTACATCTTCTGTCCTCCAAGCGAAGACATCCAAATTTTGAGATAAAAAATCAAGCAATTGTTGAAGTAGAAAATGGGTCAATAAAGTTCCGATTCGAAGTACCTTTCCTTCCGAAAAAGTAAACCTATCTATGTTTTCCCTCACCGTTAAAGACCCCGGGGTTTCCCTCAGATCGTCAACCCTTTCCTCCAAATCCGAGGGTGCCCCTTCTAACTGCTATCCTCGCATCAAATCTCCATTGTTGGATCATCGGACCCGAAGCGCAGTAGCATAGCATTTCCTGGAAACCTATTGATCGACTCGAACCATCCAACTTTGTCTCCAACTACATACTTAAATCACTGGTGAACTTTAGAAACCACCCCATAGATTCTTAAAAGCCACGACCTTCCAAAAATAACATTATAACTTGTGGGACAGTCCACCACCACAAAGAGTACTTGAACTTTTTTCTTGAATGGTCCTTTTTCCCAAACTAACTTCACCTTCGAACTCTCTTACAACACGAGCTATTACACCCGTGAATTCGATAATTGTATGATCTGATTGAGTACTCCGAGGTGGATTTTTCATTCTATCATACTTGAATTTAAAAAGTACATTAGCAGAACTTCCAGTGTCAATCAACACACGTCGAATTTTGACGCCAGACACCTCGGCTCCGATCACCACAGCATCCTCATGTGGTCCTGCAGTCCCTCTCAGATCATCTTCATCAAACAAAATGAAGGGAATATCTTTATTTCATACAAGTGTGTTGACATCCTCCATTCAATTTGAGTTATCAATTTGACAACATGCCTTTTCCTCGAACTGTCTAAATTTCTCGTCATTGAATCGCCCATAAAAATAGCCAACGATTCAAAAAACTTGCATAATTCTCGAACTCGCCCCTTTTCCACAAGCTTTTCGATTGTCATCAGAAGCAACTTGTTTGGATCTTTTTCAACGTATTCAGTAGAAGCATCGAACGATTCAATCTGTGAATCCTTAATCATCAAGTTCTCAGCTGACGGTGCAGCCTTCGAAGTCAATGCGCTATTATTTTTCGATGTACTCCCATGTGACTTCACATAAATCAGGACCTTTCCATTCTCAATCAAATATTGGATTTCTTTCTTCAGAGCAATACAATCATTTGTATCATGTCCAATATCATCATGATATCTTTGAAATTTATTATTTCTCTTTTCTCTTGGTCTACTGATGGGAGCCGACTTCCTCAAATTAATAGAATTTTTTGTCTTATCCCAGATAACAGAAACATTTTCTGTCAGATCAGCATAATACTCAGGCTTGACCCATGTATTTGGTCTAGGCCTATTGTAAGTATTAGATGGAGCATGGTTTGAATAACCACCACTCCGAGGAGGCAAATTGTTGTTCTTCTACCTTGACTGCTGATTACCATTGCTATTACCATTCAAGGGCTGTCCCTGATTATTGGTGGCCTGTACCGAATTCTTTGAAGTGTTAGCTGGTCCGCCCCAGATTCTACTCGACTCCTCTACTTTAATCTGATCCTCAACTTGAGCCATCAAAGCTCCAAAAGTCAAGGCCATTCTCTTTGTTGTTTTATTAGCTAAATATCCTAGCAACAATACTTGGTGAAAAGCTTTTATTGCCACATTTTCCTCACAGTTGTCCAAACTAGCCTTGGTCTACACAAACCTCTTGGTATAATCTTTCAATTTTTCTCCCGGTGAATGCTTGCACTGAATAATTGTATCACCATTTGCTTTTATTTATTTGCTTCCCACAAACTGCCTTCGAAAAGCAGTATAGAAATCTCTGAAATTTGATATAGACCCCCTCAGAATCCTATTATACCACTTAAGAGCTGTTCCTTTAAAAGTCTGTGAAAATGCACGACACACAAGTCGGTCGTCATCTTCAAAATTTATCATATAACTCCTAAAATGTTCGATGTGGTCATTGAGATCCTGCATCCCATCGAACTTTTAAAAATTTGAAATGTCGAAACGCTTCATAAGCACCATGGATCGAATTTCATCTGTCAACGGAGAATTTCTCCAGTGAACGCCTTGAACGAACTGGTCATCAGTTCCCATTGTAACATATAAATTCATATCAGTTTCAGCATACTGATTGAAATGATTTCCTTCATACCAAGTTGAATGAGGAGCATTCTTGGATTTGCTTTCCTTTTTATACTTCCTAGAATAATCTCTATCAGATTCTCCTCTTGAAGAACCTTTATGCCTCTTAAAACCCGAGGTTGAGCTTTCAACCTCCTCGTCACTAGAGTCACCAATTTATGTTTATCTTTTTTCTCCTTTCGAGATGAATATCGCTCTTTATGAGTCATGAAACGTGCCTTTTGTGTTTGGACATAGCATGTCGGTCCTCAAAAGATCAATCTGACTGACCTTCCACCTCAGTCTTTTCTAATTCCTGGTCTAACCTCAGTTATGATCCTTGCTGAGAGTATCTCTTGCTCTCTTCGTTCATATTTCTCATTTAAAGTATTTATTTCATCTAAAAGTTGATTCATTCACGCTTCAATATCAGAGTCAGCTCAGATCGGAGATGATCCATCAGTTCTATTTCCATCGGTTTTCTCAGCATCTATTGCTGACGGAAGCGTGGGATTTTTTTCAGGATTCATCGTATAAATTTTAATCAAAGAATACAACTAGATTGTATCAAAATTTTGAACGAAATAAAAGCACTGATTTTACGTCCCCAGTGGAGTCGCCAATTTGATGAGTTATCATTTTTCTTTGGTGAACTGTCAAGAGTGTATTCTAGAGAGAGAAAATGCTAGAGAGTTTTTATAGAGAGAAAACATAAGTACAAATGAGTTTCAAAGTAAAAGTGTTCAACCCTTTTATTAGAGTAGTCTGGTCCTTTATATAGAGGAGCCAAGACTTAGTCTCAAACTGAATCTGTTACAAAAAGTGGACTAATTTCTGTTTAGTCCTTACAAATTATACAAAGTTACAAATATCCTCTAAAACTTACACGAGTCACAAATTAAGGATAAAACTTACATTAATTATAATTAAATCCTTCAATTTACATTATTGTTAGTCTTTAAAACTCTATTTCCACATCAATCATCATCATTACCCTCTACAACAGTGGTAAGTGGGGGAAATCCTAATATCTATTACAAAGGCCAGAAGTACATCATTTATAAATCGAAAGTTAGTGCAGATTGAGTGAAGAAAATGGTGCGTATAAAAAAAATACAATTTTCCCTTACAGTTAAAAACAAATCTATTTGATATACTATTTGATTATTGCTAATTGGTCGTTGTTTGCGGGAAACATGACCACGAACCTGCCATCATGCTATGAGTGTCATTCGCAAACTAATATACTCAAGACCGACGAAGAGAAATTAAACTGCCAATTAACGTTACTTGGTTCTCATTATATGGACATATATGTGGGCTTGGAGATCCATGGAATTTGATAATGTATCCAACATGCGCGTTTAGTTAAAAAAGTCTATCAAACCTAAATGCAATACTTTTTAATAAAATTGAATGAACACAATTACTTTGTGTGGCATCATATAATTGATGCAACAGACACGATTACCGAATTTGTTTTGGTGCATCCTACAAGTATTAAGTTATTGCGTACATTTTAACAAGTACCCATCATTGATAGTACTTACAAGATGACGAGGTACAAGATATCATTATTGCAAATTTCTGTTATAACTTCAAACCTTACATTTTACATTGGTTTGTGTTTATGAGTTCGGATAAGCAAGCCAGCTACAATTATTTTTAAGTGTTCTACGTACGGTGATGATATATAATATTTGTTCATTTTAGTATTATTGTGACAAATCAGAACTTAGCATTGATGCGAGCTATTGGAGACGCATGTTCGATTTAAATGAGCATCGATATTTTTTATTAAGAGTGTTTAGCTCATTATTAGATTCTTCAACTGGATTACTAAGGAAGTTAGCTTGGTTCAAAAGTTATCCAAGTAGGAGTTATTAGATGATATTACCGGACTATTGATAGATAGTCGATATTAATATGTTGCATACCATGTCGACAATCTATTCTCCTCGTTTGTTATATTATACATATAGGATACATGTCAGATTTTGAGTAATCTTATTGGTTTATGATATCTTTAACTGATACTGTATAAATATGATATTTATTTATGCGACCGAATTAATCATTCACTACATTATCATAACAAATCAAATTTCTAATTTCTTTGATATGAAATAGACTATGCAAGAACATAACCATTTGCTCGACGTCATTGTCGCCTTGAAGATAACAAGGTCGAATGAAAAAATTAATTTTTTTGATGAAGTTGTATGTGGAATGTAAAAAATATACAGTATGAATCATACAAGTTGTGCATTTTTTTATGCCAGGGCATAAGGTCATGAAGAAGTCTCTATCGGGTTCAAATATTTGAAATCGATTCAAAGTTTTCAGATATTCGACCTCGTGCATAATGTAAGGAAAAGTGTGTTGGTTGTTTTATTTACGCATTATCGATTATATTAAAATACATATTATGAAATAGGTTAAGGTCCTCCTCGTTGATCAAGTGGATTTGGAAGCTAATTTCATAGTAATAAGTTTTCTTAATTGGTAAAATTTAACCTAAAGTTTTGTGTTATTCGTATATCGTACTTCTAATTAATTTTATGTTCTTCAAATTATGCATTTGCTACTGATATTTTTTTTTATTGTATCTTTAATGTTATCGCGAACCTAGTCCAATGAGTATGCATGTAAAAACAAAATAAAATATTATTATCCCACTAAAATTAAATTAGTTACATATTTTATTTTCCTATAAGAGGAAGTAATCGTGTTTTAAACGCAACGCACAATTTACAAATTGGCTCTAAATTTTTTCCAAATAATTACATATCACATATTTTATGCGATATATATCACATATGTCGCACTAATAGTGAGACACACATATTGCATTTTGGCTCTAATTTTTTAATTAAGATTCATATTATACAAGGTATGCGTCTAATATTACAAATATCTCGTGCTTAGTATGACTAAATGCATAAACTTATATTATTATATAGTGTGCCAATTGTTGATGTCTAAGGCCATTTTGTTCATAAAATATCTTAGTAGATATTGGTGGAGATAATTCGTGATAAAAGGGTATTAACACTAATTTGGATGGTTAGGTATTAGTTTTTGGATAAATGGTAGAAAAATAATTAATTTTCTTGCATTTAATATATAGAGAGAGAATGTTACAACCCACTAAATGTACTTTTTTACATTATTTATAAGATACAAAGATCTGTGGGCCAACCGGGTCGATTCATATATTCAGGTAAGGTTTGTGAGCTTTAGAGCCCCAGGATTAAGTGAAGTATGCACCCAGGTTACTATACTAGACACACAGCGTACTTGACATTATATTTATTATTAGTCTAAACTGCCCTCTAAGAGAAATCTGAACCACTCTACTCTTTGGACCTCCAACAGAATATGACCCTATCATATAGCCCCATTAGCTCTTTCGGAAGCTTCTGGGAGAGCTAAACATATTCGAACCGAATTTGAACCGTGTCCGATGAATTTTCTTTAAAGTAGTTACCATATTAGAGTTACAAATTTTAGACTAGTTACTTTTATGGATACGTGTCAAATTTTGATTGGACCCACAAACTTGTTTTGTTTAAGGTAAAACCACTTAATGAAAGGAGAGAAACAGTTATACTCTTTTGTAGCCCCCTAGCTACTGCGTCGACTCTCATTCCTTAGTAGGATACTCAAGTGTTTTTCAACCTTTATAATAAATTCCTTTCCTTTTTACGGTTGCTAATCTAAAAATATGAAGGTAGTCATTTTTAACTTTCTAGAGAGAGAAAGTAGTTTACTTGAGTTTTCAGACGATATTATTCCTTCTCTTTCGACTTCGTTAAGTGTTAATTACGTTTCAGAGTGCTTTCTGGGGTTTGTATGTTTACATCCATGAACACTCTTACTAAAGTAGTTGGCTTAATTTACCTGAGTTAGAAGAAGAAAAAAGGAAGGCTAGGTTGCTGCTGGGTTACGTGATTCTTCAGGTGAAGTGGTTGTAACTCAATCTATAGATTATGGTGGAGTTTTTCCATACAATAAACATCGATTTTCTTCTGAAACTAGCTCAACAGTGCAATCATCCATACCTCCCACTCATTTTCCATAATAAGTTAAGTTTTCCCAACACATAAGGGTCACTAGTCGGAGAACTTCTTCAACCTTTATCGTCATGGGATCGAATGTTGGTAAAAGCACCCCACGTCGAGTCACGAGGCATTCTAAGCAAAAAAACCTTCTACATCGGATAAATCAACTGATAAACCATTTGAATAACCCTCTATTGTTGGTGATCCTCCCACACAAGTTACGATCATGGGAGAAGAGACCACTGCAACTGAACTTCCATCAGGGCCGACTATAACATCAAATCCCTCAACTACAACAACCGATACTTCTCAAATTAAGGAATAAAATTCTGGTGTTCATCCTGTTAAACCTTTGGAAGAGAGACCACAAGTGATGGAGGATAATATAGAAGACAGTGGTAAGGATACCCCTTTAGAGACATTTGGTCAGACTGAGGATACTCCGAAAATAACATGAGAAAAATGAAGCTGGGCCTGAGTCCTTCGTCGGGCGAGTTGGGCCTAGCTTTACCAAGGTGAGCATCAAGTATCTTTTAGCCTTACAAAAAATATCATATGTTTATTTTCACGAATCTGAACTTGAAGGGATCCGTAAAAACTGAGGATTCCCTGAATCAGTCAAGATGAGGCTACCCCCACCATGAGATACTCTAATGGATAGTAAGGCTGGAGAATTAGTAGTTTATACCAAAGTACTCAACTGGGGTCTTTGGTTTCCCTTAGATCCAGAGATAGTAAGATATTTCCATTTGGTGAACTTATGCCCGAGTCAAAAAACACTTAATGCCTGATTTACATTGGTAGCTAGCATCATAGCTTGCAGGTTAGCCAAAATTCGGATGCCTATGGAATAACTAGTTATTGTGGTTGGTTTCCGTAGTAACAATTATATCCCCTTTTACTATTTTAATATGGGCAATGACTATAAGGTGGTAGATGATCTCTTAGAGGCATAATGTTTTTGGAATGCTCAGTTCCTGACTCTAATGGAGATAGAGTTGGGATAAAAGATGGTTTTTGAACTACTGATGTTCTTGATGATGATGAGCTCTTGTCTGTACTTGGCCTTGTTTGACTAATCTCTCTACCAGGAGAGGCAAGGAGTCCAGTTATGGTTCTTGCCTCTCTTCTTGTTCTTTCTAAATTAGATAAGTTTAACCAACATCCTTTCACCAAAGTGTTTCTGGCTGTGAACATATAAATTATCCAGGTACAATTTTGAAATTATCAAGCTTTCTCTCTTTAAAATTGTTTCCAGTTTCAGAAAGATAAAACAGTAAAACTCGTTTATATAGAGGTGAGAGGTGTGGGAGTTTCACCTAGGGGAGATAAATCGATCAAGAATAATGATTAGGGGCTAGAAAGCATGGGGATACACCTTAAGTTACTATTTATCCAGTAGGTACAGGAACCTATGAGAGAAAATGGTTGAAAGGTTGAACCAAAATACGACACGTATCATACTTTAAAAAATGAATTTTGGAATTCGTAATTGTAAATTAATCTCTTCGAATCCGATCAGGATTCAGTTCGAATACAAAACTAGATCAGACTTCACCTCAGATATATACTAAGTTATATTTTTTCAAATTAGCTCTTCCAAAGTATCTTTGTAAGACCTAAAGGGGCTAGTGATGAGGTCAAATTTCTTTGGCACTAGTTTACTGCATATATCTGAAAGGCAGTTCGGACATATCCAATACCATACCACACTGAACAGTACGATATAGTGGATTGTGACTCAGCAAGTTGCTAGTCATTTCGTTTATTAGGCTTATAGTTTTATAGACCCGACCCAAGTCTATGATCCGGCTCGGAAGGCCAACGGGTCACAATACAAGTATAAATACCCCAACCACCTTCATTAATGGGGGTGATAAAATATTTACTGCTAGTACACACCTCTTTCATCTCTCTACATTTCACTCCAATATTAAATTCCTAAAAAGATAAAACTCTTTTACCTTTTCCTAATATACCCTTTGATAAAATACTACCCTCACCATTAGTTATTTGGCTCACTAGTCCATTAGATTATTATTCTATATATTATGACTTAAGTTCTTTGTAAAATACACAATTCCTAATTAATAAAATCATAGTCGTCATTTTTGTATCTTGTTAATTAGTATGCATGTTTTCATAACTCATTTTATAACTTCTACACATGTACTTGCCATGTTTGGTTTATGTACTAATTGTGAATATTTGTATGCTTTTGCAACTCATTTTGTACTAGTTTATTTTTTATAATATTTCTCGTTGTAGTTGGTTAGGTATGGTTTATGTATTGATTACGTAATGTTTACAGGTTTGCAAAACTTATATTGCAATAGTTTTCACAACACTTGCAACTGCACTTGGTTAGGTATGGCTTATATATTGATTTTGAATTTTTTTTTCCATGTTTTTTTTCAATTAATTTTGTATTAGTTTTGTAAGTTTCTACAGTTTCAGTTGGTTAGCATTATTTAAGATTAAATCTATGTTGTTTGCATATTTTCACAACTTATTTTGTACAATTTTTTACAACTTATTTTGAAATAGTTTGTGCAACTCAGCAGTTGAAGTAGGTTGGTGATTGATTAAGTATTGATTGTATGTTGTTTGTATGTTTTCGCAAATTAAATTAAACTAGTTTATGGAATTTATTTTGTACTAGTTTTGCAACTTATCCAATTTCAAAAGATCACTGACTCGTGAAGTGTTGATTGTGTGTTATTTACATGTTATACAAGTTAAATTAAACTAGTTTTTTTAATAATTTTTGTAACATGTTTTGTACTTCGTTTGTATGGCTCATATTGTACTAGTTTATACAATTCATTTTGTACTAGTTTTCAAAACTCATTTTTACTAGTTTTTCCAACTTATCCAGTTGTAATAAATTATAAGTAATTTGTTTATGATTTTTTGTTTTTGCAAGTTTATAAAATATGAATAACTTTTCACGCTCAAACACCCGTATAAAAAATAAAAAAATTTGTTGTAATTTTTAGATTATAATTGGCGTGCTTAATATAATGAACACAACACTAATTACTAAATAATACATACAAACTACTGCACACACATTATTCTACATTTATCCTTAAGAAAATATTGTTAGATTTTGGTATAAACTCATATAGGTTTTTCTTAATTTGTTTATGTTTCATATCAGTAAAAACTTTTACGTGAGTATTTTTTTTGAATAATTTTAATATTAATTTATTTTTAGATTATATAATCCATAAGGATAACTATATTTCTCTTTTTTATAATTTATAAAAGTTATCGCATTCGTATCAAATTATGACTAGTTTTATAAATATAGATTTCATAATTTCAATTACATTATAATTATAAGTTCGTTAAAGCTAATTTTGTGCAAATAGTGAATTCACAAGTTTAGTTATACTTCATTTCACATATATCAATTTTACAACTATTTGTTTAAAAAAATAACTATAGTGAATCATAAGCATATATAGTATAACCAATCCAAATGGAAAAACGTAATTATTTACTATGATTATTTCTTTTATAATCTTCTATTTTATCTTTCTTACAACAATTTCGTTTCCAGATGAAATTAATTTACATCAGTAGATGGAAAGATCCCAATTTGATTATTTTGTTTGAAAATAATCAACACAAGTGAAAATATTGCACTCTACAAATAAACAAGTTTCAATGTAATCAAATTTTCCGATCAATTGAGTTACTTTCGCAATTCAAAATAATCATGTTTATGCATATCAATCAAGCCAATCAAAATTATTAATTATAACTCACCAAAATCTATTTTTTCTAAATCAATTAAATATGCTTTGTAAGTACCTAAAATCACATTGGATTCTAAAATATATTCATAACATGATTCAATTAAAATTCCATTTGTGATATTTCGAGTTCTCAATAAAAATCCTAAACATTTGATTTAAACGTATTCGAATAAAAATTAAGGAAAACTTACTAATAAAGACTCATTCAGCAAACTTATTACGGATAAAGACTTACAAATTTTAAGAGACTTTATACCTTAAATATCATTCTATATAAAATAGAGTAACCAACTTCTCTTTCTTTGTTTTTTTTTCCTAATTTTAATTTTGAAATGTTTGTATCTTTTAAAGTGTAACTCGGAAAAAGAGTCCGAAAATACTATTGGTTTTTTTTAAGACGAACAAAACTAGTACCATTCATGATATGTTTTGAATTTTTTTAAAAAATATATTTTACACACATTTCTCAGTTATATGGTTTTGCATCTAATGACTGGTTTCACATCTATCAAAATAAAAAAGGTTTCGCGTCTATCAAAACAAAGAAGTTTCTCATCTAGCAAAATAAAGAAGGTTTCGTATCTATCAGAATCGAAAAAGGTTTCGCATCTACCAAAATAAAGAAGGTTTCGCATCTATCAAAATAAAGAAAGTTTCGCATCTAGCACAACGAAACAGGTTTCGCATCTATCATAACGAAGAAGGTTTCGCATCCTCTTCGCGAAACCCCAATAAATTTTAAAACTTTAAAAGTCTGTATCTTTTAAACCGTAACTCAAAAAAAATCTGAAAATACCGTTGGTTTTGTTTTTATAAGACGAACAAAACTAGTACACTCATGATATGTTTTGATTTTTTTTTAAACAAATAGTGTTTCGCATCTATCAAAGACGTGTTTTGCATCTACCATTACAGAAGAATAACATGTTTCGCAACTATCAGTAGGTACAAATACAAACGTTTCACATCTATCACAAAATATGTTTTGCATCTACCAGTGAAGAAACATACAGGTTTCGCATCTATACTTACTGAATTTGAACGTTTCACATCTCTTTCACTGAAAACACAAAAACTGTTACGCGACTGAAAATCCTAAAAACACAAAATAATACACTAAAATCAACGAAACACTAATACAATGCTACATATAAAATACATTGCCATAATTCAAACTCAAAACTAACAATAAATTCGACTCGAAACGAATGAAAACAGATTTTTAAAAAACAACGATTATGAGCTCAAATTCGAGTTTCAAACATACAAAACATCGAGTATCTTCTCATAATCAAGTAAAAACCCAAATCAAAATCATATGAAAACAAAAGAGAAATAAAAAAATCGAGTAAAAAATGAAAGAATCGCCTAATACAGAGTTGTTTTAGGGAAAATGTGAAGAATGAGTATAAAGCCTTTTATATTATAGAGTAAGAGTATTTAGGGTATTAGTGAGTCTTTAATGGTAAATATTTGACTAAACCGAATCTTTCTTGGAGATTAATGAAAATATGGGTTTTAGATATATAATACTTTGGATATTGGGTCTTATGGTACTTTACCCAAAAATTAATTGAAATTTTATTTTTAGTTTGGTTATTTTATCACTTTTAACCATTATTGAAAAAAAATCGATAATATTTATATAAAAAAGTCTAAAAAAATCAAATGATATTGTTTTTATAAATGTCTTTTTTGTTCAATATTAAAAAATATATGTTAGCATAATATTATTTAACCATGTTTGTTGTATATTATACATTATTTTGCTATGGTGGCGATGAAGTGTCTGTCCCAATTTGCTAATTTGCTTATGAAAGTGAAGGTGGGAAATAGTTTTCACTTAAACCCTACAAAGGTAAATTTAGTGTTATTACAATTTTAGTCTTTGATTTTTATAAATTTTGGTTCCGGTCGGCGTGGTAATGTTGGTCCAAACCGGTTCAAACGAGTCTGATCCGGTCTAATTCGGTTGGATTGTCCAGTCGAACATTTAACGAGACGGGTACTGATATATATAAATTGTGATCCGTATGCAGGTTGGGCTGTGTATGAATTTTTAATTTATTCAACCCGATTCGGTACGCAACTACAAACTATATATAAAAAATAAAAAATCTATTAAAAGTAATTTTAAATTTTGTAAAATATAACTAAAAATATACTTACTAATTATTAAAAGACTCACATTTATATGTTTTCCAATAATATAGTAATTATTACAACTTTTCATTACAAATGGTTGTAAATGGTTTCTTTTGAAAAAAGTATAGGTTCATTACAACTTTTCAAAATAACAGACTAGGTTGTACTATTAAAAATTCAAAATTTGAATTGTGGTTCGAAAATAGACTGACACATTTGAGGGTATTTCAAGAAGGAAAATATTAGCTGGGTATTAAAAATGAATTAGTTTGGTGAGATGGGTATTTAGTAGGCATAGAAAATAGTTGGGGTACTAGATGATTATAAGTTTGGTGAGAAGGTATTTAGTGTGACATTTCCCTTATAAATATATATTTTCAGATCATTTCCCATATATACTTTCAATCCTAATTTCTAACTTTTAAGTTCTTTTGATATTTTTCACTTCCGCTTAAAAATGTTGTCTTAAACTTTTGTTTTAAATTAAAATAAAATTAAATTTGAACTGGTTAGTAAAAAATAATGTTTGCGGATTCGGATTCGAAAATATTAAACTCATTGCGGGTCGGATCAGATTTGGATTCGAGTAAAAAACAACGAGCCCAAATGAATCGGCTCAAACCTGATCCGAACCATGCCCATTGTTATCCCTAGGTTTGGTTCTTTCAATATAATAAAAGTTAATATGGTTTAAAACAAAACCATTATGGATATTTTAATCAGGTGATCCAATTTAAAATGCAATATAAATTAAAATTGGGCAACGCTAAACCGAGACCCGTTTTGGTTATAATGAGACCCCGTTATAATGAGACCTTCTTCAGCTATAATGAGACCCCAAATTTTACTAAAATACCCTTAATATATAAACCTTTTTCAGCCGACTATCTCTCTTCTCTCTTTTCTCTTTTCTTTTCTTTAATGAAATTCAAGTTGCAGCTCCCATCACCGATCAAAATCAGAAAATTATTTTTCCTCTCCAATTAATCTCTCTCTCTAGAGAACTCATTTCCTAATCAAAATCAACAATAGCACCCCAAGCAGAAAAGAAGCCGACTGAGAAGAAGGTCGCTGAGAAATATCCCTTGGCCGCCATAGCAGCTGAGAAGAAACTAAAGGCCAGAAAGAAGTTACTAAAAGAAGCTGGTGCCGGAGCTGATAAAAAGAAGAAACGATCCAAGAAAAGCGTCGAGACCTACAAGATCTACATCTTCAAGATCTTGAAGCAGGTTCATCCCGACATCGGTATTTCCAGCAAAGCTATGGGAATCTTGAACAATTTCATCAACGATATCTTCAAGAAATTGGCTGGCGAGTCTGCGAAGCTTGTGTGGTACAACAAGAAATCGACTATCACTTCAAGGGAAATCCAGACTGCGGTGAGGTTGGTGTTGTCTGGTGAATTGAATTGGCTAAACATGCGGTATCTGAAGGAACGAAGGCTGTTACAAAGTTTACAAGCTCTTAGGTTATGGAATTTGGGGATTTAGGGTTTCTGGTTGTAAATTTAATTCAAACTTAGAATTCGATGTGTTATTTTCTTTCTTTTGGTTTTGTTATCTGATTGATGTTTCTGATTTCGCTATTAATCAAAGATCTTGATTTCAAATATTGATTTCTTTGATTTTTTTAAAAACAAATTGCAGCTCGCGTCTTATCTTGCCATCATGATGATCGGGTTTCGAACAAGATTGTCATTACCATGAGGTTGGGAAATATTTTCACAGTTACTAGTTTATTTCTTAATAGAAAATTATACAAATTACTGGTTCCACAGATTACTTCATTGTAATATAATTCTGTAATGAAAAGTCGGTATTAAAATATAATTAAAAAATAGAGAAAAGTTTTGTTAAAGAAGAGGAAGAAAATAGTTAGATTTTAATGTAATTCATTATTTGGGTATTAAATTAGTTTTAGAGAGAAGCTTGGTTGGAGAAGAGGAAGAAAATTGTTTAGATTTTTGGTCGCAAACTTGGTTTTATATGATGGCTCATTTTACATAAAATAAAATTAAAAAATTGATTTAAGGTCTCATTATAGCCAAATGGAGTCTAGATATAGCCTTGCCCATTAAAATTTTGATTAAACATTTTAATAAAAACTTACTTATAACTGAACTAATATTATAATTCTAATAGCCATTCTTTCATATAAGGAATTCATATATATTTATATAAACTATCATTTTTTATTAATGATTTGAAAAATAAATTATTCATATATTCGTACGGCCGTTTCTATCCAACTCAATTTTTTCGTACTATTAAATTATTGTCAATCTTCCAGTACGACCTACTCTTATCTCTCTTCTCCCCATTTCTGTATTAAAACCTGTCTTAAACTTCTAGTTCTTGTATCTAATTACAATTTAAAAACTCAACAATGTATAATAATAAAAGGTTAAATGTGTAAGTCAAAACCCAATGAATTACGAAGAATATATTACAAATTTATAGTATATAAATTATACAAATCTTAGTAATGAAGCAATACGACTGGTAGACCGTTAACCAGTGTTGCCAATGCCATTACTTATTTTGTACGTCTTCATGTTGTTTGTGTGGAGTAGTTTAGGCTGGTGCCGACAATTGACAATTAGACCATTGTCGGGTTAAAGTGGTTTTGAATTGTTCTCGTCGTACGTTCAAGTCCACGACTGTAAAGATACGTGGCAGTCTAACACAGGAAGAATCATGTATAATGTTTCAGTTAAATAAAATTAAAATTAACAAACATATTAAACAAAATAAAAAAAGTTGAGGTAAATTTCGAAAAATAACGTTTAGAGTAATAACGAAACGGAAGAAGTTGATCAAACAATGTCCGAACAACCAAACAAAATCATTAAGATCGAAAATCATGGTTCAAACCTTGACCAAACAAGTATAATAGTGCAAAGCTATTGTGCTAAAACCGACATGAACAAACAAGTATAATAGTGCAAAGCTATTGTGCTAAAACCGACGTGAATAAAAAAACGCTTGAGAAAAGAGATATCAAGCTATAAGGAAGAAATGGTTGTTACAAAACACAAAACAAAATGAATAAGTCTTTTTAAAAAGAATACCATAAAACATTGGTGTCAAAGAATTTTAACCGAAAATTGGATATCATACGGTACGATATTGCAGAAGTGAGGGTTAGAGAAGACCTCAAAATTCTAGCATTCCTCTCATATCAGAGGTGGTAGAAAATAATACCAATAAAGGCATGCTAATAACCCACTCAAGCTTTATTAAAGTGATTTATGAAAATTAGATATTTTTTAAGTTTGGTTTTATTTGTATTACATGGTTTTTAATGTCTTAGTAAAATTGCATTTTGATTTTTGCATGCGTAATCTAATTAGGAGTAAAAATAAAATTACGGTGAATTATGAGTTGCATTTTTTATTTAATTAAATGCTCGTTATTTTGGATGTTTTTAATAGACCAACACCAATTAAATTTTTCATTCATGGATGCTTTCGCTACGTATTATTAGATCCAAATGAATTGAAGTGATCCAGAAATCACTACGTTTATTATTGACAGAGGATTACATTGTTATCGAGTTATGCATTTTCGTCTTAAGAACGATGAAGCCACTTATCAAAGATTGGTGAATAAATCTTTGTCAAACAAATTAGGAGGATTATTGAAATATACTTAAAAGATATGTTAGTAAAAAGTACCAATGATGAAAATCAAATACACGATTTTGAGGAATTATTTTCGAATTTGAGAGCTATTAGTTTAAAATTAAACCCTAATAAATGCACATTCGGAGTTCGGTCAGGAAAAATCTTGGGATATATAATACGTAAAAACAGGATGAAGCTGAACCAACACAGTTGAAAGCTTTGATAATCATGACTTCCCCTCGGTCAATCAAAAGGTGCAGATTTTGACGGACAGGTTGGAAACTCTAAATGGATTTATATCTAGAGGTCTTTGGATAATTTTGCTCCATTTTTTCAGGTGTTGAGGCAAGCTAAGGAATTCGCATGAACACCAGAGTGCGATGTAGCATTTGCAAAAATTAAAGAACATTTGTCCTCTCTAGAATTTTTATCTAAGCCATTTTTAGGTGAGAAGTTGTTTTTGTATATCACAGTCTCAGATTACGCTGTAAGCACTATTTTAGTAAGGGAAGTAGAATGGTATCCATGACTGACGTACTATGTGAGCAAAAGTTTTCTTGTTTAAGAAAAAAATATTTAAAGTTAGAAAAATTAGTTATAGCTTTGGTTGTAGCTGCTCGAAAAATGCGTCATTAATTCCAAAATCATTCAATTATAGTTAGAACTTCGTTTCGATTGAAGAATGTATTGGAAATTTTTGGAGAGAATGATAAAATGGTTTATGGAATTGGGAGATTATGACATTGATTTTAATCTTTGAACAACTATCAAGAGTTAAGCCTTGGTAGATTGTCTCGTCGAATTTCATTCAGAGTGGTGTGATGAATAGAGAAACGATATAGATGAATTAGCTTCAACTGACTAATGGGTAGTTATAACTTATGGAGGTTCAATTATTTTAGGACCAGGAGCAGGAATTCAGTTGGTAGCCCCATCTGGGGAGGTTATGTATGAAGCTATATAGATCGAATTTAGAACATCGAATAACGAGGCAGAATACAAGGTAACATTGGAGGCTTGAAAATATTTGTGGAGCTTAAAAAAATACGTTTGGAAGTTGATTCGCAGCTTGTAGCAAACCATATGTCATGAATATTTGAAGTTAAGAAAGATTAACTTATTAAATATTTGCGAGAATTGAGAGGATTGGTAGTCCTGTCTGTTGATTTAATGATTGAACATATCGACCAGGGATAAAATACTATTGCAGATTCTTTGGAAACCATTACTAATTCTAAGGGAAATATAAACTTGTCAATACTTCGAGAAGGTCTTTGTGGCCACTACGGAAGAGCATAGAAATCGACAGTTTGATTTAAGAGAATTTTTACTCAAAAATACATTACCACTTGATAAGAAGCTAGCTCAAAGACTACGATTTAGGGCACATGGGTTTACCATCCTTGCGGGATTTTTGTATAAGAAATCTTTGAGTTGACCATTGTTGAAATGTTTGGGGAAAATGAATCTCAAATAATTTTGTCCAAAATGCACAACGGAGAGGGTTTAGCTCATTGTTGTTTCAAAACTCTAACAAGAAGTATCTTGTTGACAATTTATTATTAGCCTACCAAATGAGTGACGCTAATAATCTAGTTCGTAGTTATGATACTTATCAAATATTTTAAAATACCATTCATATGTGAGTTTGCCGCTAGATTTAATTTTTGAGGTGCTTCCCTTTTATAGATGGGAGATAGATTTGGTTGAACCGCTACTAATTAATTTTGGAGGGCGACATACTATTATTGCTGCAGTGAATTATTTTTTCGAAATAGGCATAAGCATTACCTTTATCATGAACAAAAGCTAAATATGTCATCAATATTATTTTATTAATATTTGTTGTAGATTTGGGTGCCTCATATAATTTCCACAAGTAATGGACCTCAATTTAACAATAAATAGATGACATCCTTTTGTTTTTTAAAAGAATCAACAGTGTTTCTCAACAACTTTTCATTCACAAGTAAATGACAAAGTGAAGGTCACTAATAAAACTATATTGGATGATTATAAGAAACATTTGGAAGGCACAACTAGAAAATGGCCTAATTATCTTCGATGGTGTTACGGACCTATAGAACAACACCTCGAACTGCAACTCAGGAGATTCATTTTGCCCTAATCTATGGGATGGATTCGGTGAGCCCTCCAGAGTCTAATCTTCCATCTTATAGAGTACTTAACTATTCTGAGGACAAAAATGGGGAGGCTAGACGAGCAAAACTTGATTTGATAGAAGAAAAAAAGATAAGGGAAAATTCGAACTCACGTCATTACCAAAATTTAATGAGAAGTCGTTACTCTACCAAAGTAAGAATAAGGGATTTTAAAGTAGGTGATAAAGTTTTGAGAAATGTATTTTTTCATATCAAATAAAATAAGCTGGGTAAAATGGCTCCAAAATAAGAAGGACTATGTGTAGTGGTCAAAAATATCAAGTCGTAGACATATCGCATAAAAGATAAAGATGGGAGACCACTACAAAACCTGTGGAATATTAAAAATTTGTGACTGTATTATGAGTACTTTTCTGAGAATCTATGAAGGAATTACTTTCATGTACATATCAGCCAATGGCATACTCTTTACTTTCCTCGTGGCTCGATAAGATTTTAATGAGGTTCATATATAGCCTGAATTATGAGCACAATAATGTTTTGGCCAATAAATCAAGTGTGCAGTGTCTTTGTGACAGACATAAAATCAATCTTATATATATGAACTTTTTTCAACATCAAATTTAAAATTTATTATTATTAAAATATAAGGATTTTTTTGTAAACTAAAAAAGGATTGATCACCTTTGAAGTAATTTATGGAAAATATTTTTTCTAAGTGCCAATGTGTGTGATAATATTATCCGAAGTGATAATGTGTGTGGCAATATTATTTGATGAATTTTTTTAAGCATTTAAGATGATGTGTGATGGTCATAATAACATAACATTTGAAACCAAAATACAAACAGTGATATGCGATGGTCATTTACAAAAACATAAAAAGTTTCATATGATGATTACTAACCAAAATATATGAAGGGATAGATAAACACACAATTTGTAAACACAAAATACAATTTATTATTACTTGTCTTTGCCACAATTCGAATGTTTATTTGAGCTGTTATTCAAGGAACTACCCTTATTTTTTAGAGTTCTCTCTTCCTAACAAAGTGAATATGTTACTTTCACTTTCTTCAAATTCTAAGTTCTCTGAATCACTCACGACAGTTATAAAAGCATCTTTAGGATGTTGATTTCTAGAACCATATACCAATACTCTGTCATGTTTAACTTCAATTTTTTTTATGGAACTCAAGAATCATAGAGATTTTGGCTTCTTTTTTGCGAGATTTTAAGGTGTTCATACAGTCGTTAACATATGCGTTCAAAGCCGAAGTCATAGCAGCAACATTTTATTCTTAACTTCAATTTTAAACAATTTCAAATTTTTTAAGGATTTCTCTTTTCCTTCTTCACTCTCTTCATACAAAGTATGGAGTGCATCGAAGTTAACATGCTCTTATTGTATTTTTTCTTTGTGTTTTGTGATTATGTGGTTCAATTTTTCTTTGGGCTTTACCGTCAAATGCTCCTTCATTTGCATGGCGACATTATGTCATCCACCTCTATCCTTTTGAAATAATTGGAATAGATTGTTTTTGAGCTTCTTCAGCCTATTTTTTGTTCTATGCGGTTTTGTTTCTTAAAACGGATGAAAATTTTAGACATCGTTTCGTACTGATCCAGAACATTTTTGTAACCAAAATAATGAAGGGATAGATAAATATAAAAAAAAATCAACATAAAATATAATTTATTTTTACATGTCTTCGCCACCATCGAAGGTTTATTTGAGGTGTTATTCGAGTAACTGACCTTATTTTCTAATTTCTCGCTTCCAAACAAAGTGAATACGTTACTTTCATTGTCTTCGGATTCTGAGGTCTCTGAATCACTTACGACACTTATAAAAGCATCTTTAGGACTTTGGCTTTCTAGAACCATATACCCATACTCTATTATGTTTAACTTAAGATTTTTTTATGGAAGTCAAGAATCATGGAGATTTTGGCTTCCTTTTTGCGACCTTTTAAGGTTTTGAGATAGTCGTTAACACATGCGTTCATAACTGAAACTATTGAAGCAACCTTATATTTCTCAACTTCAACTTTGAACAATCCTAAATCTTTCAAGGCTCTCTTTTTTCCTTCTTTACTCTCTTCTTACAAAGTATGGAGTGTATTGAAGTTAACATGCTCTTGTTGCAATTTTTTGTTATGTTTTGCAATTAGGTGGTGCAATTTTTCGTTGTGTTTTGCGATCAGGTGGTGCAATTCTTCTTTAGGATTTGCAGCCAGGTGCTTCTTCATTTTTATGGCAACATTGTGCCATCCATCTCTATCCATTTGAAATACTTAAAATTGATCAATAAATTATTTTTGAGCCACTTCATCCCATCTTTTGTTGTATGCAGTTTTTTTCTTAAAACGGATGAATTATTTAGCCATTACTTCGTACTAATCCCGAACATTTTTTGCTTTCTTACTTAAAGTTTTGACATTCCTCTCAAGGGTTGCAAAAGGTCGGACCATATTGTGCAATGTCATAGACTCTTCATCGGTGAGGTATAAAGGATTTTTTTTCTCTAATACAGATTTTTGAAGATGGTTCACCGAAGGTCATGGTGATTGGTTTTCTTACAAGGACATTTCTTGATCTTCGGTATGATTGTTTAGTAAATCTTTGATATGAGTTTTAACAGTAATCTATGCGGTATTAACAACTTAATTTTCATTCACTTGGAATTTTATTTCGGAGTCGAAAAATTGATGGCCTTGATTCTTCTTTTCAGTTCCACCAGTCTCAACTGTTGGATTTGAGGATGAGATATCAATAACTTGTTCGGCGATAGTTTCGGTATAATTTTTTGAAAAGTAAGGTTTCTTTTTGAGAATTTTATTGGGCCCAACGGAACCCAAAGACCCAATTCAAGATTTATGGATAGACAACTAACTCATCGACACCACATAAGAGAGAAGTTTCTCCTATAAAAGGTAAGAGAAAAGAAATAATTTCTGGAATCCTACATTGTTTACGAAGCGTAGTTGACTCTAACTGATCAAAATATTCATATTGAACATTATTAAGTGCAATAAAATATTCAGGAATAATGTATATGAGGTTTATACGAAGAGTAACAGTCATTTCTGCATGCAATGTGATAATTTCACTTGTCTTTTTTTTGCCTTACACTTTTTTCCATAAGATTCTCCTTAAAATCGGGAGTTTGTGTATTATCAACCACTTGACTTTCTGAATCACTATTTGTTTTTTACTTAGAGTTATCTATTTCATTGAATGGTTTATCTTGAAGTTGGGGAGGTACCTTTGAACCATCGGGTTCATTTTGAATTTGGGAAGGTTTCTTCAAAACAACGTGATCATCATGAGAAATGAGATTTGGGTTACTTTATTGTGTGGTGGTAGTATTTGATTTAGGATGATGTTTTTTCTTTGAGATGTTTAGCTCATCGGATTATCACATGGTAATGAATTAAGTTTTTTTATAAGACTTTTGCGGACAAGCTATTTGTGTTAGGTCAGAAGGATTGTTGAAAGACGGACCGAGATCGATATAAGATGATTATTTCTTTTCTAGGTGGTCAGGGATCGTAAGTAAACATTTGGATAACATGAAGAGGTTTATCATAGACTATCCCTGCAACTCTTTTCACAATAGTAAGACAGTCTCAAACATTTTTAGATCAAATATAAACAAAGAAAATAGTAAATTAAAAGTGAAAGAAAAACTGATACACACATGGATGAAACACGGTGACGATGGTGATTTTTAATGAGGAATAAGGTGGAAAAGTAGGTTTTATAGAGGAGATAGTTGAGCATAAGCTTTCTCTCTCTATCTCTAGAATTAATTTGGGTAAAATGTTTAGTGAAATAGAAATAAATTTATAAAAAGGTTGTGATGATGGGTTATGTGATTTTTAAAAGAGAAGCTAAAGAGTTGAGCAAATGGCCATTGGTTATCAATGATTTGATGTTTAACGGATATCTAGTGATAACGATTTGAGTAGTTTAACATGTGCAAGATGTGTGAGAACAAAAGATACAACTTTCTACCAACTTATATTATTTTCTACATGGTTCTTAAAAATTAACCTTCAAATAAATTCAGAGGAGCTGTAAGTTTTGCGTGGTCTTAATATTAGAAAAAAAAATATGATCAATTTATTTATAAGGATAAGACGAGTCTTCTTCGAATATATAAACCATTTTAGAAAATCATTGATAATATCACCTTAGATTTCTTTGTCTAAAATATTGTTTAGGGCGTTTCCGACGAAAAACTGAAATTTACCAAAAGAATTGTTTAAGGGCGTTTTTGACGAGGAAACTGAAACTGACCAACAAGCTACAATTTTAGTTATTCACGTGGGCTACTTATATGGATACAAATAAATGAAGAATAAAAGTGATTATTTTGTATTGAGTAAAAGAATAAACAAACATTAGTGTGTTACATATAACAAACCACCTCTAAATAAATGTATCTTTGATAATGTTCATTGAATCTTTGAACCATTTTGTCTCCTAAAAACTCTTAAAATTAAATTATACATCATATTTGATTTTATTTTTCACTCATGGAACAAAACTCTTCTAAGATAAATATTAAAAAAATTAAATAATTATAAATAATTTAATTTCAAAACCATAAAATTTAAAGTTATCTTTTTCAAATCTTAGATTATTATGGATAATAGTTCTGATTATCGATGGTCACCCGTAGATTATTCTGATGGTATTTTAGAGTAACTTTTTAATTAGTAGGAGAACAATTCGGAAAAAATCAAAACCAAATATAAAAATAATAGCAAAAAATAAGCGATACTACATGTGGTAAAACTACTCCAAGAGAAAGTATGGGGTAACAAGTCTGACCAATACAATACAAGTAGTAAAGTTTAAACTTTTTAATAACCCAAGAAAAATGGTCCGGGAAGTACCGACCTGCAGGCAGGGCCGGCCACGTATACTCTAGTAGGTCCCACTAATACTGAGGCTGCAGCCGTCTCAATTGCATGTCTCTGCTACCTTACACATGGTTGTATATAATTGGCCAAAACAATCCAATAGAATAAAATTTTATTTTATTAAATAAATCAAAAAATATATTTTCAATTTCAGAACCTTATTATATATTTTAATTTTATATATGTATTCTAATCTCGTTTACTAATTTATATATATTTTGTTTGTATAGGTAAAAATAACTTTAGAGAAACCAAAAGTATTTGTTGGATATTATTATTATTATATGCAGTCAATGATTGAGAGCTTAATAAAATAAATTTAATGTCAAATTGTCAATAATCATACTGAAAACAACCATTCTACCAAAGAAAATAATAATAAATAAATGAATGAATAAATAACATATAAAAGAAAATAATTACAATTCCATGTCTTCTCCTTCATGGACAACAGAGAAACTTCCGCCTATCAGGACTTTCTCTCGTGTTTCTATCTCTCTACAATTCTAAACGGACTTCCTCCTTCTATCATGTACGTTTCTTTCTCTCTCTACAACTTTTCCATAAAAAACGAGAAAAACCCCACCTTTCTCTATCTTTCCTTTTCAGTAATTTCTGATTTCGTCAAAGTTTGAACTTTTGCAATTTTGGGTTACTTTTAAACAGATCGTATTGTATTGAGTGTGGTTGATTTAAACAAAGCTTTTTGGGTTTTCATAGTTGAGTATGAGCGTTCTTTTTTATTTCCTGAGGTTCGTTTTTGTTTTCTGTCCGTTTTCTTTTTGGGTTTAGTTTCTGGGTTTGATGGCGGGTTTTATATGTTCTAGGGTTTTGATTTTAGTAATTGTTTTTGGGTTTTAAAGTTTGGATCTTTGGAGTTCTGAGTTCGTTTGAGTTAGTACTTTCTTTGCTGTTTCATCTGAATTCTGATTTCTCCTCTATATCTTCTGTTTCTGTTGATAGATTCTACGAAAGAATGAAATTTTAATCTATATTAGAATAAAAAGGGGAAATTTGCGTTTTCAATTTGATGTATATGTTTTTAAATTTGAAATTTTGAATCGTGAAACCTCTTGGATTTTATTGTTAGTCAGATTAATTAAGGGTATATCAATGTATATATATATATATATATTGATATATATATTTGGTTGATTTTCAAAATTCAATTCTGTTCCGCTATTTTCTCTCCCTCTTTTTTTCTAAGGATAATTTGGGCCCACTCTTACTTAATTCATTTATATGGGATATTTGTTGTTGATCTTAATCTGGACTTGAGTTTTGTATAAAATCATTTACTTTTTACTTTGCAGCAGTTTTACAGGATTTAGTGGAATTAGCAAGAGAGTGAGTATATTCAAATGCTAAATTTTGGAAGAAGCAGAAGTCAAGGAAGGCCTATTAGACCCATGTCTCTTGGAGGTTAGATTGGATTAGCTATATTTATTCTGTAATCCTGTTATTGATTTTATTTTATTTGATAAAAAAGTTGAAATTGTTTGAATTTCATGGTGTGTGTTTCGGTGTTTATCAGAATTAAACAAGTGACTGAATCATAAGGTGGTGTTTTTTTGGTGTGCAGGTATGGATTATGCAGACCCTAAGAGGAAGAACAATCTTCCAGCAAAGATTATTTTGGCTGCTTCCCTTACAGTCTTGTGCATTATTGTGCTTACGCAATCTCATACTCTTAGTGGTCCAAGTGCGGTATGTTTTTGAATGTTTTGATGCATCCCTTACAAGTGTTTGTTTCACTTTTTTCTAAGTTCTAAGTGTTGTTTTGTTTTGGGCCTTTCAGTTCTCGCGAAGGGAAGCAGGAGTAACTCATGTTCTAGTTACAGGTGGAGCTGGATTTATTGGTTCACATGCGGCTTTGCGCCTTCTAAAAGAAAATTACCGTGTAACAATAGTGGTATGCAATAGGGATACATTTTTGTGTTATGTTTGTTTTCTAACCTTACCTAATTAACAGTAAGCTTTTTTTTTCGGTCATAACAGGATAACCTTTCTCGTGGAAATCTTGGTGCGGTCAAAGTTTTACAAGGATTATTTCCAGAACCCGGGAGGCTTCAGTTTATTTACGCCGACTTGGGAGATGCAAAATCTGTATCCTTGACTTAACAATAATATGAAATCGTTCATAAGTATTGTTCTTCTAATGTTTGTACTTGTTTTATTTTTATTTTCCTTAAGCGGATGTTTCAGGTTGATACAATATTTTCAGAAAATGCATTTGATGCTGTGATGCATTTTGCAGCTGTTGCGTATGTTGGAGAAAGCACACTAAACCCTCTTAAGTATGTATTTTGCTTTTATTTTCGCAACTATTTTCTTTTGAAATGATTTAGACTGGCCTGAAATGCGTTCCAACAACTCTTTTCAAATTTTATTCAGGTATTATCATAACATTACGTCAAATACTCTAGTAGTACTAGAGACTATGGCTGCACATGGTGTTAAGACTTTGATTTATTCTAGCACATGTGCGACGTACGGAGAGCCAGAAAAGATGCCGATTACTGAAGTTACTCCACAAGTGAGACTTTATAGATCCTTACTCTCTAATTTTGGATTTTGGTCTCTTCCGTTTGAGTGAAAGGAAATAGCTTAGCTCATTTGTTCGCACGTTCCTAACTATTCAATCTCAAAACACGTCGCTCATTAGTTTATTGGAATAATTTCAGGTCCCGATTAATCCGTACGGAAAAGCTAAGAAGATGGCTGAAGATATAATACTGGACTTCTCTAAAAATTCTGACATGGCAGTAATGATCCTGAGGTTAGTATTTCGGTTGTACAAAACAAGTTTTTATCTCGGCTTTATAAAGGAATTGATACATATTGTAATGAACAACTTGGCAGATACTTTAATGTGATTGGGTCAGATCCAGAAGGTAGGTTAGGGGAATCCCCTAGACCGGAGTTACGTGAGCACGGAAGAATTTCAGGTGCTTGTTTTGATGCGGCTCGTGGAATCATCCCCGGCCTCCAGGTATTTAATCTCAAAATATTAATCCAGTATCAAAATATTGTCTGTTTTATCTGAAAAGGACGTAGAGGTTATGATACAAAATCGGTTTCTATCACTTGTGAGTTTCGCTGTCATTTGATTACCCTTATCTGGCATTGGTTGGACAAGTTCTGTCGAGTTGACTATCTATATAGTAAAGTTACAAGGTCTGTCTGTGCCATAGACATATAGTATTGTACATTATGGTATAGTCTATAAGAATATATGCTTGTATGTTTTATTATATCTACCTGTTATATCACATGTCAACCACCATTTCTATTGCAATTGATAGTCAATGGCAAACGGTTTTTACTCTGTTCTAAAATTAGCCCCCTGATTGCGAAACGTTACACTAGTGGTCCCTAAGTTATAAAAGTTATTATAAAACTTAGTCCACTTGAGTTATTAGAATCAAATTCGGCGAGTTCTCATGGGAGACTAATGGTGTAACATTTAGAAATTGAACCTCTGCAAAGCTTCATTGTTGATGATATTGTATACGTTGGCTTGGACTTGACATCAGATTAAAGGAACTGATTATAAAACAAGTGACGGAACTTGTGTCCGGGACTACATTGACGTCACGGATCTGGTGGATGCTCACGTCAAAGCTCTTGAAAAGGCACAGCCACGTAAAGTCGGGATCTACAATGTTGGTACCGGCAAAGGTAAATATTCTTTATAGGTGTCGTGCCGATCCCAATTCAAATTCAAATAAATATATCTGACAACGTGTGTCCCCTGTTGAGCAGGTAGTTCTGTTAAGGAGTTTGTGGAGGCATGTAAGAAGGCAACCGGAGCGGACATCAAGGTTCAGTTCTTGCCGCGCCGACCTGGTGATTATGCTGAAGTTTACAGTGACCCTTCTAAGATATTGAGAGAGCTCAACTGGACGGCACAACACACTAATCTTCAAGAGAGCATTAAGACTGCATGGAGATGGCAAAAAGCACACCGCAATGGCTATGAAGTCGTTGCTTAGCTGTGGCGTACGGCCATGAATAGCTTACTCTAGTTCAACTGCACAGACCAATACACAAGCCCTGTCGCCGACACGTGTATCTCTTGCATTTTAGTTGAAGAAGGGTTTGATTTAAGTGAGTTTTTTTATAATTTATTTTATTTTATTTTATTAAATGTTATTGGTTGCTAAAATAATCATGAAAATAGGATGGGATAGTCTTAGGGAGCAGGTATTCATAACATGTATTTGGACACACAAAAGCTTCACAGAATAATAAATTGCCTATTTCTCATATATATTTAATTTGTTCTTTTTGGTTATTTTCAGAATGTTTCATTATTAAAATTGTAACTTATATTGGTAATAAAATAGTACAATAAAATCTTCAAAGATGGATTCATCTTCTATTTTGATACGAGGATCAATGGGTTTCAGGTAGGTTTTCATTTCTTTACTTGAAAACTAAAGATGGATTATGCAATGGTTTAACATGAGTGTTTGATGGTGTTGGTTCATGAATAGAAAAGCGACACACAATTGTGGAGGTTGACATTGGCCTGGCGTGCCACACCAACTTATGTCATGGCTGTTGCACCATTTTATGCTTGCAAAAAAGTGCATTTTCGAACATAACGTCCTGTGGTTTGGAAACAGAATAGCATAAGTATTTGTAGTCGTAGTTAAATGAAAAGTTGGGACAACAAAATACTCTGTCCAGATTTTCGAGTTATATATACTGTTCAGAAGTTTCAAGTAAAACTCCGAAGTTGATGTGAATAGCATGATAAACATTCTGGGTATCTAAGAGCATCCCAACAGATACGCTAATTGCCAGTTTAAAGTAAATTTAACTATTATATATAATTTTTTTTTTCAACAGATACGCTAAAAGACTATCTATATTTATTAGCTTAAATTAAGGTAGCTATATTTACTTTCCTTGTTTTTCTCTTATTATTTTATGGATTTGTAACTAACTTAAATATACCTTATCAGTTGGAAGAAAAAGATAATATTTAAATTTACATTACCTAAATACTATCTATATTTACCTAAAAGATAGAGTATCCGTTAGGATGCTCTAACGACGTGGGAGGGTAACGTGGGTCTTTTCCGGTACAATCTGATCGGTTTCTTATGTGGCCCGAACCTATAACAGCTCAGGTAAAGGTTTAAAAATTATAACCCACAGACGGACCGGATTTGGATTTTAATTCATACAATCCGGTTCAATCCGAAAATAATAAAAAATAATCCATAATATATAAAATAAAAGTAATATAATATAATATATTTAAAATAAAATAATATAGATATAAATTAGGGTATGGCTATATATACCCAAAACGGGTTTAAGTATACCCAAAAAACGCAGTTGACTTTTGTTTGACTTTTTTAGGACGAAAAAACCCTTGTACTTTCATTTAATATCCGAATTGCCACTAAGTAAAAAAAAATACTAAGTATATCCTAGATACACCCAATTCACAAAACAATCTATTTGGTTATGTATACCCAAAAAAACACAACTCTCTATTAGATCAAACCCCATATTACTACAACTTTGTGAAATTCTTCAAATTGTTCTTGAACATTCAAAGTTGCCTCAAGAACATTCAAACTCTTTTTAATTTTTTTAAACTTCTTCTAATGAAAACGCAAAATCAAAACTTGTTTTTTTGAAGTTTTTTTTAAAAAAAATTAAAAATTTAATTACTAAAAAAAATCATAATTTTAGGGTGTTTGGAGGCCATTTTCCGACCAAAATTCGGCCGGAAAATGGCCATTTGCCGGCCAAAATTCGGCCGGAAAATGGCCTCCAAACGAAGGCTGAGTGTACCATAAGTACAGGGGGGGCGTACCGACCGGTACACCCCCTCTGTACCTATGGTACACTGTACCATAGGTACAGAGGGGGTGTACCGGTCGGTACGCCCCCCGTACCTATGGTACGCTCAGCTTTCGTAAATGGCCATTTTCCGGTCGAATTTCGGCCGGAAAATGGCCTCCAAACACCCTAAAATTCTGATTTTTTTTACCTAATTCAACCATAACCCTAAATTTTGATACTAAGACTAAGTTTTTATATTTTAGTTCGCCGGATTTTAGTTCGCCGGATTTTAGTTCGCCGGATTTTAGAGAGAACTTGAAGGTTTTAGAGAGAAGTTAGAGAGTGTAAGAGAAAAAATGAGGTGGATAAGATTAGTAAAAAAAAAAACCTTATATACCTAGAAAAGGGTATTTTTGTCAAAATTTGGGTATACTTAGATCACCTTTGGGTATACTCAAAATTGGGTATACTTAAACCTGAATTGGGTATATATAGCTTGACCCTATAAATTATCATATTAATGTCTCTTAGGGCATACTAAATTGGCTCGATTAACCTCTCTCATCCTAAATAGACGGATTCAAATTTGAAAATGTTAGGTCCAAAATGTGTTGGACCGGATCCAAATTTCAATTAAAAGAACCGATCCGAACAGATGGATTTAAACATAACCCTCACAAAATATATCATCCCTAAACAATAGCAAATTTTGTGAAAAATCTCCAAAATTTCTTCAAATTTTCATGTAAAATTTTGGAATAAAACATTCTTGAGTTTCAACAAAACAAAAAAAAAAGATTTTGGTTTCATAAGATTATCCTCTGAAGTACGTGCAATTTAAAATATTATTCGCTAGCCAAGCATGTCTTTAGAAAATATATAACTATTCATTTTGAGATCATACCTATTGATTTTTAATTTCTAACCCATATCTATTTTTAAATATTTAATGTTAGGTACGGTTTTTTACTAGTCAGTTTTACTAAAATTAAGAGGGTAAATTTATATAAAAAATTATCTCATGGCACCAAAATCAGCAATAAAAATACCGACAACTCGATTTTCATATTGTTTTTACCATTTTGACCAAAATCCAACTGGTTCTTTAGAAGGTTAATTTTTTCTAACGTGTATTTACGTATCACCAATAAAGAATAAAACATTATTGTAAATTTTTTATACTTTACATGGTATCATAATCATTAAGGCTTAAAAACAATTCTTGATCTAGATGGAAAATGTGTGATTTATTGAGGTCATGTAATAAAAAAAAATCACAGAACATAAACTAAACGAGTCTAGTTATTTAGATTGAAGTACCATTTGTATATATTTACGAAGTATAGAGAAAAATGATCATTTGACAAAAAATCTTCGTAGAAATGGTACAACAAAAAACTGGGCACATGATGCTGCTCACTTTTTTTATAAATACAAAACTAGATTATCGTTGATGTATTAAGTCTATTTAATCACTCTGAGTATGTTGAGGAGCTAATGAAGTATTTAGAATTTTTATATGCGGATAAATGTAATATTTTTGGTATCCATGATGTTTGCAAAGCCTTTTACCGTACTGAAAAACAAGATAAGTCTCTTACGACATATTTTATGGAGCTCAAACATATTTATAAAAAACTTAATATCTTGTTCCATTCAATACTGACATTAAAATTCAACAATTACAACGAGAATAAATGGTTGTAATGAGTCGTTTTTTTGTATTCCTACAAAGTTTGAAATTGTTAAATCTCAAATTCTTGTCAGATTTAAGATATCATCTCTACATGAAAAGTGTGCGAGAACTCTTCAAACCAAAACCTCACATACATCACAACATGTAATTTTTGCATTAGTCACCTACAATAGATGAGGTGTTTCTGATAATCCTGGTGGTAATGACAGTCATGATGGATATAGTTATCGTGGTGGCGCATATGGTTATAGCCTTATAGGATTCATGGTAGATATGGTGGTCGTGGTGGATACAACGATCATGGTATTCATGATGGGTACATCAATCGTGGTTATACTAGTTGCACTAGTCACAATAGATATAATAGACACAATCATCATGGAGAGTATAGTAATCATGTTGATACTTATAGTTATGAAATATATGGCTTTCGAGATTTAAACAATACATTATTTTTTTACTGTGATGAATGTGGTCACACAACATGGACTTGTCCATACTGATGAGTCTGAATGTTGCTACCTCTCCGGACGGGGACAGTTCGAACTAAGATCACTGGATCGGACAGGACAGTTCGAACACTAAGTGCATTGAACTGTCCGAATTATGACTAAAGTACTTAAAAACATAAACACTTCTTGACTAAGCTGCTTGCTCTTCTACTAAGAGCTCATGGGTCTTTGAACATGACCCGGGTCCATTAAACATAACCCGAAAACCCATAAAAGCCCAAATATAAGGGTATGAATACCCAACCACCTGCATTTAATATGGGTAATTAAAATTAAATACAACTAGGCTGCTTAATTCTCGCTCTACTCTCTACTCAAACATTAAACACGTACATACCTCCAAAAACTCTAAACCAAATTACAAATTTACCCTCAGACAAAAATTAACCACACCAAATTGGCGACCACAGTGGGAGCACGAAGGTGCCTGAATCAAGCATTCGAAACCAACAAGAAAAGTCAGTCCGAATGAATCCGGACGCCCCGGAAGTACCACCAGCTTTGCTCGAAGTGGTGGGTGAAAACGATGAGTACACCATCGAGGAGCGCGATAGGTTAAAAGGTGAGATAGAAGCTCTGAGGGCAGAAAAGGCTAAGATGGGCATGAAAGAAAAACCAACAGCATCAGTTGCTCATCATACCGATACCCTAGAGAGCATGAGCCTTCAAAGACTCATGTGAGTACCAAAAAGACTCATGTCAGCTCCAAAAAATCTCACCGGTCTAAGCCAGTGGAGAGTTCTGACTCAGGCTCAGAATCTTCTGATAGCTCCTCGGATGAAGATGGAGTTGAAGAGTCCTTGTCCTATAGCAGCGATGAGGGCCGAACTAAAAAGAAGCAAAAGCTGATAAAAAAATATTCAAGAAAAAGAGATAGACATGGAAAGTTGAAGAAGAATATTGGCAAAGGGTCATCTCACAGCTGGAGGCATGTAGACCGGATGCTGATGGATCCTTTTGCCTTCCACGATAAACCAGGTATCTTTGCAACTCCCAATGAGGATACTGTGTTCAGTCGTGGTCGGAATTGGAGACAATCTCCATTATCTTCCAAGATTCTGTCCGGAAACCTCCCTAAGAGGTTTGACAGCACTAAAATGGAAAAGTACGATGGCAGTACTGATCCGGAGAACCATTTGGAGCAATTTAAAAACTTCATGATGAACTTTGATGATGACGACAAGCTACTTTGTAGAGCATTTTCCCAATCTTTTACGGGGAGTGCTCTAAAATGGTATAACAGCCTACCACAAGGCTGTATCAAGAATTTCAATACTTTTTAGGTGGCCTTTCGAAGGCAGTTTGTTGGGAGTAAAGAGTTGAAGGGCAACGGGGACACAATAATCCATTGTGCCCAAGAACCGAACAAATCATTGAAAGAATACATAAGTCGTTTTGTGAACACCAAAAATGGGTTGGCTGATTGCTTCGAGCAAGTAGCAATAGCATCCTTGAGACAGAGCTTAAACCCTGGGAATTTGGCTGATTCAGTGACCAGAAAGAAAGCCATGACTTGGGGAGGGTTGCTGAATCAGGTTGGAAAGCAGATTAACGTTGATAAAACGAAGAAAACTAGGGTGCACAGGCAGGTGAGGTCTACCCCGGTTGCACCAAACCCCAATCAGAATCAGTCCAGGAACAAGTCAAAGGAGACCGGACAGGGGTATGGCCGGGCTAAAGCTCAATCTCAGCCAGCTGCACCTGCCCAGAGTCAACAATCCAGAAATAAGAGAGGGTCTTGGGTTCAACCGGAGTGGTTTGCAGAATTGAAAGAAAGTTTGGCCACCATTTATGATAAAACAAATGAAGAGGTACACTATAGAAGACCGGCCACACTGCAATCTCCTAGAGAACATCGCAATAACTCCTTCTGCCAGTATCACAATGATACTGGCCATACCACTGATGATTGTATAGCCTTAAAACAAGAAGTTCAGAACTTGATTGAAAGGGGAAAGCTTGGGGCTTATGTCAAAAGAAGAGGAGGTAATAGGCTTGAAAATACTCACCGAGTTGGTCCAAGTAATGTTGCTCCGGAGGGAGCCATGGTTATAATCGAATAGTTTGATGTGGAATCATAATACTTGGATCCGGATCCAACTCAAAATAGAGTGGGTACCATTGAGGAATGTTCTAGAACGGTCTCCGGGCTCATTAAGTTTTTTGAGTCACTTACGATTTTTGGAGGGGATACTATGACAGCTCCTACTGCTTCTTCGAGGAAGAGGCACGTTCATATTTTAGCTACCCAGCTAGAAGGAGGCATGACCTCCTATCAATCGCAGATTCCATTCCCCTTCATTGTTTTTGATGAAGATGACTTAAGAGATATAGTTGGCCCTCATGAAGATGCTGTTGTCATAGGAGCATCCATTGGGGGCAATGGCATAAGACGAATCTTGGTGGATAGTGGAAGCTCAGCTAATATCCTCTTCTTAAACACTTACAAGAAGATGAAAAATCCAGCCGTAATTCAGCGTTCGGACAGATCAATTGTGGGCTTTACTGGCAGCTCAGCAGATGTGATCGGGGAGTTCGAAGAGGAAGTTCTGTTGGTCAAGGGCCCTTTCAAGAAGATGGTCAGGATACTTTTTATTGTGGTAGATTGTCCCACTTGCTATAATGCTATTTTAGGGAGGTCTTGGCTCTCTAGGATGCATGCAGTGGCTTCGACAGTCCACCAATGTTTGAAATATGTTGTTCAAGGACAGGTGGGAGTTGTCCGAAGCAGTCAAAAGGTTGCAAGAGAATGTTATGCTACAGCCCTGGCTCCCCGGACGTTGGGGGCAGTTCGTATCAACGAGCAATAGCAATTTGAGGGGCTTTCTGGGGGTGAGGGTGAAATTGATGACCCCAGAGAGACCCCTGGAGTATTGATACCAGTTGAAGAGGTAGAAACACATTCTTTAGAAGAAGGGAAAAGTGTCAAGATAGGGTCTAAAATGCCACCCGACCTGAAAAGTAAGATGTTAAAATTCTTGAAAAACCATCAACATGTTTTTGCTTGGTGCAATACTGATGTTACTGGGGTTCCAGCTGATGTTATATCACATCACCTATCTGTCCGGAAAGATGTAGCACCAGTGGTACAAAAGAGAAGGGATTTTTCCAAAGAAAAGGCTGATGTTATTGTGCAAGAGGTTGACAGGCTCACAAAGATGGGGCATATCAAGGAGTCTCAATATCCTTTGCGGACTTCCAATCCGGTCTTGGTGAAAAAGAAAAATGGCAAGTGGCGTATGTGCATTGACTTCACAGATCTCAATAGAGCTTTCCCAAAAGATTTGTATCCAGTTCCCCGAATTGACCAACTAGTAGACTCCACCTCTGGGAATAAGCTGCTATCCTTTATGGATGCTTTCTCCGGGTACAATCAGATCCAAGTAGATCCGAATGATCAGGAGCATACCACATTTGTCACTGATAAGGGTCTTCATTGCTACAAGGTAATGCCATTTGGGTTGAAAAATACTGGGGCTACTTATCAGAGATTGGTGAACAAAGCCTTTGCTGATCAGATTGGAAGGAATATGGAAGTATACATCGATGACATGATGGTGAAAAGTGTGGATGAGCAATTGCACTTGGCTGACCTCCATGAAACTTTTACCAACTTCGTAAAAGTGAATTTGAAGTTAAATCCAGAAAAATGTGTGTTCGGAGTACAATCCGGGAAGTTCCTAGGTTATATAATAAGTGAGCAAGGGATACAGCCCGATCCGGACCAGCTTAATGCTCTATTCCAAATGGAGCCTCCTTGAAATATTAAAGAAGTGCAACGATTGACGGGGAGGTTAGCTGCTTTAAACCGATTCATCTCAAGATCATCGGACAGATGCGCCCCGTTTTTTCAAACTTTGAAGGGTGCTGGGGGATTTAATTGGACCTCACAATGTGATGAGGCCTTCAATGAGATTAATAAAAATCTGCCCTCCCCCAAAACCTTATTTAAACCAATTGATGGAGAGACACTCTTCGTATATTTGGCAGTTTCAAGTTGTGCCATCAATGCTGTGTTGGTAAGAGAGGTGGATAACTACCCCCATCCCGTATACTACATCAACAAAAGCTTGATAGATGCATAAAAGCGTTATTTAAAACTCGAAAAGTTAGCGCTAGCCCTGGTGATAGCTGCAAGGAAGATGAGGCCTTATTTCCAGGCTCATCCTATTATCGTCCGTACATCTTTTCCTTTGAAGAATGTTCTCCAAAAGGCAGATATTTCAAATAGAATGACTAAGTGGTCAGTAGAATCGGGGGATTTCGATATAGTTTTTGCTCCCCGAATAGCAGTCAAGGCCCAAGCTGTGACTGATTTTTTAGTTGAATTCCACTCTGACAGAGATTCGGAGCAGACTAGTGAGATGAAGGACAAAAAGGTCTGGGTCGTCCGGACGGATGGTGGATCCAGCACTATGGGATGTGGTGCAGGGGTGTGCTTAACTTCTCCATATGGTGAAAAAATGTACCAAGCCATATGTTTTGCTTTCAGGGCTTCTAATAATGAGTCCGAATATGAAGCAGCTATAGCTGGTTTAAAGTTAGCTTGTATTTGTGGGGCTAAAAGGGTCAAGCTAATGAGTGACTCCCAGCTTCTTATCCACCATGCTCAAGGTCAATATGAGGCTAAAAAGGAGCAGCTAGTGAAGTATTTGCTTCTTCTTAAAAATAAAGCACTCAAGTTTAAAAACGTTGTTTATGAGCATATACCCCGGACAGAGAATGAATTAGCAGATTCATTGGCAACTATAGCTTACACAGAATCATATCCATGGATCCATGTACTGGAGAGCCCCTCCATTCAACTTACTGTGGGTAAAGACGAAGAAATTTTCGAAGTTCAGATAAAGCAACCTCATGATTGGAGATTTCCTCTCCTACAGTACCTCTCTGATGGCATTTTGCCTCCGGATAAATTGCTAGCGAAAAAAATGAAACACAAGGCTCATGGTTTTATCATACTAAGAGACATTATGTATAAAAAGTCTTACAGTAAACCTCTTCTGCGGTGTTTGGGAGATGATGAGTCTCAAGTAGTCCTCTCCGAATTGAATGATGGTGAGGGATCAGCTCACTGTTGATTTAGAGCTTTAACAAGGAGAGTTTTACTAGCCGACTACTATTGGCCATCTATCATGCAGGATGCTAAAGAGCTGGTAAGAAGGTGTGATCCATGCCAGAGATATAGCAATGAAATTCATGTCCCAGCCATCCCTTTAGAGTCAATTTCTGAGCCTATACCTTTTACTCGATGGGGTTTGGATTTGGTGGGCCCTCTCCCTATGGCGTCCGGAGGGCGCAAAACTATAATTGTTGCTATAGATTACTTTTCGAAGTGGATTGAAGCAGCCCCCTGGCAGGAACAACATCAAAAGCTGTCATAAAATTCATTTTATCCAACATCTGTTGCAGATTTGGTGTTCCACAAAAGATAACGACAGACAATGGGCCACAGTTCGACAATAGAGAAATGGAGAGTTTATGTGCCTCAAGGGGTATACAACATTGTTTCTCTTCACCTTTCCACCCACAAGCAAATGGTCAGGTTGAAGTGGCTAATAGAACTATACTGTCTGGTTTAAAGAAGAATCTGAAAGGAGCTGCGGGGAAGTGGCCCAGCTATTTACAAAAGGTCTTGTGGGCCTACCGGACAACACCTGGGGCTGCAACACAGGAGTCACCCTTTGCCTTGGTCTATGGGATGGATGCAGTAGCTCCCATAGAAGCGACTCTCCCATCATTTCGGCTTCAAAACTTCTCCGAATGCGCTAACGAAGTGGCGATCAGAGGTCAGCTTGACCTGGTAGAGGAAAGACGAGTTAAAGCTCACCTTAGAGCTGCACACTATCAGGGTTTGATGAGAAGCAGATTTGCTTCTAGGGTTAAAAGAAGAGATTTCCAGCCAGAGGACAAGGTATTGAGGAAAGTATTCTTACACACTAAGGAGAAGCTGCTCGGCAAACTGGCCCCAACTTGGGAAGGACCTTATATGGTTGTTGAAAGGCTTAAACCTGGAACATATTGGCTAGAAGACAAGGATGGAAGAATTTTGACCCACCCTTGGAATATCGAACATCTCCGGACGTACTTGGAGTAGCATCTGTATAAATATTTACTTGTTTAAACATCCATGTAAATATTTGGGGGCATACTCTTTCCTACCCTAGTGGCGCGGGGAGGTTTTAATGAGGTGTCCGGGCTTTTTAATGAAATTTGATGCCTTCTTAAAAAAAAATCCGAAGTGTTTTTACTCTGTTTTTTGTCACACCATCCGGATTGAAGTAAAAGAATGATGACCACTTAAATATTTGTCATTGGAGAACTTAAACACTCTCACTTTAGACTATTTATGAAATAACTAAGGGCTATTTAAACACTAGCCACCAAAATTGAAACAAACTATGAAAGGATGCGAAAATTATGCAAAACAAGGATATTCATTGAAATAACTTAAGTGCCTTGGCCTTCCAAGGACTTTCAAATTATCAAACAAAGTAAAGGATCTATCCGGTCAGATACCGGACACATTAACAAAAAGAGTGCATTGGCCTTCCAAGGACTTTAGTTTAGATAACATGAAAAGTAAAAAATAATTCATAATCCAAGACTGAGCCTTTGAAGATGGCTCAGCCTCATCCATCTTCTTCTTCCCCTTGGGATCGTCTTTCTCTTCAGGAGGACCTTCCCTGGAATTTTCTTCTGCCTCGTCAGAAGCAGAAGCACTGGAGTAGTCATGCAAGTCTCCGTCAGCCATGGTGTGGAAGGGAAGGTCTTCATACTCTACGTGAAGCCACAAATCACCCAAGTTCCTCTTCGGGAACTTCTCATGGAAGAGCAGGACCATGTCTAATTTCACCTTGGCATACATTTGCTCTTGAGTGTCGATCACGTTTTTGGCATAAGCTTCGATCCTGGCTTGGATTTTGGCCTCCTGCTCCCTTAGCAGATCAACTTTCTCCTCTGCAGCCTTGGACACTGTGTTCTCAAATGCAATCTTGTCACTGATCAAGTTGTTGATAATTTGGTCCTTGGCCTTGGTCTCCTCTTTTAAAGAGTTGAGATCTTTATCTGCTCCTGAAAACTTCTCCCGGAGATCCTTGATGGTGTCTTCCAGAGTAGCAACTTTGGTGGTCCACGCCTCCTGGTTCTTTTTCAGCTCCTCGTTCTCCCCCTTTAAAATATTAGCGTGTTGAGTGGCAGTGAGAAGGTCATCGGACAGCCTCTCCTTATCAGACTTGAGGTCTTTGATAATGTCGGCCTGACTTCGAACTTGCTTCTCCAACACAAGCATCGGCTGAACACTACTTAATAAAGAGTGTGCTATAATGTCCCTTTCACTTGAAACAGTAAAAGTCTTACCATTAAAAGTGACGGTGTTTGAAGTACTCGGAGGGAGGTAAGGCCCAACAAAATCGTCTCTGGGGAGGTTGATAAAGTACTCACTAAGCCCACCAAGACCAGTGATGTCTACCCCATCAATGCTAAGACCTCCCCCTTCGACCTCATCAGTTTGGAAGTCACCAGGTATCTCTTCTGCTTGTGTTGGGTCAATAGGATCAACCTGGGGGAGAGGATCCGGAGGCCGGAGAGAAAGTTCATCACCCTTAGAGGTCTTCTTCTTCTTGGTCTCCCTATCCTTGCTTTCAGCTCCCCGTTTACGGTCTCTTTTGGAAGCCCTTGGGGGTGTTGGGGAGTGATCTTCTTGCCTAACACTTTCATGCTCTACCATTTCCAAGAGAGCAGCATCAATCTGGCTTGGGGGTGGCCCCTCCGGATTGGTTAAAACAGCTTCCTCCACCTCAGCAGGGTCCGCTCCACCTGCCACTTTCTTGCCCTTCTTCTTTTTGCCTTTCATCTTACTCGGGGCCTTGGCCCGGCCTGGCAAGTAAAGTGTCCCATCCAGTTTGTGCGTCCTCTTGAGCACTACGTCCAGAGGGGGTTGAGTGGTGAGCTCTTCCCAGGTTAAGTCCCTCCGGCCAGTAGTGTTCCAGAGGTGAGACCTTGCTAATTTGCCCCCCGTGAAAGCATCGTGAAACCGGTTTCCCCATTTCTCAGAAGCCCAAGTATTAATCTTCGTGCAAGTGACCTGTTCGGACTTTAGGTAGTCCGTAAAATCTTTGGTAGCACTGCTAAGAAAAAAGATAAGAACAGTCAATTTAAGCAAATTTGATAAAAGAAGAGATAAGAATATAAAGAAGAAGTCCTACGATCACTCCTCCATCTGCTGGTGAGGAGACTTGGGTTGACTCCGGCCTTGATTTTCTTCCCGTTTTCCCAAGCCTCATTTACGAATAGGAATTGAGTCCTCCAGTTCCTCTCCGACTCTAGCAGGTCATCCACAGCTTTGAAGTTGTCCCCCATATTAAAGTGGTAGAAAGGGATGTGGTGGTTTCTACAGAGGTTGGCCACAGCAGCAAACTCCTCCATTGGTAGAGGGATCCCGGAGAGCCTAGAGGCCATAATGTAGGCCATAAGGGTGTACCAAGCATTGGGACTCAGCTGGCTTGGACAGAGCTTTATCAGATGAAAGTATCTGACGATCTCTGGGTCCAAGGGGAATCTGAGCCCCCAGTTAAATAGCTCTGTGAAGATGACTATCTCGCTCAACTTGCAGTCCATGAGAGTTTCGGGGTTTATAGGGATTCTTATCTTCACGTTCTCCGGAATTCCCCACTTCGTATGCATCCGGCCCAGCTCAGCTGTGTGGATGGATGCGTAGTTGATCTTTTGCAGGGCAAGGAGGTACTTAACATTGACCTTGTGGAAACAAGGCCCCACCCTTCCTCCGAGACACTTCGGCAGATCCGGATGCCTCAAGCACAACGTTTCTTTGCCCTTGTCCTTTTGAGCAACAACAACACCACTAGTCTGTCCGGAAGGTTCAGACTTGAATGGAGCCTCTTCAATAGATCCTCCATTATTTTCTCCATAATTGAGGAAGGGTTTTCAGTTGTAGTGGTGAGAGGGAGGTTTAAATTTGGCTCAGCTTGACTTCCGGACTGCTGCACTTCAGTATCCTCTTGATTCCTGGCCTCCGGTTGGGGCTCTGGTATGGACATTTCTCTTCGAGGACTTGAGCCAGTGCCCTCCGGACCGGACAACCTATCCTTGGGAGCTCTAATGGGTACTTCTGACCCAGCACTACTGTCCTTGGCACCTGATTTCGAAGGGGTGCCCTTAGAAGCATGCCCTTTGACCAGCCGGCCTTTGCGTCGATCAACTAACTTATGAGAAGAGGTTTCGACATCTGACCCCATGGCTAAGAAAGGGGAGGGTTTTTAAAGCTTGTAACCGTTAAACGTGGTTCAACGACGGGTTCTGATTCTTGAACCGAAGAACTTGAGATAATAGGTGAAAGATTGGTTTGAAATAACCTCTTCGGTTTGATGCCCTTTGTGGAAGAAGAACCCTGGTCTGACTCTGTGGCTGAAGTTGCTGGTTTTTCGACAGGGGAAGTGGGTAAGCCTGCTGCAATGCGCCTTTCCCTTTCAACCTTTTGCGCTTTTTCTAACTCAGAGAGGTTGAGCCACCTACCTTTGATTAGAGCGTTCCTAGCCGTGAACATAAACGACCTGAGTAGAAATTTGTTTTTGAGAGAAAAAACTTTGAGAATTTGCAGAGTAAAAATGAAAGTGATGGTGAAACAGTAGAAAGTATTTCAATTTATAGTAAATCTCAAAAAGGAGTCTTGATTCCTAGGAGAATTCGAAAAGATTAGTAATAATTAAAAGACGGCGCTGACGTCACCCTTATTAATGAAGAGGTTGGTTTTCGAAGAAGGTGGGTGCGAAATTCAAGGTGAAAAAACGGCTGAAACAGCCAACCAAAAAGTGACACGTGTCCCATGAACTCTGGCAAAAAACCGTTTGGATTCACAGAGCTTCTTCAGTCCGGATAAAGCCATAGCACAAGTCAAAAGACCTGTCCGGATTAAAACTGCCCCTGACATCGGACTGTTTTTCAGGTTTTTGGCAATTGAGCAAACACCTAAAAAAGGGGCTCCTGATGAGTCTGAATGTTGCTACCTCTCCGGACGGGGACAGTTCGAACTAAGATCACTGGATCGGACAGGACAGTTCGAACACTAAGCTCATTGAACTGTCCGAATTATGACTAAAGTACTTAAAAACATAAACACTTCTTGACTAAGCTGCTTGCTCTTCTACTAAGAGCTCATGGGTCTTTGAACATGACCCGGGTCCATTAAACATAACCCGAAAACCCATAAAAGCCCAAATATAAGGGTATAAATTCCCAACCACCTGCATTTAATATGGGTAATGAAAATTAAATACAACTAGGCTGCTTAATTCTCCCTCTACTCTATACTCAAACATTAAACACCTACATACCTCTAAAAACTCTAAAACAAATTACAAATTTACCCTCAGAGGAAAATTAACCACACCACATACCTATCGCAACAATTTGCTAATATGGTAATTAACGCATAACTTTATGTGCTTTATGGTGAGATATATTCTCAACTTTCCAAGTACCCCGTGTCACTAAAGTTGCATGATCTTACAAATCGTGTAGCTTGTGGATCAGCTAACTCAACTACATGTATTCCTTTTTTCTTCCTCCAATTAGGTCATTGATTTTGCTGCCACATAATATATGACATGTAATAATAAGTTTTTCTTACTTTTTAAAATACACATCATTCATATGTAATATTGGCAGATGGATCATCATCCGATGTTTTAGATTTTAGGACTATCTTCCCATTAAAACTATTTCGTTGACATCTGTTTTACATCCCCTTCAATTTTCATTTAACATTCTTTTTATTTGAAAATTCACTAAAACATTAAAATAAATTGTGACCTTTGACTATGATCATTATTTGTTTCAAGATCTTCTGAAGAATAAAACAATCGATACAAATCATGAGAGTGAGGGTCTCTACTATTTTGATAAAAATGGTTATACATCTACTGCATTGTCTCGTATCATATCTTTATTTGAAGCATATTGACATATGGGTCATCCATATTTAGTCTATTTAAACCAACTTTATCCTAAATTTCGGCAATTGGTATAATTATAATGTAAGTAATGTCAACTCGTTAAGCATCATCACCTTCCATCATATCCTTCAATCTATACATGGGCTACGTCATCTTTTGAACTGGTTTATTCAGATATTTTGAGTCCTTATCATGTAGTTTCTAAAACTGGTTTTAAATATTTTGTTAGTTTTGTTGATGATTATTCTCGTATTACATGAATTTATTTAATGAAAAATAGTCTTGAGTTATTTTTTATATTTTCTAAATCTAATGCAGAAATCAATACTTAATTCAACTGTTCTATTCGTAGTTCAATAAGTGATAATGGTAAAAACTATTGTTCAACTCCATTTCAACGATTTATTGAACATAATAGAATGTTTCATCAAACTTTATGTGTGGAAACACCATCTCAAATGGTGATGCTGAATTAATAGCCATCTTCTAGAGTGTGCTCATGGGATTATTTTTCAAATGAAAGTACCAAAACCAATTTGGGTAGATGCGGTTTCCATTACATGTTTTAGGTAAGATACTATATTATGTGGTTTTTTCTATCTAAAACTTTATTTCAAGTTGTATCATGAATTTTTGGTTGTAATTGATATAATAGAGAAGTAATTCATACTCATACAAAATTGGATCTTAAATCTCTAAAATATGTTTTTTTATATATTATAGGATTTGAAAAGGTTATAACTGTTTTCATGTCTTTTCATCGGTACATAGTATCCAGTGATGTTACATTTCCAAAATATGTTCCATTTTTTTCATGTTTTGTCCAATATCAATCATGAAATAATTATTCTCGATGATGATTTAGTCGTGTAAATCATGTTTCATTCTCCTAGTAATAAGGAATTTGATGTACTACATCCAACATATTGACCTCCCATTACACATGTTTATTCTTGATATAAAGCACCACATTCATCATGTCCACTAGTAGTTCATTCGTCTATATATCCCGATACAACAGATAATGAGTCCACTTTTGATCTCTCAATTACTCTTCAAAAAAGTAAAAAATAATGTACATATCCTATTTCATCTTTCGTAAAATATGATAAGTTACATATTTTTACCCAAATTTTTATTGCATCTTTTGATTCCATTTATATTCCAAAACTTGTTCAGGAAGTTTAATGTTATTATGGTTGGCAAGCTGCAATACTTGATGAGATAAAAGTAGAAGACATTAGTACTTGGAAGTTGGTTGCTTTACTTATCGAAAAGAAAGTTATTAGTTGTAGATGAGTGTTTAATGGTAAAGTGAATCCACACGTAATGATAACTTGTCTAAAGAAAGACTTGTTGTAAAAGGATATGCTCAACACTTAAGGTATTGACTACTCTCAGAAACTTTATCCGAGAGCTAATTTTACCTATATTTTTTTTAGCAACTTGTAATATTTTTCCATTGAATCAGTTGGATATTAAATAAATTCATTCTTATATGGAAACCTCCAATAAAAATTGTATATAGAGTAACCACATGGGTTTTTTCGCTCAGAGAAAAAAAAGGTGTGTTGTTTGTATAAATCGTTGCACGGATTAAAGTAAAGTTTATGTGTTTCGTGTGACATGTTTAATGATGAACTTATTGAATTTGTGTTAAGGAAAAGCAGTTTTGATCATGATGTGTTTATAAGCGGTCTCTGTATGATATTATACTCGTGGAGGTATATATTGATGATTTTATTATTACTAGGAATGATAGTGCATGCATTTCATTGCTTAAATTATTTTTACATTCAAAATTCTACACAGAATATTTAGGATCATTGGAGTAATTTTTTTATCAAGCTTATAATTAGGCTCGAATCCGATTGTGGATTTGTCCAGCCTAACTCATTCGTGTCTGCGAACTGTTAGGCCCGTCCGGACCCGCTCTTGTCCGCAGTGTGTCCGGCCAGTCCGGGCTCGTTCTGACATGCTCCTAACAACTTTAACTTTTTTTAAATAATAAAAAAGATATAAATTTTAAAACAACAACCATAAAAAAATAAACATAAAACAGTTTTTAACAAAACAATCAATCGGAAATGTCTTACATTTCACTAAATAAAACATTAAAATAAAACAAAATGTTATTGAAATCATCTTTAGTTTCCAATAGTTTCATCATCTTCACCACTTATGGTAATCCTTCCATCTTCATCTCCATCGTAAAATCATCAAAAAAAATTTAAAATATGGCTTCCAAACGCGTCATAGAGTTTGGTAACGAACCTAACAAATAACATGATATTAGAATAATTATTGGTATACTTACAAAAAAATTAACAAAAACTAGAATTTAAGTAAATAAAATAATTACCTTTGGTATCATTCCAAATCCAATTTTGGGTACACATTAATGCTTCCACGGTTTTACAAGCAATTTCGCTACGATATGGGCTTAGTAACCGACCGCTAGTTCTAAAAACAGATTTATGAAGTAACTGTTGACACTGGAATCGCTAGAACATCTCTTGTAATTTTTTGTAAAGTAGGATATTTTGGACCATTTACTTTCCACAAATGTAAAACATCAAAATCATCAGATGTTGGTAAGACATCATTCTCCAAATGAAAGTCTAATTCCAACTTTACGCTTCCAACAACATCATTTTTCCTAATACTAACAAACTCATCAAATTTAGAAGAATGTTTTTTATTAACTTGGAGTGACCAACAACACATTCGAAGCACTAGATTGGTGGCCAATACTGATGAGTTCGGATATTTGGGCTACTGTGTCTAGACTTAATCCGATGGGCAATTCAGACCATGACCACTATAACAAAATTCCAAACAGGACAAATGTATTAAATATTGACTAAGCTAGCTGATTGTCACTTCAAACCAAATTACTAATGGATCCTTAAACTTGAACCGACTTCATGATCCGACCCAATAAGCTCATGGGTCAATAATTAAGTATAAATACTCCAACCACTTTCATTAATGAGGGTAATCAAATTTTATTACTAGTAGACAACTTAATTATCTCTCTACTCACCACTCTAAACATTAAATTCCACAAAACATCCAAAACACTTTGCGAGATTACCCTCAGATTGAAATAAACCACACCAAATTGGCGACCACAGTGGGAGCACGACGTTGCCTGAATTTCACATTCAAAACCAACAAATAACGTAGTTCAAATGGATCCGAATGAGCAAAATGTTCCACCCCAGAGGTGGAAGGTTCAAGAGAAAATAAGGAATATACCATCGAGGAGCATGACCAGCTGAGGGCTGAAATTGAGGCATTGAGAGCGATAAAACAAGCAGAAAAATGAATTAAGGAGAAATCTGGAGCGTCAGTACTTCACCACACTGACAATCCTGGAGACAATGAGCAATATTTGAAAACTCATCTCAGCTAAAAAAAGACACACTGATCCAAGCTTGTTGAGAATTCTACATCTGAATCGTCCAGCAGTTCGTCAAATGAGGCCGAATTTGAAGAATCATTATCTTCAAGTAGTGATGAAGAAAGATCTAAAAAGAAAATGAGTCTGACTAAAAAACATTCAAGAAAGAGGGATGGATATGGCAGGCTTAAGAGGCACCAGGGCAATGGGTCAACTCACAAGCATATTGATCAGTTCCTGATTGATCCCTTTGCTTTTAATCCTAACCGGGTATTTTTGCAACCCCTAATGAAGATATCGTTTTTAGTCGCAACAAAAATTGGAGGCAATCAACTTTGTCTGCAAATATACTCTTCGGACATCTTCCTAAAGTGTCTGATAGCTCCAAGATGGAGAAATACGATGGGAGTCAAGATTTGGACAACCATCTGGAATAGTTCAAGAACTTTATGATGAATTTTGATGACGATGACAAGCTATTGTGTAAGGATTTCTCCCAAACTTTCACAAGGAGTTCCCTTAAATGGTACAACAGTCTCCCTCATGGGTGTATAAGAAATTTTGATACGTTTTGGGTTACCTTCCGAAGGCAAATTGTTATAAGTAAGGAACTTAAGGGTAATGGGGACACCATTAACCATTGTGCTCGGGAACCAATGAGTCCATGAAGGAATACATTAATCGATTTGTGAATACAAATAATGGGCTAGCAGATTGCTTTGAGCAAGTTGCAATTGCTTCCCTTAGGCAAGGTGTAAATCCAAGGAATCTATCCGATTCAGTTTCTTGAAAGAATGCTATGACCTGGGGTGGTTTATTGAATCAAGTGGGAAAACAAATCAATGTAGAAGAGACCAAGAAAACAAGAGTACACTGTCAAGTGAGATCTACCAGTACAACATCAACTCCTCTAACTACTAACCAATTCGGTTACAGGGCAAAAGAGACCGGAATTGGGTCTAACCGGTCAAGGAAAAATCAATCCAACCAAACTCAGAGCCAGCAAACTAGAAGTAAGAGGGGGCTATGAGTTCAGCCTGAGTGGTTTGCTGAGTTGGGGGAGAGTGTGGCTACAATTTATGACAAGATTAAGAATGAGGTACATTTTAGAAAACCGGCAGCGTTGCAGTCCCCTAGAGAAAATCAGAGCACTCGCTTTTGTCAATATCACAATGACATAGGCCATGATACTCAGGATTACATAGCATTGAAGCAAGAGGTCCATAACCTCATTGAAAGGGGAAAGTTGTGGGCCTACGTTAAAAATCAAAGTGGAAACAGACTGGATAATGCGCAAACTAATGCTCCCCGGACATGCCCTTCGAACAATCCTGGGACATCTACACAAGAGGGTGCAATGGTGATTGTTGAAATATTTGATGTAGACTCTGAGTATTTGGATACAGACCCGAGTCAAAATTATGTAGGGGTGATAACAGACAAAACCAAGACAGTTTCCGAATTGATCAGTTTTTTTTGAATCGTTAACTATTTTCCGAGGAGATACAGTGACTGCACCTTCCACTTCATCAAGGAAGAGGCATTTTCACAATTTGGCCACCCAGTTGGATGGTGGGATGTCCACCTATCAGCGTCCATCCCCATCCCCATTTATAGTTTTTGATAAGGATTACCTGAGGGACATTGCAAGGTGTCATGAAGATGCGGTGGTAATATGAGCTTCAATAGGGAAAACGATATACGTCGAATTCTGATTGATATGGGTAATTCGGAAAACATCTTGTTCTTAAGCTCCTAAACGCAAATGAGAAACTTTTCGGTTATACAACGTTCAAACATAACCATTGTAGGCTTCACATGAAGTTCTGCAAATGTGATCAGGGAGTTTGAAGATGAAGTATTGTTGGGAAAAAAGCCCTTTAAGAAAGTGGTGAGAGTGCTGTTTGTTGTGGTGGATTTCCCAACCTTGTACAATGCAATTTTTGGGAGGTCTTGGCTCTCCAAAATGCATTTTATGGCATCTACGGTCCACTAATGCTTGAAAATGTTGTCTAGGGACAAATAGGTGTTGTCTGGAGCAATCAAAAGATAGCCAGGCAATGTTATGCAACAGCCCTTGCCCGTACAACTCTAGGGACAATCAGAATTAACAAAGATTAGCAGCTACTGGAGCCTTCTGCTGAGGAGAATGAAATTGATGATCCCGGGGAGGCTGCTAGTGTTATAATACCGATTGAGGAGGTTGAAACTCACTCCCTTGCAGAGGGAAAGAGTGTTAAGATTGGTTCTAAGCTAGCACCGGAATTGAAGCACCGGTTGTTATCCTTTTAATGAATAATCAACATGTTTTTGCATGATGCAATGATGATGTTACCGGAGTGCCACCAGATATTATTTCACACAAGTTGTTAATCCGGAGTGATATTGCACCAGTTGTACAAAAAATGAGGTCTTTTTCCAAGGAAAAAACAGATGCTCCAAAAAGTTGAGCGGCTAACTAAGATGGATCACATTACCCTTTGTGGACTGCCAACCCTGTGTTAGTCAAGAAAAAAATGGCAAGTGGCATATGTGCATTTATTTCACTGACCGCAATGGGGAATCCCCTAAGGATCTTTATCTCGTTCCTCGGATAGATCAATTGGTGGATACTACATCTGGAAATAAAGTGTTGTCCTTCATGGATGCCTTCTCATGGTACAACCAGATACAAGTAGATCTGAAGGATCAAGATCACACTACTTTCATTACAGACAAAGGTCTTCATTGTTATAAGGTGATGTTGTTCAGATTGAAAAAATGCTGGGGCCACCTATCAGAGGCTGGTGAATAAAGCTTTCACTAATCAAATTGGCAGGAACATGGAGGTATACATAGATGATATGATGGTTAAAAACTTGTAGGAAGATTCACATATATCTGACCTTCAAGAGACATTCTCAAATTTAGAAGATGTGAATTTAAAATTGAACCCTTAGAAGTGTGTACTTGGGGTCCGATCTTGAATATTTTTGGGCTACATAATAAGTGAAAAAGGAATTCGGCCTGATCCGGATCAACTTAATGACTTACTAGCAATGGATCCTCCTCGAAATATTAACTAAGTTCAAAGGTTGACAGGACGATTAGCTGTGTTGAACAGATTTATCTTAAGATCATCAGACAAATGCGCTTCATACTTCCAAGTGTTGAGAAATGCTAAAGACTTCAATTGGTCTCCACCGTGTGATTAGTATTTTATTGAAATAAGGAAACATTTATCCTCACCCAAAACTCTTTTTAAACCTCTTCGGAGGGAAAGCTCTATGTGTATCTAGTTATATCAGAATATGCGATAAGTGTTGTGCTAGTAAGGGAGGTGGACAATTACCCTTGTCCGGTGTATTACATCAGTAAGTGTTGGATTCTAAAAGAAGATATTTGAGGTTGGAAAAATTGGTGTTGGCTTTAGTAATTACAGCAAAAAAATAAGACCCTACTTCCAAGCTCATTCCGTTGTTGTTCGAATCTATTTCCCTTTGAAAAACGTTCTTCAGAAAGTTGATGTATCAAGCAGAATGACCAAGTGGCCAGTAGAGCTGGGTGATTACGATATTGAATTTTCCGCTCGAACAACGATTAAATCCCAACTAGTGGCTAACTTCTTACTAGAATTTCATGATGATAGATCTTCTGGACATGAATCAAGAAATTGTTCTAAGAAGGAATGGGTAGTTCGAACTGATGGTGGATCAAGTACATGGGTTGTGGAGCTGGCATTTGCTTAACTTCCCCGTATGGTGACAAGATGTATCAGGCCATATGTTTTGGGTTCAAAGCTTCCAAAAATGAGTCTGAATATGAAGCAGCCATATCTGGTCTTAAGTTGCCTCTTCTATGTGGGGCTAAGAGAGTCCGGTTAATGAGTGATTCTTGGTTGCTCAATCACCATGCTCAGGGACAGTCTGAAGCAATAAAAGAACAACTAATTAAATATTTGTTGATGTTAAAAGAAGTTGCCGCAAACTTTAAAAATGTTTACTATGAACATATTCCTAGATCGAAAAATACTCTGGCAGACTCCTTGGCAACTATACCCTATTCTGAATCATACCCATAGATTATTGTACAAGAATGTCCATCCGTATAGACAGATCGGGAAAATAATGGTGCAGAAAATATGAACATACTTGTAATTCAACCTAAATATTGGAGATATACTCTTCTCCAATACATCTCCGATGGAGTATTACCTCCGGATAAGGTTGTGGCAAAAAAGACCAAGTACAAGGCTCGCGGTTTCTTCATACTAAGAGAGGTGTTTTACAAAAAAACTTTCAGCAGACCTCTCCTACGTTGTTTAGGGTTTGAAGAATCCCAAGGTGTATTATATGAGCTACATGACGGGGAAGGTTTCACACACTGTGGCTATAGAGCGTTGACTCGAAGAATCTTGTTAGCATGATAATACTAGCCAACCATAATGTCAGATGCTAAAGAAATGGTGAAAAAGTATGATCCTTGTGAGAAATATGGCAATGAAATTCATGTGCCACCAATATCTCTCGAATCCATATCTGAACCAGTACCCTTTGCCAGATGGGGTGTGGATCTAGTTGGGCCTCTTTCTATGGCGTTCGGTGGATATCGAACGATTATAGTCGTTAATGACTATTTCTCTAAGTGGATAGAGGCAGCTCATTTGGCTGGAACCACTTCGAAGGCAATTATTAAATTTATCTTATCTAACATATGATGTAGGTTTGGGGTTCCCCAGAAGATTACTACAGACAATGGGCCACAGTTTGATAATAAATACATGGAAGCCTTTTGTACCTCTAGAGGAATTCAACATTTTTTTCTTCTCCTTTCCACCCTCAAGCAAATGGCCAGGTTGAGGTTGCAAATAGAATTATCTTATTTGGATTAAAGAAGCATTCGGAAGGAGCTGCAGGAAAGTGGCCAAGTTATTTACAAGAAGTATTGTTGGCCTATCGAACTACTCATCGGGCTGCTACACAAGAGTCTCTTTTTGCTTTGGTATATGGGATGGATGAAATTACTCCCATATAAGCTACTTTACCATCACACAGATTCCAAACTATTACGAACAAGCTAATGATGTAGCAGTTAAGAATCATTTGGACTTGATAAAAGAGAAAAGGGTTAAAGCACATCTGAGAACAGCACATTACGAAGGCTTGATGAGGAGCAGATTTGCTTCCAAAGTTAAAAAAGGGATTTCCATACAGGGGATAAATTTTAAGAAAAAGTCTTTTTACACACCAAGGAAAAAAAGTTCGGTAAGCTGGCTCTGAACTGGGGGCCCTTATGTGGTCTGTGAAAAGATTATACCGGGAACGTACATGCTCCAAAACAAAGAAGGGAGAGCTCTAAAGCACCCATGGAATGTTGAGCATCTCAAGTTATACTTAGAATAAAACTCTTTTGTATATATTTACTTTTTAAATATAAATGTAAATATTAGGAGGCATACTATTTCCTACCCTGGTGGTACGGGGAGGTTTTAATGAGGTGTCTGGGTTTTTCAATAATATATGATGCCTTCTTCAAAAGTCTGGTGCAATTTTGTTTCAATTCGGATATTAAATGCTTATTCAACACCCCGACTCTCAAGTCTTCTTGAGTTGATCGGATATGGTTAGCACTTGATCACATTTATTAAACACATGTGGTCCGAGATGTTAGGTACTTTTGTTCAACACGTTTGAAATATTAAAGGCTATTTAAACATTGGCCATAAAAGATTTAAACAAAATTTAAACAAAGGAAAATATGTTAATTAAAATCTGACTAGACTCGAACTAATCATTGGTACAAAAAATTCCTGGGCCATCCAAGGAGTTTGGTCTCTCAAAACAAAAAAATACATAATAAAACCTTAGGTTTCTTCCCTTCAGATTTTTATTTGCTACCATCTTTTTTGGGACTTTTGAGTTCAGCGCTTGAACTCTCACGCACTTCTTCTTCATCATCATCAGAGTCTATCCCACTTGAGTAGTTGTGCTTGTCCCCATCAGCCATCGTATGGAAAGGGAGATCTTCATAGTCCACATATTTCCACAAAGAACCAAGGGTCCTCTTAGGAAAAGTCTCATGGAACAGTAGGACCATATCGGACTTGATTTTATCATTCATCTTCTCCAGGGAATCCACTATTCAGTTAGCGTACTTCTCTATCCCTGCAGCTATGGCCTGAGCTTATTGGTGTTCTAGGGCTTCTTTCTCTTTGGTCTTCTCCTGGACAATATTATCCAACTTAGCTTTGTCATCGGACAAAGTCTGGATAATGCTGTCCTTGGTTTGTAATTGCTCATTCAAACCTGTGATGTCTTTTGAAGAAGAAGTCTCCATGCCGAAGTATTTGTTTTGAAGCTCTTTGCTGGCTGCTTCTGACTTGAGCAGTATTGCAGCTAAATCTTCTTTCTCATTCTTCAATAAATATATGCTCTACTGAGCGCTGAGAAGATTGGTTGACAAGTTTTGCTTCTTTGTAGGTAGGTTGTTGATGGTAACAGTTTGATCCCTTTCCTGTCTCTCCAAATCGAGAAATGGTCGGACATAACCCAATAGGGTATGATTCAAGGTATCTTGTTCACTGGATATTGCATAAGTCTCGCCATTGTAAGTCACAACATTGGAAGAGCTAAGAGGAAAATAAGGCCCCGCGAAATCATCTTTTTCTAAATTATTGAAGTAGATATTGATGTTTTGAGAGGCTTCAAGATCTACCTCATTGTTACCATCACCAGCAACCTGTTCGGAATGAAGGTTGGTTGGAATTTCCTCTTGCAAGGTAGAATCTAGAGGAGCGACTTCAGGAGGACGAATGATTATCTCTTCTCCCATAGTAACTTTATTCTTTTTGGCAGGTTTCTCATCACTGCTAGCCTTACGCTTCTTGTCCTTCTTTGAAGGCATCAGTGGGTTGTTTGACCCACCAGCTTCCTTCGCAGTCACCTCTATTGCTTCCAATAAAGCAGCGTTAATACCACATTGGTTCTCCAAACCGGTCCCTTCAGTAGTTGTTTGAGGTGGGTCTGCTGTGGCTTTCTTCTTTTTCTTGTTTTTTATCTTATTCAGATGACTGGAGAGCTTTGGCCCTGGAAGGCAGGTAAAGTTTGGCATCTTTGCCCTCTATCCTACTTAGGATCACATCTGCGGAAGGAGGGGTAGTTATCTATTCCCATGAGAGGTCTCTTCTTCCTGTGGTGTTCCACAGGTGAGACCTCACGGAGTTCCCCGACATGAAGAAGTTGTGACAAGCATTGCCCCACTTCTCTAAAGCCCAAGCGTTCAACTTAAAAGAATTATAAATTAGTTCGCTAAAGCCCGTACTTGTTTAACTTTTGTCTTCTATTATTTCTTCACAAATTAAGAATAAGAAATTAAGGATTTTTAATTGGAAAGATTTTAGATCTGAAAGTAATTATAAAAATTTATATTTGAATCAATTAGGTCATTTTTCATAACTAATAACCAGTCTAGGATTAGAACCGATTTGTTGGCTGCTACATACGATGAAACTGCCACTTAGACTACATTTAAGAGCTAACTTGAGAGATTGTCTTACAACATTATGTTTTCCTTACATTAGTGTGACGTGGCGTATTTCTTGTTGATTCACACGCGTCAAAGACTAACTTTAATGAAATCGACAAATTGGTTTTAATCATTGTGAGCTATATGAGTTATACAAATTTATAAGTTTTTACTTGAACAACTACCAAAACTTCCAAAACTTTTCTAGTAAGGTACCATAATTTCCAAATTTTTACGTAGACTCTACAAGAGTTTCGAAGTTATAAAAGAAATAAGAATAGACATCTCATTGTACCGAGATCAACTTGTCATCGTATATTTTAGGTTATTACACCCGAAGGTATCCATGACCAAATTTTACGGTCAACTAATAACTCAAGTATCAATGATAACTATCTAGTATACAAATATGATACTTAACTCCCACCTAATATCCAACCTTTTTCGTAATACCTCAAATACCGATGTTTCATCACACGTGACGTCATTCTCACTTTTTTTTCTTAAAAAAGTATGTATATTTCAAACCATAGTTCGGAAAAAAATCTGAGCGTACCATTATTTTTTTAAGACAAACAAAACTAGATCCATGAATGGTATTTTTTTTTCGCCAGACCTGGTCTCACACTACGTTTGCCTAGTCTCACATATCGCACTTAGACATGCCCTGGTCATGATGTAATTAAAAGACGTGAGACAATTCGTAATATAATGGAGATATGCGAGACATGTACTACTAAAGAGATGTGACACCATACATTGAAAGTAATGGAGAGATGCCAGACAAAACAAGAAACGAGATACAAAACACGATAAAATAGAAGGATACGAGACAAAACATGATGTAATAGAGAGATGCAAGACATATACTACTAGAGAGATGTGAAACAAAGCATGATGCAATAAGGAGATGCTAGACATGTACTACAAGAAAGACAAGTCATGATGAAATGGATAGATGCGAGACATGTACTACTAGAAATAGGCGCGAACATGCATGATAAAATTGAGAGATACGAGACAAGGTATGATGTAATAGAGAGATGTGAGACATATACTGCTAGAGAACAATATATGATGAGATGGAGAAATGCATGACATGTACTACTAAATATATGCGAGACTAAACATGATGAAATGGAGAGATGTAAGACAATGCTTGATGAATTGAAGAAACGGGAGACAAGACATCATGAGGAAATAAAAAGATGCGAAACAAGACATGAAGTAAAAAAGAAATGCGAAACATATACAATAAAAAAAATTACGAAACAATACATGATGTAATGGAGAGATGCGAGACATGTACTACATACTTGACCATGCGAAATCAATCTACTTGATAATGCGAGACCAACCTACTTGATCTGAAATTTAAAAAAAAAATATAATATAGTTTTATTGTTCTTAATAAAAACAAAGTAAGATATTTTTTAATTGAAAATACAAACCTTTAAAAAGAAAAAAGTGAAAATCATTTTAGGTGGAAGTGGGTTAAAATAATCACCAATTTCTCGATGACAAACTTGAATAACTCAACCTATATAGAGCTGTTATTGGGCCTCCCAACCCGATAACTCGCCCGGGACCGGTCCGATAAAATCGACCCGAGACCGGTCCGAATAATTTAGGGGGCGGGTTGGGGGCCAAAAATTTAGCCCGATTTTCTTACCGGTCTGGACCAGTCCACCCGATTACCAGACCGATATGGGATGTATATATAAAAAAATTCCCTAACCCAAACCCTAACACAGACTCGCAGACCTCTCTCTGTAACTCAGTAAGCTAGTAACGAAGAACAGGCCCTCTCTCTTCACTTCAGTCTTCCCCTTGACCCCATCTATCGAAGTTCTGGTGGTTTCCTACAATCTCACCCTTAAACTCTTCCATTTTCTTCTTCATTAATCGTAGCCTCGAAATCCTGTCACTTTGTAAGGCAATTGTTATTTTTTGTTGTCCTATTTCTGGATTCAAAGTTTTGATTTTTAATAGCGAGTTCTTGTATATCCGAAGCTTTCGTATCCGGGGTCAGTAAATCTATTGTGATTGGAAATGGTAAATCAATAGATCTTGTCTGCAATACTAAAACTGTGTTAGAAAGATTGGCTCTTGATTCAGGGGCTTAGGTGTAGAGGTTTGGTTTAAATTTCGTATGTTATACGTTTAGTTCCAGATAAAGTTTCGATTTTTAGCATCGATTTTTAGCACCTGTAAAGACTAATTAGTTCGTCTTATGATTGTATCGATTTTAATTTCATAGATGAAGGCAGTAGTAATCTACCATGAATTTAGAAATAGAAGCGTGTGTGTTGTATGGATGATGTTAATAAGCAAGACCGGGCCATTAGCTTACCGGGTCGGTCTCGGGTTATAAAATTGGCTCCCTTGGCATATCGGTCCGGGTCAGACCGGTCCATTACCTTACCGGGTCGGTCTCGGGTTATCAAAACTGGCTCCCTTGGTTTTTCGGCCCGGGCTGGACCAGCCCGGTAGCTTAACGGGCCGGTCTCGATCCAGTCAAAACCCGGTCCGACCCGACCCGGTAACAGCTCTAAACCTATATTTTATAATAGACGAATCTGTTCCATCTTTAACCCAGCAGTTGTTTAATCCATGCAAATACTATCAAGAAATAAAGAGTGCAATGAATATATTAGTAATTCCTTTCTAAAATGAAGTGAAATCTTTATATGAAAAGAAACAAAGACAAAATAAAGTACACGGGTGTATCCGTTATATATGAAATATCTAATAACATTTAATAATTGAAGGAACAACTCATCCACCTATAAGGCTCAAGATCAAATATATAGTTAAATTTGAATCCTCTTCATTCAGTCGCATTCTTGCTGATTGCAAAATCAGAAAGGAAACAGCAGCAGAATAACACATACTAATGATATCTATTTAACCACAATGAAGCAGTCAAGCAACCGACTGAACTGCTCTTTCAAAGCTCTCTTCAGCAGAAGACGCACGCTTAACAAGTGCGTGCTGTGGATGTGAAGATTTTAACTGGCTGCATAATATTAAACATAAAAAGAATAATTACTGCAACGAACTTATCACAGAGAATTCACTAATGCTAGATGGAATCTGAAGGACAAAAGAGCATTTTAGTCAATCCCTTGATAATTTTTACACCTACCAGATATTAAGTAATTTGAAAAGGATTGCAAAGAAACGTTTATGCAAAAGAAGTTAATTCTACCTAAAAGAGAGGTAGATACTTACACAAGGTACCGCGATGTTGGTTTACCAATGTGGAGACTGCAAACTATGAGATTGGATAGAGTTTCTGGATCTTTAGCGTCCTGAGTCCATCACAAACATTTGTTTGTAAATTACACAATCTAAAAGAACTAGCAATAATCGATGCCTAAATTTGGAAACAAGTCATGAAGCAAATTCAGAAACTAATGTTAGAAAGAAACCAAGCATGAAGCTTATACACCCAATAAAAAGTACAATCAGGTTTGCATGCACATCATGATGTTCAAATGCCTCTGCACTTATACATCTTATTTTGCTTTTACCTTATTTAATGCTTCAAGCAATAATGTCTCAGCTTCATCAAAGTTTCCCATGTGCATGCAGCAAACAGCCTTCCCATTCAGAATCAGGCTAGTCATTGGGGACTTCTCAGAGATATCTTGGAAGATGAGATAGGCTTCCTGTATTTTGGACCCACCCTGATGCCACAGAAGAATAGACAGATAAAGTACAATAACTATTCATAATTTATGTAAAATGGTTATAACATACCACTGCCAGATTCAACCAAGCATTTGCAAGTTGAGTGAGAGTGTGATCTTCATCAATCTGTTGCATGACTCTGAGCTGTTTCTCGGCATAATCTGAACGGTGCATCATAATGAAGATCTGGACATTCAATGCATGCCTGCAGATTGAATTAAGACTAAGACAAGACCTCTCGATATATGATAGCAAATGAAATGATACTGCATTACTTTATGTGCTAATGACGTGAATGGATAAGCTGCAAACATCAATAAAAAACCCTGAATAAAAATGCGATCATTGTCGGATGATTTAATTGGAAACCTTGTATAAAATTTTAGTGTTCTGATAAATTACTCTCCCCTCTTTTTTGTGTAGAAAATAATTCCTGATTTCTTTGGACATCAGGACACATGTTACGGGAGTTTGATTGCAAGAGATACTGACATAACTAAGGCATTGGTCTGAAACATCAGGTCATAGAAACTTCAGTTGCCACAATACATCTTTAGTAATAAATTAGCTATGTAGTCTAGAACTCACATGAGTAAACTAGATAGAAGCAAGATATACGAATGTGAAACATAATTGAGGTTCTCTCTTAGGATACAAAAGTAGTACTTCACCAGATTAGACCCAGAAACAATGGGTGATCTTAGACGCAGATAGAAGCAAGAAATACGAATGTGAAACATAATGAGGTTCTCTCGTAGGATACAAAAGTACTACTTCACCAGATTAGACCAAGAAACAATGGTTGATCTTAGACACAGTATGTTAGCTACACAAATGAGGAATTGAATAGAGCACATGCTATGAGCCTTGCACACTACCTTAGCCTATTATACTTGGTCTTAGTATCAATAAAAAACAATCATTTTTTGTCTGCCAGGGATGGGGCAGATTTATCCAACACTTCGAAGAACATTTGTTCCATAACATGAGAACACTACAAGTTCTTCAAAGGATAAATGCGCTCAACCTATTAAAAATACATATTCAGCATTGACAGAGAGTATTGATCACTGCATAATGTGAATATGTTCTAATACTTTAGAACTATATGTAAACAGCTACATGTGCTTCAGCTAACTGCAGTGGCCTTCCAACGTGCAACTCATATTGACTACCCCACACTATGATTTCTGGTCTTTCTTGACTCTCTCACAGGTCATATGTTGTATCATAAAATGTAATGTCAGAAGCAGACCCAAAAGTATGCCTCATATCAGACACGCCTCTTTCACAATCAGTCTCTTAAACACTATAATTCGACGACTAAGTGAAGAAGTGTCGAATAACCTATTTGAAACACGTGCATTGAACTATTGAGGACTCAATCTGGATATGAGGGTATCTTCATACTTCGACGACTCATTAACTTAAAACTTCACATTTATTCATAAAATTAACCTTATTGAGCCTATAATTTTCAAAACAACAAAAAGGTAGTAGAAGACTAATTTTAGTTTTATCTTGGATTAGAATATTTCACTTGTCAATGTTTTGCATCATACCTATAAGATTCAGGTAGAAATAAGTTTCAGAGTAAAATATAACTCACAGTTCCATTGTCCCTCCTGTATTGGTGTGTTTCAAAGCCTCATTATAATCCTCTTCGTGCATGAATATGGTCCCAGCAATTAATCGCAACATAACATTGTTTCCAATGGCTGGATCTGTCAACCACTCCTTCAAACTTGCAATGGTGGATTCCTGAAAATTAACAAACATGCATTCTAATTACTCTTTGCATCTTCAATACACAAAGGATGGGAGTCACGAGGAAAAATAATATGTTCAGAGACTACAATAAAAGAAAAAGAAAAAGGCACCAGCATATCATGTGCTAAGCACAGTTCTTTAAGGGAATCATGGAGAGGTACAGCACTTTAAACTATAACTATTCCTGCATATTACACTCTTTGGTTGCATTCAAAGCACTAAAATCTACAAATTCGTATTATCGACTAATGCTGAATCAAAGCATAGCAGCATCTATCTCCTCCTCTGCAGAATATAGAAATATTATAGCATCACCACTCACGACAACAAACAAATCTAAGCTAAATTCAGATCTTTAAATCATCGAAATACGAAAAACTTTACTGGATACAGACTCCCCAGATGACTCTAACAGTATTCTTCCAATCACAAGTCTTAAGATATAGACATTTCAAGTTTTTCTTATCACCACGAAGTTTCAGATCTTCATCATCAAACCTTGCATAATCAAGATTCAAATATACAAAGCAAAATCTTCGGATCCAATAAATTACCTTATTGTTAGGACTCAGTAGATACAAACCGAGCAATTTCACCGCCTGTAGAGCAGTAGCAGCAGAGTCATCGATCTCGTCGACCACAAGCTGCAAACACCAAAATCAAAATCGATCGAGACGTTAAGCAAAAAATGAACAGAAAAAAATCTCAAAACCCTCATTCCAGACATTCAAAATCGAGAAATCAAACGAGACCTGAACGCTACCGAGAGCGATGTAGGATCGGTAGACAAGACAGTCACGCTCGACGACGTCGTCGGGTGTGAGGTTAGGGATGTCGCTGTTGTTAATCGCGGACTGATAGGCTCCGATGTAGAAATTGTTTCTGAGGTTGAACAAGAGATCTGGTCCTACTGACGCCATTGTTGTTGCTTAGAGCCTTCGGATCTCACAAGTAGTTACGCGATTCTCTTCTCTTTGAAGTCTATAGTGTTTAAGGAATTACGCGACGGATATAATCAGAGCATTTCCCGGCTTATTATTATATACATTGGCAAATTGATATTTGTGTAATGTCGATTGTTTTCGGTTTTACTAATGCATAGCAATTTTGGTCTTTTTAGACTTTCTTAATATAAATCGGAATATGGGATATAATATAGGGAAATTATACCAAAAGTATCTACTCAACTATTCAATTGTCACTTACCACCCAAGGTTTGATCAATTTTTACTTAATACCCAACTCAACTACCTTATTGTCACTTACAACCTAACTTTATTTTAATACCCTAACTACCCTCACCATTCATGAACAGCCACGTAACCAAAATTTCTCTTTCCTTCTCTTTCCTACTTTTCCTTTAATTTTATTTTTAAAAGATCCGTATCTTTCGAACCGGAGCTCGAAAAAAATAAATGAAAGTACCATTACTTTTGTTTTTTAAAAATGAACAAAACTAGATCCATTTATGATATTTTTTGATTTTTTTTAAAAATAAAATTTCACCAGTTGCAAGCAATTCGCATCTTGAGAATTGTACCAGTTTTTTTTTTCATACGAGTTTTTTTTTTATTGTTCAGAAATCCTGAGAGTTGCAAGCAATTCGCATCTTATCATGAGAATCGTTCAGAAATTTGCAAGCAATTCGCATCTTATCATGCGAATCGTTCAGAAATTGCAAGCAATTCGCATCTTATCATGAGAATCGTTCAGAAATTGCAAGCAATTCGCATCTTATCCTGAGAATCATTCAGAATTTGCAAGCAATTCGCATCCTGAGAATTTGCAAGCAATTCGCATCTTGAGAATTGTACCAGTTTTTTTTTTTTTTTTTTTTATCGTTCAGAAATTTTGAGAGTTGCAAGCAAATCGCATCTTATCATGAGAATCGTTCAGAAATTGCAAGCAATTCGCATCTTATCATGAGAATCGTTCAGAAATTGCAAGCAATTCGCATCTTATCATGAGAATCGTTCAGAAATTGCAAGCAATTCGCATCCTGAGAATTTGCAAGCAATTCGCATCCTGAGAATTTGCAAGCAATTCGCATCCTGAGAATTGTACGAGTTTTTTTTTTCTTTTTTTTATCGTTCAGAAATCTTGAGAGTTGCAAGCAATTCGCATATTATCATGAGAATCGTTCAGAAATTGCAAGCAATTCGCATCTTATCATGAGAATCGTTCAGAAATTGCAAGCAATTCGCATCTTATCATGAGAATCGTTCAGAAATTGCAAGCAATTCGCATCCTGAGAATTTGCAAGCAATTCGCATCCTGAGAATTGTACCAGTTTTTTTTTTTTTTTTTTTTTTTTACCAGCGCGCGCCTTTTTTTAGTCGGGGGTATTTTTGTCCAAATTTCAGTTTGAGGTACCAAGTAACATTATCCAAAAAGCGGGTACCGCCGGGTAATACCATAGTTGAGAAGGTATTTACCGGTACTTTTCTCTATAATATATCACAATAGAAATTATTAAAAATATTATGTAATGGATTAATTGTTGATTATTGTAGGTTCGGGTTGCAAAATAGATCATTTTTTTTATTGAAATAAATGTATTAAAGAAAATAAAGATATTCCATAAGTAATCAGGGTAGGTCTCGTTTAACGCCGAAAAGTAAATAAAATATAAAAGATCGAAACAACAAGATAAAAGAAAATAGCAAGCAGGGTGGTAATGCTGGTGAAGGATGAGATGGATGCAAGAAGAGAATAGTAGAGTCCACACGGGGAAACAACAACCTGTGAAAGAAAAATAATATGAGTATATAACATTAAGTTAGTAGGGTTATAGGTGAAGATGCCAACCAATCTTGGTTCCCGTGAAACAAAAACGGAGATAAGTAAGCATACGGAAATAGACAGCAGAGGCGAGTCTCGGAGGGAAGCCAAAAATTATGTTGTTTCTTCCCTAAAGTTTGGTAAATGATAGCACCAAAGCAGGTCCGTCATAGATGACGAGAACTAAATGGGGACCAATTTGAGGCTTCAAAGAGCCAAGAATTCTAATTGGAGTTATTAGGGAAGGGGATCCCAAGCTTAACACGCACAAGGTCCCATAAGCTCCGAGTGAAACTACAATCATAGAGAATATGATTAATTTTTCATCAGCATAGTTGCATCACACGCAATAAGGGGGTAGCAATCCTCAAGGAGAGAAGCTTATCTCGGGTAGTGAGTTTTCCTTAAATGGTAAGCCATAGCATAAAAAAGTGACGCAGGATATTGTGATTATTCCAAACTAACCCCGCCCATCCGAAACAGAGGATAGACGATCGAATGGCGTCGTAAGTGTCTTTGATCGTGAATAAAGGCGATCATTTTATAACCGTCCAGAAAAGGATATCTTCAAGGAGAGCACAAAGAGGAGGGAGGGAGAGAATGATGTTGCGGATTTCGATTAGGTTGTTTCTATTTCTCACAGTCGTTGATCTCATGTTGTGAGGCCAAACCTAGCGACCCTTAGAAATAAAATCAGAGACAATATTCCTGTTGTGAGGCCAAACCTAGTGAACCTTTGAAATAAAATCAGAGACAATATTGTTCTTACCAAACCTTGAGTCGTGGATAAATGTGAGACAATAGTGGGTAGCAAGGGAGGTAGATAAGATCCAAGGATCAAACGAGAATGAAGTGTTCTTGTCGTTGCCGATAGCCACCCTGAAACGATTGTTGGCCAGAGGCCTGAGAGATAAAATGTTCCCCCACGTTCATGAGGGGGATGAGCCAGGAGGCATGGCCCATAAGCGGTTGTTTTTAATTTTTTCAATATTAATCAAATAACTCAAGATAAAGTTAGAAATTTTGGTAATGATGGACCAAAGTTGCTTAAGGACGACCACGTGATTCCAGGTTTTTAACTCATGATCGGTCCGAAGATAATGACGAAGGATTTAGGAGACTTCTTTAAGAACTCTAGAGGGGAGGATGAAGATGGATGACCAATACACTTGCCCAATAAAAAGAACAGATTTGATGAGCTGAAGGAGAATGGCCTAAGAAAGGTACATAGAGGTCTAAAACCCAATGTGGGTCGTGATGTTGTGAAGGAGAGAGCGATAGTCTTAGTGGGACAGGCGGCTGGTAATCAGGGGTGATAAGTCCGGAATTATTCACCACCACTCACTGTGAAAACCGGACAGGGGTAATCCGGACTATAATTCCCCACTGAAGTATCCGGACAGGACAAAAGTATTAAAACACTAAACACCTTTTTGACTAAGCTAATTGTTAATCTACTTAATAAACTAATGGGTCTTTGAACTCGACTCGGTCTCACAACTTGACCCGAAAGCCCATGGGTCCATAATTAAGGGTATAAATACCCAACCACTTTCATTAATGAGGGTAATGAACATTTAATAGAACCATGCAACTCAAATCTCTCACTACAAAACACCCAAACATTTAATACCCTTAAAATTCCCCAAAACATCTGGCAAAATTACCCTGAGTCCAAAATAATCCCCATCAAATTGGCGACCACAATGGGAGGAGAAGGTGCCTGAATCTAGCATTCAAAACCAACAAGAAAAATTAGTTCGGATGAATCCGGACGAGCAAGCGGTGCCACCACCTTTGATAGAAGTGGTGGGTGAGAACGATGAGTATACAATCGAAGAACGAGATAGACTGAAAACTGAGATAAAAGCCTTGAGAGCTGCTAAAAAGGCAGAGTTAGAGTTGAAAGAAAAGTCGAAAGTGTCAGCCATTCACCACACTGACAATTCAAGGGAGAATGACCCATCAGTAAAGACACACTTGAGTACTAAAAAGACCCATGTCAGCTCCAAAAAGTCTCACCGGTCTAAACCAGTGGAGAGCTCAGATTCTGAGTCCTCTAGCAGCTCCTCGAATGAGGATGGACTTGAAGAGTCCCTGTCATCCAGTAGTGTTGAGGGCAGATCCAAGAAGAAACAAAAGTTGGTTAAAAAATATTTAAAAAAAAGGGCAGGCATGGAAGGTTGAAAAGACATCTGAGAAAAGGGTCATCTCACAGCCACAGCCATAGCCGGAGGCATGTGGATCAGCTGTTGATGGATCCCTTTGCTTTCCATGATGAGCCAGGTATTTTTGCAACACCTAATGAAGACACTGTCTTTAGTCGTGGCCGAAATTGAAGACAATCTCCATTGTCCTCCAAAATACTATCCGGAAACCTTCCTAAGAGGTTTGACAGTACTAAGATGGAAAAGTATAATGGGAGCAAGGATCCAGATAATCATCTGGAGCAATTTAAAAAATTTATGATGAATTTTGACGATGATGACAAGTTACTATGCAGAGCCTTCTCTCAATCTTTTACGGGGAGTGCTCTGAAATGGTACAATAGCCTACCACAAAGGTGCATCAGGAACTTTGATACGTTTTGGGTGGCCTTCCAGAGGCAGTTTGTTGGGAGTAAGGAGGTGAAGGGCAATGGAGACACTATTATCCATTGTGCCCAAGAGCCAAATGAATCATTGAAAGACTATATAAGTTGGTTTGTGAACACAAAGAATGGGTTAGCTGATTGCTTTGAACAAGTAGCAATAGCTTCTCTGAGACAAGGTTTGAACCTTGGGAACCTGACCGATTTGGTAACCAGGAAGAAGGCCATGACGTGGGGCGGTTTAATGAACCAGGTGGGAAAGCAAATCAATGTAGATGAAACGAAAAAGACTAGGGTGCACATGCAAGTGAGATCTGCCCCAACTACACCAAACCAGAATCAGTCCGGATACAAGGCTAAGGAAGCCGGACAGGTTCCCAACAGGGCCAAGGCTCAATCTTACCCAGCTCCAGCTCAGAGCCAGCAGTCCAGAAATAAACGAGGACTTTGGGTCCAACCGAAGTGGTTCGCCGAGTTGAAAGAAAATATGGCAACCATCTATGACAAATCAAAGATGAGGTACATTTTAGGGAGCCGGCAGCGCTTCAATCTCCTAGGGAAAGTCGTAATACTTTTTTCTATCAATATCATCATGATATTGGCCATAACACAGAAGATTGCATCGCTTTGAAACAAGAGGTGCATAATCTGATTGAAAGAGGAAAACTAGGTGCATATGTCAAGAGAAGAAGTTGGAATAGGCCTGATAATGCTCATCGGACCGACCCAACAAATAATGCGGGGATATCAGCTCCGGACGGGGCCATGGTAATCATTGAAAGGTTTGACGTAGAATCAGAATATTTGGATCCTAATCCAACCCGAAATAAAGTGGGGGCGATTACAGAACATACCAAGACAGTGTCTGGGCTGATAAGCTTTTTTGAATCATTTACTATATTTGGGGGATACACAATGACTGCACCGACTTCTTCTTCAACAAAGAGGCATGTTCATACTCTGGCTACCCAGTTAGAATGAGGCATATCCTCCTATCAGTCCCAAATTTCTTTTTCTTTCATTGTTTTTTATGAAGATGACTTAAGGGACATAGTTGGTCCTCATAAAGATGTTGTGGTGATAGGAGCATCGATTGGGGGCAATGACATTAGGTGAATTTTGGTTGACACTGGCAGCTCAACCAACATCCTCTTTTTAAGTTCCTATAAACAGATGAAGAATCCGGCGGTGATTCAGCGTTCGAACATGTCCATTGTGGGTTTTACGGGAAGCTCTGCTGACGTGGTCGAATAATTTGAGGAGGAGGTTTTGCTGGGCAAGGGCCCTTTCAAGAAAATGGCCAGGGTAATTTTCGTTTTGGTAGATTGTCCCACGTGTTACAATGCGATATTAGGAAGATCTTGACTCTCCAGGATGCATGCTGTGGCTTTAACACTTCACCAATTTTTAAAATATGTTGTTCAAGGACAAGTGGGGTTGTCCGGAGTAGCCAAAAGATAGCAAGGGAATGTTATGCAACTGCGCTTGCCCCTAGAAGGTTGGGGGCAGTCCGGGTAAATGAAGATTAGCAGTTGGTGGGGCCCTCTAGGGAAGAGGGTGAAATTGATGACCCCAGAGAGACCCCTGGTGTTTTGATACCAATTGAAGAGGTTGAAACCCACTTTTTGGCTGAAGGAAGAAATGTCAAGATTGGATCTAAGATGACATCAGAATTAAAAAGCAAAGTGTTGTCCTTTTTGGCAAACCACCAACGCGTTTTTTCTTGGTGTAATGTTGATGTCATTGGAGTGCCCGCAAATGTTATATCACACCAACTATCCATCCGGAGAGATGTAGCACCTATTGTGCAGAAAAGATGAGCCTTTTCTATAGAAAAAGTTGATGTCATAGTTCAAGAAGTTGACCGGCTCACCAAAATGGGGCACATAAAGAAGTCTCAGTACCTTTTATGGACAACCAATCCAGCGTTAGTAAAAAACAAGAATGGGAAATAACGTATGTGTATCAACTTTACTGACCTCAACAGGGCTTGCCCAAAAGATCTGTATACAGTCCCTTGGATAAATCAGTTAGTAGACTCCACATCTGGGAACAAGTTGTTGTCATTTATGGATGTCTTCTCCGGTTATAATCAGATACAAGTGGATCCAAAGGACCAAAAACACACTACTTTTGTTACAGATAGGGGCCTCCATTGTTACAAGGTGATGCCTTTTGGTTTGAAGAATGTTGGGGCTACCTATCAAAGGTTGGTGAATAAAACGTTTGCTCATCAGATTGGAAGAAATATGGAAGTATATATTGACGACATACTGGTAAAAAGTGTGGAGGAAGAATTAAATTTAGAAAATCTACAAGAAACTTTTGCTAACTTGGCAAAGGTTAATTTAAAATTAAACCATAAAAATGTGTTTTTGGAGTACAGTCCGGAAAGTTTCTGGGGTATGTGATAAGTGAGAAAGGGATACAGCCTGATCCAGACCAGCTTGATGCCTTACTACAGATGGATCCTCCTCAGAATATTAAATAAGTGAAAAGGTTAACAGGAAGGTTAGCTGCTTTAAATCGTTTTATCTCAAGGTCTTCGGATAGGTGTGCCCCATTTTTCCAGACTTTAAAGGGTGCTAGAGATTTTAACTGGTCTCCACAGTGTGACCAGGCGTTCAATGAAATAAAAAAGCATTTATCTTCCCCCAAGACTCTCTATAAACCTATTGATGGAGAAACATATACATATATTTAGCAGTGTCCGAATGTGCTATAAGTGCAGTGCTAGTGAGAGAAGCGGACAATTATCGTCGTCCAGTGTACTACATCAGCAAGAGCCTGATGGATACTGAAAAGAGGTATCTAAAACTTAAAAAACTAGCACTAGCCTTTGTAATTGCTGCCGGAAAAATGAGGCTCTATTTTCAGTCTCATTCGATTATTGTCCGGACAACCCATAAATTTTTAGTTTTCTCATCTGCAGCTTGCTTGGTAATTGATGCCAGAAAAATGAGTCCCTATTTTCAGTCTCATTCTATCATGGCCTGAACATCTTTCCCTTTGAAAAATGTCCTTCCAAAGGCAGACATATCAAGCAAGATGGCCAAATGGTCGGTAGAATTGGGTGACAATGATATTGATTTCGCCCTTCGAACTGCACTCAAAGCTCAATCTGTTGCTGATTTCCTGGTTGAGTTCCACTCGGACAGAAGTACCAAGCAAGCTGCAGATGAGAAAACTAAAAAGGTATAGGTTGTCCGGACAGATGGAGGATCAAGTACCATAGGTTGTGGTGCTGGGATATGTTTAACCTCTCCGTATGGTGATAAGTTATACCAGGCTATATGTTTTGCTTTTAGGGCTTCTAACAATGAGTCTGAGTATGAGGCTGCTATAGCTGGTCTGAAATTAGCTTTTCTGTGTGGGGCTAAAAGAGTCAGGTTAATGATTGATTCTTAGCTTCTTATCCATCATGCCCAAGGTCAATCTAAGGCAAAAAAAGAGCAGTTGATTAAATACTTGTTCATCCTTAAAGAAGTGGCAGCTAACTTAAAAAATGTTAGCTATGAACATATACCCAGATCGGAATACACACTAGCAGACTCCCTGGCAACCATAGAATACTCTGAGTCCTACCCATGGATTCATGTGCAAGAATGTCCATCCATACAACCCAATTGGGGTAGGGAAGAAGAGGAAAGTTTAAGTATACAAGTAGTTCAGCCCAAAGACTGGAGACATCCCCTTATTCAATACATTTCTGATGGCATTTTGCCTCTGGAGAAAGCTGTGGCAAGGAAAATGAAACACATGGCTCGTGCTTTCTAATCATAAGAGATATCCTTTATAAGAAGTCCTTTAGTAGACCTCTCCTGCGTTGTTAGAGAGTAGAAGAGTCCCAAATCGTGCTATCTGAACTGCATGATAGTGAAGGATCATCACATTGTGGCTACAGAGCTTAAACCCAAAGGGTTTTGTTGGCCGGATACTAGTGGCCATCCATAATGGCAGATGCCAAGGAATCGGTAAAGAAATATGACCCATGCCAGAGGTATGATAATGAAATTCATATCCCAGCTGTCCCACTGGAATTAATTTCTGAGCCAATACCTTTTGCTCGTTGGGGACTGGATTTAGTAGGGCATCTACCGATGGCATCCAGAAGGTGGAGAACTATTATTGTAGCCATTAATTATTTTTTAAAGTGGATTGAAGCAGCCCCCCTGGCAGGAACTACTTCAAAAGCTATTATAAAATTTATCTTGTCTAATATTTGTTGCAGATTTGGGGTTCCACAAAAGATAACCACAGATAATGGGCCACAATTTGATAACAAGGATGTGAAGAGTTTTTATGCCTTTAGGGGCATTCAACATTGCTTCTCTTCTCCTTTTCACCCACAAGCGAATGGTCAAGTTGAAGTGGCAAACAGAACCATTCGGTCCGGTCTCAAAAAAATCTAGATGGCACTGCTGGAAAGTGGCCAAGCTATTTACAAGAAGTATTATGGGCATACCGGACTACTCCTGGAGCTGCTACACAAGAATCTCCTTTTTCCTTGGTGTATGGGATGGATGCGATTGCTCATGTAGAAGCAACTCTTCCATAATACAGAGTCCACAGTTTTTCCGAATAGGCTAATAAAGTGGCAATCAGAAGTCAATTGGACTTAATTAAAGAGAAAAAAGGTTAAGGCTCATCTTAGAGCCACCCATTATCAAGGCTTGATGAGAAGCAGGTTTGCTTCCAAAGTCAAAAGAATGGATTTTCGACCATGAGACAAAGTGTTGAGAAAAGTCTTCTTACATACTAAAGAGAAGCAGTTCGGTAAGCTAGCTCCAAACTGGGAAGGGCCCTATGAGGTCACTGAAAAGCTTAAGCCTGAGACTTACAGGCTTCAAGACAAAGATGGAAGAATCTTAAACCACCCTTGGAATATTGAACACCTCCGGTTATATTTGGAATGAAAATTGTGTAAATATTTACTTGTTTAAATTCTATGTAAATATTAGGGGCCATACTTTTTCCTACCCTGGTGGCGCGGGGAGGTTTTAATGAGGTGTCCGAGTTTCTTTTAATAAAATTTTATGCCTTCTTAAAATATCCGGAGTGCTTTGATTTGCAAGTTTCTTTAAGGTACTCTAAGGATCTTTGGCAGATCGGATTGATCTGGTGGAATGATGACCATCTAACATTTGTCATCAGAGAATTTAAACACTCTCATCTTAAAGTACTTGTAAAATAAATAGGGGCTATTTAAACATCAGTCATTAAGATTGAGCTAATATGGAACAAAGCAAGAATTTAGTAAAGTAAAACTATCCGGCTAAAACCGGATAATGATATTAAAACATAAAATATGCCTTGGCCATCCAAGGACTTTAAGTTTAGAGAGGAAAAGTTTGACCAGACTCAAACCGGACACAGTTACAAAAATTCCTTGGCCATCCAAGGACTTTAGTATATTATAAGGATAAGAAAAAACAAAAAATAGTTAAAACTTCAGGGTTAGTTTCCCTTGGATGTTCCTGCATCATCTTTTTTCTTCTTCGAATCTTTGGGTTCGTCACTGGAACTCTCTCCGGGTCCTTCTTCCTCATCAGTAGTATCGTCAAGACCACTAGAATAATTCTTCTTATAACCATCCACCATCGTATGGAATGAGATATCTTCATATTCAACGAACTGCCACATAGTATCGAGCGTTCTCTTCGGAAATGTTTGATGAAAAAGCAAGACCATGTCAGATTTAACTTCGACATACCTCTTTTCTAGGGAATCTATCACATCGTTGGTGTACGCATCAATCTTGGCCTCGATCGTCGTTTCATGCTCTTGCACCAAGTCCTCGTTCTCCTTGGTAACCTTGAACATAGCCTCTTTAATAGAAGTCTTGGCACCGGACAAGGTTTGGATAGTATTGTCTTTGGTCTTCACCTCTTCCTTCAAGGTGGAGAGATATTTTTCCAAGCCAGAGCACTTAGTTTGGAGCTCTGTGTTAGCCTTCTCCGAAGTGACCAACTTGGTTGCCAGATCTTCTTTCCCTTTCTTCAACTCCTCGAGCTCTTTCTTTAATGCCTCAATACTTTGGTTGACATTAAAAAGGTCATAGGATAAACTCTCCATATCTGTATTGAGGGTATTGATGAGGGCAGATTGACTTTTTACTTGCCTCTCCAAGTTGAGCACTGGCTGAATATGGCCCAATAAAGAGTGGGTCACCGTATCGTTTTCCCCTGAAACAGTGAAAGACTTACCATTAAAAGTCACCATGTTGGAGGAGCTTGGGGGAAGGTAAGGACCAGTGAAGTCATCTTTGTGAAACTCTCCAAAATAAAGGCCAATATTTTGGAGGTCATTGATGTCTACTCCTTCCAAATCCCTTCCGGCACCCTGTCCGGTTTGTAGATCACTTGGGATTTGCTCTGCCAGGGTGGGGTCTGTTGGGTTGGCCGGAGGTAGAGACTCCGAAGGCCGGAGGACAACTTCATCCCACAGGGAGACTTTCTTATTCTTAGAAGTCCTCTTTTCACTGCTTGCCCCCAATTTTCGGTCTTTTTTTGGAGGTTTTGGAGGATCTTAAAGTCCACCTGTCTCCCTAATGCTCTCATCTTAAACTACTTTGAGTAAAGTAGCATCAATCCCCCCTTGGGTCTGCGCTCCTTGGTTCTCTGGAGCGACCTCTTCTGCAACACTCTGAACAGCCTCTGCTGCAACCTTCTTTTTCTTGCCCTTCCCTTTCATCTTGCTTGAGGCTTTAGCTCTGGAGGGAAAAGTCAGTTTGCCATCTTTCTCCTCCGTTCTCTTAAAGATAACGGCCGAAGGGAGGGGTGTAGTCAGTTCGTCCCATGTAATATCTCTCCGACCCGTAGTATTCTAGAGATGGGATCTCACCAGGTTGCCCGAGGTGAAGCAATTGTGGAAGACGTTTCCCCAACGGTCAGCAACCCATGAATTTAATTTGGCACATGTGGCCTGCCCCTCCTCCACATAATCGGAGAACTCCTTCGGCAACACTAACAAAAAAAGAAATAATTTTGAATTTTTTTTATTACAATATGAGAAAGACAAACAAAGTAGAAAATTTACCTGAACTCTTCCACCTACTGGTGAGCATACTAAGGTTGACACCAGCTTTAATTTTTCTCCCATTCTCCCACGTCCCGCTAATGAATAGGAACTGGGTCTTCCAGTTTTTCTCTGACTCAAGCAGGTCATCCACCACCTTAAAGTTATCTCCCATATTGAAGTGGTAGAATGGGATATGGTGATTCTTGCAAAGGCTGGCCACTGCAGCAAACTGCTCTATTAGAAGAGGTATACCGGACAGCCGTGGCACCATAATGCCAACGATGAGAGTATACCAAGAACTGAGACTCAACTGGCTTGGACAGAGTTTTATCAGGTGGAAATACCTGACAATTTCTAGATCCAAGGAGAATTTGAGCCCCCAGTTAAACAGATCTGTATAAATAACGATTTTGTTGAGCTTGCAGTCCATCGGAGTCTCCGGTGTGACTGGTATCCTCATCTTAATAGATTCAGGGATCCCCCACTTGGTTTGAATCCGGCCTAACTCAGCAGTATGCGTATAGACATAATTAATATTCTGCATGGACAGCAGATACTTGACATTGAACTTATGGAAACAAGGTCTCACCTTGCCTTCCAGACTCTCCGACAGATCCGGATGGGTCATGCAGACTTTCTCCTTGCCTTTTTCCTTTTTATAGGAAGCGGCATCTCTGGTTTGCCCAGAAGATTCAGTCTCGAATGAAGCCTCTTCAACACTATCCTCCATCACCTCTTCCATCACAGTGGAAGGTTTATCAGTCGTTGTTGATGGGAGAGTGCTAGTCTGTGGCTCAGCAGGTTGACCGGACGGTTGAGCATCAGCCTCTCTTAAGGGTCTGGTGTCCGGCTAGGGCTCAGCTCCGGAGGATTTGGAATGAGAGCTGATTCTGGTAGCTCCGAGTCTGGAGGGTTTGTCTTTTGGGGCTCTAATAGATGCTTCTGATCCGGAGGCTTTATCCTTGGCCCCAGACTTGGAGGGCCCTATTTTGGACAACTTGGTTTGAGAGCCGGTTTCTTGACCTTTTACCAAACGCGTGGTCAGTCGGGGGTTAGTTTTTTCTAGAGATTTCTCGATGTCTGACCCCATAGCGATGAACGAAGAGGGCTTTCTAGCACTCGATACTACTTTCTCTTGCACGGTAGAAGGCTGAGACTCCTAAACTGAGGAGCCTGAAGGGATTGGCGAGAGTTTGGGTTGGAATAAACGTCTAGGTTTTACACTTTTAGCAGAGGATGATCCTCGATCAGCTTCTGAAGACGGTGTATCAGGCTTACTGATTGAAGAGACTGGAAGACCAGCAGCGATACGTCTCTCACGCTCAACTTTTTGTGCTTTTTCTAATTTTGAAAGATTTAGCCAACCACCTTTCATAAGAGCGTTTCTCGCTGTGAACATAAAAATACCCAAGAAAGGTTTTGAGAGAAAGGGTAAAAATCTCTGAGAAGAAGGAACTGCAAAAGTGATGAAGATGGTGAAACAGTAAAAGAAGATAATTTATACTAGTGAGGCAAAAATTTACTAATACCTAGGAGAAAACGAAAAGGCTAACGTAATGATTGAAGGCGGCGCTGGCGTAAGAAATATTAAATGCAGAAGTTGCTTTTTGGGATTAGTGGGAGCGCTGTTCTAGGAAGAAAACGGTTGGTAAAACAAATCAAATTACGACACGTGGCCCATGATCCAGAGCAAAACTTTTGGAATTCTGAGAAGGAGTCTGGATAAACCTTGAACTAACTACATGAGCAATCCGGAAAATGTTGGTATTGGCTAAATGAGTTTTCTAGTCTTGCCAAAAACCTTTCACAAAACCTAAAAAAAGGGCTATTGATGAGTCCAGAATTATTCACCACAACTCACTGTGAAAACCGGACAGGGGTAATCCGGACTATAATTTCCCACCGAAGTATCCGGACAAGACAAAAAGTATTAAAACACTAAACACCTTTTTGACTAAGCTAATTGCTAATCTGCTTAATAAACTAGTGGGTCTTTGAACTCGACCCAATTTTAAAACTTGACTCGAAAGCCCAAGGGTCCATAATTAAGGGTATAAATACCCAACCACTTTCATTAATGAGGGTAATAAACATTTAATACAACCAGGCAACTCAAATCTCGCACTATAAAACACCCAAACATTTAATACCCTTAAAATTCCCCAAAACATCTGACAAAATTACCCTCACTCCAAAATAATCCCCATCAAGGGGGACTCCGAGATATTTAATAGGGAGGGAACCAAAATTGAAACCATAAACGTTGACAAGGTCGGTCTTGAGGGTGTTGTTAATACCATAAAGAAAAATATGGCTTTTCTTGGGCTAATTTTCATCCTAGAGAGGTAAAAGAAGTCATCGAGGCCTTCTTTGATAAGGTGCAGCGATTTGGTATCACTATAGCAGAAGTATGCGAGTTTAGGTGCTTCTTATAATAGTGGATGTGTTCGGAGGAAGAGGAAATGGTCGAGATGGTAATGACATCAGAATTCCAGATGATCCAGATTCTGCCGAGGGGGTGATGCTCATGGTTAGTAGAATAGTGCCAATAAGGGGTCATTTCTGGTTAATAACGGGGATAACATTTTGGGAATAAACTTTAGTTTCTACTAGGATCATGACCGAAATATTACTACACATAATAAAATCATTGACATCTTTTTGTTTAATTGGGTCATTTAATCCACACACATTCCAAGAAGCAATAACATTAAATACTTACTAGTGTGGATTATTTTCGACTGAGGGTAATTTTGCCAGATGTTTTGTGGTGTTTTAAGGGTTTTAAATGTTTAAGTGTTTTTAGTGAGAGATTTAAGCTGCCTGGTTGTATTAAATGTCCATTACCCTCATTAATGAAAGTGGTTGAGTATTTATACCTTTAATTATGGGCCATATGGGCTTTCGGGTCAAACTTATGAAATCGGGTCGAGTTAAAAAACCCATTAGTTTATTAAGTAGATTAGTAACTAACTTAGTCAAAAGGTGTTTAGTGTTTTAATACTTTTGTCCTGTCCGGATGGTTCAGTGGGTGATTATTATCCGGATTGCCCCTGTCCGGTTTCTACAGTGAGTGGAAAATATTTCCGGACTCATCACTTACAGTAGGTAGCTGGTTGTCCTGCCAGAGGGAAAAGGAAACTGGACAGCGGAGGCCATTCCATAATGGGTGGATCTACGTGACGGGGAGTTCGTTTTCTCATTGCTTCCGGAAGTTGCAGTCTAAGGGTTCGTCTCTTTAGAGGGGTTAGACTCAATGGAGGTCATGGGAGAGGGAGGTAGTCTAGAAGAAAACAGAGGAACAACGAAGGGAAATGAGCCATGTATTTGGTTGATTTAGTATGGTATGATAGTTAGTCGTATGTTCGTTTTTGTATTTTGTATTTAACTTAATTTGTGTTTCGTGTTTAGCATTACGTAGGTATTGACGATAATATATCATATGATTATAAAAAAGGATTTATTGTGCCATCCCTTAACCTTAATGGATCCTTAACATATTTTTGTTAATCAATAACCATTTATGGATGTGCGGTGGTATTGATGAGTTAAACAACCTTACCAAAATATGCCAAAAAGGTTTTCCAATCTTTTAAAACAGAGAATAGAGGTTTAAAAGAATAAAGTTAGAGAGATAAATGATTTTCTTGTAAATAAGATAGGTCATCTTTCTTTAGGATGCACCTTCATATATATATATATATATATCAAATATCAAGTGGTTATACGTATAAAGGTCAAATATACCTCTTAATACAAAATAAATGATTTTATCTGTACAATCATATAAATACCATTATTTTCTTATCACTATATGAATATTATAACCTTATTATGGCTCTCCCATAGTCCTTGAGTTGGAATATCAAATAAAACTTAATGACTAACAATTTTTAAGGTAATTGTGATGTGTAATGTTCAAGCTTTTCCTCATTCCCGCCTTAGATTTCAAGTCTCTGTTTCTTCATGCCTCAAGTTTGTACTTGAGTTGGATAATCTTCATTTTCTTTGTTATGGTGATTATGCTCAACTATGTTGATATGATCCTGGCATTTAACATTGCTCTTTATAAAAGACCATGCAAATCTTAATGTTGTAAAATATAAATATTTTGATTTTATTATAATCACTTAGGTAAGAGCTTGTCGAAATATTGATTTAATTCTGATCATGCTTATTAAGTTAAATGTCTTCCTCATCAAGTTGTTACTTTTGCCTTCAAATTACATGTGCAAAGGTCTAGTATACCATTATTTTTAGGTATATTATCCCTTAGTACAAAGTAAATGCCTCAATATGTATAATTACATAAATAACTTTATATTTCTATCATTTACCGACTAGTCTATCCTCATCAGGGTTCCCTCATTTCGCTTGAGTTAGAATATCAAATGAAATTAAAGACTAGAAGTCTTTAATTGTAGACGGATAATGTAGTCTTCAAATATTTTCCTATTCATGGTTTATTCAATTTACATTTCCTGTCGTCTTTAGCCCAATTATACTAAACGTCAGTTTCATGTTTTTAAACCTATGTAAAAGATTAATTTCGTAAAATGATAAATACTTTAATTTTATTTTAACCTTTTAGGTTAAAGTTTGCCAAAATTTCGATTTAATTATGATCTCGTTTCTTAAGTTGAATGTCTTCATCGTCGTCAAGTTGTTACCTTTTTCATAAAATTACATTTGTTAGATCATTTTCCAAGTTTTTCACTTCGTCTAACTATCTAATATCTTACCATCTTATAAACTTGATTATCTCATTATCTTTAATCTTTCTATGCTATCTCACTCGAATTCAAGTTCTTCGTGTCGTCCAACTTTATAATTTACGACGATTTTCTATATTATTCTAGCTTTGATGACACTTTGTATGAATTTTTCCTAAAATATCATCTTACCTTGATTTTAACCAATACAATACCTCACTTTATTCTTACTAAATACGTCTTTTTAGCTTTATCTTATTACTGTTTATTGTTTTGTCTTGAATATAATATCACTACTGACGACACTTTTCCTTTCGTAAATCATATTCTATTCCTTAATATAAATATTTACCTCTTATTCACAACGTAGGTATTCAATGAAGTTATTATATATATCTCATCAATATATTTTACTCTTTTATGTCATCTTCTGAACCTCGCTCATTTATTTTATCTTTATAAATTATAAGCATCAGTTAGAAAACATCTGGTAATTCATTTGTCTTATTGAATTTTTGTTCTTTATAACTATCATGTAAAACATATTTGGACGTCATTTTAAAAATTTCATCCATTGAACATATAAATATCCTATTTTAGAAAACATATCTTAGTTTCATTCATAAATTACATATGAAGATCATATGAAGATAATGTTTTAGAACATATTTGGACGTTATTTTATAAATGTAGTCTAGCAAAAATACGTAGATAATCGTTTAGAGAACATATCTAAGTGTCATTTATGAATGTCATACGGGAGAACATATAAAGATCATCATTTGTAGAATATATTTGGATGTCATTTTAAAAATATCATATAAAGAACATACTTATATTATATTTTGGAGAACATATTTATGGATCGTCATTATTAAATATCATTTCTCATATATTCATTTGTCTTTCAATTTCCATCATATAGCTCAAATTTTTATCATTTTAGAATCTTGGTTTATAGCCATACTGTTTTAAAGATATTTATAGCATGGTCTTTACAGCCTTCTTAGTGTAGTCTCTTATACTTTTATAGACGAGCTTGTCTTATAGTCATGCTCGTGTTAATCGGGTGTGTTGTCTTTTACGTTTTTTTAAATATGGACTAGGCTTATAACAATATTCACATTTAAGTCCTTTACAACCTTATTGGAGCTACTTTTTATATTTTTATAACTGAGTTTTGCTTATAGCCATGTTTGCATTAATTGAGTGTGTGGCGGGCTTGACTAATAGTCATGTTTGCATTCTAACCATATCTCAATTTAGTTCGAACTATCCATGTAGATAATTTCACCATCTCTTGAAGATTTCAATTTCGTTGTTTGTCAGCTATTAATGATTTCAATAGACTATTATTGATCAATGTTGATTTTTGAATGTCATCCTGGAGAAAATAGACCGCATGTTGACCTTTAATAATATCATCGTTGTTTATATGAAGATCATTTGGTCTATAGTTTCTAATCATTTCTAAATCTCATTTAAATGGAAATCATTAGGTTTATAACCTTTGTGTGACGTTTGAATATCCTTTAATGAAATATGTATCTGATATGCCCCCATTTATTGAATCAAATTAAAATTATTTGTTCAATGACCAAAAACTGATGAAGACAAAGTAAACTTAATGTCTCTGACCCATTTTGTAGATTTATTTTACGGTAGAGAACTTATTAGACCAATGGCTTGACAAATACCATTTTAGGGCTTATTGCACGACCTTTTTATGTTGATATGTAATTTTAATATATTTTCTCACATTATATCCATGTAATATTTATGTTAACCCATGTATGAAAAGTAATCTAAAATCCTTACATGTATGCCAAGGTAATATAAAATGTTAAGTTCTTCTTAAATGTATGCGTGATGATGGATTCTTCTTAAATATATGAATATTAACTAATATGTTATGACAATTAAATTTTATTATAAAAAATACATCATATTAGATTTTTTATTGATGAAATTGTAATATGAAATAGCCAAGTGTTAATATCGTTATTAATGTATCAAACAAACGCCATTTGTCGATTTTTATGTTTAAAATTTTGTTGACAAAAGTTCCTTATTATCAACATTGAAGCACATTGTGTTTTTATAATTGTCATTTGATGATGTTTTTTATCAATATTATTGACGATATTTGCTTATTTAATTGTTGCTGAATCATATTTTTTATTAATATTGTTGATAAAGATTACTTATGATATTGTTGTGAAGTTTTAATATTGATGGCGAATATCTTTTTTCATAAATTTTGTTGACCAAAGTATATATTCAGCCGTTATATTTATGTCTTTTATCCTGGTATAAATATTTTGGATGCACTAAAAGCTCATCAATTGATGGTGTAGTGGTCATTGTGTTATCATCACAAGCCCGAGGTTGTTAGTTCAAACCTGGGCTCAACCAATTATTTTTTATATTCCCACTACTTATTTGGATATATGATATAAACCTTGACTTGCATATGCTTGATGGAGAAAATAGTTAGAAAATGAAATTTTATATTATCAATGCTAATATGTTTTATTGAATTAGCAACAAAAACACTTTATCATTTTGAATCTTTTATTAAATTCTGATGCTTTATTAAATTCTGATGTATGGTGGTTTCATGCTCGTTGATGCTTTCACGAAGAAAAAGTAGATTTAGTTTAATCACAGACGTAATATCATCCATGACATCTGATAATCGATGATACTAGAATGCTTTGTTTTTATCTCCACCTTGATAAAAACATTACTCTTTGTCAAGAAGTACACCCAATCGTTGAAGTGTCCTTTGTTTTTCCTTGTCATGAATGCAGAGTAATATTTCTATAAAGACTTTCTCTTCGGATTAAGTAATATTTGACGAGCACAATCTTCATACAAAGATAAAAGTCACTCATGATCACTGAATCCATAATGCTGGACAACAAAACCTTATACTATTTCAAACTCAATAACATTTAGAGTTTTGTAAATTGATTTAACCAATGTTTTCCATATTGCATCATAATCATGCATTCTTCTTAATATCTCAATAGATTTCTTCACGATATGTGAAAAAAATATAACAATGAGAAGTTCAGGGGAACACGTTTACAATTTTTATTTGCAAGACCATACACTTTTATGTAATAACATTCTATGGAGGTCAGATTGATGCACATTGAAACCATGCTTTCAGTAACCAACTGTAAAAATATGATGCACATTAAGGTCTAGAATAAATAAATGACCATATATAGGTCATTATTTAGAAATCTATATTCTCAATAATAGTGGCTAATGTTTCTCCTCAAAATCAATCCCACTATAAAGAATCATAATGCAATATCAAATGATAAGTGGTGTTATATATATGTGATAAAAATTGTAGTATAAAATCAATTAAACAGACTTGCTCGTCTTATAAAATCGATTAAACATCTATAATGATGGACATTTGGTTATATCATGTATTTAAAAAAAATAACTTTTAATAAAAATAAGCTCTGAATGTGATATCATCTGGCTTTACATGGCCAATACAATATTCGTCGACTTATAGATCATAGAACCTCTTTTTTAAATGATGATCATATCTTGCCATACGCATTTCTCTTTTGAAAAACTCATCTAAACGAGCAAAAAATTAAAAATTAAAAATTATGTTAGAAAAACACTAGTATAAGTCTTATGCAACCTTCTTTTTTAAGTGTTACGAAAACAAAACCAACAAACATTATGAAGCCTTGTAACCAACCTTGTTTATCCAATCCTTGTAGGTTGTTTATACATTTTCAACCATACTATATAGGTCAATATCTGGTACTAATCCCTCAATAATATTTTCACTAAACTGAAATGAATTACACCCATTCATGCCATATTTAATACAACTTTTAGTAATTTCAGTAAACAAATTAGTTTGATGATCGCTAGATCCAATATACAACATTTGGAAGTTTATTAATCTATACAACTCTTCAATCATGTATCTTACAATGTTGTAAATATTGTAGTTACAAAAGACAATGTAAAGTAATATGTTGAATGCATTAATAACCGATGTAAACTCTTGCATTAATAATAACTACTATATATACCAATACTAAAAATAATTGACAACTTTAGAGGTCAAATAAGTCCAAAAGAGACTTCAATTTTTTTTCTATGGTTCTCGTGTTGTAAATAGAAAACCAAAACAAATCAAGAAGAGAATATATAGGCTCATATTTATTTTATTTTATTCCTTTTCCTTTAAATATACATTTGATACAAAAATGTTTGGAAAAATATTATCAACTATAGTTCCAGTGCATCAGGTGAAATATGTTTTCAAATAAAGACATAAAATATATTACATACAAAGATTTGAAAATGAATATACACAACTATTTATGAAATAATTGTGCATGAATGCATTTAAAATACAACATAAGTGAATATATTAACTATCGAAAATTATATTAATTATCTTTAATCACCACGAATTATCAGCCAAACTATCTGATGACGCGGCAGAAATAGAAGAAGAAGCAACGATAGATAAAACCTTAATTCAAAGGTAACATGATGGAACACTAATCTACGGGTAACAAATACTGAAATTTTCAGAGATAAAATATATATTATTCTAAAAACTTAAAATAACTTAAGGCATATGAGGCTTTATATAATAGCTTCTCAAAACCCTAAATTAGAATACAAGGAAATAAAATTAATGCATTAAAATAAAATAAAATAAAATATTAATATAATTAGATTTGATTTAAACAATATAAGATATTTGAATAAAATAAAATAAACCAAAATAAAGTTTGAGTTTAGACTTTCTGGGCTACATCATCCTCCCGTGGTTCGAATTCACAACACCATCACCATCAACAACCAAAATATTTTTATTTTATTTTTTTCAATTGTTACATTGGGAATTATAATTGTTGACCTTATCGGAATAAGATAAATTCTTCTCGAGTGTTCCGTATTCGAAGTCACATTGAAGCCATCAGGTTGATGAAAAACATTGGTTTCGAAATCCTTTTCATAGTGTGAAGACAACATCCCCATGTCCAGTTGATGAAAAAAATGGTTTTTAAAACTTCTTCATAACATGAGACAACATCTTGATAAGCAAGTTTTACCTTGATCTGATGATTGGTAGCCAATTTAAACTCCTTTTGTAACTGGTCAATAAGATCGTGAATCGAAACGCATAGTGTGTCTCCGCATACTAAACGATCTTCAAGATCTTCATGGCCATAGATGTTGTTCTCTTCTTTAGATCTCGAATCAGATGAAATCATGATTCAGAAACATGCTTGCCCCGTAGCAAGAACTGATGCTCTGATACCAAACTGATAACACAGCGGAAATAGAAGAAGAAGCAATGATAGATGAATCCCTAATTCAAAGGTAACATGATGGAACCCCAATCTACGGGTAACAAATACTGAAATTTTTAGAGATAAAAATATATCATTCCAAAAACTTAAAATAACTTAAGGCATATGAAGCTTTATATAATAGCTTCTCAAAACCCTAAATTAGAATACAAGAAAATAAAATAAATAAATTAAAACAAAATCAAATCAAATCTTAATATAATTAGATTTGATTTAAACAACATAAAATATTTGAATAAAATAAAATAATAAAATAAAATTTGTGTTTGGACTTTCTGGGCTACATTACTATCAATCAATCGACATCAATCCTATAAAAAATCATAAAGTTAAAGTTATACTCCCTCCGTCTCATAATATTAGTCGTTTAAGGTTTCTTCACCAATATTAAGAAATGTAATAATGACTTTGAAAGAATAAAAGAAAATAAATTTGATTGGTGGAGTTAATAACTTATGCAGAAAGTTAATTATTTTATTGGTTGAAAGTGGCATACATGTAATAATGCTGCATTGGAAAACGAAAACGACATATATTATGAGACAAAAAATCTCTTCTAGAAAGACACATATTATGAGACAGAGGGAGTATTTGTTTTCACATTAAAAGAACAACAACTATAAGCCAAAGAAAGAAGCACCAAACATTAAATCTCAATCAAGCTTTAGTTTGTAACCCATCATTGAAAATCCAAACTTAAAACTTTATTACCAAATTTAAATAAAAATAAACTAAATCCACGGAGACTTAAATTTTTTTAAGAATATTCAATTAACCGTAAATTAATGAAATGAAAAAATGGATAAATTTTTGTCAAAGATTAACTTCTCTAAATCAGAGTCGCGAAGATTAATCCAATCCATAAAAAATGAACCGATTATACCTAATTATCGCTTCAGCGAAAAATATGAGAAATAAATAAGATATGTTTTAATACATAATAAGGGATAGAAGACACTTGATTCTTTCTTCGATAAATAATGGTCGAATTAATCTCGACTATAGAATATAAGTCAAATCTTGAAGATTAATTGATTTTGATCTTATATTTACTCTTTTCTTAAATAAGTCACACAATCACATATTTCTCTCTCTTTCTAAACTTTTATTCATTCGTATATCAAGAGATCTCACGATAAAAATTAAAAAAAAATTCAAAGTGGATACTAAAATTCCCGAAAATGAACAATAATTATTGATTTTACTTTTGGTGTACGTAAAAATTAGATTCGAAAGACAAATTAGGTAAAACAAGATTCATCTCTAACCTATTATACAGTAACTTTCTGAATTCTTGGTTCGATCTTTAAAAAATGAACGGATCTTGGTTTTCGGTATTTATTTTGAATTTTTTTGACAAACCAAACATAAACTACCGATATTTCAACTTTTTTTTTTCTCTCTAAAGTAATAATTTTTTTTTTTAAGTTTTTAAATTAAGTTTTCTAATCAAAATTTAAAAAACAAGAATCGTCATTATTTGTTTATGTTCCTTTCAAAATTACATTTAAAACCTTTATTTTATAAAAAATGAAACGATTTTGGTTATAGAAGAATAAAAATCAAAAATATTTCCTAGATATGGTGCTATTTATGAGGTAAAAACTTTATCAAGATACACCCAAAAAATTTGAGATGCTTTGAGAGAGAAAATAAAGGTTTTTAGAAAGATAAAGTTAGAGTTAGAAAGATAAAATAAGAGAAATAAGTGATCTCTTTTTATTTATATATATATATATTATTAAGTGGTTATATGTGTGAAGGTTTTGTATACCCTTATTTTTAGGTATATTATCCACTTACACAAAGCACATACATTTATATGTATAATTATATAAATATCTCTATATTTCTATTAATATCTGAATATTATATCCTCATCAGGTGATATCAATCATTAAATTTTAAAACATATATGAATTAATAAAATTAAACTATTTCTAAAGTATTAATATAATATAGACATTGAAACTCGGAAAAAATGTTACAAAATAGTTGATAATGTATTCAACAACTGTAAATATAGAGAAACTTTTAGAGATGAATGAGAGAACTGAAAATATATGGAATAATTTTTCTTTTAATTTTAATTTTTATAGATAATAGGTGAAAAAAGAATCTTCCTCTCTGATCTGGATATTGAAAGAAACTGTTGGAGACGAATGAGAGAACTGAAGATGACATAACAAAATTCACAAACATGTCCTGATATGAGGAAAATAAGTGATTTTGCAACTCTTTCCAACTCTCATATCAAGATAATAATATCTTCATTGATGCATTAAAAATCCAACTATTTACTTTCTCTCTAAGAGGAAAAGCTAAAGCATGACTTAACTATTTACCGCCTCATTTTATAACAATGCGGGAGCAACTAGCTCAACTTTTTTTGGCGAATGGGAAACAAAAGTTAAAGATAGACGCTGTAAGCGGAGGTTCATTAACCAAAAAAATACTAGAGTAAACATATTGACTACTTGAACTAATCTCGAGCAAGATATATAGATCTAAAATGAACGATATGATGTAAATAGTTAACAATGAGATTGTATTTCAAGTAAATATAACAACACTTGAGAAGCAAATGAACAAACTTAAAATGAATTATATTGCAGTATCATATGTTACCCATCCGTCAAACCAGTTCACGGAATTCAAAATTGTCATGTAAAGTAATTTCCAATAGGGGACTAAACCTTATTTTACGAATAATTATCAACGCATGTAAAATCCAAACTTTTTCTGGAAGAACGAGTATGGGAATAAAAAGACTTGGAAAATTTAGAGAAGAAATCCACATTTTAAAGAGAATGTGAACAAGTTTGATGAATCATCTACTACTGATGAGTCCGAATTCTGCATGCTCCCCGAACAAGGACAGATCGGTCCAAGGTCTCCGAACCGGACATATCACTTCGAACACTCTGACCATAGGACTGTTCGAACTATGACAAAAGTACTAAAAACCTAAACACTTCTTGACTAAGCTACTTGCTCTCCTACTTAGAGCTCATAGGTATTTGAACATGACCCGGGTCCATTAAACATGACCCGAAAGCCCATAAGGGCCCAAACATCAGGGTATAAATACACAACCACCTGCATTAAGTGTGGGTAATGAGAATTAACTGCTACCAGGCTGCTTAATTATCTCTCTACTCTCTACTCTAAACACATAACACCCACACACTACTATAAAACACCAACCAAATTACTAGCCTACCCTCAGGCGATTATTATCCACACCAAATTGGCGACCACAGTGGAAGGAGAAGGTGCCTGAATCAAGCATTCAAAACCAGCAAAGAAAGTCTGTCCGAATGAATCCGGACAATCCAGAAGTACCACCAGCTCTGCTCGAAGTGGTGGGAGAGAACGATGAGTACACTGTCGAAGAGAGTGATAGGCTAAAGGGTGAAATAGAAGCTCTGAGGGCAGAAAAGGCTAAGATGGGCGTGAAAGAAAAATCCAAAGCATCAGTTGCTCATCACACCGATAACCCCAGATAGCATGAGTCTTCAAAGACTCATGTGAGCACCAAAAAGACTCATGTCTCACCGGTCCAAGCCAGTGGAGAGTTCTGACTCAAGCTCAGAATCTTCTGATAGCTCTTCGGACGATGAAGGAGTTGAAAAATATTTATCCTCAAGCAGCGATGAGGGTCGAACTAGAAAGAAACAAAAGCAGATCAAAAAGTATTCAAGGAAAAGGGATAGACATGGAAGGATGAAGAAGAATATTGTTAAAGGGTCATCACACAGCCGGAGGCATGTGGACCGGATGCTGATGGATCCCTTCGCTTTCCACGATGAACCAGGTATCTTTGCAACTCCCAATGAGGATACTGTGTTCAGTCGTGGAAGGAATTGGAGGCAATCTCCATTGTCTTCTAAAATTCTGTCCGGAAACCTCCCCAAGAGGTTTGATAGCACCAAAATAGAGAAGTACGATGGCAGTACTGATCCAGACAACCATCTGGAGCAATTTAAGAACTTCATGATGAACTTTGACGACGATGATAAACTACTCCGTAGGGAATTCTCCCAATCATTCACGGGGAGTGCTCTAAAATGGTACAACAGTCTGCCTCAGGGTTGTATTAAAGATTTCGATACTTTTTAGGTAGCCTTTCGAAGGCAGTTTGTAGGGAGTAAAGAGCTAAAGAGCAATGGAGACACAATAATCCATTGTGCCCAGGAACCAAATGAGTCCTTGAAAGAATATATAAGCCGTTTTGTGAACACCAAAAATGGGTTGGCTGATTGCTTCGAACATGTAGCAATAGCATCCCTGAGACAGGGTTTGAACCCAGGCAATCTAGCTGATTCAGTGACCAGAAAGAAGGCCATGACATGGGGAGGGTTGCTGAATCAGGTTGGCAAACAAATAAATATTGATGAAACAAAGAAAACCAGGGTGCACAGGCAGGTGAGGTCTACCCCAGTGGCACCAAATCCCAATCAAAATCAGTCCGGGAACAAAGCAAGAGAGACCGGACATGGGCATGGTAGGGCAAAAGCTCAGTCTCAGCCAGCTGCTCCTGCTCAAAGTCAGCAATCCAGAAACAAGAGAGGGCCATGGGTCCAACCGGAGTGGTTCGCAGAATTGAAAGAAAGTGTGGCCACTATTTTTGATAAAACAAAGGAAGAGGTGCATTACCGGAGACCGGCAACACTGCAGTCTCCCAGAGAGCATCGCAATAACTCTTTCTGCCAATATCACAATGATATTGGTCATACCACTGATGACTGCATAGCATTGAAACAAGAAGTTCAAAACTTGACTGAGAGGGGAAAGCTGGGGGCTTACGTCAAAAGAAGAGGAGGCAACAGGCCTGACAACTATCACCGGGTTGGTCCAAGTAATGCTGCTCCGGAGGGGGCCATGGTTATAATTGAAAGATTTGATGTGGAATCTGAGTACTTGGATCTTGATCCAATTCGAAACAGAGTGGGTGCAATTGAGGAATGTTCTAGGTCGGTCTCCGGGCTCATTAAGTTTTTCGAGTCACTTACAATTTTCGGAGGGGACACTATGACAGCTCCTACTGCTTCTTCGAGGAAGAGGCATGTTCATACTTTAGCCTTTCAGCTAGAAGGAGGCATGACTTCCTATCAGTCACAAAACTCATTCCCCTTCATTGTTTTCGATGAAGATGATTTAAGAGACACTGCTGGCCCTCATGAGGATGCTGTTGTCATAGGAGCATCTATAGGGGGCAATGACATAAGACGAATCCTGGTGGATACTGGAAGCTCAACCAATATCCTTTTCTTAACCACATACAAGAGAATGAAAAATCCAGCTGTAATTCAGAGTTCGGACAGATCAATCGTGGGCTTTACAGGCAGCTCAGCAGATGTGATCGGAGAGTTCGAAAAATAAGTTTTATTGGGCAAGGGCCCTTTCAAGAAAATGGTCAGAATACTCTTCATTATGGTGGATTGTCCCACTTGCTATAATGCTATTCTAGGGAGGTCTTGGCTCTCTAGGATGCATGCAGTGGCTTCAACAGTCCACCAGTGCTTGAAATATGTTGTTCAGGGACAGGTTGGAGTCGTCTAGAGCAGTCAAAAGATTGCAAGAGAATGTTATGCCACTGCCCTGGCACCTCGAACACTGGGGGCAGTCTGTATTAATGAACAATGGAAGTTTGAGGGCCTTTCTGGGGGTGAGGGTGAGATTGATGACCCCAGAGAGACCCCTGGAGTATTGATACCGGTTGAAGAGGTAGAAACGCACTGTTTGGAAGATGGGAAAAGTGTCAAGATAGGGTCTAAGATGCCACCTGTTTTGAAAAATGAAATGTTAAAGTTTTTGAAGAATCATCAGCACGTTTTTGCTTGGTGCAATGCTGATGTTACTGGGGTTCCATCAGAAGTGATATCACATCACCTATCTGTCCGGAGAGACGTAGCACCAGTGGTTCAAAAAAGAAGAGTTTTTTTCTAAAGAGAAGGCTGATGTCATTGTGCAAGAGGTTGACAGGCTCACAAAGATGGGGCACATCAAGGAGTCTCAATACCCTTTGTGGACTGCCAATCCGGTCTTGGTGAAAAAGAAGAATGGCAAGTGGCGCATGTGCATTGACTTCACAGATCTCAATAGAGCTTGCCCAAAAGATTTGTATCTAGTCCCCCAGATTGACCAGTTGGTAGACTCCACCTCTGGGAACAAGCTGCTTTCCTTTATGGATGCTTTCTCTGAGAATTTAAACACTCTGTTTTCCTTTATGGATGCTTTCCTCTCGGATTGATCTGGTGGAATGATGACCATCTAACATTTGTCATCGGAGAATTTAAACACTCTCATCTTAAAGTACTTGTAAAATAAATAGGGGCTATTTAAACATCAGTCATTAAGATTGAGCTAATATGGAACAAAGCAAGAATTTAGTAAAGTAAAACTATCCGGCTAAAACCGGATAATGATATTAAAACATAAAATATGCCTTGGCCATCCAAGGACTTTAAGTTTAGAGAGGAAAAGTTTGACCAGACTCAAACCGGACACAGTTACAAAAATTCCTTGGCCATCCAAGGACTTTAGTATATTATAAGGATAAGAAAAAACAAAAAATAGTTAAAACTTCAGGGTTAGTTTCCCTTGGATGTTCCTGCATCATCTTTTTTCTTCTTCGAATCTTTGGGTTCGTCACTGGAACTCTCTCCGGGTCCTTCTTCCTCATCAGTAGTATCGTCAAGACCACTAGAATAATTCTTCTTATAACCATCCACCATCGTATGGAATGAGATATCTTCATATTCAACGAACTGCCACATGGTATCGAGCGTTCTCTTCGGAAATGTTTGATGAAAAAGCAAGACCATGTCAGATTTAACTTCGACATACCTCTTTTCTAGGGAATCTATCACATCGTTGGTGTACGCATCAATCTTGGCCTCGATCTTCGTTTCCTGCTCTTGCACCAAGTCCTCGTTCTCCTTGGTAACCTTGAACACAGCCTCTTTAATAGAAGTCTTGTCACCGGACAAGGTTTGGATAGTATTGTCTTTGGTCTTCACCTCTTCCTTCAAGGTGGAGAGATCTTTTTCCAAGCCAGAGCACTCCTCCATTTGCTTCTAAGGAGGCTTGGGTTCTCTCTGGATTTTATCTTCCTTCCGTTCTCCCAGGCACCACTGACAAATAGGAACTGGGTCCTCCAATTCCTCTCTGCCTCCAGCAAATCATCCACCGCCTTGAAGTCATCCCCCATGTTAAAATGGTAAAAGGGGATGTGGTGGTTTCTACACAGGCTAGCCACTGCAGCAAACTCCTCCATGGACAGAGGGATCCCGGACAGCCTTGATGCCATGATGCATGACATAAGGGTATACCAAGCGTTGGGGCTCAGCTGGCTCGGACAGAGTTTGATCAGATGGAAATATCTGACAATCTCTGGATCTAATGGGAACCTGAGCCCCCAGTTGAATAACTCCGTGAATATGACCACTTCGCTTAACTTGCAATCCATAGGAGTCTCCGGGTGTATAGGAATCCTGATCTTTACATTTTCTGGTATGCCCCACTTCGTACGCATCCTGCCCAGCTCAGCAGTGTGGATGAATACGTAGTTGATTTTTTGTAAGGAGAGAAGGTAATTAACGCTGACCTTGTGAAAACAAGGCCCCACTCTTCCTTCCAGGCTCTCCGGCAGATCCGGATGCCTTAAGTACAATTTCTCCTTGCCCTTATCCTTCTTGGCAACTATCTCTTTGCTGGTCTGACCGGAGGGCTCAGACTCAAATGGGGTCTCTTCAACAGAGTCCTCCATCACTTCCTCCATGATTTTTGAAGGGATTTCAGCAGTTGTAGTGGGGGGAGGGTTCAAACTTGACTCAGCCTTGTCTCCGGACTGATGGGCCTCAGTGCCCCTTTGATTTCTGCTCTCCAGCAGAGTGTCTGGAACAGAAGTTTCCTGTTGAAGATTTGGATTGGAGCTCTCCGGTCCGGACAACCTGTCCTTGGGGGCTTTAATAGGCACCTCTGATATGGTGCTACTATCCTTTGCCCCCGACCTCGAGGGAGTGTTTCTAGTTCCTGGCCTTTAACCAGCCGACCTTTCCTCCTGTCAACCAGCTTCTCAGGAGAGTGCTCCGTATCCGATCCCATTGCAATAAAGGGGGTGGGTTTTTTGAGACTAGTGGCTGTAACTCCTGGCTCAACAGCAGGCTCCGATTCCTGAACTGAGGAACCAGAGATTATGGGGGAGAGGTTGGTTTGAAATAGTTTTCTGGGCTTAGTACCTTTGGAAGAAGAAGAGCCTCGATCTGACTCAGAAGCAGAAGTGATTGGTCTATCAACAGGCGAGGTAGGTAACCCTGCTTCAATCCGTCTTTCTCTTTCAACTTTTTGAGCCTTCTCTAACTCAGAAAGATTGAGCCACCCGCCTTTGACAAGAGCGTTCCTCACTGTAAACATAAACTACTGAACTAGACTTTTGCTTTAGAGAGAGAAAGCTTTGAGAGTTTTTGCAGAAGTAAATTTGAAGGAGATGGTAAAACAGTAGAAAACGAGTTTGTATTTATAGTAAATCTGAAAAATGAAGTTGATTCCTAGGAGAATTCGAAAAGTTTGGCAATGATTAAAAGACGGCGCTGATGTCACCACCTACAATTAAAGAGGTTTCTTTTCGAAGAAGGTGGGTTCGAAATTCAAGGTGAAAAAACGGCCGAAGCAACCAATCAGAGAGCGACACGTGTCCCACGAACTCTGGCAAAAACCGTTTTGAATTCGTGAAGCTTTATCTGTCCGGATAAACTCATAGCCCAAATTGATAGACCTGTTCGGATAAAAATTACCTCTGATGTCGGACTGTTTTTCAGGTCTTTGACAAGAATATTTGCACAAACACCTAAAAAAGGGGCTCCTGATGAGTCCGAATTCTGCATGCTGCCCGAACAAGGACAGATCGGTCCAAGGTCTCCGAACCGGACAGATCACTTCGAACACTCTGACCATAGGACTGTTCGAACTATGACAAAAGTACTAAAAAACCTACACACTTCTTGACTAAGCTACTTGCTCTCCTACTTAGAGCTCATGGGTCTTTGAACATGACCCGGGTCCATTAAACATGACCCGAAAGCCCATAAGGGCCCAAACATCAGGGTATAAATACCCAACCACCTGCATTAAGTGTGGGTAATGAGAATTAACTGCTACCAAGCTGCTTAATTATCTCTCTACTTTCTATTCTAAACACATAACACCCACACACTACTATAAAACACCAACCAAATTACTAGCCTACCCTCAGGCGATTATTATCCACACCAACTACTCTCTTTGAGATAAATGAATCGATCATGAAAAATATCAAAGTATTAGTTCATAATCATGAAGTAATCTTGAAGAACTTAGATGTTAATTAGGACAACTACATTGATGGCATCTATAATTCAAGGAACTTGGCCTCACAACATGAAAAATAACCCGTAATAAGTTAATGCAATCACACTTACAACAGTGAGACAAATAAGTCAAAGATAAGAGTTCTTTGGTGAAAAATAAAGCGACAAAGTAGCAGAACTAGATACCAGAATTCTTTACCACTACCATGGTGACCTTGAACGCGATCAAGGTTATTTTTTTGCAGTAAAACCTCCTCCAATCGCGACCAAGGCTATATTACTAAAATATTTTTCTTTGATTAGAACAAAAGTCTCTTGGACGCGATAAAGAGGCGGGTGATCACGACAACAAGGTGATGTCTAATAATGAGGGTCTTTGACGCGATAATGAAGACCTTGATTATGAGAACAAGTCAAGACCTAGTATAATGTACTTTGATCACGAAAACATATATAATGATTACGACAAAAAAAGATTGATACCTATTTTGATCGCGGAAATATATATATATATATATATTAATCACGACAACAAAGTGACTCATACTTAATTTGCGCGGCAACACAGATACTAATTACAGTAATAAGTGAGTAACTGAAGCGAGGGCCTCAATCGCGGTAATGAAGATACTAGACGCGACAATGAGACAAGATTTGACGCTGATCACTTCGATATTATCGAGAGTGAAAAGTTAATATTTGGTCTACATGGACTTAATGAATTTCTAAAGAGAGAAAATGATAAATGTTAAAGTAAAAATGTAACCATTCATCCATCATTTCCAAGAAAATGTACATCTATTTATAGTCGTGACAATTTCCATGTAACAGACACACATTTATCCATTTGGATAATTCACCTCATTATTTATGCTAAAAAGCATATTTGCTACATATTACACTTTTAGTCATCTAGGCTTCAATTCTCCAATAATCTTCCTTATATAATATTTATTTATTATTTTACCCTTCTAAACTAATTATTTTTGTTTAGATTAATTTCATCATTATCAGTAGCCCCCTTAGTCCTTCTGAGAAAATCTGAGGGAGGACTAAACCCAATGTATCTTTAAAAAAACCACCTTTGGAATTATGTAGAAGTAATACCCTTAATTTTGTGATGAATGAAACCACCTCAAAATTATATAAGAAAGATACCCATAATATTGTGACTTATGTAAAGGGAGATATATTTCTTTTGATATATTTCGACACGTGGAAAAAACACAATGGTCTCATCAAGTAGTCATTGAGTTGAGTTTCAAGGGATTACATGTTTGGGTAAACAAGCAAACTCTTCTATTCCTATCTGAAAAGCCCATTAAGCTTATTAACCATTTACTATAAATTTTACTTCTTATCTTATTATTTTTCACTTTAACAAGATCTAGATATTGGAAAAAAGTGAGCTACTCAAACCCTCATCCGCAAAAAACTATTTTTTAGCCACACTTCACCAGCATACACCATAACAACATCGTTCTCATCTTAAAAAACTACCCATTCATATTTATCTGATGTACTTTTACTTTAGTCTGGTGATTCTCATTTGTTTATGTTTGGGATAAAAAAACTCATGGGATTGGCTTACCATCTCCTAAAGAGCTGCCAAACGAGAATATGCAGAAATAGTGTCTAAAAAACCTCTACAAATTATCCAGCCTTTCACCTACAATCCTTGGCCTCATATAAGAAAACAATCCCAACCCATTGACCTTAGATCTTCTTGTAACAATCCTCATTCTCTAAACCCCAAAGCTTGCTCTAAAAACCAACTTTAAAATCCTAGTATCTAGCTATAGGTGATTCTGAAGACCAAAATGTCTTAAAGAAAAAACATCACACATATTGAAAGATTAAAAACCAATAAGGTTAAGACCAATCTAACTAATCATCCCAAAAAGGGAGAAAATATGATAAATAAAGAATCGCAGATGATTCTTTCAAGTAAAGGAAATAAGATTTTAGCGAATGACCCTCCCCAACTACAAGATGAATCTTCTAAGGAGGTTAATAGTCATAATTCGACAACGATTGTTGATTTGGAAATACAGATAATCAAAGATACCCTCACACCCAACTCCCATTGTGAAGCTTCTAAGAAGAAAGAGAAGACGAAGAAAATAAAGCGAAGGAAGCTTTACACTTCCGACTAAATTGGCTGCCAATCTTAGTGACAATTTTCAACAAGTACTCCCGGAGTATATTATTTCACTTGGCAAAGTGGAATGTGAGTATTTTCCAGAATATGATGTACCTACTTCTCAAAAACAATAAGGAATCCCTGAATCCATCTCAATTTCCATACCCACGAACGTAGAAACTCTTTTATTTTACCATATAGATAAATTAATTGTATTTTTAAAGATTTTAAATTGGGGTTTTTTATTCCCAATGGACTCCATCATTTTTCAGTGTTTTGAACTGATTGAGTTGTATCCGAGCCATGCCAACCCCAACCTATGGTTTACACTGATTTATGTATCATAACTCCGAGGCTTTCAAAAAGTGAACTTCTAATGGAGCAATTCATAGCAAAAACAGTTGTATCAAAAAAATATATGCTTTCCTGTCTACCATATGATTCTTGAGAATGCTTCAAAAATAGTCGAGGACCTCCTCGAAGCAGACAAGGCATGAAAGCATAACTTTTATAAGTGGGTGCTAGGAATACAGGAAGGTGGTCTCGACTGATAATCCTCAAAAGTAGTCCTTAAAATATAAGAGCACAATAACGTTTTCTTCCTTTCAAAATTATTATGTTAATAATTTTTATCTAACTCAATTAATTTTGTTATAGAAATTATAACTAGCTTCGAAGAACACCTTACTACTATCGCATAATTTTTTTTAAAGTTAAGTGAGTGAGCTAAGAATGAATGGTAAAATAAATTTCACCAATGCTTCCATCCGCTAAATCTGATTCAAAGTAATATGTGAAAGATATCTATGGAAACAATAATTTCTCTTGAGAACCCGATGGATCCCCTTAGCCTACCCGAAACTATAAAAATGTTTGTTGCCTCGGATGCTTGATTATTTTTCCTTTCAAGAATAGAGCTCCTAGCTATAAAACGAAGAGGAAATCTGAGGGAGAACCATCCAAATTCATTAAAAATAAATCAAAGCGTAGTATGAAAAAAAGCTGATGAAGTAGTTACTCCAGACACTGAAACTACTACTTCTGAGAAAAAAAACTTGTAATTTTAAAGAGAAAGAAAACGGTAGTTTCAAAGAGAAAGAAAACTTAAACTACCAAAAAACACAAAGAGTATGTGCTCATCAAGTCTGAATATATCCTCCTCCAATTCTACACCGAATTTGGTTGGAGATGTTGAAGAAATTCAAGACAATCAATATTTTGACATTGAGCCTAAATTTGATCAACAGAAAAACCTTGTTGAAAATCTTAATGAAAACCAAGACCCTATTCCAGAATATCACTCATTAGTTTTTTTACTAAGCAATATTCAACCATATGTATATGAAGAATCAGCATTTTTACTACATCATTTCGATAAACTAACACTTACCCTACATCGCATAGTTGGACCAGTGACAACTTTTGAAAGAAATGCCAAACATTTCGAGTAAGATGCCAAGAAATTTACGGATAATGCCAAGGCTACCGAGGCACAATACAAAGCGGTTTCTAAGAAAGTCATTTACCTTTGAAAAGAAGCCACTACAAAAAAAATGGGCCGAAAGTGCTCAAAGAAATCTCATCGAACAATTCTATGCCTTTCAAGATGACATATCCGACTTTCATAATTTTAAATGCAGATAAGACATGAATGATATTTAAAACATAATAAGAGATGTAAGACGAACACAAAAATTATGAGGCATTCAACATCTTATATAAGGAAAGTAAATAAAGAAAAAATAAAGCCCTGTGAGACTTGGAAACATTCAAAATCCAAGCTGAAAAAAGTAAAGTCTTTGTTGTTAACGAATCTGCCAACAGTTGTCTTATAACGTTGAAAAATCATGAAAGATAAGCCAAAGTATCTTTAATTCTTGATTTTCACAAGAGATTCCCAAAGCTCAACCTCAAATACCATTGCTACATGGCACTTGAAGATCAACGTCGTGGAGATATCTTCAAGACTACTCCAAATGAATCTGATGACTCTGCATCAGAAGATGATGAGAATAACAACTATAACTCTTCAGAAAATGAAAATTCAGAGAACAAAAGCAATTCTACGGTCAGTAGCTCATATAGTTCTTCGAAGGATAATGAAGGTAATTAAAGGCACACGACAATTTTCACCTTGTTCGATCATGTGTTTACTTAGTTTTTTAATGTTTTGTTTGTTGTTATCACCCACTTTTTAAATGAGACATTTAAGTATTATGTTTATCATTTTTATAACTTTGTCCTTTATCACTTTATAACTTGTCATCATTTATACATTCACTATAAAACTTATCACCATTTATTTTTTTGATTTTTATCACGATTTTATCACTTCGAAAATTGGCACTTTTCAAATTACTACCTTGTAAAATTTGTACTTCATAAATTATCACTTAAAATAATGGCCCTTCAAAAGTTTAACCATGAAATGATATTTTAGTTTCCAAAAATAAATTATTAACCTTCGAATTTATTATAAAAGGAGTTATCAATCCTTATTTAATTTATAAAGCACTTCTTTATACTTGTTTAATAAAAAAAATGGTAAGTTTTAATTTTTCAATTTTTAGTCACCAAATTAAATTATTATCTAGTACCTCTTTAAATTTATCACACACTTGATGTATGGAAAAAAATAATTACATTCAAAATACCGGCTATATATGTACCTCATTAAAACCTCCCTGAGCCACTAAGAGATGAAAGAGTCTACCACCGGTCCATACACTGATAAGAAAGATAATTCTTCAATCAATACTAAAAAATACAAAGGAAAATTCTTTATTTTCAGACGATACGTTCAAGGCTTTATTTTCTCAATCACTGAATATGGTCCTTCTAAATCTGATCCAACTTGCCAAGCCTTTTTCAAAAATTTATCACCCACATTGAAATCTCTTTGTCTAACTTTAGATGCATATCTACTTCTCATTAATGTTTGATACTAAAGTAAATTCAAGTGTGTCTTAATTATCTTTTTCTTTATCAAATCAAGTTTTGCCCTTCTTGCTTCTTTATTACCATTCTTGGGAGTTTTCAATATGATGAAAAATTAGATTCTGTTGGGCTCACCGTATCCATCCCATACACTAGACCAAAAGGTGATTCATGATTTGTTGTTCGATGAGTTAATCTATAAGCCCATAATACCTCTTGAAGATAGTTTGGTCATTTTACAGTTCTTCTGAAGACCATCCGAGGTACTTCTATTAGTAACTTCCACTTGTCCCTATTCGTAAGGGTGAAAATATGTTGAAAAAGACTACATGATGCCCCGCGAAGAACAAAAATTCTTAAGTTCTTTGTAATTATATTGTGGTTCAATATTGGTAGTAATTATCCGTGGAACCCCAAACCTAAACTTGATAACATCTTTAGCTCTCATCCTAAGCAAAAGCTTAGCTTCTGACCTCTTTGAAAAATAATCAACTGCAACTATAATGGTTTGACACCCCCGTACGCCATTGGTTGAGGACATACCAAATATATCCCCCATTTATCAAATGGGAGTGCCTCAGAAATAAAATCTAACGACACCGCTGGTATATGTATTGTATTAACAAATATTTGACAAGTATAACAATTTCAAACCAAATTTTTAGCGTCGAACATTATTGTGGGCCAATAATATCCTACCAACAATAATCTTCTTGTCAAGGTTTTAAATCCACAACGAGCAGAACCCTCGTCATCGTGTAACTCAGAAAAAACCGTTTGAGATTCATTCATACCCAAACAACATATCAATGGTCGGTTGAAAGATTTTTTGTATACAACGTCTCAAGGACTGTAAATATGCGGGCTTTAAACCTTGACCTTTGAGCCAACTTATTTTTAACTGGTAACGTTTCCTTAACCATAAATTATTTCAAGTTAAACTGTCAATCTCGCTCTGTTTCCTCTACAACTATGAAAACCTCCTCAGAATATTGACACGAATCAGACTTTGTTGTAATGGATAAGGTCACATGCATCAAAATCTATAGATATCATTTGGAATATGAAACTATTGCTAAAGAGAAAACGATGGAATATTGACCTCGGGGGATACATTCAAACGTAACGTTCTCAAACATTGCAACCAATCCTTTTAATTCTCTCAAATATCTTATAGGTTGGTCTTTTCATGCCTCAGAAAATCTTGAGATATGTCTCACCAACAACTATGAATCACTTTCCAAACATACTCTTTTGCCCCCAAAAATTTTACAAGTCTTAATCTAGTGGGAAATGCTTCATATTCTGCTTCATTATTCGATGCCTTAAACCCGAATCGTATTGCATGGTACATAGCATCCCCCGTTAGAGCCATTAGCTAAATTGCCGCTCCTGATCCCAAAATACTCGATCCCCCATTAGTTTTGATGAGGGAGAATAAAAGACACAGGGGAAAATTAGAAAAGAAGAGTTTTATGAGGGAAGGATAGGAAAAATGTATTACAAGAGTATCCATTATGAATAAATGGTAAAATATAAGGACTAAATGTGTAATAATGGGGAATTAAGGCGTGTGGGGCCCATTATTATACTATAAATAGACCCCACACGAATTGATAAGGCGTGTGTGTATTACTTTCTCTTTCTAAAAGATCTTTATAAAATAGTCTTATAGCAGTTTGGTTCCTCGAATAGTTGTTTCACACAAAGTTATCCTCAAGCGAATCTTAAATTCATCAGTGGCGCCGTTTGTGGGAAACGAAGATTATCCTGACGACAATCGCTTTCTGGAAATTGTTCCTAATCCGAGCAGAATCATGGAAGAGTAAGGGGATGATTTTGTTAACGACTGCGAGGAAAATCTTGTGGGGAACACTTATCGAAATAATATGGAATATGAGGCGCATAGTGGCCAGCGCGTCGGAGAAACCTTTGATGACTCAGTTCTGCTGACTCAAAGAAATGAGTTACTACTGGAGATTGAAAAATTAAGGGCAGAAAAAGAAACTGTTTAGGCGAATCTTCGTTCCGAGGTGAGAAGAGAGCCTGAGAAGAGTGTGAAACAGACCTTCGTCCTAAAAACAGAGATGATAGATATAGAGGTCATGAACGACGTTCTTCAAGAAGGAAAGTAAAGCGTCACTTGGAATCAAGCGATTCAAGTGATTATTCTCGTTACAGTTCACCAGAATCATCTTCGAGGAGGAGTCATCGAAAGAAAAGATATGGCCGAAGGCATGTGGAACACCGGAGGGGAAGGATTTTGGAGAGAAAATCTCCGAGGGAAAAGAATTATAACGCTCATGCTAATGAGCAGGGTTATGACCAAACGAATTTTCCTTCTGGGAACCAAAATGTCGATCAGCGGAATTCGGAGTGGTAGCATCAGTACACTCTACCGTCCGAGGAGGGACTCTATTTTACGAACCATGAAAATTTAAGAGCTAATGTCTATAGGACGGGTCATAATTAGAGAGCTGCACCTTTGTCCTCGGAAATTCTAGCAGGCAACCTCCCAAAATACTTTGATATTTCAAAGTTAGAAAAGTTTGATGGGACGCATGATCCTGACAATCACATCGAGAAATTCAAGAATATCATGATCAATTTCGATGACGATGATAAATTGTTGTGTAGAGCGTTTTCTCAGACTTTCAAAGGGGTGGATTCTAAGTGGTATAATAGGCTTCCGCAGGGCTCGATAAAGAATTTCGACATGTTCTGGAATATCTTTAGACAGTATTTTGTGGGGAGCAATAAATTTTGAGCTAATGGAGACACGATAATCTATTGTAGGCAAAAAGTCGGGGATAGCTTGAAGAATTACACCAATCGATTCGTTAAAACAAAAACCGACATGGAGTATTGCAAAGATTCTGTGGCACTTGCGGCATTTAGGATGGGACCCAGGCATCCGAGAAAGGATCAAGCGATCAGTTGGACCGTAACCAATTTCAAAGGTCTGAGTCTAGTAATCAAGAGCCTCGTACTAGTGTTCCAGCCAAGGGTGCGGGTCAGTATCCGCGGAGGCCGAGAAAAAACCAGCAGAACTATAGTAACCAACAAAGCTATAACCAAGGAACAAGGCCAATTTCGAATAAATGGATTCGTCCGGACTATTTTGCAGAGTTAACGGAAAATGTGGCTACGATATTTGATAGGACAAGATCAACAGTGCAGTTCAGAAAACCTTTTCCAATTTAAACTCCGGGGGAAAGCAGAAGTGCTAAATGTTCTGTAAGTACCATGAGGACATTAGGCATGACACTAAGGAATGCATCACTTTGAAAAAAAGAAGTGAAAGCTTTAATTGAAAATGGAATGTTATTAGAATTTGTGAAAAAACAGAAAAATGCTGCAACAAAGGCTGTCCCAAAGAATACTGACACAACAATGGTGATTTCTGAAGAGGTTGACGCTTTCGATATTGCAGTAGAGTATCTGGATCCTAAGGAAGGAAGAAATAACGTGAACATGGTAGAGGAGATTATTCCAAGGGGGAAAGTAAATGACCTATGTGCTTTTTTCGAGTCGCTAGCTATCTTCGGAGGAGATACCATTGCAGGGAACTCTAATAGTTCGCGGAAAAGACATATGGTGAATCTAACCACACAGATTGAAGCAGGGGTTTCAGCGCATATGCATCACTTGCCCTCCCTTATCATATGTTTTGATGATGATGATATGAAGAATATAGTGGGCCCGCATGAAGATGCGGTGGTTATTGCTGCGGGTATAGCGGAGACCGAGTTCAGAAGATACTTATTGACACGGGAAGTTTTGTGAATATTTTGTTTATGAGTACCTACAGGAGAATTAATGACGCACCTGTTATACGAAGATCCGACAGAACTATAGTGGGCTTTACAGGAGCAACAAATATAGTCGTGAGAGAGTTTCATTGTATGGTGAAGTCGTGGGCCGTTCAAAAAGGAAGTTGAAGTTTTGTTCATAGTCGTAGTTGCACCAACTTTGTACAATGCAATTTTCGGTCGCTCTTGGCTGTCTAGAATGCATGGTGTTATCTCGACAGTACACCAATGCCTGAAATATGTGGTAGGGAACAATATAGGGACGACCGGGAGCAATCAGAAGATGGCTCGAGAATATTATCAGATAGCTTTATCCTCGAAAGTGATGAGTCTGAATTCTGCTTACTCCCCGGATAGGGACAGATCGGACCAAGGCCTCCAGACCGGACAGATCACTTCGAACACTTAGCCTAGTGGACTGTTTGAACTATGACAAAAGTACTAAAAAACCTAAACACTTATTGACTAAGCTACTTGTTCTCCTGCTAAGAGCTCATGGGTCTTTAAACATGACCCGGGTCCATTAAACATGACCCGAAAACCCATAAGGCCCAAATGTAAGGGTATAAATACCCAACCACCTGAATTAAATGTGGGTAATGAAAATTAAATACAACCAGGCTGCTTAATTCTCCCTCTACTTTCTACTCTAAATATTAAACACCCATATACTTCCACAAAACTCCGAACAAATTACAAATTTACCCTCAGACGATAATTAACCACACCAAATTGGCGACCATAGTGGGAGGAGAAAGTGCCTGAATCAAGCATTCGAAACCAGTAAGAAAAGTCAGTCTGAATGAATCCGGACGCCCCGGAAGTACCACCAGCTTTGCTCGAAGTGGTGAGTGAAAATGATGAGTACACTATCGAAGAGCGCGATAGGTTAAAGGGTGAAATAGAAGCTCTGAGGGCAGAAAAGGCTAAGATGGGCATGAAAGAAAAGTCAAAAGCGTCGGTTGCTCATCACACTGATAACCCCAGAGAGCATGAGCCTTCAAATACTCATGTGAGTACCAAAAAGACTCATGCTAGCTCCAAAACATCTCACCGGTCTAAGCAGTGGGGAGTTCTGACTCAGGCTCAGAGTCGTCTGATAGCTCTTCAGATGATGAGGGAGTTGAAGAATCCTTATCCTCTAGCAGCGATGAGGGTCGAACTAAAAAGAAGCAAAAACAGATCAAAAAGTACTCAAGGAAAAGGGATAGACATGGAAAGAGGAAGAAGAATATTGGTAAAGGGTCATCTCATAGCCGGAGGCATGTGGACCGGATGCTGATGGATCCTTTCGCTTTCCAAAATGAACCAGGTATCTTTGCTACTCCCAATGAGGATACTGTGTTCAGTCGTGGCAGAAATTGGAGGCAATCTCCATTATCTTCCAAAATTCTGTCCGGAAACCTCCCTAAGAGGTTTGACAGCACTAAATTGGAAAAGTACGATGGCAGTATTGATCCGGACAACCATTTGGAACAATTTAAAAACTTCATGATGAACTTTGATGACGATGATAAGCTACTTTGCAGAGCATTCTCCCAATCATTTACGGGGAGTGCTCTAAAATGGTATAACAGCCTACCACAAGGTTGTATCAAGAATTTCGATACCTTTTGGGTGGCCTTTCAAATGCAGTTCGTTGGGAGTAAAGAACTAAAGGGAAATGGAGATACAATAATCCATTGTGCCCAGGAGCCAAATGAATCATTAAAAGAATATATAAGTCGTTTTGTGAACACCAAGAATGGGTTGGCTGATTGCTTCGAGCAAGTGGCAATAGCATCCTTAAGACAGGGCTTGAACCTTGGCAATTTGGCTGATTCAGTGACCAGAAAGAAGGCCATGACTTAGGGAGGGTTGCTGAATCAGGTTGGAAAACAGATCAATGTTGATGAAAAAAAGAAAACCAGGGTGCAAAGGCAGGTGAGGTCTACCCCGGTGGCACCAAATCTCAATCAGAATCAGTCCGGGAACAAGGCAAAGGAGACCGGACAGGAGCATGGTAGGGCCAAAGCTCAGTCTCAGCCAGCTGCTCCTGCTCAGAGTCAGCAATCCAAAAACAAGAGAGGGCCATGGGTCCAACCGGAGTGGTTCGCAGAATTGAAAGAAAGTGTGGCCACCATTTATGATAAAACAAAGGAAGAGGTGCACTATAGAAGACCGACCACACTGCAATCTCCTAGCGAACATCGCAATAATTCTTTCTGCCAATATCACAATGATATTGGCCATACCACTGATGATTGTATAGCTTTGAAGCAAGAAGTTCAAACTTTGATTGAAAGGGGAAATGTGGGGGCTTATGTCAAAAGAAGAGGAGGTAACAGGCCTGCCAATACTCACCGGGTTGGTCCAAGTAATGCTGCTCCGGAGGGAGCCATGGTTATAATCGAGAGGTTTGATGTGGAATCTGAATACTTGGATCCTGATGCAACACGAAATAGAGTGGGTGCAATTGAGGAATCTTCTAGAACGGTCTCCGGGCTCATCAGGTTTTTTGAGTCACTGACAATTTTCGGAAGAGATACTATGACAGCTCATACTGCTTCTTCGAGGAAGAGGCACGTTCATACTTTGGCCACCCAGCTAGAAGGAGGAATGACTTCCTATCAATCGCAAATTCAATTCCCTTTCATTGTTTTTGATGAAGATGATTTAAGAGATATAGCTGGCCCTCATGAAGATGCTGTTGTCATAGGGGCATCTATTGGGGGCAACGACATAAGACGAATTTTGGTGGATACTGGTAGCTCAGCCAATATCCTTTTCTTAACCACATACAAGAGAATGAAAAATCCAGCTATAATTCAGAGTTCGGACAGATCAATTATGGGCTTTACTGGCAGCTCAGCAGATGTAATCGGAGAGTTCGAAGAAGAAGTTTTGTTGGGCAAGGGCCCTTTCAAGAAGATGGTCAGGATACTTTTTATTGTGGTGGATTGTCCCACTTGCTATAATGCTATTTTAGGGAGGTCTTGGCTCTCTAGGATGCATGCAGTGGCTTCAACAGTCCACCAATGTTTGAAATATGTTGTTCAGGGACAGGTGGGAGTTGTCCGGAGCAATCAAAAGGTTGCAAGAGAATGTTATGCTACAGCCCTGGCGCCCCAGACGTTGGGGGCAGTTCGTATCAACGAGCAATAGCAGTTTGAGGGACTTTCTGGGGGTAAGGGTGAAATTGATGACCCCAGAGAGACTCTTGGAGTGTTAATACCGGTCGAAGAAGTAGAGACACATTGTTTAGAAGAAGGAAAAAGCGTCAAGATAGGGTCTAAAATGCCACATGGTCTGAAAAATGAGATGCGAAAGTTTTTGAAAAGCCATCAGCAAGTTTTTGCTTGGTGCAATACTGATGTTACTGGGGTTCCAGCAGATGTGATATCACATCATTTATCCGCCCAGAAAGACATAGCACCAGTGGGTCAAAAGAGAAGGGTTTTTTCCAAAGAAAAGGCCGATGTTATTGTACAAAAAGTTGACAGGCTCACAAAGATGGGGCATATCAATGAGTCCCAATATCCTTTGTGGACTGCCAATCCGATCCTGGTAAAAAAGAAAAATGGCAAGTGGCGCATGTGCATTGACTTCACAGATCTCAATAGAGCTTGCCCAAAAGATTTGTATCCAGTTCCCCGGATTGACCAACTAGTAGACTCCACCTCTGGGAACAAGCTACTATCCTTTATGGATGCTTTCTCCGGATACAATCAAATCCAAGTAGATCCGAAGGATCAAGAGCATACCACATTTGTCACTGACAGGGGTCTTCATTGCTACAAGGTAATGCCATTTGGGTTGAAAAGTGCTGGGGCTACTTATCATAGATTGGTAAACAAAGCTTTTGCTAATCAGATTGGAAGGAATATGGAAGTATTCATCGATGACATGATGGTAAAGAGTGTGGATGAGCAATTGCACTTGGCTGACCTCCAAAAAACTTTTACCAACCTGGTGAAAGTGAATTTGAAGTTAAATCCAGAAAAATGTGTGTTCGGAGTGCAATCCGGGAAGTTTCTAGGCTATATTATAAGTGAGCATGGGATACAGCCCGATCCGGACCAACTTAATGCTCTATTCCACATGGAGCCTCCTCGAAATATTAAAGAAGTACAACGGCTAACGGGGAGGTTAGCTGCTTTAAACAGATTTATCTCAAGGTCTTCGGACAGGTGCGCCCCGTTTTTTCAAACCTTGAAGGGTGCAAAGGGATTCATTTGGACCTCACAGTGTGATGAGGCTTTTAATGAGATCAAGAAACACCTGTCCTCCCCCAAAACCTTGTTTAAACCAGTTGATGGGGAGACACTCTTCGTATATTTGGCAGTTTCAAGTTGTGCCATCAGTGTTGTGTTGGTGAGAGAAGTGGATAATTATCCCCATCCAGTGTACTACATCAGCAAAAGTTTGATAGATGCTGAAAGGCGTTATTTGAAACTCGAAAAGTTGGCGTTAGCGCTGGTAATAGCTGCAAGAAAAATGAGGCCTTATTTCCAGGCTCATCCTATCACCGTTCGGACTTCTTTTCCCTTGAAGAATGTCCTCCAAAAGGCAGACATTTCAAGCAGGATGACTAAGTGGTCGGTAGAATTGGGGGATTTCGACATTGATTTCGCTCCTCGAACAGCAGTCAAGGCCCAAGCTGTGGCTGATTTTTTGGTTGAATTTCACTCCACAGAAATTCAGAGCAGGCTACTGACATGAAAAACAAAAAGGTCTGGGTCTTCCGGACATATGGTGGATCCAGCACTATGGGATGTGGTGCAGGGGTGTGTTTGACTTCTCCATATGGTGACAAAATGTACCAAGCTATATGTTTTGCTTTCGGGGCCTCCAATAATGAGTCTGAGTACGAAGCGGCTGTAGCTGGTTTAAAGTTAGCCTATATTTGTGGGGCTAAGAGGGTCAAGCTACTGAGTGACTCCTAACTTCTTATCCACCATGCCCAAGGTCAATCCGAGGCTAAAAAAGAGCAGCTAGTGAAGTATTTACTTCTTCTTAAAAATGAAGCACTCAAGTTTAAAAGCATTATTTATGAGCATATACCCCGGACAGAAAATGAGTTGGCAGATTCATTGGCAACTATAGCATACACGGAGTCGTATCCATGGATCCATGTCCTGGAGAGCCCCTCCATTCAACTTAATATGGGTAAAGAAGAAGAAATTTTTGAAGTACAGGTGAAACAACCTCAGGATCGGAGATTTCCTCTCCTGCAATACCTCTCTGACGACATCGTGCCTCCGGATAAATCACTGGCAAGAAAACTAAAACACAAGGCTCGTGGTTTTATCATACTAAGAGACATTCTGTATAAAAAGTCTTACAGTAAACCTCTTCTGCGGTGTTTGGGAGATGATGAGTCTCAAGTAGTCCTCTCCGAATTGAATGATGGTGAGGGATCAGCTCACTGTTGATTTAGAGCTTTAACAAGGAGAGTTTTACTAGCCGACTACTATTGGCCATCTATCATGCAGGATGCTAAAGAGCTGGTAAGAAGGTGTGATCCATGCCAGAGATATAGCAATGAAATTCATGTCCCAGCCATCCCTTTAGAGTCAATTTCTGAGCCTATACCTTTTACTCGATGGGGTTTGGATTTGGTGGGCCCTCTCCCTATGGCGTCCGGAGGGCGCAAAACTATAATTGTTGCTATAGATTACTTTTCGAAGTGGATTGAAGCAGCCCCCTGGCAGGAACAACATCAAAAGCTGTCATAAAATTCATTTTATCCAACATCTGTTGCAGATTTGGTGTTCCACAAAAGATAACGACAGACAATGGGCCACAGTTCGACAATAGAGAAATGGAGAGTTTCTGTGCCTCAAGGGGTATACAACATTGTTTCTCTTCACCTTTCCACCCACAAGCAAATGGTCAGGTTGAAGTGGCTAACAAAACTATACTGTCCGGTTTAAAGAAGAATTTGGAAGGGGCTGCTGCTAAGTGGCCTAGCTATTTACAAGAAGTTTTATGGGCCTACCGGACAACACATGGGGCTGCAACACAGGAGTCACCCTTTGTTTTTGTCTATGGGATGGATGCAATAGCTCCCATAGAAGAAACTCTCCCATCATTTCGTGTTCACAACTTCTCCGAATGCGCTAACGAAGTGGCAATCAGAAGTCAGCTCGACTTAATAGAAGAAAGACGAGTTAAAGCTCACCTTAGAGCTGCGCATTATCAGGGTTTAATGAGGAGCAGATTTGCTTCTAGAGTTAAAAGAAGATATTTTCAACCGGGGGACAAGGTATTCAGGAAAGTCTTCTTACACACTAAAGAAAAGATGTTCGGAAAATTGGCCCCAACTTGGGAAGGACCTTATATGGTTGTTGAAAGGCTTAAACCTGGAACATATTGGCTAGAAGACAAGGATGGAAGAGTTTTGACCCACCCTTGGAATATCGAACATCTCCGGATGTACTTGGAGTAGCATTTGTGTAAATATTTACTTGATTAAACATCCATGTAAATATTTGGGGGCATATTCTTTCCTCCCTGGTGGCACGGGGAGGTTTTAATGAGGTGTCCGGGCTTTTAAATAAAATTTGATGCCTTCTTAAAAAATTTCTGAAGTGTGTTAGTTTTGTCTTTTGTCACACCATCCGGATTGAAATAAAAGAGTGATGACCACTTAAACATTCATCATCAGAGAATTTAAACAGTCTCACTATTAAATAACTAAGGGCTATTTAAACTCTAGCCATCAAAACTGGAACAGACTATGAAAGAAGATGAGAATTGCGCAAAACAAGGATATTCATTAAAATAACTTAAGTGCCTTGGCCTTCCAAGGACTTTAGAATTGTCAAAACAGAGTAAAAGATCTGTCCGGTCAGATACCGGACACACTTACAAAAAGAGTGCCTTGGCCTTCCAAGGACTTTAGTTTAGAAAGCATAAAAAGTAAAAAGTAATTCATAATTTAGGACTGAGCCTTTGAAGATGGCTTAGCTCCATCTATCTTCTTCTTCCCCTTGGGATCATCCTCCTCTTCGTCTAGGCTCTCCCTCGTTTTCTCTTCGTCATCTGATGAGGATACACTGGAGACTCCATACATGTCGCCTTCGGCCATTGTATGATATGGGAGGTCATCAGACTCTACGTGAAGCCATAAATCCCCTAGGTTCCTCTTCGGAAACTTCTCATGGAAGAGCAAGACCATGTCAGACCTCCCCTTGGCATACATTTTCTCTTGAGTGTCGATCACGTTGTTGGCATAAGCATCGCTCTTGGCTTGGATTTTGTCCTCCTGCTCCCTTAGCAAACCAACTTTCTCCTCGGCAGCTTTGGATACTGAATTCTCAAGTGCAATTTTGTCACTGGTTAAGTTGGTGATAATTTGGTCCTTGGCCTTGGTCTCCCCTTTAGAGGTGGCAAGATCTTTCTCCAGTCCGGAAAGCTTCTCCCGGAGCTCTGTGATAGTGTTCTATAGTGTGGTAACTTTTGTGGTACTTGGTGTTGATAATAATCGCTGGAGGGTAGGCTAGTAATTTCAGTTGGTGTTTTAAGGAAGTATGTGGGTGTTAAGTGTTTAAAGTAGAGAGTAGAGAGATAATTAAGCAGCTTGGTAGCAGTTAATTTTCATTACCTATAGTTAATGCAGGTGGTTGGGTATTTATGCCCTGATGTTTGGGCCCTTATGGGCTTTCGGGTAATGTTTAATGGACCCGGGTCATGTTCAAAGACCCATGAGCTCTAAGTAGGAGAGCAAGTAGCTTAGTCAAGAAGTGTTTAGGTTTTTTAGTACTTTTGTCATAGTTCGAACAGTCCTATGGTCATAGTGTTCAAAGTGATCTGTCCGGTTCATGTGATCTGTCCGATCTGTCCGGTTTGGAGGCCTTGTACTGATCTGTCCGTGTCCGGGGAGCATGCTGAATTCGGACTCATCAGGAGCCCCTTTTTTAGGTGTTTGAGCAAGTATTTTTGTCAGAAACCTGAAAAACAGTCCGACATTAGAAGTAGTTTTCAATCCGGACAGGTCTATGGGTTTACCCGGACAGATAAAGCTTCACGAATTCAAAACGGTTTTTGCCAGAGTTCGTGGGACACGTGTCACACTCTGACTAGTTGCTTTAGCCGTTTTTTCACCTTGAATTTCGAACCCACCTTCTTCGAAAAGCAACCTCTTTAATTACATATGGTGACATCAGCGCCGTCTTTTAATCATTGCCAAACTTTTCGAATTCTCCTAGGAATCAACTGCTTTTTCAGATTTACTATAAATTCAGACTCACTTTCTACTGTTTTACTATCTCTTTCATATTTACTCTGCATATTTTCTTAGAGCTTTCTCTCTCTAAAGCAAAGATTTACTTGATAGTTTATGTTTACATCAAGGACTGCTTTGATCAAAGGCGGGTGGCTCAACCTCTCTGAGTTGGAGAAGGCACAAAAAGTCGAGAAGGAAAGACGAATCGCAGCAGGGTTACCTACTTCGCCTGTTGACAGACCAATCGCCTCTGCTGCAGAGTCAGATCGAGGATCTTCTTCCTCCAAAGGCACTAAGCCTAGAAAGTTATTCCAACCTAGCCTTTCCCCCATCATCTCTGGTTCCTCTATTCAGGAATCAGAATCCATTGTTGAACCAGGAGTAACTGCCACTAGCTTCAAAAAACCCTCACCCTTCATAACGTTGGGATCAGATATAGAGAACTCACCGGAGAAGTCAGTCGATCGAAGAAAGAGTCGGCTGGTTAAGGGGCAAGCCTCTAAGAACACTCCCTCAAAATCGGGGGAAAAAAATAGTAGTTCTGGGTCTGGAGTGCCTATCAGAGCTCCCCGGGAAAGACTACCCGGTCCGGAGGCTAGCATCCCAGCACTTCAAAGAGAGACTTCTGCCTCAGAGCCCCAGACTGAGACTAGAAGTATAGAAAACATAGAAAACCAGCAGTCCGGAAGCCAGGCTGAGCCAAGTTTGAATTCTCCTCGAGCCACTGCCACTGATATTCCTCCTACGATCATGGAGGAAAGAATGGAGGACTCTGTTGAAGAAGTCCCTTTTGAGTCTGAGCCATCCGGTCAGACTAGTAACACTGCTGCTGCCAAAAACGATAAGGGAAAAGAAAAACTGTGCTTGAGGCATCCGGAGCTGCCGGAGTGTCTCGAAGGGAAGGTAGGGCCTTGTTTTCACAGGGTCGAACTTAAATACCTCTTGGCCTTACAGAAGACCAAGTATGCGTTCATCCATACGGCTGAACTGGGTCGAATGCGCACAAAATGGGGGATCCCTGAAAATGTGAAGATAAGGATTCCCATAGATCCTGAAACTCCTATGGATTGCAAGCTGAATGAAATAGTCATCTTCACGGAGCTATTTAATTGGGGACTCAGATTCCCATTGGACCCAGAGATTGTCATATATTTTCATCTGATCAAACTCTGTCCGAGCCAGCTGAGCCCTAACGCTTGGTATACTCTGATGTCATGCATCATGGCATCAAGGCTGTCCGGGATCCCTCTTCCTATGGAAGAGTTTGCTGCAGTGGCCAATCTTTGCAAACATCATCAATTCCCCTTCTACCACTTCAATATGGGGGACAGTTTCAAAGCTGTTGATGATCTATTGGAGTATGAGAGTAAATGGAGGAGCCAGTTTTTGTTCGTCAGTGGCGCTTGGGAAAACGGAAAGAAGATCAAGTCCGGAGAGAACCCAAGCCTCCTCAGAAGCAGGTGGAGGAGTGATCGTAAGTCTCCCATTTTAAATCTTTGTCTACTTTTTCCTTCTTATAGTTGGTTTTAAATTAATTGATCTTTCTTTTGTCTAAACAGAACTGCCTAAGGAGTTCGGTGATTACTTGAAGGCCGGACAGGTCACTTGTGGCAAAATCAATGCCTGGGCTGCAGAGAACTGGGGGAACCGATTCCAAAATGCTTTCACTAGTGGAAATCTGGCAAGGTCTCACATGTGGAACACCACAGGTCGGAGAGACTTAACTTGGGAGGAGCTCACCACCCAACCTTCTCCGGACACAGTGCTTAAGAGGACCCATGAAGCAGATGGGACACTCTTCCTGCCAGGCCGGGCCAAAGCCCCAAGCAAAATGAAGGGCAAGAAGAAAGGCAAGAAGGTGGTGAGCGATGCTAATCCTGCTGATGCTGAGAAGGATGCTCCAACAGACCCGGAGGGGCCGGCTCAGAACCAAATCGATGCTGCTCTTTTGCAGGTAGTGGAGCAAGAGACCGAAAGGCAGGAAGCAGACCTCCCAAAACCTCCAAGGGCTTCCAAGAGGAATCGCAAGCAGGGGAGTGAAGGGGCAGACCGGGCAGCTAAGAAGAAAAAGACTGCTAAGGGAGATGAGCTTGCTCTCTGGGATCCGGAGCCTTCTTTCCAGGCTGACCCTTCTGACCCAACACATGCTGAAGAGATCCCAAGGGACTTTCATACTGAAGAAGTTGAGGGAGGAGAGCTTAACATTGATGAAGTAGACATCACCGGTCTTGGTGAACTTGGCGAATACTTCCTCAACCTCCCGAGAGACGACTTCACAGGGCCTTACATTCCTCCGAGCAACTCTAACACCGTCAACTTCAATGGTAAGACTTTCATTGTCTCTAGTGAAAAGGACACCATAGCCCACTCCTTGCTAAGCAATATGCAGCCGGTACTTACACTGGATAGACAAGTTCGGGGTCAAGCAGACACCATCAAAGACCTTAAGTCTGAGAAGGAAAAGTTGTCTGAAGACCTTCGCACTGCTACTGCCAATGCTGACATGCTAAAGGAAGCAAATGAGGAGTTGAAGAGGAATCTGGAGGAAAGCAACACAAAAGTTGCTACTCTAGAGGAAACCATCAGAGACCTCCGGGAGAAGCTGTCCGGTATGGAGAAAGACCTTACTGCCTCAAAAGAAGAGACCAAGGCAAAGGACAAGATTATCACCAACCTAACTACTGACAAGATTGCTCTTGAGAATGCAGCATCCAAGGCTGCCGAGGAGAAAACCACTTTGTTAAGGGATCAAGAGGCTACGATCTAAGCCAAGATCAATGCATATGCCAACCAGATGATTAAAAGCGAAGAGCTATTGATTGAGAAGGTGAGGTCTGACATGGTTCTACTCTTTCATGAAAAATATCCGAAGAGGAACCTAGGGGACTTGTGGCTTTATGTAGACGATGATGACCTTCCATATCATACAATGGCCGAAGAGGATCACGATGGAGTCTCCAGTGCGTCCTCATCCGATGATGAGGAGCATACCGGGGAGAGCCCAGATGAAGAGAAAGACGATCCCAAAGGCAAGAAGGTAGACGAAGGGAAAAGCGACTTCAAAGGCAAGAAGGTGTATAAAGGTGAGCCATCTTCAAAGGCTTAACCTTAACTCATGATTTACTTTTTTTATTTTTTATTCAGACTAAAGTCCTTGGAAGGCCAAGGCACTCTTTTTTGTAATGGTGTCCGGTGCTCGACCGGACATGTTTTTTGTGTTGTATCTTGACTATTTAAAAGTCCTTGGAAGGCCAAGGCAAGTTTAAGTTATTTCATTCAATTAATATCTCTGTTTTGTGCAACCATCATCTTCTTTCATTGTTCATTTTAATTTTGATAGCCAGAGTTTAAGTAGCCTTTAGTTGTTGCATTGTGAGAGTGTTTAAATTCTCCGGCTAGAGTTTAAATAGCCCTTAGATATTTCAGTCCGGATAGTATGACAAGGGACAAAACTTTAAAAAAACACTTAGAAATTTTTTAAGAAGGCATTGAATTTTATTTAACAGCCCGAACACCTCATTAAAACCTCTCCGTGCCACCGGGGAGGAAAGAGTATGCCCCCAAATATTTACATGGATGTTTAAACAAGTAAATATTTAAGCAAGTGTTATTCCAAGTACATCCGGAGATGCTCGATATTCCAAGGATGTGTTAGAACTCTGCCATCTTTGTCTTCCAACCAATAAGTTCCAAGCTTAATTCTTTCAACAACCATATACGGACCCTCCCAAGTTGGGGCCAGCTTTCCGAAGAGCTTTTCTTTAGTGTGTAAGAAGACCTTCCTTGATACTTTGTCCCCAGGTTAGAAATCTCTTCTTTTAACTTTAGAAGCAAACCTGCTTCTCATCAAACCTTGATAGTGTGCAACTCTAAGGTGAGCTTTAACTCATCTTTCTTCTATCAAATCAAGTTGACCTCTGATTGCCACGTCATTAGCATGTTCGAAGAAGTTGTGAACACGAAAAAAGGGGAGAGTTGCTTCTATGGGAGCTACTGTATCCATCCCATAGACCAAGGCAAAGAGTGATTCTTGTGTTGCAGCCCCAGGTGTTGTCCGGTAGGCCCACAAGACCTCTTGTAAATAACTAGGCCACTTCCTAGCAGCCCCTTCCAAATTCTTCTTTAAGCCGGACAGTATAGTTCTATTAGCCACTTCAACTTGCCCATTTGCTTGTGGGTGGAAAGGTGAAGAAAAACAATGTTGTATACCCCCCGAGGCACAGAAGCTCTCCATTTCTCTATTGTCGAACTGTGGCCCATTGTCCGTTGTTATTTTCTGTGGGACACCAAATCTGCAACATATGTTGGACATAATGAATTTTATAACAGCTTTTGATGTTGTCCCTGCTAGAGGGGCTGCTTCTATCCACTTCGAGAAGTAGTCTATGGCCACAATTATAGTTTTGCGCCCTCCGGACGCCACAGGGAGAGGCCCTACTAAATCTAATCCCCATCGAGCAAAAGGAATAGGCTCAGAAATTGATTCTAAAAGAATGGCTGGTACATGAATTTCATTGTTGTACCTCTGGTATGGGTCACACCTCCTCACCAATTCCTTAGCATCTTTCATGATTGATGGCCAATAGTAACCGGAGAGTAAAACTCTTCTTGTTAAAGCTCTAAACCCACAATGGGCTGATCCCTCACCATCGTGCAATTCGGAGAGGACCATTTGTGATTTTTCATCCCCCAAACAGCGCATGAGAGGTTTACTGTAAGATTTCTTGTATAACACTTCTCTCAATATGATGAAACCACGAGCCTTGTATTTCAATGTTCTGGCTAGGGACTTATCCGGAGGCACAACACCATCGGAGAGATATTGTATGAGAGGAAACCTCCAGTCTTGAAGTTGTTTCACTTGTATTTCAAAAATTTCCTCTTCTTTACCCTTACAAAGTTGGATGGAGGGGCTTTCAAGCACATGGATCCATGGATATGACTCCGTATAGGCTACGGTTGCTAGTGAGTCTGCTAGCTCATTTTCTGCCCGGGGAATGTTTCATAGACAACACTTTTAAACTTAAGCGCTTCATTTTTGAGGAGGAGTAAATACTTCACAAGTTGCTCCTTCTTAGCCTCAGATTGGCCTTGGGCATGGTGGATAAGTAGTTGGGAGTCACTTAACAGCTTGACCCTCTTGGCCCCACAAATGTGGGCTAACTTTAACCCATCTCTAGCTGCTTCGTATTCGGACTCGTTATTAGATGCCCTGAAAGCAAAACAAATAGCATGGTACATCTTATCTCCATACGAGGAAGTTAAACATACTCCTGCACCACATCCCATTGTGCTAGATCCACCATCTGTTCGGACGACCCATACTTTTTTTTATCTTTTATATCAGTAGCTTGCTCCGAATCCCTGTCAGAGTGGAATTCGACCAGAAAATCAGCCACAGCTTGGGCTTTGACTGCTGTTCGGGGAGCAAAGTCTATGTCAAAGTCCCCCAACTCTACTGACCACTTAGTCATTCTGCTCGAAATGTCTGTTTTTTGGAGGACATTCTTTAGGGGAAAAGAGGTCCAGACGATGATAGGATGAGCCTGGAAATAAGGCCTCATCTTCCTTGCAGCTATCACCAGGGCTAATGCCAATTTTTCAAGTTTTAAGTAACGCTTCTCTGCATCTATCAAGCTTTTGCTGATGTAGTACACTGGATGAGGATGACTATCGACCTCTCTTACCAGCACAGCACTGATGGCACAACTTGAAACTGCCAAATATACAAAGAGAGTCTCCCCATCGACTGGCTTGAACAAAGTTTTGGGGGAGGACAGGAGTTTCTTGATCTCATTGAAAGCCTCATCACACTGCGGGGTCCAATCAAAGCCCTTTGCACCCTTTAAAGTTTGAAAGAAAGGAGCACACCTGTCTGAAGACCTTGAGATAAACCTGTTTAAGGAAGCTAACCTCCCCGTTAACCGCTGTACTTCTTTGATGTTTCGAGGAGGTTCCATTTAGAATAGAGCATTGAGCTGGTCCGGATCGGGTTGGATTCCATGCTCACTTATGATATAGCCTAGAAACTTCCCGGACTGCACTCCGAACACACACTTTTCAGGGTTTAATTTCAAATTCACTTTCACCAAGTTGGCAAAAGTTTCTTGGAGGTCGGACAAGTGCAACTGCTCATCTACACTCTTCACCATCATGTCATCAATGTAAAATTCCATATTTCTTCCAATTTGATCAGCAAATGCCTTGTTAACTAACCTCTGATAAGTAGCCCCAACATTTTTCAAACCAAATGGCATTACTTTGTAGCAATGAAGACCTCTATCAGTGACAAATGTGGTATGCTCTTGATCTTTTGGATCTACTTGAATCTGATTGTATCCGGAGAAAGCATCCATAAAGGAAAGCAGCTTGTTCCCAGAAGTAGAGTCTACTAACTGATCAATCCGGGGGACCGGATACAAGTCTTTTGGGCAAGCTCTATTGAGATCTGTGAAATCAATGCACATGCGCCACTTGCCATTCTTCTTTTTCACTAAGACAGGATTGGCTGTCCACAAAGGGTATTGAGACTCCTTGATATGCCCCATCTTTGTGAGCCTTTCAACCTCTTGCACAATGACATCAGCTTTTTCTTTAGAAAAAACTCTTCTTTTTTGAACTACTGGTGCTACGTCTCTCCGGACTGATAGTTGATGTGATATCACTTCTGATGGGACTCCAGTAACATCAGCATTGCACCAAGCAAAAACGTGCTGATGGTTCTTTAAAAACTTCAACATTTCATTCTTCAACATAGGTGGCATTTTAGACCCTATCTTGACACTTTTCCCATCTTCCAAACAATGTGTTTCCACCTCTTCAACTGGTATCAACATTCCGGGGGTCTCCCTGGGGTCATCAATTTCACCCTCACCCCCAGAAAGGCCCTCAAACTGCTATTGTTCATTGATACAGACTGCCCCCAGCGTTCGAGGAGCCAAGGCAGTGGCATAACATTCTCTTGCAATCTTTTGGCTGATCCGGACAACTCCAACCTGCCCCTGAACAGCATACTTCAAGCATTGGTGGACTGTTGAAGCCACTGCATGCATCCTAGAGAGCCAAGACCTCCCCAGAATAGCATTGTAGCAAGTGGGACAATCCACCACAATAGAGAGTATTCTGACCATTTTCTTGAAAGGGCCCTTGCCCAATAACACCTCTTCTTCGAATTCTCCGATCACATCTGCTGAGCTGCCTGTGACGCCCACGATTGACCTGTCCGAATTCTGAATTACAGCTGGATTTTTCATTTTCTTGTAAGTGGTTAGGAAAAGGATATTGGCTGAGCTTCCAGTATCCACCAGGATTCGTCTTATATCATTGCCCCCTATAGATGCTCCTATGACAACAGCATCCTCATGAGGGCCAGCAATGTTTCTTAAATCATCTTCATCAAACATAATGAAGGGAAAAGAGTTTGGTGACTGATAGGATGTCACGCCTCCTTCTAGCTGGGAGGCTAAAGTATGAACATGTAAGCGACTCGAAAAACTTAATGTCATAGTGTCCCCTCCAAAAATTGTAAGCGACTCGAAAAACTTAATGAGCCCGGAGACCGATCTAGAACATTCCTCTATAGCACCTACTCGGTTTCGAGTTGGATCAGGATCCAAGTATTCAGATTCCACGTCAAACCTTTCAACTATAACCATGGCCCCCTCTGGAGCAGCATTACTTGGACCAACCCGATGAATGTTGTCAGGCCTCTTGCCTCCTCTTCTTTTAGCGTAAGCTCCCAGCTTCCCCCTTTCAATCAAGTTTTGAACTTCTTGCTTCAATGCTATGCAGCATCGGTGGTATGACCAATATCATTGTGATATTGGCAAAAAGAGTTGCTGCGATGCTCTCTGGGAGACTGCAGTGTTGCCGGTCTCCGGTAATGCACCTCATCCTTTGTTTTATCAAAAATGGTGGCCATACTTTCTTTTAACTCCGCGAACCACTCCGGTTGCACCCATGGCCCTCTTTTGTTTCTGGATTGCTAACTCTGAGCAGGAGCAGCTGGCTGAGACTGAGCTTTTGCTCTACCATGCCCATGTCCAGTTTCTCTTGCTTTGTTCCCGGACTGATTTTGATTGGGACTTGGTGTTACTGGGGTGGACCTCAACTGCCTGTGCACCCTGGTTTTCTTTGTTTCATCGACGTTTATTTGTTTGCCAACCTGATTCAAAAACCCTCCCCAGGTCATGGCCTTCTTTCTGGTTACTGAATCAGCTAGATTTCCTAGATTCAAACCTTGCCTTAGGGATGCTATTGCCACCTGTTCGAAGCAATCAGCCAACCCATTCTTGGTGTTCACAAAACGACTTATATATTCTTTCAAGGATTCATTTGGTTCCTGGGCACAATGGATTGTTGTGTCTCCATTTCCCTTCAGCTTTTTACTCCCTACGAACTGCCTTCGAAAGGCCACCCAAAACGTATCAAAATCTTTAATACAACCCTGAGGCAGGCTGTTGTACCGTTTCAGAGCACTCCCCGTAAAGGATTGGGAGAATTCACCCTTTAGCCGGTCACGCTCTTCGATGGTGTATTCATCGTTCTCTCCCACCACTTCGAGCAAAGCTGGTGGTAGTTCTGGATTGTCCGGATTCATTCGGACAAATTTTCTTAGCTGGTTTTGAATGCTTGATTCAGGCACCTTCTCCTCCCACTGTGGTCGCCAATTTGGTGTTAATAATAATCACCGGAGGGTAGGCTAGTAATTTCAGTTGGTGTTTTAAGGAAGTATGTGGGTGTTAAGTGTTTAAAGTAGAGAGTAGAGAGATAATTAAGCAGCTTGGTAGCAGTTAATTTTCATTACCTATAGTTAATGCAGGTGGTTGGGTATTTATACCCTGATGTTTGGGCCCTTATGGGCTTCCGGGTCATGTTTAATGGACCCGGGTCATGTTCAAAGACCCATGAGCTCTAAGTAGGAGAGCAAGTAGCTTAGTCAAGAAGTGTTTAGGGTTTTTAGTACTTTTGTCATAGTTCGAACAGTCCTATGGTCATAGTGTTCAAAGTAATCTGTCCGGTTCATGTGATCTGTCCGATCTGTCTGGTTTGGAGGCCTTGTACTGATCTGTCCGTGTCCGGGGAGCATGCTGAATTCGGACTCATCAGTACTCACCTCTTGGTTTCTCTTCAACTCTTCGTTTTCTTCCTTTAGTGTGGCGGCATTCGAAGTGGCAGTAAGAAGATCGTCAGACAACCTCTCTTTGCTAGACTTGAGGTCTTTGATAAGGTCTGCCTGATTTCGAACTTGCTTCTCCAACGCAAGCACCGGTTGAACATTGCTTAACAAAGAGTGAGTTATAACATCCTTTTCACTTGAAACAATAAAGGTCTTACCATTAAAAGTGATTGAGTTTGAAGTTCTCGGAGGAAGATAAGGCCTAGCAAAATCATCTCTGGGAAGATTCATGAAGTACTGACCAAGCCCACCAAGACCAGTGATGTCCACACCGTCAATGCTAAGATCTCCCCCTTCGACCTCATCGGTTTGGAAGTCACCAGGTATCTCCTCTGCTTGTGTTGGGTCAGAGGGGTCAAATTGGGGAGGAGGCTCCAAAGTCCGGAGAGAAAGCTCGTCACCCTTAGAGGTCTTTTTCTTCTTGGCCTCCATGTCTTTGCTTTCAGCTCCCCATTTACGATCTCTTTTGGAAGCCCTTGGAGGATTTGGGAAGTGCACTTCTTGCCTTTCAGTCTCCTGCTCCACCACTTCCAAGAGAGCACCATCAATTTGACTGGGGACTGGCCCCTCCGGATGCACTAGATCATCCTCCTCCACCTCAGCAGGGTTAGCTCCACCCACCACTTTCTTGCCTCTCTTTTTGCCTTTCATCTTGCTCGGGGCCTTGGCCCGGCCTGGCAAGTAGAGTGTCCCATCTGGTTCATGCGTTCTTTTGAGCACTACGTCCAGAGGAGGCTGGGTGGTGAGCTCTTCCCAAGTTAGGTCTCTCCGACCTGTGGTGTTCCAAAGGTGAGACCTTGCTAAGTTGCCCCCTATGAAGGCAGCATGGAACCGATTCCCCCACTTCTCAGCAGCCCAAGCGTTAATCTTGGTGCAAGTGGTCTGCCCGGTTTTCAAATGGTCACTGAAATCCTTGGGCAATTTTGCTAAGGAAAAAGTAAGACTAATTAGTTTAAACTAACTTTAAAAAAAACAAGAATGTAAAGTAGAAGACTTACGGTCGCTCCTCCATCTTCTTGTGAGAAGACTTGGGTTGACTCCAACCTTGATTTTCTTCCTATTCTCCCAAGCACCACTTACGAACAGGAATTGAGTCCTCTAATTCCTCTCCGAATCCAGCAGGTCATCAACAGCTTTAAATTTATCCCCCATATTGAAGTGATAGAAGGGGATGTGGTGGTTTCTGTAAAGATTGGCCACAGCAGCAAACTCCTCCATTGGCAAAGGAATCCCGGAGAGCCTCAAAGCCATGATGCAGGACATAAGGGTGTTCCAGGCATTGGGGCTCAACTGGCTCGGACAGATCTTTATCAGATGGAAGTATCTGACAATTTCTAGGTCCAAGGGGAATCTGAGCCCCCAATTAAACAGCTTCGTGAAGATGACAATTTCGCTCAATTTGCAGTCCATGGGAGTCTCTGGGTTTATGGGGATCCTTATCTTCACGTTCTCCGGAATTCCCCACTTCGTACGCATCCGGCCCAGTTCAGCTATGTGGATGAATGCGTAGTTAATCTTTTGCAGGGCGAGGAGTTACTTGACATTGACCTTGTGAAAACAAGGCCCCACCCTTCTTTCAAGACTCTCCGGCAGATCCGGATGCCTCAAACACATCTTCTCTTTGCCTTTGTCTTTTTTGGCAACAACAGCACTAATGGTCTGTCCGGAAGGCTCAGACTCAAATGGAGCCTCTTCGACAGAGTCCTCCATTACTTCCTCCATAATTGATGAGGGGTTTTCAGTAGCAGTGGCAAGGGGAGGGTTTAGATTTGGCTCAGTCTGGTCTCCGGATTGCTGGACTTCAGTGTTCCCTTGGTTTATGGCCTCCGGTTGGGGCTCTGATGCAGATATTTCTCTTCGAAGACTTGGACTACTACCCTCCGGACCGGACAATCTGTCCTTGGGAGCTCTGATAGGCACTTCTGACCCAATGCTGCTGCCCTTGGCACCCGATTTTGAAGGAGTGCTCTTAGAAGCCTGACCTTTGACCAGCCGGCCTTTTCTCCGGTCAACTAATTTTTTAGGGGAAGTTTCAGTATCTGACCCCATAGCTAAGAAGGGGGAGGGTTTTTTGAAGCTAGTAACAGTTATTCCTGGCTCAACAACAGGTTCCGATTCTTGAACCGAAGAACCTGATATAATGGGTGAGAGGTTGGTTTGAAATAACCTTTTCGGTTTAATGCCTTTAGAGGAAGAAGAACCTTGGTCTGATTCTGTGGCTGAAGTCACTGGCTTGTCGATGGGCGAAACGGGTAATCCTGCTGCAATGTGCCTTTCCCTTTCGACCTTTTGCGCCTTTTCTAGTTCAGAGAGGTTGAGCCACCCACCTTTGATCAAAGCGTTCCTCGCTGTAAACATAAACAATCTGGGTAAAGTTTTGTTTTGGAGAGAAAAATCTTTAAGAAGTTGCAGAGTAAAAATGAGAGTGATGGTGAAACAGTAGAAAGTGTTTTAATTTATAGTAGATCTGAAAAAGGAGTTTGATTCCTAGGAGAATTCGAAAAGATTGGTAATGATTAAAGACGACGCTGATGTCACCATCTTTAATTAAGAGGTTGCTTTTCGAAGAAGGTGGGTTCGAAATTCAAGGTGAAAAAACGGCTAAATCAACCAACCAGAAAGCGACATGTGTCCCATAAACTCTGGCAAAAAACTGTTTGGATTCACAAAGCTTTATCAGTCCGGATAAAACCATAGCCCAAGTTGAGAGACCTATCCGGGAAAAACTACCATTGATATCGGACTGTTTTTCAGGTTTTTGACAAAGGTATTTGAACAAACACCTAAAAAAGGGGCTCCTGATGAGTCTGAATTCTGCTTACTCCCTAGACAGGGACACATCGGACCAAGGCCTCCAGACCGGACAGATCACTTCGAACACTTAGCCCAGTGGATTGTTCGAACTATGACAAAAGTACTAAAAAACTTAAAAAATTCTTGACTAAGCTACTTGCTCTCCTACTAAGAGCTCATGGGTCTTTAAACATGACCCGGGTCCATTAAACATGACCCGAAACCCATAAGGCCCAAATGTAAGGATATAAATACCCAACCACCTGCATTAAATGTGGGTAATGAAAATTAAATACAACCAGGCTGCTTAATTCTCTCTCTATTTTATACTCTAAATATTAAACACCCATATACTTCCACAAAACTCCGAACAAATTACAAATTTACCCTCAAACGATAATTAACCACACCAGAAAGAAGTTCGGGGAGAAGCATCAGAAAAAGCGTAGCAATTAAAGGGGACTTCCTCGGTAATCACTCTTTGTGATGATCCGAGGGAGGTCCCCGAACTTCTGGTTCCGGATGAGGATCATGAGGAACATAAGTTTGAAGAAGGAAATTTTTTTAAGATTTGAGTAAAGCTTTCTGTTGAATTCAGAGAAAAATTAATTGTATTTTTGTCGACAAAATTAAATATGTTTGCTTGGTGTGCGGAGGATGTTACACGAGTAACTCCAGAAATAATATATCATAAACTCGCGGTACGGAATGATGTTCGACCTATTGTGCAGAAAAGGAGACCCGTTTCTCAGGAGAAGTCTACATCTATTCTCTCAGAGGTTGAACGATTATTAAACATAGGCCATATTCGAGAGTCGCGGTACCCTGTATGGGCCTCGAATCCAATAATGGTCATGCAAAAGAATGGTAAGTGGAGGATTTGCGTGGATTTCACGGACCTGAATAGAGCTTGTCCAAAGGATCCTTTTCTGGTACCCCGAATCGATTAGTTAGTGGACTCTATTTCGGGTAATCGGTTATTATCTTTCATGGATGCTTATTTAGGATATAATCAGATTAGATGCAAAAGATGAAGAAAACACATCGTTTATCACTATAAGAGGATTATATTGTTATAAGGTCATGTTATTTGGCCTGAAAAATGCATGGGGGACTGATCAGCGTTTGGTCAACAAAACCTTTTAGGAGCAAATTGGCCGAAATGTAGAAGCTTACATCGATGATATGCTGGTAAAGAGTTTGGAGGATGAAGATCATATCTCTAACTTGGAAGAAACTTTTAATAATTTGATTAAAGTTAATTTGAAGTTAAATCCAGAAAAGTGTTTATTTTTGGAGTACGGTCGGGGAAGTTTCTTGGCTATATGATAAGTGAAAGGGGAATCGAAGCTGATCCAGAACAGGTAAAGGCTTTGACAACTATGACCCCACCTCGAAATATTAAAGAAGTCCAGATTCTTATAGGAAGATTGGCAGCATTAAATAGGTTTATTTTTCGTTCATCGGATAAATGTGCGTGTTTCTTTAAAGTGTTAAGAAATGCCAGACATGTTAATTGGACCAAGGAATATTCAGCCGCATTTCGCCAGATTCAAGAATATTTGATGTCCCCAGAGATACTCTCCAAGCCTTTGGTGGGAGAGAAGTTGATCGTTTACGTGTCAGTATCAGATTTTGCAGTCAATGTCGTATTACTCAGAGAAGAGGTCGATGTGTTAAAACCGATTTATTATGTCAACAAAAGTTTACTAGATGCAGAGAAACAGTATCTCAAGTTGGAAAAGTTAGCTTTGGCCCTAGTAACAGCTGCTCGGAAAATGAGACCATACTTCCAAGCCCATCCTATAGTAGTTCGAACAGCGTTTCCCCTAAAAGGTTTGTTACAGAGGCCGGATATATCTGGAAGGATGACGAAATGGTCAGTTGAACTGGGGGATTTCGACATAATATTTGAGCCTCAGACGACAATAAAAGCTCAGGTTTTAGCTGATTTCTTGGTCGAATTCCACTCAGAAAGGGAAGACATGAAGATTGTGGACCACTCAAGCAAGACATAATGGTTGGTTCGAACTGATGGGGGGTCGAATATTTCTGGAAGTGGTGCAGGAGTCCAGTTAATTTCCCTAGATGGGATAGCCATGTTTCAAGCTATTCGTTTCGGTTTTGAAGCAACTAATAACGAGGCAGAATATGAGGCGACATTGGCAGGGTTAAGGTTGGCTCAAATATGTGGAGCTAGAAAGGTTAAGTTGATTAGTGATTCACAGTTGGTGATAAATCAAGCTTTGGGAGAGTCAGAGGTGAGAAAAGATAAATTAGTCAAGTATTTGAAAGTCTTGAAGGACTTGGCTTTAGAAATTGAGGAAGTTCAGTATGAGCATGTTCGAAGGGAAGCAAATCTTATCCCTGATTCGTTAGCAGCTGCTTCGCAATCAGAAGGTCATCCATGGGTTGTAATTCAGGAGCATCCTTCGATTATAAGCAGTGCAGAGCATTCAATGAATATGGAGGAAGTAAGCAATGTGATCACAAATGATTGGAGGTCAGAAATTGTAGACTTTCTGGAAAAGGATAGCTTACCAATAGAAAAGTCTGAGGCTAGAAGAGTCAGGTTTAAGTCTCATGGATACATTATTTTGGGAGGAGTCTTATATAAGAAGTCCCTGGGCAGACTGTTACTTAGATGTTTGGCTAAGGATGCGTCGCAATTTGTCCTATCAAAACTGCATGACGGGGAAGGATCAACCCATTGCGGATATAAAGCATTAATTCGACGAGTGTTTTTGGCTGGTTATTATTGGCCGACCATCTCCGGTGATGCGAAAGAGTTGGTAAAGCGGTGTGATACATGTCAAAGATATGCCAATATAATACATAAGCAGGGGTGCTGCTAGAAATCATTTCAGAAGTAGTGCCGTTCGATAGGTGGGGCATTGATTTAGTTGGACCCCTACTAATGACATCTGGTGGGAGGCAAACGATAATAGTAGCAGTTGACTATTTTTCCAAGTGGGTGGAAGCAGAGCCTTTAGCAGGGACAAAAGCAAAATATGTTATCAAGTTTTTCGTCTCGAATATTTGTTGTCGTTTTGAGGTGCCAATAAAAATCACAACGGATAATGGGCCTCAATTCGATAACAAGGAGTTTAAGAGCTTTAATATTTTCAGGGGCATACACCAATGTTTTTATACTCCGTTCCATCCCCAGGCTAATGGTCAGGTGGAAGTGACAAATCGAACAATATTGGATGGATTAAAAAAGAATTTGGAAGACAAGGCTGGAAAATGGCCAGATTATTTACAAGAAGTATTGTAGGCTTATAGAACGACGCCTCGAACTTCAACTGCAGCATTTCCATTTGCCTTGGTATACGGTATGGATGTGGTTGTCCCCTCGGAAATTGTTTTCCCATCATACCGTGTGGCAGCTTATACTAAAGATTTGAACGATCAAAGTAGGGCTATGGATTTAGATTTGGTGGAAGAAAAGAGACGAAGAGCACAGTTGAAGTCCTTGCATTATCAAATATTGATGAGGAGCAGGTATGCTTCAATGGTGAAGCAGGGAGATTTCAAGGTTGGGGACAAGGTATTACGAAAAAAAATTCTGCATACCAAGGAGAAAAATCTTGGAAAGTTGGGGCCAAATTGGGAGGGCCCTTATGAAGTAACGGAGAAATTAAAGCGGGGAACGTATAGATTAAAAGATAAGGAAGGGAGGTATCTTAAGCATCCATGAAACATTAGACATTTAAAATTGTATCTGGAATGAGGAATAATTTGGCATGTAACGATTATTTTTTATGTTTATTTTCAGGTTTACAAAAACAGCAAAGGCATACTCTTTCCTACCCTGTTAGGCACATGAAGGTTTTAACGAGGTGTCATTATGAGTTGATCAATACAATTAAACTTTTGCCTCGAATTATTCTTTCTAAGATACAAGTTGTGGTTGAGCTGTTAGGATTAATAATTATGACATTTTATAAGTCTGCCTTAGAGCAGCTTACAATGATTATTATGACCAAGTAAAATTGGCATAAGGCAATTATTTTTTCAACGCAAGTTGACATACAATCATTTTCATATTAAATGTGAAGTTCAAAATTATAATATCGATATTCCATACAATGGCATACAAGGAAGGTCAAGTTCAATGTTCCTTGGAATATGTTGTTACCATTATAAAAATTGCCTCGAAAGCTACAAAGGACTTATACAATTTTTTTTTTCAAAACAATGTTACTCAGAATTTTTTGAGGAGTCGCTCTCCTCGGAGTCTGATGTCTCACTGTCGCTAACAACAATGTCAGGTGGGCGAAGTTCGGGGGAGATAAGCTTCCAAAAACTGCCCAAGTCATACTCAGGGTATTCGGCATGAATTTGGGTGATCAGCCCTGCTCGGGTAGTGGCATATAGAGCATTAAGTTTGTCCACACATTTCGCTGCATAGGCATTCACAACTGCCTCTTTTTCAGTTTCTATCTGCTGAGAAAAGTCTGCAATCGTTTTGAGTAAGTTTTTCTTTTCCTCTACAATAAACTCGTAATCGGCAAGACAATCCTTAAATCCATGGGTTTCAATTTGGTGAGCTTTCTTGAGTTCCGTCAGAAGTCTCTTTTGAGCCCCCATCTTCTTTTGGTAGAGATCCCTTTCTTCCTGGAAGCATTTTTCGAGGACAAGGACGTAGTTTTCCGAAGCTGAAAACCTTTCAAAAATTGTATCATTTTAACTCTCTAAAATGGAGTGTTGTTTCTTTGCTTCTTCAAGTTGTGCGGAAGCAAGGGAAGCCTTGAACTTGTAATGGTTTTTTTATCTTCCAGATTTTGCATTTTTCTTCCCATATTCACAGAAGCATGCAGTAAGTTGCAAACATTTAAAGAAAACTCATCACTCTAAGGAATTTCGAAGGAGCTGGTAGGAGAGCCTATTGCTGTGGGGTCAAAATACGAAGACTCACCAGTTAGAATGTTGGGGTCAACGTTTTGAGGAGGATCGCTTCGGGGGATTGGGAGCGGTGCTAATCTTGGGGAATTATCAGTTGGAGATGGACTTGAAGTTTGGGTGACAGGAGAATTAGGTGCTTGGCCTGAATTTTCTTTAGCTTCATTTTCAGGGTCAGTTGCCACAATTTGGGTCCCAATGCCCTCAGAGATTTCCTAGACATCATCTTGTGCTTTAGCATCCTCGGATATCTCTTGGATGGGTTCCAAAATAACATTTTTCTTGTTTTCTTTTTTCTTGGCATCTTTTTTCTTTGTGGGATGGACATATTTTCTTGGAGGGGAAATTGTGATGGGTGCTACAGTATTTGCCGAAGAGATTGGCTCTTGGTTAGCAGCTAATCCTTCAAAATCTGATTGAAGGTCTTTGATCGATGCTTCCTCTTCGGAGTCGTCTAAATGGCTTTTGGCTTAAGAGCGCTTCAGAAGATAAATGATGATGTCCACACAAGAGAAAGTTTGTGTTGATTCGAGGGGGTTGACTCAGAGCCTGTCTCCCAGTGCCCGGAAAATAAGAGGAATTGTTGCCTCCATTTTTTATCAGCCTCCAATAAGTCATTCACTACTTTTTGACCTCGACCAAAGTTTGGAGAGTAAAAAGGGAATAACGGATTATTTGCTAGGCCAGATAATCCGATGAGTTCTTCCAAGGAGAATTCAATGCCCGAAATTCTCGAAGCCATAATACATGCCATCAGTGTGAACCACATGTTCGGGCCAGCTTGGGAGGGGTAGTGATCAATCCTGGGAAAATATTCGATGAAGAATGGGTCTAAGGGATATCTCAACCCCCTGTTCATGATCTCTGTATAGACAATTAGCTCATTGTCCTTAACAGATAAAGGAGTCTCACCTTCCGAGGGGAATCTAATGTCAATATACGAGGGGATACACCATCGAGTCCTTAGCATGGTTTCCTCCGAAGGCGAGAAGTATTTGTAAGAGACGTGATGAAGTGCAACTAGGTGCTTGTTTTCGATTCCTCGGATGTTATTGCCCACAATACCATCAAGTTCTAAAGGAAGACCAATGTCACCCTTGGATTTAGGGGCAATCCTTCGAGCTTGTTCTTCAGATATTTCCAGAGGAGTTGTAATTATTTGACTAGAAGAAGCCGTTGAAGGACCATCGGATTTACCTTTCTCGACAATCGGAATTTACGGTGTTTCTGTTTCAAGGTTTTCCGAGGCTACGACCTTCCATTTATTTTCCAAGGATTTCTTTTGAAATGATTGTATATCCTCGTCGGTGATGGTAGTTCTTGAAGGAGAGAATCGAGGACTCCTTTGCCTTGTTATCGAAGGGGTGGCTGGCAGACTTGATCCAGGGGCATCAGTTTTCAGAGGATTTCATGGGACTGTAGTCACGTTTTGCTCTGGGGTATCCGAGTGGTTTTCCCTCGCTCGTTTGCGTTCTTGAGAGCTTCTTTTGTCTTTATGATGTCTTTTTTTCTTTCTAGAAGAATGCTTGTGATGTTTATCTTTACCCATAGTTTCGAGGGGTTCAAGATTGGGATGTTGGTTGAAGCAAGAAATTTCTAAGGGTATGATAGCAGAGGAATTTTCCGATGGGGGCCAGTCACCGTAGAAGGTAGTAACTGTGGGGTTGGGTTTGAGGCTCAATATAGGTACCGACATCAACTTTCTCTTCATATTTTTGGCTAATGAACAGCCACTCAGGAATTCGACGAGGCTTGGGGAGCATAAGCCAACTTTCTCTCTCTAGAAAGTTGAGAACAAAAGGTTTGGAGTAAAAATGAAAGGGTTGAGTATTTATAGAAGTAAATGGGCTTTTAGAAGTAGGAAAGGCCTGGGGACATTTTTCTTTGCTTTCCTAGGGGTGTTATGGGTAACAATAGGTGCAATTGTGTTGAATCGAGAACTGAAGGAGAATGTGAAGAGGAAATCTAATGATGAAGAGTGTTGGGAAGTGTAATAAGATCTCTAAAAAGATTTGGTGACAAGGAATTACAACTAGTGACGTCATAAAAAAAGGCGGGAAATGGTTGACTGGAAGTTGAAGAGTTGATATTGAGAAGTTCGATGACATTAATCCTTGCAATTTATTAGCCAAGTCTGGGGGGCTATATTGATATGGTTATTTTCGAATAAAATTTCTGAGGTAGAAATATTTGCTAAGCAATTGCAAGGATTGGGGGGTCTAATGGTTAATATGTATAAGGAGAATTAAAGGACAAGAGCAAATTCGTTGAGGTATTTTTTCGAAGAAGGTATTTTTTCAAAGAAGCATATTTCGAAGAGGTATTTTTCGAGGAAAGTTCTAAAGATTTGAATAAATATTTTTTCTCGCCTAACATTTTTCGAAGAGACATTATTCGAGGAGAAGAATTGGGATTCGAAGAGGAATTTTTCGAGAAAACTTTAATGATAAGGCGAAATTCGAATATGTCATCACAGTCCTAGTAAAAATATTTTTTACAAGGACTGGGGGGCGACTGATGTATTGGGGCGACTGATGTATTGCAAGAGTATCCATTATGAATAATAGGAAAAATGTATTGCAAGAGTATCCATTATGAATAAATGGTAAAATATAAGGACTAGATGTGTAATAATTGGGAATTAAGACGCGTGGGGCCCATTATTGTACTATAAATAGACCACACACGAGTTGATAAGGTTGGTTGATTAATAGAGTATGATTTTCTCTCTTTAGACTGTGTATTACTTTCTCTCTAAAAGATCTTTATAAAATAGTCTTATAGCAGTTTGGTCCCTCGAATAGTTGTTTCACACAAAGTTATCCTCAAGCGAATCCTAAATTCATCAAGTTTGACCCAACCATTTCTCCCCAGATTCTATTATGTATGTGTTAAACCCCTCGGAGTCCGGCCTATCTGAATGAAATTCAACGAGAGAAGGTGATCAAAGCTTGATATTTGATCACCATCCGCGATGTAAAATCAATATCATGGTATCCTAATTTTACGAACTACTTTGTCATCCTTCCAGAATTATATGGCTTTAGTAAAATATTCTTTTTAAAGAATGCAGTTTGAACTATGATTGAATGAGCTTGAAAATAAGGGTGCATTTTCTGAAAAGCTACGACCAAGGCCAAAGCCAATTTCTCCAAATTCAAATACATTTTCTCTGATCTAGTAGGCTTTTAATCATATACTATATTGAACGTTGATAATCATCAACTTATCTTACTAAGACCGCACTCACCACAAAATCTAAGACTGCAAAGTAAATAAATAATTTCTCACCTAAAATAAACTTAGTCAAGATCTCTAGAGAATATAAATATTCTTTGATTATGGTAAACATCTCTTCACACTCCTATGTCCAACAAAACTTGTTAACTTGCCTTAAAACTTGAAATGATGGAGCACATTTATCTGAAGATCTGGAGATAAATATATTTAAAGACGCCAATCTTCCTATCACAATTTTTACTTCTTTAATTGAGCGAGTGGGATCCATAGTTATCAATGCCTTTCAACTGATCTGGATGAGCTTCAAACCCCTTCTCACTCACTATGTAACCTAGAAACTTTCCCGAATGCACTCCGAAGTAAATTTCTCATAAATCAATCTCAAACAAATAGTTCTTAGATTACAAAACGTTTCTTTCAAGTCTTAGAAAAGATCTTCATCTTTGGCACTTTTAACCAATATATCATAAATGTATGCCTCCATATTTCTTCAAATTTTGGTGGCAAAAGCTTTGTTTACTAGTCTTTGATAAGTACCTCCAACATTTTTAGACAAAAAAGTATCACTTTGTAATAGTGCAAACCTTTATCAGTAATAAATGTTATACTTTCCTAATCCTTCAGACTCATCTGGAGTCAGTTATACATAGGAAAAGTATCCATAACTGAGATAAGTTTATTACTCGATGCCGAATCTGCAAGTTATTCTATTCTTAGAACATGAAACGAATCCTTCAAACAATCTCGATTCAAGTCATTAAATTATCCTCCATTTACCATTCTTTTTCATTACATATACAGGATTTTTTGTCCAAATCGGTTATTGAACCTCTCTAATGTGGCCAACTCTTGATAGCGTGTCCACCTCTGCCATTATCGCCTCTGATTTCTCAAGAGATTTGTTTTTCATTTTTGGATGATTAGTCTCACGTTCAGATTAACAACTAATCTATGGCAAATTATATTAGATGAAACTCTCATAACATCCTCTGTACTCCAAGCAAAAATACTTACGTTTTTTGACAGGTAATCTACCAAACGCTTCCTCACGTGTGGGGATAAAAATGTTCTTATCCTCAAACTTCTTCCATCGGGAAATATGTATATCACTATATTTTCAACTATTATTAGCGATTCGGGGGTCTCCTTCGGGTCATCCACCCTTTCCAAATCCGAGGTAAACCCCCATAACTGCTATTTTTTCATCCATTCGGCATTTTCGATCCGCTTTGTGTGCAAAATTGTTTCATAACATTATCGGGCCACATGCTGACTACTCTGAACCATTACCACACAATCTTCTACTACATCTTTCTAACATTGCTCAACCGTAAAATCTATGGTGTGTTTCTTGACAACCAGGATCTTCCAAAAATTACGTTGTATGTTGTTAGACTGTCTACTAACACAAATAATACCCCCGCCTTCTTCTTAAATGGTCATCGTATTAGGACTTCCCTTTTAAATTCCATAATAACATTGGATGTCACACCAGTAAAGCCAATTATCGTTCGCTCTGACCGAAGGATTACATGCGAGTCATGTGTTTTTCATAGCTTGACAAGAACAACACATTAGCAAAACTACTAGTACCAATAAGTTTTATTCGGATTTTGGTTCTTGCTATCTTTTCTCCAATCACAACCTCATCTTCATGGGGTCCAACACCACCCCTCAGATTATCTTCATCAAATAGAATAAAAGGTAAATAACTATTCCCATAAAGATGAGTGAAATCCCACCAACCAACTGTGTTATTAAACTTACAATATGCCTTTTCCGAGAGATATTAGTATTCCTTACCATAATATTACCTCTAAAAATAGCTAGCGAATGAAAATGCTCACATAGACTTTGAACCCAACTTAGCGGCCTTGGTTTATTCACCACCAACAAAACCCTCCGATCTAGATTAGCAGCAATGTACTCCATAGATACATCGAAACAATCCATGAATCCAGTTATTAACATCGTTTTTTTGCTTAGAGGACACATAGACTACCTATCGTGCTTGATGGTGTACGTTCGAAAATTGTTGAGACCCGGTTTGCTACTTAACAAACATTGTCAACTTCCCATTCTTAATCAATGCTTGAATTTCCATACGTAAATCTATACAATCCGCATATCATGTCCACTGTCATTGTGTTATTTATAAAATTTAGTATTTTTTATACGGGCTTAGTTATAAGTGGAGGCTTTCAGAACTGAACACAAATTCTGGCTCTTCTAAAAATTAGTGCTCCATTCTCCGTCAACTCAGCACAATACTCAGGTCAAATTCATTGGTTTGACCTAGGCTTTTGTTTTTGATAAACAGAAGTTATTACTTAGGATGGTCTTGACCGAGAGGGTAGATTGTTTGGAGCCCTGGGTCGGAGAGATACTTGTGATTGAAACCCCTCATTATTCGAAGTGCTCTCATGTTGTAATTTCCTTTTTTACGAACTAGCCTGAACCGTACCCTTTTTGACTCATCAACCTTGATATGTTCTTCCATATGAGCCATTAAAGCTCTAAAGTAATCGATATCCTTCTTGTTGTTTCATTAGGAAAATCTTTAGGGAGCAACCCTTGTCGATAAGCATCACATGCGACCTATTTATCATAATCATCTAACCTAGTTTTGGTAAGCAAAAAACACTTAGTGTAATCCTTCAAATTTTCTCATATGACTTACTTGTATTAAATTATGGCATCCTCATTTACGCACATTCCCTTACTTCCAACAGACTGCCTTCGAAAAGAAGTATAAAACACCCCAGAGTTAGTTATTCATACTTTCGAAATTTTGTTATACCACTTCAAAGTAATGCATTTAAAAGTTTATGAGAAAGCTCGACACAAAAATTTATCGTCATCATCAAAATTCATCACGTAGTTCTTAAACTGTTCGATGTGATCATCAGATCCTGTTTCATCGAACGTTACCATTTTTGCAATATCAAAACACTTCGAGAGTGTTATAGACCTAAATTCAGCTTATAAAGGAGATGTCCTCAAATTCATTCATTTTTTGTATTGACTTCATCCTATAAAATCTTTTGTAATTCTATAAAGTCCTTGTTCTGATGGGTTTGGGAACTGAAAGTAAAATTATACACAAAGTTTTGATTTTCAAATACAGATCGAGATTCATTTTGTTTCTTAGACTTCTGTTCCCTTCAGTATCCTTAACTTCGATTGGCCCTCCTTTTCGAATAATGCTTATGACTTAAATCTTTCTTATTTCTATAACCATCTCATTTGGGTGCCTGAGAATACCAATCAGAATCCAAAATTAGTGATTCACTAGATTTCAAAGGAACATACCTATGCGTAGCTAGAGTCATGAGCTGAAACTAAAATCTTTCTTATTTCTATAACCATCTCATTTGGGTGCCTGAGAATACCAATCAGAATCCAAAATTAATGATTCACTAGATTTTAAAGGAACATACCTATGCGTAGCTTTCTTTTCAATTCTAGAAGAAGAATAACCTTGATCCACATAAAACTGAACCTCCCGACAATTATCTCTTCCTTTAATAATCTCTTCACGAGTCTCATTAGTACGAAAAACTAATTTTCTACCTTCGCTCACCCTCTGAGCCTTAGATCGGACCCTTCCTGGTTTAATAAAAAATAGATTGTTCCCACTGGACCAACTGATCATTGAACTCAACTATTTGTTCTAATAATTAATTCCTCTGATCTTCCAAAGTTAAATGAATGCATTAATCCTCTAATTATGGATCGATTTGATCTTCTCTACATCCAATACGTGCCTCCACTACTTCTCCCTCTATGAGCACTGCTGGATCTGCTTGCACTTTGGAATCCATATATCACATTGATTCAAACGCATATTTTTAATCGTTTATGGTTTCATATTTGATATCTAGGTGCCAGACGTACCTCCCACTGTAGTCGCCGCTAATCTCTTCCTATATTATCGAAAGTGAAAAGTTAATATTTGGTATAAAATTATTTATATATTGATTAAACAAATTGTTATTTAGAGAAAATGTCAAGAGTGAGAAAGTGACACATGTTAAAGTAAAAATGTAATCATTTCTCCTCATTTTCTAAGAAAAAGTACACTTATTATAGGGGTGACAAGTTTCATGTAACAAACACATATTTCTCCCTTTGAACACTTCAACCAATTATTTATGCTAAGTAAAAACATATTTGTTACATATTTCACTTTTAGTCATCTAGGCTTCCATATTTTCTAAAATATTCCATATACAATATTTATTAATTATTTTGGTTCAGATTAATTTCATCATTATCAAACGCAATGTACTCTGATCACAGAAATGCTTATCTTGGACGTCACAAAGATACATCTGACTACAACAAGGAGGACATGTAAGAACATACTGATTGCGACAACATATCTAGTAATCACAGCAACAAGACAATACCTTCCAGTGAGAATATTGATAACAAAAATGATTTCTCTGATCGTGGTGAAAAGGGTGAGAGACTTGACAACATTTAATTTGATCATGAAAATATTTATTTTGGACACGACAAAGACACACCTAATCACAACAAGGAGTTGATTTCTGAAAAAAGGTTTTGATCGCGACAATAAAGCATTTGATCATGGAAAAAAGACAATAGCTAGCGAAAAGTATCTTGATCGCAACAATGAAGACGTTGATTATAGAAAACAAACGAGATCTAGCAGTGAGTTCTCTTATCACGGAAACAAGTTTCTCGATCGAGGAAAAAGTGATTTACTTGACAAAATTCACTTTGATCTTGGCAACACCTCTCTTAGATTCGGCAAAGACACTATTGATCATGCCAAAGAGACAAGACATGATAATAAGTCTTATGATCGCAGCTAGGCTCATGTTGATAATGATTAAGACCAAATTATAGGCCATAAACCTCCTCCGATCTCAAAATATGCACCTCGAATACCTTACCCAAGTTGCAAGAAGAAGAAAAAAAACTATAACAATAAATTTTCTAAATTTCTTAAAATGGTTTGCATCTTAGAAATTAATATTCCTAGGGTAAATTGGGTAGAGAAAATGCCAAAATATGCGAAGTTTCTCCAAGGTACGATTTCTTAAAGAATGAACTTCAAAGACTTCAAGACAATTACATTGAAAGAGGAATGTAATGCGCTAATTCAGAATAATATTACCATCCAAGCGACAAAATCTATAAATTTTTACTATTCTTTGTAGAATTGGTAATTTAAGATTTGATAAATGTATTTGTGATTTAGGCTATAATATAAATTTAATTCCTCTATCTATCTATATGAAACTAGGGATGCGAGGAATACAAGCTACAAATTTTTTTTCCAACTAGATGATAGATCTCTTGCATACCCAAAAGGCATAATAGAAGATATGTTGATAATGGTTGGACATATAGTAAGATAAACTTGTTTATATACTACTAGGTAATTTTTTAGCTATTATTAGAATAATTATTGATGTTGAAGCTAGGAAATTAATCATACGATTAAGGGATAAGCAAGTATAATTTAACATATTAGAGGTTTTGAAATTTCTTAAAGACTTTAATGTTTATATGATTGATGTGGTAGCTAAATTAGCTCATAAATTCATGTATGAACTTTTTCTTGATCTACTTTAGAAAATTCTCTAGTCCATGTTAGATTGGATGACATTAAAATTGAAAGTAAAGAGGTAAGAGAACAGTTTATAAATATGAATAATCTACCACTTCAACCTTTAAATGTTCAAATTTTAGAACCGGAATCATAAAAATCTGAAGCAACCAAATTAGAAGTAAAATATTTACCATCATATTTGCGTTATATTTTTATAGAGGAAACCGAGCCTTGTTGAGTGATACAGATATAAAAAGTTGTTAAAGATGCAGAGTAAATACAAAAAATTCACTAGATGGACCATTGAGGATATCAAGGGAATCAATCTTTCTCAATACCATCATAAAATACTGATAGAAGAAGTTTATAAGCCAATTGTTCAATCTAATAGGTGATAAAATTCAGCAATACAAGAGGTAGTGATAAAAGAAGTGGTGGGACTGTTGGATCCATGTATCATTTATCTTATCTCACACAGTATAGGTGAGTCTAATATATGTAGCCCCCTCAAAAAGAAGGATAATAATGATTAAGAACGATAAATGTGAGTTGATACCTACTATAACAGTGATGGGGTGAAAAGTATGTATTGACTATAGAAGATTAAATGATACAACATGTAAAGGTCACTTTTTGCTTCCATTCATTGATAAAATATTGGAACGATTAACCAGTCATGCTTTCTATTATTTAGCTCAATGGTTACTCCGGGTACGACCAAATCTCTATCCGACCAGAGGATTAGGATAAGACTAATTTTTGTTGTCTATATGAGACTTTTCTTACAGGATAATGCCATTCATTTTGTATAATGCTTCTTCCATTTTTAGAGATGTATGATGTCTATTTTCTCCGACATGGTTGAAAAATCCATGTAAGTTTTCATGAATAATTTTGTTGTGACTCTTTTGATAATATTCTAGCTAATTTATCTCTTGTGTTATAGTGATGTATACATACTGATCTTGTTTTCATTTGGGAGAAATGTCATTTTATGGCACATGACAAGATTGTATTAGAACATCGAATTTCTAAAAAAAAAAGAATAGAGGTAGATTAAGCTAAAGTGGAAGTAATATAAAAATTGCCACCTCTTATTTTGGTAAAAGGAATCCAGAGCTTCCTTGCACATGTAATGTTTTTATAGGCAATTCATTAAGGATTTTTTGAAAATCTTAAAATCTTTCGGTGATTTGTTGAACAAAAATGTTGAATTCTTATTTTTTGTTAAGTGTTTAGATGCATTTAATTCGATAAAATCTAAGTTAATCACTTCACCTGTTATTTTATCTTTTGATTAGACCTTACCATTTGAATTGATGTGTGATGATAGAAATTATACGATAGGGGCAGTCATTAGACATTGAAGATTTAAAGTTTTTCATACTATATATTATGCTAGTAGAACACTTACGGGTGTGTAACTAAATTATATTACAACTAAAAACATTCATAGTGGTAGTTTTTGTATTAGGAGCACATTTTTGTAATTATCGCCAAGATCAGCAACGAGTTCGGTTGGGAGAGTGACAAATTACTTAGAATTCTTTTTCTTTTTCTTCGCCTTCTTTGTCAAAGCCTCACATTCGGAGTTGGATGGATGAGTGTCTTTAAGGATTTTCACTTCAAAATCATCACCTGCTACTAATTCTTGATTATTCACCTTCTCGAAAGATTCATCTTGTAATTGAGAAATAGCCTTTTGTGCATTTGTCTTTCTTTTCTTCGAAGACACCATCTATGATTCTTTGGTCATCATCATTGTTCCCTTTAAGGGAGACTTGATCTTTACCTTTGTGGTTTTGACCTTTTCATTTTTTTTGGGTTTGATAATGAAGGATTTATCTTTAAAATTATTTTGTTCCTAAGAATTACCCATATTGCAAAATTGAGACCTTCAAACTGGGTTTTGAGAGCAAACTCTGGGGCTTAGAGAAAAAGGGTTATTATAAGAAGATCTGAGGATGATGGTTTGGGATTTCTTTAGTGGAGGCCAAGGAACATAGGCGAAATTTTGAGATATTTGTCGAGGTTTATGAGAAACTATTCCTGCAGCTTGTCTTTGAGAAACCCTTTGAACAACATTAAGCCAGCCCCACATGTTCTTTATCCCGAACATAAATAGAGGAGAGTCACTGCAATAAAGTAAAAAGCGATAAGATAATTACGAAAAGGAAGTGAAAGTGTTGTGGTGGTTGCTCATGAAGGGTGGCGGAAAGCTTAATTTAACGGTGGCAAGAATTTATGAGCTACATAAGAGCATTTATAGCAAGTGTGTAAAATTATTTATAAGATTTTTGATGAGGACTGAAAGGTCTCATTGGCTACCTGGAATTGATTTGTAGTATTTTGTTTTTTCTTTCGGCGGCCCGAGTATGGAATTTGATGTGCGTATTTTGATACTTGAGGATTAGATCCACTAGAGGTAGTTTGTTGGAATCGCCATTAAGCTTACCACGAAAAACTTCAACTTGATCACCTACTATTGATGTTCTCCAATTTCGTTGTGATCTCTCCTTCCTTGTTATAGCGAAATTCACCCTCACAACCGTATGTTCCTTTTTTCACAACTTCCTCATGATCATGTTCAGCCTTGCCATGGCGAACTTCAACTTAGCGGCGATTAACTTCAGCTTGGTCACGGCGAACTTTAGCATTATCAGCTTATGTTATTTTTTCAACCACTTTGTCACGACCACTAATAACCTCGTTGCGACGAATTTCACCCTCATAACTCTTTATTTCAATTTCAAAAACTTTGTCGTGATCAACTTGTTCCTGGATGCGACGAACTTCAGCTTGATTGCAACCACCATATGTTTTGCTTCGGAGATATTCGTCATTATCACTTTATATTTTGATTTCAGCAATTTTTTCGTGAACGTCTAAAGCTTTGCCGTGAGCACCAACCAATTCGTCAAAATTCAACTTTACTTTATTACCCACTTGTCGCTCATTTCTCAATGTAATCTCATTCACTTGTTTGGGGTTGTTCTCTGTATTTCTAGGCCAAGTTCCTTGAGGCCATCGTGGAATATGTCTGACCAACATGAACTTCTAAGTTCTTTGAACACCCCTATGATTCGATAAAATTGTTGAGAGTGTTTTCTAGATTTTATTGGTTTTACAACTTATTTATGTCTTCTGATAACTATTGTTATTGTAGTATGGTGTAAGGCTTTGTTGGACGTTATTCACATATATTGCATCGTTTTTTAGGACAAGCTAGTTTATTGGATAAAATGTTGCACACTCATGAACAATTGTAGTATTCATCTTCTTTTGTGCCACATGTTATTTAAGCACAACTATTTGTGTTTGTAGCATTATAATGTCATCCTCTACGTACATTCAGACTGTTTTCTTACTTCTCTTCTAAGCTAGCATACTTGTTGCTAGAAATTAGCTCAAGTAGCATGTCTGATTATTCTCATGTATCATTCATAAGAGACCATACATTTGTTACATCTACCATAAGCTTGTCATTCTCTACTCTCTACCAGTTGATTGTAGAATGTTTGGACAATCCACCATATCGGAATAACGATAATTTCCAACATAAAATTAGTTCATTTTAATCCAAAAACTGAGAGAACCTTTAACATGCGACTGAGTGAGCAAAAATATATAGCAACAATGATTGAAGGATAAAATATTATTGATATCCATAAAATCAACGCTTACGCAAATCTGTCACTTATGAGAATCCCTCAAAGTATTGTGAGACCAACAATGGTTGCAACGAATTTAAGATAAAGCCGGCCCTGATTACTATGATACAAAACAACCAGCTATTTCTTCGAGATTTAGAAAAAAAAAACCTAACACTTTTCTATCAAGTTACCCTAACACTTTTCTATCAAGTTTCTTGGTAGTGTGTAATACATATAAATATGCTTAAATCGTTGAGGCGGCTATCCAGTCTTCTTTCATTTATTCTATTAACTTCAAAATCTACCTGTTGGTTCTCTTGCATCTCTGGACTTGACAAAATCTAAACCTGTAAACTTAGTCCATGACATGGGATCTCTTCTTGGATGCAGTAATGTAAAAGTCAATTTGAAAAGCGTTTTGCAAATAATCCTCCATTCTTAATTCCATTTTTACCTTCTGAATTCCATATATTTTAATTTCTTTTTTCTTCGTTTTCTTTCCCTCTCTAAATTGGGCTTTCCAAATTGAAAATGGCTGGTTCAAGCAGTGGAACCCAAAAAGGTTGGGACACAGCCAGTGGACAGCTAACAGTTCTACCTCCTACGATTTGTACTCATAGTAATCTTTTAAGGGCAAGTCAGTGGCGTTAACCACAAACTTCAAGTATCTCGGAGCTGTAAAGAACATATAATAATAAACGACTTTCATTTCTATATTCAAGAAACAGACGGATATTATATTGTTTGCGTGTAGTAACCATGATCAAGCAACACAAATTTGAAGACTATTATGATTAAATTGCTTTTACAAATTTGTATTTGTTTAGCGACTTTGGGTTCAATTCAACGGCTAGTTTTAATACGTCCCTTTTACTAATTTCTCTGTGGCATTTTCTCAGCAACCAAACGGGTATTTTACTTGACCAAACCAAGAATTGTGAAATGAGTCCAATTAATACAGAAAAAGAAAACGTGGTTAACCTAACCTAACGCCTCTGTTAAACAAAATACCAAACCAATAAGACACAAGAAATTACACAAAAGTAAACCAAGAAACATCAAGTTTGTCTAATCGGTCTAATCATATTGATTTCCGTGTAGCCATTGGTTTCACAATAACATACATAGCAAGTTAATTACAATATCGTGGTATACTAACCAAATAGAAAAGAAGAAGAAGAAACTCATGCCAAAACGGTTCTACACAAAGATATGAATTTACGGCGTTATGGGCGGTATCTTGTGGTGCTTGATGAACCTAGAGAATATGGGCCAAAAAAAACTTCAAAACTAATATTTCATATGTTATTGGACTAAAATACCAGTCCTCCGAGCTTGTCTAATTCTATGTTATCAATATATAAATAAAGGATGCTCATGTTAGGAATTTGTTTCATGTAGATGTTGCTCAGATTGCATCTCGGGATATATGCATTCTGTATGTCTAACAACGGTAAGCGGAGTAACAGACTCGATCATCCTGTATGTTATTGGACTAAAAAGGAAGCGGATACCATAAAACTACAAAACATAATGGATGGTATGACCGTCCAAAATGGTAGTCCGAATTGGTTGAGTAAAGCATGGTCACACCAATGATCATGAGAACCTTGGGTGGTTTACCTTCTTGTGTTGGTTTGTAGACTATTGTAGAAAGAAGGTTTACCCTGTGCGCACTCTTGAGCACCGGCTCTGGTTCTGGATCCCTCGGGAATAAATAAAATAATGAATGGTACGATAATAATTATAGTAAGTAAGATTATACGAAATAAATAATAATCACCTCTGCAAGAGTTCCCCAAAACTGATTTGAACCCATGTTTGTTGTCTTGTGTTGCTATGAAAAGATTCTTGGATTTGTTAGTCTTGTTTCTGCCTGTAATATAATTAAGTAGAAGCCGTTTGTACTCGATTCCCTAACAAGTTAAAGAAAATAATGAACATCTTATTTATTTACCCGTCAATTCGACTAAGCAGGTTGTCCTATTGGGTCAGATACCTAACCACAGACTCCTATGCCTCTGTTTTGCCTACTCAGTGAAATAAGCCCATTTATATACAATAGAGTTTCACACGATACAATCAGATTGAGGTTACTAGTATAACCTCACAAGTCAGTACAATAACAAAATGAAAAATGAAATATGGAGATACCGAGACCGCCTCTAAAAGGAGTGTAGTTCTCGATGGTGTTCGTGGTTCAAGCCTCTTGCTTCAAACTAGTTGGAAGCTCTAGTAGTCGTTCCCAAGTCGTAGAATATTTCCCTTGGTTATCAAAAATTTCTTTTTGAAGTTTAATTTTTATACTATATAATTAAGTAAAAAATTTACAACTTAAATTATATTTTAATGAGAGAATAAATGACAAGAAAAATGAATATTGGATCTTGGACATGATGTCACTAAAGTTCAAAGTGTAGAGAGAAAGTAGAGAGAGAATATATTAAAGAATTATCCACCAACCAAGAATAAATGCTCCCTTTTATAGTGAGAAAGGTGGGTCGTCTTTATGTCTTTGGTGGTCCTGTAATATTTCACTATTAGTCATTTACAAACTACTTTATTTACAAATAGTTTTCTAATAAACAATAAATACATTAATGGGCACATTTCCCTTCTCCTTTTTGCAATTAACTCCTTTCCTATTAAGACCGGCAAATTACTCCCTTATCAGTAGCCCCCAATCTTCAAGAGCGTCGGGAATGAAGACTTGTAAATGAATTAGTCTGAAACGCCTCTGTCCCCTATGTCTCGGTATCGAATGACTAGGTATCCTCGGTATCGATTGAGTGGTATGCCTCGGTATTGATTGAAAAGAATGCCTCGGTATTGGCATGGATCAGGGAAGTGTTCCCCGATTGACCGCTCTCTCCTGGGACGGCTACGAATCGTCCTGACGCTAAAAACCCTTAACATGGGCCCAAACGGGTAATCAGGTTTTGGAAAACAAACCGGGCATATGAAGCCCAACTAGCGTATCCATAAGAGCTAGTCGGTGCAGGCCCACGATGCTAGCCTGAGCTAAAACTACACGTGTCGTCCCATTATTCGAAGCCTGCTCGTCTGCACATCTTTCCAAAAGGCCCTTTGACTTCCCGCTGCTTTTCGCCGTGTGGACTCCCCCATACGTAAAGCGGTTAAGTGGTGCTGCCTATAAATACCTCATTCACAAGAATCACTCTCAGAGGATTTCTAGAGAGAGAAAGTGATGCCTGGACTATTCTAGAGAGAGATAGAGCAGGGTTTATGAAAAGTAGGAACCCGAAGATAAAACAAAAATCGAAGAAGAAAAAAGAGCCTCCATTTGGATTTGTCGATTGGGCCAGTATTAGTGACCCAGCTGAAGAGTACCGAGCTGCGGGATTAATTTGGAGTTCTGACACAAAACCCTTTACGCCCATGCCTCTTCTCCACGACCCTGTCCTTCCTAATCCAATCCATGCTGAATCCTTTATCGTCCCCGAACCGTCTGGCACTCAAAGCCCCGAAGCCATTGTTATCCCTTCCAGCAGCAGCTCTCCACACTCCCCTGTTACTCAGTTCGACCGCTCGACGCCTTCGTTGGTAAATTCTCATACTATCCCGACCTCTTTTCCTCTTAGACGCCAATGCAATCTATGGGAGATTCAAGCACCTCGACTTCGCCTGCGGGGGGTAATTCTCCCGAAATAGTCCAGCTTACACCCACCATACAAGGGTACTGGACCGACATCAATACCGCGCGTACCCATTTGGGCGTGACCCAATAAGATCTGGACCGTCAAAACCTGGAGATCGAGCGTGCTCGTCAACAGCAAAAAGAATCAAAGTTTGCCCGTACCAGAAATAGCTCCAATTTTATAGAGCCTCTTACCCAATCGGTCGACCCTCCAGCGATCAGCCTCCCTAAACCCGATGCGGTCCCAGCAGAAGATGCTGAAGAGCCAGAAGCGAACGTCTTGGCTGCTGGGGAAGATATTGCCGCTGTTGGCAATACCGCTGCTCCTCCCAAAGAGCCTCTTCCCGCGGAGATTGAGGCGGTCATAAGTACAACTTACCATCGTCGGTTGCCCAGGGACAACGTCATTTCCCTCTTTTAAGGCAAATACCTTTACTTCACTGCCGCTGAACAAGCAGAGCTTTTGATCCGGTGGGGAATCCCGGAGTGCGTCACTGTACGATTTCCCGCTCCTGGTGAGATGCTAGTGCATGTTCGGGCTGGGGAGATCGTCATTTTCACAGAGCTCTTCAACTGGGGCCTCAGGTTTCCTCTGGATCCTGAGATTGCTCTGTATTTCAAGACCCTTAACATCTGCTCCTCACAGGTGACGCCCAACGCATGGTATACGCTGATGCCATGCATAATGGCATCACATCTATCGGGTCGGGTTATGCCGATGACTGAGTACATAGTCATGTCAGGACTCTTGAAATCTCCCAAGTCACCCTTCTTCTATTCTTCATTGGCCAACACTTGGAAGATTATAAATGACTTCCTCGAAGGCGACAAAGGTTGGAAGCATAGGGTTGTCATCCTTAGTGGCTGCTGGGAAAATGGTCGCCCAAGTCACCCTTCTTCTATCCTGATGGTAACTATATATTTATTTTCTTTATTTATTTTATTTTTTATATTTTGTAACAGAATAGACCGATCCTTTGTGCAGTGTCAAAGGAGTTTATCCAGTAGTTGAAGAAGGACTACTTCAAACCTAGCAAAATGACCTTCCAAATTTTGAAGGACTTTTCCAGGAAGCACTGGGGTCGGGCGTTCCATCGCGCCTTCAAGAACACGAACCTTATCATGAGCAACTTCTGGCGTTTCTCTTCTGAACTGCTCACCTTGGAGCAGCTGCACCAACCACCCAGATTGGTGGATTTGGTCACGAAGACAGACGCGCCCGACGCACACCTGTTCCTTCCGAAGCGCAATAAGGCTCCTAGCAAGCGTTCCAAATCGGACGAAGAGGCCGAGCAGGCGAATGCCGAGGCTGAAGGGGTCGACGCGGTGGGACAAAGAGATGAAGTTGCTGCTGTGGATGGCGAGGCCCATCGGTCTGAGGAGCTGACCAAGAAGCGGAAGGAAAATGCCGAAGCGGATGGTTCTCAAGCCAAAAGATTGAAACGCTCGAAGGAGAGTGGACCTGCCGCTGCTCCTGCCCTTGTCGATAATGTAACCATCTTGGCGCTTTTTGAGCAATATGGGGAGGCCAAGGGTGGGGATGTAGCCGATCCCGCAGCAGTACCAGTCGAAAGTGCTCCGGTAGTGGTGATCCCTGACAATGACGATGCTGGTTCCTCAAAGGCATCAAAAGATGTCGTAGCGTCATCAAGTGGTACTAAACTTCTTGTGCTGTCAGTGCCTGAGAGTCCTCATACCTTTCCTTTGCGGATAAAAAACGGGTTGTCCTTGTCTTTGTATAATATGATCGTGCCTTTGGCGATGAAAGAACAGCGGGCGGGGGAGCTAAGCGAGAAGCTGACAGAAACGGAGGGGAAAGTTGTCGCGCTTGAAGATGAAGTACTAAATGGAGATGCAGCACAAAAGCTCTTGGAAGAAAAGCTAAAGAAGGTTGAAAAAACCTTGGCGCGGGTCAGAAAAGACCGCAACGACCGAGCTGGGCAGTTGGTAGTGTCAAAGATTCAGAGCCGCTTCTTTCGTTACTTCGTGGCAAAGAAGGCGAAAGAAATTGACGATCTGAAGAATGCCAATGCTCTTTTTGCTGATAAGTGCGAGAAGTGGACGGATAAGGAGACGGTCGAGGCTAAGGTTGCTTATGTGCTTACCTTTCATCACTGTTTCCTAGACCTTCCCCTTGGGTCCATGCGGCTAGATGTTCCCAAAGCCGATTGCCCATCCGGTGTGGTCTGCGAGGAACATCACCCAGAACATTCCAAAGATTTTTATACAACCCTGTGGTAGCCGGTTGTACCACTTAGACGCCCGATCCTTGAAATTCATCGAAAATGTCCGACATAACAACTTATCGTCATTATCAAAACTCAACATAAAGTTTTTAAAGGCTTCCAAATGTTTATCCGGATCTCTTTTACCGTCATACTTTTCCAACTTGGAAATTTCAAATCTCTTCGGGAGATGTCCTGACAATATTTCGTCGGACAACAATGAGGATCTCCAATTCATTCCAAATTCAAAAGATCCGCCTTCAAGCCCCTCGGTCTTATCCCCATACAATACTCCGTCTCCCGAGTTGATGAACTGGCTGCTGACCCTGTACCCCTGGGTCTGGCTATTTGATCGTTGCCACTGGACGTGGGGTAGGACTACCCGCTCCTCTCTGCTGCCCATCATCATCTCTTCTTTCTCGAATGAAACTGGCGTTCTTTTCTCAGTGCTACCCTTCTTGAACGTGGCAGAGTCAGAACGGGGCGCCCTATTCCGTTGAGAATTTCTTTTCTGCGCGCGCTTGTTTAGCCTTTCCTTGCGTCGGTATTATCTTCCCGAAGAATCGTCCAAAGTGTAATTGGAAGAGATTCCTCGGTCATCCTTTTGGTATCGCTCTGTTCTTGCATCATGTCCTCCATCAGGGTGAGACTCCCGATAATATCGAACAGGTCAGGCATAGATACGATGGTCCATAGTAGGATAGCCTTCTCCGCGGTTGTCTACGACCGAATCTTTTCCTGTGCTTTCCCGAGCTCTTTTATCACCTAGTGCCCGCTCCTTTCCAGCGTTTAGTTTCGCGATGTCTTCCAGCAATTGTCTCCTGGTCATGATAAGAGTCGATCGCTTATCCCGACGCTGCGCATAATACTCCCGACCTGGAGCTTCCTCGCCCTCAGACAGTGAAACGGCTCAGACAACCTCTCTCCCCGATTGCTTCATCATTCATCATTTAAGATTAGATCGCGATTTTCAAAGAAAAAAATTTATTTTTGGTATCACGTGTTCCCACAGAAGGCGCCAATGATGAGAGAATAAATGACACGAAAGAGGAATATTGGATCTTGGACCTGATGTGACTAAAGTTTAAAGTATAGAAAGAGAAAGTGGAGAGAGAATATATTAAATAATTGTCCACCTACCAAGAATAAATGGGCTCCCTTTTATAGTGAGAAAGGTGGGTCCCATTTATGTCCTTGGTGGTCTTGTAATATTTCACTATTAGTCCTTTACAAACTACTTTATTTACAAATAGTTTTCTAATAAACAATAAATACAATAATGGGCACATTTCCATTCTCCTTTTTGCAATCAACTCCTTTTCTATTAAGACGGGAAAATTACTCCCTTATCATAGTTAAATTAAATTTTAAATTAATAATTGTCCGAACCCGACCTAAATGGAGGCAAAATCTTATGCATAAACTGTGGATTACAAAATAAACTAATTAAAATCCCCGTTTTTTCTCAATATCGAAATTACAATACATGGACAAATTTCTACAGCTTCCATATAATTAAATGAGACACCAACCCTCCACTAACACTCATATCGAACTCTAAAATTGATTTTTTTCTAGATGTAATCACTTTGATTTCTATCTAAAGAGGATTTACAATCTAGATGTCATTTTTTTTTCAAAATTGAGAAATCTATTACTATCAAAGTTTGATTACAAATCCATAAGAAATTAGGGACTCAAAATGAATTTCCTCAAAATCTTAGTTCAAACTTTAAAAAAAATAAAAGTAATCGTTACAAAACCAGTAACTGAAGCTTTAACATGAAAAAACGATTCTAATCAATTTTTCCATCATCAGTCTTCAACTCAACTTCAACGAGAAAAAGGAATGATACATGTAGCAATAATTATCACCTTCAGTTTCGACCCTAATTAAGACTAAGGAGAGAAGAACCAGTAACTGATTGAGAAAAAACAGATCAGCGACTAAGCAATCAGGAATTAGCCAATGTAGCCAATACTCATGCTTTCCAACACAACAATAGAGAGAAGTTCAGGTGGAGCATCAAATTGTTGAACGTCGATTTTCTGTTTACACTTTGACGTCCACTTCGCGAGTCAGTCCGCAGCTCTGTTTTGGACACGAGGAACATGTTTTATGGTCATAGCAGAAAATATGAGGCTTCTGCAGATTGCTATAAAAGGATTCAGAAGCTTAGGATATTTCCCTTTCTCAAGATACTCTACTAACGCTTGACAATCAGTTTCAATGTCAACGTTTTTCCAACCTTTTTCACGACAGAGAAGCATACCCTCCATTAAAGCGCGAGTTTCAGAAACAATCGAAGACAGCTTTACAAACATCTTTCCATGGCCTTTCATCATGTCACCATTTGAATTTCTAACAATCCAGCCTCCCGCACCCTCAACGTTCTGAATACAAGCTGCGTCAACATTTAGCTTGATCTTGTCTCCATTTCGATGAGACCATTTAATGTAAGTTTTCTTACTTAACTTATTAAACGAAGAACTGCATCCTAAAGAAGTTCCTGCAACATAGGCTTTAAACCAATGTTTCTTAGTTAGCTTCTTTGATATGTCCAAACCACACAGAGTTTTATTCACATAGTTTATTGCAGCATCTATAGAAAGACTTTGATTTTTGAATTTTAGATCATTTCTACTTTTCCACACTGTCCAGCATATAATCAGAGGGATAACATGTGTTTTATGGACTTTACAATTCGAAAACCAAAACCATTCTCTAATTGTATGTGTTAAAGTCATGTACTTCTCAAGTCTAATATTGAATAACAAGCTAAAATGATTCCAAATACTCCAAGCGTATATGCAGTTACAAACAAATGATTTTTAGTTTCATAATTTTGACAGAATATGCATTTGGATGCCAAACTAACATGCCTATTTTGCAGAACAGTATCAATTGGTAAATAATTTCTAATAAGCTTCCACAAAAAGAAAGAATACTTCCTTAGAGTTAGCTGGTTCCAGATTTTGTTGAACAACGAGGATTTACTGAAATGTTGTCTTGTATTGTATGCTTTGTATTAAAGTTCATATTTGGGGAGTCAGTCCAGATCATTAAGTCCTGCTTTAGAGGATTGACTTTATAGAAAGAAATTTGCTTAATTTTGTCCTCACTTAGGAAACAACTAAGCATTTCAATATCACACTTCTCCTCTTTCCAGAAAGTGTTTACTTTATGATTAAGAAACTAGAGATTAGTAGTAGCGTCTCTATAGTCCATGATATGAGCCTGGTTATGCCAGTTATCCACCCAAAAATCCATATCGCCCCTGCCAATTTTGCACCTTATTTTAGATTCAATACAATCTTTAATCAATTTCAGTCGTTTCCAAGTAAGAGATCCATTTTTAGAAAAATCAGTCTTAAGAGGGTGTTTTCCATTGTTATATATATGTCATTCATCAAGTTTGACCATAAGGAACCATTTTTTCTATATCAGAACTAAAGCTTTTGCGAGAGAGTATTCTAAATATCAAGTAAATTCCTGATATTTAGACCTTCTTCGTGAAAAGGCATGCAAAACTTTCCCCATGTAGTCCAGTGAATACTTTTAATATCCATCTTTGACCTCCAAAGAAATTTATTAAAAGTTGTTTTAAACCTTTTGATCACACTTAAAAGAGAGCCTTCCCCCCAAAAGATAGGAATTTGCAGTTCCTATCAGCTATCTTGGAGTTGATGTTATCAATCAGCTTACTGTAATTCTTTGTTTTGTTGTTGTAGCCTATGTTTATTACCAAGTAACTAATAGGAATGAGGTCAGCTTTGAAACCAGTGCTTGCTTCCAACACAGAGATCCTACCTTTGATGAAGCTTATTTGAGGTAATGATCTGAGTATTGTCCTTGTTTATAAGCTGTCCTGATATCATTTGATACTTATCTAGAAAACAACAAAGCAGCTTTATGGATGAATTTAAACTGTTAGTTAGAATTAAAATGTCATCAACGAAGGAGATACTAGAAATAACCAATGAAGATCTCAACGCAAACTGCATATATTTGTTCTGATTAAACAGATTGATCAGACCACGAATAAAAACTTCTTCACAGATAATGAAAAGGCTTGGGGACAAGGAGTCTCCTTGCCTCAAGCCTCTTAAGGTTTTAAAGAAACCATAAACTTTGCCATTCATTAAAATTGAGATATTGACATCCTTAATCATGTTTTGAATTAAGATTAACAAACTTATTAGAGAACCCAAACAGAGCAAAAACCTTTCTAACAAATGAGATAGACATCATGTCGAAAGCTTTAAACATATTAAACTTTACCATGATGTTACCCTTAGAAGGTTTTCTAATTAAATCAAAAGCCAGTTCTTTTGCAACTAATATATTATCATGAATGGACTTGTTCTTTACAAAGGCCCCTTGAGTCCTCGATACGATCTTAAGCAGGATAGAAGATAGTCTATCATTAATTAGTTTAGAGGAAATTCTGTTAATCATAGTACACAAACTAATGGGACGATAGTGATTCCAGTAGGAAAGTTTTGATTCTTAGGTATTAGACACAGCCCAGTAGCAAAGATTCTAGTTGGAATATTATGCCCACAAATAAAAGCATTTAAAGCAGCAATCAAATCAATCTTGATAATACTCCAACAAGCTTTGTAAAAAGAAAGATTATACCCATCAATCCTAGAGGCACTAACAGCATTCATAGAGTTAGTAGTTGACCGAAGCTCTCTTTCATCAGTTTCTTTCATCAGGGACTCATTTTCTGGATAAGTGAAAAGCTTGGGAATAGATGACATAATAGGACCATTCAGACAATTATCTTCTATCTCAGGATTTTTATAAGGGTATTTAGTGTAAAAAGACTTAAAATACTCCTCTGCAGAATTTCCAATATCATCTGAGTTGAAGATCTAGTTGTTTCCTTCCTTTATACCCTGAATGGTATTCTTTCTCTTCCTTCTTGAGACAAAATCATGGAGAATTTTTGTATTACTATCACCTTCAACAAGCCAGGAATTGTAAGTTTTTTGTTTCCAATATTCCTCCTCAATTTATAAGAGCCCGCAGATAAAGACTATTAGCTTTCCTCAAATTCATTTTAGTATCATGATTGTTTAGATTATAGTGAAGAATCTCAGCATATTTAATCATACTCTCAGTCTCCTTAACCTTCCTAAAAATATTCACAAAACATTTATTATTTCATACTTTTAAACAGCCTTTTAGTCTTTTTAACTTAAACCAGAAAATCTCACTAGGATGGCCACTTAGATTTAAGCCTCAGTTCTTTTCAACCACCCTGATAAAGGAAGGGTCTTTGAGCCACATGTTCATGAATTTAAAGCTTCTGTTCTTTTTATTAAAACCATTTGAGAAATCATTCCCATCTTCAATAAGAATAGGGGCATGGTTAGAATAAGTGCAGACCATGTGAAAAACCTGAGTTCTACTGAAAACATTTGACCAGCCTGCATTGAACATAGCTCGATCGAAGAGCTTCCATTTCATGCTTCCGTTCCAAGTGAAGAGCTCAAGAACCCAGCATCCTCCAACTGACACTCTCTAATAGTTTGAACAAATTCATTTGTGTTACTCTGATCATACTGATTACAACCCATTTGCTCATCTGAAGAAGCAATCACATTAAAGTCACCTACAATGATCCATCCCTAATCTGTATTAGCAATCATCTTCATTTGATCCCAAAGATTTTATCGAAGCAATCTGTTACACTTTGCATACATCACTGTAAGAAGGAAAATGTTATTGTTAGCAGTTTTAATTTCTAAGTTTAGACACTGATCATGATTAATCATAATGTTTATACTAAGACCAGTAATCCAAAAAAACCCAAATCTTATTTGAAATATTAAAAGTAAAATTTAAAAAGCCCAAAGACCAAACAACATCAGAGATTTTATCAGGTTCCACCAAAGGCTCTTGAATAGCCAAAACATTAATCTTGTCTTTAAAGACGATTTCTTTCAGTCTTCTAACCGTTGAAGGGTTGTTAATTCCACGCAAGTTCCAATTAAGTATCTTTATCATCATCTGATAAGGATTTGTGTTTCTTGTCTATCCCAAAATATTTCAGGGATTTCATTATTTTGTTTCTTGTTTTTTTTATCTTTCTTGTTGACTTAAGCTTTTTCTTTATTATAGTGCTTAAATCTTGAACCACTGGAGAAAACTCGTTTCTTGTAGGAGAGTGTTGCACGCTGCCTATGTTTTCTTGATTAGGAGAGTTTTGGTCAGAGATAAATGTTTCTTCCTCATGAACATCTTGTTGATCATAGTTGCTACTTAGGAGCTGAATAACCTCAATTATTTCAGTATCAACTGGCAAATTTCTTTCAAGCTCTTTTGAATTATTGTCATCTACAGAAATAGAGTTTTCATTCTATTTGATAGCATAGATCTTCTCTTTTGATGAGACTTTCTTCTTGTCTTTACGAACTATAATGGATTTAACAATTGGGACAAATTCAGTATTTGAACAGACTGCTTCAACATTGTCACCTCCTCAGATTTGTAACATTTATCTTTAATCTCTTGGCATGTTTGGAGTTGATTTTCACTACTCTTAATCTGCCATATTTTTTCTTCATCCATAGTCTTTATGTTCTGATTATTCTTTCAACATTCTTTAACATTATGACCCAAATTGAAGCAAGAACTACAATATGAAGGTAGATTTTTATACTTGATTGATATCCAGCAACCATCATTAATGCCAAATCCAATCCACATATTACTTTGGATTTTCTTAGAAACATCTAATTCTATCAGAGCGTAAACAACATTTTTACAGGCTCTGTTTACATCAGGAACTTCAGTTTGTAGGTCGTTCCTATAGAAGCTGCTATTTCCAGAAGGAATTCCTTATTGTAAAGAGCTTCAAGGATGTTTTCCATCTTGACCCAGACCATGACGATTGGGCTTTCAACTTTAGGGTGAAATTCAGGAGTCCAGCGCAGAATCCTCATCAAGGAAGTTCCCACATTCCACACGTTCTTTGACCATAGTCTGCAAACGTCTTCTTGCAATTCAAATTCTATAAAAACGTGATGAGAATCCTAGTTAGCAACCCGATACGACCCTTTAAACTTGAGAGCAGTCAAGAATTTTCCAGTACAACTTTCTTTGGTAAGCCTAAAGAAAATTTCCCTATAAACGTGATCTTTGAATTCTGTAACAGAGCTTCTTTCGTTTCCTTTGAGAATTGAACCAAGATATGACCCAGTTTTCTGATAATGCTTTCTGGTTTGTAAACATTCTTTGGATGATTTAAATGCTAAGTCTTGAACATGTTTACGTAGGATTTCTTCAGCACATTTTCTACAGGTAAGCTATGTTTCTGTTCTTGAGACAAAGATGAAAAATCTTCCTCTTCAAACAAAGTATTGTTTATTATCTCCATGATAGAGATAAATAAAGAGAAGAAGAAGATGAAGCAGAAAAAAATTAGTTAAAGCAAAAGTAAATTTGGCTCATGAGAGATGATTTGTCAGCGAGGAGAAAGGAGACCATCTTGGAGCTTTTATCCTCTTACTAATCCCAGATAGCCTGGCCCGTCTTTTCCCTATCTTCTAGCCCACCTACAATCTAGATGTCATAATATTACTTTTTATTTGCAAAAAATAAAAGATAAAATTATAAAGGATGGTTTTAATATATTTTTATTTAAATATTTAAAAAAAACCAACCAATTAACAATAATATTTATAGGGTTAAAATTTATTAAAAAAATCAATTATGATATAATATTTAAAAAATTCAATTATATATATATATATTATTTAAATTATTATTTTATATAAAACCTTAAAACGCCTCTACATAATTTTTATGATTTGTATTATTAAAAAACGGTAATTTATAAATTTTATATAAAATCACGAAACCATGTACATTTTGAAAATAATCACATTAATTTTTAACTTTTAAATTTTATTTTATTTATTTAAATGAAAAACTGAAAATTAAATTATAATTTATTTTTTTAATAATGATTTGATCCGGACCGAACCAAAACCGGACATAACGGACCAAACTAAACCGGATAAACGGACAACAATGAAACGGAAACGGATCCAGACCGAATCTAAAACTAATCGAAACCGTACTGAGCCATAATTCTACTGGACAAGACCGTACGGAAAAATTAAAATAAAAAACGTAACAAGCTTGTCCGATTCAACCCGATGAGTTCAGCGATCCAATTCCATCGACCTGACCGAACCATACCGAAAACAGCCACACATATTAAAGGTTATAGATTTTTTTTTTACTTCTTGTTGTGTTGTGTAGCACTAGTAGTAGTCTGCCTATGTCACAAGACTGTGCAATCCGATGCGGACTGTCAAAACATTTAACAATGGCCACTACACTCTCAATGATACAAAAGACTGTACGACCCATTCTCAATCAACCGCGTTCGTGGTTCACTTCAAACTAGTTGGAAATAAATAATAGTTCCGAATGCATAGAACATCTCCCTTGGTTACTGACACCGACACTGTATTAACATTGTTTGAAAATAAACACGATGGGAAACCAAAGACTACAGCCTCAAAATCAATAATAGTTCCTGTCTCTCGCGAAAAGTAAATAAAACAAGATCCTAAAACATTAGGGTATGTGCTAAACATCCCACTGAGCATAAACAAAAAAAACAAGATGACATTCGAGGAAACGCAACCCAAAAATTACTTCAAATACATTCATTGACCATAATTATGCAATGTATGGTACAAAAAGAAACACCATGTGATACAAAACAAGGTCACAGCTGGTATAACGTGACCATGTTATCGAAATAAAATTACTTGGCAGATCAAATACTATCAAACAGATACCAAAACAACACCCAAACATTTAAAAAAAAAAAAATTGTCTAGTCGAGATCCTCAAAGACACCAATGTAAGATTCTGTAATAGAACCAATCCACAACTTCCCATCTTTCTCAAGAACTTCACTAACACCTTTCATGATCTTTCCATTGCTATCCTCTAAAACCTCTAGAATCTCTCCTTTTTCGCTCAACCTCAATGCAACTCCATGGGAATAACCTCCCACCAAGATCTTATAGATAAGCTTAGAGGTTATTGGAAGCTTTGACAAAACCTTCAAGACCCAAGGGCGAGCTAGAGCGTATTCTTGGAAAGCTCCTCGCTTCGAATTGATGGCGACCCAGAATTCTCCTTTGTCGTTCCTTCTAATGTTGTCGGGATATCCGGGTAGCTCTGCGAATATATCGCGTACACCGGCCTTAGGACCACTGAGCCAGAGTCTGTGTACCCGGCTAGTAGCTGATTCTGCTATTATGACAAAAGACTTGTCTTTGCTTAGCGCAACTCCGTTGGGGAAGAAAAATCCTTTTAGTAAAACTGTTGCTTCTTTGGTCTTTTTATTGTATTTGATTAGTCTTCCTGTTCTGTCCTCGGTTACGAACAAACGCATGAGTGTCCTGCAAAATGAAACAAAATACGTTTTGAGTCTGTCTTGAGTCTTTTTCATAGAGTTGTATTTGTATAGTACCTTATATTGTGTCTGTCACTACTATCTGTGAAGTAGATAACGTCTTCTTCTTCATCGATGTCCAAATGGTTGGTGAAATGGAAAGATTGTCCTTCGGCTTCGGATACAACTGTGGTAGCCAAACCTCCTTCAGGTCCGACTTTAAAGAGGCCTCTATAACAGTCACAGATGTATAGATCTCCACTTTTCTTCTCGAAAAGGATTCCTAATGGCCTTCCACAAATATGCTCGTCCGCATGACCTTTACATGCCTCCCTATAGAAGACATCAATCAGCTTCTGGTCTAAAATTATAACTCAGCACTATAGATCTTTAGTAGAGACTAGTTGTTTTTTATGCAAAATCTATATTTTCAAGTTTAACATTTCAATATGAAGGGTACCTGTTAGGAGAGGTGACCGCGAACTCTGTCCAGCCGATCGAATCACCTTCCCATTTGAGAACCCGACCGTCTTTGACACCGGTATAGGGTCCTCCACCATTAGGATCAAAGTCGAGACTCTCTGGTCCGGCCTCCGGGAGGTCAAGAACTTTGACCAAGTGAAGTACGTCACGTGAGTACTTTAGTGTAGGAGGTGCAATCAACATGTTAGCAAGCACATAAGAAAGAACAGCTACGGCTACAGCTATTTTTGCTGCTGCCATTAACCTAGGATTAACAGTTGTTGCCATTTTTGCTCTTTCTCTCACCCTCTTCCTAACTCTGCTTGGTTTTCGAGACCCAAGTTTTTGTTTTCGTATCTTTATAGTTGTATGGCCTTTATGCTTTCGCTTTTGCTTTCCATTATTCTTCGCGTTTTTACGATTGTTCAAAAGTTACCACGCGGTAGTCCAAACAATTGATTTTTTTCATTTCATATTTGTTCTCCTAATTCTTTTGTCAATAATACATTCATTTCTGAAAATTACTAAAAGACAAAAATAAGAACGATTTTTTTTTTTTTAATGCAAAACAAAAAACAGGAAACGCTGATGGTGATTTTTATGCGGTCTTTATTGAATATCATAGATAAAAGAGATGTCTGACAGACTGACATAAACATTTGTGAGATTAACATGACTCCGCCTTTTCTACCCCATGTCTTTGTTTTGTTTTTTATTATCTATAAAGGACCATGTTCTTGATGATTCTTGTTCCCTTGTAATAAATGTTTAGTGTTTTTTCTAATAAATGATAGTGGTGTTCCTTACGATAGTGTGTAATGGTGGGTTTTCACGGTTTCCTAATTTAATAATACTTTCAGAAACATTTAATTCAAAATTACACAAATTATATATTTTCAATTTTTTTTTCCGTAAAATTTAGAGTTTATTGTTTATTTATTTTCAATTTTGAAAAAAATTGTTTATCACTTTGTTAAAATATATTATATAACTGAAATAAATATCATTTTGTTAAAATATATTAAATTTGTAGCTTCCCCAATAATGCATATAACAATAGTTTATAACTTTGGTGGAGAATAACTGAAATGGAGATATACGTGGTCTTCCATTATAATTGTAGAAATTTAAAAGATTAAAGGCTAAACAAAAGAAATGAAACAAAGATATCTTTTGCAAATATCTTTAATGCTCTAATTCAGCCTGAAGAAGAAGAAGTCCAATACACTCAAAAATGCTTCCAAAAATCCAGGACTGTGAAAGACAGAGTCAAGTTGAAAAAATTCAAGGCTACTCATCTACAATTTCTTGTAAGGGAGGAATCCTTTTGGGAAGATAAGTGTAGTGTCAACTAGATTCATAATGGAGATAAGAATACTAGTTTTTTTTCACAATTATGTTAAGCACAAGAGGAATAAAAACAGAATCTCTAGCATCACGGATGACAATACCTAGCTTGAAGATCTACAAAAAATGACCAATTTACAGTTGCCTATTTTCAAAATCTTATGGCTGACCATCATGTTGAAAGACACATTCCTCATCTCCTATCTATCATTCATCAAACCATTAATCATGAATATAACATAAACCTATTGATCCATCCTACAAATGAAGAGATCCACAGTTCTATAAATGTATTAAACCCTTCAAGTGTTTCAGGCGTGGATGGTTTTAACACAACTTTCTTTCAAAAATGCTGGGTTATAATAGGTCAGGATCTATGTGATGTTATACGAGCCTTTTTCAATGGTGACAATTCTCTTTAAGGTGTTTATACAACATCAATTAGCTTAATTCAGAAGAAATACTACCCTCATATAATTAGTATAGACCTATAAGTCTTTGCACTATTTTTAACATAATCATCTCAAGGATGATAAATGATAGGATGTCTCCTCTATTACCTAAGCTCATCCGTGGAAAACCAATGTGGGTTTGTACATTAGAGAAATATACACGATATACTCATAGCTCAAAAGATGGGAAATGACTTAAACAAGAAAACCAAGGGTGAAAACATGCTAATAAAAATCAGCATGGCAAAGGCCTTTGATAAGCTATAATTTACTTTATTATTTTAGATACTAATTGCATTTGGCTTTTCTCTAAGATTTATTGACACAATATGAAGATCTATAACCTCAGCTCATTTCTCGATCATCATAAATGGTGAAGCTAGAGGATATATTAAATCTTCTATTGACGTCAGACAAGGTGATCCACTCTCACCAAGTTTGTTAATCCTAACTGAAGAACTATTGAACATAGGGCTTAAAAAATCTATCAAGATGATAGAGAGATGAGATTCAAAGCAACAAGTCAAGTTCTAGTGCATTGTCTAGCCTTCACAGGTGACATTGTCATATTATGCAATGTTTCTTCCTCAAGCCTCAACAAAAAACTCATCTTCCTACAAACATACTCATACCATCCAACATAATATCTCAGTCTAGGATAAACCAAATAGAAGACATAACTAGATTTAAACATAGTAATTTTCCTATGAAATAATTAAGGATCAACATTAATCCTAGAAACCTAGATATTCATTATGAAGACCTTATTACCAAAATAAGATCTAAAATCCTAGACTCAGATAATGTTTTGCTTTTATTTTGAGGTAGATTACACTTATCCAATCATCCTTCATGGAAATTCCCACTTATAACCTTCAGAGTTCTACTATCCTTAAGACTATTCTAAAAAGAATTGTAGGGATACTTAATAGATTTATACGGGGAAAATGAACATTACAAAGTAATTAATTGAAGCAATTAGAACCCAATATTTAAACCATACAAAGAGAGAGGTCTTAATATAAGAAGTTTAGAAGAAACCTACACAATGTTTTCTTATAATCTCTGGTACAAGTTCAGAGAAAACAATTCTCTTTGGGAAAACCTCATGCACTCAACCTACTGCTCATCTCAACACCCTATGCAAGTACGAATAAGAACTACGAAATCAAAAATATGGAAGAGACTTATGGATGTGAGAAGTATTGTAGAAGAATTTACCTACTGGAATATAAGAAAATGGGATATCAAGTTTTGGTTAGAGACTTGGTGTAATAAACATCATCTTATCTCGCTTAATCCAAAAATTTAAACAACTGGTACATGCAAGAGAAAGTTAAAGAATATCTGGATGTATGGTTAATGGAACAATGTCAAACCGATCAACTCAGTCATACCCTCAGACATGGGTAGTATAAATAGTTTTTCCATCAAAGAACATAAAAAAAGACTCTATTCGATGAACACTTACACAACAAGGAAACTTCAGCATAAAATAACGTTAGGATAATATCAGAACAAAATGCATAAGATCTCTGCTATACAAGAAAATTTTGAGTATCATCACTCCAAAAAATATGTTCTTTTCTTCTATTGACTCAATACTTCAACATAGAAAAATATCACTTGCATATAATGCAAATACTGTGATAAATGTAAAATAATTAATCACCTCTTTATTCATTGCAAGGTTTCATGAGAGGTCTGGACATATTTTAGCTATATATTTAATATAAACATTGCCAATCACATGTCTTTTCAGTATTTAATCAGGCCATAACTATGGTCTAATTAAAAAAAAACACATATACGTAGTACACTCCCAATTATTATTTGTTGGTCCGGGTGGTTCCACAGAAACAAAGTTAAACATCAACAATAGATCTGCACAACAAATAATATTATTTACCAAATCGAAAACATTATACTAAAGATGGAAACCTACCTAGACTCACTTGGATAAGGACATAGACAAGTCTTATGAGCTAGGTTACTACAATCACCTAAACTAACCTAGAAATACTATCTACATCAACTGGAAACCCACCTCTGGTACAGGACTTAAACTTAATATTGACGGCTCATGTTCTTCGCATGGAGAAGAAAGTGGTGCATTCATCAATTGAAACAATAATGGAGATATCATTGAAACAATTGGTAGGCCTTATGCTAAACAAACACCTATATATGCAGAATGTCGTGCCCTGCTCGATGGTTTTCTCCTTTGCTAAAAAATAAAACTCTCTAATGTTGACATTGAAATTGATTCTAATATATAGTAATTGTTATGTTGTTAAATTATAATATCTCGTGGTTTTTGTCTTCTTTAATTAATTGTTGTAGGAACTTAATCACAACCAACATGTCAATATCACACATATACATGGAGCAAAATTCAGCAACGGGTTGGCTCGCTAAGTGGACACACACATGCAAGTTTAAGTAAGACCAAAATGCTAATCAAATTTTGAGACAACTCATAGCCATATCCATCCTAAACGGTATTGAATTGGGTTTCTTTCATGAACTTAATTAAGTTCATAAAGAAACTAATATGCATATCATTTCTATCTATAATAACAAACTAATTGAACTATCTTTGTAATACTAATAATCTTAATAGCATGTAGAAATACCTGACAAAAATATCTTGAGGTCGCAATGAATCTACTCCACCTGAAGAAAATTAGCAGAACCATCAAGTCCCTCAGACCATGTCCTCAGTTATAAGACAAAACCAAGAAAAGCGATAGTCCAACCGGGAATTAAATCGCGAATCCTTTTCCAGCGCCAGCTACTGTAAAATCAGGATAAAAAACTCTTCAGCTTTCAAAAAGTCCACTTGTATTAAAATTGTCAACTTGAAAGCTCTGAAAATATTACTTGAAAGCAATAAATTAAACCAAGATCTTGAATTCAATCGAAAAAAGATCCAAAAAAAATTAATCAATTTCAAATTCAGCAAACTGCAATACTGAAATCAAGCTTTACATTTAAACAGGCAAACGAAATGTTGGCGCGTTTCTAAAATAAAATATTTAAAACATCTTATATTAAAATTGAAAAAGATAGGTATACATTAGATTTTATTTTATATAATTATCTTAATATCAAATAAAATTATATATATATATATAATTTTATTTGATATTAAAATAATTATATAAAATAATATTTATTTATTTATTTATTTATTTTGCCTCCAAACAGTATGCTGCATATATTTGCCCATTTTGTAATTTTTCAGCGTTACTTTCCAAACAAAACCAAAATTTTAAGTAAATACTGATTAATTTAGTCACGAACATATATTTAATCACATTAGTTTAAATTACAATGTTTGATAAACCGTTATTTATGTATTCCTTTTAAAAAGTAAGATATAATTCAAGATTATTCGTTTTTACGAATTAGGTTCATATGTTGGGTCATTCAAAAAGTAACAGAGACATTGACTAAACTGATTGAGGGAATAACTAGTTGAAAAATATATTCTAAAAGGAATAGTATAAAGTATTTTTAAATCAATAATTAATTTTGTCTTTATAATCACTAATGTAAATAGTATAAACTATTTTCTTCAATGTATTTCTTAATTTTAATTTTAATTTTAATTTTAACTATATACATATAATTATAACATATAATTAGCTAGGATAGTTTAGGATTTCGAATTAGAAATTGCTCAAATTCCAATTTTTATGTTGGAAAGTCAATGTTGGAGGCCGTGCATGACACAATTAAATTTGTAATTAACACAAACCCTATATTTTGTTTTATTTATACGGCCGAAATCACATGTTTATCGAGATCTGATTTTGTTTTATTTTATTTAATTTGGCGTTAGTAAATTGAAAGTTTTTAGATTCTTCTAAACGCAATTTTATGATGGATAAAACAAATTTTCAAGTCCGAAATTAAACAAATCTTAAAAAATGGGTAAAACATACAAAGAAAAGAGATACAAATTATGTGGAAAAAATTTACAACGATAAAAAAGATAGAGTGTAAATGTGATTGTCATTTTATATTTATAGCTCATCTTGTTGTCTATGAAAATTTTACGCATAAAGCATAGTCACACACCTGCAAATCTTTTTTGAATGATGTTAAATAGCAAAAAAATTGAAAATAATGTGAAAAATAAATCGTTAAATATTGTCTGTAATTGATGTACGTCTTTGGAATTTTTTGTTTAGTTTATAAAGTAGGATGTAAATGTATTGTTAGAACGATGCATGATTTATTATGTGCATGTTGGAAAGATTTCATGGTAAGTGACAATTATGCTACGACTTATTATATGATAAATAAGAGATGAAATAATTAAACTTTGTTATGAGAGGCCAGTGTGAGGGAGATGAACTGAGGGAAAAATAAGTTTTGAAAATAGGTAGTTTGGTCCATGATTATGATCGAGAGCGTGAGATCTATATCACAAGAAAGGTTATGAAGTACTTAATCCAAAAATAATAAAGTTATTCCGCTAAAGAAAAGGTCATGATGAAAGGATGTGAAAAAATGATATAAGCTAGTTTGACCAAACAAGAGAAATCATATTTTGAGCATGTCATTGAACAAACCGATAATGCAACCATACGATATTTTCTTAGCCCTGAAACCTTAGAAACACTTACAAGCACCATAAGAACATTTACCAATCAAACCAAAATATTGAATATTCCTATAAATGACAAACCCCAAAGATAACTAAATACCTAAAAATAACCAATAATTTCACATATCTTAAAAATATTTATTATATTGTGATCATATTCCCCCATACCTGGACCGGTACTATCAAAGGTAAAAATGTAAGGCCCGATTATAGAAATCCGATCAGACTTGCCTTTATAGGGCCAAGTTTACGATACACGTAAAAAAGTAGATGATGAACTAGCTAGGATGCAATGCTGAACTGTAGTTACTGATGTAGATAAGTGGATGATGATGGTTGATATTTTTTTCGTTATTATGGTTTGTCTAAATGAATCATATATACGTTTTATCTAAGTGACTCGATAACTTATTCACCTCTTAAATGTGCTCCACCCTTAAAAAAATTGCATTGCCCACGTGAACAAGAATTATTTCGTTAATATAAGTAAATTTTATTTTTTATTATATTAATAATAAAAAAAATTCTAAAATTATATCTTATTTATTTTGACAGGTTATAATCTATTTGAAGAGAAAAATACCAATCACTTATCATATGTGGCTGGTATTAGTTTCTTTAGAGAGTTGGGGTTTGATGAATTCATTATTTAATAGTTATTTAAAATTCACTAAAATTAAGCCTCCTAAGCAACATGGTTGTAGAATGATGAAAATTACTGAAGAATGGTTTATCTATATTATTTTTCAACATATTGGTTTTTAAATTAATAATGTAACCTAAATGTTATTACTTTAATTGTGTGAGTTCAAAATAGTTTTTTTTAATTATTTTTACTTTTATTAGTAGAAATATTTAATTTCAAAATATTTAGCATTAAATTTTTTTAACATCGAATTAAAAAGGGTACATGTAAACATGATAAAAATAACATGATAATAAAACACAAGGAATATTGATTGACATGAATAAACATCGACGTTATCGATGCTTAAGGTTAGGGATAATTATAGTTGTACTCGTCTTATTTATTTTGTTACCGACTTTAGCAAGATCACACCTAATATTCCCCAACTACTTGCTGGTAATTTTTTCATTTAGATGCATCGATCATTTCGTTAAATCCATTTCATGCTATTTACTTGTAAGGCTAAACACCCAATAAGTGTGAAGCATCTTGAGATAATCTCACGTAGCACAAATTTATTACGACCACGTAGTGCAGGTGGTGAAACTATTATATTTTTTATGTAAATATATCACAGTATGTAAACTACAAGGCAAAAAAATATTTTACCGAAGCCATTTATCGTTATCGACACTTCATCAATAGATTGGTTCAAACACACATCTTTTTGGTACACTAGAGTGTATTATATATGTAGGGTCTAATATCAACACAATTCTTTAGAATATAAATAGTAGTAATATATTGATAATAAACCTGAGCCACGAAACACTTTATGGAACATTTGAAATAAAGATAATCTACAATTTCAAATCATATATTGCACCATGCTGGATAAGAATTACATACCGCAGATCATGTTCATAAACCGAATGTTGCTTTCTAGTTAAAATATTTGAATGTTATGTATGAGCCTTTATTTTTTTTATAATATGGTTCTGACATTTACTTTAAATGTTTTTAGCTTAATTATGTTATAAATTACATATTTGTAATTTAAACATTTTTCTAGTTAAAACCGTGTTTTTAACTTATTGTTGTTTTTTATTGGTGACAACGATCTGAAATATTCAACCTTAAAACAACTTGTTTAATATTGAGTTAAAATAAATACATGAATCCATAACACAATAAAATTATAATCGAATCTAGCTAGTTGCACCCATTGGAATCTTCAAACGGGTTTTACTCGATATCGTGCATTTGTTCATTTCTTTTGCCAATAAAGTTCTCAATAAATTATTCAACTAAGGGTTGGTAATTGTGTCACTAATACCTTATTTTAGATGTTTTAGGTTATTTTTAATACCTGAACTCATGTTTATTGTATTTGGATATCGTCGTTAATTGTTTGGTTTATTAAATAAAAATAAAACATAAATTCGAATAATGTAATTTATTAAAATATTTATAACACAATCGATAACATAGTATCTAAAAAATACACAACATCAAACATATCAAATACATAATGTAAATCATGTCTACATACAAATCACATATCTAAATCGTGTCTTAGAATGCATTTTTTTACCGGAAAACATACATAGATATCACACAATGTATTTCCCGACCAACGTCATATATCTCATATGTATGATATTTTTGTGCGTTGTCTGTACAACTTCACCCAATGGATCTTTCTTGGTCGGAATAAAGAATACAACATACCAAATTTTTCTTCGAGTAAAGTCATCGTAGTTTGGGTGCATAGTATGAATAATGAAACCTTTTTAGTCTCCCAATAAAATGTGAGAGTCCCAACTCATCTATACCAAATCTTTCCAATCTACAAACATGTTGGAACTTGTGCATCTCCTAGAAAATTTATTTTTCAGACGAAATGCTACATATTAGATATGGATAAATTTACGAACTACACAACCGACCATGTACAAATATATCTTATTCCCGCATAACATACTTAGACCATTATATATCCTCAAACATATTTTCATGCGAATATACTCATATGGTTTACAAATAACATAAAATACCAACACAAATAGAGTTCTAAAATATAAATTTTTTAATAAAACTTTAACAAAATAAGTAAAATATTAAAGTACTACATCAATCGTTAACACACTAAAATGCTCTAGGTCAAAACCGCATAAATGATTTTATATCCAACACTCAAGCAAAACAATAAAATTGTTGATCGTACAACTTATGTAAAACGTAACACACTATAAAATTCCATCAAAATATGTATCCAACATGCATACTAATAATTTATAAACCTCTTTAGATATCGTGGGGATATATTTGTAAACCTTTTTCTGGAATTGTTTTTGGATATCTGACAAATAGAGGAAATGATCAAGACGGTAAGAATTAAAATTCATTGCAAATTCAAAACCGAGTAGCCCTTATGAGGTTCATACCTCGCGCGTTTAGAAATTAGTATATCAGTTTTAAAAGCATACTTAGGATGAAGAATACTAAAAAAAATAAGAATAATTAATAGGTTTTAGTTGTTCTTAGTTATTAAAAAAAGATAAAGTAGACTTCTCGAGAGATAAATGGGTAAACGAAGTAATCCTAAAAAATTTAGTTCTGATTCATCAAATAAAAAATAGATTATTGTTGATAAATTCTTCTTACTTAATTAATATTTACAACATAAAACTTTTGCATCTTCAATTTATAATAAATCAGGTGATTGAGCTAGATGTGTCATAATAAATATATATATATATATATGAGTTTGCAAAAACTAAATTTATATAGAAACTTTATTTTAAAATAATTTAACCATATAAACAGTATTAAATAATGGATTTGCAATGAATGTTAAAATTATGAGCAAAACATATATTATAAACGTCTAGGTGCTAATAAAAATAGTTTTGTTTATTTTTTAAGTCATTACATATAAATGGTATTAATTATTATTATTATTATATATAATTGTACGAGACTTCCCTTTACATTCTCTATTGATGAATTTGTAAAATTATAAAGATAAAGACATACAAACTGTATAGGTTCTTTATGTTATAATATGTTAGTATATACGTAAATATATTGTTTCACGTATTCATATCAATTTGAATCTTTAATTCTTTACTCTTTTTAAAATGATAATAAAAGGTCTGAAAATAATAAATGAGAAGCTATATCCGAATAGATCCTTAACATGTATGTTATTTGTAGATTTGGGCATCAAGAGTAGAGGAATAAGCTTGATCTTAAAGTAATATGAAAGTTTATAATTTTATGTTATCTTGATTCATATGATTTTGATTTTATTTTGGCTGAATTAATGTTTGAAGTTAGGGATTAAAGAATGTTTCACAATAAACTTTAAAAGAATACCATTTAAACTTAATTACATTTTTGTAGTGGATATTTGTGAGGGTCATGTAGAAAATTTTAAATTAGAATGTCTCGTGTAATTTAATATATTCATGTATGTTGCGGTAAATCTAAATAAAGTAATCAATTAGAATATTAGACCAACAAATAATTATTATTTTTATAATAATAATAATAATAACAACAACAACAATAATAATAAGTCTTATAGTGTCATAAATAATGTGGAGATACTCTTTGGACTACATTGTATTTCAAGATAATGTTTGTTAGTCTAACAATTAAATATTGGGTTCTAAGAGCCCAATAAAGATTATGGTCATTATTGGTGCAAAGTCAATCACGAACTATTGTGGATTGAATACTTAGATATTAAATTGTAGAAAAGAAAGGAAACACATAATTAAGTAAATGGATTTTTATTGAAGGTTTTATTATAGTAATTGATACATTTCACTTACTATAAAATCCAACTATAAACCCTATTTTCAGTATCACATCTAAATAAGTCGTTCTCGATCTGGTGTCGTATCTATCTTCTCTTCCTAACACATCTTCTACAGGTTTTTTCATGGTATCAGTTCTAATCCTTCATAAACTGTATTTTGCCAACTCTCAAGCAAGTAAAAGACCTTCAACTTATATCGTTCTTTTAGCAAGAATCAAAGACTTCCGTATTAAGACTTATAATCGCATAGGAGAATGCATATGGATAATCGCAAGTGTTCTTTCTTATGTTTATATTATCTATGAAGAATTAGAATCCGTAGTTTGAGATTGTAGGTATGAATACCCCGATTTATTTGGCATGTTCTAAAAAATGTTATCAGAGATGACTTTGACTCTTCTTCATGCATGAAGACGAACTGTGAAATAAATTCTTCTAAAATTCAATTATTTATTCAAATGATTTAGTTGGGAGAAAAACATTATAGTTTTCTTTTATGATTTTTGTTTAGAGATATATGCATGAGTAGATGTTAGGTGAACATATAATCGTATATTTAGGGATTGATTGGTGAGATCGAGGATACACAAATTCATATTTTTAATTATTTATTTATGTGCAGGTTTAATTTTGTAAACATTTCAGGATGAAACCCTAACTAATGAAAATTTGGGGTTTTATATTTTTCAGAATCAATGAGTTCCCTGTGACCAAAGTGTTGGCACCAAAAAAATATTGGTACATGTGCAGCTCTCCATGACCAACATCATGGTCACTGCAGTTGTCGTGATCACCCTGATGCGGTCACGATGAACTCGTACTATGATTTCCGTTTTGGATGTCTGACTTCAGAAAGGTATAACTTGGCCCTCGGTTAATTAATTTACGTGATTTTTTTATTTCATCTAAAATTTAGATATCTGCATGATTATCTAGTTACTTTTTGAATAACCTAGGGGTTTAGCTCCAAAAATAAAGTAATTGTAGTTTTATTTTGTTTTGTTTGTTATCTTTTCAAGTGAAGTTGTTATACATACCCCATACACCATGCAACCAACCAATTCAAAGATTTTTGATATCATATATATGTATACTTGTAAGTTTATCGTATGTTAATACAATTAAGTTATGTCTGTATAGTGGACCATCATGTTTATAGTACGTTATTTAACATGTTTGCATGTTTAGATTGGCTGATTATTTAAAGTATTTTACATGTTTGGGTTTCGTGCTATGCATTTAGGGATTCACAGTTATGTGACCCCATTATGTGCGTATTGAGAAGTATATAGTGTTGTGAATGTATGGTCACATGATGGGAGGTAATTACTCATTGTTGGTGGCACTTGGACTTTGGGATGTACGAAGTGGTGACTTGCATGCCCATGGATTGTTTTATATTAGGTATATGGAGTTTGGTTTACATTTATATGGTAAGAGAGACATCAAGTTACGATGGTACGTAATATAATGCGAGCATCAAATGCTCATTCTTTGGGATTGATTGGCGGATCTAGTATCACATCCAAGTGGAAAATATTAAGGAGTCATAAAGGAAAGAGTTTTGGAGACTCACAACTTAAAGAAGGGTTATTATATGTGTTGGATTACTCCTAAGGAAGACTACTACATCTTCTGATGGGTAATACAAGTTTCATGACGGTGTTGTTATATTTACACACACCATACTCATGCATAACTGGGTTTTTATAGTTGAAAGGTTCGTTTAGTTACCATGAGCAGTCAAGTACGACCCTCAAAGAAAGCTTGACTGAATCAGATATGGCATAAAACCTATAATATCTAACCTTAAAGTAATGCCTCCAGAGGTAATGTATAACACGCTGGCGCCCACCGTCTCTCCTAATGATTATGATGAATGCGACACATATGAATGCCCTTTCAGACCCTCTAACCTGATAAAATTAAACCTATTTATTATATATACATATATACACACACACACAATGATTGCATGTACATATTGTGAGTATATAATATTTTTAAACTTTGGTAACATATTCCAAATTATTCAAATAAAATGAAAAGAATGATATGTCTATTCGGTAAGAACGTCTCAATATCTATCAGACTATGGTAATGGACTACTCTTCATAAAAGAGATTAAATCCAACGATATACACTGATGAAACTCCATAGAAAATTCTTTGAAACGTATCTTTGAAAATTGTCTATAAAATTATAATTGTTTTTGCAAAAATTAAAAAGTTCTTCAGTATTTTCAGTTCTTCAATTTTTTAAAGTGGTTGAATATGGAATTGGTGTAAATGAATAATTAATTTTAAGGTAATAGTAATTTATAAGAACATAATTTTAAGTATAATTACATGGTCAAGTTTCATATCTAAAATTTGAAAAATTAATCCATAATTCAGAATAAAAGTGGGAATTTTTATTTTTGGGTGTTCATAGCAAGTGTGAAAAGCGATCTTGAGTGATTGACTTCAGAATGTCATATCTTATCACTCGTTTATTCGATTTAGGTGATTCTTTTTTTCACCTAAAATTTAGAGATCCACATGATCATTTAGTTGAAATTTTGAATAACTAAGTAGTTTAGCCCATAAATTCATAATTGACCGATAAATAGACTTAGAAATTAAATTTATCTAAATGATATATATACATATACTAAGTAATTAGGATAATTAGGTTGCAAGTTTCAGACCTTAAATAAGCCTAGTTTATATTTTAATTTATATTCATCTCTTATGGATCTTTAGTCCTTATTGAGCAAATACATTAAATTGCCAAAATTAAGTGATGATAAAACATCTTACATATAATATTGATTTATGTGATAGTAAATACATAAGTGACTGTAAGACATCTTTAGATATAATTATGATTAAAGTATAAAGTAGTTGCAAAGAAAATTAATTATATAGTGCGTTGGTACCCACCATCTCCATTAAAGATTGTTGGTTAATAAATTTTATAATAATTTTATTCATATGTATCCGTCACACGAAAAAATAAATTAAAATTGTAGGATAATGAATAAATTGTTATTAAAAGAATTCTTGTCATATCTTAAAAACAAAGATGGAAAATTTAGTTGATAAGATACTTTAGAATCCCCTAAATGCCCTAATTATTCATATATGATGGACACAAGAGAACATACCAAATGAAGGATATTAGATGTATACAGAGCAGTGGAACTCTTTGAATAATTTTTTTGGTTATCAAGAAGACATTCTTATTCAAAGATAACTATATATAAGATATTTTGTTCATAAATATTTTTTGCTCTTCAATGCATATATTTCAATGTAGATTAAGTCTATTGACAAGTTCAATTCGTATTTCATATCTTTCCCCGATGGTTATTATTCAAGGGAAGTATGACATTTTAGTGAACAATTCCATGACTCAATTCTGGGTCTACACAATTCAGATGTGCTATAGTTCCTTATTAACCAAAATTTATAAGGAGATAATAAATGAGTATATTGAGCTTTAAAATATCAAAATTATTTTTTAGAATTTTTTTACATTTAGAGACGTCTAGAACGAGCAAAGCCTTACAAGCCTAACATTGAGAACTGAAGTATGGTATAATAATAATTATCTACTTTTGAAATTTATTCAATTCTATAATAGATATTTTAAAAACCCACTACATAATTTTAGATATGAGAGAATTTAGCTATTTTGAGGATATTTAGTTTTGGGGGAAATATTCAGTGAACAACCTTGATATTGAAGAAGAATCACAAATGATTTGTTAAGATTCAAACGATAAGAATTTGACCATTCTGTTCCAATCACCACTTTATATCCGTACGAATTAACATTCAAATTCCCCACTTAAGATTAAAAATTTGTAGTTGTTCATGAAGGACAACCTCAACATACTAAAGAAATTGTGCAAAGTTATATCAGTATAGTAGCTCAGATAAGAATTTAGTTTTTAGCTTTTGTAATATCATAAAATGTTCCACAAGAACATTAAGATTATTTATACCAACAAATGAATCAAGTTTCAACTTTTATAATGTCATAAATAGTTATATAATAACATTAAGATATTTTGTGGTGAAACAAAAAAATCTAAGTTTTAGCTTTTGTAGAACTGTAAATAGTAGCATAAGAACATTATAAATATTGTGAAGTAAAACGATAATTCGGTTTAAGGATTTTATAGGATCAAATTTGGATTTTTAATGTTTAATCGGACCATTGCAGCAAGAATATAAATTGATGTAAAATTCAGTTGAGATATTTAGAAGGTCTAACACCAAACAAGTTTCATTCAATATAAAAAACCCTTAAAGAGAACTTTTCTTTCGAAACTGTTTATAAAACTGTTTTAAGATAACCGTTGTAGGACTTGTATACGGTCAGAAAACTAAGCTTCATTAAATAAATATCAGGATCAAGTCTTTTTTTAATGGTTTTATTAAAAAAACTCATATATAGGTATATTATGATTTAAGAATTATATTTAATAATGAATATTGTAAAATTTAATGAGTCAACATGAAGATTAACAGGTTTCTAACAATCATATTTAGATCTAACAGAGTCAATAATCTATAACAATTAGAATTTAAGAACTCTATTACTTAAGTATGAAGAGTTGTAAAAGTTAATGAGTCCACATGCAGATTAATAGGTATCTAAAAATCATCTTCAGATCTAATAGAGTCAACAATCTATGACAATTAGAAATTCATTTATGATATTAAGTTCAAGTGTCTCGTTAGTTATATCATAATCTATCAAAATTTCAATCTCTTTTGGTTGTGATATTAACATAGTAGAGTATTATGAATTCTATTAATTTAGTGGGAGCGCATTAAGATTTAAAGTTACTTGTTGTATTATTTACCATAAGTTACATTGACATATTGCATGCCATCAAAATATTTATGTTAATAATATTAAGTATGAAATTTATAGGCGATGTATTTTATATATTAAGGAACCAAAAATAATCAAGGTTACTCTTAAATTTTTTACAGGTTTATCACATAAGACTCATATTAACAACATGTAAAAGAGTTATGGTATGAAAATGACAAACCTTTAGTTTGATTAGGTTAATTTTATATAAGTTTTTTCAGTAAAACATCTCTAACCCTACTTGGAAATTTAAGAGGTATAAAAAATTTCATATTTTTTAACAATTGAACTTTTAATGTACACTCATGATTAATTTAAGATAATGTATAAAGTTTATCTTAAGTAAATACTTAAGTGATTTTTGGGATGAATCATTTTACATATGATCCAATTCTAAGTATCCAACACCGAATTATGACATAAGTAAAGTCAAACAACTAATGAGATCCTTTAAGTGCATGACTTTATCGGGTAAGTGGATATTATAGTGTGATTCAATCCTGCATATTTTATGGGAGTAAAATTTGTAGCATGCTTACTAATATAAAATAAATAAAGGATACTTATTTCCTTAGAATCAAAGAAATAAAAATAGAGCAAATATAACAAACTCATTTAATTCAACTAAGATTTTAATAAAGTAGAAATATTTCTCTTTTTCTTTTCCATCTCTTTCGACTAAGATTTCGACGCGCTCAGTCTTTCATGAAAGAAACATTCATGCAAGCATTCTTAGTCTAGAGGATATTTCAGATTGAATGAAAATGTCATTTTGACTTTAGTTTAGCTTTTGATTTCAATTTAGAATTGAAATACACGAGCTTTCAGTATATTAGATTGTATTATTGTTGTATGAATACACTTATATAATAATTAATACAATGATTTAGTTTTTTAAGAGTTCAAGATTGAATTATTATCAATAATATAATGATTCAATTTTCAGTTTTGGTGTTAATTCAACGATCTCAATTTAGTAAGACCATTTGAAAAATATACACGTGTTGATTACAGATTCATGTCATACTTTCATGCGGCACTCCGTGAAAAGTTAGAGTCCACTAAGTTGGTAGTTAATAATATGATTTATTGTAGAAATATTACACAAATGACTCGTAATGCAACTCTTTGGTTCATTATTAGCTAATTTTTGACATGAATAGACGTTTAGTTATTATTTATAAACAACATCATTATATAAATGCACATTTAGATAGTACAATTCAGTATAAATGAATTATCCGAGTTAGATATTTTAAGAAAATCCTAAATTTTAATGTCTAATCATGTTTACTTTAGGATATTTAGACATGTTATAGTAAGTTCACTTGAAATAATCACTTCAAATATTAGACAAAATATATATATATATATATATATATATACATATTATATGACGTTATAATAATATGTAAATACTAGTTATGGTCTCTATTGGGGAGAGTCATTCACGAACTATTGTTGATTGGATAATTAAAGATTGACTTGTGGGAAAGAAGAAATTGATAAATAAGTAAATGAGAAACCGACGATAAAATAAAGGTCTTTATGATAGTAACTCATACATTTCACGTATAAAAGGCAACCTTAAGCCCTATTTTGAGTATCGTTTCTCAAATTTGGTGTATTTCTTCTATTTTCTATGTAACATCGTTTTTACTGGTTATTTTAGGGTATTAGTTCTATTCCTTAAAAATGAGTTTTGACAACCCTCAAAGTAGTAGAAGACATTCGACTTGTATTCTTCGTTTAGTAGAAATCAAAGACTTCCGTATCAAAACCTAGAATTATATAGGAAAATACTATGGCTAATCATATGTGTTCTTTCTTACGTTCTTATTATTTGAAAAATTAAATTTTTTTTATTTTAAATGGGAGATATAAATACCACAATTTATTTCGTATGTTCTAACATTGTGCACTACTCTATTATGATATACATAAAAATGTTGTAGGACTTTTATATAAAAAACTAATAAAAATTTCTACTAAAATATAGAATCTTTTATATTGTTGAACAATATATCGTCCCTGGACTATCACATTTGGTGACATATAGTATTTTGACTTTCAAAAGTCCGCTGGTAGTCCCTGGACTATCAGCTTTGGATAAAGTTAGTCCACCAAATCGTTTGATTCATGTGACCCTGCCACCTGCCACCATAGTCACGAAAATTTTATATCACCATTGGTCCCTTTACTTTAGGTCACCAGGTTGTAGACTATATTTTGACTTTGATCTAAAGTTAATGGACCAGTGGTGATGTAGAATTCTGCTGACTATAGTTGATGAGTTCAGATATTTGAGCTACTGTGCCTTGACTAGATCCAATGGGAAATTCGGACTATGACCACTATTATAAAACTAAGAATATGACAGATGTATTAAATGTTGACTAAGCTAGCTGATGGTCAATTCAAACCAGATTACTAATGGGTCCTTAAACTTGACCCGACTTCACGATTTGACTCAATAAGCCTATAGGTCAGTAATTAGGTATAAATACTCCAACCACTTTCATTAATGAGGGTAATCAGAATTTATTACTAGTAGACATCTTAATTATCTCTTTACTCACCACTCTAAACATTAAATTCCACAAAAACATCCAAAACACTTTAAACACTTTACGAGATTACCCTTAGACAAAAATAAACCACACCAAATTGGAGACCACAGTGGGAGCACGACAATGCCTGAATTTCACATTTAAAACCAGAAAACAAAGTAGTTCGGATGGATCTGAATGATCAGAATGTTCCACCTTCAGAGGTGGAAGGTTCAAGGGAAAACAAGGAGTATACCATCACGGAGCGAGACCAGATGAGGGGTGAAATAGAGGCACTGAGCGCAATGAAACAAGCGGAAAAAAGGAGTTAAGGAAAAATCCAGAGCGTCATTATTTCACCACACTGGCAATCCTGGAGACAATGAGCAATCTTTGAAAACTCATCTCAGCTCCAAGAAGACACACTGATCCAAGCCTGTTGAAAGTTCTGCATCTGAGTCCTCCAGCAGCTCTTCAAATGAGACAGAACTTGAGGAATCATTATCTTCAAGCAATGATGAGGGAAGATCTAAAAAGAAAATGAGGCTGACTAAAAATCATTCGAGAAACAGGGATAGACATGGCAGGTTTAAGAAGCACCATGGTAAATTTAAGGGTTCAACTCACAAGTATATTGATCAGTTGTTGATTGATCTTTTTACTTTTCAGTCCGAGCCGGGTATTTTTGCAACCCCCAATGAAGATAACGTTTTCAGTCGTAGCAAGAATTGGAGGCAATCGCATTTGTCAGCAAAAATACTCTTCGGACATCTTCCTAAAAGGTTTGATAGCTCCAAGATGGAGAAATACGATGGGAGTCGAGATCCAGACAACCATCTGGAACAGTTCAAGAACTTCATGATAAATTTTGACGATGAGAAGCTAATGTGTAGGGCCTTCTCCAAAACTTTCACAGGGAGTACCCTCAAATGGTACAACAGTCTCTCTCAGAGGTGTATAAGAAATTTTGATACGTTCTGGGTTGCCGTTCAGAGGCAATTAGTTGGAAGTAAGGAACTCAAGGATAATATGGACACTATTATCTATTGTGCTCAAGAATAGTATGAGTCCCTGAAGAAGTACATAAATCGTTTTATAAATACAAAAAATGGGCTAGCAGATTGCTTTGAACAAGTTGCAATTGCTTCCCTTAGGCAAGGTCTAAATCTAGGGAATTTAGCCGATTCTGTGACTCAGAAGAAGGCTATGACTTGGGATGGTTTATTGAATCAGTGTAGAAGAGACCAAGAAAACAAGAGTACACAGTCAAGTGATATCTACCACTACAACAACAACTCCTCCAGCTACTAACCAATTCGGTTATAGGGCAAATGAGACCGGGGGGTCCAACTGGTCAAGACAGAATGAGTCCAACCAAACTCAGAGCCAACAAACCAGAAGTAAGAGGGGGCCCTGGGTCCAGCCTGAGTGGTTTTCTGAGTTGGGGGAGAATGTGGCTACAATCTATGATAAGACTAAGAATGAAGTGCATTTTCGAAAACCAGCAACGTTGCAGTCCTCCAGAGAAAACCGGAACACTCGCTTCTGTCAATATCACAATGACATAGGCCATGATACTCAGGATTGCATAACACTAAAGCAGGAGGTCTAAAACCTCATTGAAAGGGGAAAGTTCGGGGCCTACATTAAAAAGTGAGGGGGAGGCAGACTCGATAATGCACAAAATAATGCTCTCCGAACAGGTCCTTCGAACAATCCTGGGACATCTACACAAGAGGGTGCAATGGTGATTGTTGAAATATTTGACGTAGACTCTGAGTATCTGGATCCAGATCCGAGTCGAAATCAGGTGGGGGTGGTTACAGACAAAACCAACACATTTTTTCGGATTGATCAACTTTTTTGAATCACAAACTATTTTCGGAGGGGATATAGTGACTGCATCTCCCACTTCATCAAGGAAGAGGAATGTCCACAATTTGGCCACCTAGTTGGATGGTGGAATGTTCACCTATCGATATCAATCCCCATCCTCATTTATAATTTTGATGAGGATGACCTGAGGGACATTGCAGGGCCTCATGAAGATGCGGTGGTAATAGGAGCTTCAATAGGAGGAAACAATATACACCGACTTCTGATTGATACGGGAAGTTCGGTAAACATCCTGTTCTTAAGCTCCTACAAGTAAATGAGAAACCCTTCAGTTATACAATGTTTGAACAGAACCATTGTGGTCTTCACATGAAATTTGGCAGATGTACTTGGGGAGTTCGAAGAGGAAGTATTTTTGGGCAATGGACCTTTCAAAACGATGGTAAGAATATTATTTGTGGTGGTGGATTTCCCAACATCGTATAATGCGATATTCAGGAGGTCTTATCTCTCCAGAATGCATGTTGTGGCATCTACGGTCCACCAGTGTTTAAAGTATGTTATCTAGGGACAAGTAGGTGTTGTCCAAAGCAGTCAGAAGATAACCAGGGAATGCTATGCAACTTCCCTTGCCCTTAAAACTCTAGTGGCAGTCAGAATTAACAAAGATTAGCAGCTATTGGAGCATTCTGCTGAGAAAAATGAAATTGATGATCCCAGGGAGGCTCCTGGTGTTATAATACCTATCGAGGAGGTTGAAACCCACTCTATCACAGATGGAAAGAATGTTAATATTGGTTCCAATTTGGCACTAGAATTAAAGCACCAATTATTATCCTTTATAATGAATAATCATCATATTTTTACATGGTGTAACAGTGATGTTACTGGAGTGCCAACTAGTATTATCTCTCATAAGTTGTCAATCCGGAGTCATATTGCACCAGTTGTACAAAAGAGTAGGTATTTTTCTAAGGAAAAATTAGATGTGATTGTCCAAGAAGTTGACCGGTTAACCAAGATGTGTCACATTAAAGAATCTCAGTACTCTTTGTAGACTTCCAACCCTGTGTTGGTCAAGAAAAAGAATGGAAAATGGCGAATGTGCATTGATTTCATAGACTTCAATAGGGCATGCCCTAAGGATTTTTATCATGTTCCTCGGATAGATCAGTTGGTGGATTCTACATCTGGAAATTAACTATTGTCATTCATGGATGCTTTCTCAGGGTACAACCAAATACAAGTAGATCTGAAGGATCAAGATCACACTACTTTCATTACAGACAGAGATCTTCATTGTTATAAGGTGATTCCCTTTGGATTAAAAAATGTTGAGGCCACTTATCAAAGGATAGTGAATAAAGCATTTGCTAATCAGATTGGTAGAAACATGCAGGTCTACATAGACGATATGATGGTTAAAAACTTGGAGGAAGATTCACATATACTTGACCTTCAAGAGACATTCTCTAAGTGAGAAGCTGTGAATTTAAAGTTGAACCCTGAGAAGTGTGTATTTGGGTTCCGATCTGGGAAATTCTTGGGCTATATAATAAGTGAATAGGGAATCCAGCATGATCCAGATCAACTTAATGCCTTATTAGCAATGTTAAAAAACTTCAAAGGATGACAGGATGATTGGTTGCGTTGAATAGGTTTGTCTCAAGATCATCAAACAAATGCGCTCCATTATTTCAAGTATTGAGAAATGCTAAAGACTTCAATTGGTCTCCACAGTCTGACCGGGATTTTATTGAAATAAAGAAGCATTTATCCTCAACCAAAACTCTTTTCAAACCTGCTCGGGGAGAAAATCTCTATGTGTATCTAGCCATATCAGAATATGCAATAAGTGTTGTACTAGTGAGGGAGGTGGACAATTACCCTCGTCCGGTGTATTAAATCAGTAAGAGTCTGTTGGATGCTGAAAGAAGATACTTTAGATTGGAAAAAATGGTGTTGGCCTTAGTAATTGCAGCAAGAAAAATGAGGCCCTACTTCCAAGCTTATTCTATTGTTGTTTTAACATGTTTCCCTTTGAAAATTGTTCTTCACAAAGCTGATGTATCAAGAAGCATGATCAAGTGGTCAGTGGAGTTGGGTGATTACGATATTGACTTTGCCCCTCGAACAACGATTAAAGCCCAATCAGTGGCTGACATCTTGGTGGAATTTCATGCTAATAGATCCTCCAGACATGAATCTAGAAAATTGTTATGAGAAATAATGGGTAGTTCGAATTGACGGTGGATCAAGTACTATGGGTTATGGAGCTAGAATTTTCCTAACCTCTCCGTATGGTGATAGAATGTATCAGGCCATATGTTTTGGGTTCAGAGCTTTTAACAATCAGTCTGAATATGAAGCAGCCATAGTTGGTCTTAAGTTGGCTCTCCTATGTGGGGCTAAGAGAGTCTGATTAATGAGTGATTCTCAATTTCTTATTCACCATGCTCAGGGACAATCTGAAGCCAAGAAATAACAATTGGTTAAGAACTTGCACATTCCTAGATCGGAAAACACTATGGCAAACTCTTTGGCAACTATAGCCTATTATGAGTCCTACCCATGGATTCTTGTACAGGAATGTCCATCTGTACCACCAGATCGGGAAAAAGAGAATGAAAAAAGTATGAACATACTTGTTACTCAACCTAAATATTAGAGATATGCTCTTCTCCAATACCTCTCTGATAGGATATTACCTCCGGATAAAGTTGTGGCAAAAAAGATCAAGTACAAGGCTCGCGGTTTTTTGATACTAAGAGAAGTTCTTTACAAAAATTCTTTCAGCAGGCCTCTCCTACGTTGTTTAGGGTTCGAAGAATCCCAAGTCGTATTATCTGAACTACATGATGGGGAAGGTTCTGCACACTGTGGCTATATGGCCTTGACCCGAAGAGTCTTGTTAGCAGGATACTACTGGCCAACCATAATGGAAGATGCTAAAGAAATGGTGAAAAAGTGTGATCATTGTCAAACATATGGGAATGAAAGTCATGTGCCAGCAGTACCTATGGAGTCCATATCTGAACCAGTACCCTTTGCCATATGAGGTATGCATCTAGTTGGGCCTCTTCCCATGGCATCCGATCGATGTAAAACAATCATAGTCGTTATTGACTATTTCTCTAAGTGGATAGAGGCAGCTCCTTTGGCTCGAACCACTTCGAAGACAGTTATTAAATTTATCTTATCTAACATATGTTGTAGGTTTGGGGTTCCCCAGAAGATTACTACAGACAATGGGACACAGTTTGATAATAAATACATGAAAGCCTTCTCAACCTCTAGAGGGATTCAACATTGTTTTTCATCTCATTTCCACCCTCAAGTAAATGGCTAGGTTGAGGTTGCAAATAGAACTATTTTGTCCGGATTAAAGAAGAATTTGGAAGGAGCTGCATGAGAGTGGCCAAGTTATTTACAAGAAGTATTGTGGGCCTATCGAACTACTCCTCAGGCTGCCGCACACGAGTCTCTTTTTTATTTAGTATATAGGATGGATGCAAGTACTCTCATAGAAACTACTTTATCATCTCACAAAGTCCAAAACTATTCCGAACATGCTAATGATATAGCAGTTAGGAATCAGTTGGACTTGATAGAAGAAAAAAAAATTAAAGCACATCTGAGAACAACACATTACCAAGGCTTGATGAGGAGAAGATTCGCTTCCAAACTTAAAAGAAGAGATTTCCAAAATGGGAACAAATTCTAAAGAAAAGTCTTTTTACACACCAAGGAAAAACAGTTCTGTAAGCTGGCTCCGAACTGTGAAGGCTTTTATGTGATATGTGAAAAGATTAAACAAAGAACATACAAGCTCCAAAACAAAGAAGGGAGAGCTCTAAAGCACCCATGGAACGTTGATCATCTCAGGTTATACTTAGAATAAGGCTCTTTTGTAAATATTATGCGGCATACTTTTTCCTACCCTGGTGGCGCGTGGAGGTTTTAATGAGGTGTCCAGATTTTTCAATAATATATGATGCCTTCTCCAAAATTCTGCTGTAATTTTGTTTCAAATTAAATGCTTATTTAACACCCCGGCTCTCAAGTCTTCTTGAGTTGATCGGATATGCTTAGCACTTGATGACATTTATTAAACACATGTGGTTAGTGATGTTGGATACTTTTGTTTAATACACTTGAGAGAAAGGCTATTTAAACATTGGCCGTAAAAAAGTTAAACAAAATTAAACAAAAATGAATATGATAATTAGAATCTAGCCGGAATCAAACCGATCACTGATACATAACAAATGCCTTGACTATTTAAGGACTTTGAAGTTTACAGCATAGAGGTTAAATAAATATTGCAAACAGAATGCCTTGGCCGTCCAAGACTTTAGTCTTACAAAACAAGAAGTACACAATATAACCTTAGGGCTTCTTCCCTTCAGACTTTTTTTCACCACCATCGTTTTGGGGAGTTTTGAGTTCATCACTTGAAATCTCACACGTTTCTTCATCGTTATCAGTAGAGTATATTGCACTAGAGTAGTTGCGCTTGCCACTTTCTGCCAAGGTATGAAATGGGATGTCGTCATAATACACATATTTCCACAAAGGACCAAGGGTCCTCTTCGGAAAGGTCTCATGGAACAGTAGGACCATATCAGACTTGATTTCTATCATCCCTCTTTTCCAGAGAATCCACTATTCCATTAGCATACTTCTCCATCCCTTCAGCTATAGCTTGAGCTTGTTGACGCTCCATGGCATCTTTCTCTTTGGTCTTCCCACGAGAGGTCTCTTCTCCGTGTGGTGTTCCACATATGAGACCTAACGTAGTTCCATGATGTGAAGCAGCTGTGAAAAAAATTGCCCCACTTCTCTAAGGCCCAAGCGTTCAGCTTGACACAAGTATCCTGACCCGCCTCTAAATAATCCGAAAACTCCTTCGGAAGCACTGAAAAGAAGTATGAGTCAGTTCGGATTAAAAACTTAACGCTTAAAAGATAAAAGAAGAAATAAGAGAAACTCATCGGCGCTCTTCGAGCGGCTCGTCAACTGACTTGGGTTTGAGTTAGCCTTGATCTTCCTGCCATTTTCCCAGGCCCCACTGATAAATAAGAACTGCGTCCTCCATCGTTTTTCAGACTCCAGGAGATCGTCCACTATCTTGTAATCATTCCTCATGTTATAGTGATAGAAGGGGATGTGATGGTTTCTACACAAGCTTGCCACAACAGCAAACTGTTCCATTGTTAGTGGAATATTAGACAACGTGGATGCCATGATACAGGCCAGTAGAGTATAACAAGCATTGGGGCTCAGTTGGCGGCAGCATACCTTGATCAGATAGAAGTATCTGACTATCTCCGGATCCAAAGGAAACATGAGTCCCTAGTTCAACACTTCTGTATAAACTACCATTTCATTGAGCTTGCAGTCCATTGGGGTTTCTGGGATGATCAGAATTCTTACTTTCACAGACCCTGGAATTCTCTACTTAGTGTGAATCCGACCCAACTCAGTAGTGTGGGTGTACACATAGACTATGTTTTGAAATGACAACAAATACTTCACGCTAACCTTCCAGACTCTCTGGAAGCGCATCCGGATGAGTCATACCCACATTGATCTTGCCCTTCCGATCTACAGATGTATTTTCTGTTTGACTGGATGCCTCAAAAGGGGCTTCCTCTATACTATCCTCTATGGTTTCTTCCATTACTGTAGAAGGCTGTTCGGATGGCTGTACAGATAGTTGTTTGGATGGCTGTACAAATGGTAGTTCGGATAGTCTGGTTTCTACTAGGGGTTGTTGCCCTGATGATTTAGCCTTTGGTACAAGTTTTATTGCCTCCGAACTAGAGGGCTTTGGAGATGAAGGGGTGGATTTTGGCTTAGATTGACGCGTGACTCGGCGTGGAGTTAATTTATCTGGAGATTTTTCTTCCTCTGACCCCATTGCAATGAAAGGCGAAGGCTTTCTTATGTTAGATACAGTTTTCTATTTAGGTAAAAGATTTTGGGACTCCTGGACATAGGACCCCGACGGAAGAGGTGAAAAGTTTGCTACAAATGGAAATTTCCTAACCTTAGAAGTTTTTGAAGAAGACGAACCCTGATCTGTATTCAAATGTGGCTGATTATTTCTTTCACTAGGTGAATCAGTAAGACCAGCAACAATGCGTTCGTCTCTTGCAACTTTTTGTGCTTTCTTTAACTCAGATAAGTTCAACCAACCTCTTTTTACTAAGGCGTCAAGAAAAAGTTTGAAGATGAAGTAAGCTTTCTCTCACTAGGAATGTTTGTAATCTTTGAAGACAATAAAACAGTAAGAAGTTTTATATATAATTAGTAAAAAAAGGTAGTTACCTAAGAGAAGGTAAATCGATTTTGGGCAATGATTAAAAGCTGCAAGGCGTGAAAGTTAAAGCCTAGGTAACTTTCACGCCTAGTGGGTACGAGAATCTAGGAGAAAATTGGCTGAGAGGTCAAACCAAAGCCTGATACGTGTCCCACGATTCAAGAAAAACTCTTAGAATTCTGAATTGAGTAATTAGTTGCACCAAAATTCAAACAAGGTCACTCTTGAAGGAAAATTTTACTACTCGAACAAAACAATAGATAAGAGAATGTTTGTATTGATTTTTTAAGTTTTAGCTCTTCCAAAGATCCTTTACAAGACCTAAAGGGGCTATTGATGAGTTCAAATATTCGAGCTACTGTTCCTTGACTAGATCCGATGGGAAATTCAGACCATGATCACTATTATAAAACTCCGAACATGACAAATGTATTAAATGTTGACTAAGCTAGCTGCTGGTCACTTCAAACCAGACTATTAATGGGTCTTTAAACTTGACTCGACTTCACGATCCGACCCAATAAGCTCATGGGTCAATAATAAAGTATAAATACCCCAACCAATTTCATTAATGAGGTTAATCCGAATTTATTACTAGAAGACAGTTTAATTATCTCTCTACTCACCATTCTAAGCATTAAATTCCACAAAAACATCCAAAACACTTTAAACACTTTACAAGATTACCCTCAGACAAAAATAAACCACACAAATGGTGACAGGTGGCAGAACCATATGAATCAAAAGATCTGGTAGACTAACTTTATCCAAAGTTGATTGTCTAAGAACTTCCAACGGACTTTTGAAAGTTAAATGACTATATATCATCAAATGTGATAGTTCTCGGACGATATACTGTTCAAAACATAATATTTTCAAATTGAATTTAACTATGTATGTATAGATCGTTGTGACATACATTTTTATGATAAATTAGAAAGTAAAATCGAAAAAATAAAAGTTAAATATAACTTTTTATCTAAAGATAATTAGTTATGAATGAAATCTAAAACAATGTTATAATTGAAACTAGAGCGGTCAAAGGTTTTGAAGAACCGAAAACTGGAGTAAAACCGAATCGATAAGAACCAGACCGAACTTTAACGGTCCGGTTCGCGGTTCTATTTTAAAAATCAAAATCGATGAAGAACCGAAACACTAAAATCGGTTCGAAACCGAACAGATAAACTAGTAGAACTGATTAGGAACCGAATTGATAAAACTGGTAAACTAATAGAACCGATAAGGAACCAAACCGATTATGTTATTTATTTAAGTTAAAGAATTAAAAATTATATTTTAATCTTTTTAAGAGGACCAGACCGGACCGAGCCGGACTGATAACAGATCGAACCCGACCACACCGGACCGATAGCAGACCGAATTGGACCGAGCGGACCGATAACAGACCAAAACGAGACTAAACCGAACTCGGACCGAACCGAACCAAAAATTTAATGGTTCAGTCCGGTCCCAAGAAATAGTTACAAAAACCTAGCGGTTCGGTCCGGTCCGAACCAAAAACTTAACGATCCGGTCCGATTCTCATAAATAAAACCCACATTTTAGCAGTCTGATCCGGTCCGAACCAAAAATTTAACCGTCTTTTCTGATTCCAATAAATAGAACTGAGCTTAACGCTCCGGTCCGAATCAGACAAAATCCGGACCAAACCGGACCTATAAGACCCTAAATTTGAAACCATGTGCGAAGTAGATCATGACATATTGAAGTTTCTAATAATGAATGCTCTCCCATGAAATTAGATAAATATATATAATATTAGTTTGAATATTTTTATTCTATTTTAATAGTTTACCGTAATATCATTTTTGGAATAATCTATTAAAAATGCGAAATATAAATTTAATTTCAATAATTTTGAACATATTACGCTTTTCAACTACATTAGTTTATCGATCTCATTATTATGTTTATTAATTAATTATATATCGATTCTAATAAAAAGGAATCTTTTTTCCCAGGTAGCAGTTTGGTTTGATGAGTCATAAAGATCCCGGGCCATATGTCATTAGCATTATCAGTCTATTAATCGATCCCTAAATACACCACTTTAGTTTTAAAAATCAGATCTTTGAAGCATGATATGAATGTTTACAGGTAATTATTATTATTCAATTAATTTTATATCATTAAATTTACCAATCCACAAAAAACATTGATAGAATGAGGAAAATGTTTTGCAACTTGCTTTTTACTTTTAAGCTTTGCTAAATCTGATTAAATATTGCAAAGTACTAACTCCATTTTCAAAAACTATATTGTATAATGGAAATCAATAGAGAATAATATCATAAAATTATACCATATAGAGAAGTATTTACTAGAATATTAAATGAGTATAGTTCACTCCGAACCTGATACCGTTATATAAAAATAGTAGTATGCTGGAAGGAAATTTTGTGAAAACTTTTTATTATTTTCGTCTCCTATTTATAGGGAAATATCACATTAAGTATTTTCTTACCAAACTTATTATCATCTAGTGTGTGAATTTTTTGTATGCGTACTAAATATCTATCTCAGCAAACTAATTCCTTTTTAATACTGAGTTAATATTTTCATTCTTGAAATACCTTCAACATTTGACTATGACGCTAGACGAGTTGTACTTATGACGCTAGACGAGTTGTACTTGCCTAAATAATATGACGCTAGACGAGTTGTACTTGTCTAAATAACGCGAGATGTTCCTTGACTATGACGCTAGACGAGTTGCACTTGCCAACATCACGCGAGATGTTCGTGTAATATGACGCTATATGATTTGCACTTGCCTAAATCACACGAGATATTCGTGTAATATGACGCTATATGAGTTGAACTTGTCCAAAGCACGCGAGATTTACGTGTACTACGACGCTAGATGAGTTGAACTTGCCAACATCACGAAAGATGTAAGTGTAATATGACGCTAGACGAGTTGTACTTGCCTAAATAACGCGAGACATTCCTTGACTATGACGTTTGATTAGTTGCACTTGCCAACATCACGCGCGAGATGTTCGTGTAATATGACGCTAGATTAGTTGCACTTGCATAAATCATGCGAGCTGTTCGTGTAATATGACGCTAGATGAGTTGAACTTGTCCAAAACACGCGAGATTTACGTGTACTACGACGCTAGATGAGTTGAACTTGCCAACATCACGGGAAATATAAGTGTAATATGACGCTAGACGAGTTGAAAAAGATAATTTAGTAAAAAAATTGGTTTCTTAATTGTAGTCTAAAAGATATCATATTTAGGTACTTATTAGATTTCATAATTGAAATGTATTTTTTCCCTATTTATATTATACCAAATATTTTTTGAAAATATTTGAAACCCATACAGTGCACGAATAAATGATGAAAAGAAAAGTCGAATCGGTTATCCAAATAAATAAATTTCATGGTTCAATAGAGTTGTATTTCACTTAAAGCGTGTAGCTGGTTGCTTAACATCTTTTACAATAATAATAAAAAAAAGTACTGCATATTCAATCTATCATATGATACAGACCTATTCTTTCAATTAGTTAAAATAAATATTAATCACCTGCTAGCAGTGAATAATATTTTTTTTATAAGTAAATATTATATATAAATAAGAACGACTTTTAGATGAATATCTAAATTGTTAAAAATATTATTATAAAATTTATTTAATTTTATCCTTTTTATTAGTTAAAAGTTTGTAAATACCCATTCATATCATTTATATTTATATATTTATTTTATTAATAATAAAAAATGTCATTATATGAGATTCTAAAATAAAGCCTTATCATTTGTTTAACATGAAAGAGAAATATTAGATTTTATAGTTTACGATACATAGATTGTAGTTTTATACCTATAGATTATATTCGTGAATAATTTTTTTCAAATATCTACTAATTCATGGGAAATTACATTTAAAGTATCCACTCAACTATTCAATTGTCATATAGTACTCAAGAATGGGACAATTGTCATTTAATACCCAACTCAACTATCTAATTACCACCTAGTACCTAACATTATTATAATACCCTAACTACCCTCACCATTCATGAACAACCACGTAACCAAAATTTCTCTTTCCTACTTTTTCTTTTTATTTTATTTTTAAAAGATTTGTATCTTTCAAACCGGAGCTCGAAAAAAATAAATGAAAGTACCATCGCTTTTGTTTTTTAAACATGAACAAAACTAGATCCATTGATGATTTTTTTTTAAATAAAATTTCACCGGGAACAATTCGCATCATATCATGAGAATTGTTCAGGAAATCCTGAGAGTTGCAAACAATTCGCATCCTATCATGAGAATTGTTCAGGAAACCCAGAGTTGCAAAAAATTCACATCCTATCATGAGAATTGTTTAGGAAATCCTGAGAGTTGCAAACAATTCGCATCCTATCATGAGAATTGTTCAGGAAATCCTGAGAGTTGCAAACAATTCGCATCCTATCATGAGAATTGTTCAGGAAATCCTGAGAGTTGCAAACAATTCGCATCCTATCATGAGAATTGTTCAGGAAACCCAGAGTTGCAAACAATTCGCATCCTATCATGAGAATTGTTCAGGAAACCCAGAGTTGCAAACAATTCGCATCCTATCATGAGAATTGTCCAGGAAATCCTGAGAGTTGCAAACAATTCGCATCATATCATGAGAATTGTTCAAGTTGCAAACAGTTCGCATCCTATCATGAAAATTGTTCAGGAAATCCTGAGAGTTGCAAACAATTCGCATCCTATCATGAGAATTGCAAACACCTTGAAATACCAGCGCGTATATTTGGTCGGGGGTATTTTTGTCCAAATTTCAATTCGAGGTACCAAGTGACACTATCCAAAAGCGGGTACCACTGGGTAATTACATAGTTGAGAAAGTATTTACTGGTAACTTTCTCCTAATTCATTATCTATTTTATTTATCTTTACATTAATCTAGTTCTAGGTTTATTAGCAGAAATTTGTCACATAAAAAAGTGGTGCGGTATGTGATAAACCATTGTTTTTCTATTTTTTTTAATTTAAAAATCTAATAGATATAAAAATAACGGATGGCGAATTCAAATGTAGATCTTGATCTATCAAAAAATAAATAAATATTCTAAGTGTTTGACCACTAGCTCTGACAACTCCGATCACAGATTTCCAACAGGTAGTGCATAACGTGCGCGAAGAACATATTAACAATTTAAAAAATTTACAAGCTATACTGAACACCAAAGCCAACGAGTAAGATTGATGATCTAGCACCCAGAAGGTTATAAAGATGAGAAAGGCGATGATAATATGAGCTCTATGATATCAAAGGGCCACAAAACCACCACAAACAGATACACAATCTATAATAACAACAAGGACAATTAGGGTTGTGGATCATCCGAGCATAGTGGAAGGTTCCGAAGCAAAAATAAGAGAAAAAACAAGAAAAAACTTTGTATCAAAACACACTGGTGAATGCAAAGAGGAGTAAGTCAGAAATCAAGGGCCCTCATCATGTTCTTGGCGAGGGGAAGACCGAACTAGGAGTGAGCTGATGTAGCCCAGAAAGTCCAAACAAAAGCCTTTTTTGTTTTATTTTATTTTATTCAAATATCTTATGTATTTAAATCAAATCTAATTATATTAAGATTTGATTTAAATTTTATTTTATTTTATTTTAAAATATTTATTTTATTTCCTTGTATTATATTTAGGGTTTTGAGAAGCTCTTATATAAAGCCTCAAATACCTTAAGTTATTTGAAGTTTTTGGAATAATAGATTTTTTATCTCTGAAAATTTCACTATTTGTTACCCTTAGATTAGGATTGCATCATGTTACCCTTGAATTAGGGTTTCATCTATCGTTGCTTCTTCTTCTATTTCCGTCGCGTCATCAGTTTGGTATCAGAGCCACAGAGCTCCTATGGCATGGGTAACGAAGGTATGCCGCCAAAGAGATCCTTGCGGGGGAAGTCCACTCTTCCGTTCACCGAATCGATCGACCGAGATGAATTCGATCAGTTCCGATCGCATATAGATGAATGGATGAATTCGATGCGACATCAAATGAAGAAAGCGATAGAAGATATTGAAAGGTTGACCACCACCGGATTTCAAACTCCAACCATAAATTCAAAGGCGAAAGTCTTTTTCATAGGATCCAACCACAGCCACAACTACAATTTGGAAAAACCAAAGGGGAAGGAGATCCATCAAGTAGTTGTTGGTGACATGGAGGGTTCGCCCATACTCGGCCATCCACTCTTTGCTGAGTATGAGGCTGACTACCAGGGTGAAATTTCTGATAAAACTTGGTCGGAATTGGGAGATCCAATTTATGATGTCTACGACAATGAGATTGAAGAGAAGAGCGTTGATGTTAAAGAATGGGATAATGAAGATCAAATTAATGTTAAGGAGAAACTTGTAGATCAAGAAATTGTCTCAGACTTCAGTACACCATACTACATCACTCCAAAGATTTTGTTGAAAAATGACTACGAAGCATTAGCTTTTATAGTGGAGATGCGCCTTCCAGGTATTTTCGGTTATCCTACAATGGAACCCTTGTTTCGGTTCTCTGTGGATGCATATTATCATGTCGTGAAAATACAAGATGATATTTTTATATATGATATTATGAAGAGATTGCTAGAAGAAAATATTAGTGTTTTAATGGATAAAAGGTTATGTTTTGTAATAGAACCTGGAGGAGTTTTGGGTGATGGTTGGGGAAATCAAAAGAAACAATAAAAAGTTAAAAGTAGAAGATTGCAATATTTTGAATCTGCTGGTAGAAATATACTCTGCAGAACTTGAGAAGCCGTCTACTATTCAACAAATAGGTTTTGTTCCTCTCTGTAAGGGTTTTGATGTGATACAACAAGCACAGTCTGGAACTGAAAAGACAACAACTCTTTACACGTGCAAGGGTGTTGTTGTGCTTAGTAAATGGGTTGAAAAGGCAGACATAGAACAAGTGTGTGGATTATATCTTGTTATCGCTGACCACAGTAATGCCGATGGCATGGCACAAATGGACAAAGCTGAGAAACCACTTCTTGACAAGAGTTACAACATTCATATTCTCACATCTCACATCCTTGTGCTGGTACGGTTTGATTTCAGCGGTGAACACACCAATATTTTTGCAGTTCTATCAATGTTTCAGCGTTCCGAATTCGAGGTCGAATTCTTCCCAACCGGAGAAGGATGATGTAGCGAAGACTGCAGACAGACTGGTTTCTCGCTCGAGTATCCAAACTAGGCGAATTTGGTACTCAAATCGAACGTCTCGACGAGCCCAATAACTATCAAAAGCGTGACTATGTCACGAAATTCGGACTTCAAATTCTACTGATTAGGATCCGAAAATCCTATTTTACTATTTTTGATATTTTATTTTATTTTATTTTAAAATTAATATTTTAATTAGTGAATCAAATCTGATTGCATTCAAATTATATTTGATTTTTATTTTTAATACCTTTATTGTATTTTTAGAATATTTTATTAGGGTTTTGGATGTCTCATATATAAAGCATCTTATATCCTATTTTACCGTCAGACTTTTTTGAATAGAATTTTGATTTTCTTTAAAGTCTCATTTACTCTAACCTAGGGTTAGAACTATCCATCTTCTATTGTTTGTCTTCTTTTTCTGAATTTTCAGCCATCTGTTTCCATCTTGTAGCTTGACGCTACCATATTGGTGACGCGACGGAAATAGAAGAAGAAGCAACGATAGATGAAACCCTAATTCAAGGGTAACATGATGCAACCCTAATCTAAGGGTAACAAATAGTGAAATTTTCAGAGATAAAAAATCTATTATTCCAAAAACTTCAAATAACTTAAGGTATTTGAGGCTTTATATAAGAGCTTCTCAAAACCCTAAATATAATACAAGGAAATAAAATAAATATTTTAAAATAAAATAAAATAAAATATAAATCAAATCTTAATATAATTAGATTTGATTTAAATACATAAGATATTTGAATAAAATAAAATAAAACAAAAAGGCTTTTGTTTGGACTTTCTGGGCTACATCATCCTCTCATAGTTGACAAGAATTCGTCCTCGAATTCACAGCACCATCACCATCAAGAATCCAAATTATTTATCTTATTTTATTCAATCGTTTGCATTGGGAATTAGAATTGTTGACCTTATCGGAATAAGATAAATTCTTCTCGAGTGTTCCTTATTCAAAGTCACATTGAAGCCATCCAATTGAAGGAAAAAAATAGTTTCGAAAACCTTTTCATAGCCTGAAGACAACATCCCCATGTCCAGTTGATGAAAAATTGGTTTTGAAAACCTCTTCATAGCCTGAGACGACATTTCGATAAGAAAGTTTTACCTTGATTCGATGATTGGTAGCCAATCTAAACTCCTTCAGTAACCGGTCAATATGATCGTCATTGAAACGGTTGGTATGCCCCCTCATACTCAAACAATCTTTCTGATCTTCATGACCGTGTGTTGTTCTCTTCTTTAGACCTTGAATCAGATGAAATCAAGATTCAGAAACATGCTTGACCCGTAGCAGGAACTGAGGCTCTGATACCAAACTAATGACGCGACGGAAATAGAAGAAGAAGCAACGATAGATGAAACCCTAATTCAAGGGTAACATGATGCAACCCTAATCTAAGGGTAACAAATAGTGAAATTTTCAGAGATAAAAAATCTATTATTCCAAAAACTTCAAATAACTTAAGGTATTTGAGGCTTTATATAAGAGCTTCTCAAAACCCTAAATATAATACAAGGAAATAAAATAAATATTTTAAAATAAAATAAAATAAAATTTAAATCAAATCTTAATATAATTAGATTTGATTTAAATACATAAGATATTTGAATAAAATAAAATAAAACAAAAAAGGCTTTTGTTTGGACTTTCTGGGCTACATCATGAGCACTCTGCTTTAGCTGAATGGCCAGTCAGCTCCACAAGTACGACCGAGACTCCAAAAAGATGCTCTGGTGTTCCAACCAAACCATTAGCAGGATCCCATTTATTTTGGAGTACAACCGAACCTCCAACAAGATATTTTTAGGTTGCATGCAAGCAATGAGCAGGGCCCTTTATATTCTAGAGTGCAACCGCATAGCTATCAAGTTTTTCGGGTTCCCGCCACAAGAAATATGCCCCCATATTCTGGGGTGCAACCAAACCACCATCAAGTTCTTATGGAACCACCACCGATAGAACCCGAATATTAGCAGACTGTTGCACTACAACTGGGGTTCTAACATAATCACTATAAATAACCTTCCCCCCTGCATCAACCTCAACACAACTATGAACCACTACATCTCAAAATGAACCGATAATATAAGCAAACTTTTGTCTCAATGGAGGAAATTCACCACAACCTTATCGGGCCAAGCATACATGGCTCAACATAACATCCTAAGGAGCCGTCCTTAGTTTAGTTGAATCCTTATTACACCCAATACTTCTAGGGTACCTAGTCAACCTTCTTAGAAAACAATAGTGTAACAAATTCGACTGGGAAGTGACACAGTTATGGACACCAATAACTTATTCATTCGTCATACAAACAAACAACAATATGTCATCGACATCATAGACAATGATGGTGAATTATTGGATGAAAGGTCTCCTTTATCTTCAGACATCTTATATGAAAACTTACAATCAAAATTTAATAACCACGAGATGGAAAAATACAGTGGCAAACACACCAAACAAAGAAACTTAAAAACAAAATAATACGATAAGAGGTGGATGAAAAGATGAATTGTAAGGATTTTGTTAATAATTTTCTGAGGAAACACTTTGATGTGGTTTAACAACTTCCTCATATGGTGTATCAAAAGTTTTAAAATGATAAAAATGACCTTCAAGAACCATTTTATTGGTTTTAAAGTTATAAAATAATATGAAAACTACATGATTTACTACAAGTAACGACCGAAAGAAATACCAAAGGAATATACTCAAAGGTTTGTGGATACAAAGAGCGAATTGCAGGATTATCATGATTTGATAACGGTTATAGCATGTAAACAAAAGATATTACCAAGATATTTTTTAGAGGCCATAACGAATAATAATGCACTCAATTTTGGATAATTTTTTGAATAGGTGGAGAACTATATCAAGTTTGAGGAGATTTCCAATCCAAGGATTGGAGGGGAGACAACAATTCCAACTAGATATCCCTCTTACTATACCTATGGTGCAAAATAATGAAAGCTTGCGATGGTATATGTGAACTCCAAAGAAAATCATGAGACCTCCAAGAACAACATTGAACATTCAGTAAAGTTGAAGTAATAAACTTAAAATGACCGAGGGAGCCCAAAAATAACCACAACAACAACAATAATAACCTAAGATAAAGATGTACCAAAATAAGATCATTCACCAATCTGATTGAGAATTTGAGATTTATCAACGAATGAACCAAAGATATAATCAAGTATCAAATATCGGAGAAGTTACAAAGCCTCAAGAAATATAGAGACAAGAACAAACTAGTAAGTTCAAGAATAAATTTGTAAGTTTCAAAATTTCTACATATTATTGCGCTTTGCAAGATCAGGTCTAGAATATGATTAAAAAGGGAAATCTCTTGAAGTTAGTTAAGTAAAAGAACATAAAAAAACCATGACATGCATCGGCCGATCGATACGGTTTGCTAAGGTAGGATAGACAAGCTTTAGTAGCACCTGATGAGGTGAGAGCTTTATAAACCAATCCAATCCTTAAGTTAGAAGAAGAGCAGTATCTAGACTTAGATCCTAGAAAACAAACTATCAGATTCATTATTAGAAGGGATTCATTCTCCGGAATTACTAAAAACTCAAGACAACAACATGTGACAAACTAGATTTCCAACGCCAAATGGTAATATTATCGTACATTTATCTCAATCCCTACCCGATAATTAGGTTCACCAATGATGAACTGTGAGGAGTAATGATGCCAAAAAATAATGATCACAGTGCAGTTACCAAGTTTGAAATCATAAGATTTATGACAAATATTGGAAGCTCAACCAATATTCTTTATAATAGTAGATATGATAAAATAAGAGATGATGCAATCATGATTCCCTCTCAAAGGATCTTGACATGGTTTATATGCGAATGCCAACGTACTAAAAAAACTCACTTTAAATATTGTCCTCAGGAAAGCAAACTTCATAAATAAAATATGGTGCTTGTTCATGATAATATAAGCTCATTTCTTTTGTAACGTAATTTTGGGACGATGATGGTTGGATTAAATGCATTTTGTAGTCTCTATAATATATTAATGTCTTTGATATCCAACCAACAATGAGGTATGAGTGACTTTGAGGAATTATAAGACTTCCAAGAAATGCTACACAACTTTCCTAAATCTTAGCAAACATAAATTAGTGGGATTAATCATCATTTAATTTAAGAGCCAGAGGAGGAAGTTGTAAGAATCAACATTGAAGGAATTTAGATATTAAGGATTGCTCATACATACCAACATAACTAAAGTACAAGTTATATGATTTTTTACAATGCAACTCAGACATAATTGCTTAGAATCCCCGAAGATATCACAAGGCTTTCGTTCAAAGTTTTGTGCGAAAAACTATCTATAAATAATAATTTCAGCCAATCAAACAAAAAATAAAGTCATACCCTCAATGAAAGATAAAATAAATTATTAAAAAAGTAAACAAACTTACTGTCGTAGTGCATATTCAAGAATCTAATTATTCAGTCTGGAAAACCAATTTGATATTGGTATAAAAATGTAAAGTGGAGGTTGTGTGTCAATTTTATGTACCTCAAGAAAGCTTGTCTGAAGAACCATTTCTCTCTCCTAAGAAATTATTAATTTTTGGATGCAACCTCTAGGAATAAGATTGTCTCATTTATGGATGTCGATTTTGGATACAACCATATACCAATACATGAGGATGATTAATAGTAACAAACTTTTATCACATAAAGGGACTATATTTCTAGAAATAAATTCCCTTAGGATTGAGGAACATCGGATTTACATATCAAAGACTCATCAATAAGGTCTTTGCAACACAACTTAATTGAAACCTACAAACCTATATTTACGACATGTTGGTTAATAATATTTAAGAGAAAGATAATTTGGCTGACTTGTTTGAAACTTTAGCAAACCTCAGATGCATACATCTAAGCTCAATCCAATGAAGTTTATTTGAATACCCGGTCCGGAAAGTTCCTCAGGCTCATAGTCAGTGAGTCAGGAATTAAATAGAATCCTAGTTAACTCTCAAACATGGCCGTCATGCCTATCAACAGAAAAGAAGTCCCAATAGTGATCGAGAGATTAGTTGGACTAAATCGATCCATTTTCATATCTTAAGACACATGCCAACCTTTTTTCCAAATTTTGAGAGGAGCATGTAATTTTATATGGACTCATTCTTGTGAGAAAGCTTTCTACAACATCAAAAAGTTCTTAGCTTCAACAGAATCATTAAAAAATATGAACCAATGAGAACATTTGTTTTTCTACTTGGCATTCTCAAAAACGTTAAGCGTTATACTAATTCGGAGAAAAAGAAAAAGAGTTCATTGAAAGATACTATGTAAATAAAAATAATTACTAAGTGCATAAGCTAGATACTCAGTTGCAAAAGCTGACCTGAGCATTATCTTGTGACCTAAAAATGAGATCATATTTCCAAACTCACACAATTATTGTTCAAGCATCCTTTTATTTGAGGAACGTATTGCACAAGCCAGATGTGTCTAGTACACTAACTAGGTGGAATATTGAGTTGTAAGACTACATCATTCATCTTGGATAATTTTCATTATTCTTTTGGATAACTATATATCTATAGTCTCATATTCGGGAATAATGGTAATCGAATAAGAAAAAAGTAAAAAAGAAGAGTGGAGAATGTATATTATCAAATACCTCATAGGAGGGATACTTCATGCAAGCAAGGATGAAGATAAAGAAATCAAAATGAAATTGGCCAAAATTATATGGTTATCAGATACAATCTAGAAACAAGACATCACTGAACTATTGCTTTAGTGAATAAGATTTTCTGAAGAAAAACTCATAGTCGATGAGCTCTTTAATGGAAAAGGCAGTGCACACCATGATTATAATGTCTTACAAAGAAGAATTTTGTTATAAGGCTACTATTGGCCTATTATTATGGAGGATACGACAAGAAAATGTCAAGAATTATGACACATTTCAATATTCTAAAATGAAATTCAAGTCTTGATCGTTCTAATAGAAATAATATTTGAAGAAATTCCTAATAATAAACGAAGCCTTCACACTGTTAGACCTTTTCCAAAGCTTAGTGAAAACGAAAGTTCTTACTAATAATAGTGGATTATTTTTCTAAATAGGTAAAAAAACAACCTTTAATGAATATTATGACCAATAAACTTATAGACTTCATTAGATCCAACTTAACAAAAGTCATCACAATGAACAATAAGACTCGATTCTGAAAAAAGGCTCGCGTGGTGTTGCGACATAAAAAATATCAAAAACAAATTATCTTCTCATTTTTATCAACAGGTTAATGACCAAGTAAAGGTGACCATCAAGACAATGTCAGATGGCATAAAAAGGATGTTATAAAATGGTCATGAGAAACTAGCCCAATTTTTTGTAAGAAGTCTAAGGATAAAACTCTGGATAATTTGGCCTCCCACTGGGAAGGGTCTTACACAAATCGTTGGATAGAGATAGAAACCAGATTCGACACCCTTGAAACATCGAGAATTTAAATCCATATTATTATCATTAAGGTTTTTCTCCTTGTTATTTATCTATTCTATGTAAATGATTTATTATATTGTGGGTGTACTATTTCCTACCTCAGTGGTCCGAGAAGATTTTAAGAAGATATTCATCTTTAATAAAAATGTTTTCTTTCTATTACACAAGTCTCATTTAATCTTGAATCACTATAATATTGTACATCTTACAAGGCAATAAGGCACAATCTACATAGGGAAGATCACAAAATAACCCCTGACATTTTATAAAGTCTCTAAAAGAAGCAAACAACGAAGAGATAAGTATGAGACAGTTGAAGAAGCAATCTTCAACATCTAGTGAAGCTTAAGCATCCCTCAAAATTAGGATATGTCTGGATGATTATAAGTAGTTTTACACACCTAAGAGAGTTTCAACACAACTCAACAATAAAAACAGGGATAAGCCTGAGCACAGTCTTTAGCATCCTGGGGAACTTTGGCCCTCATCCAAATGGGAACAAGAAATATACAAAAAATGTACAAAAAGAGAGAAACTATGTAAGATATGATTCCAAAAGGTAATCTTTAATGCTTCAAAAGTTTAAGCACCCTTAAATTAAGTTTTTTTGATAAAATGATTCTTAAAAGAAATCACAGAAGAAGTCACGTATCTTTAAAAACAAATAAAACAAATTAAGTTTGGTTATTTGTAGACATTATGCAAATATAGATTCCACGTGCTCCTACTTAAGATCTCTACCTTTGAAACTTATCACTACATCTGGAATCAGAAAGTACCAAACTATAAGTGCTTTTTGTAAATTAAGATAAACAAAAGTAAAACATACGTCATAAGCAAATTAAAAGTGAGTAAATTTACATTATCTATAAAACAATCAAAATTTCCCCAACCATAAGGGCTTTGTTTACAAACTTTTGTTAATTATGGGCACTTTAGCTATAAAATTACCTTACAGCCTACAAAAAAATACCAACCCAAAAAGCTAATATATGGCCTATAGAAGACCTACCCCAACCCGTGTAGCCAGATCTCCACCCTCAATATGATGTGCAGTAGCTTCAAAAATCTCATATTTGGCTCGAAATGAGGATGTGCGCAAAATAACTCGATCACGAGGCACAATCAGTGGGTCAAAACATCCCTATGACCATTGTCTTATTTTATTAGCTAGACCAACTCTTGTCTTTCAATTTCCATTACTTATTTATAAACCTTATAACTTTCTTTTGTTTCAATTATAAGAGGTTTATACTTGGGAGTAATAGATCACTCACATGTCTATGAACATTATTATTTAATTACATAGGTACATAAGTACATAATGAGTCAACGTTGATATTTGTATATTTTCATGGAACAAAAGCATGAGTATTTTCTCAGCCTTGAGAATAACATCTTTGGCTAATTCAAGCATTTATTCTTAATAATTGGGCTTCAATTCAGCTCTCTCAGCACGTGCTACCAATGTTTATTCTAGTTTCTTTTCTAGGACAATGTCTCTTTCAATTAGACTCGCGGATCTTTCTTTCCAAATTGCATTATAACATGTTTAGATTCACAAAAAGTTTGCACCTTGGCTAATTCAACTTTATAAATATTTAACTTGTTATAACATGAAAATATGGCTTCTGCTTAGATAATGGTTAACCTGTGAAGAAAACCTCCAAAGATGAAAAACAACAAGTACTGGTGGTTGATGACCTTAAATATGCCATGCAATTTTAAAATTATAAAGACCTTAGATGACACTTTCTATTCAAGAATGGTCACAACCTCAGCCTTGGCCTTTTGGTCAGCTCTTAATACTAATTTAGCCAACATATTCTTTTGAAGCTCAACTTTCATCTTTTATTTTGCATCTATTTATTTTTGAAGATAAACCTTTAATTATGTATTATACTCAAGCGGCTAACTAGCAACCTCTAAAATTAGCCAAAGATTATGCGTATAAGATGATGAATTCTTACATGATTAATAAGATGTCAACGTATTAAAAGATATTCACAACAAACATTGAGACATATATATATATATATATATATATATATATATATATTATGAATTTAATAGGAAATTGCAAAAGGAAGTTGAATTTTCCTGTACTCTCACATTCAATTATCTTTGGACAAAATTCACAAGTGAAAGAGGACTTGGTATTTTTTTTCATACGGGCTGAAGCAACAAATTGGCCCACTAGATGAGTAATATGCTCCAAATAAATGATAAATGATTGAGACGTACCAATAATAGGTCTTCCATCATTTTACATTTCAAGGTTTCCCCGAGTAGCTACATCTCACCATAACCTAGAAGGATAAATGACGAAACTCTATCAAATCAATGCATTCTTCTGTAAATGTTGTATCATTCATTGACCTTAACACACACATTCTTGATACATATTAAAACCATTGTTTTTCAAAAGCACAAATCAAGTAATTAGCACGCTTTGACTTCTCGACATAAATGCATATTCTACAGATTTAGGTTTCTCAGCTTCCACCAAAGTGGAAAAATCCTGCCTCAACCCTTCATACATACATGCGGTTTTCAGCTTTATATGTGATACAACAACCACATCATTTTCACTGGTTTGTTAGAGTTCCAAACCAGAACCATCACTAGTTTTTGAATTTTTGGCACTGAATGATCTCTCACTCCCCACTCCCCACTCGCATCCGCTTTCTACTAAGTATTTTCCTAACTATATGTTTTTCTCTCAAAACTTCGAGGTTGATCTTTAACGTCACTTCATACATGAGGGTTTTTATTTTTTCTTCACATAGTGGAACTTCAAGCATATTAGAAATCTGGTTGAAAATAAGTTATGGTACGGTTTGACACGAAGCCAAAAGGTAATACTATTCGGCTTCAAACAATATCTACATGATCAAGTATCAACAGTGCTACAAAACAAAATCAATAATCATCATCGAGATTGCACATATTATAGTCCTTCTTTAACGCTCTCACAAGGACTAAGAGTATTAGTGATAAATGATAAATTTGTAAAATATAACTACATGATCCGCTAGAAGATAAAACATATTGAATTGTAACATGAAGATCAATGTTGAACTCGAACATATTGTGAGTTGTTTCATAGCACGATCGGATCATGTAAGAATAGTTAATGTAAAAATCAATAACGTATATTATGTCTCTTCATTTATCACAAAGTAATTTTATTTCTATATATCAGAGATTACTCTCATTAATATAGATATTTCAAATACCAACCCATTTGTCATATACAAAATTCATTTTTTTATCGATTTAGCTTTCAAATCTATTAACTAATTTTTTTTATATCATATATCATTTTGGTTATCGATCTTATTAAGAAATTATATTTTTGTATATTTTTTAATGTATGATGTTTTTTTGGTTGGCGAATAATTTTTTTCATTATACATGGGAAAAAGTAAAATCACCTTTTTTATAACAAATTTTTTATTTATCGCATAAAGAAAGATAAAAATCTTACTTTTTTATTAATTATCCGTTAATTTTATTTTTGCAGTTCTTACAACTATTTGTTGCTCTTGTATAGTTCTAATTCGATGTTTCTGCATTTTTTTGCTACTCTAGCAACTTTTTGCACATCTCTTCTTTGATGCCCTTAATTCTTTTCCTTTTTGTCCCACAACTTTTTTTTTTTCCATTATTCTCTTTTTCGATGCAACCACATCTGTCATTATTTTTTGCTACTCTAGCAACTTTTTGCAGATCTCTTCTTTGATGCCCTTAATTCTTTTCTTTTTGTCCCACAACTTTTTTTTGTTCCATTATTCTCTTTTTCGATGCAACCGCATCTGTCATTATTTTTTGCTACTCTAGCAACTTTTTGCAGATCTCTTCTTTGATGCCCTTAATTCTTTTCCTTTTTGTCCCACAACTTTTTTTTGTTCCATCATTCTATTTTTCGATGCAACCGCATCTGTCATTATTTTTGTTGTGATAAAACATCATTCTTTATTATATTTCGATTGTGATAAAATGTTAAATGATATTGGTCAATAATAATGATAAAAAATTATTTATTTTTATTGGAAATTAAACGTGAGAAGTTTTTATTGGGAATATAAGTATTGTCCGCTTTGGACCCGAAGGACCGCACGACTTTTCAAAATGCCTCATACTAGTGAGGAGATATATTCACACTTATATAGTATTGATCATTCCCATGTATAATATATATGGGATGTGGGACTTTGGTCGCCACACTAACAAATCCTCCTCTCGAACAAAGTACCACTTTAGCCTTGAGTGTGATTACTAGTTCATCATGAATGACTTCCGAGAATTTCACCACCATCGCGTTCTGTCTAGGCTTGGAGCTCTGATACCATTTATTGGGAATATGAGTACTCCATATTCCGCCTCCGTGTATATACTTTTAGTCAACTTCCAAAATGTCTCATACTAGTCGAGATATATTCACACTTATATACTATTGATCATTCTCATGTTTAACCGATGTGAGATGTGAGACATTGATCGTCATCCTAACAATTTTAGACCTAAAATAAATAGTATCGTACCATTGCATAAGACCTTGTCAAGTCCATATTTATATTCTTTAAAATAAATCGTATAAATCTATGGGTAAAAAACAAACAATATCAATACAATGAATGAGATCGGATAAACATAATACTATAGCCGATTCCTAAACATTGCGTTCCCAGTCTAGCGATGTTTAAGTAAAAAATGTCCTGCATCAACAAAATTAATGAATAAATGAACCCACTTAAATTAGCTAAAAAGAACCAATTCGATACCACCCTATATAAAAATGCATTTCCATTGCTGACGATGAATCCGGATTCTTTTATGGTTTTCGAGTTTATGCTACTTTTGACTTTGATAAATTATATGTATTATATTCTAAAACTATTGTTACCCTTTACCGTTTGATTTCACTTTATGTATTTTTATTTAATACCAAATAGTTCTGATTTTTTAAAATACTATTTTGAAATGGTTTCAGCTTAATCTCTTATTATATATTTACCATTTCTGTTTTTATTTTCAAATTAAAATTACAAAAGATTCTCTGGTGTATCATTTCGAAAATTTTGCATTTAAAAAAGAAAATAGAATACAAGATCCAACCACTTCCCAAATCGAATTAATTAATTCTCAGAATAAAAAGAATTATTTTATATATATTTATGGTACGATCTAAATAATTGATCCACTGAACATAAAGCCAAACCATACTCAGTTCAAGCCACCGAAGGGTAATCAGTATGTCATAGATCTCGCAATATTCTTCCTAATTTTCTTTTTCGAAAAGGTCCCTCCACTATCTTTCGATGCTTGATTTATCTGTCACTAATGGCCACTTTAGCTTTAAGTAAAGCAGGTGAAAAGAATCAATATAACACTATATATATATTTATTGTATTTTTATGTTTATTAGTTGTCAATTTTCAAGTCAGACAATCCTCGTATTTAATTATAGTTTCAAAATTAATTTTTGTTACGGGTAAAGTGTCCACAACAGATCGGCCAGGTTGAATAAAGGTTTTTATAAATCTAGGAAATGTGAGTCCGGGTGTATAATACTATAATATTAGTTAGTGGGAAAGTACAAACTTTAAACATACTGCAATTTTGTCAGAAGAAAACAGTGGGAACTAGCTTTAAAATGTATTTTGCTGCAATTCCGATTGGATTTTAATTTTTTATTAAATTAAAATGTTAAATAAATAAATAATAATGTTTAGATAAATATACGAAACATATGCAGGTTAGTGAGATCAAATTTAAAACAAAAATACAGCAAGTTTGACAAATAAAAGAATAGTATAAACCTGAAATTAGCAGGATAAAAAACCAAAAATAGTTTAAATATATTACTATTAAACATATAATTAGTGGTCCATTCAATTCAAAAATTAGCATCGTGTTGACAAATGTGAATGGGAATTGGCAAAATCATAAATACGAGCGGTAGGAAAGCTAGATATTCTATAACTTTTCTTTTTAAAACATGATAAATTACTAGCACATCACACGGTAGGAAAACTAGATATTCTAGAACTTTCTTTTAAAACGTGATAAATTACAAGCACACTTCAACACGAACGTCAATCAATTTGTAATTTTCCGACTAGGCTAATCATTATCATCAAATAATAACTTGAGTTTTTGTATTGGTAACATCTTATATACATCCAGTGAAAATGGACAAAATCGATTTTTTTTTTTTGCTTTTTCAAAGATGATCAAAAAGAGAACGATAAAACTGGAAGGTTTTATGCAAAGCTATCTACCTATGAATTATTTGGATGTTATCATCAGCAATGCCAATAAAACTGCTAACTATGATGTTTTGATGTGTAAAATAAGGTAAACAATTGTAGAATAGGACAATATTTTTCTTTTTTTCAGAGACAGGCTGGTATTAGTGCATAGTATCCTCAATACCATTCCAATATACACAATGCAATCATCCCTTATTCCTAAATCAACCATACCGAGAATAGAAATTTTATGCAACAAGTTCCTATGGGGTTCAAAAGAAGGCAATAAGGTCATCTAATAGGGCCTAAGATCTGTAAACCGTATGATGAGGGAGGTTTAAACATAAGAAAATTGGAGGACATTCAAAATGTTTTTTCCTACAAAATGTGGTTTAATTTCAGAGAGCAAAAATCATTATGGTCAAGCATAATAATGTTTATCTACTGCTACAATTATCACCCATTAAGTGCTCTTAAAACCTACAAGGGGTCTAATGTTTGGGATAAACTATTGAAGATAAGAGACAAAGCTGAGAAAATGATATATTGGCAAATGGGTGTAGGGAATATGGAGTTCTGGCTTGGGAGATGGTGTACAACAAACCCTTTTATCAACTTGGACTCAGTCTCTGATAGAACATGGGATATCCCTAAGAAGGTAAAGTCTTATTAGGTTAATGGAGGCTGGAATTTAGACAGTCTAAGGAATTGCTTCTCAAATGCTACAATTGAGAAAATAAGCAACATCTCATTTTCTAGTAATAAGGATCACATTAAGTGGGCTCTCTCAAAGTCAGGTGATTTCTCTACAAAAGACACTTGGGAATTCAGCAAGAATAAAAACAATAAATCTAACCTCTTTAAAAAGATATGGAACAATATCAGCCTCAAATAATGCTCATTCTTAACCTGAAAAGTCATACAACAATGGTTACCTATTGATTCAGTGCTGCAAACAAGGGTTTATAGTTGGCCTCAAGGTGCGAACATTGTCCTAATATTGAGTCATCAATCATGTATTTTTTCAATGTTCTAAGGCTTGGGAGACTTGGTCATATTTTGGTGTATTTTTCAAGATCTTAATCAATAGGAATATGTCATACACCCATATGCTGAGGAGTTGGTTTTGGTCAAGAACAAAGGATATTCAAATAAGAACTATCAATACAGTGATAATCACTTGGGTGATACAGTATGCTAGAAACTTGAAAAGACACAAAGGAACTTCCACTACATAAAAATCAATGATAGATTACGTATTAAGGTATCTATCTGCGCTTGATCAAGGTAATCTTCTTAAAAGAAAAGTTTGAGGGAATGCTAGCAACATTGCAATCAACTTAGGTTGTGTTTACCATCTAAAAAAGCCTAGAATTATTCTGTCTCTTAAGTGGAAGTTTCCTAACAGAGTCAGGTATAAACTAAACACTGACCGGGCTAGTAACTTCAGAGGAGAAGCTAGTGGAGGAGGGGCATCATCAGGGACCAAAAAGGTGAAATGATTGCAGTCTTTGGAAAGACTTATGGGTATCAAACTCTATTAGTTGCTGAGAGTCGAGCATTGTTGGACAGCCTATTAATGCGCAAACATAATGGTATCACTTCATTGGAAATAGAAACTGATTATCGTATCCTAGCTAAAATCATCTTAAGGGAAAATACTCCATGGTATTTGGAGCCTTTGGAAAAATGCTGCAAAGGCCTTATTTCATCTACAATGACTCTTACACATATATTTCGAGAACAAAATGTTATTACGGACTGGCTAGCTAAACACACACTTGAAAAGGGCACAAATCTAGACTATAGCCTCGAGTCCACTCCCAACGAGTTGAGGGCTATTGTACTGCTTGAGAGTCTAGCTATCAGGTATATAAGAACTGAATAAAATGACTGAGATTACCTAGTTCATCTGGAGTTTTTAGTAAAAAGACCGAGAACAAATCTCTGAGTTTCCCGCTCTTCTCAAGTTTGAAATCTATCAGCTCCTCTGAATATGAAGAGACTTTTGAGATTTTCTTCGTAGAAGATTTGTCGACAACTGCTTTGGTTTGTTGTTGGATTGAATTATTGTTTTGATTAAAAGGGTGTTGAAAGCTGTTTTGGTTTGTTGCTCTTGAAGATGAAGACTTGGAGCCTAATGTTAAGAAAGTCCCGCGTCTTTTGTAAATTTTAAATTTTCTCAAATGTTCTCTCTTAGAACATGGGTCTATTTTTCTTTCAAGTAATAGACAAAAGGTCCAATAATTTGATAAAAAACACACACGTGAATAAAAAAATACATAAAATCGATATTTGAAGTAGATAAATTGCTAAGGATGGATAGTCTAACGATAAATGAGTAACGATAAATATTGTATTTATGACATAACAATTCGATACAATCAAATCAGGGAGTATATGTACAAATGGCTTGATAAATGTCTTTAATAATGAAATTTATTTTCCCATTTTGATGGTCCAACAATAAATCATTAGAATTGAGACTTGGAGTAGTTAGCGAGAGAATGAAGTTGTTAATATCCTGAAAGTTGTAGTGGTTTTGTTGTTAATATCCTGAAAGTTGTAGTGGTTTTGTAGCACTATCTGATCTAATTTGGATAAATTAACACGAACTATCATCTGTAAGTATACGATTTTCATCAAGTAATAATAAATACAACGAATCAATAGTGATCTCAATAGAAATTTTGGTTAATTTAATTTTAATAAAATTAAATAATAATATATATATAAACAAAGAAGTTATTAAACACACATCAACTTTACTACATATGAGCGTTTACACTAAACCAAATTATTCATCTTATATAATTTTTTATTATCATGCTCTCTTAATTTGTCTTATTATTATATACCGATCTCGTTAACTAACTAACTAACTAACGGGTATCTCTAGTTTTCTATCCCTTACAATAGGTAATTAAATCTAAAAAACAAAAATAGTTTAAATATAATGATATTAAACATGTAATTAATCCATTCAATTAATCCAAGGTGTTATTTTGTAAAGTAAGAAGAAATAATATATTTTAGGTGGAGAATACAAAGACATTTAAGTTGTTTTAATTAAGCTTTAAAAACGTTGAGATTTGTTTTAAATGAACTGTTTCTCATTAATGTTTTCTCATAGAAAATTTATAGACTAAAACTTAGTTTAATGGGTTTGAGGGACCAAACCAATTCCATAGATCGAGTCCAAATTTCAAAAAATCCATCTAACCCATAAATAATAATACAATAAAATATAAATAAATTATTACAACAAAATAATAAAAGCAAATAACCAAAAATAAATATTGGTCTTTAATATGTTTTCTCTTTTGAATATTTTTGAGTTTACCAGAAAGCTCCCTTAGTTCTCTCAAAGATATTTGAGAGGGCTAACAAACAAATTCTTCGAATAAAGATTCACCATTTCTCCTAACAGAACCCTTATGGGTTTTGTTTTAACCTTTCTTAGAGAAACAAATTAGTTTAATCTGAAGGCCTTATTGAGAAACATTGGTGGTGTCATTTCATAATCATTAACCAGAGATATTGTGAGAACCGTGTCATCACCCTATTGGACCGACAACCTCGTTCTGCCATGGGTAAAATGTGCCTATCATTTAAAACATTTTCACTTTCCTAGAGTTTATAGGCGTTGATGGCTCTTTCACTTCACTACAATCAGAATGGATGGTCTTTTACCATCAATTATATAGAAACTCCTTTCTTACTTTTCAAGCATAATAACTTTTAGAGAGAAACAATTCACTTGTAACGAGAAAAGGTGTGCCTCACCAGTTTCATCTAGTTAATCTTCAGTTATATTTACTTTCTTCCACCACTCTCACCACCGCGAATTCCATCTCTAGTGATATTTGGGTGTTTGTATGTTCACTGCCAAAAATGCTTTAACAAAAAAGGGTTGGCTGAATTTGTTTAAGTTAGACCAAGAGAAAAAGAGAGCTAGGGTTGCTGCTGGATTACTCGTCTCCGAAGGCACAATCATTGTTACTCAGAAAATCGACTTCGAAGGAGTTTTCCCATACAACAAACGTAAAATCCCATCAGAGCCTTCTTATTTGGCTCAATCATTTACTTTTAAGAGTCGTTCATCTAGGCCATCAAAGTCTTAATAAGTTACTAGTCGCAGACATCCTTCGACTTTTATAATAGTGTGATCTTATACAGAAGAGAACTTGCCTCTGATCTTGATCAGACGAGCTAAAGATCATACAAACCCCTCATTCGGGGACCAGGAAGCCATTCAACAAAGTCAGTCTTCTAGAAATTCTCCCTCACAACAACCAAATATGGAGGTATATCCCCCTCAACAAGCTGATTCTTATGAGTCTAATCTGAGTCTATCCTAACAATCGAACACAGAGAAGAATAAAATTTCTTAACAGATAGATCCCTCTGGATTGAAGACGAGGGAGTTGGAGGATAATATTGAGAATTTGAATGAGGAATCTCCGTTGGAGACGTCTGGTGAGTCCGGGAAGCACATCAAGACTTCAAAGTTGGCTAGGAGGAGAACTTAGAAGGGAAAAATTAGTAAAGGTGGAAAAACTAAAGTCATTGAGACAGAAGCTAAAGCACTTTCTTCATCGTTTGTCGGACGCATAAGCCCTATTTGTTTTATAATTGTTAGCTCTAAATACATCTTGGCCCTTGACTGAATATCCTATAATTATTTTTCAGAGTAGTGAGCTAGACGCAATTAAAAAAATGGGGCTTCCAAGAAGATGTGACAGTTAAAAAACCCAAAAAGGCGAGACCCTAATGAATTATGGTTTGAAAGGACTAGTTGTCTACATGGATGTGCTAAGCTAAAGCCTTCATTTTTTTGGATTTGAACATTGATCATTACTTCAACTTGGTGGCAATATGTCTAAGAAAAGCTAGTCCAAATACTTGATTTACCCTGATTTCATGTATAATAACATCTACGTTATCAAAAATTTGGATGTTCATGGAGTAATTTACGGTTATCGTTGGCATGTCCTGAAATTTCATAATCCGCTCTACTTTTACAATATGTGTGAGGCGTACAAAGCCGCGGCTGATTTATTAGAGGAAAGATATGGAAGACACAATTTCTCTTTATTAGTGGTTGTTTGGAGAATCAGAAGAAAATCTCCTCCAATGCTAATCCAAACCGAGTCACCTGATGTTGGAAAAACACATGTAATTCATCAAGCTTATACCATTGCTTACTTTTTTTTATTATGCATAACTTACCCTTCGTTTTTATTTTAAAGCGATATAAAAATCCCCTATGTATCATCTGCAAGATGCCAATGTTACTTTTTAAAAATTGCATGAATAGGTCGGGAAAAATTGGTCTAATAGTTTCCACCAATGCTTTACGCCCAACAATTTGGTTCGAAGCCACCCATGGAGGACCAGCTCCTAACGGGATCTATCGTAAGAGTAACTGGCCACTCTTCCGAGAGCATCAACTATCTTGAAGAGAATCAAAGTTTCATATAGAAATGTAGTTTTTCAAACGAATACTAGAGCCCCCAGCCATCAGGCCAAAAGAGGAAATAAAAACAAACAAAACTCAAAGACGGCTATAGTTGGAGTAGAATTACAGCTTGATGAGTCTTTACCAACCACAATTGATGAGTCCCTGTTTTCGGCAGTCACTGCTAATATCGAAGAGGGTGATGCAGTCGTGGAGCTTCCTGTGTCAAAGAAAAAAAATATACAAGAGAAGCAAACATAAAAATGATAAGAGATAAATCATCCGTCGGTTGGATATCGTTCCTCCTACAATCCCATCGATTGATCCTCCAGCCATTCAAGTATCTGATATTTTTTATTTATTACTCCCAACAGTCGAGAGACATATGGAGAAGACAATACAATAGAGCTTATGGATGTGATCTACTTAGATGATTTTGAAAAAATATTTCCTCAAATCTATTGATAAATACACAAATATGGTTTATGATAGTGTTCTTTTCGAGCTATTGAAGAAAAATGATCCATTAGGGTATTCGGTGTTACACTTTGTAACCCTCCGTTGATTTGGAGAGAGAGATGAAGGCCCATAGAGAAACCATTGCTTCTCTTCAATAGGAAAACAAAAAAGAGAAGGTGTACATCGAAGATGAAAAAACACGTACTCATGGACTAGTAGACGAAGTCAAAATGATGAAGGATGCATAGGTAAATGCTACTTACGAAGGGTTATAATCATCCAGTTTTAGAGAGATTACATCACTGAAAATCAGCAGGCTATTGATAAAATTACCCTGATATGGTCTTGATTTTTTCCAATGCATTCCATACGTTAGTCATTGGGTATTTGTGGGAGCATGTTCTAGAAAGGTTGTGGCCCAATGATATGTTCATAGCTGATCAGTTGGGTATATCTATGGATTTATTTGGTGATGGCTCAAAGGAAAGTGATGTAGAGAACTTTGAAAGTGGGATTTCAATAGAAGAAAATATCGATGGGGACGAGCCTAAAGGCCAATAAACTTTGTGTTAGTGTTTTAATACCTTAACTCATGTAAGAAAATTTTCATCTTGCTTGGATTGCAGTAAGTCCTTAGTTTGTTTGAGGAATTTTGTAATACATAGTCAGACTTTTTTAAAGTGCTTAACGTAGTTTAAGGTATTTTGTACCCTCGTCGGTTAATAAAAGTTACTATTCATTTCCTTCATTTTCCACGTATTTCAAATATTCTAAGGTACTCCATTTTAATGTATATAATATAAACACTTTAATCATTCGAAGGTAATCCATTCATAAACATATAAAACAATAAATTTAACCATTCAAAGGTAATATATTCAGAGTAATATAAAAACACTAAAATCATTAGAAAGTAATCCATTCGAAGACATATAAAAAAAATACTTTAACCATTAGAAGGTAATCCATTCAAAATCATATAAAACAAATACTTTAACCATTCAATGATTTAAAGAATTAACATAATTTAGACTCATTTTTTCACATATCATATTTTTTTTACCACGATCCGGATCAATATCCAAATACTCTTAATCTTTGTCAAACTTGTTATACTATTTGGTAGTCACCATCGTATTTTCTTGTTTGGGTGCCACTCTTATAGCTTATATTCCAATATTAGATTTCCCTCCTTGAGCCCCACTCGTGTTTGGCGTTAATCTGTTTCCCACTTGTACTTTGGCAAAAGTGGTCAAATTTCCATTTTCAATTAGACTTTGGTTCTCTTGTTTTAAAGAAATGAAATTCTTAGTGTCATGCCCCATATATTTATGATACTTACATAACCTAGTATTTCAATTTTCTCTAGGATTTTTAATAGGTGGTTCTCTTTGAAATTTTACAAACGTCTTCGTTTTATTGTAAATAATTGCAATATTTTCAGTTAACTCTGGAAAATTATCAGGGTGAACCCATTAATTTCCTTTCGATCTATATTGATGCCCTTGAGGATGCTCGTTAGCCCTAGATTGATGGGTATTTTTCCTAGAATCCTTTAGATGATAATTTGTTGTACTTAGTTGTTGATAGAATGATAAGTTGCTCATATACTGATTGGGTAGCTTCAATATTTTCATTTCTTCCACTATGATTTGTTTCACAACTTGGTAATCCGTTCGAAGGTATATAAAACAAATACTTTAACCATAGAAAGATAATCCATTCAAAGGCATATAGAATAAATACTTAAACCATTCAAAGGTAATCCATTTGAAGGCATATAGAATAAATACTTTAACCATTCAAAGGTAATCCATTCGAAGACATATAATATAAATACATTAACCATTTGAAGACATATAAAACAAACACTTTAACCATTCGAAGGTAATCCATTCAAAGATATATAAAACCAAAATTTTAAACATTCGAAGGTATTTCATTGGAAGGAATATAAAACAAACACTTTAACCATTCGAAGGTAAACCAATCGATAGAATATAAAAAAAATCTAAGTACGCACATAAGAATAGTTTAAGGCAGATACGATAGATTAAAAATGATTCGAATACCTCATTAAAACCTTCCAGAGCCATCGGTGTAGAAAATAGTGTGTCCCCAAATATTTACTTTCATATAAAAACAATATAAACAATATAAACATACTTGAAACTATTCAAGATAAAGCCTTAAGTGTTCAACATTCCATGGGTGCCTTAGAAAGTTGCCTTCTTGATCAATTAGTCGATAGGTTCCAGGATTGACCCTTTTATTCACAGTATATGGCCCTTCCCAATTTGGTACTAGCTTTCTAAGGTTTTTGTCCTTGGTTTGTCAAAATACCTTTCTTAATACCTTATCCCCTACCTCGAACTCTCTTATTCAAAATTTAGATACATATATGATTCTTATTAAACCTTGATAATGAACAGTTCTTAAGTGAGCTTTGATTCTTTTTTCTATAACAAAATCTATTTCAACTCATATACGTTTGTCATTATCTTCTTCAGAGTAGTTTTAAATTTAGATAATGGGAGGGTGGATTCAATTGGTGTTACTGCATCCATCCTATAGACCCAAGAAAAATGAGATTCTTGAGTGATAGTTCAAGGGATAGTTCGGTAAGCGCATAATACATTTTGTAAGTAGTTTGGCCATTTGTCAGTCGTTCTCTTTAAAACAAATTTGGACCCACGAGATTAGTTTTATTAATAACCTCTATTTTCCCATTATCTTAAGGGTGAAAAAGGGAAGAAAAACAATGTCGAATTCCTTTGGTATTAAAAAATAATTCCATGTCTATATTTTCAAACCTATGACCATTATATATTGTAATGCTTCTAAAGATCCCAAATTTATAATATAAATTAGAGATGATAAACTTGATAACTGGTTTTGAAGTAGTTCTATAGAGGTGTGCAGCTTCCACCCATTTAGAAATATAATCCACTACTAATATGTTAGTTTAATAACCTATGGATTCCATTTGGTAGGGTCCCACTGATCAAGCCCCCATATCAAATCGTATCGCTTTAGATATTGATTCCATTAGGACTGCGAAACATGTATTACATTCTAAATCTTTGGCATAGATCACATCTTTTAACTAATTCTTTAGCATGTGCCATGGTGGAATACCAATAATATTCTACTAATAAAACTCTTCTTGTTAAAGTTTTAGCTGCAGTGGGCAAAGCCCTCTCCGACATGCAATATGGATAAAATTACATGGGACTCATCATACCCAAGGAATCGCAATAGAGGCATGCTAAAGGATTTGTTATATTGGGAATCCTTTAAAACTAAAAATCCATGTGATATATACTTTACCTTTTAAGCTAATAATTTATCAATGGGAAAACTTCCCTTTTATAATAAGTTATTTGATCTCATTCCTCCAATCCTAGTTCGTTATTGTGGATGCTTGGAAATTTTCCTTAGTACTCGTCCCCACTTCAAGGCATGTTACTATGGAAGGACACTATTATATTAGAATCCAGGAATACGCTATAGATTAGACAATATTAGCTAAATAATCAACCATCATATTTTAGATCCTTGCTACATGTTCACATTTCACACACTTGAAGAAGGCCGCTATTTCCCTCAAGCCTTACAGATATTTAACCAGCTTCTATTTTCTCGCTTTGGATTGACCCTAAGCTTGTACACGATACTGGATATTCTTTTTTTTCACAAATACTGGATTAGTAGTCCACGATAGGTAATTAAATTCTCGAAAATATGCCCTAGTTTTTGTCACCATATCTACCTCTTTACCAATATCTTTGGATTTTTCAATATAAAAAACTCTTCGTATCTGTATGACAAGGCCCACATCAGATTGTACAACGAGTTTATGATAAATAATGCTTTCTAGTAAACCCGATAGATCATGGTTACACCAAGAAAATATATGCAGTTCTTGGACAAGAATGATAACAATTTTTCCTTTAGCTATGATAGAAACTTAGCTATAATCCTAACACATTTCCTGTGAGGAATATTGTGTAAATCAACCTCTTCAACTGGATAACCGCACTAGGAGTCTCTCTTGGATCATCTATTTTTCTTGAATTCGAAGAGGACTATAGTAATTGATATTCCTTCTTAGCTGCCATATTCCCCATAATCTCCACCGTGTATTTAAGCATTTGTAAAATTTTGACGAAACATCATGCATCATTGGTAGCCAAGATCTACCAAAGATGACGTTGTAAGAAGTTAGATAATCAACCACTACAAAAATTACTCTCACAATCTTTTTAAACGTTCATTTTCCAATGCCATTTTCTCATTCGAACTCTCCAACCATATTAGCAAAACTTCCTATAAATCCCACTATAGTTCTATTTGATAGGAGAATAACAAGCGAGTTTTTCATCAACTTGTAAGTAGATAAAAATATAATATACGTAGAGAGAAGACTTAAGAGGATGTGGATTTTCATCAACTTCAGAATTCGAAATGGATAAAAACATATCAACTTGTAAGTGGATTTTCATCAACTTTATAATGCTTCACATTTTTATTCCTGACTTATAGCTCTAATCACCAAACATCCTCATGTGGCCCAACAACGTATCTCAAATCATCCTCATAGAACACAATCTCAAATCATCCTCATCGAACAAAATGAATGGGGGTGGATTCTGATATGAATGAGTATATATTTTTCCTCTAACTATGTTTCCAAGCTAACTACATGTCATTTTGTAGAGAAACTCGAGGGAATTGTCACGATATTTATCCCGGAAATGGTCAATGATTTAAAGAATTAACATAATTTAGACTCCTTTTTTCACATATCATATTTTTTTACCACGATCCGGATCAATATCCAAATACTCTTAATCTTTGTCAAACTTGTTAGACTGTTTGGTAGTCACCATCGTATTTTCTCGTTTGGGTGCCACTCTTATAGCTTATATTCCAACATTAGATTTCCCTCCTTGAGCCACACTCGTGTTTGGCGTTAATCTGTTTCCCACTTGTGCTTTGGCAAAAGTGGTCAAATTTCCATTTTCAATTAGACTTTGGTTCTCTTGTTTTAAAGAAATGCAATTCTTAGTGTCATGCCCCATATATTTATGATACTTACATAACCTAGTATTTCAATTTTCTCTAGGATTTTAAATAGGTGGTTCTCTTTGAAATTTTACAAACGTCTTCGTTTTATTTTAAATAATTGCAATATTTTCAGTTAACTCTGGAAAATTATCAGGGTGAACCCATTAATTTCCTTTGGATCTATATTGCTGCCCTTGGGGATGCTGGTTAGCCCTAGACTGATGGGTATTTTTCCCAGACTCCTTTAGATGATAATTTGTTGTACTTAGTTGTTGACAGAATGATAAGTTGCTCATATACTGATTGGGTAGCTTCAATATTTTCGTTTCTTCCACTATGATTTGTCTAACAACTTTGTTTAATATACTTCTCCATGGCAAAGATTTTTTTTTTCCGGGTAACAATGTAAGCTAACTCCCCCCGATAAAATCCCATGTTTAAAAGCAGTTATGATTACTTGTTCGAAGCAGTGCGGCAAACGATATTTAATTTCAACAAAGTAATTAATATATTCCTTTAAAGTCTCATCAGTGAACTACTGATAGTGGATTATTATATCTCCATTTCCTGTAGGTTCTTTAATTCTAATAAATTATCTTCGTAAAGCCATCTAAAACATGTCAAAGTTTTTGATCAACCCACGGAGAAGTCGATTATACCATTTTAAGGAACCGTTCTTAATACTTTAAGAAAAATCCATGCACAACAAATTATCATCATATCAAAATTCATCATGGAATTCCTGAACTTCTCAAGGTGATTATTAGGATCTTTGCTTCCATCAAAATTTTCCATCGTGGAGATCTCAAACCGTCTAGGTAAATGATCAGAAAATATTTTGGGAGGAAAAAGGGATTGCCTCTAATTATGCCCTTGACTAAACTGATGATCTTCATTGAAGGTAGAAAATATACTTAGTTTGGATTGGATGGCGAATTAATCATTCACCAAATGATCTACACTACGGTCTCCAAAGCCTTTCATTTTTTGTTGGCATTCTTATTTTTTCTCTTTCTTATTTTGGTGTTTCTTTGTTACAAAATTAATCTTGCTTACTTGACTTGTGATGCCAATCCAAACATTTATTTGATTGACACTTGTCGTAGTGGCTATTTCTCTTCTTATGACTGTGATCACTGCTCGAAGAAGACGAGGATGCTTCGAATTCAGAGGTTGAGTCTTTACTAGATTCCGAAGAGCTAGAACAATCATTGGTTTTAAACCTCATTTTTGAAGCTTATTATATCATTATGATATGGTGGGAAATCATCCTCTTGTCGATCAAATATTTTGCTTTAATTAGAACTTTACCTTGAAGATTTAATTCAACATCTTTGTGAGACCTTAGTTCCTCAATTTCTCTTCATATCTAACCTCACTCCTCTTACATGAGAATCATTTCCTAGTTTCCATCATTGACAAGAGGTGTTTAGAGAGATTCTTTGATCCTGACTCCTTCAGTTTCTAGAGTGAGATCTATCTGCATCTCAAAATTCATGCTCAAGAGGGTTTCAAAAGTGAGCTTCTGTTTGTTAAATTTATGATTTTGTTATCCGAATACATTTAAGTGGTGCTCCCAGTATGATCGCCAATTTAATATGGATAAATATTATTTAAAAAGATATTTTGTAATGTAAAAAAAGAATTAATTTTAGGTTGATAGCAGAAAAATCATTGAGCTGCTTCATTTAATATTTAGAGAGAGATGGTGTGATTTTTCCTTAAATGAACCATCCACCATTAATGCTTTCTCATAAACTATTTATAAGTTATACTTTAGCCTAATGGGAAAAACCAACTCCATGGGCCAATCATAAAGTTCAAAAAGTCCATATGACCCATAAATAATAATAAAAATGAATCTAAATAAATTATTAAAATTAAATAATAAAATTAAATAACCAAAAATAAGAATATTGGTCTTTAGTGTCATGTGCCCTTCAATATTTTTGACCTTATCATTTATAATTCTGAATTGAATATTGAAAAACATAATTTATGAAATGACAGAAACGAGGTGGCAAGAAAACAAAATATTTTAGAACTCTTCTCCTAACAAACATGATAAATTAACAGACCAAAGCATGAGCGTCAACCACTTTCTAGCCTCTCAGACCCAACTAGGCCAATAATGACCTTGAAGTGAAAATATGAGCTTTGTGTTGGCAATATCTCATTTACACTGAGTATAAACACTATCATTGATGATATAATTATTTGATTCAACATATGAATAACAAAAGACATTGACACAAAAGGAGTTCAATCCCAAAATAATAAGCATATATGTAGTAGACAACTTTCTAGGTATGGATAGCCAAAGAATAAATTAGTAACGATAGGTATTGTCTTTATGACATACCAACTCAGTCCACTCGAAAAAAGAAGTAGACATACAAATTCATGGTGAATATACTTGATAATGAAATTTACTTTCCCATTCTGATGGTCCAACAATGGACATCATTAAAATTGAAACTTGGAGTAAGTAGTGAGAACATGAGGTTATTAATATCCTGAATGTTGTGGTGGTTTCTAGCACTATGTGAACTAATTTGGACATGGCAAGAGACTGACATCAATAATAATGTTGGAAATCTCGAGATTGTTCAAGTCTAGATTCACGAATAATACTATACCCATAGTGGTTTACCATAGAGGTAAGGTGATATGATAGATCGCAAGTGTACGATTATAGTCAAATAATAGTCTATTCAACAAATCAATTGGTGATCCGAAGATCAAATTTGGTTAATTTAATTTTAAGAAAATAAAAGAGTAAACTTCAGCATGAAACGATTTTTGTGTAAATCAATATTTAAACAATTTCAAAGTTATTAAACATGCATCAATTTTATTGCATATAAGTGTTTAAAATTAAATCTAATTATTCATCTTGTATATTTCTTTATCATCAGGTTCTCTTAATTTGTCTTCTTATTATCTCTCGATCTCAAATAACTAACCCACTGGTTGTATATTTAGTCTTCTATCTCCTACCATTAAATAATAAAATCTAAGAAAAGTATTTGTTATAAAAAGGTTCAAATCTTGTGATAAAATTGTAGAAGAAAATAATATTGAAGGCCATAAACCAAAGTCCACTCTCCACATTCTTCCACAACAACATCAAAGTCCGAAGAGCTCGAAACAAAATTCTCTCTGTTGTAAACCATGATAGCACCACCATCTCTAATTCTAGAGATATCTTCACTTATTTTTTCAAGTACTTTGAAGGTCTCCTTAGTTCCCCCAGCCCTATGATTTACCCATTCCTTGATATGATTAAGGCTCTTATTAAATCCTCAATATCCTTCTCTGACATGTCCAATATGATTAAGCCCATTACGGACGACGAAATAAAGAAAGCCTTATTTGAAATCGACAATGACAAAACCCATGGCCCTGATGGCTTTAATGCCGGTTTCTTCAAAGCGTGTTGGCCCACTATTGGGACCGACATATTCAAGGCAGTCAAGTACTTTTTCCGTATTGGAAAAATGAGCTCGCTCTGGAACAAAACCTTTATCGCCCTTATCTAGAAAACTGACTGCTCCTCCTCATTCTCAAACTTTAGGCTTATTGCCCGTTACAATGTTATTTATAAGATTATCTAAAAAATTCATGCCAATAAAATTAAAACCACCATTCCTTCGCAGATTTATCCCTCCCTGTTAGTTTTTGTGCTTGACCGTTCAATTTCTAATAATATCATTCTCATCGAAGACCTCATACATTATTATCACACCAACCGTAAGGGCCCCAGATGTGCTCTCAATATTGAACTCATGAAGGCTTTCGATAATATGCGTTGGTGTTTAATCCTAGATAGTCTATATGTTATGGATTACCACACCAAGATGATCCATTGGTTCATCCAGTGCATTACCACCTCTTCCTTCACGGTTTGCATCGATGGTACTTCTACCAGCTCATTCCCAGGTATGAAAGGCCTCTGCAAAGATGACCCCCTCTCCCGTATCTTTATATTATTGCCATGCAGGTTCTATCCAACATTATTCAAGAAAAGAGTCAGGATCCACCATTTGACTTCCATTGGAAATACTAGAAGCTCAAGATCATTAACCTCTGCTTTGCGGACGATCTCATGATCTTCCGCCGTACTAATGCATCTTCAATTCATCTCATCAAAGAGGGTCTCAATGAATTTTCTCTCCTCTCCGGCCGCCAACTCAACCCGGAAAAAAGCCAGGTTTACCTCTTGGGGGTTCCTAAGGCTACCAAGATCAACATTTTAGACATTTTACATTTCAAGTAAGGTACATTACTTGTCTAATGCCTTGGTATCCCGTTGATCACCTCTAGGCTCTCTTATAAGGACTACATACCTATTTTCCTCAAAGTTACAAATCGCATCAACTCATGGACCTCCAAGCATATCTCGTACGCTGGCCATCTTCAATTGATCAAATCGGTGCTTTTTGCTAATCAAGTATACTAGTCTTCGATTTTTATCCTCCTTGTAAGAGTCTTAAATATAATCTCACAAATTTTCCGCCGATTCTTATGGTCTTGATCATATATGAAGATTATGGGGGCTAAGATTACGTGGGAAAAGTTCACGTCGCCTGTGGACGAAGACGTCCATGGGATTCCCAATCTCAAAATTTGAAATCAGGTGGCTGTCCTAAATTTGTTTTTGGTCCATCATGACTAGATATCAAAACTCTATCTGGACTAAATGGACTCTCGCTGAAAAGATAAAGGACAAATGAGAATATGGACCTTTCTCATTCCCTTCTCTCCTAGATGGGAATGTAGAAAAATCCTCAAGCTTCGCAGCCAAACTGTGGATTTTTATAAAGTAATGGTAGGAAATAGCTCATCCACTTCCATCTGGCTGTTCCCAACATCCTTTGTGGCCGTCCAGCCCTAACATCATTAATTTGGCTCGTATGCAAAAATATTGTGTGTTTCAGATTTACAGAAAAATGGGCGGTGGATTTGGCCACCCCATGCCAGGGCTGGTCGTAAACGTTTTCCACCCCACCTTGCAGACATTAAAGATATTATAAATAATCTCCCCTCGTTTTTCGATACGAACTATACATTTCTTTGCATCTTTAATCACTCACATCCTTTCTATACTATTGTCAGCACCTAGGAAGCTCTTCGTCACTCGAAAACAAGGTTGCATGGACATCTCTTGTCTGGAATAAATAAAGACACTCTTTCATCACCTAGATGGCTATTCACAATAAACTTATCAGTTGTGATAAGCTTATTAGTTGGGGCCAGGACTCTTCACCGGATTGTGTCATCTGTTAAAACAACCAGGAGAATTTGGAAAACATACTTGTCAATTCTTCCTTCTCCTCCTCCATTTGGGAGGATATTACCAAAAAATTAAATATCATTTCATCCCTCTTCTCTTGGGCTGTATGGCTTGCCGAAACAAGCTTCTGCCCCCTCCTCCGCTAGTTCCGGTCATCTCTGGCGTTCAGCCTTTTGCTCGGTTGTCTACTATATATGGATCAAAATAAACTCAAGAATTTTCAAGAACACTCAATCCCTTAGCCCTACTATTACCTACCATTTCTTCTCCGACCATCGATATTGTTTATTTGGCTCCAAGTTTACTTGGTCCATTTAATTTAGCCTCCTTACTTGTAATTTCGTATTTCCTTTGTAATATATTCTGAGTTCATGTACTTTGTTTCAGAGGTTTAAGCCTATCATGTTTTCAGATTTCTCTAACAAGATTTTACCAATTAAATATTTTTTCATATATATATATATATATATATATATATATATATTTACAATTTTTATACAATTGTGTTCTCTAATAGACCATGATCATGGTATCTGTACTATTCGTTCAACGTACGGTATTGCTACTATCTAATAAATAAATTATACCTGGTCTCAACCTAATCTTAAAACACTAAATTCAAACCCAAATAAATTATGAGGTTAAGTTTAATAACAATACTAAAAAAATATACAATTACATTAAAATGATAAAAAAATATTAGTTCACATAAAAACAATTAATTGTTCAAAAACCCAAAATATTTAGAGATTATCCACTCCCACCATTAATATATATATATATATATATATAATAAATAAGAATAAATTATAAAAAAAATTATGTCTCGGATATAGGTTTTGAGGTTTTTCTGTTTCAGCAAAAGGTTTAGAAACCTATACGTATGTAAAAGCGGTATAAAAGAAAGTATTTTTTTTACTGTATTCGTTATTTTTAATAGGGTGAAGCTAATTTCTCCATCAATTTTTTTTTATTTCTCCCATAAATAAAAAGAAACTCCACTTTGTTATTTCCTCCATAAAGGAAATAACACATTTACCCTTTTCTTTATTTTTATCTCAAAACACATTCATTCTCCAGCAACTCCATCGATTTCTACCACTATCTCAACTATCTCCATCATTTTAACTTATGCACACCCAACTTATCCTATTAGATTCTCACATTAACCCCCTTCCCCCCATACATCCTGACCCTAGCCTTGCCACTATAAAGACGGTCTCCTCTTTAGATCTCTCTTCTAATCTTGAAAAACAACAAACCATAGCCAACAACTCGATTTCTCTTTTAATCTTGAAAAAAAACGGTAGTCTCTCTCGAATTCTTCTAAAGTAGAAATCATTCGTTATTTTAAAAAACAACATCACTCAAAAAATGCAGCATTGTTTATTAAAACAGATGAAATGCACCTAATTCCGAGACATCTCAGAATTAGGTACGTTTTGTTTTTAAAAAAACCGCAAATTATTTTTTATAAAAAAAATACACCTCATTCCGAGATGCTATCTCAGAATCAAGTGTTTTTTTCTTGAAAAAAAAGCACCTAATTCCTAGATGTTGTCTCGAAATTAGTTGTTTTCCGCTAGAACCTGCACAAATTGAGATTTTCAAAAATATGTTTTTTTAATAGAGATTTTCAAATGACATGAATGTAAAACTAAAAAACTAGATTAAATTATTTTGTTGGTTGATTGAGTGATGTTCTCCGGTCTTAAATCTTTAGTTTGAATGTCTCCCTCTTCCATGAGTAATCTTTAAGAAATTTGAAGTTTTTTTTGTTTTTAGGGTTTAATTTTAGAAGCTAAATCATATATGTTGGATTTAATTGGGTTAAATCATGTGTTTGTTGATATAAGGGTTTTATAATGGTTAATGGCATCAAGTTATAAATTAAAAGGTAAAATGAGGACAAGATAGTAAAAACAAGTGATAAATCTATTTTTGATTTTGAAATATTGAGGAAATAAAAAATTAGATGGAGGAAATAGCGTCGCCCTTTTTAGTATCCACTTTTTATAACAAAGAATTATATTTGTTTTCTATAAATAATGAGTTTTTAAATAAATTTACATCTTTATACATTTAAATAAATTGAGTTGAGATATTTTGTTTAATATTTTTATATTTTATTCTTGTTGTTTCAATACTTATTTGTTTCATTTATTCAAGTTTTATTTATTTATTTTCAATTTTGTATTTTTAGGTAATTATTTTTGTATTTTTGTTATTTTATTCAATAAATCTCTCAATTACGTATTATATATATATATATATAATGAGAGTATTTTATTTTTTTTATAAATTTAACTACATAATAAATTATTAAATTAGTTTAGATTATATATAAGTCAAAGATAAATATCCATTGATCAAAGAGAACAACCACATGTTATACCAGAAAGAGGTAGACACATCATTATCAATTGTCATCCTGTAATTGTTTTAAGCTAACGGTATAAGTTGGAGATTTTTTCTTCAAGTACAAGAGGGGGAGAAACTGAGGTTTAAATTCTTTTATTTTTTATTTTTTGTGTTTTCAAGTCACTATTGATGAGGGAAAGATTTATTCGATTCGCAAGTCAGGCTTTTGGAATATTTAACCAATATGTACTTTGTAATAAGAAGTAAATATGTTTTTACTTAGTAAGTTTGTGGGATGAATTAGCCTCTAATGGACCAATTGTCTAAGTCCAATGGCTCAATAGGCCAAAAGGCCCACAAAAATTGCTATATAAGCTAACTGATCTTTTCTTAAAAGGGGGAGAAAACATTTTTGCTAGGGTTTTAGTGAGGTGTATTTTCTTGTGGATCTTTCTAACTTTTCCATTCTTTATATTTTTCAATTATCTTTCCGTTCTTGATATTTTTCATTATCAAATGGCGCCGGGAAGATGGCCGGTACCCGGATAACATATCCAAAACCGTTACGAGCATATAGAATAGGCTATTCTGCATCGAAACCTTAACGTTTTTATCAATCGAATCCTAAAGGATTACCCTCTGACTCACTGCTATGTACTGAAACTCGCCTTCGAGAGAGCCAAATCTTATACGAAAACGAAATCTGAGAAAAATCCTGTTGGTAATGGAGACCAGAAGAGTAGTGCCCCAGTTTCCGTTTCATTCTCGTCGTCGAGAGATGGTGGGTATGAAGCTAATATGGAAGTGAAGGTTCCTCTTGTTATTGAAAGAGAGAGTGAAAGCAGTACAGTATTAAAGAAAAGAACAAATTCAATCTTTTGGATGATCTGCAAATACCAAAAGTGACGCCCGTAGCCTCATAATATGGATAAATGAAATTCGATGAGAATTTATAGAAGAAGATCTTACCGTAGCTAGAACCAATGTCCCCCTCTAGTAGCTGAAGGGGGAGCTCCATCGGCCTCCTCGCCATGGCCATCGCCAACCACCACAACCTTTCCCCAATCAGAGATGAATCAGCCATAATAGTTTTGGGTACAAATTTTGAAGCGGCTTCCACTCGGCTTCGCCGTCGAATCACCACGAACAAAGCTAAGTTTTCTAATTAGACATTTTTCACTAGTGTACTCTAAAATCTAGATATACACTATCTTTGTCGTGATCCTTTCTGCCAATCTGTCCTCTCAGTTGTTAATTACAGTGTGTTTGCTACATTCCACAACTGTTCCACTCTTTGTAGATATATATCTTACTATGTACCTTCAGTATGTCCTTTGTGTACACTGTATGTTAACCATGCATCGCATGTTGCCTTTGCATGGATGATACTAGTCTAATAGTGTTATATACAACATTCATAGACAGTGTTTAATACTCACAGTTTGTATGTTACTATTGTACGATTGTATGTGTTTTGTCTATTTCTGTTAGCTTTATATATGTTGTCTTGTATTCTGTGTGTTTCACTTGTGAATATTATGCTAGATGTGTGGTTTAATAGATTGTGTATGTCTATGAACGCTAGCATCTGCTAATAGTTGTAGTCTGTGTACACTATGTTTATCACACGTATATCTATTGTGTCGTGTTATATGATTATGTATTAATTCACATGTCTGTGTGTGCTGTATTGTGTACATGAGCCTGTTTTATTCCCATGTGTGTATATATCATGTTTTATTCACTGTTGCTGATATGTATAGGTTTTGTACGTGTTTGTTGCATTTGTATGTTTGTTGTATTGTAATTGTTATAATATGTTTTGCGTTTGTCCGAGATAATGTGTATGTTAATATCTATGTTGCACACACATTTTAGTCTTTTACATGACAGACACAAAATACGCACAACATTGTTTGGGTCCAGAGATAAGTTCCAGAGAAACAAGAGAGGCTGGAAGAAGCGCACGACAAGGTTAATACCCATCCATACAACCAAATCTGAGCAAGGAAGAGGAAGAGAGCTTAAGTTTACAAGTGGTTCAACCCAAAGACTGGATATTTCCCATTTTTCAATACATCTCTGATGGGATTTTGCCTCCAGAGAAGGCTATGGCAAGGAAAATGAAACACAAGGCTCGCGGTTTCTTAATCATAAGAGAGGTTCTTTTTAAAAAGTCGTTTAGTAGACCTATCCTACGTTGCTTGGGGGCTGAAGAGTCCCAAGTTGTCTTATCCGAACTACACGATGGAGAGGGATCAACACAATGTGGTTATATAGCTCTAACCCTGAGGGTTTTGTTGGTCGGATACTATTGGCCATCCATAATGGCAGATGCCAAGGAGTTGGTGAAGAAATATGACCCATGCCAAATATATGGTAATGAAATTCATGTCCCAGCTGTTCCTATGGAATCGATTTATGAGCCAGTGCCTTTTGCTCGTTGGGGACTGGATTTAGTTGGGCCTCTACCAATGGCATCCAGAAGGTGCAGGACTATTACTGTAGCCATTAATTATTTCTCAAAGTGGATAAAAACAGCCACACTAGCAGGAACTACTTCAAAAGCTATTATAAAATTTATCTTGTCTAACATTTGTTCCAGATTTGGGGTTCCACAAAAGATAACCACAGATAATGGGCCACAATTTGATAACAATGATATGGAGAATTTATGTGCCTCCAGGGGCATTTAACATTTCTTCTCTTCTCATTTCCACCCACAAGCAAATGGTCAAGTTGAAATGGCAAACAGGACCATTCTATCTGGTCTGAAAAAGAATTCAGAAGGGGTTGCAGGGAAGTGGCCAAGCTATTTGCAAGAAGTATTGTGGGCATACCGGACTATACCTGGAGCTGCTACACATGAATCTCATTTTTCCTTGGTGTATGGGATGGATGCAATTACTCCTATAGACGCAACTCTACCATCATACAGAGTCCACAATTATTCCAAACAGGCCAATGAATTGGCAATTAGAAGTCAGTTGGACTTAATAGAGGAAAATATAGTTAAGGCTCATCTTAAAACCACCCATTACCAAGGCTTGATGAGAAGTATATTCGCTTCCAAAATTAAGAGAAGGGATTTTCAGTGAGGGGATAAAGTATTAAGAAAGGTTTTCTTGCATACTAAAGAAAAACAATTTGGAAAATTAGCTCCGAACTGGGAAGGCCCTTATGAGGTCTCCGAAAAACTTAAGCCTGGGACATATAGGCTTCAAGACAAAGATGGAAGAATCCTAAAGCACCCGTGGAATATTGAGCACCTCCGGTTATATTTAGAATGAAAGTTGTGTAAATATTTACTTGTCTAAAGTATATGTAAATATTAGAGGGCATACTCTTTCCTACCCTGGTGGCGCGTGAGGTTTTAATGATGTGTCTAGTTTTTTCAATGAAATATGACGACTTCTTAAAATATTTGGAGTGATTTGATTACAATTCCTTTGAAGTCTTAAATTTTACTAATGATCTTTGACAGATCAAATTAATTTGGTTGAATGATTACCATTAAACACATGTCATCAGAGATTTTAAACCCTCTCATCTTAAATATTTGTAAAATAAATAAGGGCTCTTTAAATATTAGCCATTAAAAATTGAAAGCAAGTATGAAACAGAGCAAAAATTGAGTAAGATAAACCTGTCCGGCTAAAAACCGGATGATAACACAAAATATGCCTTGGACATCCAACGACTTTAGGTTTTGAGAAAGACTTAACCAGACTCAAATCGGACAAGATTAAAAGCCTTGGCCATCCAAGGACTTTAACGGTTCACAAAATAAAGAAATAAAAAAAAGATAGTTAAAAACCTGAGGGCTTATTCCCTTCGGATGTTCCTGCGTCATCTCCTTTCTCAGGGCCTTTGAGTGCAGCACTTGAACTCTTCCCGGTTCCTTCTTCTTCATCGGTGGTAGAATCGATTCCACTAGAGTAGTTATTTTTTACACCATCTGCCAATGTATGGAACGGGATGTCATCATACTCCACATATTCCCAAAAGGGACCAAGAGCCTCCTCAGAAAATTCTCATGAAAGAGCAGTACCATGTTAGACTTCACTTCATCATACCTCTTCTCTAATGAATCTATCACCTTGTTGGTGTACTTGTCTATGCTGGCCTGAATTCTCTTTTCTTGCTCCTTCTCCAAGTCTTCTTTCTCCTTGGTTGCCATGGACACAGCCTCTTCAAGGGAAGTCTTTTCACCGGACATGGTCTGAATGACACCATCTTTGGTCTTCACATCTTTCGTTAAGGTGGAAAGGTCTTTCTCCAAACTGGGGCACTTAGTTTGGAGCTTTGTGTTAGCTTTCTCCGAAGTGGTCAGTTTAGTTGACAGATCTTCCTTATCCTTTCTTAACTCTTCAATCCTCTTCTTCAATGCCTCAATGCTCTGGTTAGCATTGAGGAGGTTAGTTAACAGAGACTCCTTCTCGGTGTTGAGGGTATTGATCAGGGTGGACTGGCTTTTCACTTGCATTTCCAAGTTAAGTACTGGTTGAATATAACCCAGCATAGAATGAGCAACCACATCGTTCTCCCCAGAGACAGTATAGGACTTACCATTTTAAATCACCATATAAGAAGAGTTTGAGGAACGGTAGGGGCCGACGAAGTCATCTTTTTAAGAATCATTGAAATAAAGATCAATGTCTTGAAGGGAACTGATGTATACTCCGTCAATCTCCCATACGGTACCTTCTCCGGAGGGAAGTCCGTCGGAATCATTTCTGCTAAGGTGGGACCAGTTGGGTTTGGTAGAGGCTCGGAATGGCAAAGGATCACTTCTTCCCCTAGGGTGACCTTTTTCTTCTTAACAATCCTCTCTTCACTGCTTGCTCCCCTCTTTCGGTCCTTTTTAGGAGGCCTTGGTGGATTCTCCGATTCACTTGCCTTCTTAACCATCTCATCTTCAACTACCTTGAGCAAGGTAGCATCGATCCCTCCTGGGTTCCCCGGACCGGTATTTTCTACATCAACCTGAACTGCCTCTACTGCAGCCTTCTTGTTTTTTCCTTTTCCATTCATCTTGCTAGGGTCTTTAGCTCTGGAGGGCAAGGCCAGTTTGCCATCTTTTTGCTCCCTTCGCGTAAATATGACAGCTGGGGGAGGTGGTGTGGTCAACTCTTCCCATGTGAGATCTTTTCAGCCTGTGGTATTCCACAGATGAGATCTCACCAGATTGCTAGAGGTAAAACAGTTGTGGAAAGCATTCTCCCAACGTTCTGTAGCCCACGCACTCAGCTTGGCACATGTGGGCTGCCCCTCCTCCAGATAATCGGTTTACTCCTTCGGTAATGCTAACAAGAAAAAAGAGTGAGTGATTCAGAAGTGAAATATTTATAAAAATAAGAAGGAGAAAATCAAAATCAAAATTAGAAACTTACTTGTACTCTTCCACCTACTGGTGAGCATGCTAGGGTTATTCTTAGCTTTGATGTTTCTCCGATTCTCCCATGACCCACTGATGAATAAGAACTGAGTTTTCCAGCTCTTCTCCGACTCTAGCAAGTCATCTACCACTTTGAAATTGTCTCCCATGTTGTGGTGGTAAAATGGGATGTGATAATTCTTGCACAGGCTTGCCACAACGACGAATTGTTCCATGGGGAATGGGATGCCGGTCAGCCTCGATGCCATTATGCAGGCAAGGAGGGAGTGCCAAGCATTTGGACTCAACTGGCTTGGGCAAAGCTTAATCAGGTGAAAATACCTGACAATCTCTGGTTCTAAGGGAAATTTGAGCCTCTAGTTGAACAACTCGGTGTAGATGACAATTTCATTGAGTTTCTAGTCCATCAGAGTGTCCGATGTCACTGGTATCCTCACCTTCACTGATTCTGGGATCCACCACTTAGTCTGGATCTGGCCCAGCTCGGCGGTATGAGTATAAATGTAGTTGATGTTCTACATGGCCAACAAATACTTCACGTTGACCTTCGGGAAGCAAGGTCCAACCTTTCCCTCCAAGCACTCCGGAAGCTCTGGATGAGCCATTCCAACCTTCTCTTTTCCTTTCTCTTTTCTGTCAGAGGTAGCATCCCCAGTTTTCCCTAAGGCTTCAGTTTCGAAAGAGGCCTCTTCAATACTATCTTCTATCACTTCTTCCATCATTTTGGAAGGTTTATCAGTTGTTGAGGATGGAAGAGTGCCAGCTTTTGGTTCAATGGTATGTCCAGATGGTTGAGCACCAGTTTCTTCTAGAGGTTTGGTGTCCGGTTGGGGCTCAGCTCCGGAGGATTTTGTTTGAGAAGATACTTTGAATGCCTTTGATCTGTAGGGCTTATTTCGAGGGGCTCTTATGAAAATATTTGATTCGGAGGGTTCGTCTTTGGTTGCAGACTTGGAGGCCCCCGGTTTGGAGGACTTTGATTGTGAACCAGTCATTTTGGCTTTCACCAAGCGTGTTGTCCGGCGTGGATTGATTTTCTCTAGGGATTGTTTGATATCAGATCACATGACTATGAGCGGTGAGGGTTTTCTAACGCTTGATATTGCTTTCTCTTGGACAGTAGAGAATTGGGACTCCTGAATGGAGGTGCCTGATGGGACTGGCGAAAGGTTTGGCTTGAATAAACGTTTAGGTTTTTGATTTCTGGTGGAAGACGATCCCTGATCAGCTTCTAGAGATGGTTTATCAAACTTGTTTCCTGGAGAAACTGGAAGACAGCAGCAATGCGCCTCTCTCGTTCACTTTCTTTGCCTTCTCCAATTCAGAAAGATTCAACCAGCCGCCTTTTACAAGAGCGTTTCTAGCTGTGAACATAAAACTACCCAAGAAAGGTTTTGGATGAAAAAGTGAAATCTCTGTACACGATTTTTAGAGTAATGAAGATAGTGAAACAGTGAAAGAAAATGGTTTATATATTAGTAAGGAAAAAAGAAACTGATACCTAGGAGAACACGAAAAGATTCGAGCAATGATTAAAGACGGCGCTGACGTAGGAAATATTAAATGCAGAGCTTACTTTTTAGGCTTAGTGGGAACGTTGTTCTAGGTAAAAATGGATGGTAGATCAAATCAGGATGTGACACGTGCCCCACGATCCAAAGAGAAACTCTTAGAGTTCTGAGAAGAAATCAGTCCGGACAAACCTCGAATCAAACACACGAACGGGCCGGAAAATATCGTTACTGACTAAGTGAGTATTTTAGTCCTGCCAAAGATTTTTAACAAAGCCTAAAAAATGGGCTACTGATGACTTAGGGCGAATCCACCACTGCTCACTGAGAAATCCAGACGAGGGAAATTCAGAAAATAAGTGCATACTGAACTATCCGGATATGACAAAAGTATTAAATAACTAAACACATTTTGACTAAGTTAGGTGCTAATCAGCTTATTAATTAAATGAGTCCTTAAACTTGACCCGAAAGCCCATGGGTCCATATTCAAGGGTATAAATACCCAACTACTTTCATTAATGAGGGTAATGAACATTTAATACAACCAGACAGCTTAAATCTCTCACTACAAAACACCTAAACATTTAATACTCTTAAAAATCTCCAAAACACTTGACAAAATTACCCTCAACTGAAAATAAACCACATCATTGGGTACATACTCAGACTAAATGATGTGCGCCATATTCCTGATCTATATTTGAATTTATTGTCTGTAAATGTACTTGATCAAGAAGGTTTCCGTCACACTTTTGGTGATGGTAAGTGGAAGTTGTCCAAAAGTTCAATGATTATTTCTCAAGGTAATTTGTGTTGCTCTTTGTATAAGACATATTTGGGTATATGTTCTGGTGAGCTGAATGCAGTTGAGGAAAACAATTCTCCTAATTTGTAGCATCAAAGACTATGATACATTAGTGACAATAAGATGACAACCTTGGCAAGTAAGTCACTCATTCCTATTAATAAATCTATTATTATTAAATATGTGACTATTGTTTTGCAAGAAAGCATCATAGAGCTTCGTTTTCTAAAAACTCTACTAAATAACAAGAAAAGCTAGAGTGAGTATACTTTAATGTCCGTGGTCCAATGGAAGTGGACCCTATTGGAGGTAATAACTATTTTGTTACATTTATTGATGATGTTACTCAGAAAACTTGGTTATATATGTTGCAGAGAAAAAACCAAGTATTCGAGATTTTTCAAAAATTTCATGTCAATGTAGAAAGGGAGACATGAAGAAAGTTTAACTGTCTTCGATCTTATAATTGTGGTGAGTATATTTTAAATAATTTTAAAAATTATATCTCACGTTATGGTATTAGACATGAAAGGACAACACCAGGTACACCACAATACAATGGAGTTGCAGAGAGAATGAACCGTACAATTGTAGAGAATGTGAGATGTATGCAAGAAATGTCTAAGCTGCCTAAGATATTTTGGGTTGAAGCAGCTAATTGTGATGTATATTTTATTAATAGAGCTCCATCAACAACTCTTGATTTTATTATTCTTGATAGAGTATGGAAAGGAAAGGATCCTATATATTCACATTTCATAGTTTCTGATACTAGGCATACATGCATGTTCCAAAAGAACAAAGATCCAAACTTTATTAAAAACTAATCCTTGTGTTTTTATTGGATATGGTGATGAAGAGTATGGCTTCAGACTTTATGATCGTGAGAAGAAGAAAGTACTGAGAATTAAAGATGTGGTATTCTTTGAGCACGAGAATGGTGCATATCTTTTGAGTACAAGGTTAACTTCTACTTTTGATGTATCTTTTAATAATACTTGGTGTGTATTCTTTCTTATTGAGGGAAATTTTGTAAAGTGTTTTAGGAATTTAATGTTTAAGGTGAAATGTAGAGAGATAATTAAGGTGTGTGCTTGTATTAAATTCTGATCACCCTCATTAATGAAAATAGTTGGGGTGTTTATACTTAATTAATGACCAATGGGCTTTTCGGGTCAAATCGTGCGCTTGGGTTAGGTTTAAGAACTCATTAGCCCAATACGTAAAATGACCAACACCCAGCTGAGTCATGTTTCACTAACCTTATCATGTTCGATTTCTCAACGTATTGGTTAAGTAGCCCCTTTAGGTATTGCAAATAATGTTTGGAGGAGCTAACCCGGAAAAATAAGACTCAATGTACATTCAGAATAATCCTCTGATTTGTCTTTGGTATCCGAACTGAAAACATTCACCTTACTGTTAAAACGTCCAAGAGTCATCCTGATCGGATTTCAAAGAGATTGGCTTTACTGTTAAGAATTCCAAAAGCCATTTTTCGACGTGGGACACGTGTCAAGTCGTGGTTCGATCTCTTAGTCATTTTTACTCCTAGAGTCTTGTACGTACTTGGCTAAAAAGTTACTTAGGGTGAAACCCCCCATACCTCATAGCCCATAATCACCATTTTGATCGGTTTATCTTCTCCTATGTAAACTACCACATTTTCATTGTTATATAAATCAATTTTACTGTTCTATTGTCTCAAAGAACACAAATATCCCTAGAGAGAGAAAGCTTGGAAATCTTCTTAAACTGTGTCATGGTACATTTATGTTCACAAACAGAAATGCATTGGTAAAAAGAGGTTGGCTGAATTTATCTGATTTGAAGAAAGCACGAAAAGTTGCAGGAGACTTGAGAATTGCAACTGGTCTTTTGGCCTCTCCTGGCGAAGAAATCGATCAACCAAAAACAAACACGGACCAAGGTTCATCATCATCGAAGACATCAAAGGTTAGAAGATTACTTTTTATCCCTACCCTCTCTCCTCTTCAATCAGGGTATTCTGTTCAAAAATCCCAAAACCCCCTTCCAAAATAAAAAGTCGTATCTAATGTCAGGAAGCCTTCGCCTTTCTTAGCGATGGGATCATATGCTGAGAAGTCTACTGATAAAAACACCCCTCACCAAATAACTCGTCAATCCAAAGTTAAAACGACTCCTAGCTCTTCGAAACCTACCAGTTCGGAGATGATAAAGCCCTTGGCAGAAACTAAGGCATCCGAACAGTAGTCCAGCGTAATGGAAGTAAACATGGAGGATAACATAGAATATACTCCTTTTGCAAATTGTTTTAGGAATTTAATTTTTAAGGTAAAATGTAGAGAGATAATTAAGATGTGTGCTTGTATTAAATTTTGGTCACCCTCATTAATGAAAGTAGTTGGCGTATTTATATTTAATTAATGACCCATGGGATTTTTGGGTCAAATCGTGGGCTTGAGTTAAGTTTAAGAACCCATTAGCCCAAGACGTAAAATGATCAGCACCCAGTTGAGTCATGTTTCACTAAATTTATCATGTTCAGTTTCTCAGGGTACTGGTTAAGTCCGAACTGTCCTTCAGACAGGGGTAAATAATAGTGTCAAAATTATCCGACCTTATTAGTACTAATAAAAGTTCTTCTTCTATTTTCCTTATGTAAAAATCAGACAGCAAATGATAACGTTGAGGTGGTTCCTAATGATATTGAGGATGTTCCATCTGGTGGTGATTTACAAAATTATTTTGTTATCGATGATTCTGATGAGACCAAACTTGATGAAGAAGTTAATGATTATGGGGAGAAACTTATCCCTCATGTGGAGGATATACAAGTTTGAAGGTTAACTCGAGAGAAAACCTTCAACAAAATGCCCAAGCTCGGAGTTTATTTTACTGTCTGAAGACGACGAGCCAGAAACATTATCAAGAAGTATTATCTCATGAAGAGAAAAATCTTTGGCTTAAGGCTATGTGAGAAGAGATGAATTCCTTAAAAAAAAACATATGAGCTAATGAAACATCCTATGAAAAGAAAGTCTTGAAGAATAGATAAGGTTTTAAGAACAAAAGAAATGGTGAGAAAATTATCAAGCGGAAAGCTAGACTTGTAGTATAAGGATGAAACCAGAAAAAAGGGCATTGATTTTGATGAGATATTTTCTCATGTTGTCAAGATGACTTCTATCAAAACTATTTTGGGTTTAACTGCGAGTCTAAATCTTGAGTTGGAACAACTTGATTTAAAACGACATTTTTACATGGTGACTTAAGAAATCTACATGGAGAAACCTGAAGGTTTTAAAGAGAAAAGGAAAGAAAAGGTTTTTTTGTAAGTTGATGAAGGGTCTTTATGGGCTTAACAACGCGCCAAGGCAATGGTATCAAACATTCGACTCATTTATGGTAAAAATAATTATAAACACACTCATACCGATCCTTGTGTCTATTTCAGAGAGCTTCCTTGAGGTAAGTTTATCATACTTCTTTTATATGTAGATGATATGTTGATAGTTGGGCAAGATACTGAGATGATTATCAGTTTAAAGAAATACTTAGCCAAACCATTTGACATGAATGATTTGGGTCCAGCAAAGAAAATCTTAGGCATGAAGATTACTCGTGATAGAAAAGAAGGAAAGTTATGGTTATCACAAGATAAATATATTGGACGTGTACTTGAACGATTCTATATAAAGAATGACAAGCCGGTTAATACACCATTAGCTACACACTTCAAGTTAAGCAAGAAAGTGTGTCCTACAACAGAGAAAAAGAAATAAGGTATTTGATTTCTTTATTATTATTCTGTTATTGGTTCTTTGATGTATGTCATGGTGTCTACAAGACCAGATATTGCATATCCAATAAGTAGGTACTTATCGAATCCGGGTAAAATTCATTGGAGAGAAGTGAAGTGGTTTTTCAGAAACTTGCGGGGTACCTCTACTTTGAGTCTGTCTTACGGACGTGAAAAACCTATACTTGAAGGTCATACAGTTGCTGACATGGCTGGTGATCTTGATAACCAGAAGTTTACCTCAGGTTATATGTTTACATTTTCATTGGGAGCGATTTCATGGCAATCGAAGCTACAAACATGTGTAGCATTGTCAACAAGGCATAATATATTGCAGCAGTAGCAGCAAGCAAATAGATGTTTTGGCTTAAGAGGTTCCTTCAAGAGTTTGGGTTGAAGCAAGAAGATTATGTGATATTTTGTGATAATCAGAATGTTATGGATTTAAGAAAGAATCCAATGTATCACTCATGCACCAAGCATATTGATGTGAGATATCATTGGTAGCAAAATATCATCGAAGCAAAAGAAATAAAATTGAAATAATTCCACACCGACAAGAAAAGTGTAGATTTGTTGACTAAGGTTATTCCGGAAGTAAGGTTGAGCTTTGTAGTAAGCTCACCGGGATGAGGTTCAAGTGATTACCTCATGATTGTATCTTTCCCGTGATGGGCTGGAGTGGGATAAATTTTAGGGTCTAGCCCAATTAGGCCCAATTTATAATCTAGGGTTGTCATCTCTTTAGACTTATATATATGAGAACTAGATATAAGAGACTGATAAACCAAAAAATATACACAATAACAATCAGAGAGAGACTTTCGTGAATAAAAAATAGAAAGAATATTTTTTGATTTTCAGTTTTTGGATTTGTTCAGCGTAGTCACTGTAAAGAGGTTGGATCGAGAGGCAAATGACGTTCGTTTGTGCTGATATTTTGAAAACATATTTGGGACATCGGGGGATTAAATTTAACAGGTTGGATTGTGAATTAGTACTAGGGATCGGGAGAAAAAACTGCTGGAATAGGTACTGCAGGGTTGGTGATATTTTTCTCTTTTGTGCTTCTCTTTTATTATCTATTATTCTGTGAAATCGTTGGTGGGTTTGTAGATCTTTGTGAGATTGATTCAGATTACTTGTACCCTCAACTATAATAATAAAAGTGTTTAGGGTGGACTCCTAATTTTTCATGTGATTTTTTTACTCTTCACATTGAAGGGGTTTTTCCACGTATAAATCTTGCGCGTTATTTTTGGTTTTACGCTGATTATTTTTACTGTTATTGATTTGAGATTTATAATAAAACGGTAAAACCGTGGCTGGGATCATAAATCAATTCCCCATCTCCCTTGATAAAGAAGTAATAATATTTGTAAGTCATGGCAGATTGAGGAAGGCTCGAAAAACAAAATGAGGTTAGAAAATAAATCGTGGGTTGATACCCAAAAGCGTGCATAACATCCGGAATGCGGTAAAAAAGGCATATGCCAAGTAAACCTGAATGAAAATATCGAGAAGAAGATGACAACATAAAATGAAAACTTTAAGTCCAAGGTTCCATTGAGCTCACAGTTGTTTAGCCTACCTCCCACCCATGGGCAGCAAAACCCCTGGACAGCAAAAACTAATAATGTCGGACCTCATTCCTTAGATATACATGGTCACTAATCGAGGAATCGCACAAGAGACAAGGAGAAAGTTTAAAGTCATCCCCCAATCCTTGGTTAGAACCTCATTTTGTTACAAATTCTTTCAGATTTTTAATTTAAACTTAAGAACCAGGAATTAAATCATCTTGTGAATTTCCAGATTTCGAGTTTGAAACAGATGATTCGTTATCCTCTTCAAATAGTTGTGATTCTTCTAAGAGATGGCAACCAAAACCCAAGTATTTGATACCGTGGTTATAATAAAACCAAAAGACGGTTCTTTTTAGATATTGTCTATAACTACCAAATAGTTACTTAATGAAGACCAAACCTTATTAAATTTCCACTCTTAGGAACCATAACCCGATATTATTTTGTCTAACGAAATAATCTCAAAACTTTACGTTTTGCTTACGTTAATTATTTCTGAATTCAACTCTTCACAGTATTCAGAAGTAAACATGGTGTCTCTACAATTACCTCCATGATACATTTATTATCTACTAGTCTGTTCCATTCTTTATGATTACTTTTATTGGACTAAAATTGACGATAGTCCGATACATCGATAAAATATGTGACAGTCCAACTCAATAGAGAAATTCTAACACATTTATGAGAATAATGGGTATCATTTTTTCAACTGGAACATAATAAGGTGTCAAGCGAGGCATGAGGATCACTTGAAGGTACCACAAACGCGTCAGAGGTGGAGTTATACCTTATTGCATGTCTCAAATAAAAAAAAATCAACTTTATTTTTTGGTCAATGCCATAAGACCTCTTGCTCCTCTTCCATCGACTATAGTGATGAATAGAATATAAGTAAAAACTCTTACTAGAGGAAAAGTAAAGAGGAAGAAAAATGATGAGGTAATGGTGATAACAACAAACAATCCAGTCAAATGTTTTTAAAATTTTAAATAGAATAAGTGAGTTAGAAAGAAAAGTGAAATAAAAATACTGAAAGTGAAAGGAAAACTGTAATCAAATTTATAGAAAGTACAGAAGAACCTGAAATTGATAAGGCATAACACTGACATTAATTATACTCATCGGCCAAATTGAGGTACCCCTGAGAATAAAGTGATAATCGAGGGGTACTACATCAAGAGGAATTAAAGTTGAAGGATATTATATAAAGTGGAACCATACAACGAATTAATAAGATGTGGCACCCTCGGTAGAACATCACAAAGACAAATACATCGATAGAAGAGCCAGGAGTGGCTCGTATAAAAACATGACTATTATCTCGTATGATAGGAGCTCTATACCCCAGCCATCGTTGAACAGTACTCCGCATAAAGGCTGGTCGGTACCTCGCCTGATGTTAATCAATGTTTACGAAAAATAAGGTCACTAAGAGCAATAGTAGAGCAGCACTCAAGATGTTGAAATTAGGCATGAACCCACGACCAAGCCTAACATAAAGTGGAGAAGTTTTAGGAGATAGTGAAGTAGTTTATTGTAAAATGTATTATATATAAAAAAAAGAATCCTAAAAGTATGTAATATTTTTTCTATCAAAGTAATAAGATATTAGCACTTTATTCTTATGATTTCCATATTTTATATTAACCACAAAAATCCCTCACCAGATTTTGGCGTCGTCTATGGGAAACGCATAACGTGTAGATCATACTAGGACAAGTGATGGAATTGACTAGGTCAGGAATCGAGAGAGAGAGAACATGGCAGTCCCTTACGGGAAAAGAGGGCAAGGCAATTAAGGAATTCAGAAGAATTCATCCAATGGCGAAGCCGTCATATGAGCTGATCAAGTTGACCATCCAGAGGTTTATGGAACAGCAAACGAGACTGACAACCAGTTTCATGTTAATGCTGAGAGAACGATGGTGGACATGTGGATACTCAGATAAGAAAATCAAGCACGAGCAGCAACGGGTTGCTAAGTGGCAGTAGGATAGATATCGGGAGGTCAAGCAGCGTTTTGATCAAATCGTTCAAATGCTCGGGTTCTTGAGCGAGAAGGTCCTCCAAGGGGGCATTATTAGACAAAATTTCCTACTAGAAAATGATGGGGATGACCTCAAACAAAAAATCAAGAGTCGCATTCACAGAGACGAGTGTACTGGTGAGAGTAAGTGCAAAATACAAACGACAAAAAGAGCAACGAATTCTCACAGGGGAGACTTATCCATTAATTGATCGGGAGAATGAAGTAATTAAGGCAGCTGAGTATGACCAGGGAAGACCCACTATGGCTGCGTATGTTTTGCACGAATCCCCATTCATGAAGAGCATCCTCGATGGGAAACTTCCACGGAAATTTGACCCGCACGAGATGGATTTGTACGATAGGTCAGAAGATTTGAGTACCACCTCGAACAATTTAAGACCATGATGATGATGTTCATTCCTGATGATGTATTGATTTGTAGAGTGTTTTCAGTGACATTCAAAGGATAACCTTCAGAAATGGTCGATCAATGACTTTGAAGGCCTATGGGATTCGTTCAGAAAATGTTTCATAGGAAACAAGGAGCACAAGCGCAACGGTGATGTCGTCATGGATTTGTATGAACAAAAGGTAAAGATGCTGAAGAGTTATGTGCGGAGAATTGTGCGAGAGATGAACTCCCTGTCAAGTTACGTTGAGGTCGTGGTGGTATCGACATTCAAAAGAGGGTTGGATCGGGATGGCCCCCTCTTCATCAACCTTATAAGGTTCCCAATAAAGACGATGTGTGAAATCATTGCCTTGTCAGATCAATTCATTTGAGTCGAAGATTCAAAGAAGGCGGACCTCACGCCCAATTACCAACACAAAATCCTGAAGTTTAGGTCAACCTCAATCGAGAAGAAGCGTTATAAGGAGGCACCTAGACCGAACAGACCAAGTTCTCAAACTAGTTGGCCGCACCCTTCTTATTATGAGAATCCAGTTATAAAATTCATGCCCTTGACGGAAAACATAGCCACTACTTACGAAAAAAACAAAGGGGAGTGCTAAGTACCAACTGACGATGAGTATGTTGGCAGCACCGTACAATTGATCCCCTTGATACTTTTGCGTCTACCACAACGATCATGAGCACTTAACGGAGGATTGCTGGTAGTTGAAAGATGAGATTCAAATATTGATCGACAATGGGGACCTCATCCAATTTGTAAAGCAGAGAGATTATAGTGGTAGAATAAGGGGTACATAACATTGAACCGACGGATGCATCAGACAAACTTATGGAAAAGCAACAATGATTGTGTTTGATTCTTGGAGGTGACACTTTGTCAGGAACCAATCCTGCGACACGGAAGACATTGATATACACCTAATTGGAGGCTCTATATATCACAACTTTAGGGAGCCATTCGCGAATTTGACCTACAATAATGATGATTTGAGAGGAATTATCACACCGCATGAAGATGTACTAACAATCAATGCCAACATTTTGGGAGTTATTGTAATGAGGATATTAATTTATAATAGTTGTTCGCAGAACGTTATCTATAAGACAAATAAGAACAGATGCTGGGAGTGCCTCCTTACAAGACAATAGACAGAAAATTGGTCAACTACGGGGGGAAATCAACCAAATGCATAGAAAATAGTGAACTATCGCTCATATTCGGGTATGGAAACACCAAAAAAATGATCCCTGTATTGTTTATGAATTTAGAAGCCCCTAGCTCCTACCACAAAATACTAGGAATATCGTGGTTTCACAAGCTCGAGGCCACAACTTGTTCATTTAGGCAATGCATCGAATACCCAATGAGCAATTTGGTGGGAATAATAAGAGACAACCAAATATAAATTAATGAACTTTGGGTTATGGGATCACCAATGACTGACCAAAAGAAATAATTTAGATGTATAGGACCCCAAGGATAATGACGAGGAGGGGGATACCCCGCTCGAAGAGGAAAGTATCACATTGGAAGAGTGCAAAGTTGTCAGGATAGATAATAATCTTGAACAAAATTTTAAAACAGTCGGATAGTTTTGTTGCAGAAAAACGATGATGTATGTTCATGGGATGCTGAGAAAGTAACAAGTATAGACCCAAGCGTTATCTCTCATTCATTAGCCATGGACAGTAGTGATCGGCCAGTGAGGCAAAAATGACGGGCTTTTTCCCCATAAAGTAATATGCAAAGAGGTTGATAAGTTAGTTAAGATGGCTCACATCAAGCAAGCGCAATACTCGATTTGGATTGCCAACCCAATGTTGGATAAGAAATGGCACATTTGTGTGAATTTCACAGATCTCTATCGAGCCTTCCCAAATGATGTTTTTCCCCTACCAAGAATTGACAAGTTATTTGATTTCACTTCCGAGAAAGAGTATATGTCGTTGATGGACACATATTCATGGTATAATCAAATATCTATGAATCCGGCAGGTGAGGAGCACATGACTTTTCAGACCCAATGAGGCCTCTATTGCCAGAAGGTCATGTTATTTGGACTCCAAAATGTTGGATCAACGTAACAGAGGCTTGTCAACAAATTTTTTAAAGGGAAATTAGGCAAACAAATAGAAACCTACATTGATGATATGATTGTGAAGAATGACTCGGAGTAGAAACACGTTTATATCTTAGGAATGATCTTCCAGAAACTACGTAGGTATGGATTAAAACTTAACCCTCTTAAATGTTCTTTTGTTGTTCAAGATAGAAAATTTTAGGTTTTATTGTCAGCAAGAGGGAGATTGAGGACGACCCTGCTCAGCTGAAGGAAATATTGGATATGAAACCTCTGAGGAATATGAAAGAGGTTAAACATCTATCGGGACAGTTAGCTACCTTCTCCGGTTTATTTCTAGATCATCGGATAAAAGTCAACCTTTATTCAAAATCATGAAAAGGGTCAAAAAGTTTACCTTGACGAGTGTATATGAAGAGGCCTTTCAAGAGTTGAAAGAGTATTTAACATCTCCATAAGTGTTAATGGCATCGAACTTGGGAGAACATCTCTAGTTGTATTTGTCAATATCAATTTATACAGTGAGTGAGATGCTGGTACGAGAGAGGATAGGAGTCTAGAGGCCGGTGTATTACATCAACAAAGGGCTAGTTGATATAGAAACCAGGTACCTCAACTAAAAAAAGTTAACCCTCGGTTTAATGGTCAAATCTAGGAAAGTGCGTTCATACTTCCAGAGTCACACCATTGTTCTACGTACTTTATTCTCGTTAAGTAGCATACTCCAACAGATGTTTCTGAAAGGCTAACAAGGTGATCGATGAAGCTTGGAGCGTACAACATAGAATACAAGCCTAGGATAGTGATAAAGGGCCAAACAATAGTCAGTAGAAGTAGATGGTGCGTTAAATGCAACCGTATGAGGGGGAAAGTTGGAGTAATTATACAAACAACAACTGGACAACATATAAGACAAACAATACGATTCACTTTCAAGGTAACAAATAACGCAACTGAATATGAAGCAGTGCTGGCATGACTCAAATTGGCTCATATTTGTATAGCTTGGCGGCTATTAGTCTAGTCGGACTCCCAGCTAATAATGGGTCAGGCCACGGGCTCATTTGAGGCCAAACAGATAAGTAATCAGGGGTACTTGGAATCTTTGAAAGAATGGGAGAGAAGGTTTGATGAATATGAAGATAAACAACTACCATGGTATGATAACTTGGTCGCAGATTTCTTGGCTAAATCAATAACTCAGGAAGAATGCTCTCATATTCTCTGGCTAAAACAATAGACTGGAGGTATGCATGTATTGCAAATCTAAAGCACCGCACCTTTCCACCGGAAAAAATAGAAGCAAGATCGTTGCAGAACTGTGCATGCAGATTTACGATTCTAGATGACGTGTTATACAAAAAGAGTGTCACTCGATCATTGATGTATTGTACAAACGAAATTCAAGCAAATATCATACTTCATGCATAAGGGGAAGGAAGGTGCTCATTGTAATTAAATGAGCTTGATAAGGAAATTTTTACTAACAAGGTATTACTGGCCCAGGTTGGCCTCAGATTCTTAAGCTTTAGTCCAAAAATGTTATCCTTGTCAAAAACAATCAACAAGCGACATCTACCCAGTGAGCCAATGAGTATAGCACTGGCGTCGTGTTCTTTTGATAAGTGGGGGATAGATTTAGTGGGACTTCTCGCAATGGCTACTATTAAGCGATAATTTATTGTGGTAGCAGTTGACTACTTCTCTAAATGGGTGAAGGATAATGTATTGGCAAATACGAGATTCTGAGAAATATATGACTTCCTACAAAGTCATATCCTCTCAATATTCAGAATTCTAAAGATTCTCATGACCGAAAACGGACCACAGTTCTAGAATGAGGTAATGGAGACATTCTGCCACTAGCACGGGATCATTCAACACTTCTCCACGTCGTACTACCCCCATGAGAATGGATAATTCGAGGTAACAAACAGATTTATTTTGCTAGGAATAAAAAAGAAAATAGAAGGATAAAAAATAAAATTGGCAAGCAAGTTAGTTGAGGTATTATGGGCATACCGGACTAAACCTCAGTCAGCAATAGGAGATACACCTTTCTCCCTCGTATATGGAATGGAGGCAGTAATAGTGACAGAGATAACAATATCAAGCCATATATTGGTGAATTATTCTGAAGAGATTAATGATCAAGAGCGAAAATCATTAATCGATATGATAGAGGAAAGAATAGATCAAGCAAGGGTATGATAAAAGCATTATAAAATCTTAATGAGAAGCAGATTTAACTCCAAGATTAAACATCGAAGCTTCAACGTAGGTGAATTAGTAATGAAAACGGTTTTCCAGCGAGTGCATGATAGAAACGCAAGCAAGATGGCTCTAAATTGGGATGGACCATTCAGAATCGTGGTCTAAAGAACATTATGGGGCCTGTAGACTGGAAAACATAGAAGGCATTGCATTAAAACATCCATGGAATGTTAATCATTTGAAAATTTATTATCATGTTACTTAAGAGCGGTTGTGCACTCTTTTCCCTTTTGGTGGTGCTTAAGTGGTTTTAACAATGTACATTGTAAGCCAAAATTATTAATGACTTCACCTTTTTTGCTAGTGCGTATTACTTTATTATTTGGTATAGTATTAAAAATGCGAGTCTCCCAAATTTATAATTATCTAACAGAAGAGGGAGGTATCACCAACTACAATAACACCAAAAGGGCTAAAATAAGCCACGCCTAATTGGCTACGCAACGGGCCATACTGAGCCCTGACTAAGTAAAGTCAATAAAAGAAAAATAATGTGTATTACAAGCCTCGAAGGTTATGCTATGAGCCATACTGAACCCGATTTATATAGCTCAGTCTAACGAACCGACTAAAAATTCATAGTCTATAAGACCACGCTAGGGGCCACACTGAGCCCAGGTTGATAAGACCTATAGAGAAAACAGGACTATAAGTAATTCGTATAGCCACATAAGAAGCAACAAGATGCTTATTTACATAATCACACTACAAGATGCTTATTTACATAATCACACTCCCCCAAACAATCTCCAATTAGTTTACATAATAATATCGAAAAAGAACGGAAACAAAATTCAAAATCCATATTATGTAAGAGAGATAAAGGTTCACATAACAAAAGCTATGAAACACATATCAAGAATAATGCGTAAAAATTATTAAGTCATACAATACAGTTACAAATCATCCTCAAGAGTATCGCCATCCTTTCCAGATGGACCCTCAAGTAATCCAGTCACCTCATCAGAGCAAATGGCAGGGAGGGTCAGTAACATACCCCTTCGATGATGGGGGAATTTCTGTAAGAAGGGGGGTGACAACCTCCGTCACCTTCTCCACCATCTCTTGTTTTTCTCTTTTATCATCAGTAACCCACAGCTACTCCTCATCTTGCATAAATGTCATGAGCTGATCCAGCTTCATGTCTGTATTCAGTCTTCACAACTTGATTATGGTATCCTTCCAAACCTGCTCCAGGTGTGGTTGCATTTTTCCCAATGCCTCTTTTTGGCCGTCAGGATATGCTTTCGAAATGATTTCATCATGTTGCCTTTGAGTATGCTCTAGCTCTAGCCTCAAACTAGTTTCCTCCTGGATAGTGTTGTTCTCAAACAGAACTCTGTTGTTGGTAATAAAAGACTCATCAACTTTAGCTAGAAACCCTAAAGCCTGGCAGATCAACTCAGTTGCACGCTCTGAAAGAACCTTGTTTTGACTCGAAAGATTCTTGACAGTCTTGGCTAACACCTTTTTGGCACAGATAGCGGCTGTCGGACGACTATTAAAATTGGTTTTCTCCTTCAGTAACTTCTCACAAAACAACTACGGGGCATTATATCCCTTCTTGTAGTGAGCAAGATCAGCATAAAGAGTTTGCAAAGAGCCAAAGGACAGAGGCTCGGGATGGAAATCATCCATGATCCTTACATCCCATTGGGTTTATTCTACGGTAGGAAAATACCATGGAGTTATGGTAATTATGTAGGAAAGACAATGTATGGAAATCTAAAAGAAATCAAAATGGATCAATTACTCCATAATAAAGATCAACATAAATAGAATAATATACCTACACCGATAGTTCTAACTAGGGTTGCAAGAGATCTGACATACTCATGCTTTTATACAAGGTCATTTCAAGATAATTCTTCAACTGCTCAAGCATAAGAGTAGACGGCTTGGGCATACTTGCAGCAAGAGATCAGTCAGGTAGATTTGCGTGGGAGAAAGAATTCAAAACACTTCGGCCATCAGACGTAGTAGTGTTTGGAGGGTAAGATGTGAGGCGACCAATTAAAGATTGAACGTTTTTTTTACCTATAGAAATGGAAGCTAAAGGAGGGATGTTCATTTGTTCAGAATTAGGGGTACCCGAGAAGGCTCGACTATAGTTGGTTGAGTCCAGATGAGGGGTATGCTCTTTACTACCACTCACAGATTCGCCTCCAATTCTACATTTATCAAAATTTGTATGCTTATACACAGAAAGAAGGTTCGCACTAACCACCATAGCTAAGCTATCCCACCTGGTAAGGGACTGTTCCCCAACTCTATCATGACCACTATTGATAGGGGTCTCGTTCTTCCTAAGCACTATTTTCTTCCTTACAAAGCCTCCAGTAGAGAGACTGCTCTGCCCTGTGCTATCACCTTCTTTTCGTAGTGAAGATATGACAATGCAATCGCTGGACACGTGTTGTTCACAGGTGGTGACCCTACTAGTGGTGTCATATGAATACGTGGTAGTGATATGGCGGACTAATTTCTTCTCATTTTTTTATTTAAATTCGTTGTTGTCACCACCCCTAAAGGCCCTCTTCTGCCCAGCAGCAGCATTGGCACTAGTCTCCACATCTTTAGGCCTTTTGGGGGCAGATCCAATACGACACCCCTCGGGTTATTAGCATATACCCTCTTTGTTAAGATTTCCCCTGCAACTTCTGCACTAACAGGAACTCTGTGGAAGTATTGCAACAGTTACCTTCGATTGATATTTGACGTTAGCGAACCAACAACTGATGAACACTTGAACAAGGAAAATCATGCATCTTTAAAGTTAGTTTAAACGAAAAAGGAAAAAATGGATAGAAATGGTTCATAATGTCAATTTATAGTAAAACCACTAGTATCAATTGGGCCAACTTACGGATTATGGACTAAAGAGAAGAATGAATGGCACACCGTTTTGATAAATGGGAGAGATATGAAGAATCATTTATACAGACACACAACGAGGGTCGGTGTTTGTTAGACATAGGAAATGCAATTCAGACACGTAACAGAAATAGACTGACACCAATGATAGTGTGCGTGATGCTGTAAAAAAAGTTAAAACATGCACGTGGAAACAGTGTCCTCAATGAAAAATAAATACCTCGGGTGGCATTGTAATTTTAATCCTCCTAAAAGGTAACTTTCTAACAATGGCTTCCCTTTACAAGAACTATGGGGGATCCCTGATAAGGCATACCACTATCGTCAAGTAATACCCATCGGCAAAACCGAGGTACCTCGATAATAAAGTAATAATCAAGGAGTATTACGTTAAGATGAATTAAAGTTGAAGGATATTATATAAAGCAGAACCATACAACGAATTAATAGGATGTGACACCCTCGGCAAATAGGATAAAAACAAAGACATCGATAGAAGAAGCGTCGGCCATATAAAAACAGGACTATGATTTCGTGTGATAGATTATCTATACCCCGGCCAACATTGAACAATAATCTGTATAAAGACTGGTCGGTACATCGATTGATGTTGATCAATGGTTATGAAAAATAAAACCACTAAAAATAATAGTGGAACAGCACTCAAGACGTGAAAAATGGATATGGACCTATGACCAACCCTAACAAAAGATAGAGATTTTATAGGAAATAGTGCAGTAGGGTATTGTAAAATATATTATATATATAAAAAAAGAGAATTATAAAATATGTGAGGTGCTTTCTAAAAAATGTAATAACCTTTATTCTTCTGATTTTCGTCTCTTATACCATCACAAAAACCGCTCACCCGAAATGAATATGACTGCCATGTGGCAAGTATACATAGAGATGAGAAGGACGCAAAGTTTTATTGGCCATTCTGATGACATAAAAAAAAACAAAACATGGTCACTTGAAATGAAAGGAAAAATTGAAGCTATTTACTAATACGTCCCAGGAAATAGGTCTTAGTCCACCTGGTGAAGAGGCATTGATAAGGAAGAAATCAAATTAATTGGTTGGATGTGCCATAGATTTTGGTCATCAAGAAAGTCGGTTAAGGGAATGAAGACCTACTACCTGAAATACTTCATCTTCACATTTCAAAAGTCTCGCTTGTAGGGCTGAGTTTCTTTGAAGGTGTTCCTTTCCGATTTTACAACGATCTAAAATAAAGTAAGAAATCGATGGTGTCGTAATTGAGGGAGTGATGATTCAGTGCCTTGAAAAGCTCAGTGAAACCATAAAAATACCTCGGTCAAGAGAATAGGATTCAATACCTTGAAGACCTTACCAGAACCAGTAAAGGACCTCCACCAAGAGAGTGAGGAGTCAATACCTTAAAAAGCTCAGTCAAGCGAATGAGGAATCACATAAACCACAAATGTACCTCAGTCATAAGAATGAGGAGTTTGTGCCTTGAACAGCTCATCTAAAATACTCAAAGCACCTAGGTCAATAGAACAAGAAGACAATGCCTTAATGAGCTTACATGAACCATTAAAGGCACCTCGGTCAAGAAAATGAGGAGTCAGTGCCTCGAAAAGCTCGCTTAAACAATTAAAAGCACCTTGGTCAAGAGAGTGAGAATACAATGCCTTGAAGGGCTCACGTAAATCGTTAAAGGTACTCTCTTAAGGTAGTGATAATAAGTTTATTTGAAGATTTCACCTAACATATTAAATAGAGCTGTATTTAAAGAGTAAGGAGACCTCTCTTTGGATTCTCGTCTGCTCATAAGAAAGGGATCTTTGCTAAAATAATGTGATGTCCTCTCATGGATTTCTACTTAAATCAGATTAAGGGAACCTTAGCTAAAAGGAGGAGGGTTCCCCTCATGGATTACCGTTTACTTTGATCATAGGAATCTCGGATGAAAGAGTGAGGTATCATCTCGTGGGATTTCCATCTACTCAGAATGAATGAACCTCGCTTAAAAACATCCCCCTCATGGATTCTTATTTGTTCAATTATGGGACCTCAGTTTAAGTGAGGTGCCTCGCCCAAAATAACTTCACTTTCCGATTAAAGGGACATCGGTTAGAGGGATGGGGCTTCACCCCAAAAGAAATATGTTTATCTAAGTAAAAGGACCTCCTTTAAAAGGTTGCATCTGCAAGCTTGGCTCAGTTGACTCTTGAGCCTGACTAAGTGGTTTCCAAGGAAATGTAGTACGTCGGTCATGCGCTTGATGATAAAATCTTTAACTTCAACTAGAAAGGTAAAAAAAATGTATGGACATCGACCATTTGAAAGGGACGTGAAACTGCAAAAAAACATTGATAGGTAGAGGGATGGATCTACACCTATAAAATTGTTTTCCACGAAATGTTTCAACTTGGGGGTTATAAAAGCTAATAAGTTAAAAACAGGAAACATTATGATATACAGATATAGAGAGAAAAATATCACATCAATCAAAGTTGTTAAAATTCTAAAGTTTTATTTTATATTTATTTTCGTTCAAAACTATTTGGGGTGTCAAAACAAAATCTTCATGTGTATTAAATTTTATTGGAAGTTTTTTATTAAGTTAGACTAAATGTAAAATCTATCTACCTCATATTTCTTTTAACAATTTATAATGTAAAATTCTTTTTGCGTTAGTAAATCAATTAAATTTGGAAAATTCAAACAAGTCGAGACGTTTTTTATGAGGAAACACTTGGAATTGAAATGAGAAGGAAACTATTCAAGTTCTTTTCTTTGATAATAATTATGAAAGCGAACCAACTCCAGCAACCGTTACGTCTAAAAATTCATCAGAAGCAACTCCAACAACTGCTGAGATTTTGCCAACAGCAATAGAAGCTAATGATGCAGCAGCTCTGATGAGTCCGAATTCTGCCTGCTCCCCGTACAGGGACAGATCAGTCCAACATCTCCGGATACCGGACAGCTCACTTCGAATAACTAGCCTATAGGACTGTTCGAACTATGACAAAAGTACTAAAATACCTAAACACTTCTTGACTAAGCTACTTGCTCTCCTACTTAGAGCTCATGGGTCTTTTAACATGACCCGGGTCCATTAAACATGACCCGAAAGCCCATAAGGGCCCAAACATCATGGTATAAATACCCAACCACCTGCATTAAGTGTGGGTAATGAGAATTAACTGCTACCAAGCTGCTTAATTATCTCTCTACTCTCTACTCTAAACACTTAAACACCCACACACCACCAGAAAACACCAACTGAAATTACCAGCCTACCCTCAGGAAATTATTGTCCACACCAAATTGGCGACCACAGTGTGAGAAGAAGGTGCCTGAATCAAGCATTCAAAACCAGCTAAGAAAATCTGTCCGAATGAATCCGGACAATCAGGAAGTACCACCAGCTTTGCTCGAAGTGGTGGAAGAGAACGATGAATACACTGTCGAAGAGCGTGATAGGCTAAAGTGTGAAATAGAAGCTCTGAGGGCAGAAAAGGCCAAGATGGGCGTGAAAGAAAAATCCAAAGCATCGGTTGCACATCACACCGATAACCCTAGAGAGCATGAGTCTTCGAAAACTCAAGTGAGCACCAAAAAGACTCATGCCAGTTCTAAAAAGTCTCACCGGTCCAGGCCTGTGGAGAATTCTGACTCAAGCTCAGAATCTTCTGATAGCTGCCAGTTCTAAAAAGTCTCACCGGTCCAGGCCTGTGGAGAGTTCTGACTCAAGCTCAGAATCTTCTGATAGCTCTTCGGACAGTGAGGGAATTGAAAAATCCTTGTCCTCTAGCAGCGATGAGGGTCGAACCAGAAAGAAGCAAAAGTAGATTAAAAAATATTCAAGAAAAAGGGATAGACATGGAAGGATGAAGAGGCATATTGGTAAGGGGTCATCTCATAACCGGAGCCATGTGGACAAGATGCTGATGGATCCCTTTGCTTTCCACGATGAACCAGGTATCTTTGCAACTCCCCAAGAGGTTTGACAGCACCAAAATAGAGAAGTGCGATGGCAATACTGATCCGGACAACCATCTGGAGCAATTTAAAAACTTCATGATGAACTTTGACGACGATGATAAACTACTTTGTAGGGAATTCTCCCAATCATTCACGGGGAGTGCTCTGAAATGGTACAACAGCCTGCCTCAGGGTTGTATTAAAGATTTCGATACTTTTTGGGTAGCCTTTCGAAGGCAGTTCGTAGGGAGTAAAAAGCTAAAGGGCAATGGAGACAAAATAATCCATTGTGCCCAGGAACCAAATGAGTCCTTGAAAGAATATATAAGTCGTTTTGTGAACACCAAGAATGGGTTGGCTGATTGCTTCGAACAAGTGGCAATAGCATCCCTAAGGTAAGGTTTGAACCCAGGCAATCTAGCTGATTCAGTGACCAGAAAGAAGGCCATGACATGGGGAGGGTTGCTGAATCAGGTTGGCAAACAGATAAATGTTGATGAAACAAAGAAAACCAGGGTGCACAGGCAGGTGAGGTCCACCCCAGTGGCACCAAATCCCAATCAAAATCAGTCCGGGAACAAAGCAAGAGAGACCGGACAGGGGCATGGTAGGGCAAAAGCTCAGTCTCAGCCAGCTGCTCCTGCTCAGAGTCAGCAATCCAAAAACAAAAGAGGGCCATGGGTCCAACCGGAGTGGTTCGCAGAGTTAAAAAAACGTGTGGCCACCATTTTTGATAAAACAAAGGATGAGGTGCATTACCGGAGACCGGCAACGCTGCAGTCTCCCAGAGAGCATCGCAACAACTCTTTTTGCCAATATCACAATGATATTGGCCATACCACTGATGACTGTATAGCATTGAAACAAGAAGTTCAGAACTTGATTGAGAGGGGAAAGCTGGGAGCTTACGTTAAAAGAAGAGGAGGCAACAGGCCTGACAACACTCACCGGGTTGGTCCAAGTAATGCTGCTCCGGAGGGGGCCATGGTTATAGTTGAAAGGTTTGACGTGGAATCTGAATACTTGGATCCTGATCCAACTCGAAACAGAGTGGGTGCTATAGAGGAATGTTCTAGATCGGTCTCCGGGCTCATTAAGTTTTTCGAGTCGCTTACAATTTTCGGAGGGGACACTATGACAGCTCCTACTGCTTCTTCAATGAAGAGGCATGTTCATACTTTAGCCTCCCAGCTAGAAGGAGGCATGACATCCTATCAGTCACCAAACTCATTCCCCTTCATTTTTTTGATGAAGATGATTTGAGAGACATTGCTGGCCCTCATGAGGATGCTGTTGTCATAGGATCATCTATAGGGGGCAATGACATAAGACGAATCCTGGTGGATACTGGAAGCTCAGCCAATATCCTTTTCCTAACCACTTACAAGAAAATGAAAAATCCAGCTTCAATTCAGAATTCGGACAGGTCAATCGTGGGCTTCACAGGCAGCTCAGCAGATGTGATCGGAGAGTTCGAAAAAGAGGTGTTATTGGGCAAGGGCCCTTTCAAGAAAATGGTCAGAATACTCTTTATTGTGGTGGATTGTCCCACTTGCTATAATGTTATTCTAGGGAGGTCATGGCTCTCTAGGATGCACGCAGTGGCTTCAACAGTCCACCAGTGCTTGAAGTATGCTGTTTAGGGACAGGTTGGAGTCGTCCGGAGCAGCCAAAAGGTTGCAAGAGAATGTTATGCTACCGTCCTGGCTCCTCGAACGCTGGGGGCAGTCCGTATTAATGAACAATAGCAGTTTGAGGGCCTTTCTGGGGGTGAGGGTGAAATTGATGACCCCAGAGAGACCCCTGGAGTATTAATACCGGTCGAAGAGGTAGAAACACACTGTTTGGAAGATGGTAAAACTGTCAAGATAGGGTCTAAGATGCCACCAATGTTGAAAAAGTAAATGTTGAAGTTTTTGAAGAACCATCAGCACGTTTTTGCTTGGTGCAATGCTGATGTTACTGGGGTTCCATCATAAGTGATATCACACCACCTATCCGTCCGAAGAGATGTAGCTCCAGTGGTTCAAAAAAGAAGAGTTTTTTCCAAAGAAAAGGCTGATGTCATTGTGCAAGAGGTTGACAGACTCACAAAGATGGGGCACATTAACGAATCTCAATACCCTTTGTGGACTGCCAATCCTGTCTTGGTAAAAAAGAAGAATGGCAAGTGGCGCATGTGCATTGATTTCACAGATCTCAATAGAGCTTGCCCAAAAGACTTGTATCCGGTCCCCCGGATTGATCAGTTAGTAGACTCTACCTCTGGGAACAAGCTGCTTTCCTTTATGGATGCCTTCTCCGGGTACAATCAGATTCAAGTGGATCCGAAGGATCAAGAGCATACAACATTTGTTACTGACAGGGGGCTTCATTGATACAAGGTGATGCCATTTGGTTTGAAAAATGTTAGGGCCACTTATCAGAGGTTAGTCAACAAGGCATTTGCTGATCAAATTGGAAGAAATATGGAAGTATACATTGACGATATGATGGTGAAGAGTGTGGATGAGCAGTTTCACTTGTCCGATCTCCAAGAAACTTTTGCCAACTTGGTGAAAGTGAATTTGAAGTTAAACCCTAAAAAGTGTGTGTTCGGAGTGCAGTCCGGGAAGTTTCTAGGCTATATCATAAGTGAGCATGGAATACAACCCGATCCGGACCAGCTCAATGCTCTATTCCAAATGGAGCCTCCTCGAAACATCAAAGAAGTACAGCGGTTAACGGGGAGATTAGCTGCCTTAAACAGATTTATCTCAAGGTCTTCGGACAGGTGTGCTCCTTTATTTCAAACTTTGAAGGGTGCAAAGGTCTTTGATTGGACCCCACAATGTGATGAGGCTTTCAATGAAATCAAGAAACACTTGTCCTCTCCTAAAACTTTGTTCAAGCCAGTTGATGGGGAGACTCTCTTTGTATATTTGGAAGTTTCAAGTTGTGCCATCAGTGTTGTGCTGGTAAGAGAGATCGATGGTCATCCCCATCCAGTGTACTACATCATCAAAATCTTGATAGATGCTGAGAGGCGTTACTTGAAACTTGAAAAATTAGCATTAGCCTTGGTGATAGCTGCAAGGAAGATGAGGCCTTATTTTCAGGCTCATCCTATCATCGTCCGGACCTCTTTTCCCCTAAAGAATGTCCTTCAAAAAGCAGACATTTCGAGCAGAATGACTAAGTGGTCAGTAGAGTTAGGGGACTTCGACATAGACTTTGCTCCCCGAACAGCAGTCAAAGCCCAAGCTGTGGCTGATTTTCTGGTTGAATTCCACTCCGACAGGGATTTAGAGAAAACTACTGACATAAAATATAAAAAGGTATGGGTCGTCCGGACGGATGGTGGATCTAGCACTATGGGATGTGGTGCAGGAGTATGTTTAACTTCCCCATATGGAGACAAAATATACCAGGCTATTTGTTTTGCTTTCAGGGCATCTAATAACGAGTCAGAATACGAAGCAGCTATAGCTGAATTGAAGTTAGCCCACATTTGTGGGGCTAAGAGGGAAAAGCTGTTAAGTGACTCCCAGCTACTTATCCACCATGCCCAAGGCCAATCTGAGGCTAAGAAGGAGCAACTTGTGAAGTATTTACTCCTCCTAAAAAATGAAGCACTTAAGTTTAAAGGTGTTGTCTATGAGCACATTCCCCGGACAGAAAATGAGCTAGCAGACTCATTGGCAACCATAGCATATACGGAGTCATATCCATGGATCCATGTGCTCGAAAGCCCCTCTATTCAGCTTAGTAAGGGTAAAGAAGAAGAAATTTTTGAAGTACAAGTGAAACAACCTCAAGATTGGAGGTTTCCTCTCCTGCAATATCTCTCCGATGATGTCGTGCCTCCAGATAAGTTACTAGCCTGAACATTGAAACACAAGGCTCGTGGTTTCATCATATTGAGAGAGGTGTTGTACAAAAAGTCATACAGTAAACCTCTCCTGCGTTGTTTGGGGGATGAAGAGTCACAAGTGGTCCTCTCTGAATTGCATGATGGTGAGGGATCAGCCCATTGTGGGTTTAGAGCTTTGACGAGAAGAGTTTTACTCTCCGGTTACTATTGGCCATCAATCATGAAAGATGCTAAGGAATTGGTAAGAAGGTGTGACCCATGCCAGAGGTACAGCAATGAAATTCATGTACCAGCCATTCCTTTAGAGTCAATTTCTGAGCCCATTCCTTTTGCTCGATGGGGATTGGATTTAGTAGGGCCTCTACCTGTAGCGTCCGGAGGGCGCAAAACTATAATTGTGGCCATAGACTACTTCTCGAAGTGAATAGAAGCAGCCCTTCTAGCGGGGACGACATCAAAGGCTGTTATAAAATTCATTCTATCCAACATATGTTGCAGATTTGGTGTCCCACAGAAAATAACAACAGACAATGGGCCACAGTTCGACAATAGAGAAATGGAGAGCTTTTGTGCCTCAAGGGGTATACAGCATTTTTTTTCTTCACCTTTCCACCCACAAGTAAATGGGCAAGTTGAAGTGGCTAATAGAACCATACTGTCCGGTTTAAAGAAGAATTTGGAAGGGGCTGCTGGGAAGTGGCCTAGTTATTTACAAGAGGTCTTGTGGGCCTACCGGACAACACCTGGGGCTGCAACACAAGAATCACCTTTTGCCTTGGTCTATGGGATGGATGCAGTAGCTCCCATAGAAGCAACTCTCCCCTCCTTTCGTGTTCACAACTTCTCCGAACACGCTAACGAGGTGGCAATCAGAGGTCAACTTGATTTGATAGAAGAAAGACGGGTTAAAGCTCACCTCAGAGTTGCACACTATCAGGGCTTGATGAGAAGCAGGTTTGCTTCCAAAGTGAAAAGAAGAGATTTCCAACCAAGGGACAAATTATTAAGGAAGGTCTTCTTACACACTAAAGAAAAGCTCTTCGGAAAGCTGGCCCCAACTTGGGAGGGTCTGTATATGGTTGTTGAACGAATTAAGCCTGGAACTTATTGGTTGGAAGACAAAGATGGCAGAGTTCTAACTCATCCTTGGAATATTGAACATCTCCGGATGTACTTGGAATAGCACTTGTGTAAATATTTACTTGTTTAAACATCCATGTAAATATTTGGGGGCATACTCGTTCCTCCCTGGTGGCACGGGGAGGTTTTAATGAGGTATCCGGGCGGTTGAATAAATTCGATGCCTTCTTAAAAATTTTATAAGTGTTTTTAAAGTTTTATCCCTTGTCATACTATCCGGACTGAAATATCTAAGGGCTATTTAAACTCTAGCCGGAGAACTTAAACACTCTCACAATGCAACAACTAAAGGCTGCTTAAACTCTGGCTATCAAAATTAAAACGAACAATGAAAGAAGATGATGGTTGTACAGAACATATATATTCATTAAAATAAATAACTTAAAATTCCCTTGGCCTTCCAAGGACTTTTAAATAGTCAAGATACAACACAAAAAACCTGTCCAAATGAACACCGGACACCATTACAAAAAGAGTGCCTTGGCCTTCCAAGGACTTTAGTCTGAATAAAAAATAAACAAAGTAGATCTTAAGTTAAGGTTGAGCCTTTGAAGATGGCTCACCTTCATCTACCTTCTTGCCTTTAAAATCGCTTTCACCTTCATCTACCTTCTTCTTTCCTTTGGGATCATCTTCCTCCTTGTCTGGGCTCTCTCCGGTCCTCTCTTCATCATCGGATGAGGACGCACTGGAGACTCCATACTGATCGCCTTCGGCCATTGTATGATGTGGAAGGTCATCATCGTCTACATAAAGCCACAAGTCCCCTAGGTTCCTCTTCGGAAATTTTTCATGAAAGAGTAGAACCATATCAGACCTCACCTTCTCAAGCAATAGCTCTTCACTTTTAATCATCTGGTTGGCATAGGTATTGATCTTGGCTTGGATCATAGCCTTTTGATCCCTTAACAAAGTGGTTCTCTCCTCGGCAGCCTTGGATGCTGCATTCTCAAGAGCAATCTTGTCGGTAGTTAGGTTGGTGATAATCTTGTCCCTTGCCTTGGTCTCTTCTTTTGAGGCAGTAAGGTCTTTCTCCACACCGGACAGCTTCTCCCGGAGGTCTCTGATGGCTCCTCTAGAGTGGCAACTTTTGTTTTTCTTTCCTCCTGATTCCTCTTCAACTCCTCGTTTGCTTCCTTTAGCATGTCAGCATTGGAAGTAGCAGTGCGAAGGTCTTCGGACATCTTTTCCTTCTCAGACTTAAGGTCTTTGATGATGTCTGCTTGACCCCGAACTTGTCTCTCCAACGTAAGTACCGGCTGCACATTGCTCAGCAAGGAGTGGGCTATGGTATCCTTTTCACTAGAGACAATTAAAGTCTTACCATTGAAGTTGACCGCGTTGGAGCTGCTCGGAGGAATGTAAGGCCCTGCGAAGTCGTCTCTAGGGAGGTTGAGGAAGTATTCACCAAGCTCACCAAGACCGGTGATGTCGAGTCCATCGATGTTGAGATCTCCTCCTTCAACCTCATGGGTATGAAAGTCCCTTGGGATCTCTTCAGCATGCGTAGGGTCAGAAGGGTCAGCCTGGAAAGAAGGCTCCGGATCCCGGAGAGCAAGCTCATCTCCCTTAGTAGTCTTTTTCTTCTTGGCTACCCGGTCTTCGCCTTCACTCCCCTGTTTGCGATTCCTCTTGGAAGCCCTTGGAAGTTTTGGGAGATCTGCTTCCTGCCTTTCGGTGTCTTGCTCCACCACTTGCAAGAGAGCAGCATCGATTTGACTCTGGGCCGGCCCCTCCGGGTCTGTTCGAGCATCCTTCTCAGCATCAGCAGGATTAGCATCGCTCGCCACTTTCTTGCCCTTCATTTTGCTTGGGGCTTTGGCCCGGCCTGGCAGGAAGAGTGTCCCATCTGGTTCATGGGTCCTCTTAAGCACAGTGTCCGGAGAAGGCTGGGTGGTGAGCTCCTCCCAAGTCAAGTCTCTACGACCTGTGGTGTTCCACAGGTGAGACCTTGCCAAGTTTCCACTACTGAAGGCAGCATGGAATCGGTTCCCCCATTCCTCAGCAGCCCAGGCATTAATCGTGCCACAAGTGACCTGCCCGACCTTCAAGTAATCACCGAACTCCTTAGGCAGTTCTGTTAAGACAAAAGAAGGACTAATTAATTTAAACCAACTTTAAGAAGTAGACAAAGATTTAAAGTGGGAGACTTACGATCACTCCTCCACCTGCTTCTGAGGAGGCTTGGGTTCACTCCGGACTTGATCTTCTTTCCGTTTTCCCAAGCGCCACTGACGAACAAAAACTGGCTCCTCCATTTACTCTCAGACTCCAATAGATCATCAACAGCTTTGAAACTGTCCCCCATATTGAAATGATAAAAGGGAAATTGGTGATGTTTGCAAAGATTTGCCACTCCAGCAAACTCTTCCATAGGAAGAGGGATCCCGGACAGCCTTGATGCCATGATGCATGACATAAGGGTATACCAAGTGTTGGGGCTCAGTTGGCTCGGACAGAGTTTGATCAGATGAAAATATCTGACAATCTCTGGGTCCAATGGGAATCTGAGTCCCCAATTAAATAGCTCCGTGAAGATGACTATTTCATTCAGCTTGCAATGCATAGGAGTTTCAGGATCTATGGGAATCCTTATCTTCACATTTTCTGGGATCCCCCATTTCGTGCGCATTCGACCCAGTTCAGCTGTATGGATGAAAGCATACTTGGTCTTCTGTAAGGCCAAGAGGTATTTAAGTTCAACCTTGTGAAAACAAGGCCCCACCTTCCCTTCAAGACACTCCGGCAGCTCCGGATGTCTCAAGCACAGTTTTTCTTTGCCTTTATCTTTTTTGGCAGCAGCAGTATTACTAGTCTGACCGGAGGGCTCAGACTCGAAAGGGACTTCTTCAGCAGAGTCCTCCATTCTTTCCTCCATGATCGTTGGAGGAATATCAGTGGCAGTGGCCCGGGGAGAATTCAAACTTGGCTCAGCCTGGCTTCCGGGCTGCTGATCTTCAGTGTTTTCTTGACTTCTAGCCTCAGGCTGGAGCTCTGAGGCAGAGACCTCTCTTCGAAGTGCTGGGCTGCTAGTCTCCGGACCAGGTAGTCTTTCCCGGAGAGCTCTGATAGGCACTTCAGACCCAGAGCTGCTATTTTTTTTCCCCGACTTTGAGGGAGTGTTCTTAGAGGCTTGCCCCTTAACCAGCCGACTCTTTCTTCGGTCGACTAACTTCTCCGGGGAGTGCTCCATGTCTGATCCCATCGCTATGAAGGGTGAGGGTTTCTTGAAGCTAGTGGCAGTTACTCTTGGTTCGACGATGGATTCTGATTCCTGAATTGAGGAACCAGAGATGATGAGGGAAACACTAGGTTGGAATAACTTTCTAGGCTTAGTACCTTTGGAGGAAGAAGATCCTCGATCTAACTCTACAGCAGAGGAGATTGGTCTGTCAACAGGCGAAGTAGGTAACCCTGCTGCAATTCGTCTTTCCTTCTCAACTTTTTGTGCCTTCTCCAACTCAAAAAGGTTGAGCCACCCGCATTTGATCAAAGCAGTTCTTGTTGTAAACATAAACTATCAAGTAAATCTTTGCTTTAGAGAGAGAAAGCTCTAAGAAAACATGCAGAGTAAATATGAAAGAGATAGTAAAACAGTAGAAATTGAGTTTGAATTTATAGTAAATCTGAAAAAAGGAAGTTGATTCCTAGGAGAATTCGAAAAGTTTGGCAATGATTAAAAGACGATGCTGATGTCACCATCTGTAATTAAAGAGGTTTCTTTTCGAAGAAGGTGGGTTCGAAATTCAAGGTGAAAAAACGGCTGAAGCAACCAATCAGAGTGTGACACGTGTCCCACGATCTCTGGCAAAAAACCGTTTGGATTCATCAAGCTTTATCTGTCCGGATAAAACCATAAAGCAAATAAACCTCTCCGGATGAGAACTACCCCTGATATCGGACTGTTTTTCAGGTTTTTGACAAAGAGAATTTGAACAAACACCTAAAAAAGGGGCTCCTGATGAGTCCGAATTCTAACTGCTCCCCGTACAGGGACAGATCAGTCCAACCTCTCCGGATACCGGACAGCTCACTTCGAATAACTAGCCTATAGGACTGTTCGAACTATGACAAAAGTACTAAAATACCTAAACACTTCTTGACTAAGCTACTTGCTCTCCTACTTAGAGCTCATGAGTCTTTTAACATGACCCGGGTCCATTAAACATGACCCGAAAGCCCATAAGGGCCCAAACATCAGGGTATAAATACCCAACCACCTGCATTAAGTGTGGGTAATGAGAATTAACTGCTACCAAGCTACTTAATTATCTCTCTACTCTCTATTCTAAATACTTAAACACCCACACACCACCAGAAAACACCAACTGAAATTACCAGCCTACCCTCAGGCAATTATTGTCCACACCAAGCTCGATTTGTTCCTCGTATTCGAAAAAGGTCTGCAGAGATAGAAGGCTATGAGGTAACTATAATTGATGATCCAATAACTCACTTTGTTTTATTTTCATATTATGACTGTATAACCTTTGAATTGTTGTCAAAGAAGAAAAATGGACGAAGGTGATGGATGATTAAATAATGTTATTGAAAGAAATGATAGTTTGGAGCTGATTGATCTTCCGAAAGGGCACAAAACCATTGGTGTAAAGTGGGTCTTCAAAACAAAAGTAATAGAAAATGGTGAAAATGAAAAGTATAAGGTGAGTTTGGTAGCTAAGGGATATAAGCAAGAATATGAGATTCACTACACAAAAAAATTTGCTCCCGTTGCAAGACATGATACAATCATATTGGTGAACGTAATAGCGGTGCAAAATTCTTTGATTATTTTTTAGCTTAATGTCAAATGAGTATATTTGTATGGAAATTTGGAGGTATAGGTATTTGTAGAACAACCTCTTGGTCATATTAAGATTGGAAACGAGTATAAATTTTATAGATTAAAGAAAGCTCTTATGGCTTAAAAAACCTCCATGAGCTTGGTATAGTCGCATTGAGGCTTATTTTTTGAAACAAGGCTTTCACAAATGTCCATATGAGCACACACATTTTGTTAAGATTGGAGATAATGGGAAACTTCTCATTGTTTTCTTATATGTAGATGATCTTATATTTACCAGAAATGATAGTGTCATGTTTAAAGAATTCAAAAAATCCATGATGCTTGAATTTGAAATGTCTGAGCTTGGTATAATGCATTATTTTCTTGGCATAGAAGTAGTACAATCACAAGCTGAATCTATTGCTGCAACAGCTTGTGCTTGTCAAGTTGTCTAGTTGAGAAGAATTCTTAAAGAACTCAAATTCAAGAAATTGGAAGCTACTACAGTTTTTTGTGATAGCAACTCAATAATCAAACTCTCCAAGAATTATATGCTACACGGAAAAGGCAAGCATACTGATGTGAAATTTTACTTTTTAAAAGATCTTAATAATGATGAAACAATCAAAATCGTTTATTTCAAAGTAAATACCAAGTTGCAAATATACAGACCAAGCCTCTCAAATTGGATATATTTGTGAAGTTGCATGGTTTACTTGGAGTTTGTTCATGTACTGTCGTAAAATATATTTTTTGTAAAGGGTTAATTCTTTTTAATAAGTTGATATATCCAGATCTCAGTTTAAGGGAGCGTGTAAGAGTTTAACGTTTTATTTTATATTTATTTTCATTCAAAATTATTTAGTAGGTCAGACCAAGTTTTTATGTGTATTAGCTTTCATTAAAAGCTCTTTATGAGTTAGACCAAACTTTAGAAATTCTTTATTTAGCTTTAGGAATTATGTATCAGTGTAAAACATATTTATAAGTTGTTTCTTTTATCAGTTTATAATGCGGAAATATTTCCCTTTCTCAATCTTCTCTCTTTCTATTCTCGAGCTAACAAAAGTTCTAATCATATTTATAATAAAAAGTGTGTTCCTCATTTATGTATGAGTTTTTAATGCTCATTAACCCTTTAATATGTTTGGTGAGATTTATACTTCATTAGTTTAGATTATAATTTTTCTGTCTAATGTATTAAGTAAAAGTCCACCAAAGTGAAACGATTATATGCATACATATAAAAATAAGTTTTGAAAAGAATACATACATATTTTGTGGAACGTTTCCTACACTATCATAGAAAAGTTAATGATATTTCATATAATTTATAGATAATATTTTGTACTACAGGTATTTATATATTACATAAGAGAAATCAGAATTCATTGATAAGTTCAAAATTTTTAAGACCAATATTTATAAATGAAAAGGCTAGTAATATCAGCATCAAGAACACCGGGGAAGATGTGAATAGAATAAACGACTAAAGACAAAAATTGAGGCCAAACCAAGGGAACTCGATTTTTATGACAAGGCAGTAGGTGACAGCTCAACAAAGGTATTACTGGCCACCGGGTTATGCCCCCAACAACAACATTCTCAGTTATCTTACGAAGAATAACAGGGCATGAGCAGAACAAAACAACCAACAAAATGTAATCGTGGTTCGTTCCACCAATAAGTAAACTGAGTGTAGGGCATCACTTAACTCGAGCTCGATCAGGGTATAACCGAGAATATGTATAAAGAAATTCGGGCGAGAGACATCGTCAAAAATGAATAAGATCATGAATTTGCAGAGCCAAAATAATACCACCCAGGACCGAAGAGTAAACCGAGCAAAGACTATTATTAAACAAGAACGCAATCAACGGTTTACCAAACAGAGTTGATACCGAGGTGAAGTGGTCAAAAACCGATGCATAGTAACGAGGTAGGCAGCTCGACTGATAAGATAAATGGCTAAAGAAGAATTCATAAAGAATTCAATGTCGGTTTAAAAAGCGGTTGACTGACCAACACACGTAACGCACTACGACTAGAGTAATGACCACAATTCTAGGGCCATCATCATAAATGTTTGTCCACAAACAAGATTAGTGGAACCTTGTATTTATTGACAGCTTGAACTGCTATGTAAATAGTATAAATAGGATTAACATTATGTATACTGGGATTTATCTTTTCGAATCAATAAAAATCACAATCTTGGTAATTATTTGTTAAAATTATCTTTAACAGTAAACATCTTGATAAGTGTATTAAGTGTGTCATATCCGACCTCTGTGGTGAATATTATATATAACGGTTTAAGTGAACAACAATATTGACCGCTTGTAAAGTTCCTCAATCTACGATGTCTGTTATACCCGACATGAATTGAGTATCTGAAAAATTATATTTGTATGTTAAACGATATGGTAAAAAAGTATGATTAGTAATTCGAATTTACTTATACCAATCTTGTGAGAATCACTAAAATATGTGTCTTATCTATTAAATTGATTTTAATAAAATTGTTCAGTAAAAGACTGTAAGAAGTTTTTAGCGGATGCAAACCTAGTTTGAAGCGTTTATATTTTTGGGATGTGCGATTAAAAACAAATTCCTATAGGTCGAGCAACAAGGAACTAAGATTTCATAATTATTTTATTTGAAATTCCACTCATTTAAGAGGTTTTAGGTTTTTTATCTTTCCGATAGATTAAGTAATAAAATGATTTATTTTTTTTCAATAAAAAAAATTGATTTTTTATTGTCTAAACTATCAATTGGGGTTAATTTAACTTTTTTTTAATACCATGATCAGTAATTTTGGCCGTTTATCTTTATATTTTCTCGATTTAAAAGAAAAAACATTTGGACGAAAGATTTGTTTGTGACCTCCCAACGCACGACTTGGTCAGCAGATCAAGTAAAGAAAGAATTCTTTGGCTAGACTTGTTCCCAACTTTTGTTTTTAGCTGGTGTAAATATATAATAATAAATTATTGGTAAATAGTTAGTTAATAATAAGGTAAAGCGTCCATAATCTTTTAAAAATAAATAATTATTTATTAATTATTTTTATCAAATATCTAACCAATTTTGTTAATTAATTTTTATTATCTAATTCTATTTTTAATATCTCAAATATTTTTATTTATTATATAAATTTATTTATTTTTACCAAGTTAAGTATCTTCATTCAAATGCACATTTTTTTTGTTTTTTTTTGTGGTTCTTTTAAAAAACTTTCCATCTCTCAATTTTGTAAATTAATAAATTATAAAAGGAAAATGTTGACTAAATCGATTCAATTTGATCAAATTTTTTAATATTAAATTGAATTCAACCGAATTGACAAATTATGAAATCGAATTTCATCGAATTCGACAAATTATAAATTTTTTAATCTCTTTCTGAATTGATAAACTGTGATCAAAGGGATAAACCATCAGATTTATAAATGGAATGTGATTCTAAACTTAAGTATTGAGATTGTTTAAAGAAAGAAAACGATGTTGTGGTTTTAGTAAGTTCTACTACGCTTTTGCAAAAAAGACGAAGTTTGTGTCTCGTGTCTCGTATTTATCATCTAGCGTTGCTCGATGCGAGCAGTGACGTACCCAGGACCAAAACGTTATGGTAACTTTGATCTCATTGTGTTTTTCCTCGGTTAACTTCACTAATTATACTAGAGACATTTGAATTTGTATTTCATTATATTTATGAGTTGTTTTAAAATATATATGCATCTTATAATGATAAAAAAAATCTATAATTAAAAATCACTTCAAAGAAACAAAGTACATTCAAATGGCATTTTTAAAAATTAATAACTGATTAACACAGTTGATGTCGCAATAAAACTTGAACACACAAGTGTTTCATATAACAAATAGGTTCTGAATAATTACGTTATTTCAAAACAATAGAGATACAATCTTGCAAATTTGTATTTCTTAGTGGTAAATTCAACAACAACAAAAAAACTCAATTAACAATAAAATTCAAACTTAGCAATGCAAAATAAAAATAAGACATTATGATATATACACGTATATTTGCTCTGAAATTAAACTCTACATTTTTAAGCTTAAGAAAACATATAGATCAAGCCATGTTAATCTGTAAAACTAGTTAACAATAACATAAGACATGGAGCAAAGCTTCAATTTTGAGAATTAATAACATAGAGACAAATGTATTTTGAAGTCGAGAATCGAAAGAAAGCAAGAGCATAATTGGTAGTTTGTAGTTAGGGTTTTCTTAATAATAGTAGAATAATAATTGTTTAAAATAGAGCAATTTAAAGGTATATCATAAAGAGTATATGATATATGTGAGACTTAATTTTTAGATTGTAGATGCTAGAGCAATTTAAAATAAAAATGGTACATGCGAGACATTAAGGCCAGATAATAGATGCAAGAGTTAATTTTTACATGATAGATGCGAGACAAGTATAAAATAGAAATGATTATTGTGAGATATAAAGGCTTAATGATATATGCAATCTTTAATTTTTGGATGATAGATGCAGGACCTATATAAAAATAAAAATGATAGATGTGAGACATAAAGTGTAGATGATATATTCGAGACTTAAATTTTAGATGATAGATGTTGGACCAGTATAAAATAAAAATGATGGATACGGGACATAAATGAGTATGTTAGATGTGAGAGTTAATTTTCAGATGAAAGATGTGGGACCAGTGGAAAATAAAATTATAGATGTGACACATCAAGACTTGATGATAGATGCAAGACCAAGGTTAATGGGCTCGCAAAAAAATAAAAATAAAATATCATTAATGGATCTAGTTTTGTTCGTCTTAAAACAACAAATCATACTTTTGTATTTTTTCAAAGTTACGGTTAAAAAAATGCGTACTTTTAAAAGTTTAAACAAAAACAAAAGAAACATATTATACACGTGTTTGATGATTTTGTATAGAAGGATGTTTCAAGTATAAAATATGATCGATAAATATATATTTTGCATAGGAGGCTGTAATTCATTTCTTTGATGGGTCTTAGATGGTAACTAACCCTTAATAGTGTATATATATATATATATATAGTAAGATAGTCGTCATAAGAAAGTAACTAATTTTAAATTCTTGAGAAATATGATCTCAAATTTATCTTGTTCAGTAGCCAACTATTGCTACCACAAGGACGTGATAACTGCATAAAATAAAGATAAGTTAGAACGGAGCTAAAGATTATATCGGCTAGACAACCTTGGTAATAAGGAATTCAAACCTGAGGTCTAATAGTATATATTATTTTAGTTTATGCTTGGGGAGTGAGAGAATGAGGTGGTTTATCTTACGGAAGTTGTAATGATTTCCAGCACTTGCATACCTTATTTTGACTAATTAGTTCGAGTTTTATCTATAATGATGCCGGAAACTTTGAGATTGTTTTTAAGCCTTGAATCATGAATAATAATTTGTTCATATTGGTTTCTAAAGAGGTGGGACCAATCATGGATCGTACCAGAATGAGGTAGTATTTCATTTACAAATCTTCACCTTATATATTTTATTAGCCAAAGGCGTAAGACATAAAAAATTTCCTCCAACTCCATAAGAGAGATGAGACAAGATCGATAGTCTAAAAGTTTTAACTTTTAATATTCTCTGAATTAATCCAGTCAGACGTAAGGCATAAAATTTTCCTCCAACTCCATAAGAGAGATGAGACAAGATCTAGAGCCTAAAACTTTTAACTTTTAATATTCTCTGAATTAATCCAGTCAGACCATATTGAGTTGTCACTATTACTAATTGGACCACAAATATTTTGAGGACAGCCACTTGATTCTAAGTTCTTAGATTTATACAGATTGTCTTCTAACATGGGCAAGGTAACATTAGACTAAGCCACGTTTTCCCTTAAGGCTTTCATCTCATGAGAAGACTAGAAAAAACATCATATATATTGCGATAACTCCATTAATACCCTAGATTGAAAGATGAAAATGATATAATACAAAGTATTTGTATATATAGTATATGTTATAGCTTAATTAGTAGCTGCCTAAATTATACCCCACAGACTTCGGCTGGGGTTTATAGAAGTACTGGACGTGGAGGTTACTGTGGAGGTAGTCAAATTTCAACAGATGATCCATCTTGGGCGATGCCTCCTTGGTGTGCTTGAATGCGGCCACCCTAGACTGTACCCTCTGACCATACCCGATGTAATCTTAAGGCAGGCATACTGGATCGCGACAACCCAAAATCTTGGGATCTAGACCCCAGCAACAACGATAACATGCATATGTAGCCTCTTAATGGACTCCGACTAATATAAAATCGGATATGCACACTATATCTTTGTCACAACAGGATCCTAACTGGTATATGGAAACCGGGGCAACTTCTCATATGATGTCCTCATTAGGTAATCTCACGTCATATATTAATATGAACAATAATAATGGTGTTACCGTTGGTAGTGGTCAGTCAATTCTGATTCATGGTTATGGTCATACTTCATTCCATTCCCCGAACCCACTTTTGTCAGTCAATCATGTCTTGTATGCACCTAAACGTATTATATATTTTGGTGTCAATTATAAAGTTTACAACTTATAATCATGTATCGGTGGTGTTTGATCTTTTTGTTTTTTTTGTGTATGATTTACAGACGGGGACACGTCTAATGAGATGTGATAGTACAAGCCCCCTCTACCATATCACTCATTGTAGTCCGACTCTGACCGCTTCCTCCACTCCATGCATTGCATCCATTATTTTGCATGACCGTCTGGGTCACCTGGGATAATCAGTTTTAGATATTATTTGGCAAAATAAATTGATTGATTCTAATAGTCAATCTAAGTCTACAATTTGTTAATCGTGTATTCTTGGGAAAAATATAAAGTTGTTTTTTGTTCCCTTAACTTCTCCTACTTATATGCATTTTGATATTATTCATAGTAATCTTTGGACTTCTCCATATTTGAGTTCTTTGATATATCAATATTATATACTTTTCTTGGATAATTATCCGATATTTTTGTGAACTTTTCCTATTGCTAATAAATAACAAGTTTTCTCAATTTTGACAAAATTCCAAGCTCATATTCGTACCCAGTTTGAATGAGATATTAAAACCATACAATGCGACAATGGAAGAGAGTTTGATAATCATTATTTTCGGTAATTTTGTGAGTCTCATAGATTTTTTTTATGTCCCCATTAATACGATTCATTAATAATATTATATGCACATTTCTGAGTCATGCATCCTTGCCACTTCTTTTTTGACTTCATGCTCTTCACATGCAACACACCTACTTAATATTATTCCCAGTAAATTTATTTCCTATGAGTCCCCTCTCCAAATTATCAACAATCGTGTTCCATTTTACTCTCACATTCAAGTTTTTAGGTGCTTGTGTGTTCCTATGTTTCCATCCACTATAATTTGAAAATTGAATTTTTTTTCTATTACTTGTGTTTTATTAAGTTATCCTTAAAGTCATAGAGGCTATAAGTATTTTGATAAACTAATAAATAATTCTCTGTCGTCATGTTCAATTTGATGAATCCATTTTTCATTTTTCCAAAGTCCATTCGTCTCATACCAGGGGTTATGATTTTTGGGTAATGGTGTGTCTCCATATCATCCATTAATACCAAAAAACACATCCTATTGTTCCTTCTCCTGCAGTCTAGTCAGTTCTAATATCTCATGTGGTTTATTCTCCCACAGCATAATACATCCCGGTTACCTCACCATCTTTATCATCACCTCTTTATGGGTGTTATTCGACATTAATTCTACCCACACATCCCTCTTAACCTGATATACATCAAGTACAACGTCTTATCTTCCGTAACCAACATGGTATTTTCAAGCCTAAGACTGTCTTAGACCCATCTCAGGCTCATACCACCATGGTTACACCGTCACCTTTACCCCATAATCATGTGGCTTCCCTTCATGACCAGAATTGGAAATTGGCTATGATCGATGAATTTGATGCTCTTATTAAAAATAGGACATCTGATTTGGTGCCCCATCCCCGAATGTTAATGTTATTCGTTCTATGTGGAATTTTACTGATAAATTTACATGTTATGGTTCATTTGAGAGCCATAAAGCCTGTATTGTGGCTTATGGTAAAAATCAGTGCATTGGCATTGATTGTGGAGAGACTTTCAGTCCAGTAGTGAAACCGGTTACCATTCGTACGGTGCTCGCTATAGGCTTATCAGAGCAATGGTTGATTCATCAGTTAGATTTCAATAATGCTTTCTTGCATGAACTCTTGAAAGAACTATTTACATGCATCAACTCATGTGATTTTGAGACCTAGTGCATCCGAATTATATCTGTTTATTGCGGAAAATACTTATATGGGCTTAAATAAGCCCCTCGGGCGTGGTATACAATATTTGTTGATTTTGTTGTCATTATCGGTTTCTCTAATAGTATGTCGGGTACTTCATTGTTTATCTACAAACAGGGGTCGGATATGTCTTACTTGTTCTCATACATTTATGACATTATTTTACAACTTCATCTCATACTTTTTGCAAAACCATCATGGTGCATTTTAGCTCTGAATTTTCTATAAAGGATTTAGGGTTCTTACAATATTTTATTGGCATAGGTGTGACTCGATGCAAAGGAGAATTATTTTTATCTCAGCAAAAGTATATCGAGGAAATTATCCAATAGGCTATAATGAGTTCGTGCAAGCCGACTCTCACTCTTGTTGATACAAAGCCAAATTCAGTGCCACTAACGGTGAGTTGTTTGTTGATCTGACATTATACCGTAGCCTCGCTGGTGCACTCCAATATCTTATATTTACTCGGCCGGATTTGTGTACATATACATATTCCTCGAGATGAACATATGAATTACTTCAAAGCGAATCATACGGTATATCCAAAGAAATCTACATCTTGGACTACAACTATCTCATTCTTCCGTTACATCTCTTGTCTTGTTTACTGATTTGGATTGGGGAGGGTATCCCAATACTCGACGTTCCACCTCTGAATATTGCGTCTTCTTCTATGAAAACTTGATCTCGTGGTTATCAAAATGTCAACCTACTCTCTCGATCTAGTGTAGAAGTTGAATACAAAAGGGTAGCAAATGTTGTTGATGATTATTACTGGATCTGTAATATTCTTCAGAAAATCTAGTGTCCCATCCTTAAAGCTACATTGGTGTATTGTGATAATGTGAGTGCTATTTACTTTTCGGGAATCCAGTCCAACACCAGGGCACAAAGCATATTAAAATGGATATTAATTTTGTTCGAGAAAAAATGGTGCAAGGTGTAGTTGGGTTCGCCACGTGCCTTCTACGTACCAGTTGCCCATATATTCACAAAAGAGTTGCATCTTGTCTTATTCGATGATATTCGGACAAGTTTAAATGTTCGTGAACCTCCAGTTTTGACTCCGAGGAAGTAATAGAATACAAAATATTTGTATATTTAGTATATCTTATTTCCTAATTAGTAACTACCTAAATTATATCCTAATTAGTAGCTGCCTAAATTATAGCTTAACTAGTATCTAATGACTTTGTATATATATTGCCTTTTGATAATAAGAAAGACATGGAATTATATTCTTTCAGAAAATTAAAGACTATTATATGTGACCCACAAAAAATACATATGTTATGAGTTGGACTCTACTAGAATAAGAAATGTGTTCGGAGGTCCACGGGCCAATATGAGAAGTAACATTTTTGAATAAATAACGATAATCGTTGTAGGATAGATGACCCGTGAGGAGGTGAATACACATATAGTTCACTATGAGGGAACAACATTGTATCCTATGATATTAATCATTTCTTGTCTGAGGATGAGATTCAACCAAGAGGAAGATGTGAGTTTTATCGACCCGAGAGATCAAAGAAGTCATTTTAACCATTTTTGATAAAATTGAAAGAGTTAAGATTACCATGATATAAAATAATTAGATTATCATCAAAACAGAGGTTGATAATTTTAAGTTTTTGACATTTCTAGTGAAATTTAAAATCCGTGTCGATTTTTTTAGGATATTAGAGAAGAAATGTATTACAAGGACGAACAAAAAACAGGATAGAGGATCTCTTTGCCAAAGCCCCTTCATACTTTGAAACTTACCGTTGGGATCACCGTTTATATCAATATTATACGTGGTAGGGGGTTACATTAAATCATCAAGTAATCATCATATCCTCAAAATTTGTGGTCACAAGAATGTCAAGAATAAAATGTCATATGGCATTCTCAAACGCATTCATAAAATTGGATTTTTAGTGCAACTTTGTTTTGTAACCCCTGAGGAATTTTTAAGAGAGAATGATGTTGTCATATTTGCTACATCTAAAGATGAATGTCGATTGAGATTTATCAATAAAATATATGAATGATTTCTTGATTATATCAGTCATAATCTTAGAGAAAATTTTATAAATGATATTTCAATAAATAATTGGCCTATAATCGGAGGCGTGTGAAGGAGAGTCGATATAAATGGGATTTGAGGAATGCTCAAATATTCTACTGTTTGAAAACTTGAGAACCCCCTAACAAATATTATTCCCCACAATACTTCAGAAGTACTTGTAAAAGCTCGCATTGTAGGCCTCGGATCCCGAAGTTTTGTACTATCGATACAAAATAAAAATTTCCTAACTTTCTCATATACTATAATGAAAATCATTATCCATAGTATTGATTTTCAAAAAGAATAAGACAAATGCTTTTGATAAATCCGGATAGCTATAAGAATGACTAGTGTCGTAGAGATTAATGAACTAATTCCAAAACTCATTGGTCATTTTAGTGGTATAAGTTATTTCATCTCTTTGACTATTGAAAACTAGAACTATTTTATTGACGTAAAATACAAAATTTTAATAATGTCGGGTAGAATTACTAAAATAAAATATCAAACAAATATATTGTTAGGACTTTAATATTTTATTTGGTCAAGATAGGAGTTATACTCCACTTCAAGTTTGTGTCCTTTAAGTGTGGTTCCGATTTTTTTTATATTGTCCTTTCAGTTTTTGTTCTTAGCTGTCTTTTCATTTTGTCTACTCAATCTTTAACTATTTAATAGTCATTTCTATTACCTAATAAAATAATCGAAGCTTTTCATAGCTTTTGTCTGAGATTCATTCATCTGAAATCAACAATCTGGTATCAGAGCCATTAGATTAAAAGAGAAAGAGAGCAAACACATAGAAAAGATGGGAAAATCGAGTAATTTTGGGCAACCTTGTATACCAAAATTCGATGGATATTATGACCATTGGAGTCTACTTATGGAAAATATTCTTCGGTCAAAGGAGTATTTTGATGTTGTGGAAGATAGAATTGATGAACCAATTAACAAATAAGGATTGACTGAAGTAGAGAAGAAGATCCTTGCCAATGCAAGGTTAAAGGATTTGAAGGCAAAGAATTATTTGTTCAATGCGATTGAAAAATCAGTTCTTAAGACGATAACTTTGAAAGAGACGTCAAAGCAGTTGTGGGATTCTATGAAGACCAAATATCACGGAAATACAAGAGTGAAGCGTGCGCAATTACAAACCTTAAGGAGAACGTTTGAATTGCTGGAGATGAAAAATGGAGAATCCATCTCCGATTACTTCACAAGGGTGATGGTGGTAGCAAACAACATGAGAAATTGTAGGGATGATATGCAAGATGTCAAAATTGTGAAAAAGATCTTGCAAAATATGACTGAAAACTTCAATTACATTGTGTGTTCAATTGAAGAATCGAAAGATATTGACAGTTTATCAGTCGATACCTTGCAAAGCTCATTACTTGTTCATGAGCAAAAAATGAGAAAGCCAAGAATAGTAGAAAAAGAGCATGGACTCAAAGTTTCATACGAGTATCGAAATAGAAGAGGCGGAGGAAGAAAATTTTGCCGAGGAAGAGGAAGAGGTAGATTTAACAAGGAACGGTGGAATGCTTTCGTTGTCACAGACTTGGATATTTTTCATACGAATGTCCTATGAAAGATAAGGCAAACTATGCAGAGATTGGAGAGGAGGAAGGTAATGTTTTGTTAATGACGTACACACTAGTTCCAAAAGAAGAAAATTTATGTGGTATCTTGAATCAGGTTGTTCCAACCACATGACAGGAGACAAATCATGGTTTTCAAAGCTTGATGAAGAGTTTCAATCCTCAGTAAAAATCGGTAACAATTCTATTCATTCTGTGATTGGAAAAGGTGATGTAACTTTACGTGTCAATGGAAAGACTCATGTCATTTCAGATGTATATCTAGTACCAGAGTTAACGAGTAACTTGGTAAGCTTGGGACAACTTGTACAAAAAGGCTGCGAGATTTTGATACATCATGAAGTATGCAAGATTTATCATCCGAAGTTAGGGCTGGTTATGCAAGCAAAAATGACGGAATATAAATTGTTCAAGATTTTGGTCTCAAAAGGTAACTCGTTTACGGCTGAGAAATGTTTGAAAATAACAGCAATGGATGAGCTTAAACTTTGGCATCAAATGTATGGGCAATTAAGTTACAAGGGTTTAAAAACTCTCAAATATCATAATATGGTCAAAGGGATACCACATCTGAGCACCAACAAAGCTGAGAAATTTGTTAGCTGTTTTGTTGGTAAACAACATCGTGAGAGTATCCCTAAGAAACGTTTGTGGCGTTCGTCAAGGAGGTTGCAGCTGGTACACTATGATATCTGTGAGCCAATTTCTCCAGCATCGAACTCTGACAAGAGATATATTCTTACTTTCATCGATGACTTTAGCAGAAAGGTATGGATATATTTTTTGTCATTAAAGTAGGAAGCTTTTATATTCTTTACTCGATTCAAGATCCAGGTAGAGAAAGAGAGTGGAGAAATGTTAGCATGTCTACGAACGGACAGAGGCGGTGAATTCACTTCAAATGAGTTCACTAATTTTTGTGAGGAAACCGGAATTAACAGACAACTCACTACATCTTTCACTCCGCAACAAAACGGAATTGCTGAGCGCAAGAACCGGACAATAATGAATATGATGCGGTGTATTCAGAATGATAAAGGATTTCCTAAACATTTTTGGGTGGAAACATCAAAATGGGCTATACATGTCTTGAATCGAAGTCTAACTTCTGCGACATAAGAAAAAACTCCTTAAGAGATGTGGACTGGAATAAAGCCTAGAGTTGATTACTTTAGAATTTTTGGTTGTATCGCTCATGTCTATGTTCCAGATCAGAGAAGGAAAAAACTTGATGATAAAAGCAACATATGTGTGCTAATTGGAGTAAGCAGCGAATCCAAGGGTTATCGCCTATACAACCCAACAACAAAAAAGGTCATTACAAGCAGGGATGTGATTTTATAAGAAGAGAAAAGCTGGGATTGGGGACAGAAAACAAAATAATTAGAGCCTGAGAAATTAATTTGGAAGGATAAAGAAACTGAAGCTGAGGAGAATGTTGAAGAAGTGACTCATGAGCCTGAAATAGAGCAGATAAATGAAGAAGAAGAAGAAGTTTTGAATCCAACCGAATCTCTTAGGCCTCAGAGAATCAGAAGAAGACCACCTTATTTGCAGGATTACGAGACCGGATGGGAGGAAGATAAAGATGTTTCAGGTCTTGTAATGTTTGTGTCAAGCGATGATCCTGTAACATTCAACGAAGCTATTAAGGAAGAAAAATTGGCTAATGCTATGAAGACAGAGTTAGAGTCAATAGAAAATAATGGAACTTGGTTTCTCACAAATCTTCCAAGTGGCCCAAAGAGAATTGGTGTTGAATGGCTTTACAAAACCAAGCTCAACGAGAAGGGAGAGGTTAAAAAATACAAAGCTCGATTGGTGGTCAAAGGCTATGCGCAAGAAGAAGGACTAGATTACAGTAAATTCTTTGCTCCTGTGGCGCGTTGGGATACTATTCGTACGATGCTAATTGTAGCAGCTCAAAAGAATTGGTGTGTTTATCAGTTAGACTTAAAGAGTGCGTTTCTTTACGGCAAACTAACAGAAGATGTGTTTGTAGATCAACCGTAAGGATACATAAAGAAATAAGAAGATTACAAGGTTTACAAGTTGGTGAAGGCTTTATATGGTTTAAAACAAGCTCCAAGAGTTTGTACAGTAAAATTGAGGCATACTTTGTTAGAGAAGATTTCAAAGGTGTCAGCATGAGTACACACTATTCGTGAAAACTGATGGAGGTAACAAGATTATTATTGTTAGTCTTTATGTAGATGATTTAATCTTCACATGAAATGATGAAAAAATGCTTGAGAAGTTTAAATTATCGATGAAAAAGGATTTTGAGATGACTGATTTGGGGGAAATGAAGTATTTTTTGGGTGTTGAGGTGACACAGGATGGTGATGGAATCTTCATCCATCAAAATAAATATGCTGGAGAGATTATTGAAAGGTTTAATCTGCATAACAAATATGATGTCAAGAATCCTATTGTGCCCGGAGTGAAGTTATCAAAAGATAGTGATGCTAAGAGAGTTGATTGCACAATATATAAACAACTCATTGGAAGTTTAATGTCTATCAGGACGACAAGGCCTGATATGATGTTTGTGGTTTGTCTATTGAGTAGATACATGTCCGATCCTAGAGAGGAACATATGCAAGCAGCAAAGCGTGTGTTAAGGTACATAAGAGGAACGACTGAATTCGGTGTGTTTTACAAAAAAGGAATGTTGGAGGAGTTGATTGTCTATACTGATAGTGATTATGCTTGAGACATTAATAATAAACGCAGCACAAGTGAATACGCTTTCTTATTGAGTGGAGGAGCAGTTGCTTGGGCTTCAAAGAAACAATCGGTAGTCACTTTATCCACCACTCGAGCTGAGTTCATAGCTGCATCATTTTGCTTGTCAATGTATTTAGATAAGGAGAATTTTAGAAGAAATTGGTATGATGCAGTCAGGTTGCACTATGATTATGTGTGATAACAGCTCAACAATTAAACTATCAAAAAACCTTATTCTTCATGGTCGTAGCAAGCATATTGATGTTAGGTTTCATTTTCTGAAGGATCTTGTCAAAGATGAAGTTGTGAAATTGGTTCATTGTGGTACCAATACCATTGAAGTTGGAAGCTTTTGTTCGATTAAGAGAGAAGCTTGGAGTTTGCGAGAAGAAAAACTGAAGCTATTGCTTTCAGTTTAGGGGAAGCAATGTTAGGACTTTAATGTTTTATTTGATCAAGATAGGAGTTATACTCCACTTCAAGTTTGTGTCCTTTAAGTGTGTTTCCATTTTTTTATATTGTCATTTTATTTTGTGTTTTAGTTGTCTTTTCATTTTGTCTACTCAATCTTTGACTATTTAATAGTCATTTCTATTACCTAATAAAATAATGGAAGCTTTTTATAGCTTTCGTATGAGATTCATTCATCTGAAATCAGTATATATATATTGTTTATTGTCATTTTTATATTTGATAAACTATCGACAGTTTTAGTACAAGTAGCCCAACCAAATAAGGAAAAAAAAGTCTTTGATGCTGGATATAACTTATATTATTAGATTTTATGTTCCTACGTAATAACCACATCCAGTCGATTATATAGATAAACCCAAAAATAACTCAATCAATCTACGTCAGATATAAAAATAAAATATAGATTCAAGTTGGATATATATATATATATATATTGGCCACATGGAAAGGATCCTACAATTTCGCAATTAAAGTCAATGAACAAATGTGCCGATGATAGAATATAAGCAGATGAAAAAATAGCAGAAGAGTAAGAACACAAATATCAACGAATTAGCCTTAGTTCTTAAAAGAGCCAAAGACAAAACAGTAACAACGTATAAAAATGTTAGTATCAGCAAAAACAGCACTAACAGTAGCTCTTTTATCTTTTATACTCGTAAAATATATTATTAGTCCTCCAACGTTGAAGAACTCCCGTGATGTGCTTCACACCGTCAAAGTGATCAGCCTCCCTGGAACCGATGGACCAGAGAGTCTCGACTTTGATCCTAACGGTGGAGGCCCTTACAGCGGTGTTAAAGATGGACGTGTGCTCAAATGGGAAGGTGAGTCCATCGGATGGACTGAATTTGCCGTAACATCTTCAGACAGGTATATAATATATTGTTTGCCATTTATTTGTACTTACATGTCCCATGTATTAGGTGATTGGATATGTAAACTTTAAAGATTATAAATATATATAGTGCCTTCATCAATTCTCCTTCAAAAAAACTGAAGTTTGATTGAGATTGGTTCAACCAAAACTTGAGCAAACGTTTAACATGTACTGAAACTTACAACATGAGAATCTATATCAGACACAAAAATGGCACTATAAGAAAAATCTAGAAACTATAAGTCCGTACGATGGCGACGTAGATGAGATTACAATTAATATATATAAAAATTTAGTTACTATAAGTCAACTTTTGTTCAATTTTGTGATCTGGAAGGGAGGATTGTGGAGCTGAGACATGGTATCCGGAAAAAGAAGATAGATGTGGAAGGCCACTGGGTATCATGTTCGAGAAGAAAAGCGGAGATCTATATATCTGCGACTGTTACAGGGGTATCTTTAAAGTCGGACCCGAAGGTGGTTTGGCTACAAAAGTCGTATCTGAAGCAGCAGGACGATCTTTTCACTTCACCAACCATTTGGACATCAATGAAGATGAAGATATTATTTACTTCACCGATAGCAGCGATACTTACCACATAAGGTAATAACAATGAAACCGTAAGTCTCCAGTTGACTAGTTCAGATGGTACGACATTTAGTACAAACATTTGGTTTATTTTGACAGGACACTCATGCGTTTATTCGTGCACGAAGACAGAACAGGCAGGTTTATAAAATACGATAAACGGACGAAACAAGCAACAGTTTTGTTAGAAGGTTTTTTCTTCCCAAACGGAGTAGCATTAAGCAAAGACAACTCTTTCGTTATAATCGCAGAATCAGCTACCAGCATAGTCCACAGGCTATGGCTTAGTGGTCCTAAAACTGGAACCCGTGACATTTTCGCGCATCTGCCAGGGTATCCAGATAACGTTAGAAGGAATGACAAGGGTGAATTCTGGGTGGGCGTGAACTCAAAGAGAGGATCTTTCCAAGAATTTTGTTTGTCTCACCCTTGGATGTTGAAGTTTTTGTCAAAACTTCCCTTAAGCTCTAAGCTTATCTATAAGATCTTGCAGGGAGGCTATGCTCATGGAGTCGCAGTCAAATTAAGCGAAGCAGGCGAAACTTTGGAGATTCTAGAGGATAGCAATGGGAAGATCATGAAAGGTATTAGTGAAGTTCTCGAAAAAGATGGAAAGTTATGGATGGGATCTATAACAGAACCTTACATTGGTGTTCATGATCTCGACTAGACATTTCTATTTTTCACTTATGTCCGGGAGTTATTTCGCGATGTATGTTAGATGCCATGGCATGGGTGGTTATGTAGATTCTAAAGTTAGTAATTTTATTTCAGTAACAACATAAATTTGGATAGTGAATTGTGGGATTGGTTCACTCATATAGCTTGTCTGGGTCTTTCATCTTATTGTGTGTTTTACAACTCTTTAGTCAATAAATGACGTTTTTCTGTACATACGATTGTAAAAAAGAATTGCATCCTTTCTTTGTATATATTTATTTAGTTGGTTTTGATGGACTAAATTAAAGCACTGTTCTATGTGTTTCAATACAAACAATCGATTTTTTTATTGATCAGATTTTTAATGAAATACTCGTAAGACTTAGATATTCTAATAGTGATGTTTTCATGCAATGATCCACCCTTCGATTTTAGGTCTTTGAATTTTTTTGTGATCCTTTGTACTTTTGGTTCTTCAGTTTTAAAGATAAATGTTTAAATAGGATAAAGGTCCTTGTATTTAAAAAAACATGAAAAGTACATAACACAAAGAAGAAAATAGAGGGTTTAGTTTTCTAAAAGCCAAAGCGAGATACAAATAACCGGATGCTTGAAGGAATAAGTCTGTATGTCTTTTTATAAGTGAAACTTATTACGGTTAAATTTTATCTTGATTGCATTAACATCCTTTAATTCGTTTTATGGTAGAGCGCCATAATTTAAGTAAATTGTTCTATTCAATTTAATTCGTAAATCGTTCTTTTTAACTTAAGTGCTAATATTAGGGTTCAATCCTTCGCAAGATCCAAATTTGACATGGAATCTACACAATATTTTTATAATGAGTTTTTCAATTTCTAATTATTATAATTAACTTATTATTGATGAATTTGACTTTCTACTGACAATTCATTAAATACATCATTAAGCATAAACTGATCATTATTTTACACCAATCCATCACTTGGATTGTCATATGCTACCAAAGGACGTATTTACTTATTGGAATTCCTGAATTTATTATCGATAGATGAACTGCATAATCTTGTACATGACGATGAACGACTAATGAGTAAAGACCTTTTCCTCGTATTGTGAACAATTGGACGCAACAATAATCATATTATCGACATTCATCAATTTCATGGATCAATTATGGTGTATAACATGAGAATAATATGAAATATAATCACACATATTTATTCTTAACTAATTCTACTTAACTGACGATCTATTTAACGAATTTAGAAGTTAATGAACTTGACTAAGCCATATATTGCAACAAATCAAAGTGTATACAACAAGTGGTGGTTCTTATTATAAACATCTCACTTAAATCGATGATACTCTAAAAAACCAACACTCATCCTACCGTATTTACCTGAAAAACCTAAGATATTATTAATTTTGTAAGAGGTTCTGCTCATATGGAGTTTAACTAATGTGATCTATACTTAGTTCAAAATTACGAACTTTTTTTAACAAACATGAACTTGTTATCTATATGTTTGGACTTATCCAAACTTCTGCTATTGTTGGAATAATCAAGAGTTATTGTCACATCATAGCCTTAGGGAACTTTATGTCCCTTAAATAATGACCTAATTCCTTAACCATAGTGATTGGTTGGACATCTTAAAGCATACGATAAATTTTATTCTCATAGTAGATGATGCAACTAATGTTGCTTTATATATTTCCATATTGTTGTACCTTTTATTAATAGGAATATTTTTCCAAAGTACTATTAAATGTGTCCACGTTGCCTACTAAAATTTGAGTTGGAATACACAATTATCTCCATATTATCTCGACTTACTATATGTCTACATGTGTTATTTTATTTGTTGCTGATAAAGAAGAGTCATTTTGACGGCTTCTGAATGGTCCATCTCTGGACTATTTATATACCAACCAAGATCACAACCAATGGCCAATCTTGTACAAACTTGAACATACATCAGACTCCCGGCTGCCAAAGTATTTTGAGTCTTCTGCATTTATTCAATCTTAAATTTTTTTTTTGGATATTAACTTATACTTAGTTATTCTTATTTTGCAATAGAGGTATTCAATGGCGTAATAAAAATATGAACATAATTTCATTGATCCTTTAATACCTACAATCCTCAACCGAGTGCAACTCAAAACTAAAGGAGACCATTACCTCTAAAACGTTGTGGTACCACTGTCGAGAAGCTTGTTTGGGATCATAAATGAATTTCTTAAGTTTACATACCACGTACTTTGGATCACATATTATAACTCAATATCATCATTAAGAAAATAGATCTTAAAATCTATTTGATGAACTTTAGATTAAAGTGTCCAGATAGTACGATGAATTTTCTAACATATTCATTCAAAAAACTGGAGAGAACGTCTCTTTAAAGTTAATAGTTTTAGTATGAGTATAATATATTGTCGCATATCATGTTTTATATATTTTATATTACCTTTAGAGTCCTGTTTGGTTATGTAAATTCACTTACGACCAATTAGCTTCTTTTTTCAGATAATATGGTAGGCTTTTAATCGTGTTAGCTTACATTGATTATATTCATCATTCATAGTGTTGATCCACAACTGAAAAGGTTTTATGTATTTTGGAGATATGTTTAGTCATTCAATTTTACCTAAATAAATTTGGATGTTTTTGAAGATACACCATATGATCCAAACATATAGTGTTCTTTCTACCGTTAATAGACCTTGTTAATGGAATTATTAGGAAGAGTGGTTGAGTGCTTAATGTTTGAAGAGTCCTCATGTAACCTCATATATATAAAATTATGTGTTTGTTTCTCGTGCATGCAGAAATTCTTCACAATCTGAACCACATTAAATTTGTATTGTGTATGTGTTTAGTCATATATTCTTGTTATTTCTTGATTTTATATTTTAAGGGCTCACACCTAAGCTTTGAAACCAACGAAGTTATGTGGCTCTATCTTTGAAACCTAGAAAAATTACTAAGATGAGTTCCATGAAGTTTAACCTAGAAATATCCAAAGGAGATAATTATTTTAAAATATGAATAATTAAGATTACAGTTTTTCTACTACATAAAGGATTGGTTGCTACTACTAAATAAAAATCTACAGATATGGTTGATTTCAAAGTCTTTTCTAAGGCTCATAGTGCCAACATATATACCTTGGGGATAAAGTGTTTTGTGAGGTGTTTAAAGAGCCTACGATGAGGATATGGACTTTGCTGAATATTATTTACATGAAGAAGTCTTTAGCGAATAGATTGTATCTCAAGAAATAATTTTACAAGATGCCAATGGATGGGAGCAAAAAGATCTTAAGACACCTAGATGATTTCAATAGAATTATTGTTTTGACTTAAATGTAGTTGGGGTCAACGTAGAGGATGAGGAGAATGCCATCATATTCTTAATTTCTCTTTTGAAGGTGTATAAAACAAAATTTAGACAATATGATCTACGGTAAGGGGTCTCTCACAATGTCTGAAGTAAAAGGTTTCTTGAAGTCAAAAAGTCTTTAAAGGAAGATTTTTCTGAAGGGAGACTCTAAAGGTATCAGACCGAGTGTGAAGAACATACCATGAAGAAGAGATTTAACCAAAGAAAAAGTAAAGTGTTGGTCAAAATCCAATAGGCTTGCAATGGGATCTAAAGTGAGATGTTGGTTGTGCATGAAAGAATACCATATCAATAAGAATTTCACGTAGAGAGACAATAGTTATCTAAAGGCCAAGTCGAAGTTGTTACAATGGTTAAGATGAGTATGAGTACACAGATGGTTTATTGGCTTCTTCTTCTTGAAGATACGATGATAAAGTGGGTGTTGGATTCGGATGCATCATTCCACATGACTTTCAATAAATATAGGTTTGAAGATCATAAATTATTTTAAGGTGTACGGGTCATCTTCGGGGATGATAAATATTGTGTTGTTAAATAGGTATGAACTATTCAGCTCAAGTTGTCTACATGACTTCAGAGAGTGATTAACAATGTGAGGTACGTTCCCGAACTTTAACATAACCTTATTTTTATTTGAATGTTAGGTGAGGAATGTTTTACTTGTAGGGGTGGGGACGACATGCTTAGGGTCTTACAAAGCTCATTTATTGTTATAAAAGCATGTAAGACTGATAATGTATGAGTTATTAAGGGTTATGTAGTGGTATGGGTTTTTCTAGTATGGAGAATGATTCAACCAAGTTGTGACATATTTGGTTGGGATATGTAAGTGAGAAAAGAGTTACTAAACTTAGCAAACATAGGTTGTTAGATTGTAGCACAGTTCAGAGAAGTGGAGATTTTATGAAAAATGTTTGTTGGGTAACAACAAGAGAGTAAATTGTATGCCTTGTAACCACACAACCAATGGAGTATTTTAGTATGTTTATTTGGACCTTTGGGGTTCGGTATGGGAACATACTTTACATGGTGCAAGATACTTCATATCCTTGATAGATGAGTATTCTATAAAAATATGGGTTATACTTTTGAAGACCAATAATGAAGTATTTGATACGTTTAGGAATTAGAAGACTTTGATGGAGAATCAGATCGAGAAAGTACTAAATAAGCTTCAAGAATGGCTTGGAATATATTTATAATAAGTTAACTAGTTATTGTAGAAATCTTAACATTTATAGACACCGAACATTGAGGGGCACTCCCTAGCATGATGGGTTTGTAGAAAAAATGAACCAAACTTTTCTCGAAAGGGTTAGGTGTATGCTTCAAACAGTTGGAATAGGCCAAAGATTGCGGGGATAACTCGTGAATATTGGTAAGGATTTTATCCGGTTTGTAAGGTAAAATTAGAGAGAAGTAAAAGATATAGAGAGAAGTAGTTTCTAGTGAGAGAAAGTTCAGAAGTGAAAATAGCTTTATCATAAAAGTCTCAATCCCCTTTTCAATTCAGCCTTGGCCTTTATATATAGGTGCAAGCCAGATATAACAGAAGTGGTTACACAAAAGGACTAATTGCATGTTTGTCATTTATCTATATACAAAGCTTTAAATATCTCATACAACTTTACAATTTACCATACAAAGTTTTATTCATTTACATTTTGATCCCCAATTTCTTATTTCCTTATCAGTAGCCCCATTAGTTCTGATGAAAGTAAATGAATAGATAACTAATTGGCATCGAAAATCTTCACTAATAGAGAAAAATCCACTTACCCATGATTCGAACTACTTCAAACTTACTATCTTCATAAATCTAACAAAATCTTGTCCCTGAATGAATAAAAATTTGTTCAATGCTTCAAGTATCTCCTTATAGCGTCATATCCCTTTAACGGTCATAAATGTTCGATGTAAAAAATCGAATAGGTGATGATGATGCCCTAGGCTCTAAGTCTGCCACTAGGTCTGTCATATTGCAGGTGTCAAGTTCCTTTTTCCAAGCAACCGCTTGATACTCTAACCAATCGTCTTCTCCACCTCTTCCACTTCTCAACACTCCTTTTCTCAGCCTATAAATACTTCTGTGAACCATTGTTCGATTCAATATTAACTTCTAGAGAGAAAAACTGCAAAATATTAAGAATTATTTGGCTATCTTCACTTGATTCTTCAATCTGTTAGTTATCCTCGCCAGAAAACTCAAAATTTTCATTCAATCTTCAACTAGTTTATGAGAAAACATCCAAAAACTAGAAGATCCAAAGCCAAAATGCCCAGAAAACCCAGCACTTGCATTCCCATAAAAAAAACCTTTCTAGCAATGGGAGATGACGCTGAGAATACTTCACCTTCTACCACCAATAATCCTTCAACCAATCCAATACTATCTACTCTTTCATTGAGGGGAAGTGGCTGAGACAAGCATTGTGATGGCTCAACCAAATCACTCACAAAGGGAACCCTCTTCAACATCAAAACCCCCACAACTGTGAGATGAAGATTACGATGAGGAAGCTGACTCAGAAGCCACTTAGTTTAATGCCGAGGTTGAGAGTGAAAGTCAGGCCACTGAAGCTGATGTTGAGGATGATACCTCAAAAATCAGCAAAACTGAGAAAAATAAGGGTACTCCAACGGTAAAAGCCAAAAGAGGAAAAAAGAGAAAAAAAAATCTCTTGTGAAGCTTTCCGAAGAGTTGGCCGCCTCAGTCAACGAAAACCTAAAGCCTGTCGATGCGCAATATATCTTGGCTTTAAATAATGTTGCTTACATATATTACCAAGAGAGACATGAAGATGAACTCAAAAAACAATGGGGAATAGGGGACACCATTACACTTTGTCCACCCAAAGAAGGAGAAACCCCATTGGACTACAAAATGGTGAACTGGTGGTCTACTTAGAGATCATCAATTGGGGTCTTCGATTTCCACTGGACCCCATCACAGTGGAATACTTCGAGATTCTAGATTTTTTCCCAACTCAGGTAACACCAAATCAGTGGTTCATTTTTCTCTCTGTAATTATGGCTTCTCGATTGGCCCACATTCCCCTCTGTATCGAGGACTTCATCTTCCTAACCAAACTTTCGAAGGGACCGGTACTTCTATTTTGTTCTCTAACACTGGATGATGACTTGAAGATCATCGAATATTTGTTGGAGGTAGAAAAAAATTGGAAACAAAAATTTATCTTCACCTCGGGATCTTGGGAAAATGGGAAAGAGATTTCTGAAGCCAACCCATCGAAGTTGAACCTCGTCTAGAGGAGTAATAGTAAATCTTTTTATTTTATTAGCTGAATTGTATCTCCAATTAATTTTCTACTTATTTCTCATCAAGTTTTGTGTTGTGTCCAGAAATTTCGAGATGTTAAAAACTTCGTCGAAAATATTTCAAAAATATTTTTGTTAAGCTTACAGTCTAGGCTGAAAAAGAATGGGGCATCGCATTTCACACAGCCTTTCAACATATCAACTTTCTCAACAACCACCAATGGAGAATCAACGTGGGAGTTTATCTCCCTGAGAATCTAATGGATCTAGCCAATCTTATACAAGTTGTTAAAAGGCTAGTGGCCCTTGACTGCAAAGTAATTATGTTTGTTCGAAACAGATCGGATAGCCACCTTCCCCCGAAGAATAATAAGGGAAAAAATAAAAAAAACAGCTAGCACATCTGGTGCTAGCCTTTCAGAAGCTCTGATGCCGCCAAAGTCGAAGAGAAAAACAATAGAAAAGAACATCCCCACTATTGACGAATGAGAAGAAGTTGATCATTCTCCAAAAAGGAAGAAGACAGCTGCCTTGACGAAAAACAAGAGCACGCCTAAAATAACTCCTCAAAAGAGAGAAAAACAAATTTTACAAATCGTTCAAGAGGTGCCATCCGATGCTGATGAAATTTTTGTTGTGGAAAATCAGTAAAAATAAAATGAACCCGGTGATGAAGAGGGAAGAACCCAACAAAGAAAGACTGTTTCAGACAATGATCAAGGTGTTGATAACTTTGATCCTGATAGCTTTATTAACCTCGATCAATCTCAAGAGCTCGTTAGAGATAAAGATCTATACGTTCATGAAATTCAGGACCAAATGCAAAATTATGGTAAAATATCTGCTCATTTTCTTCCCGAGGCAACTTCACCAGAAATTTCTTTGCCTATATCCTCCTCTGCTCGTATACATTTACCTAGTTCAATGGTCATACCTGCCAAAGATCCATCTGAAAAGTTGCACTTTCTCTTCAACCATTTTCCAATCTTGGTGCTATAGCACAAAAATTAACCCAAGAAAATGAAGCTGCTCGAAGTCAGTTAGAACATATGGAAAATGAGATGGTTCGCCATAAGAATATTGTTGGTGCTGAAAAAAGAATGAGCAAAATATTTGGTGGCCTCGTGGAAAAGAAATCCATGGGTTTCAACTGGCCAGATCAGAATTTATAAAAGGGCTTATCTATCTCAAGAATCACCTCAGAGCTTTGCATCAAAATGAAATGGAAGATCTCAATACTTCTCACCAAAATGAAATTGAACAGCTCAAATCTAAGCACTCTGAAGAACTAGATACAGAGAACCAAAAATCCGATGATCTTCAACTTTCACTCAACAAGAGTGAGGATGAGAGTAAAAAATTGATAGAGGATATAGATGCTCTCAAAGCTAAATTCAACGAAGAAAAAAGGGTTGTTGTTACTGCTCCTGAGAACGAATGTGGAAAGGATATGTTAGCCATTAAAAATGCTGAAGAGCAAAGATTCTTTTAATCTTCTTCACGAAATCCATGCCACATTTCCTAACGCTGACATCTCCAACTTTTGGGAGCATATTCCTATTGAAAGTCTCCCCAACGAAGCTTTTGATCATATTCATAGCTCTTCATCCGAAGAAGTGGAATCAGAGGAAAGTGTTTCTGATCAAAGGGAATCTTTTGAAGAAAGCTCCCACAAAAAATAACTTTGTTATCTCTTTTTTTGTACATGTCATTCAATTGTTGTAGAATGACTTGTTTTTGGTAGATGTCTTTTTACTTGGCATTTAAAAACCTATTTTGTTATTATCGAATTAAATTGAATGCATAAAAGGCTTTGTTTCTCTTATATTCTTATTATTTCTTTTTAAAAAAAATTACAAGTCATATTCACCTTGAAATATAACTTATATCATAACTAAATGTATAACTTTTGAAGTGAGAATACTTGGACTTCATTGGTGTGCTTAAATAATGTAAACACCTTAGATACAAATAACACACTTATAAAATGTGATACTTCAAATAATATCGTGCGTTTAGAGAACATAGAACTTCGAATATTACAGTGTGTTTAGAGAGTGTAGCACTTCGAATATGATAGTGCGTTTAAAGAACATAGAGCTTCGAATATGGTAGTGCGTTTAAAGAACGTCGCGTTTCGAATATGGTTGTTTCTTCGAAAAATGTATTCAACCCTTCGGAATAATTACTCTTGGTCAACTTCAAAGATGATCAGTCTTTGACTAGTTACCAAATTAATTTCAATAAGCATACGTATACAACCATTGGCCAAAAACTATTTTTATCGATAGCTTCTAATATTTACATAGCACTTCATTAAAAGCTTCTTGGGCCAACAGGGTAGGAAAGAGTATGCTACTTATTCAAAAAGAACAATTTCAAACAATATAGTTATTCTCAGTATAATTTTAGATGTTGTATATTCCAAGGATGTTGATGCATCTTCCCCTGCTCGTCACAAAGGCGATAAGAACATGGCTTTATTTTTCCCACAACTATATAGGGACCCTGCCAATTTGGGGTCATCTTACCGAGGCTCATTTTCTTAATATGGAGGAAATCCTTCCTTAAAAACTTTATCACCAACCTTGAAATCCCTTTTTCTTACCTTCGAATTATATTATACTCCTCATAAGAGTCTGATAATGAATCATATTCAAGTGAGCTCTCACTCTTTTTTCCTCAATCAAATCCAAATCATCTCTTTTTGCTTTGTCATTCAGGTCCTCAGAATATAAATTTATTCTAAAAGAAGGTAATATAGATTCTGAAAGACTAACAACATCCATCTCATATGATACGGCAAAAGGAGTTTCTTTAGTAGCCTCTCTAGGATTTGTTCGATAAGCCCATAACACCTCTTACAAATAGTTAGGATATTTCCATACAGCCCCTGTCAAATTATTCTTTAAACCTTCTAAAGTATATTTGTTTGTCACCTCTACCTGGCCATTTTCTTAGGGATGAAAAGGTGTAGAAACAATTGTGTTATCCCCCTTGAAGCATAAAAAGAAGCCATTACTTTGCTATTAAATTGAGGACCGTTATTCGTGATAATTTTTCGAGGTACCCCAAAGTGGCAACAAATACTATTTACAATGAACTTAATTACATCTTTGGATTTTATTCCGGACAATGGTTCAGCTTCTGCCAACTTTATAAAATAGTCGACTACCACAATAATCATTTGGCGTCCTCCAAAATTCATTGTCAACGGTCCCACTAAGTCTATTCCTCATCTGTCAAAAGGGACGGCTTCGGTAATGGACATAAGTGGAACTGTTGGTTTATGAATAGAGTTGGCAAATCTTTGACAAGTATCGCAGCTTTGAACTAGATTTTTATCGTCGTTCATAATCGAAGGCCAATAGCACCCTGCCAGAAAAACTCGACATGTCAATTCCTTGAATCCACAATGTGATGAACCCTCTGTATCATGTAATTTCGATAGAACTTCCTGTGATTCTTGTCTGCTCAAGCATCATAGTAATGGCCTACTTGATGTTTTTGTGTACAAAACCCCATCTAACACCATATAGCCACATGTTTTACCTTTTAGCTTCTTAGCTACTTTCATATCTTGAGGCAGTGTTCCTCTTCACAAAAAAATTAGAATATCAGTTCTCTAATTGTCTCGAATTGTATCTGGAGTGACAAATATATCCTCAATGTATTTACATTGATCTAAATGGGTTAAAATCAAAGGACTTTCTTGTAATAAAATCCATGGGTATTCTCTCTTTGACTCATATGTTTCCAAAGTTTCCACAGAATCAACAACTATATTGTCTCTTTGACTCATATGTTTTACAGTAACGTGATCAAACAGAAGAGTCAAATTCCAAAGCTCTCGAAGATATAAAATGAAATGATCATTTTTTGCTTCTGAAATTCCAGCCACTTGATTTGCTACCAACTGAGAATATGTTTCTAAATAAACTAAAGTTGCCCCACATATGTTTGCAAGCTTTAAACCAGCCAATACAGCTTCATTATTCGATGCATGAAATCTAAACTTAATGGATTGAAATATTGTTTCCCCAGATGGAGCAAACACTTGAACTCCAGCACTACATCTTAAAATGCTAGAACCCTCATCAGTTTGTACTATCCACATCGAACTCCTTGGAAAAATCTCTGTGTTCATCTTTTTGTCTGATCTCCTTGAATGTAATTCAACAATAAACTTTGCTAAGGCTTGGGCCTTGATAGTCGTTCGGGGTGAAAAGAAGATGTCAAAATCTTTCAACTCAACTGACCACTTAGTCATCCTCCCAGAAATATCGGGGCGTTGTAAAACATTTTTCAGTGTGAATGAAGTTTGAACTTCAATAGTGTGAGCTTAAAAATAAGGGTGCATCTTCCTAACAACCACTACCAAAGTCATAGTCCATTTTTCGAGCTTCAAGTACCTTTTTTCTGCTGCTACCAGACTTTTACTGATATATAACACTAGCTTCAAAATTCCCAAATCTTCACTTATCAACATAGCACTTACTACAAAATCTGATACTAAAATATACAAAGAGAGTTGTTCTCCAATTTGAGGCTTGAACAATATTTCTGGTGATGACAATAATCTTTAATGCTTGAAAATGTTACTTCAAACTTTGAGGTCCATTTAAATTATTTTGGTCTTCGTAACACTTAAAAGAAAGGGAAATATTTATCAGAAAATCTAGAAATAAATTTGTTAAGAGGGGATGTCATTGATACCAAAGCTTTTAGTTGTTCTGGGTCATCTTCTATTGCATTTTTCACTAATAACATAACCCAAAAACTTTCATGAACGAACTCCAAAGGTACCCTTTTTAGGATTTAACTTTAGTCTAATTTCCCTAAAATTCAAAAAGTCTCATCCAAATATTTCAAGCGTGCATCTACTGTTAAACTCTTAACCACCGCGTCATCAATATATTTCTTCCGATCTGAGAAGCGAAGGCTTTATTCATTAATCTATTATATGTTGCTCCAAAATTCTTTAACCCAAATGACATAACCCTATAACAATGCAAGCTTTGATCTGTAATGAAGGTGGTACTCTCTTGATCCTTTGGATCCATTTGAATTTGATTATACCCTTAAAATGCATCCATAAAGGTCAAATTTTATTTCCCAAAGTTGAATCAATCAAATGGTCTATTCGACGAATGAGAATGGATCTTTAGAACAAGCTCGATTCAGATCTGTTAAGTCGGCGCACATTCTTTATTTCTCATTCTTCTTTTTAACCACCACTAGGTTTGCTGTCCATAAAATATATTGTGACTCCCTTATATATCTGACCTTTGATAAACGATCCACCTCAGAAACGATTGCTTTCACTTTCTCAAAAGAAAAAACACGCCTTTCTTGTATAACAGGTTTGACCTTCAAATTAATTGCTAGGCTATGACATATACTTTGACTGGAACTCCTACCATATATCATGTTTTCCAAGCGAAAACATCCAAATTGTGAAATAAATACTACAACAGCTGCTGACGTAAAAATGAGGTCAGTAAGGTTCCTATTCGAAGTATTTTTCCATCAGGAAAAGTATATTCCTCTATATTTTCACTTACTGTTAAAGAACCTGTGGTTTCCTCGGATCGTCAACCCTCTCCTCGAGATCCGAGGTCAACCTCCTGGTTGTTATGCAGCTATTTTTTCACCACTTCCTGACCCTCGAATTCGAAGAGTTGTGGCATAACACTCTCTAACAACCTTTTGATCACTTAGGATGACCCCCACGCGATCTCTGATGACATACTTAAAGCATTGGTGGACTGTTGACACAACTTCATACATTTTTTACAACCAAAATCTTCTAAAAATGGCATTGTAACTTGTTGGGTAATCCACCGCCATGAACAACACTTGAACCTTCTTTCTAAAAGGTCTATTTTCCAAACTTACCTCTCATTAGAATTCCACAATTACTTGTGTCATTACTCCTGTAGGTGTGTGCTTCGTACAGTTCGAATGGGCCGAATTTTTTATGGAGAAACTATGAAAATGGCAGCGTATATCATCAATAGAAGTCTATACACGACGCTTAAGTTTTTGTATCCTCAAGAAGCCTATACTAGATAGAAATATAAAATCGAACATTTGAGAGTGTTTGGATGTGCTTCATACGCACATGTAAAACAAGACAATCTTATTTCGAGAGCACTAAAATGTGTGTTCCTCAACAGTCCGAAATGAGTAAAATTGTATAGGTTATGGTGCTTTAAACCTAGACGTCAGAAGGCTGTTATAAATATTGATGTGGTTTTCAATGAGGACATTACATTGATGAAGACGGTGGACACTCAACCTAGTACTTCTAAGAAAATATATAAAGTTGATTATGGGTATCATCTAAAAAGTAAAACTAGAGATACTTCCACTGAAGATGATTTTGGGCCGATTCAGCTTTGGCTTGTACAGAGAAAGTTTAACCACAACATGAGTTTGAAGATGGTTGAGGTTCTAGTGTTCCAGGGCCTTTGAATAATCAGAGTGGAAAACAATATGATCTTGACTATTATCAATTGGTGTTGGATAGAGTACGGAGACTAAGCAAACAACCTTTGAGGTATGGTTTTGCCAATATAATCTTTATTTATTGAAATATAGGGAGATGTTTTTAAACTCATATGCTATTATGATGTTATCAATAACAATGATATGGAAATATTGCTTACGACCATGAGGGAAGAACTGATATCTCTTAAGAAGATTAACACTTGGATTCTTGTGAAGCAACCAAAATTTTAGAAACTTGTTGGGAGTAAATGGATATTCAAGAGGAAGCCAGAAATTCTGGGGGTTGAGTGAAATAGTTGTCGAGAAAATAGCTAGAAGATTTGATTATTTCATGAGACACATCAAGTATATCTAAACATACTATGAAAATTGCATCCATTAGAATAGGGAAACACACATGGAGAGATAATTTATATTGTTGTTGTATATGGATGACATACTTATAGCTGGAAGATATAGATAACTGATTAAAATGGTGAAGACTTAACTGAACTGAGAGTTTGAGATGAAATCTACAGAAGAGGCTAGAAGGATAGTTGGTATTGATATCATGAGTAATGGACTAAAAGGGTATTTATTATTAACTTTAACTTAGTGTCACTCAAACACTAACCGAAGCTGCAAATAAAAAGTATATATTAGAGATACATTATGCCAATGTAATTGGTAGCATTATATATGTTATGATTTGCACAAAACCTTATATTGCTTACGTCATAAGTGTTCCGAGTAAAATCATATCTAATCTGGATAAAAGTCGCATAAGTGTGCACTCAAGTGGATCATTAGATACTTGAGGGGTTCGACTATTGTGGAGTTGTGTTATAATTAGAAGGATACTGTTGATATAGTGTGGAGAGAGTATGTGGACTATGATTATGCATGTTGCCTTGACATATAAAAGTTTACTTTGGGTTTTCTGTTTAATATGCTTGGGGAGTGCTAAGTTGAAAGTTTTTTATATAAAAGTTTGTGGCATTTTTGTCTATGAAATCCGAGTAAACGGTTGTTACGGAATCCATGATTTAAGTTATTTCGTTGAAGATATTGTTGAGTGAAATCACTAATATGGAGCAATATGTGGTTATGTTCACCGGTAATAATGGTAACCTTCATTCGATGAAGAATACAAAGTTTCATGAGAAAACTAAACACATAGATATTAATCTGCACTTTTTTCCGAAATGTGATAGAGAGGGAGAAAACTGAGGTTGCTAAGATTGTTACAGGACAAAAACTTTCGCATGTTCTGACCAAGGTATTGTCTATTTTAAAACTCACTAATTGCATAAGACTTGTGCAAGTCTGGGAGGCAAGTGAGTTGGTCTATAAATAGTAGAACATTGGATGCAACAGATGTCGGAGTTACTATAAGCCTAGGTGGTGAATTTTTCGGTGTAGACTGAAAGTAATTCAATAACATAGCCTCTATCGAAGGACTACGCGGGACAAAGATGGATCATATGAAGATATGTATAGGCACGAACTCTTGAATTCTCTCAAGACATAGTGGTGGCCAAGAGTTAGGTGCAACGACCTTTGATGGAACCTAAGAAAAAGCTTGACCGAAAATATGGTAATTTTTTTTACTAGGTCGAAGACTTGAGACGAATGAGTAAAAACTAAGTTGAAGGGATAGTGTTAGTGCCATGATTTGAATCTGCCTGTCAAATACTACTTGTGCAAAAGCTTCAACAATGTTGCACTTAAATAGGTTTCCTATATAATTGAATTTATAGATTTAAATAGGTTTCTTATTTAATTAAATTTCCTATTAATTGAGATATCTATTTTATTAGGTTTCTTATTAATTGGATATCCTATTTATAGGATTATGACTTTATTACCACCGTTGATTAATTGGATTTAATCTCGAGCATTTTTTAGAGAATTAAAAAAATTATTGAGTTTATAAATAAAAGAATAAACATAAAGTTAGGGTTTTGTAACGTGACATAAGGTGCAGCAACGTGAAGGGTGTGGTTGGTGACTTATAAGACCATATGATTCTTTTTAATGTGAGAAAATTATAATCTTTTGGAGAGCGAATGAATGATGTGGGAAATAAACACTAAAAACAATTCTGTAAATGTCGTTATTTTTATAAACCGTGACAATTTTATAACATAAAGGATGAACTTTTCGTATTAAAACTTTTTTTTTTACCCACGATCCGAACAACTTTACTACGTAATGTTTTGTGTGTTTTTTATTTTAAAAAAAAAATTATTTTGTTGTTTCCATCCAACTGCAGGTTTCTTTTATCTTTTAGATTTTAATTTTCTACCATGTAACGTGTGACAGAAATAGACGAAGCACCCATAAGCTACGCACTTTTATTCATATACTTGTATGATATAATTTTTAGTCTTATATCGTTTCATGATTATCGGATTCAGGTAGTAGTTCTCTTGAACCATAGAGCAGGTCCAAGGACAATACCAGACTTTTGTTCGAAAGTATACCAAGAAAACGGAACATTTCCAATAGAAAGTGCGGTCAAAAGAGTAACCGCCTCCAGTCATGCTACTTTATTCTCTCTACTTTGTTGCCTCTCCAAAGAAAGTGATCGGCATCCGGTTGGTCTTAAAGGCGTGTTTTTAGATCTATACACAACCATAGTGAAGAAAAAAGAGCATTCAAAATTTATTAGATAAATTTATAAAAAAAAGAAAATAGAATTAAAATTGGGTTATTAGTTTATTTTTATTTTTTGTCCGAACCCAGATTCTAAATCAGTATGAAATAGGTGAAACCGCAAAATTTGGAACCGATGACTTCGCGACTACAGGGTCCGTGCTGACAATTTCATGGCCTAGTAGCATAATTCACCCCATGGAATACCTTCCATGTTGTATACTACACCAACATATGATGGGTGAGTGAACACCGGCTCGAATCAATTATAATATTCATAAAACTCTAAACTTCTCCACCGAATGTCGGAGAAAAAAATATTTTATCATATATTTCAAATCAAAATCAAAATTAAACTCTCCCAATGGATATGGGTCTGATTCAATGAATTAATATATTTGTTAATTCAAATTTTCTAACTATTTGATTTTTTTTTATCAATAGTTAAATCATTTTAATATATTGGATTATTTTTATATATTGGATTATTTTTATATATTTTACTTGTTGTTTGATAGAATTGAAATTTTGTTATTAATAAATATGTACATATTTAGATGAATTTATTATCACTAAAAGAACAAAAAAAATCAGTTTTTTTATTCGGTTTAAATAAAAATATATTGATTTTCACCCGATTAGAATATTATTCGTCTTTTATAAGTTTCATAACGCAATTAGATTGAAAATTTGAATTGATTTTTTAAACTGGATTTTAAAAATATTTGATGGAAGATGATGAATACAATAATACTAAACTCTTTTAAAATATGGAACTCCAAGAAATAACTTCTTGAATCATGGGTAGTCAACCTCTTTGAGTTTGGCTGAAGTCAATGAACCTTGTTGCTAGCCAGTTTTCCAATGGTCAACATGAAAAAAAGGAGGATGATCTTCAAGTCTGGAGTCGCATCTACTTCCATTAACATCAGCAAAACCTGGACAAAATGCATCTTCAATTTTACCCAATAAATTGTCATCTTCATACTCTATTTTTAAAAATAGAGGAACTTCTCAAATCAACCAAAACCATGAAAAATGGGTTATGAGTTTTCATTGCTACCAAAAAGTAAAAATAACAAAAATAAAATCAGAGGAATCAATCAATCAAGCTTCAACCAATATATTGAGCTAAGAAGAATAACCTTGTTTTTACCTCACAAAGCCTGCAAATAAGGAAACCAATCGAGAAAAAACACAACAAAAATCGTATGTTGAGGCAAAAACGATATCAACTAAGGAAACAATTCTTGACAAATCTGGAATTCAAGACATAGGTGACCATATGGTTATTCAGTTTACTGCTAAAGATAAAGACAAAAATTTTGTCTCCTCCAATAAACTTTAGTATGATATTTTTCTAAAGGTAAACCTCAACTTAGCTATATATATAAATTCTTGGACTCTTTTAAATTTACGGGTGAAGTAAATCTATTTTTATGGGACTCAAGATACATTATGCTAGAAATTTCTCTTAAAAAAATACCTATGTAAGTTGTGGAAAAGAAACATTTGGTCAATTGGGGAACATTCAATGCGACTACTTAAATGAAACCATATTTTAGTCTCATTATTGAATCCCCAACCATCCTAGTTTGGACTACATTTCCAAACATCTCATATTTTTTTAATGAGAAAGTAATAAGATCATTAGGTAAGTCATTAAATTTTTGGATTCCATAGAATATATGGATAAGCACAACTACTGCAAACTCTGGATTAAGCTTTACGTCTCAAGAAACCTTATTCACGAGGCCTTAATGGGTTTTGGTGATAATGTTGGGTTGATATTTTATATGGAGAAATTTCTTCATATTATCATGTATGTCTACATTTAGGTAAAAAATAATCAGCCTGTAAAAAGATTATGATACCAAACAAAATTCAGACATAAAGGAATAAACAACCTCAAGATATCAATAATACCACACCTACTAATCAAACTGAAAGGTGGGTTCTAAAAGTGAAATCTATTATCCTAAAATAAAAGAAATATGTTAGGAATAGTAACAAAGATGAGGAGGTAAATCATGAGATGAACATTCAAAATCAACCTAGAACATAATTTCCATATCAAATCTACATCTCAAGAGGGGTGTATATTAAAGGATAAAACACAAACAAAACATCATTCAACTGATTGCATCCAAAATACTGATAAGGTGCATGATATAATAGAATAATCATCAAAGGATAATGCAGACCTTAAAGAGTCAGAAATAATTGAAGCTCCTAGTCTATTAAAATAGGGGCTATGTTTACATCCATAAATGACTTTAAAAACTTGGACTCTGAGCAACATTCTCCTAATCAGAAGAACATTTGAAGTCTTCCCTCGTATCTTACACTCTAGTAAATTGGAAGTTGGTAATGATTTCAAAAAAAACTTAACTAGGACATGGAAATCACAACATAAAGCAAGAGTAAAAAGGATACTGCAGTAGAAATCACAAAGTTCTATGGAATTGAGGAGGAAAATATAGTGAATCTTAGCATAATAAAGGATGAAATTCAATAAAGAAAGAATCCAGACTTCAATAGATTCAAGAGTTGAAGAATGATAGAGGTATCTAGTGATAGGGTCTGATAATTTTGGAAGGACGTTGCTATGTAAACCGGAGGGGCAGTTCGGGTTTATCTTAGACCATGTAAATCAAGAACATCTCGACCAGTCAATGCATGACTCAGAGCTTGAGAAATCAGTCCCATCCGGTAGTGATGAAGTTCGGTTTAAGAAGAAACTAAAGCTGACCAAGAAGCATTCAAGAAAAAAGGGATAGGCATGGTAGGCTAAAAAAGTATCAGGGAAAAATAAAGGGTTCAGCTGATCAGCATATTAATCATTTATTGATATATCTGTTTGCCTTCCAATCTGAACCATGTATTTTTATTACTCCTAATGAAGATATCGTGTTTAGTCGTAGTCAAAATTGGAGGCAGTCACCATTGTCATAAAAAATACTCTCCGGACATCTTCCAAAAAGTTTTGATAGTTCTAAGATGGAGAAGTATAATGGAAGTAAAGATTTGGACAATCATCTTGTACAATTTAAGAATTTTATTATGAACTTTGAAGACAATGACAAGCTATTATCTAGACAAGGTTTGATTTTGGGTAATTTGGTTGATTCAGTGACCCGAAAGAAAGCTATGACTTTTAGGGGACTGTTGAATTAAGTCGGGATACAAATTAATGTTGGAAAACTAAGAAATTTAGAGTACCTCTCCAGAACAGATCCACTACCATAGCATTAACACCTCGAACAACAACCTAGTCCGGTTACAGATCAAAGGAAATTGGGAAGGGGTCTCATCGGCCCAGGTAGAATCAATCCAACCAAAACCAGTAGGTTAGAAGAAAAAGGGGACCTTGGGTTAAACTTGAATGGTTTGCTGAATTTGGGGAAAGTGTGGCTACGATATGTGATAAAACTAAAAATGGTGTACACTTTAGAAGGTCGATCGCACTATAGTCTCCTAAAGAGACCTGAAGTACTCGTTTCTGCAAAAATATCATAATGATATGGGATATGATACCTATGATTGCATAGCTTTGAAATAAGAGGTGCATAATCTTATTGAAAGAGGTAAATTGGGTGCTTATGTTAAAAAAAATAAGAGGGTAGCATGCCAGATAATGTATAATCCAACACCAATGCTTCCCGGCCATGATGATTGTTGAAATGTTTGATGTAGACACTAAATACCTTCATCCGGACCCGGATCAAAATCAAATAGGGGTGATAGTGGAGAAGACTGCTACTGTATCTGGTAAAATATTTTAAATCCTTAACCATATTTTGGGGAGACAGTATGACAGCACCGTCAAGTTATTCAAAAAAAGGGATGTCAACAGCATGACTACTCAGTTGGATGAGAAGATGCCCACACATCTATACCAAACTCCAGCTCCTTTCATTATCTTTGATGATGATGACCTTAGAAACATTATAGGGCCACACGAAGACATTATTGTAATGGGGGCATCAATTGGAGGAAATTATGTACGCCAAATCTTGATTGACACAGGCAGTTCGGAAAATATATTGTTTATAAATTCTTATAAACAGTTGAAGAACCCCTCAGTTATTCAATTGTCAAACAGGAATACGTAGGATTTACAGTCAGTTCGGCAGTTGTTATTGGTGAGTTTGAAGAGGATGTAATATTGGGAAAATGCCGTTTTAAGAAGACGGTGAAAGTATTATTTGTTGTGGTTGAATTCCCAACGTCTTACAATGCTACCTTTGGGAGATCGTGGCTTTCCAAGATGCATGTTGTGGCCTCTAATGTCCATAAGTGTTTGAAATATGCGGTGGGTACACAGGTTGGTGTTGTCCGAAGCAGTCAGAAGATAGTCAGAGAATGTTATGTAACAGCTTTTGCTTCAAAGTCTTTGGAGTCGGTCAAAGTTAACAAGGAATATCAGCTACTGGAGCCTTCCTCCGAGGAGAATGAAATTGATGATCCAAGGGAGGCTCCTAGTATTATAATACCTATAGAAGAAGTTAAAGTTCATTGCCTAAAAGAAGGCAAAAGTGTTGAGATTAGTGCTAAGTTTCCAATAACTTTGAAACAAAAGATATTATCTTTTTTATCGGACAATTTACATGTGTTTGCATGGTGTAATGATGACATGATCGGGGTGTCGGCTGAAGTAATTTGCCACAAATTATCTGATCTGATATTGGAGCGGTTCAAAAAAGAAGGTCATTTTTCCAAACAGAAAGCTGATGTGATAGTACAAGAAGTGGATCGGTTGACCAAGATGGGTCACATCAAAGAATCTCAATATCCGTTGTGAATTGCTAACTTTGTGTTAGTCAAGAAAAATAGTGGTAAATGGCGCATGTGCATTGACTTTACTAATCTTAACCATGCGTGTCCTAAAGTTCCTTTATATGTGTCTCGGATAGATTAGTTAGTAGATTCTACATCGGGAAACAACTTGTTATCCTCCATAGATGCCTTTACAGGGTACAATCAGATACACGTAGATCTGAACGATCAGGATCACACTACTTTTATTACGGATATGGGGCTTCATTGTTATAAATTGATGCATTTTTTGTTGAAGAACGCTGGGGATACTTATCAACGATTGGTAAATAAAACATTTGCTGGCCAGATTGGCAGAAACATGGAAGATATATGGATGATATGATGGTAAAGAGCCTCGAAGAGGAAGAACACATATCTAATTTCCAAGAAACCTTTTCTAACTTAGAAACCATCAACCTCAAGTTAAACCTGAAGAAGTGTATTTTTGGTGTCTGATCTGGCCAAGTTTCTAGGGTATCTCATAAGTGAAAAGGGGATACAAGCCGATCCGGATCAGTTAAATGCTCTATTAGCTATGGATCCTTCTCGAAGTACTAAATAAGTCCATAGGTAAACCGGGCGGTTGGCTGTGTTGAATAGATTTATTTCGAGATCCTCAGACAAGTGTGATCAAGCCTTTCTTGCAATAAAAAAACATTTGTCTTCACCCAAGATGTTATTCAAAGCTATTTAAATGGTGAAACTTCTTATATATTTGGCACTAACATATTATGTCGTAAGTGTTGTTCTGGTAAGAGAAGTGGATAATTACCCCCGCCCGGTTTATTATGTCAGCAAAACTTTGTTAGAAGCAGAAAAAATATATTTAAAGTTAGAGAAATTAGCCTTGGCATTAGTAATAGCTTCCAGGAAAATGAGGTCGTATTTTCAAGCGCATTTAATTACGGTTCGAACATGTTTCACCTTAAAGAATATTCTCCAAAAAAATGACGTATCATGAAGGATGACTAAGTGGTCAGTTGAGCTTGGAGATTATGATATAGATTTTGCACCACAGACTGCAATCAAGGCTCAAGCTATAGCTAATTTCTTGGTAGAATTTCATATGGAAAGGCCTCACGAGAAAGAACAGGAGAACGAGTCTAAAAAGAGTGGTTGATCCGAATAGATTGTGGCTCTAATATAATGAGATGTGGGGCTGGGATTTATTTAACCTCCCGTTATGGTGATATTATGCATCAGGTTGTGTGTTTGGGCTTCAGAGCATCTAACAACGAATCAGAATATGAAACGGCCATTGCAGGATTAAGGTTAGCCCAAATATGTGGAGCAAAGAGAGTCTGGTTAATAAGAGACTCCTAGTTGTTTATCAACCAGGCTCAAGGGCTATCTTAAACAAAAAAATATCAATTAGTAAAGTATCTGCAAGTACTAAGGGAAGTTGTCCTGGGATTTAAAAACGTCTGATATCAACATATCCCTAGATCGGAGAACATTATGGCAGATTCCTTAGCCATCATAGCTTATTATGAATCCTGCACATGGATCCTTATGCACGAATGTCCCTCCATAATTTTTTATCAAGGGAAATATTGATTTTGAAGAGAGTCTAATTGTATCTGCTACAAAATCCAAAGACTGGAGGTTTGAAATATATCATTTTATTGTTGATTGGGTTTTACATGATGGAGAAGGATCGACACATTATGGCTACAAAGCCCTAACAAATAGAGTTTTGCTAGAAGATACTACTGGCCCACCATCATAGCAGATGCAAAAGATATGGCTCGGAGATGTGACCTTTTCCAAAGATATGGAAATGAAATTCATATGCCAGCAGTACCTATGCAGTTATTATCCGAACCCATACCATTTGACAGATGGGTTTTGGACTTAGTTGGGCCTCTCTCCATGGCCTCCGGAGGTTATCGAATGATAATATTGGTAATTTATTTTTCTCCAAGTAAATAGAAGCTGAACCACTAGGTGGAACCACTTCTAAGGCGATTATAAATTTTGTCTGTCCAATATATGCTGCCAATCTGGTATTCCCCAACGGATCACTACAGACAATGGACCATAATTTGATAATAAAGATATGGAGACATTTTGCACCTCTAGAGGAATTCAACATTGTTTATCTTCCTCTTTTCTCCCTTAGGCTAATGGGAAGGTTGAAGTTGCTAATCGGATAATTTTAACAAGGTTAAAGAAGAATCTAGGAGCTTCTGTAAAATGGCTAAGTAACTTGCAAGACGTATTGTGAGCCTACCGAACTACTCCACGGACGACAACCCATGAGTCTCCTTTTGTCCTTGTTTATGGGATGGATAAAATCACACCCATAGAAGCTAAATTTCCATCATTCAGGGTTCAAAGCTATTCCGAATAGGCTAATGATATGCCGATTAGGAATCATTTGGATTTGATTGAAGAAAAAAAAGTGAAGGTATGCTTAATAACGACACACTATCAAGGTTTAATGAGAAGTAGATATGCATCCTAAGTAAAGAGAAGAGATTTTTAGTTAGGAGACAAAGTATTAAGGAAGGTCTTTTTACACACCAAAGAAAACCAATTCAAGAAGTTGGCTCCGAATTGGGAAGGCCCCTATACGACTTGTGGAAGAATCAATCCATAAACATATAGACTTAAAAATAAAGAGGGCATGGCATTAAAGCACCCATGGAACATTGAGCACCTTAAGTTGTATTTAGAGTAAAATTATCTTGTAAATATTTACCTTTTCATACTTCAATGTAAATATTGAGAGGGCATACTCTTTCATACCCTGGTGGCGCGTGGAGGTTTTGGTGAGGTATCTGGTTTTTAATAAATGGTATAGTATGCCTCAATTCTAGAATTGTTGTGAGTGTGATGAGATCGGATAGATTAAGCATTTATTAAACACCCCGACCCTCAAATGAGCTATCTTTGAGGTGATTAGATTCATTAAACACATAATCAGGTTTATTAAACACTCACGATCAAATTTGTCCAATATTTTCATCCTTCAAATAAAATATTGTTGAAATGATTCAATAAGTTAAACATTTATTAAACAAATCGGTGAAATAAATACCAATCCAAGATTAGTCAAAATAAGTTTATACAAAGGGAAAAAATAGCAATATATCGTGATCGAAATGTTTCTGATCTAACCCAGCAAAAATGAATTGGCCATCCAAGGACTTTGGTTCACAAAATAAGAATTAAAAAGGAAAACAAAATGCATTGGCCTTCCAAGGACTTTAGTTTTGAACACAAAAGTAAACATTATAACCTTAGGGCTTTGTCATCTCGGTTTTTTCCTTACATACATCATCTTTGGGGCTCTTAGTATCAGCGCTTGATCTTTCACCAGTTCCTTTATCACAATCATCTTCACTTGGATAACCATGTTTATCACCATCTGGCACAGTGTGGAAAGGTATCTCCTCGTATGGTACATATTTTCACAAAGGTCCAAGAGTCCTCTTTGGAAAGGTCTCATGGAATAGCAGAACCGTGTCCGACTTAACTCCCTCGTCTTTTTCTTCCAAGGAGTCCAAAATACCGGAAACATACTTCTTTATTATTGCGGCTATATCTCGAGCTTGATTCTCCTTTAGAAGGGTAGTTTATTCTTCATTCTCTTTAAGAAGTTTTGCTAGATTCTTTTTCTCTCCGGTTAAAGTGTTGATGGTGTTGGAGTTGGTAGTTTGTTGTTCCTGCAAATACTTGATCTTGTTAGAAGTGGTAGTTTCCAGTTCGGAGAGTTTGGTTTGAAGATACTATTGAGCAGTTGTAGCCTCTTATAACTTAGATTTTAGTCCCTCTTTATCTTTACCCAAAGTTTTCACTTTCAGTTGTTAGGATGAAAGAGAACCTCTCAAGTATTTATTTTCTATGGTAAGAGAGTCGATGTTCCCAGTCTGTTCCCAAACCTACCTTTCTAGATCTACTATTGGCCTAATGAAGCCCAAAACTCCATGGCCTAAGGATGAAAAAGTCATCCTTGTCAAGATCGTTGAAGTACATATTGTAAAACTCATCTAGGTTAACCCCTCCCTCAGTGGATGGCTGGTTAGTTGTGGGAAACTCCAGAGATGGAGGGTCAGTTGGTGCCTATACCTGTAAAGGAACATCTATTGGAAAGGGAGGATTGTCAACCGAGGTCGGAGAATTACCTCTGACCCTAGATTGCTTTTGTTCCTCTCTTTTTTCTCTTTGGTGATCACAATCATTGGGCCTCTTGTGACCTTTCTTCTTAACCCGAGGTAACTAATCTGATTCCCCAAATTCCCAAACTGTTGCAGTCACTGCTTCTTACAAGACAATATTTATCACTTCAGGATTATCTAAACTGGCTCATTCGGGGTTTGGGTGAGATGGATTGGTTCTAGTTTTCTTCTTCTTCATCATCTTTTCTAGATGGATAGGAGCTTTACTCCGGACTGGTAAGTAAAGTTTACTGGAGGGGGATGGTCATTTGTTCCCAGGTGAGATCTTTTCTCCCAGTAGTGTTCCATAGATGATTCGTCAACATGTTTCTCGCAGTAAAACAGTTGTGAAAACCAAGCCCCAGTTCTCCGATGCCCATTAATTCAATTTGGAAAATGTAGCTTGTTCTTCCTCCAAATGCTCAGAAAACATCTTTGAAAGTACTAAAGGAAAGAAAACACAATAATTAGTTTGGTCTAAACTACGCATAATTTAAATCAAAGTGGAGATCCTGGAAATTATTACCTGAGCTCCTCTAATACCTAGTCAGTTGACTCTGGTTTGTTTGGTAGTTGATCTTCTTGTCGTTTTCCCAAGCCTCACTTATGAATAAAACCTGAGTCATCTAAGGCTTCTCAGCCTCCAGCAAATCATTCACTGCTTTGTAATCATTTCCCCACGACAGCAAATTGCTCCATGGGCATTGGGATCTTTGATAGCCCGGAAACAATAATACTGGCTAGTAGGGTATACTAGGCATCCAGACTCAGCTGACTGGAGAAAAGCTTAATTAGTTGAAAGTATCACCCACAAGATGATAGTTAGAATAATGGTTCTAATATGAATCATATAAAGGGAATACCAAAACCATACTCTAACTATATGTGCAACGGTCATGTACTTATCAATTTTGATTTTAAAAAGCTTAGGATAATAACATCAAATGCTTCAAGTAAATTTATAGTTATTGAAGAGGTTTTTAGGAGATTCTATGTCACAACAGAATTGACATTTCAAAAGCATAACTAGATGAATTTTTTGTAATATTGTGTCAACGTGAATGTAATTATGTAGCAGTTTCCAAGCGAGAAATGAGAATTTTCTAAGAGTTACCGAATTTCATAAGTTGCCAAACAGATTTGACTTGTTATGTTTGCATCTGATATGATTCCAGGTATGCTTTGTGCTGAAATTTGAGTCCATAGATAGGTTCCCGGTAGTTGAATATTCAGTGTTAATGTTAATTGAAGTCTTTTGAATCTTGTCTATAGTAGCTTGAGTGAGGAAGACTTTTAGTTTGTTAATGTCCCATGAATTATCTTTCCAAAACTCTTTAGCTTTCTAATGCTTATACCATGAATTATCTCAGTTATCATTTAAAATAATGAGAGGGGATTGATCATACCAGTTTTTGAGCCAAAAATCAATGTTTCATTTGCCGAATTTACATCTTATGTTAGGTTCAGCAATCTGTTTTATATTTTCTAGTCTTCTCAAAGTATCTGATCCAGTTTTAGTGTAAGATGTCTGTAAATGATGGAAAGTCTTGCAGTAAATTCTTTGTATAATATTGGCCCATAAGCTCTTGTTTTTCCTGAAATTGAACCACAATTTACAAGCAAAAGTATCTCTTTTCATAAGATCAGCAATATTACGAATATTAAGACCCTCTTCCAGAAAAGGTTTACATAGAGCATTCTATAATGACCAATAAATTTTGTTTTCATTATCAGATGATCACCCACATAAATTTATTGAATGTTTTCTCCATTCTTGTAATGATGCACTTTGGTAAGGAGCGGTTTTGAGTCCAGTAAGTTGGAATGGCTATGAGGATTAACCTTCCTCCAAAAGATAAATTATTGTTCTCTCATTCCCTAATCTTAATATTAATCTTGTTTAATAGATTAATGTAGTTGGTAGCCTTATTATTATTGTTGAGAGTAATACCAAAATAATCTGTATGAAGAGAACTATAACTAAAACCAGATAGATTGGTGAGAGCCTATATCCTGGTGTTGATAAGGATTGAAGACATAACTATTCTGCTCTTCTCTTTATTGATTACTTGACCTGAAACCTTCTGATAAGTTACTAAAAACTTTTCAAGATTGTTAATAGTTGAATCTGAGTTATTGGTAAAAATTAAAATGACATCCGCAAAAACTAGACATGGAATCATTGAGTTACTTCTAGAAGATAATTGCATTGATTTATTGTCATTAAACAGCTTATATAGCCCCTTTATTAAGACTTCTTCTTTCAAAATGAAGAGACTATGGGAGAGGAGATCTCCATGTCTCAACCCTCTTTTAGTGTCAATATAGTCACAAACACTTCCATTAATAAGCATTGAAACATAAAATGAGCTAATCAGGCTCTTTATAAAATTAAGAAAAGTAGGGGTAAAACCAAAAGTCTTTAATACTTTTATGATAAATCTGTGAGACAGGTTATTAAAAGCCTTGGACATGTCTACTTGAATCATGATATTACTAGCTTTCTTCTTTTTGTTTAAGTCATAAATTAGCTCTTTAGCTATAAGGATTTTATCATGAATGGAAGTATTGGGGACATATGCACCTTGAACACTAGAAATAACTTTAGGCAGAAGCTTGATTATTTTATTTTTGATAATTTTTTACATAATTATATTGAGAAGGCTGCATAGACTAATGGGCTTAAAGTCTTTCCATTTTGTAGGATTGGTTGGCTTAGGAATGGGGCATAAACCTCTAGCTATTATACCTTTGGGGATCTTCTGACCAAGTAAGAAATCATACATTATAAGGCAGAGATCCCTTTTTTATAATACTCCAATAGGTCTTGTAAAAGCAGCTGTTAAATTCATCTATCGTTGTAGCACTAGCTGGATTAATGTTAGTAATAATATTATGAATTTCATTCTCAATAGGGTTAGACATGATATAATCATTCTCATCATTATATATGAGTTGAGGAATATTATAAAATATAAAGTTATCCATTAGATTGTCCTCCTCCTTCTTGCTAGAATAAGTGATATCAGTGAGAATGCATTTAAAATAAGTAGCAGTTAAATTCTCAATGAGCTCTTTATTAGTAATCCAGTTGTCTTATTCCTTGATGATGTTGATGTTATTCATCCTTCTCTTTTTATTGATATAACTATGAAATACTTTTGTGTTCTTGTCCCCATCCTGAAGCCATGTAGTATAACACTTTTGAAACCAATAAGTCTCCTCCATTTTCAAAGCTAGAAGAAGATTAGCATTTGCTTTAGCTATATCAGATTTAGACTCAGGGTTGTTAACTTCTTGATGATGGATTTCCATACTTTTAACATCGTTCTCATATTCCTGTACTTTATCGAAAAGTTTACCAAACTGGGTTTTGTTCCAGAACTTGAGAGCCTCTTTTAGTCTAGTAAGTTTTTACTAAAAAACAAAAAGAGGCAATCCATCAAGATCATTATTCCAGTTGTTTTCCACAAAAGTAAGGAACTCACTATCCAAAGTCCACATATACAGGAATTTGAAATTTTTTTGATAAATAGTTTTTTCTCTACTAATGGTGATGCATACGGGGCTATGGTCAGAACACGTTTGAGCCATATGCATCACTTTGGTATCATTGAATATATCAGGCCATGCAGAGTTGAATAAAATTCTATCTAGTCTTTTCAACTTAGAATTTTTATTCCAGGTATACTTAGATCCATAGTAACATGCGCCTTCCGGATTACAATCATTAATCATCCCATTGAAATCTTCAGTGTTGTCCATAGAAATGGCGTTGCAGCCAATCTATACATTAGGAGATGTAACTATGTTGAAATCTCTCATTATTATCTACTCATTGTTGATAGCGGTAGTAGAGATGTTTCTCGGAGAATTCCAAAGCTCCAACCTGTTGTACCTTTGAAACTTAACATAAACAATTGTTAGTAGAAAGCTAGTATTAAGATTGACCTAAAATAAATCAGTATGAAAACATTGAGGGTGGTTCAATAGAACTTTAACATTAAAATCATTGTTCCTGAAAACCCAATTTTTTTGTAGAGTTAGCAATAAAGTTTTCCAAACCCATCCTAGATGCAGTGGAGGCCAAATTGTCCACATTGATGAAAGGCTCTTGGATAGCTACCAGCTTAATTTTCTCCTTGGAAATAATAGAATTGAGTGTTTTAATAGAAGATTTATTATGAATCTCTTTTATGTTTCAATTCATGATCTTTATCATCTAGAAATGGATTTTTTTTCTTCTTGTTGGTCCGTGAAAACTTCAGAGATTTAATAATTAAGTTGTTAGTCTTTTCATTTCTTATGACATCTTTAAGTTTATTATTTAACATTTTACAAAATTTTATATCAGCCTATTTAATCTTGTGTGTTGGAGTTATTTGCAAGCTTCTCACGCTTTCTTTGTTTGGAAAAGAAGTCGAAATCGTCATGTTTTCATACTCTAAGTTATAACCTCTTTCCAGAGATTGGATTGCATTTTTATTTATCTTCTTTTTTAGTCATATCTACATTGTTTTGGGAAGATCTATCCTTCTTTTGTTGTATTGAATAGGCTCATATTCGGGATTTGTTTTGTTAGAAGGATTGACATTATGTTCTTGATCTTGGTCTACAATTATAGATCTTATATTTTGTTTATTCTCCACGTTTCTGAATTTGAGATTTCAAGCCTTATGAGAGCCTTCAGGCCAACAATTGTCATATAAGTGTTTTCCTTTTGCTTGCAGTTGTCTTTAGCCTTTTTTGCAGTTGCTTGCTACGTGTCCAATGTGATAGCATTTTTCACAGTACTTAGGAAGGTCCTTGTAGCTTAGACTTATCTAGTAACCCTAGTTTTCACCAAAACCAACCCATATACTATGATTAATCTTCTGAGGTTAATCCATTTCAACCCAAGCCAGACAAGAGTTGTGAAAAGCCCTATTCTTTTCTAGTATCTTGATTTTCAGGGGGATGCCTATTGACTCAGCAATTGAGGTGATTATATTCTCATTAAACAAAAATTTCAGAATTCCTTTCAAATTTGATCCACACTAGACTTACAGGACACTCGAATTTAGTGTTAAACTTTGGAGTCCATTTAAGAAGTCTCATTGTTGAATCTCCCGCCTAAATTTTACACATATCTTCTTTTAAAGAGTATTCCAGTAGCATATGTCGAGAATCCCAAACAGAGATGTTACATTCATTCTTAAGTTTCAATTTATGTATTAAATCGCTGAATATTTTCTTTTGGGGATGTCCTAGTTGAACTTGCCTATTAGAGTGTATTTTCTTTGTTTCATCAAAAATATATTTGACACGTTGTTGGAATTGCACCGAAATATGATCTGATTTATGTTGAATGTACATTGGTTTGCCTTTGATTGTTTCATTTTGATTGCATGGAGTATCAGTGAAGTTTTTCATTGTTTCAGAAAGGTTTGAACTTTTGGATGCATATCATTTAATCTTGATTCTCATTTTTTGATACAGATTGTTGAGTGAATAATGAAGATCTAAAAAATCTTCCATAGCAGAGCACTTTCGATGAACACAAACAGAGAAACAGGAGGGAGAAGACAAGAGTAAAGATGCTGAAAACTAATCCAGACATATAGATTGAAAAAGCTTAGGATCTTCTCAAAAAAATCTGCAGGGATTCAAGAGAAAGATCTGAGTTCAAGCTAAAAAATAATTTTGTTCTTGGAGAGAAAACATAGTCTTTTTGGATCTTCCGAACATTTTCTTTATTATATTAAATCTCATTTTTATCATCAAGTAATACATGTCTCGCATCTTTAGGCTTCATTATGCATGGTCTCGCATCTATCCACTCACATCATGTCTGGTCTCGCATGATTTAATAATGCACGGTCTCGCAACTTTACCATATCCAATTTTATTCGTCTTAAAAATAAAGTCGATGATTTTTTTTGATTTTTTTTCCGAACCATCGTTTAAAAAATACGAACTTTTATTTAAATGATAAAAAAAAAATTTGATAAAAAAATTATTGATATTTTTTTGAATTTAATTTACGTAGTCATTGGTATTTTATTAATTTTGAGTATTAGGTCGGATGTATGGTGAGCTAATGTATGGTTAAGTGACTTAAGTCATATAACAAATGGTAACAGACATATATTTTGATGCTGAGTTTTAGGCCAGCTCATACATTAGGTAAGGCTTAGGTAGGATTCTAGTAGTGTGTAGATTACTTTCTCGTTATTTCCGTTGAAAAATAAAAAGGGAACGAGAAAAAATAAAAACACCTTTACATTTCTTTTAAATTTATAATTGTGAAAACACTAGTTTGGTCAAACCTATCCCTCCCATGTTTAGAGTAAGAAAGACGACAAACCTGACAATGAATTTAAGCCATCATAGCGGGGTCTGACGGGTCACGGATCACGTCAGCGGAGTAATCTCGCTCACGGGTGGGTGGGTGAACCAAAAAATTCATACATCTGTGATCTGTCTAAAGATCTCGTTGAATATTTTTTGTCAAGTTGAATTTTTTTAAATGTACTACTGTATTAAATTTCATAAACACGTGAATCGGGGTAGTTCCACCACTTATGCATTCATCTGGGTGTTGTAAGATTTCCAAATGAAGAATACAGAATCATATCAATCTTGTCATAATCATACTCCTATTTTAAAAGTAAATACGGCCATGTGCTGATGGATACATACGGACATACTCTCAAACTGGGTCAAATGGAGTATGCTGAACTGTTTCAGTTCCTGTATTATAATATGATTGAGATTTTATTGTGGTAGTAATTTGTTATGGTTTGTTTTACCATATCATTTATCAGCAATAATTATCCTTTTGTTCGGTTTTGAATAGTGTTTTTTTTCAAACGATTCACAATATAATTAATCTCATCAAATAATTGATATTAATAGTACATATGTATAAATAAAATATTCACTAAAACCCAAGTATCATTTAATTGGATGGATTCTATTTTTACATCATCAACTCATTTCTCATCCGGTAAACAAACCAACAATCCGGAATATCAAGAACACTATTTAAATAAGACAAATCTCAATTATCCAATATTTGATAAGAGAAATATTTGATAGGTGTTCAAATGTGACATCTTTAATAGAAACGAACATATATTATTAAAGTGAGAGGTTTTTTAGTGAGAGAGGATATCAAGAACACAATTTGCTTGTCTTCGTCGTGCACAATTCCTGAGGCACCAACATTGGCAACATATTGCAGTCCAGCACACCCTCGACTAAAAATATCTCGGTCATGACTACGGTTTGGCGCTCTTTGTTTGCATGCTGATTAAGATATGCGTGTGAATAGTTATAGATTTTTATAGCAAGAGTCTTCATCATGCTCTGACTTCTTGTAGTAAGAACATGTTATTGGTTTGTTTAAATATTTCTCCGATGCGCACGACCAGAGCAGCGGTTTCAGGCACGTAATTGTTTGTTGCTCGAGTAATAACAAATTTTGATGTTTCTTCTTGAGATAAAACATGGTAGACACGTCTCGTGGTGGGGAAAAGCTCCTGTGACAATAAGGTAGAGCGTGGATGTCCATACAAGGCTTTATCCAAACCAATGATGAATTTATTTTTTCATCTCGTTTCTTCTCTAATTGTTTGGCGATAAACACATGTGTAATTTCCACACGTACATATGGAATATGGATCAATATCATTCAAATCATCTTTAATTTCACGTAATATGCCGCAATACTTAACCTTCGTTGTTCACATGCTGTCAATTCTCATTTGAGTTGCTCGATGTGAATAGATTTATTAACAACTAAAAATAGAGCCTTGATATTTTCCGACAATTTTCTACCCATATTTATGTGTGAAATCGTGGTTCATATAGACATCTTAATAGTATTCTGGATCCATGAAAGTAACAACAAATTATTTGTCCACCAATCTTCGAGATCTGTTGAATAATTTAGTGACATTGAAATAGAACCATCGAAAAAACCAAATTTCATCTGGGTTCGAAGAGCCGTGCGCAATGCTCGTGTCGTTCATCATAATTATTATCTTTAAAGATTACTTGAGTAATTAATAAACCATGGTCTCATGATGACCACCAATATCACCACCGATTTTTATTTTTTCGGTTGAGATGGACTCCTTACCATGACCACCAAAAGTTTCCATAAAAATAGAAAAGAGAATAAAATATTATATATATATATATATATATATGGAAAATTAGAGTTCATTGCTCTTACCACCATGAGTCGCCATAAAAAAATTAATAGAGATCTGATACAATGATAAATGATAAAATGTTTAGAGAATTTATAAAGCGATTTATTTAATTTTGAAGTTATGTTTACAAGAGAAAAAAAAAGATATATATAAAAGTTTTAGTCTATTGAAATCATTATATAAAAATGTTTCAGCCTATTATAATAATTATATACAATTCTATTCAGTCTCATCTAATAATTACATATATTATATTTAGTCTCTTTATATATTATATTTATAATAATTTCATATTAAAAACAAAAAGCAGATCAAATTTTATATTCGATTTGTCAAATCGAATATCGAATTTGATCAACAGCTATTTTTTTAAAAAAAAACTTGATCAAATCGGATTTCAGATTTGATTTTTTTTTGTAACAAGATTTAAAAAAAATGATACCTCTTATTTATTGTAAAAGTCAAAAATATATTTTTATTATTGACATATAAATTATGTACATGCTAAAGCCATATATATAGGCTATGAATATATCGTAATAATATTATAGTCTACTAATGTTTTGTCTACCATAATAATTATTTATATAATAAAGTATCATTAACTATTGACTATAATAAATTATGTAGTCAATATTTCTATTAACACTCCTCATCAAGCTTGTGCGAAAGTATTTGAAACTGTTGTAGTTTAAATTTGACCATAAGTACTTGATGAGCAAGCTTGATCGAAAGACTAAAACGAAATCACACTCCCTTCAAGTTGGAGCATATATTAAGCATACCGAGCTTATTGCAAATATAATTAATACGTGATCCATTTAGAGATTTTGCGAATATATCTCTTAATTGTTCTCATAGTTTGAGATATTCTGTATAAATGAGATTTTGTTGAATCTTTTCGCGGATTAAATGACAATCAATTTTAATATGTTTCGTACTTTCATGAAAGACGGGAATAGATGCAATGTGCAGCGCCGCTTGATTATCACACCATAACTTTGCATGCATGGTAGTCTTAATGTTAATAGCATTCAACAATTAGAAGATCCAAATTATTTACAAGTATATTGAGCAGCTTTAACACTCGATCTTGATACAACATTTTGTTTCCTACTCTTCCAAGATATTAAATTACCCCTTACAAACAGATAGTAACCAGTGGTTGATCTTCTATAAGCTTTAGATCCAGCTCAATCTGCATCTATAAAACACTTTGTATTAGTATGACCATTAATACACAATCCGACTCAATGAGCTGATTTGAGATAACCCAAAATATGTTCTGGTATTGTCCAATAATTAACCGTTGGTGATGACATAAATTGACTCACAATACTAACTTGGTACGCAATATTTGGTCGAGTTATTGTAAGATAATTAAGTTTTCCAGCCAATCAATGATATTTTTCTGGATCACAATATAATTCACCATCATCTTTTAGTATCTGCGAATTAGGAACCATCAGTGTATTACATGGTTTTGCTCTTAACTTGTCTGTTTTCATCAATAAATCCAAAACATATTTTCTCTCCGATTAAAGAATACCTTTCTTACTTATTATTATTTTTATTCTCAAAAAGAACTTCAGTGGTCCTAAATGTTTTGTTTGAAATTTTGAATGCGGAAATATTTTAAGTAAAGAAATACATTCATTGTCACTCCCAATAATGATGATGTCATCAACAACACAACCACGAGTATAATACCATTTGCATAACTTTTATGAAATACAAATTGATCACAATTACTCTTCTTTAACCCAAATTTATTGAGTACCTCACTAAATTTGCCAAACCAAATGCATGGACTTTGTTTCAAACCATATAAAGATTTGTACAAACGACATATATTTCCCATCTTCACTGAGCAACAAACCCCGGTGGTTGCTCCATGTAAACTTCTTCTTGAAGATATGCACATAAGAATTAATTTTTATGTATTAGTGATGCAATGGCCAATCATTTGAAATTGCCAAAAAAATAAATAAACGAATAAAGGTAAACTTAGCTACCAGAGAAAATGTTTCAGAATACAACACCATAAATTTGAGCATATCATTATGCTATAAGTATTGCTTTAAGATGAACTATCGTCCCATCAGGATTCACTTTGATATTAAATACACATCTACAACTAATAGCTTGCTTTATGACAGGTAAATTAACTAACTTCCAAGTACCAATATCTTCTAATGCTTTTATTTCTTCAAACATTGCAACTTTCTAACCAAAATGACATAAAACTTCACGAACGGTTTTTGGAATTTAAATGGAACCAAGAGTTGCAATAATTTTTTTTGTAGAAGGTGAAAATGATTATATTTTATAAAAGAGGAAGATTGAATAAGTACATTGTCTTTTACCTTTTTGATGAGCAATAGGAAGGTCAATATGAGACTCAAGTATAAATTATTTTATCACATTTATTCTGATTATTGTTTGTTTTAATATCTTACGACGAAAAAACTTATTGTTAAAGGGTATAAGTCTAGAGGTCTTTATTATCTCAATAAACATATTAATAATTCCATTGCGTGTACTAGTGTCCAATCTTCATTTGAAGCACATTGTCGTATGGGTCATCTATTTATAGGTCATTCACATCATATGTTCCATCGTAGTATCTTCATTGACTGTAATAAGTACTTCAAGTGCACTGCTAGTCAATGTATTGCAATCTCGTCTAGATAAACACACATCACTTGCCACTGTAGACATATGTATTGAAAAAACTTCATTTTCTAACGTGCAAATAATAGGAAGCTCGGCTTTTTTGGAATACCACCACTTTAAAATACCGAGAGGTTTTTTTTCCATCATAATGATCTAACTCAAATAAAGTGTTCAAATATTTGACCACTTCAGTATCATCTTAATGAGATTCATTTGTCACCTCTGTATTTAGTATTGAAGTTTTCACATAATTATTAGGGTTACAATTTCTGTATATCCCATATTACTACTCATACCTGCTATATTTGAAGATCTAGCAATTTTATTTCTCCTGAATTTTTCAACATATTAATTTTACATTGTATAAATAAATTATTTTTTATTACATATATTATGGTTAATTATAGGTTATATTACCAAGTATTATACTTTTATAAAAAAACTCAACTAAAAAGGCAAAACCCACCTGTGTTTTAAAAGGATAAAAAAGCACCCAATAGCATAAATGTATGAGATATGATTTTTGCTTTCATATCGGGAATTATTTTTGAGAAATAAATTATGATCCATAAATGTATCTATATGCATTGAAAAATCAATAATATTAAAAATGATCAAATAAATGTTAGGAATATATTGCATAGAATAAATTTTAGTTGCATTTTTAAACGATTCCAAAAATATAACATTTAAGCACAATAATACCAATATTTATCGTGAAAAGTATCACTAGGTATATGTTTATTATAAAACTTAGTAATCTCATTTATATACGTATCTCATGTCTTTTCAACCGGTGGGGTTTGTATCTTGTTGGCTTTTTCAAAGGATTCGAAAAAATAGAAACACCTTACAAACTGGTGGAATATTTTTTTAAATGGATGGAATCTGAAACCTCTCTCATATTCAAGCTAAAGAGGTTATTAATTTATGTAAGATTAGCATATACGATGGTACGAAGTTCTAAGAGAAATTATAATAAAAATTAATTTATAGTTCTAAAATACTTAGGTTGCTCTATTTTGTTGAACTTAAGGAATACCATGACATATTTACTTGCCTAACCATCCACATATCAATGTTCAGGTCAAGGTATACCAAACCATTCTTCAAGGAATACGGTATGTCGTCATAGGTACAACTTGCAAATAGTTTGGCACACTAAAAGAAGTCTTGTGAGAAGATCGCACTACATAACGTAATACTGTAAACCAAACTTATTTCTATCTCATCTATGTAATAGAGGAAGTGGTCCCAACTAAAATAGTGTTGCTATCTTTCCGTATCGTTTACTACGACTAAGGTTCGGACACCAAATGTTGCAGGACTAAACTAGACTTATTGTGGAAAAAACTGACTGAAGCCCACTTATGAACGTGACATTACATTAATGTGATGTATGTACGATTATAAGTTCGTTTTCGTGACTTTCGATTAGTAGTTAGGTGTAAAGGTTATCGTTATAATATACCAATGATAAGGCCTTGATAAGATTGATTCAAACTGTGAAAGATCATACACAGTAACCTTCAAAGTCAATCACGGTACCTATTGTTTTGTTTATCCAAATGATCAGCCATATTTAATCCATGCATCATAAGATACTTGAATTTATATGCTGCTTAGGTACTTTTTATGTACGTCTCATTCGAAATTTTAATTTACTTTTTTTGTACTATTTTCAGTGAGGTGTACTCTTTCCTAGCAAGTAGTGCATGAAATTATTATGAAACACATGTCTTTAATAATAATTTTTTTACACATAGGTATAAATTATGTTTCTTCTTACTTTGTTTCGAGCTTACGAGGTCCCACACTAAATATATACCTTTAAAGCGATATTTAGGATTGACCAATGGCTTGCCACATGGTCATTATTACTTATTGTTATGTCCGAATACGTACAAAATTAACCAAAAACTCAACATCAAAATTACATCATCTTGTATGATAATGTTCATTTGAACCATGCATGATAATGATTTTATTCCCAACCCAATTTCTAGTAGAAATGATAGTCTGACCTTTTTATTGGGTTGCAAAGCTACAAGTCTTATTTTATTAAAATGACAAACTATTTTCTGTACTTTCTTACAACCAACATCATATGTGCCATTTTGGACTTATGACATTACCCAAGGTCCTACACTATAGATATTATTTCTATACATATAGATTTTGTTTGGGTAAGCTTAACCATTAGGTCTCTAATTTTACTTCTAGTATGCAAAAATATGTTTAACAACTAATTGCTTAACTTAACACATGAGTTATGTCGGGACTTGTGTTCTTATAAAAATTAAACACAAAATTTTCTCAATGACCTGTATACATATTACTTTCAAGAAATACAATAACACCATAAAAAGAGCAAACCATCAATAATATTTTTTAAACAACACATTTCTCTTATTTATCCATGTCATATTCCTCATGAATAATTTTAGTCTCGTAACTGACCAATATGGTAACCATACTATGTCATCTGGCCACTGGGATTGGGAGATGTACTCCTAAAATCCTTTAAGGCGTAAGGTTCACAATAATCATAAGTACAGTTGAAGACCCAATCCATTAGAAACAATTTGAGGTATAATTGAACACGCTTTATGGTTGACTTCGAACTTTAAAAATTAGATGACTCTGGTATCGCAGACACATTTCATGTTCCACCATCATCTGTCGATTCCAATACATAATTTTAGGGTCTTAGGTAATTCTTCGAAATGGCTTATGATCATTTATCTATAACTCATCATCCAATCCAAATGGCCGAAATAGGGTCACTAGAACAATATTGACAACAAATTGGTTTGCATAACAACATTTATTACTTGATCGACTCTCATATTGGATTGGTATATGGTAGTCATTGGGAAACTGGGAGATGGCTCCCATTGTTGTAATTATAAGCTACAGAAACACTTTATAAACCTTTTTTGTTATGAAAAATGAAAAAAAAAATCAAGAAAAAACTATATTAAGGATGTAATTATGTTAAAAGTTCAATTGCATAGAGAAATACGAGTTTGAACCTTTTTAAAATACACAAGTCACCAAGTTCACTATTATTTATAAACCAAGATTTATTTGATTCGTCTGATGGCCACGATCAAACAGTTGTGCGCCTTCAACACTAACGATAATAAGCACCAAAGACCAATTGTTTATAACATCAATTGTTAATTTAATCTAAAGTGGATCTGTCACATCAGGCTTACCCCACATGCATCCTAACTCGCATGTACGTCTCCAATTGTCTATGACTAAGTCGTTCACTTCTAAATTTTTCCAATGCGGTTTCAATTCAGCCGTGAATCGTGCTACAACCCAATTTGGTTATTATTGATTGCGGTTATCTTACTTGGTAATTTGTTCATCTCGTGCTCTTTTTTATTTAGTTCTTCTTCATTTATTTTTTAATTACTAGTGAGGGGGATATGGAGGGGGGGGGGGGTTAGTGCAAAATATTAACCATCAAGTTTATAAATTCGAACCATAATTCCTAATTTCTACATGTATCATGCTAACTATTAGAAAAGTATATCGAAAGAAAATTACTACCCATACTTTTACATTTTTTTCCCTTGCTAAAATTTAACTTTTTCCTCAAGGGAGGTTATGTAAATCGAGGATTTAATGAGCTAGGGATGATAATAGTAGTAAACCTTAAGATTTTTTGAAGTTTGGCCAACATCGACTTTGTGGCCCAGTTGTGATGTAAGTGTATTGATTGGCTTGAAAGTGTATTCAATAGTTTGGATCAATTTAACTTTAAACAGTTTATCTTGATTTAACAAGTCAATTTGGTTTGGTTATATGACCAATGCTAGAACTTAGTCTTCCTTCGTATAGCTCGTAAGAATTTGAATGTTTATTACTAAAGACATATATTTTATGGATTCAATTTAGACCCAATTATTAAACATATCCAAAAAATATTTTAGTAGCATGTAAAAAATATTATATACCCAAAAATGTCTAAACCATTTTTTAATATTATAAATGAGACTAACGCTCATTAATTAACTTTCTCATTTTTTACGTATCTAATTATTACGTAGTTTTTTACTCAGCACAATTCTTACACATTTTTTGGAGTTCCAACTTCTTATTTTATAATCCGGTCAATCACAATGATCGGATCATCGTATACAAAACTAATATGGATGCCAAACATAATTGTTTGATCGTATAAGATAGTAGGAAAACTAATATGGAGTAAATTTTCAATTTTAACTCTATTGCTTTCAATATTTTTCAAAATGCGTATTGAGTAACGTACAAAACATACAAAATCATTAAGGAATATCTTATATTTTACTACAAGATGTTGTAAATATTATGCACATTATGATAATAACCTTCTTAACTTTCTTACATTTATGTTCATTTAATGCTTTTTAATATGTTTTGAAGTATTTTATGTTGTTTTAGTAAAATTAATGTTATTTAATCATCAATAATGATTTGATTTAGATTCCGATACGATTTTTAAATATATTATAGAAAATGGTGGATGCATAATGTTTGATTGTTAATAACACATATATTTTCCACGTACAACTATTACACAAAGCCATAGTTGACCAAATGGATACAACGTGTAAGTCGAGAATTTAACTACAACATTATGATGAGTTTTTACAATGACGAACATAATGGGAAAATTTCTATGATGTTTTAAAAATAAAATGATGCATTATGAAAGCACATCATTTTTTAATGTTGTGTTTTTTGTGAATGAGTCGAATAATGCCTTGACATTTTACCTTGCTCGACGGTACAATTTTGTGTCATTGATAGTAAGCTGTAATATAATGGATGGTTTTCTTATTAGTATATATGAGCCAATTGTGCCAATTATCTAGTAATTCGATTTATTCTCTATAAATAGACTACTATGACTACATAAAATACAATCTGAAATCTGTAACCCTTTTCTATCATAGTGAAACACTTTTCTCTAGCGGCACCCGTGGACGTGGACAATTGTCGAACAAGGTTAAATTATGTGTTTAATCTTTACTATTACTTGTTTTATTTTTGTTCTTACTTGAGCCATTTTGTGATAAATTTCATAATGATTTAATAACAAAATTGGTATCAGAGCCACGTGGTGAAATTAGGGATTTTGCAATTAGGTTTCACAATGGCGTCTACAGTAACAAAATACATGATTGAAAAATTTGATGAAGAATATAACTTTGCGTTTTGGAAGATTAAACTGAAATATTCATTGGTTGAAAGAGTTGTGGAAGGCTGTGGAGAATAAGTTACCAAATAGATGAAAGAAGATGAGAAGCAAGATCTTCAAGAAAATGGCTTTGTGCTATATTTTAATGAATGTGAAAGACAATGTGCTTCGCGAGATTAGTAGTGAGAAAACTGGTGCCTGCGCATGGGGGAAGCTAGGAGATCTTTACTCAGAGAAATCAGTAGTAAACCGATTATACTTGAAGAAATGTTTATACGATTTCAGATTGAAAGAAGGTATGTTCATAACTGAGCACTTAGATAATTTTAAATCAATTATAATGGACTTGGAGAACATAGATATCAATATTGAGGATGATGATCAAGATTTATTTGTATTGAGATCGTGACCAACTCCCTATGAAAACTTCACAGATACCATTATGTATAGTAAGGATAAGTTATTGCTAGCAGATGTCAAAGGGGCACTGAAATAAAAGGAGATGAGATAGTTTCAGTCAGACAATCAAGCTGAATGGGAAGGTCTTATGACTAGGGGAAAATCTAGAAGCAAAACGAGTTCTTTAAGAATGAAGAACTAGAGATCCAAGTCAAACGTAAAACACTCAAACTGTTATGAATGTGGTGAACGTGGTCATTATAGGAGAGATTGTTCGAAACTGAATGGTAAGAAAGGAATCAAAAGGAAAATGCAGCAAACATTGTTGAAGATGTGAAGTGAAAACAGTGGTAGAATAGATGTATTGTTCGTGAGTTCAGAATTTAGGCAAAACTCTTGGGTACTCGATATTGGTGCTACATATCAAATGTTTCAGTTCAAGCAGTGGTTCGATACTTACAAGCGCATGTAGGGAACTGTCTATTTAGGGAACAATCATTCATTGACTGTTGGTGGTATCGGTAACGTCAGAATCAGGATGTTTGATGAGGTTGTTAGAATCTTGACGTGCTGGCATGTTCCTGAGTTAAAGAAAAACCTGATTTGTCTTGGGAATCTAGACTCTCGGTCTCCATCAACGACTATTGATTGTAAAACTCCTTTTAAGATTTGGTCTGGACCGTCGACTGATTATGAACATTTGAGGGTGTTTGGTTGTCCTGTGTATGCTCATGTGAGGGATGGTAAGCTTGAGTCGGGGGCAAAAAGGTACATATTAAGATATGTTACTGGAGTGAAAGGATATAGGTTATGGTGTACCTCTCCAAAGTCTCCAGGTTTTCTCATCAGTAGGGACATTAATTTTAATGAGTTTGCTTTGATAGACAGTCAGAAGGAAGTTGGAAAAATGGTTAAATCAGGATCGGTTATGAGTAAACAGGTGGAGCTTGAAGTATAATTAGTTCTTAGCAGGTCCAATAATTTAAATGGTTTTGAGGTGGATCCAGAATCAGGAGGTGAAGCATCAACATTGGATGATAGTACCGATGATGCGCTCGAACCAGAACAACAACCTTATAGCATAACATTGGGCAGAGAAAGAAGAGATATTAGACTTCCAAAAAGGTATACGAATTTAGTTGCATATGCTCTGTCAGTTGCAGAAGAAGTTGAAATGCATTAACCTAGTAGCTACATAGAAGCTATAATGATTTTAGAAGCAGATCGATGGATTGAGGCTATGGGTAAAGCGATTGAATCTCTTCATAAGAATAAAACATGGAAGCTTGTTGACTTGCCTAAATGACAGAAGATATTAGGCAGTAAATGGGTGTTCAAGGAAAATGAAGGTAATCCGGGGGTTGAGGCATCTCGAATCAAGGCAAGATTAGAGTGAGATATGTTAGGTTGGGGACCGAATTCCCATATCCCACACCAGTTAGACATGGGAAGGATCAGTGGTATATAAGTAAGAACATATCTCAACTAATATGAGGCATTTGGGAAGTGGACCAAAACCAAAGCCGTGCAGGCCTTCGGGCGCCAAAACGGACAATATTATACTAGTGTTGCTTGTTGTTCTTACTTATATATGAAGGATAAATATGTGGACTGAGCCCCAATATTCCCAACACGTGGTATCAGAGCACCGGGACCAGGCGAAACGCGATGGTGGTGAAATTCTCGGAGGTCTAACATGAAGAAGTTAGACGTCATGCTCAATGTGATATGCTCTAAAGATCCTAGTACAGAGTGCTCGTGTCTCAACAAGCGGTGGTAATTTATTGGAGTGAGGAGTGAAGCTAAGGAACAAGACAAATTCGTCTAATAGGAGTTGAGCAGTAACACCCGTAGTGCCTTTAGACGTCAGGTAGACTACCAACCTGATTATAGTGGGCGGATGGAAGTCAATTGAGAGAAGGCTAAAGTGGTACTTTGTTCAGGATGAGGATTTGTTAGAGTGACGATCAAAGTCCCACATCCCACATCGGTTAAACATGGGAATGATCAGTGGTATATAAGTAAGAACATATCTCAACTAGTATGAGGCCTTTTAGAAGTGGACCAAAACTAAAGTCGTGCAGTGATTTCGGGCGCCAAAGCGGACAATATCATACTTATATACGGAGGCGGAATATGTGGACCGAGCCCCAATATTCCCAACATGTTTTTATAAAATATACTACATTTAAAGAGGAATTATATCGTCTCATTGTCGGCCTCACATAGTCGTGAAGCATACAATACTTTGCCGCTGTATTCTAATGAGATAATAACATATCATATGATGCACTTTGCCGCTGTATTCTAATGAGATAATAACATATCATATGATGCACAATAAGTGTCTGAGCATTCCTTACTAGGTCGCGTTGACAAAATAAATAAATACATGTTCAAGATTGAGAATAACCACATCGTTAAACATAAAAAAGAATTTATGATAATTGTAAGTATCACTAGAAAGAAGACGAATACAAATAAAATTAAAACCTAAGTATCATTATTTTCGGTGTTGTTTCTTGACTTCGTTATCTTATGTTGGGTCATCGGTTTTTAAAATAATGCATGGTCCTATAATGGTACATTCACTTGATGAAATTTAATAATTAACAATAATTTTGACCGAATATTTTGTTTAATGTGTGCGAAATGAATAAAATATTTGATCGTGATTATCAAACCGAACCATATTTTGGACATAATGCGTGAATTTGGTTTTACACATCTTATTAAAATTATTATAGTTTAAATATCATACAAATTTATTTGATATATTTTATCCAAAATATTTGAAGATTAGTGCTTACTTTCATTTTAGATTGTTATCAATTTTTTAAGATTTTAATTTTTTATGAGTATTATTTAAAAAAAGATTTAACAAACCTATATTTTGTAAAAAACTTGTATTGCAAATAAAATGATATTTTAGTGCATAAATGAATTAACAAAATTTAACAAAACTATGAATAATTCAATTTTTATTGTTATTTTTTTAAATAATTCAAATTTAATAAATAACGAACTTGACTTTAGATCAAATTTAATAAATAAAGAGTTTGACTTTAGAATATAAATTTTTTGATTTTTAAATTGTGATCTAAAATATATATAATATTTTTTTTATCAAAATCGTATAAAAATAAATAACAAATTTATAAATAAAAAATTAAAGAATGCGAGAAAAAACCATAAACACAACAATACTAATTCTTCTTCCAAAAGTATAATAAACAACATCATTTATATTGTCAAACCTTGATTGTGATGGACTGTTAAAAGTTAAGCATTGGAATAGAGACTTAAAAACAACCAATATACTTGGCGGTTAGCATTGGACTAGAGACTTAAAAACAACCAATATACTTGGCGGTTATCATCGCACTCATACTTCTAGAAACATCTCATATATAAAATGGAACCCTCCTGACCTTGTTAGAATTAAGTCTAACTGTGACGGTTCATGTTTAACTAATGGTGAATCCAGTGGTGGATTCATCATTAAGAATCACAAAAGGGACCTCTTGCACACACGTGACATTATTTTTGGTAAAAATACTCTCCTAATTACTTAATTAAGAGTTGTTAAAAACAAAGAGAGAAGTGGCCGTAGGAGGCGGCTACGATTTTGTGTTTTATTAGAAACTGTTCCTTTATTGATGCATTAGAGATGTTAACTCAATAGTAAGGCTCTCAATATATAGGAACTTAGAGGCCTATACAAGGAAACGTAATACACTGAATATTCTAACACTCCCCCTCAAGTTGTGTAGTGGGATCACCAATACCCAACTTGGATAAAACTGATTTGAATGTTCTTGCAGCAACCACTTTTGTTAGGATGCCTGCCAGTTGGTCTTCGGATCTAACAAACAAAAGTTTGACTGTCCCATCTTCAATCTTTTCTTTTATGAAGTGCCTATCTATTTCAACGTGCTTTGTTCTATCGTGTTGTACCGGGTTCTCTGAAATCTTAATCGCAGATTTATTATCGCACATTAACTGAGTTGGAAACTTCAGAGGGGATCCGATTTCTTCCATTATCTTCTTTAACCAAAGTATCTCGGTAATCCCCTTAACGATTCCTCTAAATTCTGATTCAGCACTTGACAGTGATACTACTTTCTGTTTCTTACTCCTCCAAGTCACCAAGTTACCTCCAAGAAGAGTAAAGTAGCCATCAATTGATTGCTTGTCGTTATGATTCCCTCCCTAATCAGCATATGTGAATACTTCAACATCAAGGTGTCCATTTTATTAAAAATTATGCCTCTTCCTGGTGTGCCTTTGAGATATCAAATAATCCTCATTACTGCCTCCATATAGTGTTCCTGAGGATGATGCATGAACTGGCTAACTACTCCCACCGCGTATGCAATGTCGGGTCGAGTGTGAGCCAGGTAAATCAATTTTCCCACCAACCTTTGGTATCTTTTTTTACTCGCTGGTCTGGCCCCTTCAATTATCTTTAGTTTGTGATTCACAACCACAGGAGTGTCATTTGGTTTGCAATCCACCATGCCAACTTCAGCTAATAAATCCAATATATATATTTCCGTTGGGAGATATAATTCCCTCCTCTTGACCTAAGAACCTCGATTCCTAGGAAATACTTCAATCCCCCAAGGTCTTTCATTTCGAACTCCTTGAAGAGTTTCTTCCTAAGAGAGCTAATTTCTTCTTCGTCATTCCTAGTTATAATCATATCGTCAACATATATTATAAGACAAGTGACTAATTCTCCTCTCTTTTTGTAAAACAAGGTATGATCCCCATTACTCTGTTTGTAACTATACTGCTTCATTGCCATTGTAAATCTCCCAAACCAAGCACGAGGAGACTGTTTGAGCCCATATAATGCCTTTTTCAGTTTATATACCTCATTTTCTTGAAAACCATCAGAGAACCCTGGTGGGGGTTCCATATATACCTCTTCTTCCAAGTCTCCATGTAAGAAAGCATTCTTTACATCAATTTGATAAAGAGGCCAATCTTTATTCACGGCTATTGAAAGTAAAACTCTGATAGTGTCAATCTTTGCAACCGGAGAGAACATTTCAGAGTAGTCTATACCATATGTTTGTGTATATCCTTTGGCAACCAATCTTGCCTTGTGTCGCTCAATGGTGCCATCAGATTTATATTTTATATTAAACACCCATCTACACCCGACTATTTTCTTCCCTTGTGGTAACACACAATTCTCACATGTACCATTCCTTTTTAGAGATTCCATTTTGGTATTCATTTTCTCATGCCATTCAGTCATCTTCTTAGCTTCTTGAGCTATTTTAGGGATTTGTTCAGAGAGAATAACAGCTGAAAATGCCTTTGCAATCTTCGTCATTCCTTTTATGTCCGTTTTTACCGGATATATAGAAGTACGAGGAACGTGTTCTGGTGAATACCGGTCAGGAGGAATCCCTCTATTTTTTCTTAGGGGAAGAACCGGAGTTTGAGTTTCAACAAATGAACTTCCTGAAATGTCATGGTCAGTAGCATTTTGTGAATTATGACATTGTAAATTGTTTACCTCTTGATGGACATTTTCTTCGGCTGATTTGCTGGTAGTATCCATAGCATTTATTTCTTGTTGGACATTGTCTTCGGGAGAATCATTGGTGGTAAGAACTGTCTCGTCAGTCTCCTTTATGTTGGAAGAGGCGTGTTCGGTGACGCCATCTACCGACTCTGTCGGCACATCCTCAAAGTAACTTTCATATAACAACGAGTCGAGTGATTCACTTACTTTCTCCCCCTGAGCACGAGATTGATGGTCAAAAAAATAACCGGATTCTAAGAAGTTACAGTCCATGGTGACATGGATTCGACGAGTAACCGGATTGTAACACCGATATCCCATTTGATGAACACCGTACCCAACGAATACACACTTTTCAGCACACATATTAAGTTTGTTTCGACTAGTTTTAGGGATATGAACAAACACCGAACAACCAAAGACACGAGGTGGTAAGGTCATAACAAATGGAATTGTAACTTGGGTGGCAAGCACTTGTAATGGAGTTTTATTTCCTAAACATCGGGTTGGTAGACGATTCGCAAGAGACGTAGCTATAGCAAGAGCTTCTGGCCAAAGAGAATGAGGAACTCTAGATTCAATCATAATAGCACGAGTTTTTTCAAGTAAAGTACGATTTTTTCGTTCTGAAGTACCGTTTTGTTGAGGTGTGTTTATACAAGTGGTTTGATGGATAAGACCATTTGTTTTGAAAAAATTATGCATTGTTTGGTTGACAAACTCTGTTCCATTATCAGAACGGAGAATCTGTATTTTTTTCAAATTGAATCAAAATCATTTTGTAAAAACAAACAAATATTTATGGTACTTCCGATTTATGTGTCACGAAGTATATCCAAGTCATTCTTGAGAAATCATCTACAAATAAAACAAAGTGTCTGATTTGATTGTTAGTGGAATTTGGTGCTGGACCCCAAACATCAGAATGGATTAGCAAAAAAGCATAATCAACTCTAGTATTACTCTGATTAAATGAGACCATACGATTTTTTGCAAGAATACAGGTTTCGCATTTCTCATGAATGGAATTATTCAAAAAAAAAAGACTAGGAAACAATTTTTTAAGATAGCTAAAAGAAGGATGACCAAGTCGTCGGTGCCATAACCAAAGTTTCCTTTCGGTTGTTCCGCGAGCAAGCATGGCATGTCCCTTATGAACTACCTCATCAACATAATAGAGACCTCCTTGTTCAGTACCACGCCCAATGATCTCCTTCGTACGGATGTCCTGTATAATGCAAAAAAATGGATACATAAGAACCACACAGTTGAGTTGTTTTATCACTTGACTAACATATAATAACTTTAAGGATATTGAAGGAATGTAGAGACAGTTTTTAATTTCCATTTTCCGAAAAAATAATTGAACCTCCCCTTTTGACTTCACAAATTTCTCCACTAACAGTCTCAATATGGGACTTCTTTGGAGATGACATGTCACCAAAGTCTTTAGGGTCATAAGACATGGTGTCCGTAGCCCCGCAATCAAAGATCCAATTCATTGATTTCTTAAACCTTTTACGTCCAATTTTTCATAGGAGTTCACCGTCATTCCTCCAAAACCAGTGCCACTTCCTTTCTCATTTTTAGTCGGATCTTCACCGCCACTTGTAGACAAAGCTCGTTTGACATTAGATCTGAAACGTTGGTTATTTTTCTCCTTATGACCGTCCTCCCACCATTCGGGATAGCCAACCAGCTGGAAACATGTCTCTTTAGTGTGTTTCTTCATCCCACAATGAGTGCAATACAACTTGGATTTATCTTCTTTCTCTTTGGATCAGAATTTAAACCTCTGTGCAAAATATTTAGCGGCCAAACCCATTCAAATTTCAACTGAGTCACTATCAGAAGAACTTGATTTTAGTATATTAAGCCTGGCCACTTCCCTTCGTATTGTAGCATATGTTGTTTCCACGGAAGGAAGAGGATCCTTTTTCAAGATATCTCTCTTGATTGGTTCCAGCTTGTCATTAATCACCATTAGCAATTGATAGAGTCTTTGTTCTTGAGTCTTCTTATTGTAGATCTGAATGTCTTCTGGGTCTTTCATAGGGTTCGAATCTCGCCTATCTATAGACATCCAGATGTTCTGCAGTTTGTTCCACAAGTCTTCTAGTGTATCGGACCCTTGCCTTAATGAATTAGCCCTCTTATGAAGGTCAAACACCTATAACGAATCTGTACCAGAACCGTATGTGGTGGCTAACCCATCCCAGAGGGCTTTTGCAGTGGGATATTGCGAGACATTATTCACCAAGCTGGATTCAAGATTCTGGATAATTCATGTGAAAACACATTGATCATCTTGTTCCCACCTTGTATATGTGTTGTCAGTTTTGGATGGAGGTGTCGGCTCCCCTGTAATGTGAGAACCTCTCCCCCTTCTCCCAATTTCTTTCTTCATCAGGTTTGCCCATAGGGCATAGTTGTCACCGCCGAGTTTAATCCCTAGGGGTAAATTCTCGGGGTTAGTTGTTTGTTGTTGTGTTCCGAGACTATTTCTCAGAATGGCAGCAATCTGCATTGTTAATTCATCAGGAATTTGACTGACCACGACTTCATTGTCAGCCATCTTTGTTGAGGATGTTCAGAATTCCCAGAATCACACATGCTCTGATACCATGTTAAAAACAAAGAGAGAAGTAGCCGCAGGAGGCGGCTAGGATTTTGTGTTTTATTAGAAACTGTTCCTTTTTGTTTTATGGATGCATTAGAGATGTTAACTCAATAGTAAGGCTCTCAATATATAGGGAACTTAGAGGCCTATACAAGGAAACTTAATACACTAAATATTCTAACAAGAGTTCTATAAGAAGGGTTATTATATTGTAGTCTAAATCATATCACATATTTAGATATTAATATTGATTTATTGGTTCTATTTGATACTTAGTTCCAAAAAATCTTGTTGGTATCTTTGGCAATTGACATCCCTTTTGTAGGTCTCTAATCTCCTCACAAATGGTTATAAAAACATGTTTTCAGACATTAGAATCATATTGCTAATTGGGTGGCCAAACGAGCTCTTAATTCTAATTCTAATTGCGTTTTCAATTCATGTACCTCTCAACACCTTGAAAATCAATTATACTTCTTGTCAATTTTGACTATCTAAGGATCAATTTTGACTATCTAAGGATATCTGATTGATTACATTGCTAACTCTTTCGGGTAGGATTACATCTGACCAATATATTATATATTACATGTACAATTTGTTATCAAAACTAATGGCAAATCTTCAAAATAAGAAAGACTTACGTTGCTTTTGCATTTCAAAAGTATCATCCAAAACATGAAGATCAACGACGGAGTAAAATAAAAGAGAAGCAAAACAACATTGTTGAACCAATTTTTTTAAAAAAGTTAAAAAAAAATATTTTTAATTTTTTAACCTTAAAAATAAAAGAATACATAAACCAAATTTATAGAACCTCGATTTACCGTAAATTATTCGCCTAATCTATTTTTAATCCGTCTATTTTTATCGATATTTTCATCAAAGTCTAGCGTCATTTGTCTACATTAAACTATGATCCAATTAAAATAATACTACTATCTAAATTCGCACATGATGTAACTACGGTCGACGTGCCGTAAATAATTTTATAAACAATTCCATGGCACTCCTGTCGGCACGTCATCTCACACTAAATGCGAACAGGATATATACCAAGAGAGGGAGCACACAAAAATCAAACCTAGGTTTGATTGTTGCACCGATAAGGCAAAGACAAAGATAACAACGACAACTTCTCAAAAATGTTGCGAGCAGCCAAAACAGCCGTAGCAGTAGCTCTTTTATCTTTTCTACTTGTAAAGTATCTGATTAGTCCTCCGACGTTGAAGAACTCCCGTGAAGTACTTCACTCCGTCAAAGTCATCAACCTTCCCGGAACCCATGGACCAGAGAGTCTCGATTTTGATCCCAACGGCGGTGGCCCTTACACCGGCGTTATGGACGGCCGTGTACTTAAATGGGAAGGCGAATCCAAAGGCTGGACCGAATTCGCTGTCACATCTTCGGACAGGTACCTATTGTTTTATACTTACATTTCCTACCGATTCGCTACATCTATTTTTAGTTCATATTTTATAATCACATGTTTTAAATTTCAGATTCGCAATAGTATTATAACCCTCTACTTGAAATTGATTTTATCAATTTAAAAATTGTAGATCTGTGTCTATTGCTTTTGTTTTTGTTCATTAGCCATAGCTTTTTAGGGCTGAAATCGAGCTTTTCGAATTGAATATATGTTTGGGTTTTAAAAAGATATTAAAGAATTAGAAAAAGATCGAAGTTTGACTGTGATTGGCTCATGGTAGAGTTTTAGGTCTAACCCCATACTTAGCTTATGTTTTCAACTTGTCTGAAAAATTACAACATGTATATAGATCTGATCTTTACCCAACACAAAAGGTCGTGAATTTGCTAAGGTTTTAACATATTTGTATTTCTATGGTGATGTTATGTTTACTTGACATAGCTTGGTTACAGTGAAATGAACCATTGTCTACGACAAAGTTTGGTTACAGTGGAATGAACCATTGGGTAAGACATAGTTTGGTTACAGTGACATGAACCATTGTATAAGACATAGTTTGGTTACAGTGACATGAACCATTGTATAAGACATAGTTTGGTGTGGTTTACAGACTCATTTGAAATAACTATGAAGTAATTTTTTTATTTCATTTTTTGATATGGAAGGGAGGATTGTGGACCTGCGACATGGTACCCAAATAAGGAAGACAGATGCGGAAGGCCATTAGGGATCCTTTTCGAGAAGAAAAGCGGAGATCTATACATCTGTGACTGTTATAGAGGCCTCTTCAAAGTTGGACCTGAAGGAGGTTTGGCTACCAAAGTTGTATCTGAAGCAGCAGGAAGGAATTTCCATTTCACTAATCATTTGGACATCGATGAGGAAGAAGATGTTATTTACTTCACTGATAGCAGCGATACATTCCATATAAGGTAATTTGTTTTGGAGTCACGGAGTATGATTGAGTTTTGGATTCAATTTTTTTTTGCTATTATCATAACTCGTTTTTTTTTTGCATACATCTGTCTATTTTGATCTTAAAACAATTTATTTATTTATTTTTGTTTCGTTGTTATTTTGCAGGACACTCATGCGTCTGTTCGTAACAGCAGACAGAACAGGGAGATTTGTAAAATACGATAAAAAGACCAAACAAGCAACAGTTTTGCTAGAAGGTTTTTTCTTCCCTAACGGAGTAGCATTGAGCAAAGACAACTCTTTTGTCATAATTGCAGAGTCAGCTACCAGCTTAGTTCATAGACTTTGGCTCCGTGGTCCTAAAGCTGGAACCCGCGACATATTTGCCGATCTTCCAGGGTATCCAGATAACATCAGAAGGAACGACAAAGGTGAATTCTGGGTTGGTGTGAATTCGAAGCGAGGGGTTTTCCAAGAATTCACTTTGTCTCACCCCTGGATGATGACTATATTGTCGAATATTCCGATGAACTCCAAGCTTATCTATAAGGTGTTGCAGGGAGGTTATCCCCATGGAGTCGCAATCAAGTTGAGCGAAAACGGAGAGATTTTGGAGACTTTAGAGGACTGCAATGGTAAGATCATGAAAGGTATTAGCGAAGTTCTTGAGAAAGATGGGAAGTTGTGGATGGGGTCTATTACTGAACCCTACATCGGTGTTTACGATCTCAACTAAACAGTTCTTTGTTTTGAAGGCTTCATTCGGTTCTAGAGTGGTTTCTTTTTAAGACAATAATAGTTTAGAATGGGATAGTTAGTTGTGAAAGTGCTTTGAATAGTTTGGTGTTGTTGTGAATCTACCAGCGTAGTTCATAGCCAAGCTGTGATTCAACACAACATGTTTTTCTGTTGAATCACCTTGTAATGTGCTGCGTTATTATCCTTTGTTTTTATAGATTTTGGGAAGTCTTATTGCCTAAAAGATGGAACTTAGTATGTCTGTATTACAACTAGGGTTATGTTAAACAGTGCCCTGTGCACTTGTTAACGAGCATTAAATAGCATACTTTTCTTTAAAGTATTTTTGATACACATTAATTACCAGAATTTTTATTTCTTTTATATATATATATATATATATTAAGTAATAGACTTATATTTGATAATTTGAAAATTTGAGAGTAACAAGGGCGGGAAAAAACCCTCCAAAACCAAATACTACAACAAAACCCTAACAAAGGATTAAAAGAACCAAACCCTAAGAAGACAGCAACACATGCTGCCTCCCTAATAACCAAACACTACTTGAGCAAACATTCAAAGAGAAACAAGAGACCCAGACTATCTAGACCAATAAATCCAGCCAAGGAAGCCAGTAAGAGATCTCAAAATCAGCCTCAGCACACCAGCTTCAAGATCTTTAACACACCAAAACCGCAGCCTCAGCACCAAGAGACCAGCTAACTATCAGACACAGGCTTCAGAGCTCCATTTGAACATTAGCACATCAATTGACGAACAGTAACATGACCAGCTACGAAAGCTTCAATGCACCAAACAATCACCAACTGACGAACATCAATCACCAGTCAGCTATCACAGGCTTCAGAGCACATTCGAGCATCAACTCAAACCATATCGAACACGAACTCAGCAGCAATATGACCATCAAAACAACAAAAACTTAATCAGGAGTATTAATATAAGGTACACCAAGGCTTTCAATAACTAGAATAGATTTTAAGGCAGTAGGAGCATTATCAAACACATACTCAATTTTGAGTTTGCATTTCAGAGTCCATCGCGCCAGCCAGTCGGCTGCACGATTTTGGTTCCTAAAGACATGCTTAATGTTCATATTATAAGTCAGCAATGTTCTACAACAATTAATGACTGAGAAAAGAGCCCAGTGAAGAGCACCCATATTATCATTCTCAATGAAGTTAACTAGCAAAGAAGAGTCAGATTCAACATCAACAGAAAAGAAACCCTTAGAGTGACAAGTAGCCAAACCATCCATTAAAGCCCTAGCTTCAGCCATAATAGGAGACAATTTACCATAGACATTTCCACCAGCATGAATAAGGTTACCTTCAGAGTCTCCGATAATGTAACCAGCACTGGCTTCACCATTAAAAACCACAGAAGCATCAGTGTTGAGCTTATACCTACCCACAGAAGGAGGAACCCACTGCAGAACAACAGGTCTAGAAGAGGAGTTAAAACACAAGTTTAAGAAACCCAGCCTTTTAGCAACAGAACTATCATTAGACCAATGCTTCAACTTGAACATATCAGCAGCATACATGTAATAAATGATTCTGTGAACACTCTTAATGATAATATTCGAAGAAACAGACATGTTTTTAAACTTGCAATGATTTCTATACTTCCAAATGGAACTGTAAATAATAGAAGGGATAACATTCCTAATATGATTCTTCTTATTAGAGCCGCTAAACCAAGTTCTAGACATATGGACAGGAGTCATATATCTATAAATCATAATGCTAAAGAGCTCAGCAAAATGTAACCAAACAGACCAAGCAATGTCACAAGAAATAAAAACATGCTGAGTAGTTTCACAATTAAAACAGAACTGACATTTAGATGCAATATGCATGTATCTTTTCATAAGAATCGAGTCAGTAGACATGTAATTTTTGACAAGCTTCCAATGAATGAAAGAATACTTTTTAGGAGTAAGATCATTCCATATTTTGTGAAACAAACTGGACTCAGTGAAATGAGACCTAATAAAGTCCCATGTATGCTTGAAACTGAAGAAACCAGTAGAGGATAAAGTCCACAAAATCTTATCTTTGCTATTGTGATTAATAATACAGTTTTTAATACGAACACTATCTTCATTACTAATGAGATTGACAATGGAATCCAAATCCCACTGATTATTAGACCAATAAACATTAACCTTCTCCTGATGAAACCAACTATTATCAATAGAGTTATCAAGATAAAGAAGAGGATCAGAACCTGACCATCTATCCAGCCAAAAGTCCATATTGCCTTCACCTAAAGACCAACTAACAAACTGATCAGCAGTAGACTGAATCTTCTTGAGCCTATTCCAAACCATAGAGCCTTTGATGCTACTACTCAACTGTAAAGGATGTTTTTTCTTGCAATAAATGTCATGAAATAGATTGGCCCAAAGCAATTTATTGTCCCTGAACTGCAACCAAAGCTTACAAGAAGTAGTCATTTGAACATCATCTAAGTCTCTAATATTAAGAACCCCCTCCTTATAAGTTTTACAAACAGATTTCCAGGTACACCAATGTATCTTATGCTCAACACCAGTAGAACCCCAAAGAAAAGCATTGAAAGCTTTTTCAATTTTATTAATAACAAAGCTAGGGATAACATTACTATGCATCCAATATAAAACTATATTCATGAGAACAACATTAATAAGGGTGATTCTACCAGAAAAAGAAAGGTGCTTAGACTCCCAATCCACAATTCTGCTTTTAATCTTTTTAAGAAGGTTAGTATAAATGACAGATTTGTTGTTTGTGCTAATAGTAATGCCAAGATAATCAGTAGGAAGAATAGAATGGTTAAAGCCAGTAACATTAGAGATTGATCTAATACTATCATCATTCATACCACTAGCAATGATCACCTTAGTCTTACTTTTATTAATCACCTGCCCAGAGACCTCTTGATACTCCTGCAAGAAAGCATTAAGTGATGCTAAAGAAGCATCCTTACAATTAGTAAACAATAGAATGTCATCAGCAAAAGCCAGGTTACTAACACAAAGCCTGCTGCGACATTTATACCTCAAACTTTTATTATTCTTGAAGAGTAAAGAGACACCCCTCAACAAAACCTCCTCAGCTATAATGAACAGGCTATGCGAAAGGGGATCACCCTGCCTAAGCCCCTTAGCTGTCTTAAAGAAACCATAGGAGGCTCCATTCACCAAAATAGAGACAAAAACATTAGTAATCATGCTGCTAATTAACCTCACAAATCTATTAGAGAAACCAAGACAAGTTAAAACTTTAAAAAGGAAAGAATGGCTAAGCTTATCAAAAGCTTTACACATATCCAACTGAATAACAATGTTCTTATGCTTAACTTTCCTATTCAAGTCATACAGGAGCTCCTTAGCAGTTAAAATATTTGAGTGAATAGAACTGCCAGGAACAAACCCACATTGGGAACTAGAGATTATTTTAGGGAGAAGCATAACCAATCTATCATTTAGAATCTTAGCCATAATACGGTTAAAAAGAGTGCAAAGACTTATAGGCCGGTAGTCACTCCAACTAGAGGGGTTCTTAGTCTTAGGAATGAGACATATGCCAGTAGCAAGAATGCCTCTGGGGATATGATAACCTCTAATGAAATGCTGGAGAGCAGATAACAGATCAGTTTTAATGATGCTCCAACATTTCTTATAAAAAACCAAATTAAACCCATCCATACCTGCCATGCTAGAGGCCTTTAAATTGTTAATTGTATTGTAAACTTCCTCCTCACTAGGCAGAGTGAGCAAGCTCTTATTATCTTCAGTAGTAATGACACAAGGAATGACATCAAAAAGGCTATTATTGAGCTTCTCCAACTTATCTTGATCATCCTTGTAAGGGCTACAAGCAAGAGCAGAAGTAAAGAATTCAACAGCTGAATGACCAATAGATTCCTTATCAGTAATCCAAACATTATTCTCCTTGATTCCATTAATAGCACTCCTCTTCCTTTTCTTAGAAACATAGCTGTGAAACAGCTTAGTACTTCTATCACCATCCCTGATCCACTCCACATTACACTTCTGCAACCAATACTCCTCCTCCATGCTGCTTATTCCAATCAACAAGAACAGCTTTAAGCCTTTTAAGCTTAAGCCAAAACTTGCTCAAAGGATCACTCTCAATATCCTGCCTCCAACTATCAGACACAATAGACAAAAACCCTTCATCAAGAAGCCACATGTTTTGAAATCTAAGACTCTTTCTAGAACTATAATTCAAAGAAGAATAATTAACAACAATAGCCATGTGATCAGAACTAGTTCTAGGCTTATGAATAACAATTGTGTCATTGAAGACATCATTCCAAGAGTTGTTAATAAAAACCCAATCCAGGCGTCTCCACTTTGTCTTGTTAGACCAAGTGAACCTCGACCCAGCATAACCAGCATCCATAAGGTAGCAATCACTTAACATATTATTGAAATCATCTGCACTGCTTTGACAAAACGTAGAGCAGCCAATCTGATCATCAATTGAACTAATAGAATTAAAGTCTCCACACACAAGCCAAGCTTTAGTATCACAAGAAATGGTACGTAAAGCATTCCACAAATCAACTCTATTTAAACGCTGACATTTAGCATAAACAAAAGTTAGAAGAAAGCTTTTATCTAAAGAACTTAAAACAGCCTCAACATGCAAACATTGTATATGATCAAGCAATATGTTAACAGATATACTATCATTCCAGAAAATCCAAATTTTATTGGAAATGTTAGAAGCACAATTACTAAAACCAATTTTAGAAGCACAATTAACCAGATTATCTTTACTTATTAAAGGCTCTTGAATCACTACTAAATCAACCCTATTAACTTTAATAAGATGCTTAAGTCTCCTGAAAGAAGATTTATTTCTAATGCCACGAATATTCCAATTAAGAATATTAATCATAGTTAAGAGAACGTTTAGAGTTACGTGTTGTTATAGACAATTGATGAGAACTCCTGGCCAGCTTCTTCTTCTTAGCTTGCTTAAACTGTCTGTCAAATATAGTTGTAAAATCCTCCTCCTCCTCTGATGAGTCTTTCCTGTGAATCCTACTTCTAGTAATTCTCTTTACAGGTTGAACACTCCTAGAGACTTGCAACTAACTTCTAGATGAAACTTGAGGACTCTCACCACCAACTTTAGAAGAAGAAAACTCAGAAGCTAAATTTTCATAGTCCTGATTATTAGTATTCCCCAGAGTTTGAATAGCACCAATCATTTCTTCATTCTTGTTATTATTATCCTCCACATCATGAGAACCAGACCCACCTTCCTGAGTTTCTCCCACACCATTAACAACTTTTCTATTACCTTCTGACTGAAAAAGCTAATTCTTGAGAGAACCAGCATTTTTATCCTCCACACAACCCCGAAAAGGAGAAGATGGCAGACTCCCAAGATTTGAGTTCTTGGGAGAAAGAGTCTTTTTATCTTTAGCTTTAACACTTTCCAAGACACTATAACCAAACTCCATCGTTTGAATAGCACCTTCCATATTAATTCTAGAAGCAATAACTTCACTGCCCGACCCTTCAACAGTTTTTAAACTCTCCAAGTTCTCAGCATCAGGTTCAACAGACTCAGCATTAATAACCACTTTCTTGGATAAATCTTCAACCTTTTCATTGTCCAACTGCTGACTATCAACCATTACAGACTTCTTGGATTCCTCAAGGCCTTTGCGCTTCTTACATTTATCAACTCCATGGCCAATATGAAAACAAGACTTACAATATTCTGGGAGGTTTAAATATGAAATGCGCACCCAGCATCCCTGATTGCTACCGAATCCAACCCAAACATCATAAAAAATCTTGCTAGTTAAATCCAACTCAATCCTGGCCAAACAGTGATTATAAAAGGCCCTATTCTTGGATGGAACTTTGATCTGCATAAGCCTTCCCAAAGAAGAAGCCACATCAGAGACAATCTTCTTATTAAACAAGTGTTCAGGCAGATTCTCCATCTTGATCCATATAGGAGTAACAAGACTTTCATATTTAACATTAAAACCCTCCTCCCACTTCAAAAGCCTCATCATTGTGGAACCAATCATCCACACATTTCTTCTCCACATATTAGCCATATCATTGTACGAATCAAACTCTATAAAGATATGTCTAGAGTCCTTAATCGTATAACTGTAACTTTGAGCAAAATGGAACTTGTCCAAAAATTCAAGCAACTGTTTCCTTCTAGGCAAGCCTGTCGAACACTTACCCACAATGGTATGTTTTGACTTAGATTTCAGGTGATCCAAGAAGCTATCCTCATACTGCAAATGTACGTGATCATTCCTATATCTAACTTCCTCAGGGTTGAAAGAATCAACCATACCCTTTGAGTCAGTAGTTACTGCCTCAACAAACGATTTCTTCCTCCATGGATTACTTGTTTCAACATTTTTCTCCAAATCCTTAGTAACAGAAGAACTAAAAACCTCCTGCACCGATGGATATTGATCCATAGCAATAAAGAGGTTGCTTCATCAGGAGATTAAGATCAAGAAGATAGAAGAGAATCTTGTTTTTTGGAGCTCAAGCATCATTTTTCACTCCATTTTAAGAGTCAACTACCTTCCATATAAAAAATACACATTAATTACCAGAATCTTTATTTCTTATATAGAAACAACTACTTTCCATATAAAATGGGTTAATAAAAATTGAATCGTTATAAATGTTTTAAAGACACCGTACCACTATCTTTGCTTTATAACAACTATCTTTATTTATATATATATATATATAAAACAACGATTCTAAATAGTTATTAATTTTGAAAAACTGATATAATTTTAAAACATCTATAAAATATTTTTTATATAACAAATTTGGTTTTAATTCAATCTATATTTCAAAAATATCTTACGTAATAAATTTGATTTTATTTTTATCTATTTTATAAAATATATTTTTAATATGAAATATGTTTTTATTATATTTACTTTATATATATATTTAAATAATATATAGAAATTCCCAACTATTCTTTATCAATATTTTTTATGGAACAAATTTGATTCAATTACTGAAAAGTATATTTTATATAATAAATTAGTTTTATTTCTTTCAAAATATCTTCTAAATATTAAATTTCATTTGGTTATATCTTATTGTTTAAAATATTTTTAAAATAATATATTAAAATTTATTGTTATTTTTATAAAAAAAACAATTTTTTTTATAAATAATAAGTATATAAAATTAGATTTTATTGTAAACAATGAATCATTATATATTGTATAAATTTTTTATTTTAGAGGTGAGATTGGGAAATGGTTTTTTTATAATTTAAAATATTATTTTTCGAATTAATTTTATTTTTGATTTTCTATAAGAAAATAATTTTATTTTAATTTAAAACAACATTTTTGAATCACTTATATATATATGAAAAAAATTCAACATGAAAATGCTCTCTTCTCCTCTCAAGAACAGAGTACGTCTCTTGATTTTTCGGCTTGTAATCTTCTCCTTGCATAAATCTACCATCCGCAACAAATCAAATCACTAAAAGCTTTCAGCTTTCTTCAATTAAAGGATTTCCTATGCTTAGGAAATCTGGACCTGCTCTTTCAATTGATGCCTGTTCTTCAGATAATGGGAAGCAATCTTGGTTCTTTGGTGATAATCGTAATGTTATCCACAACCCTATGTTCGATGAATCCAAGAAACAAAAAGCCACGGAAAATGTTTCCCCTGGTTCATATGCTGATACAGTTAAAATTAGCAAAACAAATTTTGTTCATACAAGTGTGTCTGTCACTTGCACAGATGAGCATCCTATAATTACTTTCAAATCCAAGGATAAAAGACTCGTTGATTAAGCTTTCGAAGCACACTCTGATTGCAAAATTTGTCACTGGGAAACCACCAATGGACGTCATCAGAAATTTTATGGGTAAATTCAAATTCACCGGGAACTATAATCTCTGAGTCTGGGATTATATACATGTTTTTATTGAATTTAATGATATGGAAGACTTCAAAAAGTTGTGGTCAATGAACGTTTGGGTTCTTGGAAGTAAAATTATGCGCATGTTGAAATGGACTCCTATGTTTAACCCGCATCTGGAATGCCCTTTCACTCCAATCTGAGTTTCCATACCAAATTTGTCTGAATTCTTGTTCAATGACTCAACCATAGGAGAAATAGCTAAGGTTCTTGGAGTTCCGTTGAAAGTTTGGGTCCCTAATATTAATCGTGCAAGGAAAAATTGTTGTAGGATATGGGTCGAGGTTGACATCTCCAAGCCACTGGTTCATAAGGTTCAGTTAAGATTTGGTGAAGTGGAGAGCTAATGGGTAAATATGATCTATGATAATATTCCTTCTTACTGTAAAAAATGTGCTCACATTGGACATTCTGATGATAACTGTAAAAAACACGGGCAAGAGGCTATGAAATCAAGAACTATCTATGTTAATAATACTTCTAACAATGAAGAGATCAGTAACAAACTGAAATCGATTATTGTTAATAAATAATATACCAATAATCAGGACATTCCCACTGTTAGCAAAAGTTGTTTGAGAAATGAAAGCACTAACCAGTCTTCCAGTGTCCCTCTTCATGAGACCAAGATTCAAGTTTGAATCCTACAGAACTACCAAAGGATTCTGAGATTATTGATGCTCTGAAGACCATTGAAAGGAGGAATATGTATGATCCAAATTCTGATGAAGATCATTATTCTTCAAGGAATGCTGGTAGCCTGGTAAGCTCCTCTGTCAAAGATAATAATGAATTTGTTTTAAAGAAACCTGAAACAAAGAAGGTGAAGAAATCTAAAGTGTGGAATTCTAAAGGATCTGCATCATCAAAACTTACCAAGCTCAAAAGAGCTACCAAAACATCTTCTAATAAATTACTGTTACCATTATGAGTTGGAACGCCAGAGGACTTGGCAACAAACAAACCCTTCAAAGGCTAAAGTCTCTTATCAAAACTATGAGATCTAATTTTGTTAAAATTCAGGAGCCTTTTATTAAAAGCTGACAAAATTCATTATGTTGCAAGGAAGCTAAATTTCAGTGGTTTTATCTCTAATCTCAACAATAGAATTTGGGTTTTCTGGCGTAAGGATTACAAGGTGGAAGTGGGTCTTGATGATGAGCAAATTCTTCACATAAATGTTCATCACCCTTCTCTGAACAAGGTCTTTATGGTATCTGTGATTTACGCTAAGTGTAAGAGCCATCTTAGACTGCCTCTTTGGGATACTATAAGACTTCTTGATACTCCTTTTAAAGAATGGATTATATTTGGTGGTTTTAATACAACTACTAGCCTTCATGAGCAGTTAGCGTGTTCTACTACCAATCATCGTGGGATGGATGACTTTAACAATCTAATTATGGATTGTAGTTTGCATGATGCTGGTTATACATGGTGTAGATTTACCTGGTCTAATGGCTGCAAATGGAAACGTCTGGATCGTGTTTTAATCAATAGCTCTTGGATGAACTACTTCGAGTCTACTGTTGTAACTCATCATGCTAGGAACTGTTCTGACCATTGTCCTAACTCTATCAGGGTTTCTTCAAGCTTCGAGAGAGTTAAGACTTCTTTTAAATTCTTAAATATGTGGGTCACTCACCCTAGGTTTTTAAAATTGGTGGAAGACAGTTGGGCTGCTAATGTGGATGAGATTGATGATAATCCTATTAGTTTTTTTGGTTTAAGCAAAAGAAACTGAAGACTGACCTTAGAGAATGGAACATAAAAGTATTTGGTAACCTCTTTGATGCTATCAGAAATTCGGAGGAAGACATAATTCTTGAAGATTCTATCTTTCAAGCTTCTTTTACTGAGATTAATAAAAGTCTTCTTGAGGAAGCCAAAAATAATCACTTAATGCTTCTGGATAAGGAGGAGCTCTATTGGCAGCAAAAGGCTCATGCAAATTGGCTTAAAAATAGTGACAACAACACAGCGGCTTATCACAGTTTTGTGAAGAAGAGAGTAAAAAAAAACAGGATTGATAGAATCAATGAGGGTAATTTTTGGCTAACCACAAGGGAGACTATCAGCAATTCTACTATTAACTATTTTCAAGCTCTTTTGGCTTCCCCTCTTAATGATGACATTGAGCCTGGTCTGATGGATGTCATTCCTAATCTTATTTCCATTGAGGAAAATAACAACTTAACTATTATGCCTGACACTAATGAAATCTATCGCACTGTTAAATCTCTTAGTTATGTGACTGTTGCAGGGCCTACAGCTGTTATTGGGTCCCCCAACCCGTTAACCCGTCCGAGACCGGATCGGTAAGGCCCGTCCGAGACCGGTCCGGATAGCTTAGGGAGCGGGTTGGGAGCCAAAATTCTGGACCGATTCTTTTACCGGTCTGGACTGGTCCGCCCGGTAACCAGCCCAATAAGAAATATATATATAAATCATAATTTATGTATATTTTTAACTAAAACCCTAATTTTTTTACGATAAACTAACAAACCCGCCCGTTAAGAGTCGGACCGGACCGACTCGACTCTTAACGACCCGGTCTCGTCCATGATATTTGGCTTTTTTCGCTTAGCGGTCTGGGCTCGACCCACCCGGTAGCTTACCTAGTCGGTCTCGGTCCCGTCCAATCCCGGACCAACCCGACCCGATAACAGCACTAACAGGGCCTGACAGATTTAATGGTGAGTTTTATAAAAAATGCTGGCCTCTCATTGGTGTTGATCTCTGCAGTGCAATTCAAGGTTTCTTCAATGGGTACAACCTTTCTACTGGGATGAAAGCAACTGCCATCATTGGCATGACTTCCGTCCTATAAGTCTTACCATAATGATTAGCAGAATCATTGGGAAGATAATCAACAACAGAATGTCAAAGTTTCTTCCTAAGCTCATATATGAGGAACAGGGAGCCTTCGTAAAGGGTAAGAGTATCCATGAGTCCATCCTAATTGCTCAGGAAATGTGCTGCGACTTAAAAGCTAACTGCAAATGTGGAAATTTCATTATCAAAACAAATATGACAAAGGCGTTTGACAAGCTAAAACACAGGTTTATATTCAAAATCCTAAACTTATTTGGGTTCAAATCTAATGTGATCTTGCTTCTAAGTAATTGTATCAGCAACGTTTACTCTTCTATCATAATCAACGGGGAAATGAAAGCATTCTTCACCAACACACAAGGCCTGAGACAAAGAGATCCGTTTTCTCCTAGTCTCTTCATTCTGGTGGAAGAATACCTCATCAGAAGAATCAAGAATCTTTCCTTTGATAACATTAATCTCAGATTCAAAAAAATAAGTGACATTAACATCTCATGCCTTGCTTTCGCAGACAAATTTATGGTCTTTTGCAATGGTGGAGCTGTTTCTATTCAATCTATCAAGAGTTTTCTAGAGCACTATAAGCTAGTCTCGGGTCAGTAAATTAAGACCTCTAAATCTAAGCTTATTGCTCCTAGCAATATGAGAAACCAGTGCATTTCCATTATAGAGAACATTTTGAATGTCAAACACAAAACTTTGCCTATCAAATACTCGACTTCTAAACAAAACCAGGAGAAGCGGTCTTCTTTTCTTAAACTGAAAAAAATAGAGAAATCAGAACCAAGTCAAGAGGATACAGATTCATTTATGAATTTCATAGTAATAGAAATACATGTCTTACCGAAACATAATTTGAGGGGCGTACTAGACCGATGAAGCTCTTAGAGAGGCAATCCAATCCGTGCCTACTAAACGGACCAATCCAGATATTACCGAAGACGGGAAAAGGGCTTAGGTCGACCTAAGTGTTCTTCTGTCGTGCGAGAACCTGGGGGGCACAAACAGAACGACGTTAGAGCTTGATCTTTATGTACGTCGGAAGCCGGGGTCCGCCCGTTCCCAATGTGCTTATGATGTGGCACCAGGAAAATTCTTGAATGGGATAAAGGGGACCTCTCATTTGCTGGCAGAATTTTTCTTATTCAAACTGTATTATCTGCCTTTCCTACGTACCTTCTTCAGCATACTGTTCTTCATATTAGTGTTATTAACAGATTGGAGACTCTCTATAACAAATACCTGTGGGGAATCAAGGAAAACAATAATATTATTATCTGGTCTAGATGGGAAAGACTTTGTAAAACAAATGATGAAGGTGGACTTAATCTTAGATAACTAAAGAACGTTCAACTTGGGCTGAAACACGGGAACGAGGAGATGCCAATGAATAAAACAGGAGCCTTTATTGGTCGGTTTGCCGATGGAGCTGAGAACAATTTCATTTTAACGCAGAAATATTTTTTGAGTCCGCGCACAAGGAGGAGCGGGCCAACCAACGACAAATCAGTGTCTAATGCATTGATAAAGGTGAACGAAATCTATAAATTTGTATTTGTTTTGAGTTGATGCTGCAACATATTAGTATGATACCAAAATCTGCACGTATCTAGCAATGCGGCGTACTCTATCTAGTAATGTGAAAGCAGTATATCAGTATGCTGTTGTTTGTTTACATGTACCTAGGAATATATCCTGTATATCAAGCAATGTCATAGTATCTAGTAATGTGAAAGCAGTATATTAGTATGCTGGTGTTTGTTTACATGTAGCTAACAATATATTTCTGTATATCTAGCAATGTCATAGTAGGCTTAATTGTTTTGAATATTTCTTGCAGTATACGAGTATGATGTTATTTATTTTGTAGGAATCGATCGAGAAAGAAATAAGGGAAGGAGGGGAGGACAAAGCGAAGGACGTTGCTCGTTTGTTGATACTTTTCATATGCTCAACACTGTTCTTTTCAGTGTCAGGCGATCTCGTCGGGTGGACAACAGTATTCTACGTGGAGAATCTAGAGAAAATAAACGACTATGACTGGTCTAGAACCATCATTGAAAAGCTGCATAAGTCACTGGACAAATGTATTAAGGCCGGGAGACCCGGTAGAGTGATCGGATGCGTTACTCTTCTATTTGTAAGTACAATGGCTTATGTTATCACGTAATTTTCAAAACCATGTTTGAATATTGAGTTATATTGTCTGCATCCATTTTTGATGGAGCACAGTTTGATAGACGTTGAAATACCAAGGCCAAACATAATCCATAGGTGTTACAAGTGATGGGGATTGGAGGGGAAGGAGTCAACTTTTGAAATGATCCAGATGGTGAGCCAACTGAGAGACGACCAGGTATGATAAATATGATAATCCCTTAGCAATGATGGGATTTAACGTATCTAACAATGTACAATTTTATATAACCTATCTAGCAGTTACACCCAGTACCTAAATCGTAACCATGTATCTACCAATAACAAGTATTATAACATATCTAGCAACTGTAACCTCAAACAAATCGCATCCACTGTAACATGAGTTGGCAATAGTAGTTTTTTTGTAAATCGTAACCATGATTATGATATTGTGATGTTGAATGTCTATTATACTGTAAAATTGTATTTCTTAGGTTATGGACGATGAGCTATCGTTGACAGAGGCTGAATGTGACACTTTTGGAGAAATTGAATTGGGGAGGAACTATGAAGGTGCTGCGGAAACAAGTGAGGGAAGGAGTCGGAAAAGAAAGAAGTTTGTTGCAAACAGAAGTATAAGAAGCCAGAATAAACATGTCCATGATGAGGCTGGAACAAGCATTAAAAAGAGTTCGAACAATGAGGTTGAAGACAACACAACAACACCAGAAGAATGAGAGACTTACGATGCTACATTGCGTGAATTCATGGGGAAGAAGAAGTCGACAATCGGTACAAAAAATGCGAGAGGTTGAAAAAGAAAAACCACCATAGGTCAGTATTCCAAGTTTTGGAGGGCTGTCACAGTCGGTGTTGCGTGACAACTGGAAGCTGAAAAAGCAGAGCGGGTTGCACCGGTTGAAAGTTGAAAACAAAAAGTTGAAAACGTCGCTTGAACAGAGAAACCAAGAAGTGAGTGTTCCCATTCTTTTTACGGACTAATAACATATTACAAATAATATATACTATTTCATATGCTTGTTTGATACATGTTGAAGAACTGAGGAAGGAGTTAAATGAGATGAAACAGAAGCTCGAGGTGGAAGAGGAAACTGTAGATGCTGAGGATGCCGATCTACTGAACACCTTATCAATGTCGTTTTACCGTGAAGATGAGGAGGATACTGAAACTGTGGCTGCAAATATTAGCGAGAAGGTAGTTAAGAAAAAATTGGTTTACCGATCTCGCAGATATGGATTTGTGCCCAAGAGGAGCCAACAAGTTTCAGAGACCTCAAAAATAATAGAAGCAGAGCATGTTGAGGTGGAGGAAACAGCGGAAGAAGAGAAGAGTTTGAGACAGTTGAGACAAAAGAAAATGAAGTATCTGAAAAGGAGAACTTAGAAGGAGCTGAAGGGTCTGTTCACTCTGAAACACCTGTTGAACCAAGGCCAGAAACTACGTAAGAGGAAGCTATTGTTGTCGATGTCGCTGGGAAGCAGAAAGGGACTCATTATTTGGTTGTGACGCTGGTAATGAGAAAGCCAATGTGGCAGCAGACTTATCACCCCTAACTCATGCTACCAGTGCACAAAATGAAATTGTCTTAGCTGAACAGGGACACAGAGTTGGAAATAACGAGGTTGATGGGCAAGAGCTAGTGGTGGACAAAACTGAGCAGTTCGATAAAGGGTGCAATGATGGAACCAAAACTACGAAACAACAGGCGGAGAACACCAAAGAAGCTGTAGAGGAAGGAGGGAATGTAGAGACAGGTCACGATAAAGAAGAAGTTGACAAGCAGGAAGTTGTGGCTATTGCAGATTCAACCAAAGAGATTGAAGAAGCACCTACTGTGGTGGATAATGCAGCAACAGAAGTCCTGGTGCCAGAACCTGGCTCTGAGAACGTGGTGGAGAATGTGGCTGAAGATGTAAGTGGATCTTAAAATTGTTAAGATTCATAAATGTTTAGTATTATGTTTTGGCAGGTTTTGAAATATTCAAACTCTAGGCTGGATAATATTTAAGATGGATTGTTGTTTTTTGAAAATGTTTTTTTGAGAGTATAAGAAAATTTTAAGACATGATTTGCATCATGATTCAATGTTACTTGATAGATGCATATAGCACAAATCACAATCATAAATGTATGATGTCTAGCAAACACAAAATAAAACAAGAATGTGACTGAATCAAACAAATCGCAACCACAACATTGGTAATCTGCTAGGCTGTATCTAGCAATGTATATTAGGCATAAATCGCAACACTTGGCTAATTACTAGTCTAGCAATGAGACTTGCACTAAACTCGCAATGCATGTTGATGACTTTTTTATATTTTATTATTAGGGAGTGCAAACAGAAGCACCTGAAGACAAGCGCCAATCTATTGTACAGATGTTGCTGTACTATGAGGTTGAACAAGCAGCAAAGTGTGAACAACTATCACAAGTTGTGTCTCCCGCAAATGTTATTCCAATTCGTAACGAAGAACAAAAATCCGCAGTAAATATTGAAGTTATTATGCACGATGAAAAACTAAAACAAGGTGGGGCAGCTACATATGTAACACCCCTACGAGATAAAGCAGCATCTAAGGAACTAATTGTCAGATCTGTTACACCGTTGGCTGACGATAGTTTTGTAGACTGCACTCAATCCTTTTATGAAGAATGTGACAAGGCTGTAGAAAATTCAAACGAGAAGAGACGTAATTTGGACTCCATCGAGGAAGATCAAACAAACGTTGATGTAAGTAAATCTCTGGTATTTACCATCACCTTCAAAAAGTAATGTTAACAGTTTAATTTGATGATTTATTAAAGGTGCACGTTGATGACATGCCAAGGTGGAACTTACTTACTTCAACGCAGGTCGGACAACAACAAATTGCGATCGTAGATTGGCCGTTGCCTACAGAGACAACGCAACTCATTAATGTCAATGAGTACAAGAAGGTGTTGAAAATAAACATGGAAGAAGAACAAGAAGATCCAGAAGTATGGTACTTGCCAATGTCGGAGTTCTCGTATAGGATTTCCATTAGTGTGAGCGAGATAATGGAACTGCCTAACCAAACTCAAATAGACTTCAAGGTAATATTACGTTGGTATCGCCAAGTGCAAAGATTAATTACATATATCTAGCAATGTTAAATTAATGTATCTTGCAATGTGTATTTAGTACATCTAGCAATGTTAAAATAAGGTATCGAGCAATGTCCTAGTATAGGGTACTTAATGCTGTTAACCTCTAAGTTGTCTACCCATACATCGTTGGTTCTTGTTTTTAGTCATTGTCAATTTCCTGTTTTAAGCAATTAATTGTTAATTGATAGATCATAGATGCTTGGATATATAAGTTTCTCAAGGGTAAAAATTGGAAAGTCCCTGTGAAAGGGTTTGACATTAAGTATTCGTATATGGTCAGCGCTATTCAAATAACTGCAATGACAACTGTAAGTGAATAAGGAATTATTTGTGTGATATTGTAAATTTCTACTTCCTATAGTAATGACAAAAAATTGCAGGAAACACTCGCTATCAAAGGAGATTTGTCTGTCATTGTGCATAAAGTTTTTGAAACAATGAAATCAGACACATACGTTGCCCTTGTTCCTCTATGCACTGTTAACTAACCCGTCGTGAACCACTGGACGCTGCTGATTATAGATATGGAGAATGGGGCTGCTAGTAACTACAACCCACTGTTTCCGTAGAGCAAACACATTCCAGATAAGACGAGAAATACAACCGATGCCATGGTAAAAAACATTATGCTAAAAATATATTGCAAGTGTTTGTGGTCATATGTAGCAATCCCATAGTCACGTATCTAGCAATGTGGTATTAGAATTGTAGCCTAACAGTTGGTTCACTGAATCTCGCAATCTCGCATATTGTGTCTAGCAATGTCGGTAATCGTATCTAGCAATGACATAGTATTGTAAATTTCAATGTAAGAATACATTCCTTGATTTTGCAGTTGGCCTATTGCATGAAGAAAAAATACATACCTCATGTGAAAGGTCGATACAGAATCAAGACAATGAGAGATATCCCACAACAGGAGAATGAGAGCCTTGACTACGGTGTTTTTATTTGTAAGTACGCAAAAGACATCATTCAGAAAGGATACGTTCCTCTGGAATACGGAAAGAAAATGCCCGCCGAAACAAGAGCTGAAATATTTAAGCATTCATCAATGGTTCAAACACAAACAGACGATGGTAGTGTTTAGATAAATGTTTTTATGTAATTCATTTTTTTAGGACAAAAGATGTCTGATTCAGTTAAAAATGGATGCTAGTATTAGATGATTACTCTGAACTTATTAAAAATTGCAACGTATCTCATTGTGTTAACGATATCGAAAATGTTATGTAATTTATTACTACCAATGTCATTTCTACCAACTTTAGTATTACTATCAATTTTTATAGTGTCTTTACCAATATCATGTTTTTCTAAACTATCTTAGGAGATCCTACCACTTTTTTTGTATGAATAAATTTAACATCAATTGCAATCATAGACATAGCATATCTAGAAATGTCTTTAAATTGTATCTAACAATCCTATACTCATCTATCTAGCAATGTCTCTATATCGTATACACCAATTTTATACTGCTACATCTAACAATGTTAATATATCGTATGTAGTAATGTTGAAATGCTGTATCTATCAAACTCCTTATAGCGTATCTATCGACGTTGTTATAACATGTCTAGCAATGTCAATTATGTATCTATCAAACCCATTATAATGTATCTAGCAATGCCTTTATAACATGTCTAGCAATGTTATGCGGATGTATCTATCAACCTCATTAAACCCAATCGACCATTGTTATTGCGGTATCTAGCAATGTTCACACGATGCATCTAGCAATGTTAATATGTTGCATATAGCAATGTTAATATAAAGGATCTAGCAATGTTCATAAGCCCAATCTAGCAACCTTGTTACAACCCATCTAGCAACCTTTTGGATGTTGTATCTATCAAAGTCGTTACACTGTATCTAGCAATGTTTAGATGTTGTATCTAGCAATATCAATATAACGTATCTAACAATGATATATTGCTGTGTTTTTTAATGTGACATATGGTTTATCTAGCAGTGTTAAACGGACGTAAATCGTAATGACATATTAATGATATATTGCAGTGTTTTTTAATGTGACTGTTAACCACATCCATCAATGATTAAAAATAAATGTTTTAATCCTATTGGTTAGCTTGTTAGTTGAAAAGACAAAGGTAGATGGGTTGAATCATTATATGCATTAATTCGACGTGTACAATTAAATTTTTTCAATAATTGGAGTTGCTAGATGGGACGTAGCATTGGGCATTGCATTTCGCTATAAGTAGGGGATGATAGTTTAGCCTATTCATCTCACACTTCTCTGCAACGAAATCATCTAAAACTACCTTATAAAAAAACCACTCTTGAAAATGGCCCCCTCTTCCCCAGTCACACCTAAGTACTCGTCGGACGACGAATGGTCTTCAGACTACTACTTAGACAACAAGGCATACAAGCGAACAACCACTTTGGAGTACTCATCGGACGAGGAGGATGACTACTCCCTTTGGTCTTCCGACTACGAAGAAAACTATGTTTCGTGGGACTCATGGTCACTGAACGACATCTACGAGTCCGACACTGAACAACTTCCAAAAAGGAAGAGACAACGGGATAGCTGGGACTCTGAAAAGGAAAAGGACGATGACTCTGATAAAGCCAACGATGAGAATTCAGATGACGAAGATGATGAAGAAGTCGAAGAAAAAGAAGAAGAAGAAGAAGAGGAATTTGAAGGGTCTGGTGACGAGGACGACGACAAGGATTCTGATTAGATTTATGGAAGTACATGCAGCATCATTTCCTTATGTTTTTTTTTGTTTTTTGTATTTTATTTTTATGTTTTGATGGTCTGAAAACAAAACCAACCCTATGAGCAGTTCCATTTTTGGGGAGGGTTGTTGTATGTGGCAGTTGTACTGCCATGATTGATGTTCAAAAATTATTATGGTGTTATCTATATTTGTGTTATCTATATTAGTTTGCATGTTATTCAGATTTTAAGACTTCAACCAAAAATTTGAGAGAAATAAATTACGTGGAACAGTTGTAAAGGTAATTACAAATGACAATCGCAATGTTATCACCAAATTTACTAGTAAATTGCAGGGATAACCAGGGTACACATAAAAGTTGCAGACATACAACAGGACTAAACATCTTAACTAAATCAACGTAAATCGCAATGTGAATAACACGTATCTAGCTACACCAATGTAACAGATGTATCTTCAATCTAGCAGTCTAGAGTAGCCGTAAATCGTGAACACTTGACTAATCTATGATGCAAGCTAATTCTGCCAAACTAGCGTGGATCATATGTGTTTGAAATGAAACATGGAGGCAGAAATCACAATCTAAATATAACTAATCTATCAATTTGATATGAACCTTAAAATCGCAGAGATGATTTTTTTTAATCAAGAAATGTAAGATTTGGCTGATAGGTACTTCATGTTACTGGAATGTTAATGCCTGGAAAAATATGTATCTAGCAACTTCAAATACACGTATCTAGAAATCTTATTGTAGACCTACAATCGCAGAGGTATTACACCGTATCTATCAACTTTGATATCATAAACTTAATTTCAATGCAACTACGAATGATATAACGAGTATCTAGCATTGTAATCATATCCTATCTAGCAATTTCAACAATGGTTGAGAATATAATTAACGATACAACCAGACCTTGTACATATCACTGTTAACAGTATCCAAACATACAAATCAAAAGATAAGGAGTGCTTATCTATGAAAATCCAAAGAAACAAAAAAAAACGAACATTAGTTCAGAATGGAGCATCGCAGGACCTCCTGTTGTGTCCTGATTTGAAACATCGACCACAACGGGACTCGCTGGTGGTTACCTCTCCCCTTGATGGAATACGTTTTTTTTTCGGCTGTCCCACTCGTCTTTTAACGTTTGGTGGATTAACCAATGCCTCTCCATCATCATTACCAGTAGTAGCTTCACATAATCTGTTATAGCCGATATGTTAAAACAATAATTGGACCTGAAATTTACAGCAGTGAAAAAGGGCTCTACTAATGTCATCGGATCTTCATTTACAGATGCTATTTCAGCCAATGCATGAGCACATGGGAAATATTCTTGTTGCCAAGAACCGCATGTGCATTTGAAATCAAGGATGTTGACCACCATGACTGGGTCTGATAAAACCTCAAAATAAGCGACAGAAGACTTGCGTACTAACCACATTCAACCGCATTGTACATTCTCTTTGAACAACTTGTCAAACTCGGGGCATAATTGTGTGTTCCAGCTTAGACCCTCTGCTAAACGCCGAGATATCTGAGTCATAAGAAGAACTCTAATCTTGTCGACCAATTCAACTATAGGCAGATGCACAACATTTTAATCTGCGCATTGAACGATTCCACAGCTGTTGATGTTATCGCCCCATACCGTTTGCCTTTAACGAATGCCTGAGCATACTTTTCTGGGGGCAAATTGCTTAGAAATTTGGCAATACGAGCACCCCCATTGGCACTCAAACTGAGCAAGTCGTTCATTAAAAAGTTCCACAGTCGGAGCAAAAGCACAGCTCTTAAACATCACTAGCATATTGTTTCTGTAGACTCTGTTAGTGTGTTCAAGAGCTTTATTCAAATTCTGGTGTAGATGGAAGATACAATACACGTGGTAGTCATTAGGATACAGAGTTGCGACCGCGTTAATAATCCCAGCATAACGGTCTAAAGTGAAAGTTATTTGGTGTCCTAGCAAATGCGATTTTAGACTTTGCAAAAACCAAAACGAGTTGTCCGAGTCTTCACTACCAAAAATACCAAAAGCAATGGGGAATAGACCTGGAACGGAAAAGATGCAGATATACAAAAATTTTAAGTTGTTTGGCTGAATGAACGTAAATCGCAATATAGATACCACATATCTATCAATACCATTGTAACAGTTTCTTCGTCAATATAACAGTCTAAAGTAGCCGTAAATTGCAATCACATCAATAACCTATCTAGCAACCTAAGCCTATCTAGCGTACATGTAGAAATCACAATCTAAACATAACCAATCTAACAACCTTAGCTCATGATATACGTTTGAAACAAAGAAGCACATATGTAGCAACATGTAAACTGAAAGATAGTCTGATCATTGTTTCCATACTTTGCCACTACTGAAAGTAACACACCACCATGCTTCCCTGTTAGATGGGTTCCGTCAACGTATAGTAATGGCCGGCACGAATGGAAACCCTGAAGGCACGGCCCGAACGCTATAAAACAGCGCCGAAAAACATGGCCGGGAGCTAAATCCAAATGGCAGTCCGTTGTGATGTCAGGACTCTTTAGTCTCTTGAAGTATGCTTTTAGCAATCCGAAAGAGGTATTGCTATCTCCAAATGCTACACGTCGTGTCTTTTCTAACGTATTTCACGATATACGATAGGAAATGTCTCAACCGTAGTCTTGCTTGATAGAGGACTGTATAGTCTTAGCTGTTACACTTTGGCAATTCCTAAGAGAATCGTGAATCTCATCGGCGATCAAATCAGACGACAAATGCCTGCTCTTTTTTTTGTGAATACGGGACTACAAGTATGGGTGTTAACAAATCTTTTTATGTTCATTAAACCGGTTTTAGAATCAATTGAAGCATACAACCTCCATTTGCACCCGTCCAAATCTTTGTTTATACAATTAATGGTGATCTTCCTACTGAGCCAACCACTAGCTCTTCTCTCCCAAAAACAGTTGACAATCCTTCCATGGTAATGGGAGATATAATGGAGGACAGCATCGAAGAAGCCCCTTTTGAGACTGATGTCTCCGGGCAAACAAGTGAGACTGCTATCACCAAGAAGAGCAAAGGCAAAGAGAAAGTGTGTTTAAAGCATCCGGATCTGTCGGAGTGCCTTGTAGGAAAAGTGGGGCCTTGTTTCCACAAAGTAAGCGTAAAATATCTGCTGGCCATGCAGAATATCAATTATGCATTTATTCATACAGCTGAACTTGGCCGGATGAGGATGAAGTGGGGGATTCCGGAAAATGTTAAAGTGAGGATACCAGTTGATTCGAAGACACCCATGGATTGCAAACTCAGTGAGATAGTTTTCTACACTGAGTTATTTAAATGGGGGCTTAGGTTTCCCTTGGACCCAAAAATAGTCAGATATTTCCATCTAATAAAGCTCTGCCCAAGTCAACTAAGCCCTAATGCCTGGTTCACCCTTATGGCCTGTATCATGGCTTCCAGGCTCTCCGGAATTCCTCTTCCGATGGAGCAATTTACTGCTGTAGCAAGCCTCTGTAGAAACCATGTCATCCCTTTCTATCACTTTAATATGAGCGACGATTACAAGGCGGTGGATGACTTACTTGAGTCGGAGAAAAGCTGGAAGACTCAATTTTTGTTCATCGGTGGTGCTTGGGAGAATGGAAGGAAAATTAAAGCTGGTGTCAACCCAAGCATGCTTACCAGCAGATGGCGAAGCGATGGTAAAAAACTCGTCACATACCTTCATCTTTACTTATAACAAATTTATTTATCTAATCTCTTTTCTTTTGTTTTTTTTGGTAGTGCTGCCTAAGGATTTCAACGATTACTTAGAGGCTGGGCAGACTACTTGTGCCAAGCTAAATGCTTGGGCTACTGAGAGATGGGGGAACCGCTTCCACAACTGTTTTACCGGAGGCAATTTAACAAGATCTCATCTCTGGAATACAACCGACCGGAGGGACTTGTCCTGGGAGGAATTAACCACCCCACCCCCTCCGAGGGTGATTCTTCGGAAAACAGAGGGAAAAGATGGAAAATTGGTCTTACCGGGCAGAGCTAAAGCCCCAAGCAAGATGAAGGGAAAGAAGGGGAAAGGCAAGCAAGGTGTGGTTGAGGCCAATCCAACCGAGGTGAAAGCTGTCCCAACCAACCCAGACGGGCAAGACCAAGGACAGATTTACGTTGCTTTATTACAAGTGGTGGAGCATGAAAGCACCAGGGAAGTAGTAGGGTCTCCAAAACCCTCAAAGGCTCCCAAAAAGGACAGAAAACGGGGAGCAAAAAAGGCGTAGAGAGGGAGGACAAGAAAAAGAAAACTTCCAAGGGAGATGAAGTTTCTCTCCGAGCTCCGGAGTCTCTTCCTCCAGTTGACCCAGCTGACCCTACTCAAGCAGAAGAAATCCCAAGTGACTTTCACACCGGAGAGGGTGCCGGAGGGGAAATTAATATTGACGGTGTCGACATTACTGGGCTTCAAGGGATTGGTCTTTACTTTGAAGACTTTTCCAATTATGATTTTGTTGGACCCTACCTTCCCCCAAGCTCTTCGAACATCGTCACTTTCAATGGCAGGTCGTTTTCTGTTTCAAATGAGAGAGACACCGTCACCCACTCTTTTTTGAGCAATATCCAGCCAGTGCTTACCTTGGAGAAACAAGTTCGCAATCAGTCAGCCATCATCAATACCCTTAACTCTGACAAAGAGAAGCTGTCTAGTGACCTCCTTAGTGCCAACCAAAATGCTGAGGCATTAAAGAAAGAGAATGAGGAGTTGAAGAAAAGTCAGGAGGACTTGGCCACCAGGCTGGCCACTTCGGAGGGAGTTGTCAAAGAACTCCAATTGAAGCAATCTGATTTGGAGAGAAACCTCTTTTCTTCAAAAAAGGAGGTGAAGGCCAAAGATAACATCATTCAGACCCTAACCAATGACAAGATTTCACTTGAAAACACTGTGTCCAAGGCTGAACAAGAAAAATCTGACTTGTTAAGGGAGTAGGAGAAAACAATCCAAGCTAGGATTGATGCTTATACCAACGAGGTGATAGATTCTCAGGAGTAAAGGTATGCCGAAGTCAAGTCAGATATGGTCATGTTCTTTCATGAGAAATTTCTGAAGAGGACACTAGGAGATTTATGGAGATTCGTGGAATACGAAGACCTTCCCCACCATACTATGGCCGATGGTGATAAGTATAACTACTCCAGTGGCTGGGATGACACAACCAATGAAGAGGAAAAGACTGGGGAGAGTCCGGATGAAGAAAATGATGACCCAAAGAAGAAGAAGCCAAGTGAGGCTGAGCCATCTAAGAAAGCTCAGTCTTAAAGTATCAACTATCTTTATATTTTTTTGTGATTGAACCAAAGTCCTTGGATGGCCAAGGAATTTTTTGTAATCATGTACGGCCCTTGTCCGGATAAACCTTTCAATTTTGAAAAATCAAAGTCCTTGGATGGCCAAGGAATTTCATATATCTTAATGGGCAGTTTTATTTTACACAACTCTTGCATTGTTTCATAGTTTTTCAACTTTGGTGGCTAATGTTTAAACAATCCTTAGTTATTTTACAAGTATTTTAAAGTGAGAGTGTTTAAATTCTCTGATGACAAATGTTTAAGTAGTCATCACTCCACCAATTCAATCCGATCTACCATAAAAAAATTCAAAGAAAACTATTAACTGAAACACTCGAAATCTTTTAAGAAGGCATCATATTTTATAAAAAGACCGGACATCTCATTAAAACCTCCCCGAGCCACCAGGGTAGGAAATAGTATGCCCCCAAATATTTACATGAACTTTTAAACAAGTAAATATTTATATAGTTTTTATTCCAAATACAACAGAAGGTGCTCAATGTTCCAGGGGTGATTCAAAATCCTTCCATCCTTATCTTGGAGCCGGTATGTCCCAGGCTTAAGCTTTTCACTGACCACATAGGGTCCTTCCCAAGTTGGAGCTAACTTGCCGAACTGCTTCTCCTTGGTATGTAGGAAGACTTTCCTCAATACTTTATCCACTGGTTGAAAATACCTTCTCTTAATTTTAGAAGCAAACCTGCTTCTCATCAAACCCTGATAGTGTGTGGCTCTGAGGTGAGCCTTAACTCTTCTTTCTTCCATTAAGTTAAGCTGGCCTCTGACAGCCACTTCGTTAGCATGTTCAGAAAAATTATGAACTCGAAATGAAGGAAGAGTAGCTTCTATGGGAGCTATGGCATCCATCCCATATACTAAGGCAAAGGGAGACTCTTGTGTTGCAGCCCCGGGAGTGGTCCGGTAGTCCCATAAGACTTTTTGTAGATAACTTGGCCATTTTCCAGCAGCTTCTTCTAAATTCTTTTTAAGACCGGACAATATGGTCCTATTAGCCACTTCAACTTGACCGTTCGCCTGTGGGTGGAAAGGAGAAGAGAAACAGTGCTGAATGCCTCTAGAGGCGCAGAAATTATCCATTTCCTTGTTGTCGAATTGTGGCCCATTGTCTGTAGTTATCTTCTGTGGAACCCCAAATCTGCAACAAATGTTAGACAAGATGAATTTGATAACAGCTTTCGAGGTAGTTCCTGCCAATGGGCCTGCTTCGATCCACTTCGAAAAGTAATCAATGGCAACAATTATAGTTTTGCACCCCCCGGATGCCATGGGTAGAGGTCCCACTAAATCCATCCCCCACCCCACCGAGAAAAAGGTATTGGCTCAGAAATTGACTCTAAAGGGACAACTGGGGTATAAATTTCATTACTATATCTTTGGCATGGATCACACTTCTTCACCAACTCCTTGGCATCTTGCATTATGGAAGGCCAGTAGTACCCAACTAACAAAAATCTTCTAGTTAGAGCCATGAATCCACAATGTGTTGATCCCTCACCATCATGTAATTCGGAGAGCACTATTTGAGACTCCTCGATCCCCAAACATCGCAAGAGGGGTTTACTATAGGATTTTTTTATAGAGAACATCTCTTAGGATGACAAAACCGCAAGCCTTGTATTTTATTTTTCTTGCTATTGCTTTTTCCGGAGGCAAGATGCCATCTGAGAGATATTGAAGGAGAGGAAATCTCCAATCTTGGGGTTGTTTTATCTGTATATTCAAACTTTATTCCTCCTTTTCTGGACTGATTTGGATGGATGGGCATTCTTGCACATGTATCCAAGGGTAGGACTCAGAGTAGGCTATGGTTGCCAAGGAGTCCGCCACCGTATTTTCTGTTCGGGGTATGTGCTCATATGTGACGCTTTTGAAATTGAGTGCCACTTCCTTGAGGATGAATAAATATTTAATCAGCTGCTCTTTTTTGGCTTCAGATTGACCTTGTGCATGATGGATAAGAAGTTGAGAGTCGCTCATTAACCTGACCCTTTTGGCTCCACAGATGAGAGCTAACTACAAACCAGCTATAACAGCTTCAAATTCAGACTCATTATTGGAAGCCATGAAGGCAAAAGATATAGCCTGGTATTTTCTGTCACCGTACGGAGAGGTTAAACATATCCCAGCACCACAACCCATGGTACTTGATCCACCATCAGTCCGGATGACCCATACTTTTTTATCTTTTACACAGGTTGCTTGTTTAGTATCTCTACCTGAATGGAATTCAACTAAGAAATCAGCCACAGTTTGGGCTTTGACTGCTGTTCGGGGGTAAAATCAATATCATAGTCTCCCAGCTCTACTGACCACTTGGTCATTCTACTTGAAATATCTGCCTTTGGGAGAACGTTTTTCAAGGGAAAAGACGTCCGGACAATGATAGAATGACCCTGAAAATAGGGCCTCATTTTCCTCGCAGCAATCACCAGGGCTAGTGCTAATTTTTCGAGTTTTAAATACCGTTTTTCTGCATCTATCAGGCTTTTGCTGATATAGTACGCCGATCGAGGATAATTATCCACCTCCCTTACCAACACCGCACTTATAGCACAATCAGAAACTGCTAAGTACACGTAGAGAGTCTCTCTGTCAATAGGTTTAAACAAAGTCTTGGGGGAAGACAAGTGTTTCTTAATTTCATCGAAGGCCTCATTACACTTTGGGGACCAGTTGAAATCTTTTGCACCTTTCAAAGTTTGAAAAAACGGGGCGCACCTGTCCGAAGACCTTGAAATAAACCGGTTTAGTGTAGCCAGCCTCCTGGTCAATCGTTGTACCTCTTTAATATTCTGAGGAGGCTCCATTTGTAATAAAACATCAAGTTGGTCTGGATCAGGTTGTATTCCTTTCTCACTTATCACATACCCCAAAGACACACTTTTCTGGGTTTAATTTTAAATTTACTTTCACCAAGTTAACAAAAGTTTCTTGGAGACCTGCCAAGTGTAGCTCTTCGTCCATACTTTGCACCATCATGTCATCGATGTAAACTTCCATGTTTCTTCCAATTTGATCAGCAAAAGCCTTGTTCACCAACCTCTGATAAGTAGCCCCATCATTTTTTAACCCAAACGGCATCACCTTGTAATAATGGAGGCCCCTATCGGTAACAAATGTAGTATGTTCTTGATCATTCGGATCTACTTGAATCTGATTATACCCGGAGAAGGCATCCATAAAGGACAACAACTTGTTTCCAGATGTGGAGTCCACCAACTGATCAATTCGGGGGATCGGATATAAATCTTTTGGGCAAGCTCTGTTGAGATCTGTGAAATCGATGCACATACGCCACTTACCATTTTTCTTTTTTACCAACACCGGGTTGGCTGTCCATAAAGGGTATTGAGATTCATTTATGTGCCCCATTTTAGTAAGCCGGTCATCCTTTTAAACTATGAGATCAGCCTATTTCTTAGAAAAGGCCCTCCTCTTTTGTACAACAGGTGCTATGTCCCTTCGGATTGATAATTGGTGCGATATAATGTCTGCTGGTACTCCGGTTACATCAGCATTGCACCAAGCAAAGACATGCCGATGGTCTTTTAAGAAATCTAACATTTTACCCTTCAATTCCGATGTAATCTTGGATCCTATCTTGACGCTTTTTCCTTCAGCCAGAGAGTGAGTTTCAACTTCTTCAATTGGTATTAAAACACCAGGGGTCTCTCTGTGGTCATCAATTTCACCCTCTCCCCCAGAGGGCCCCTCAAACTGATATTCCTCACTGATCCGGACTGCCCCCAACATTCGAGGGGCCAGTGCTGTTGCATAACACTCTCTTGCTACCTTTTGGCTGCTTTGAACAACTCCTACTTTTCCTTACACAACATACTTTCAAGCATTGGTGGACTGTTGAAGCCACAACATGCATCCTGGAGAGCCAAGATCTCCCCAGAATAGCATTATAACAAGTGGGACAATCCACCACAACGAATAGTATTCTAACCATTTTTTTAAAAGGGCCTTTGCCCAACAAAACCTCCTCCTCAAACTCCCCGATCACATCTGCTGAGCTTCAAGTGAAACCCACAATTGACATGTTCGAACGTTGAATTACTGCTAGATTCTTCATTTTTTGTAGGAAGTTAAAAAGAGAATGTTGGCAGAACTTCCGGTGTCCAACAAAATTCGTCTTATGTCATTGCCCACAATGGATGCTCCTATGACAACAACATCTTCATGAGGACCAGCAATACCCCTCAAGTCATCCTCATCAAAAACAATAAAGGGAAATGGAATCTGTGATTGATAGGAAGTCATGTCTCCTTCTAATTAGGTAGCTAAAGTATGAACGTGCCTCTTTCTCGAAGAAGCAATTGGTGCAGTCATGGTGTCCCCTCCGAATATTGTAAGTGACTCAAAAAAGTTAATAAGTCCGGACGTTGTCTTGCAATGCTCCGTGATAACACCCACTTTATTCCGGGTTGGATCAGGATCTAAATATTCTGACTCTACATCAAACCTTTCGATTATCACCATAGCCCCATCCGAAGCCAATGTGCCTGCATGGTAATACTAGCAGAAACAATTATTACGGCTCTCCCTAGGAGATTGCAATGCAGTCGGCCTTCTGTAGTGTATTTCGTCTTTTGTTTTGTCATAAATGGTGGCTACGTTTTCTTTTAACTCAACAAACCACTCCGGTTGAACCCAAGGGCCCCGCTTATTTCTAGATTGCTGGCTCTGGGCTGGTGCAGCTGGCTGAGACTGAGATTTGGCTCTGTTATGACCCTGCCCAGCTTCCTTGGCCTTGTTCCCGGACTGGTTTTGGTTTTGATTTGGTGCAGCTAGAACAGACCTCACCTGCCTGTGCACCCTAGTTTTCTTTGTTTCATCTACATTAATCTGTTTACCGACCTGATTCAGCAGACCTCCCCATGTCATGGCCTTTTTTCTGGTTACTGAATCAGCAAAGTTTCCAGGGTTTAAGCCCTGTCTCAGAGAAGCTATTGCTACTTGTTCAAAGCAATAAGCCAACCTATTCTTGGTATTTACAAAATGACTTGTGTATTCTTTTAAAGATTCATTTGGTTCTTGGGCACAATGGATAATTGTGTCTCAATTGCCCTTTACTTCCTTACTTCCAACGAACTGCCTCTGAAAGGCCACCCAAAAAGTGTCAAAATTCCTGATGCAGCCATGTGGCAAACTATTGTACCACTTCAGAGCACTCTCCGTAAAATATTGGGAGAATGCTCTACAAAGCAATTTGTCGTCATCATCAAAATTCATCATAAATTTTTTGAATTGTTCCAAGTGGTTATCCGGGTCTTTACTGCCATCATATTTTTCCATTTTTGTACTGTCAAACCTCTTAGGAAGGTTTCCGGATAGTATCTTGGAGGACAATAGAGATTGTCTCCAATTTCAGCCACGACTGAATACAGTATCTTCGTTAGGAGTTGCAAAGATACCTGGCTCATCATGAAAGGCAAAAGGATCCATTAAAAAGCGGTCTACGTGTCTCCGGCCATGACTATGACTGTGAGACGATCCTTTACCGAGATGCCTCTTCAACCTTCCATGCATGTCCCTTTTTCTTGAGTACTTTTTTACCATCCTTTGTTTCTTTTTAGAACGACCTTCATCGCTGCTGGATGACACGAACTCTTCAACTCCATCTTTATTTGAGGAGCTACTAGAAGACTCTGAGTCTGAATCTGAGCTCTCCACTGGTATAGACCGGTGAGACTTTTTTGAGCTAGCATGAGTCTTTTTTGCACTCACATGGGTCTTTGATGGCTCCTGCTCTCTTGGATTGTCAGTATGATGAGCTGCTGACGCTTTAGACTTCTGTTTTGTGCCCATCTCTGCCCTCTTGGCAGCCCTCAAAGCTTCTATTTCAACCTTCAACCTATCTCGCTACTCAATCGTATATTCATCATTTTCCCCCACCACTTCTGCCAAAGCTGGTGGGACTTCTTGCACGTCCGGATTCATCCAAACTGGTTTTTCTTGATGGTTTTGAATGCTAGATTCAGGCACCTTCTCCTCCCACTGTGGTCGCCAATTTGGTGTGGATAATTTTCAACTGAGGCTAATTTTGTCTTGAGTTTTGTGATGTTTCAAGGGTATTTAATGCTTAAGTAGCTTGTAGTGAGAGGTTTGAGCTGACTAGTTGTATTAAATGTTCATTACCCTCATTAATGAAAGTGGTTGGGTATTTATACCCTTCATTATGGGCCACGTGGGCTTTCGGGTCATACTTATGAATTCGGGTCGAGTTCAAAAACTCATTAGTTATTAAGCAGGTAAGTAATTAGCTTAGTCATGAAGTGATTTAGTTTTTAATACATTAGTCCTGTTTGGATGGTTGAGTGGGTGATTTTTGTCCGAATTGCCCCTATCCGGTTTCTACAGTGAGTGGTGAGAAAAACCGGACTCATGAGTTATAACAAAAAAGCATCCCAAAAATTTGTGAGATTAGTGAAAGAAAAATACAAGTTTTTGTTTTGATTTCCAAACAAACGAAATGGAAAAAGAAACAAATAAGGAACCTCTTTAATTTAAAAGAAAATAAAAGTTGAGTTATGTTTAGGAATTAGTTTTGTATATACTCCATAAATTATAAATCATGTATGAATTTATAAAAAGTATTTGAGAAACAAAATCAAACTCTTCAAAACTAACTAAAATTAATGGATTGGAAAGAATATATTTGAAAAAAAAAAGAATTTGAATTTAACTTCTTTTTCTTCTCCGTTTATCTTTATATTGGATTTTAATTCGATTTTTTGGGTTTATTTGAGTTTTAGTTGGTATTCTTATTTTTTAGAAATATAATTGAAAATTAGCTTGCCTAAGAAATGAAAAATCAATGGAGATGAATAAAATTGGATCGATAGATTTATTTCCTAAATTTGTGCTTCTGAATTTATAAGATTTTTAAAAAAAAAATTATAACTCATAGATAATTTGTTTATATTAATATTTATTTTAAGTTACGTGGTAATTAATGTTTCTATTTTTTTCACAATAATTTTATATAATTTTATTTGGAAATTATTATGATGATTAATAAGATAATAAATGTATTTTAATATTTATATATAAATTATCGAGTTTTTTATATATAAATAAATTAACGGTTTCGTTCTATCTAAAAATAAGTTCTCCTACATAATTGTTTGCAATTTTAATAAATATATTTAAATTATATAATTAAAATTTATTAACTAAATATAAAACTAATTGAACACAAATAAATTATAGATTAAAAGATAAAAAATAAACTAAGAATCAAACTGTGTTTTTTTAAATTTATAAATAACTTAAAAAATATACCAAATATTAGATTTATTCTACATAAATAAATTTAATAGAAAAACACATCCAACTCATAAGAAAAACCTATTTGATTGCATAAATAAACTATGTTCAGTCACAAATGTTTTTTATTTACTTTTTTTAATGAAAGTCGACTAATAATACTTTTGAACTCTACTTGTATTTTTGTAAGAAAGGAAAAGCAGAATACGGAGAATTCAGAAGGATGTCACGAGATGAAATAAAATAAAATTTTACTGTAAACAAAATAAAAAAATTATAATTTGTAAAATAGATTTATCTTTGAGGTCATGGAGATTGAAATTCACTTTCTCTTAGTTTATTCAATATTTTATCACTCTTCATATTATCCGCAACAAAGTTGCGGGCTGTATTTTAGTTCTTTCTAAAATAGTTTAAAGTAAACAATTTTTATTTTAATAATTTTTATTTTTTAGAATATTTTTTATTAATAATGTATTTGAATTTGTTTTCATAAAATAAAATAAGTGATTTTATTATTGTATTTTGTTAGAATATTTTTGTTAAATAATATATATTAATATATTTTTAATTGTTACTTAATAAAATAATTCAAAAGAAGGATATGCTTTATATTTGTATTCTGAAAGTAAGAAGCCAAAAGGGAAATAACAAATCGTCTCTACTAAAATGCTCCAAGATTCTGTTACAATTTCTTCTTGGCTATCAAGATTGTCGACAGATGGTTCTTCATCTTCTCCAAAGTAGATAAACCATTATCCTCATGTTTAAATGAGAGGCTCTACTAACTATCATCCTTATCAAAGATCGGCCGATCTTGATACTCAGTTTCCAATCCTGCGTCAACAAAAACAAATCCAATCATCACAGATAATCCAACATATGAAACTGCAGCAAGCAGAGAATCAGTTCTTCCAAAAAAATCCTTTGCGGATATATTTTCGTCTGATTTTGATAAGGGAATCCATGAGAAGGTATCTTATGGTATTGAGAATGGATGTCCAAGGGTTGAGTTTACATCCAAAGACAAAGAAATACAAAAGTCCTGCTTGAAACATACAATAGTTGGCAAGTTCTCTACTGGTAAACCTAACTCTGATGCTATAAAGAATTTCTTGGGAATTTTCAACTTTAAAGGTGATTTTAGTATCACCAATGTTGATCACAAACATGTTTTTATAGAGTTTAGATTTGTAGATGATCTTAAGATATTATGGCGCAGAAATGTATGGCCAATTGGAAACAAAACAATACGCCTTCTAAAATGGGGGCCTTTTCAATGTTAAAATCCAGTTACTCTTGTCCACATTAATCTCCCTAACCTGCCAGAGTTCAGGTATAACGAGAAAACTATACTCAGCATAGCTAAAGGCCTTGGGTCTCCTCTAAATGTTTGGGTACCATCTAAGAATCGGGCTAGGGTTAATTACTGCAGAATCTGTGTGGAAATCAATGTTTCTAAGCCTATGCCTAAAAAGATATGGGTCTCATTTGGTTATGAGGGGTTTTGGCAAGAGCTAGTCTATGGAACTTATCCTGAATACTGTAAAACATGCTACCATTTGGGTCATTCTGATAAAAACTGCAAGAAAGTGAAGCTTACCAATTCTCATAATCAATCTGCTTCAATTGGGATCTCTGAAGCTGCTACTCCTTTAGTAATTGTTGATCATCCTGTTACAATTGAACCAACTGTATTTTGTGACTCTACAGGCAACCATGAAACATCTCCTGAGCCTCACCTAAAACTAAAAACTAATCAGACTAGTCATCCTGATACAACCCCAAAGATCAGATCAATAATAATTCAAAATCTTCCTGATAATACAGCATCTCAGTTGAATCTATCAACAGATGTGGTTATTAAAGAATCCATGAAGAAGGTACCTGGTGGGATTGGTAATCATGAAGTGATTGAATCTCTTCAAATGTTAGAATTAGGAACTTGTAATCTAAACAATCTATCTTCTAACTTGTCTCTTCAAGATTCATCTTCTCCTACAAAGCATACTACAGGAAGCCTCCCTTTCTCTCCTGTAAACACAAAAGACACCATTGTAAAAGAAACTAGAAAACTGGAGATAAAGAAAAACAAAAAGCTAAAGGCAATCAACAAAATGCTTCTTACTTCATCCAAACGTGTGCAGTTCAAGGGAACTGCAAATTCAAATTCTAAAGGACTATCAAAGTGTTGAAATGGAATATATGTGGCTTAAGGAACAAGGAAACTATGTCTGGATTAAAAGCCTTAAAAAGTTTCATGGTGGATATACTTTACAATGAGGAGCAGTTTTTAAACCTCAATGTCAAGCACAAAGTTGCTGACAAGAATTTTCAGGTGACTGTCAGTTGCCTGAGAGCCTTTTGTATCTGGTGGATTATGATAGTTTGAAAAAGGTTTCAAGTTCTTACCTTAGCATGGATTGTTCAGTTGTTTGGGCTTCATTCATCACTTATGTTCCTCATCGAGATCAAGTTGTGGGTATGATTCTCCGATAAGTCTTTGATGTCTCTGATGGTATACACGTCCTCCCGTGATGAAGAAAAAGCCAAGCAAGTCATTGTCCAATTGCAGCAGACTTGCTGGTCTTGTTGCAGAAGACTTGTTGTCTTCCTCAGAATCAATACCTGATCTTGACAATCGAATCTTGTAGAAAGTCAGCTGCCTGTTCTATGCTGAATCTGATGCTGATGCTGCTTCTCCCTTGCTAGACTCAAAAGTCATCTACAATCAAGTGCAGATCATTTCCCCAATTTGCAGGATTTATCTTTGGTTTGCGGAGAAAATTGTGTTCTTCAAATAGATTTAAGGATTCGAACACTTCTGGAATCATCTCTTCTGGAGCTCTCATTTTTGGATGAATCGGTTTCTATCAAAAATTGTTTTTTTCAGATGCTTACTCTTCTCATTGGAGCTCTACTGGAATCCTTCACCGAAAGTCTCAATCATCTACAACTCTGGATTTTTCATCATCTCTTGGATTGTGGTTGCTTCGTTCTCGATAAGCTCTTTCGGGCCTTGGACTGGATATTCTGCAGTGTTTTTGGACTTGAGAACCAAAGATTCGCAATCTTCATCTCAGTAAAATTGAAGAAGGAATGTAGCAATCAATCGAACGAAATACGATTTTCGTTCTAAAATTAGGGTTTGTCTTTAATTTGGAAATGCTTCCCTTTAGGTCTAATCGAACTGTATGGCTTCTAAAGACTAATTTTAGTCCTCGACCTTTTGTACTCATTTCAATTTGAATAATAGAATCTTTTTACCTTAAAAAAACAAAAAAAAATTATAAAATAATTCATTTTTATATCTATTATAAAAAGTAAAAATATGATAAATGCATCAACTTTTTAATTCTCTTGTGTTTATTGAATAATTTTAGGAACATATTAACGAATATATAGTTAACTACAAGCCTATTATAAGTCGGTTTAACATATCTTTATTTGAGTCTAGATTCGACCATACCTGTTCTAGAATTAATAATTTCGAATTCAAACCCACTATATTTATATAAACCAGTTGCTACCATTCGTCCCGTGGACACCATTTTTTTCAATTGGGTGTCTCTATATACGTTAGATTGATTCGGACATAGGTTTGTCTATTAAAACTATATTAAATTAGTGGCCAAATGTATATAAAACGAGTGGTGCGGCTGCCGAAACATGAGTGGTGGAGTTTATACAGGGGAAGGGCTATATCCTCCGTTTGTATACTACTATCTAATAAGGCATCAATCCTAAGCTTCACTAGTTGGCTGGTTCTCATTCAGGCCCAACAATTTTCAATTTATTCACGGTTCCAATATCTTAATCACATTATCATTAGCAAATTTTATCCAATATCTTAATCACATTATCATTAGCAAATTTTATCTAAGCGTTCATACAGTTTTCTAGGGCATATTCCAAGACAGTACAATACAAAGAGGTTCATACAGTTTTCCAGGGCATATTCCAAGACAGTACAATACAAAGAGGTAACAATGTCAATATGCCTCAATCTAGAGATATGGCTTAATAGATAAACATAAACGACACAAATAACATACTCTGATGACTAGGAGGGTGTAAGGTGATTCCGAGATCACGACTCTGATGTCCAGACTCCATGCTCCTCGCCATACTGGAAAAACCTGCAAGAGGATAATAAACAAATTAATTGTTAGATTTGTTATAATTACGGTGGTCATCCAATCCTGGTTCCAAGGAATCTAAATCGGAGATCCGATAAGATTTGGAAAGAAATCACGGAAGCCATGGTTGGGGCGGAACCAATAATTATTGAGTTCTACTCTTTCGAAACGTGGTAAATGACTGCGTTGAAACAGGTGCGCCAAGTACAATGGTCACGGGTACTAGACCATCTTGACGCCTCAAGGATCCAAAAATGTCATGTAGAGGGGTGGAATGAGAATCCTAATTTGTTACTGGTAAATGACCATATACTCTGAGCGAAACTACATTCATAGAGGATATGAGATATAGATTCCGATTCAGAGTTGCAAAGGCCGCAAGTAGTGGGGGTGAGGATACCCCAACTAAGGAGCTTGTCTCTGGTGACAAGTTTACCCTGTAAAGCAAGCCAAGAAATAAATGAGTGAAGCGAAATGTTATATTTGTTCCATACTAACCCCGTCCACCCCTTTGTAGGGTCAGGCTAACGATTGGTGTTGTATGTGGCCTGAATAGAGAATTTGTTGCCGCCGTCTTTTGTTACCCAGTAAGGAGCGTCCCTCGATTGGGTGCTGGGAGGGGGGAGAGAGAGGATAATCTGATTGATTTCTTCAAGATGGGCACGACTTCGGGCCCTTGCTGATCTCAAGTTAGTAGGCCATTTCCATTCCCCATTTGAGATGATGTCTGAAACTTTAAGATCATTCCCCATACGAGAATCACTAATGATGTCCGGGCCATAGTGGTTAGCTAGAGACGCTGAGAGGAGCCACGGGTCATGCCAGAGAGAAGTGGTTTTTCCATCTCCGATAGCCACCCTGTACAAATTAATAGCCAAAGGCCGAAGCCGGAGAATTTTCCCCCAAATTCAAGAGGGGGATGATCCTATAGAAACGTTCCAAAAACTTTTATTTTTAATCTTTTCGGTTTTAATCCACTCACTCCAAATTGAATGCTTCTGATTACTAACAATAGACCATAGATGCGTAAGGACGGCCGCCTGATTCCAGGTTTTTAGGTCCATGATCCCAAGGTCGCCCTCTTTATAAGGAGTGGTAATAGTTGACCAGGCCACTTTGGCCCCATGAATTTTCATTGCAGAGCATGACCACAGGAAACGACGAAGGTGTTGGCTTAGTTCTTTAAGAATTCTAGACGGAAGAATAAAAATCGAAGACCAATAAACCTGTCGAGCAAATAGAACCGATTTGATTAACTGAAGTCTTCCCGCATAAGAGAGATGCTTGGAAGTCCAGGAATCAATACGGGAGGTGATTTTGTGAAGAAGGGGGCGACAATCAATGTGAGTAAGTCTACCTGTGAGAATAGGGACACCCAGGTATTTCACTAGGAGAGAGCCCTACGGGAAGTTCAAGATCGGCATTAGGTTTGATCTTAGTTGATGGTCAATACCCGAGAAAAATATGTGATTTTTTGAAGTATTGACCTTTAGACCAGAGAGAATGAAGAATTCATTCAGAGCGTCTCGGATGAGAGTTAGAGAATGGATGTCCCCACGGCTGAAAATCATTAGATCATCTGCAAAACAGAGATTAATGATTTTCTGCTTGTGGCATTTCCAATGGAATCGGAACTTCTCATCATGACTTTTTTTGTGAGGATATCAGAAAGTACTTGCATAACAAGCACGAAGAGGAGAGGGGAGAGGGGGTCACCTTGCCTGAGACCTTTTTTCCCTTTGAACTTACCATAAAGGTCTCCATTTAAGATAATAGAGTAAGAGGGAAAGGAGATACACTTGATAATCCACATGATCATCTTTTCAGGGAATTGCATCGCCACTAGAATATCAAGAATGAGGTGCCAACGGACATTATCAAAGGCTTTCATAATGTTAATTTTAAGAGCGACCCTTTTGCCTTTACCCTTAGACTGGTATCACCTGAGCAACTCTTGGGATAGAAGGATATTATCAGCTATGTTCCTTCCCGCAACAAAGGCAAATTGAGAAGAATCTATAAGGTAAGGAAATGTGACTTTGATTCTATTGGCCAGGATTTTGGAAATGATTTTGTAAACCACATTGCAGAGTGCAATGGGTCTAAAGTCAGCTGGAGTAGAAGGAGAGTCTTTTTTGGGTATAAGAGCGATGGAAGTTGCATTCCAGCATTCGTTCCGAGTTCCAGAAAGGAAGAACTCTTGGACCCCCTTACAGATGTGAGGGCCAACAGTGATCCAAGAAGACTTAAAAAAAACTAGAGTTAAAACCATCAGGACGAGGAGATTTGTCATTATCAATACTAAAGAGCGCAGATTTAATTTCAGAACAAGAAATCTCCCGGGTCATTAGCTCTTTATCAGAGTTATTGACAGTAGACGAAATGAGAGAAGAGACTTTTTCAAGACCTGGGTAGGGGTCAGGGTTCTTGGTACCCAGAGAGTTCTCAAAAAAGTTCACCATAACTTTGGAAACACTAGTCGTGGAGGAGACGGTGATACCATGATCATTGGAAATTGAGAGAATTTTATTGCGAAAAAGCCGGGTTTTGATACTTTTGTGAAAGAATTTAGTATTCATGTCCCCAAGCTTGATCCAATTTTCTCTTGATTTTTTCTTAAGAAAGGATTCTTCAGCACGGCTAAGAAAAATGAAAGAAGCAGAGGCATCGTTTTCGATAGTGACTAGACGAGGGTTAAGAGGATCAGAGGTTAAGTTGTCCTGAGCCTCAAACAAGATTTTTTGAGCTTGCGAGACTCTAGAAGAAATATCACTAAACTCTGATCGATTAAAAAGAGCGAGGTCAGATTGCAATCTCACGAGCTTGTCAGAGACCCTTCTCATTCCCGAGGAAGAGGAGGGAAATTTCCAACTATTAGAGATAATATCTTTGAAGTTTGGGTGAAATTTCCACATATTGAAGAAACGGAAAGGTTTTTTTTCGCTTAGGACGGGAAGACCAAGGTTGAGAGTAACAGTAGTGTGGTCAGAAGTGCGGGGATATCCAAAGTGGACATGAGACATAGGGAAAAGGTCGTCTCATTCCGAATTGACCACGACTCGATCAATTTTGGATAGGATGGGATGAGCAGGTTATTTATTGATCTAAGAGAATGGCAATCCAGAGGATCGGAGGTCACTCAGCTCGCAATGGTAACAACAGTTGTTGAAATCATCAATAGCGGAGGACCAAGAGTCAGAGGAGTCAATGCGCTCATTAGGGTGACGAATAGCATTAAAATAACCAAGCGCAACCCAGGGGGAGAGGGAGTCAAGCTTTGCAATGTCAATCAGATCATTCCAAAGCTCGATTCGATCTTGCGCTTCGTTAAAAGCATAAATAGCAGTTAATTTGAAAGAGGCTTTAAAGTTATGATATTAAGCAATACAATGAATAAATTGGGAAGATTGAGTAATTCTAGAAATAGTAATAACACTAGGGTTCCAAGAAATCCAAATTCTCCCTAGGGGATGAGACGAGTGGTTAGTAATTACATGCCAAAAAGGGACCACTTTCCTGATTATATTGTCTACTTTATGAATTTGAACTTTAGTTTCTACAAGGACTATCAACGAGATATGATTACTAATGATAAAATCAGTGACATCTTTTTGTTTGACCGGGTTTAGACCTCTCACATTTCAAGAAGAAATATTCATGAATAGAGGACTTACAGTGGGTCATCCGTTGGTCCTATCGGAGGACAAAATCTATTTGCCTTTGATTTTGGCTACATCCGTGTAGGCCCTTTTTTAGTTCAAATTAGAGAAATCCATTGGTAACTCTTTAGAAAACTGAGGATTAATGGGCTTAGCATGGGTCAGCTTGAACTTCCTTTCTTTTGGGCCTTTACCCGCATTCCCAAAATTCCGGATTAGAGAGTGATGGCCATAAGAAGCACCTCATCCCAAAATACTTTTCCCTTTGTTCTTAAGAGGCCTTTCAATTGATAATACCTGAATGGGCCCTATATTTGATGATTGTCGGCCCAAATTGGGAGAGTTCACAACATTGAGCGAATCAAGACCAGACTGGCCCATAACTCTTTCAACTCGAGAGGGCTTGTTTACCTTTGTGGGTCCCTGACCCGAAACCATTTTTTGATCTGGAAACAGCCTAGGAACCCCGAGTGAAAGGAAATTGTATTCCTCAACAGACTGTCCCTGACCCGACTTTGCCTTTTGTCCAGAAGAAAAACCAAGATTTAAAATGCGGTCTTCCCCAGTAGCGCCCCTCCATCGAAATTGGCAAGGACGATGGCGAAGATTTTCTTACTGGAGAGGACCAGTCCCGATCCGACTAATATTTCGCCCCTTCGAACGAGCGAATCAGAGCAGAGGAGCTGCGGTTAGTCTCCAACAAACTGGTGGCTGGATTTCTTGACGCTACTGGAGAGGATCGGTCCCTATCTGCGAAGATTTCGCACCATCGAACAAGCGAATCGGAGCAGAGGAGCTGCGGTTAGTCTCCAACGAACTGGTGGCTGGATTTCTTGACGCCGGATTGGTTGATTTCCCTCTATTATTCGAGCGAATTGGAGCAGCGGAGCTACTGATAGGCTCCAGCGAGCAGGTGGCTGTACTGCTATACGTCGGTTTGCTTGACGCCGGCGATTCGGACGAACTGATAGAGGAGCAAGCTTTGAGGAACTGATCTTCCTCAACTGCCAAGAGAAATCTGTCTTGTACTTCATAATATACTACCGCTAAAGTTTTCAGGCGAAACTTTAAAACGAAAGAGGAAAAAAAAGAAACTTTCGATAGCTGAACAAGTACAAATCGGAAGTTCTTCCGAAAAGGTGGCCTGAAGCCACCAGAAAACGAAACAGCCAATGAGAAGTCGGCTGAAAACTAGCCGTTATAGCTTATTGAAGAGAGAGTATTTCTCTCTCTAATGTTACATATTTTCTAATTGTTACTTATGGGACCAAATGAAAAATATGTATTCATTTTTGTTCGGATAAAATCCAACCCAAAAAATTAGACGAAATCTACGATTACCATTGCTACCAGCAATTTAAATATGAGATTTTAAATACGCCGTAAAATTATATTTATAAAAAAAAAAATCAATGTTGAAGGTATTTTTTTATCCAAATATTTATGTTTTTAAAAATATTTATTTTTTAATTTTATTTTTAACTATTTGGTTCATATTACTTTTTAATTACATTTATATTTTTATATTTTTTTAATTATTATTTTCGTATTTTTTAACAAATTTGTTTGATCAACTTATTCGTGATTCACGACTGTTTGGTCTTACTCGATGTAAGTTTTTCTTCTAAAAAAACAAAGTCTTAAACCAAATCGATAAATGTCTTCGTCTTATTCAGGGGTTGGCCTAAGCCATCTCCAACTAGTCTGCAACGTTAAAGATGAAGATAATCATTTTCATCAATCTATTTCTTCACAAGAGTCTTCATCAGCTATCTTGGTGAATCCAAATAATCTTGCAACATCACACTTTGTTACCAGAAACAAAGCTTCAAACCCAATACATAAATCAATTTTTAACTCAATCATTGATGAATTTTCTCCGATGGTGCATTAAAAGAAAACTCGAGAACAAAAGATAGATAATCAACCAATTCATCCTACCCAATTTTCTTCGTTGTCTTCTCTTTTATTAATGACTTTGGAAATTTATACAATGAAATAACATCTCTAACATTGAAAACAAAAGTAGCTTCCCCACATCTCATGTAAAAGGTTAAACATAAGAAGCTAATTAATTGAAGAAGGTCATTAGTAAGAAAATAAAAGAAGATTAAAGACGGATATTTTAAAGGTCCAATGCACACCCCAAAAAGTTTTAACTGGTCAGGAAGACCCTTCGCTAGCAAATTTGAATGACGATCTCTATATTAAACTGGGGAGGATTAGAAACAAAACAGCAATTAGGAAGATTAAGTCTATAAAATTAAATTTTTGGCTCTCCAAGATACTTTAGTTTATGTTGAAAAATTAAATAAATTAGTAACACAAATTGGATTTCATAATAGTTATGATAACATCAACAACAAGATATGGATTATATGGAATGATTGTTATGTTGTTGAGATAAGTTCTAATCAAGAGCAATGTTTGCACTTAAAGGTAAGGCACTCAAGTCTGGATAATGAACTCATGGTAACTATAGTTTATGCATAATGTAAAAGGGATCGGAGGACTGTAATTCTTAACTCCCAAAGATATTTTGCAGACAACTCGAAAATGTGGATAGTTATGGGTGACTTCGACGTTATATTATACTCATATGAACAATTATCTTGTTATACTATTTGTTTGAGGAGTATTGATGAATTCAATAACACTTTATTACACTGTAAACTTGAGGAAGCAGTGTATTCAGGCTCTCAATATAATTGGACTAATTATAGGAAATAAGAAAAGGCTTGATAAGGTCTTATAAAATCCAGCATGGTTGGAGTATTTTAAGAGTACCAAAGTTAAGCATTTGTCCACAACCGGGTTAGATCATTCTCATCTGATTATATCAATCACAACAGATACTAACCATGTTAAGTCCTCTTTTAAATTTCAGAATATGTGGATAATGCATCCAATTTTCTTAACATGTTTGATCTTGATTGGAAAGAGAAAATGAAAGGTTATGTTGCTCAAATACAATGGAGAAAACTCAAAAGGTTAAAAGTAATCTTATAAAATGGATTTCAAAAACTTTTAGGAAAATATTTGATGCTTTAGCTCAAGATGAAGAAGAAGTTAAGTTTAGGGAAATATGTTTTAAGGATTATAAATGTCTAGAAGATAAAATCACTCTAGTTAAAGCTCAATCCAACCAACTTCAATTTTTAGCTAGAGAAGAAACCTTTTGGGAGCAAAACAGTCATACTAATTGGTTAAAAAATGAAATTAGAACATTGTTAGCTTCATAACTATGTTAAAAGAAGGGAAAAGAAAAACAAAATTAAAATAATATTGGTTGGAGACTCCTGGATAAGTGATCTAACAGAGCTATGGAATTATGAGGTGGACCATTTTAAATATATTCTACCTTGTTAAACTAACTCTAAATAGCTAGATAAACTCTAAAACATCATCCCTAATCTTATTTTAGAGGAAGAAAACATAAAAATACTAGAGTTACCTACTAAAGAAGAGATAAATTGGGTTGTTAAATCTTAAATCCTAATAGTGTTGCAGGGTTGATTGGATTTAATGGAAAATTTTATTAAACATGTTGGTCTATAATCTCAAAAGATCTCTATACTCCTATAACTACTATTTTCTTAGGTCAAACTGCTCCTCAAAGTATTTATGCTACTGTTATTTTCCTTATACCAAAGATAAAGTTTTCTCAATCTTGGAACGGCTATAAGCGAACAAACCTTTGTACTATATTCAACAAAATCATTTTAAAATTATTAAATGAAAGAGTTGTTACTCTTCTTCCTAACATAATCTCTGAGGAACAAGGGGGCTTCGTCAAGGGTAGAATTATCCAAGACAGTATCCTGTTAACTTAAGATTATTGTCCATGACTTAAAGAGAAAAGTCTGAGATGGGAATATATTTAGTAAAGTGGATATGTCAAAACTATTTGATAGTATTTCCTTTTCTTCCTTTTTAAAGATTATGAAAGCTTTTGGGTTTGGAAGCAGGTTCTTAGACATATTTATAAAAAACATTAACTCAACATGGTTTTCAATAATTTTTAATGGACAATTAAGTGGCTACTTCAAGTCCACACAAGGAGTTAGGCAATATGACCATATCTACCTAACCTTTTTTATAATAGCAGAAGAGTATTTAGTTAGGGGTCTAAATAACTAGCTGAAGATAATAGAAATATAATGTACAAAACTGGAAGTGATATAATCTTACACTCTTTAGCTTTTGCTGATGATTTTTTTATTTTTTTCCAATGGATCTTCTTTAAGTATAAAAAGATAAGCCTATTCATAGATCATTATCAAGAAAGGTATGAAAAATTAGTTAATAAGGAAAAAACAAGAAATTACTCACTCAATTATACCTCAAGCAAGGGTTAAAATGATATAAGAAATTACTGGCTTCAAGCATAGTCTGATACCTTTTAAGTACCTAGGTATCCCTATTCAAGCTTGTTCAAAAGTCAGACATTATAATGAACTGGTGAAAAAAGTTAGGAATATGATTATTAAATGGGATAGTAAGATCCTATCTTTGGCGGTAGGTTAATACTTATACAATCTGTGCTTATAACCATCCCATCATTTTATCTCCAAAATTGTAATCAATAAAATTGAAAAAATATTCAGGAGATTCTTATGTGGTACCAATGATTCTAAGCATGATATTCATTAGATTAAGTGACACCCCTAATGTAAACCATATGAGGAGGGAGGTGGTTAAATTTATGAAAATTGGAAGACTTACAAATATACAAATATCCTACTATTGCAATCTTTGGTTCAATTTCAGTAAAAACAAAATCCATGTGGTCCAAATACATAAAGTTAGTATACTACTCAAGGTACCATCCTATTTAAGTTAAGCCTACAAGTGGTAGTTCCAAGATCCAAAAAATTTACTTAACATAAGAGAAATTTGAGAAGGTTTTTCATTATGGCACATAGGTAAGGGAAACTATGATCTTCGGTTAGATAAATGGCGTGACACCAATCCATTTTTGATTCTATCTTGGGATGAAAAAAAATCTCTGGTATCAAAGGGAAAGAATCAATAATCTCTGGGCTGAGGGTAATTGAAAGCTTGAAGAACTCAAGAAAAGGGTTCTTTCATCCAATATTGAGAAGATTAAGAATTTCTTGATAAAAGAATCAGTAGAAGAACTCTTCGAGTAGATCTTATCTTCAAATGTAAACTTAAATCAACAGTTTGAGAAACAAAGAACCCAAATATAAATCTTTAAAGAAAATATGGAATAATATAACTGTTAAAAAGTGTTCATTACTATGGATTCTAGTTTATTCCATAATGCAGAATGAGGCTATTAGTCTTGCTTCGAAATGCCAATTTTGTGGTAATTTGGAAACAATCAATCATCTTTTTGTAAAATGTGATATTGCTTGGGAATTTTGGTAGCATTTTGCAGGCTTATTTGGAGATACATGACAGTGTTACACCTAATAAGGAGTTGGTTTTGGTATATATACAAAGGAATCCATATTATAGAGCAGAATCATGCAATTGATTGGCTTGTTAAGTGGTTTTTAAATCTCAAACAGAGATTTAATTTTACTCAAAATCAGTCTCCTACTCAACTTAGAGTAATTACGTTCTTTGAAAGTCTTAAGGTTGAATATCTAAGGATAGAATACTGATTGCTTCAACCAAGTACCAACAAGTAGATTAGATGTATTATATTAGTTTATTTGATTTTATACCGGATTCTAAAATGGACCATCTTTTACTTAAATACTTTATCATTTTCATGGTTATTATTTTTAACTAATGGCTAGTGTTTATGTGAACTTTATATAGCCTAATTTAATTTTTATTAACACAAATATTTATCGAAGCAGGTTTTATACTTGACTTGTATCTTTTTAGACATTTAAAAATTACAATTTTTCAAACAACAATTAAATTATTGATGACTATATGAACATATGTAAAATTAATCTCGAATAAAATATAATCTCAAAGTTAATCAATCGTCAAAGAATGAATTCTTATGAAAGCATAATAACATCTTACCTAGAAAAGTTAAATGGATCCCTCTTCAAAGTCTAAACAAATCGTTGAATCCATTCTTAACTACAATCAAACATCCATGGATTTAAAGGAAATCCATAAGCAGAAAAAGTAAGAATACATCATTTATTTAAGCTTTGATACCCTGGTATATGCGTTTTCTAGAGATGATGATTTTGAGGTAAAAAAATTGACATATACTTTTTCTAAATTGAAGATGAGTTCAATGTGGATAAAATTTAAATTTGACGGCTAGATTTTAGATGTAAATGGCTTGAATTGGGCTCATTGACAAGCCCAAATTATTTTGTACTCAATTAGTTGCTACTTCATATTAAGTTTTAGTAATGGGCACTCATTATCAATAAACGGGTTACTTTTGTTTTTTAAGAACAATTATTCATGATTTTCATCATTTCGACAATTTTTGTTTATCAAAATTGATTATATATTAAAATATATCATCAAAATTAGTATACCTATCAAGAAAATAATTTATTTGATATTTTAATTTGTTCTGATATTATTATTGATAATAGTGTAACCAGTCTAGAGCAAAGATTTCAAAACAAATATAAGAGTTACAATTTCATAATATACTTATAAGATAAATATATTTTTTTAAATCTATCTCGTCCCAGCAAGCATTCTCATCTTCTGATGATTCGACAAATGTACATATATTTATTTTCTTTTTAAGATCTTACGCTCAATCTTCATCAAAGACTATAGAATGCCAATTAAGAAATTATAAAAAAACTAAAAGAATAAATTAATCATTTTGACACAAATAAAACAAGTTATATGGGTTGCATTATTTCATCCTTAGAGGTGAAGATACTATTAGAGTACTTTTAAAACAAATTCGATGAAAGTATAATATAACCTAACAAGCGAAGTCGAAGAAAAACTAATACTCTACAGGGGCATGGCAAGCCTTACCAAGGATTAAATAAGCTATTCAAATACGATAAGAAATAAGTTGAAGCTTTCAAAAACCGATAAGAAATAAGTTGAAGCTTTCAAAAACAAATTTGAAGACCAAACATCGTTTAAAAACGCAAGACACAAAATAATATTAATCAAAATATAGAGTATGCTTCGACGAAGATAATAGGTACTTCAAAAAAGATAGGAGGCACCTCAGCAAAGACAAAGAAAACTTCAACCAATGATAAAAATGTTTCATACTACATATAATTAGTCATTCTTCGTTACTCTCACAATGAGTAGAAGATACTAATAAGGGTGTAATTAGCCTGATCCAATCATATTGACCCATCAGCAATCCAAATATTAAAATATCCAAGAGGCTCAATAAAAAATAAAAATAACTCTTGAATCTAAATAGTCATCATATTTATGAAATTATTCATAATATTATGAAGATAATTATTGTAACCTCAAACTTATAAACAAAGATCTAACAATTATTAATGACATAATATATTTCTCATGCATACTATTTTTAACTTACAATGTTATTTTTATGTCTTAATTTTTTCACTTTACTTTAAGTCTAATTTCTGTTTCGATTAAACCTAACGATCTGATTATCGCCATCAATCACAAAGCTTTAAAACTTTATATATTTTTATTATTTTTATTATAAAAAAAGATTATGATAAAAGTTTGTAAATTGCTAAAAAAAATCCAAAACTCCTATATGAAATGATATTTTAAAAAAACTAAAATTACCTATTAAAATTGTTATTTTTAGACATTTTTACCTTTGTCCTAAAATATTTCGTATAAATACAATTAGTCTTGCAAAGAATATTTTGATTTGATTGTTTAACACGAATGGGTTCATATCTTTTAGTTTTGGTCGAGGTATAGTTTCGAACGATACTCTTTCTTATTATTAATATACAATCTTAAACATTTGTTTTGTTATGTCGTTTTTTTTCCGGTTGTCATGATTTTTTTATTTTTTCATTCGGTCATCGCTGATGATTCTATTGTGAAGTATTTTGTTCACCTATTTTTCATACAATATATTTGTAACATTTGTTTGTATTTCTATTTTTATTGTTATTATTAATGTAATGGCCGCAAATTCAACATTGTCCTATTCTTTTTGTATTCAGTTGCTAGATTTAGATAATTTTGTTACAAATTTTGCCTTCTCCAATTTTGATGGCAAGAGAATGTAGTTATGGTATAGTATTATGCCTTAAGTTATTTCATTTATTTTATTATAAAAAATGTATTTTTTTCTGATTATATTTAGGTGACTACCAGTTTTCTATTTGTATTTAACATCGTAACATCATTTATTATTTATTTTATGTTTTAAAAACTAAAATATATTTATGATAAATTTCTCTTGTTGTCTTTTCAAATAATTAATTTTATAAATAATATTAGAAAGTCAGGTTTAGTCCAAAACTAGACCAGATACTTACGCTAGCCATTTTGGCGCTTTGCGGGTCTAAATTTTAGATTTTACTCAACGGCGAAGAATTGAAGAATTAAAATAATGTGTAGACCTCTAGTGCGAGCCGCGAGGGCTACAAGAGCTACGCGTTGAGAGTAAATGCCGTTTAAAATAATTATACTTGGGGGTTAGTTCAGATACGGTTTGATTTTCAGTTTCCAACGAGTAAGATAGTGGATCTAGTAAAGTTGTTTGAATAAATGTGTAAAATATACATGTAAAAGTATTTTTGAATAGAAATGCGTTATTTATGAAGATTTATAATATTTAACCCGTTAGTTATGCTTTCAAGGGGGAGCCGAATTGGTTGAGTAAAGTAGGTTTGTGATCAAAGGTTATGAATTTGAATCTTTCTATATATGCTTTTTCGGCCGATTCTGTCGTTTGATATGGTTTACTTTTTGGCGCTGGTTTGCAGACTATTGGACCAGACTGAAGGTTTATCTTGTGCGCACTCATTACACTCTGAATAGCTGCTCTTCCGAGAAAAATAAAAATAGATGGATTTTATATTAAGAAAAAACAGTTCCTTATTTATTTAATGTTATGAACATTAAGTCCTAATACTCCAATATATAGTTATGTTTCATAGTTTGATACAAGTATTATTATATTAATATGACATTGAGTTTTACGGATTAATGTAAGACATTTTTACTTTATAACTTAAATTGAATAAGTTTAAACATTTATAAATATAAATAGCAATAAAAGAAAAAAAATGAGGTATATTTTCTCTCGATTAAAAATTAATTTTTTTTTTATTGTTTTGCACCACCGAAATTTATAAATTGCTCTTAGATGGTCCTATTTTTTTAAAAGATTAATCAAAACACAATTCGCGTTCAGAAGCTAAATCTATTACATCACCATTTTTATTATATCAACGTCTAGAGTTTTGTTATGAACGTTTTGCTATTAACGTCAACTATTCTATTACCGAATTATGCATACACCATCAAAATATCTAGAATACCTACTGATTAGTAATATAAATATTATTTAATTATTATTTATCTGTAAATCATATTAGCATGGTTAGAAGAGTCAACATATCAGCCTTAAACTCTACAATTGGTATGGTATTTTTATATAGGAATTATAAATTTTTAAATAGTTTATACAATATTTCTCCCAAGTCAATGGATTTGATTTTTTTAGAAGAAAACCCAATATAATGATTTGATTATATATATTTTGAAGTTAAAATTTTTGAATTTTAGATTGAATATTATAGAAATTACATGTTTTAAGTTTTGTTTCATCTAATGAGGTAGATAGATGTCTATGTTTATTTTGTATACTGAATAAAGTTTACAAATATAGAGTTTGGAAAATTGATTAAAGACATTAATTAAGTATTTTTTTTTAGATTTTGAAATTTTAGATGTTGTCGTGGTAAAGCACTCAGTTTTGCGGGGACATTGTTTCAGTAACCGTGATGCCAAGATACTTATGTGAGTCTTTGTGACAACGATGTTGTGAAATCCGCCACACCACGAGACTAATGTGTGTTGTACGTCGAAAACTTTACAGGTAGTTGTGTGATGACAGTAACATGCATTACCACAACAACAACCATACATCGATTATTGTGCTGCAACATTATATAGCATTTATGCCTCGTGAACCTCTTGGTTGTAAATTTTTTTAGTTGGTTCTCTTTGTTTTAATGCATGTCTGTTTGTTTCTTCGAACCCTTTTAAAACATGGAACAAACCATAAAATTTTAATATGACAGTTTTAATTAATTTGGTATTTATAATGTTGCATGTTTATGATATGATCCAATGTATGTTAGTTGAGTTGAGTTTTTCAGAAAAGTATAGTTATTGCCTCATTATATGAGGATCTAGTAAGCATGTATTGCTATGAATGTATGACAACCAGAATATGGGAGTGATGATCCATAAAAGTTGAGCACTTGAACTTTAGGATGTATGGAATAATGGTATGTATGTTTAGAGATTGTTTATTTTTCCTTTTTATATGTAGAGTTTGATTGACATTTACCCAATTTTAGAAATCTGAGGCCTTGGATGATATTTTAGATATTCGAGATGGTTTTAGATGTTTAACTTTCGATAAATATTGCACTAAAATTTTATTAAGTTAGGAAGACTAGTGTTTACCATGATTTGCAGTTAGATACTTTATCGGTTCATTCTCTTGAACTATATAATAACCCAAAACAATCGATAAGATTCATACTAGTGTTGACTTGATCCACTACCTCGGTTGCGTCATGGGAGATTACGGTTACGCCAGGACCTTCGTGGAGAGTTATTCCATTTTCCAGCGCATTGTTGATGGCGGTGGGGATTACAGTGGCACGGTCTATCCCCAGGTTTATCTCGGGTGAAATTTTGTAGTTGGAATTTTTTTTGTCGGGCTAGGGATAGTTACATGTATACCACAATGGAGGTTCATATAAGTGACCTTGCTTTCCAATTCAGACATAGTTACCACCATCAAAAAGTCTAAGTAAACTTGCTTTTGTGAAAGATGTTCCCACAAACAACACCAAATTTGTTAGAGTAAATCCTCATAAACTTATGCTTTTACATTGCAGACTCGCATCTATAATCCCTAAATATCGACTAGGTCTATCTACCATTTCGATCCTAATTTATGAAGAAAAATGAGAGTCAATAGATAAGTTCGATTGGAGAGCTTACATTGTGTAAAGAGATGGTGTAATCGGAGCATCGACAATTAAGAGCGTATCCAGACCAACGACGACGATGTTAAGGCTATCTATGATTTTCAGCAGTAATGTTTAAATAAAACACAACAATCCTAGTTTAATAACTTTTATACTCTCGTTGATGATCAATCTGGTCCAAACGATCTACTTCAAGATTAACAGTTGCCTTTTTTGTTAATATTATATTTCTTAATGGTATTTTACCCCGTAATAATTGAAGCACCATTTTTATTTCTCATGTGAGGGGTCATGTAAGTGTTAGAGGTGTGGTTTGACAATTGACACTTTTTTACATGTGTTGGTCGTTGTCAGACATGCGCACAGGGATGGTCATGCTTGTAACGTTTAAACACCCTATAACGACGCCTGGTATAAGTTTCCCCGTTTGATGATTCAATCACTTATTTTGTATTTTATTCTTTTATTCCTTTCAATTAAATTTTATTTTCAACGATTATTCAAAAACTAGGGGAAGTATTGATAAAACCGCACCCTTTGAACAAAAAACGTTCAATATAGCTGATCAAACAAGACAGATCCATAGGTTTATTATCGAGCGACTACATGGGGAAGGCCAACAAGTTTACCGATCGGATGACAGAGTCACACCTCTCGGTAAACAAACTTTACTATGCAAGAATACTGATCGGAGGGCAAAGTCATTCCTCTTGGTAAATTAGCTTGTTCGCGTAGGGCGAAAGTAAAACAAACCGGACGGCAAGCAATGCAAGGCGATGAGTTTGTCGACCGACAAAGATAACAACTGGAAGCTGGTCAACGAAAATAAAACAGTTACGGCAGAACACTTCCCCATTAACGAATGTGTATATTAACAACTTTAATAGTGAGGCATGTATTAAGTGCGACTAATTCACATTTGGACATACAGTGTTGTAATTAAGAATATGATGAGTGGAGGATTAAGAAGAAAAATTGGTATAAATAGAACAAACTTGAATGAAGAGATGGAAACTTGATTTATCACTTTGACATATGTTTGTGAGGATTTTCCCTAACAGTTGGTCATCGGTGGCTCCTCTGCTGGTCAGTGCATAAAGCACGATCTTTTTTTCCGTGGTCTTCTTTTAGGGTATACTTCCACCGTTTGTATAAGTTTTAGGGCAGCACTCTTCCCATATCTGCATTCTTTCGTTCAGAGGTTTGTTTTCTTTCATGGCGGTTACAGTCATTCGTTTGCATGTTTGTTTTTATTCCCAGTGGTTACAATTATCTGCTGTCGAATCTATTAAATTTGGTTGTTGGATATTTTCTTCTTTTCCAAATCTATCATGTGCTTGTGTTTTTCTCAGTCTATGAATGAGTGATTTATGAGGATCTTTTCGTATTTGTATTTCTCCTCGTTTCCCCTTATGTTTTTGGGTTGTATGCTCCAGATCTTGGATTTCCATATATAGTTCTTGGAGTTTCGAATCGAGATCTTGGGATTCAGATCTAAAGTATGTGGTTTCAATTTTAGATCTTTGTATATTCATGTATATTCATATGAGGCTTATTTTACTGTAGTTTTATAGTTAGTGTTGTAGTATAATTTTATTTTCGTTTAATTCGATCGCCTCGCTTCTAACTGCTACACAGTATTTGTGGTTGTCAAGCATTATTTGATTGTTGATTTACACAGGCGAGTTTTATTATCACTGACTCGTCATTTAGCGTGTCATTATTGTTTATGTTGTTTTTCGCTGAATCTGGTTATGTTATGTTCTTTTTAATCTTGAGATGTAATTATCCTTTTGATGTTGAACTAGATTGTTAAGCTCTTATTTATACTGTTGTATGTTTTTTCTAATTGTTGTAGATACTGAATATGATTTTTTTTATCTCCTATTATTATATTTAGTTATAAATTTTTTATTTTTTATAAAAATGTTATGTAATTTGTATAAGTATCATTTATCTAATATTTTAAATTAAACCTAAAATAAATATAAAATCGATTTTTTTTTATATAATAGTATTTTTGAAAATGACATCAAAAAATATCGACAAGATTGGAGAAAAAGACCAACTTGGAAAAGTTAAAAGAAAAAGGCAAGGTAAGGTGAAACCGCGAGAAATAGTAAATTTAAGCAAGTATTTAATACAGTACTACTATACTAATTTATTGAAATTTGGGCAAAGTAGTATCGATCCTCGTCCAAAAAAGAAAGAGTCATGAAAGCAACTGTATGCGCATTTTCTTTTTTTTAAAAGGACGTTATTAACCATTTAGCGACTGACCGACAAGTGTAAGATTAAAAGAAGCAGTTGATGCCAGCCTATCCTGCCACTCACCGCTCAAAGGAAGCCGACATTAGTTTGAAGAAAGAACCAAAGACCTTGCTGTCATCCCCTTGGAATACTCTCACAAGAATTAAGCTTTTTAATTGTAGAAAAATGATAATGGATGTATAAACTATTCAAGTATTTATTTATTATTTCGTAAAATTTTAATTTAATAATATAAAATTATTTAAATAAAATAAAAAATTTGTAAGTTCCTTTTGAAGATAAAAAATATTTTTATAACTAATACTTTTTACCTCATATTTACTGTTTGTATTGTTTTTATTTTTATTTTTAAAATATATATTAGTAATAAAAATTACATAATAATAGAATATAATCTACAATCACCTAACTACCGTCCAAAACATATCTAAACATTTAAATACATCCGAAAACAATACATCGATTATTTCATCTTAACTACCAAAAAAGAATTGAAATATAAATAATAAATTTGTTTCGTGATTCAATAAAAAAAACTTACACCAATAATTCAATGTATCGTAAAAAAACAAAATAGACAAAAAAAAACAATATGATACAAAATAATAATTAATAAAATTAAATATATAAAAACAAAACAAAACAAATTTTTACCAAGTTCAGTCAAAACCGATGTACAACTAAGGGAGAGAATAGCTCTCTGATTTACTATCTCACATAGCATTTTACAAGAGAGATTCATTCAATTGAGTTACAAGAATAAGCTTTTATTCATTACTCAACTCACTTTTCTAAAACTCTTCTTTCAAGATTCTATTCAAGATTTTTTCTTAGTTCATTTAAACGTATATTTTCTTCAACACATAAGAGATAATTTATTATGGTAGCTTTCTTGATTCAATAAAAAATTAGTTACTTAACATAAAAGGTTAAATCTATTGTGACAAATTCTTGCACAATTGATCAAGCACATCGTGTTTAGGATCCTCGTTTTGAAGACCCTCGTCCAGAATATCTAGCCTAATCTAGAACACCCTTGGCTAGATGACCATGCCTTATCTAAAATACTCTATTCTAGACGATCATGCATATGACCCTCGTTAGAACCACTCTCCACTAAAACGACCTTCAGCTAAAATGACCCTCGACTAAGAAACCTTAAGCTAATACGATCATGCCTCATCTAGAAGACCTAGTATCATCTAGAAAACACTGCCTCGTCTAAAAGATCCTTGGCTAGATGACAATGCCTCGTCTAAAAGACCTTGGGCCAGATGACTATGCAACATCTAAAAGAACTTTGGCTAGGTGACCATGCCTCATTTAAAATTTACAAGGAAAAACCAATAGTTCTCCACCTTGTCATGAAATAGATTGTGATGCCAACTTCCCACCCATCACGTTGTTTCTCTCTCCAACCTATTTCGTCTACTCTTCAACGAATTTAATCAATTCCAAGCAATGCTTGAACTTTGATTTAGGTAATGATTTAATGAACATGTCTGCTAGGTTTTCTTTTGATATTATTCTCTCCCGTGATTTTTTTTGTCTCAATCATGTCCCAACAAATGCAACCGAACATCAATATGCTTTATCATTTCATGATACACTGGATGATTCTTCAAATGAATGACATTATGGCTATCACAATGTATCTTCACACATCCTTGACTAATCGTCAGTACTCCAATAATACCATTCAACCATATGGCTTCCTTGACCCCTTCAACAAGGGATATGTATTCAACTTTAGTTATCGACAAGGCTATAACATATTGTTGATTGGCCTTCCAAGAAACGGTTATTCCGAACAATGTAAACACAAAACCTGATAAAAATTTCATATTATCTATATTACATGGATAGTTCACCATTTAAATTCATCTTGAGCCTCTAAACTTTTTGCTTATCGGAACTTGCTATAGGGATGTCATCTACATATAGAAAAAAATAAAAAATGATTTTATCATCTCTCTTCATCATGTACACACAATTGTCATAGTTGCTTCTCACAAACCAATATTTAATAAAAAATCATCAAACCAATGATATAACCTCCTTGGACTTTGCTTCAACCTATACAAAGATTTATTTAACAAACATATTTATGAGTTGTCTTTCATAAAACCTCCAGGTTGTATATAGATGTTCCATCTAACTCTCCATGTGAGAATGTGTTATTCATATCTATATGTTCTTACTCAAGATCATACATATTTACAATTTCCATAAGAATCCTTATAGAACAATGTTTTACCACAGGTGAAAAGATCTTATTGTAATCGATCCCTTCCACCCGAGTAAAACCATTTGTTACAAGTATCACTTTATAATTTGGTGCTTCGACCCCTTGTATACCTTATTTTCTTTTGAAAACTTATTTGATACCAAATAACCGCTTGTTTATAGGTAATGGTACAAGTTTCTAAGCCTGGTTATTCTCCAATGAAAGCATTTCCTCTTTCATTATCTTCAGTCAGTCTTTCGTATCAATAATTTTGAGTACCTCCCTAAAGTTTTTTGGTTCCGAGTCTTGAACCTCTTAAGTCGTATTCGAAGAATAACAAATCAGGTCAGTATAACCATATATATATATATATATATATATATATATATTAAGTGGAATAATAACTCTCCAATCCCTATCTCGTGCTAGCTGATAGCCCAAAACAATTATTATTTGACTTCCATTTTTTGCATGTTTTTTAGTATGATCCTTTTCTTTTCTCTCATCAATGGAAGACTTCACCTCAAACTGAATTTTTTCTACCCTTATTTCTGGTTTTGAATCTATTTTTTTACACGTCATCCCCATACGGTCTCATCCAAGGTAACATCTATGCTTATTATAAACTTTGATTTTCAATGTTCCATCTTCTATTTACACTTTCAGGATAACCAATAAAACACACTTCACAACTCTAGTATCAAGCTTATCATGCTTGATATGTGCAAACACCAAAGCTCCAAAGACTTTCAAGTTGGAGTTATCTGTCGGCCGACCAAAATAAATCTCTATAGGTGTCTTCAGATTTATTTTTTTTGATGAAAATCCATTGATCAAGTATGCAGTACTAACAGCTTCTCCCCATAAAGTTTTAGGTAATCCAAATCCCGACAACATACACCTCACCCGTTCCAACAATGTCATATTTATTCTTTATGTTAGAACATTTTGATACGATGTGTATGCAATGGTTATATGCCTCTTTATACATTTGTTTCTGCAAAAATCATTAAACCGCTCTGAAATAAACTCTAGGTCATTGTCAGTTCTCAAAACTTCAAGTTTAGTTCATGTTTGATTTTCTACAAGAGTATGATATTCTTTAAATTCTTCAAAAATATCACTTTTATTTTTAATGACATGCACCCATACCTTTATAAAATAGTCATCAATAATGTTAAGGAAATATGAATTCCCACCATGAGTAGAAACAAATGATAGACCCTGAAGATTTGAGTGATCTTACTCAAATGACCTACTAGACTTGTACACTCCCACCCCAAACTTCACATTGTGTTGTTTGCCTATTGTGTATTTATCACAAAACCATAGTTTGTTCAAATGTTATTTTCTTAGTCAACCTTGTTTAGCTAATTCAATTAAAACTGTTCACTTACGTGATCCAACCTCAAATATCATAGTTTACTAATGTCTGTAGTTTATACACTAGTTACTTATCCATTAAAATAATAGTGGAACCTTTTAAAATATATAAACTATTTATTTTATACCATTTCGCTATTACTAACGCACGAAATTTTTATTACTCCACATTTGAATCTAATGCAATATCCTACATCATCAAACATGCTTGTGGAAATTAAATTTCTTAAGTTTGAGAATATACCTCACACCCTTCAAAAAGAAATCATGATCATCAAACATTTTGAGTCTGATAGAACCCATACCTTGAGCTTTGCATTCCTTATTATTACCAAGACGCACAATCCTGACTTATTTTAATTCCAAGGCCTAAAGGTATTTATTTCTTGGACATATATGATATGAGTATCCCGAGTCAATGAACCAACTTTTCTCAGGTTCCGAATTTTCCGCTGTTAATGCTCGTACACTCCCGTAACCTGCATATTCACTTACATCAATCTGAGTAGACGAACTATAACTGCCTCATCTCTGAGGACAGTCATTTTTTAAATGACCGCGGTTATGAAAATGATAACATTTCAATTTTAACATGTCACCACCAACCTTTGGCTTAGACTTGGACATGTTTCTTTTCTTATTTTCTCGATGTTTATTCTCGCTTCTTCCCCTTGAGACATTCAGACCTTCTCCACCATCACTCACAAACTTTAAAATATTTAAATTTTGTTAATTATTTGGTTCTTAAAGCTGATTGAGCTTCATCATAAGGGATGGTTCCATATTTTCCATAAAGAATGGTATCTTCAAAATTCTCATATGACCGAGGTAAAGCACACAACAGGAGTATGGCTTTGTCCACATCTTCTAAGTTCACATCAATGTTTATCAAATCATCGATAATCTTGTTAAAATCTTTAACTGCTCCATTATCGACTTGGTCTCCATAATACGATATATATACAATTGTTGTTTCAGATACTGGATATGTGCTAATGACTTGGTCATATACCACGAGTCAAGTTTTGCCCACATAGACATAGCAAACGTTTGTCTAGCTACTACTCTCAGAACCTTGTCTTTGAGGCACACGATAATGGCAATGATTGTATTATCTTTCATCTCGGTTTTCTCTGCGGCTGAAAAGATTCGATGGCATCTGTGTTTCTCCCTTTAACGCTTCAACATATATATGTTGGATTAGAATTACCCTCATATTCACTTTCCACAACATGAACTCATTACTGTCGACGAAGTTCTTAATATCCTACTTTGAAGTCATGGTGCTTGATTCGATCAATCCTTTGTCCCACAGTGGGCATCAAATATTATGTAATTCGATAGAAAAAATCACACCAATAACTTTATGTATGGGGCAAAAAAAAGGCAACCAAAACCATATGATACAAAATAATAATAATAATAACAATAAACAAAATTAAATCTGCGAAAAAGAAAACAACACAAGACAAATGTTTACCCAGTTCAGTTAATCGACCTATACTTGGGGGAGATAGCAACTCTCCAATTTATTACCTCATAAAGTATTTTACAGGAGAGATTCACTCAAATTAGTTACAAGAATGAGTTACTCTAATCACTTTCCTAAGACATTTTTTCAAGACTCTGTTCAATATCTTTTTAGTTTATTAAAACATAAATTTTCTTCAGGACATAAAAGAGAATTTATAATGGTAGATTTCTTGATCCAATAGCAAAGTTAGTTACTTCTTAACATAATTGGTTATATCTGTTGTAACTAATATTTTCACAGTTGATCATGTACCTCGTCTTCAGGACACTTGTGTATTAAACCCTCGTTGAGAAGACCCAACCTCATTTAGGATACCCTCGACAAGATGACTATGCTTGATCTAAATATCTACGGGTAGATGACCATGCCTCATCTAAAATACCATTGGATATATAACAATACCTCATCTAAAATACCACCAGCTAAATAACCATATCTTATCTAAAGGACCCTCGGTTAGAATGAACCTCAACTAAAATGACCCTCGGCTAAAATGATCATCGACTAAAATGACCCTCAGATAGATGAATATGCCTCATCTAGAAGACCCTTGGCTAGATAACCATGCTTCATCTAAAATATATTTGGCTAGATGACCATACCTCATCTAAAAGATCCTTGGCTAGGTGACCATAGCTCATCTGAAATTTCCAAAACAAAACCAACAAAATAAAATTATATAAATCTTGCAAACAATTATAAAGTTTGAAAAACTTCCTAACAATGCACGAACTTCAAAACAAGCCAAACCTTCCACCACCAACATTGTTGAGATATTTCTCACAAATCAACTAGATTAATATTGTTAGTAAGTTAGTTGATAAAAGGATCAAGAGACAAACATCTAAACGATAAAAAACAAAAGGCATGAAGTCTAAGATACATCAATAGAAATAAAACAAAGATCTAAAGTTAAAATAAAGGTTTATTCATTCTTTTTACCAATAACGCCCAAGACTCATTAATTAAAATACTAATACGTTTAAGACAACACCTCAAGAAAAACTAAGACTTGTTACTAGAAAACATGCATCAGAAGTAATTACTTGTGATTTACACAACAAGAAATTATCTGACTTATGATACATCTAAATACTTGAAAAATAAACTAACCTTGTTGAACTCTTCCCACAAAAAAAAACAACAAGGTACTTTTTTAACCAAAACTCGTTTGATGGAACTACATACCAGAATAAAAACTCCTTCTGAATTTAAAAGACAACAAAACTTGAAAAAATATCAAAGGAAATTGAAAACTTGTTAACACCAAAATTTGAAGGAAATAAATCATCAAACAAAACCCCCATAGATCTCAACAACGTCTCTAAACGTCGGGTAACCGAGTTGAGGATGAGGACTATGGCAACAAAAAAGGAAATAATTTTTTTTTATAATAACCATGGTGAGAGGAAGAGAAGCATTGCCTCTCTAAGGTTTCTAAAACGACAAACCCTAGAGTAAAGATAGAGCATTATGTGTAAAGTAATGCTACCTAGTAATAAAAAAATGATTATTTCGTTAACCGTTATTACAAGAATAATTTTTTTACTACTATGTAACTTTACTTTACTAATATGTTATAATCTTGATTTATGATTTTAATTAGTATTTGTTACAAATTGTATCTTTTTATTTATTGTTTTAAAAATAGATTATTTTGGTTAATGAACTAGCAAAAAATGATCAACATGTAATAAATTTTAAACGAAATAACAATTATTGAATAAAAAAAGTTACATTTATTAACCCAGTTCAAAATAATTCAGAATGGATATAACTATATTTGGAGTAACAATAAAATATTAACAATTTATTGACATAAAAATTGATCAAGATATAAAAAAAATTGCTTTAAAAATTGATGCTTTATTTTGTTTATCTATTTTACAGATTTGTCTATTTAAAAAGAAGAAGACTATTCTTCGAAACATAATATGTTGACTTCAATCAGATGGTTCATAAGAAAATGACTCCACTGTTGATTTTAATTTAACCCAAACTGCATTATATTATTTGTAAACATGAAATTGAAATTATGCTACAACAAAAAATTTACCTTCATTTCATTTTTTTCACTTCATCATTATTAGCTTTGAAATTGTAAAAAAGTAATTCTAATTGTCATAAATAGCCCTTCCAATTAATATGTATTTAGAATAAAACAAAAGTAAATAATTAGTATGAAAGGGGATATAAATGGTAAAAAACCATCAATACCTCCTTAAAATTTACAAACGACAATTAATTTGGGACAAAACATTTTTACTAGAACGTCAAATATTTAGGGACAAATGGAGTACTAAAAAAGAAAATATCCTTATACTAGAAACAATGATTGACTCATTTGCAGCTGGAAAACTTTAGAAACTCTAAAAGTGCTTCAAGCTTAATAATTAGAATGTATTGGATACACATATTTGTCGAATTCTTCGAGGTATGTATCTTCAAAGTCTATGTCTCGTATTATTTAACAACATTTTGTATAAAATTAAAATTAAAAATTATATACTTAATTTATCCATAAAAGTATTATTTTTAGATATGTGAATTATTGATTGAGAATCCCACCAAATATGAATTACTTCTTGCTTGAACCCCATGTCTCAAATTAATACTTTTCGCCACATAGTTTCTTTTATCACAAATGTTAATCCTACATAATATGCTTTAGTATATAATAAAGCTATTATATGGTGTAGACTAAATTTACAACCGATTATGTTTCCTCAAACTATGAAAACATACCTACTAATAGATCATATTCGATCTAAATCCCCATAAAAGTCTGAATCATAATAACATTAAAGAATGAAATATTTCTATTTATTGAATACTAGACCTTATATTAATAACTCTTTGAAGTATTTGAGATCCCATATTGCTGTTTCCCAATGAATACTTCCACATTTACTCCTAAACGTGTTGATAATATCTAGAACATAAGATGGATGCGGCTTACATCCAAGCATTGTATACATAATGCTTCACACGATACTAGAGTATGATAGTTTTTTATGTTTATGCATTATGAGTCATCTTTCACAAATGAAAGTTTAAAGTATGCTCCTATTGGGTTGAAATAGTTTTAGTCTCCGTCATCCTGAATCTAGGCATTTTTTTTAAAAGTCGGAGTGAAACATTATTAATAATGAAATTCATCTATATTTAGTTGCTTCTTCCCATTATTTTGAGTTCCTTAACTTATTTGCTTCATGATAGCAATCTGGATATGCATATTCAACATCTTTAACGTTTTATGAAGAAAATGCTTAAGCACAACAGTAATTTAACCTTATGATGGAAAAAATTATATGTATGTTTTGTCTTTAGTCAATTTATAGTTTTATAAATTAGCAACATCAATAGAAGCTTATTTTTTTGGTTTTATTTAATCTTTTAAATCATTTATGACCTGAGGACTATTTCCATATTCATGAAAAATCCTTGTACTTGTTCCTTTTGAGACATTATTTATTGTTTTCTTCATATCAAGATTTAAAACTATTCTTTTTTTCTCTATATCAAAATTTCTTATCTTTATTTTGAGAGATTTTAAAGTATTTAATATAATTTTCCATCCACTACCAAATTTATGATAGTGAAAAGTAACCAAATTTTATAGCATTCAGTACTCTGATTAGACACTAAGAATATCCATTTTGAAACTCTTGGTTTAAGTTTCCCTTGATCTTGATGTAAATAAACAATATATGGTCTTCTTTTTATATTTTAACATTTTGGTTCTATTCAACCATAATTTTACTCGCATGTTGAAGTCCACTATAAAATAACGATTTATTATATAAGTTGTTGTAGGTACAACCTCAACCCAAAACTCTTCCGCAAGACCTGATTCATTCAGAAGACATCTAAGCTTTCATAACTATTATATTCATTCTCTTTGTCATTTTATTTTGTTGTATAGTATACACACAAGTTTTATGTATTTTAGTATAATTCTTAGCACATAAATATTTAAATATTGAGTTATAATTATTAATCTTCAAGACTTTTATCCTCTTTTATATTTGGTTCTCAATCACTTCATTCCAATCATTTTATTTTTAATATATTTCACCCTTAGTTTTAAACAATAAAATCAAAACATGTCGTCTTATCATCTATTATTGGTAAAAAGTATTGATTTTTTATATAGACAAAGTTATCGACGCATCTCCCCATAGATCAAAATATAAGTATCCTATAACATATACTTTTCAATATTAAACCCTAGATTTTTTTTTTAAAATTTTCCCATGATAGAATGTTCATAAGTCTAATTTTTAATGTTTTTTTTCTGACTTAGCCTTATCCCAATTAATACCTTCAAACTCTCAAAACTCATATGGAATAACCTGTTGTATTATAAGGTGGTTGAATTTTTCTTCTCTTATGTATTAGATTTTATGGAATGTAAGTTTCACCATTCAGATGATAAAGACAATTCACTAATGTTCCACTAGTAGATGTGATGTTATTTTTATAAAATCTAATCACACCATCTCTTCATTCAAGTTTATAGTCTATTTTTTCCAATAAAAATATGCTCTCAGATTCAGAGCATATCTAACATTTTTAGCATCTTTATAGGGCTATCAAATGTATGTATGTATGAGAATAGTTCATTGACCACTTGATTCAACCATATGATCATCCCCTAACATGATTGTTGTACCGAGACTACCACTTCATTTTTAAAAATCAATCTTTTATAGATGTTTTGTGTGAAGTACAACCTGAATGTATAACCCAAGTGTCTTTTGTTTGTGCATTATCCACACTTAATGCCTTCCCGTAAATCATATACTCTACAATCACATCAACCTTCTATTTTCATATTTATGTCTTATGTGATGATAATTCTTTTTTAACATGGCTATGGTTTCTACAAATTCAATATGTTACTCTTGATATATAATTCAATCTGCTTATAATCTTATATTTCCCTTTAAAAAGTTCCATTAACATTAATTGGAGGTCTAGTCTTAGGTCTTCCTCTCTCATAAGTATATAATTTAGAAACATATTTTATATCATTCTTTGACACTTCATATATATATATATTTCCTTTGATTTAGCAAGTGAGATACTTCTTTTAAGGTTAAAGAATCCTGATCATATTCCAATGTGTATTTCAGCTAATCATAGTTAGATGATAAAGAATTCAAGAACAAGATAACTTGAACATCTTCAGTGACGGATACAACTAAGATATTCAAATCAATAATAATATTTAAAATGTCATCAACATTGTTATCCACGTTTTTTTAATCAACCATCTTCAACGTGTAAAACTTTAATTGCATATGGACTTTCTTTGGTAAAGAATTTTTCATATATAGTTTTTCTAATAAAGTCACATTTCTGTAGTACTAGAACACTTCTTAATCTTTTTAAGAACAAAATCTATTGCATTCATGATAATCAAGCTCGTAACTCTTTCAAAGATATTTTATCTTTGCTCGATCAAGAATTACATTTGTTAGAGATCATGAGCTTAATTTTCCATCACATTTTCGTGTTTCTTCTTGTTTTCATTTGCTTTTACTCAAACTAACAACTATATTATTTTCTGATGTGTCAGAATATCCTTAAGTCCATGAATTCCAATATAAACTATCATCCATATTTTATACATGTAAAAATAATTTGTATCATCAAATCGATCGATCTTGATTCTTGATTCACTATTAAATCTTTCACCATGGTGCTTTAATACCAATTTATTATAAATTATATCTTGTTTTTTTTTTCGAAAATCGATTATTTTTTCAATGAACCATCAATGATTAACTCAAACCTATTGCACTTTAAACAAAATAAAAATTATGAAACCAAATAATTTTTTTTGTTAATCCAACTTAATAATTTAGAATAAATATATCTACATTTGCAAAAATACTAATAATTATAAAAATGGATCAAAATTCAAAAAATTGTTTTAAAAATGGCACTCTATTATATTTATATGATTAGCAAGTTTATTTACTTAGTGAAGAAAACACATTTTTTCCTATCCCGTAGGTACAACACTTGAATCAATAGAGAACATTTTCTTATGTATCTATATGAATACATTTTGAATCGATCTTATTACATTTCAATTCCTTACCGATACCCAATCTCGAATTGGATCCAAAATTGACGGGTTAGTGTGAGCTTATCCATGCGGTTATGCAATCTCCGAATATGAATTCATTTTATGAAAGATCCAGACTTTCGTGCTTTGGTGGGTAGTGAAGAAAACACATTTTCCAAATATAATTTATAGACGGCTAAATAACATCCCCACTTTTAATTTTCATTTAACCCAAAACGAATCACTCTATTTATAAATATGAAATTAAAAAATATACTAGAGTTCAAAGTAATTAATCAGACTCGGTTTAGTCAATTTTTTTAATAACTAAATTTAGGGCTGTTAAATGGATATTTTGGATACAGATCTGCCTATATTTAAATCTGAATCCAAAATTTTAAATCATTATCTGAATCTGAATCTGATTTTTTTTAAAACATAAAAACAGGTTTCGACATATATTATCCGGATACAGATAATATCTGTATTATCTAAATACGGATAATATCAGAATCTGAATATCTGAATTTCAAGATTTTTTTAAAACTTTATTAGAATCAATTAAAATTTAAAAACAATAATTTTACCTTTAAATAGATTAAAATAGAATAAAACAATTTTTTACACCATATTACAAACATGACATTGTATACATAAAACACAAGTCCAACCACAACGTCACAAATTTAGAATACGTATTCAAAATGAAATGTTGATTAAAAAGGATATAAATGGGTAAAATGTGACTTTTCAAGTACATGTAATTATTTGACACGTAATAGATGTGGTACAGTAAATAAGGGAAGAGACAGCGTGCAACTAAAACGTAACTGCAACTTTCATCCATCAGAACCTTCAAATGTTTTCTGTGAAGATCTGTAATGTTCAGTACGAGAATCACTGATATATAAGTAAATCTAAAACAAAAGTCTGAATTCGATTTTTTCAATGTTTAAGTCTAAAAAAGGTAAATAGAGGGCCACTGAGTGACGTATCTATTTTTTTTGTATTGTAGAATAAGTGCAGTCTTAAATTATGATAAATTGAGCATCATAACACAACATATAGTAAGACGAAAAGCTAGCTAACAAGTACATCCATAAAATCAAAAATTTAATCAACTAAACAAGTTATTTTTGGAGAATTTACACATAACATTACTAAAGAAATAAGTGTTTAGTACAACAAGAGATGAAAATGCATGCTCATGTTTTTTATAGAACAATTATCTGCGAAAGAAATGAGCAAATAAAAATTCAGTTTTTTCGTTTAAGAGTGTAACTACGTGAGTAAGGTTATTATTATGGTTATGTTAACTAGCAAAATTCATTTAATTTTTTATTTATTTATGCTGAAGTTGTATGTAAAAGTCAAGATATTTTTTATCAATTAATTCTTGGAAAAAATTTAAATTTGTAAAAGAAAAGAGATTGAACATGAAACCAGTCACATATTAGAATAGATATCCACTTCACAAAGTCCTAAATATCTCACGGAGAAGGTTGTATATTAATAAATTCACACATATAATGGACATACCTGCATTTATTTGCATGAACGTGTAAATTCATATATGCTTATATAAATAAGCACATACTTGGGAGGTATAGAACTATATACTTACATTATATAAACACTTGCATATAAATACATCTACAAGTATAAATACCTACATGTACATGCATAAAATCGGCCATACCATGTATACATGATGCATAAACCTAACAAAAGTTCCAAACTCTAATAATATAAAACATGTTAATGATAACTAATATTGGTCTAAATTCTAATTCTTTTAGATGTTCAGTAGCCAAACAAAGTTCAAGAGATGCAACAATCATATCACAAATCGACTTCCAATAGGGGTCTACATCTAAAGGAATATGTCTTTTAGTGTTGAGTTTAGTTTGATACAAGGTTATGCTAAACGTTTCATCCTTTTGCACCGATGATCAAACATATCTTGTAGTTAATTGAATTTTTTCGATTAAATGATCTAGAGTTTATAACTCACTCTTGATAATTAAATTCAGAATATGTGGTACATAACGCATGTGAAACATGTTATCATTATGATCAAATGGATTTTTTTTCATTTAACCAAGTCTTAATACTTCAGAGCATCCGTAAAGTATTAGATCCCTAATATCTTGGAGCATCCTTAAATAATTTAGTAAATTTAGAAAACATGGTAAATACAAAAATATAATAACGATCCTGAACATTCAATATAAAACGATTAATGTTCATAAGACGTTCAATACATTGACAATGTTGGGTGTTGAAACTGACAGTGCCGAAAACGATCATAAACATTCAATTTTTTAAAGAAAGAAAATCAACTAAAAAGATCATAGAGAAAATCAACTGAAAAAGGGGAAGTCACAACCATATCAATTTTGACCATCATGGAGAAATGGTTTACACCGAGAATTTAGCCTCACAAGTCTGATGCTCTAATTCGCTGATGAAAGAATTAAAGAATAAGAAAAATGCACTAGACGGGTTCCAAATACCCAAAACAATACCCAAGTTAAGTTCCAATAAGTACAAAACAAAATGATCGAAAGTTCCGTTAAAACTTCCTCGTATTAATGTTATATTATGTACGTGGAATTTAGACGCTTTTTTAAATATAACACTCTGTTAATAGTAAAATTAGAGTTTTACCAAAAATATCGAAGTCCGTAGAAGTTGAAAAGCTTATTTATATATATATTATATATTATTATTAATTCGATACTTTATATATTATTATTAAGTATTTATATTTATTTATAAAATATCGGATATCAAATATTTTAAATACGGATATGTTTTATATTTGTATCCGTTATTTTTGGATACGAGTTTATATATGGATATTCCATGTTTTTAAATACAATATTATTAATTTTTTCCGAATTCAATATTAAATATTTTGGTGGAATACAAATTTTTGGATTTTTTTTATAATCTAAATTTACCAACAATATATATCCATGTGTAAAGTAAAAGTAAATGTAAATTATTAATCCTTAAAATTGAGGATTAATTTTAAATTTTTTACATATGATATATAGCCGTTCCTTTTTATAAAAGTCTAATTTTCTTTTACTATTCTAGCTCCGACAATAAGTTTATTAAAACAATTGGAATAAATATATAACAATGGGTGAATTTTAACTTCTAGCAACTGTTTTAAAAGAGATATATAACAATGGGTGAATTTTAACTTCTAGCAACTGTTTTAAAAGATGACATGTGTTTTTATCCTATAACATACTGATCTTAGGCTATCATCATTTCTAGATAGCGTATGATTGTATTGATGCCTCACCACACATCTAAATCACATCTAAATTAGGAGCAACAGCCGGCAGCGGATTTAAGCATAATGGAAAAATATTCAGATATTTAGAAGGATGAATGGACTACGTAACGTTAGAGGTGGCAAATGGTTCAAGAAACGCGGTTCAAAGTTTTAGAACTGTTTATAAACTAGCGAGTAAACCGTTTAACTGGTCCATTAGGACCGCAAACCGCAAAGACCGCAAATTGTTAGGACCGCAAATTATTAGGACTGCAAAACCGCTGTTTATTTGTAAAAAACCGCGGTTTATTTGTAAATATTATAAATGTTTTAATTATTTTATAACCAAAATCATACAAAATCATATGTTAAGGTATATTTAAAAAATATTGAGATATTGGATATGATTATAAAATTATTATTACATTTTGATTAGTATTAATTTGTTTGGTTATTAATATTTTAAGTGTTGTAATTATTATATAGTCCAAAATTTTAAATACTACTTATGTTATTATCACATTTTGAATATTATTATTATGTTTTTGGATCTAATATTAGTAGTGTTGATACTATGTTACAAACCAAAACTATATCTTATCATGTTAAAATATTACAAATTCTATGGTTATAATTTTAATATTACATTTTGATTACTATTGTGATTTGGTTTTAAATATTACAAGTGTTTGTTATTATTTTTTAAACCAAAATCAAATCTTATCATGGTAAAAGATTACAAGTTATATTTGTTATAATTTTAATATTACATTTTGAATATTATTATTGTGATTTGGTTATAAATATTACAAGTGTTATTTATTATTTTTTAAACCAAAATCATATTTTATCATGGTAAAAGATTACAAGTTATATTGTTATAATTTTAATATTACATTTTGAATATTATCATTGTGATTTGGTTTTAAATATTACAAATGTTATTATTATTTTTAAACCAAGATCATATTTTATCATGGTAAAAAATTACAAGTTATATTGTTATAATTTTAATATTACATTTTGAATTTTATTATTGTAATTTTAATAATGATTATAAAATTATTATATTATATTTTGGTTAGTATTAATTTGTTTTGGTTATCACAAACATCATTCATAACAAGTGAAAATTAGCGGATGGGTGAGCATTAGTAAGTCTACGTTTTAGAGGCATTTTAAAACTTAAAACAACGTTTTTTTAAATATGCAATAAAATACTAATCGAAACTAATTAATATCGCAAATAATAAAAACTAAATTTAGACTAATACCAACTAATACCAACTAATAACAAGCAATAACAGGCTTTGAACGGTAACTCGTCCCTACACTATCGACTTTGCTGACAGATAGTCCATGTACTTTCAAAAGTCCGTTCGTAGTCCTTAGACTATCCAGTTTGGTGACATATAGTCCCTGGACTTTCAAAAGTACGTTGGTAGTCCCTGAACAATCCAGTTTGGATAAAGTTAGTCCCCTGCGTATGTTTATTAAGGAGACTAACTTTATTAAAAATAGAAATTCAAAGGACTAAATTTATCGAAAATGAATAGTTGAGGGACTATCTGTCACAAAAATTGATAGTCAACACATGCAAGGGGACTAACTTTATCCAAACTGGATAGTCCAGGGACTGCGAACGGACTTTTGAAAGTCCAGGGACTATCTGTCACCAAAGTCGATAGTCCAGGGACGAGTTACTGTTCAAAGCCATCAATAACAACTAATAACAACTAATAAAATTAGAATTAAAAGAACTAATTTAAATAACTATAACAAGTAAATAACTTGATAAATTATACGAAGCTCTTAATTTAGCTATTATAATGTTATCCCAACGTTATTTAAGTGTTTTTATCAAATAGAAACGATTTGATGGAAAATAAAATCAAACAATTCCGAAAGTAGAACTACAATATGTAAAATAAGAAATTTGAGTTTTCTAGAATATTTAGAACAAGTAGAGAGATTTAGAGAAATATAGGGAGAAGTATATGAGTTTGAGAGTTTGGATTTGGGATCTCATCTATTTATACAGAAGATCCATAAAAAAAAATCTAAAAAATATAAAAAAATGTAAAAAAAAAATGTCCGAACACCCGGATGGCAAATTCGGACCATCCGGAGATCGATCCGAATGGCCCGGAATTTTCTGGGGCATCCGGACGAATGTCCGGATGCCCCGGACCTCTACGGCTAGTTGATCTCAACTAGCCGTTTCTTCTTGGAAGTGCGGACCATCCTAGCCTAGGATTCCTAGGTAAAAATGTAATTTAATATGAAACGAGAGCTTTTAAATACCATCTAATGAAACATTAAACATCCGCACTTTATTAATTTATTTTTTATCATTAATTATACATTATCTGTTTTGGAGTATTTCTAAAGCAAAGTAATCAATGTTCAGGTATATTTCATCTAGAGTATACAAATGTACATTTATATTTGATTAATATCTACCTATCTTATCTTCTAATTCGATATTTATATATCTAATTTGGGTTTGAGTTTAAAATATAATAATAAAATCATTCAATTTAGTATTTATCTATAGCACTATATTTTGGCGAATTGTTTTAAATTATGACTCACATCTAAGTAATAAACAATAAAAATTAGTATTAATATTTATATATAATTAGATGTCTAAATTCAAATTTTATTTCTATTTTATTTTGCAGTCGTGTAAAAAATAGATTTCATGTTGTTTTTAAAAATACCATATTCTTATTCTACTTAGTTTTCATACATTTTAAAATTATGTTTGTGGCTAAACTATCTCCAAATCGTGTGGCGTATGACTTTCTTGTTCGGTGAATATCGTGTTTTAAAAATATCACGCGAGGTTTTCAGCAATGCGATAAAACATTTTTAAAAATACTGAAAGAATACAATAAACTATATAATTCCTCTAACCATAAACACTTCAAGCTTGAAAGAATCTAAAGAATCACCTAATAATTTAAAATCAGAATACAATTATATCTCTAATAAGTATATATTATTTAATATGTACCTAATATTAAATATAACATCTTAAATATCTAGTATGTTCAAACAATATACAAATCATTTTACAATTATATTGTTTACGGTATCTTGTTTAAGACAATCAAATTTTTATTTTTATAATGAAAAAAATATTTTATTGAAAGTTGTAATCAAAATACAATTAGATATATATATTTTATTTAATATCTACCTAATATTAAATAAAATATCTTAAATACATAAATATAATCAAACATATCAAAATCAAATTACAATTATTCTTTTTAGAATGTAATTGCTTGATTATAGAATTTCGATTAAAATGATAACATATTTATATTAAAATAAATTAAATAGCATAATTAACTCGTTTATATTGTACATATCTCAATTATTGAAATTAGATTCAATTAACACTTACAAATTAATTTTAAATAACATTATAAAATATTTTGATAAACGGTTCCTAAATGGTTTTTCTGGTGGTTTGAACGGGTGGTTTAACTGCGAAACTGGCCAATTAGGACTGCAAATCGCTAGGACCGCAAACCACCAGGACCGCAAACCGCGGTTCTCTGTTAAACGGTTCCGATGGTTCGTGGTTCACACCGTTTGCCACCCCTACGTAACGTTGAGAATCTCACGTTGATATGGAACGAGCTCTCATATATGATATAACATTATTAGAATATGCACAAATAAAAAATAAAAAATATATTTTAAATATTATATTTAATTTTGTAAAACTTAAATATAATAAAATCTTTAAAATGACTAAGTGTATGTTAGAATTATATTTTCACATATTCTACATCTTCAGTTACGCAGGTGATCAGTCTATATCTTCGGTTACAGCGAAACCATTCTTCTTGCATAACTAATCTTTAGGGTTCTAGAAAAAATAAATTGCACCTAAGCTTTGGTCTAGCTCGTGCCATTAAAGAGGTTCAAACAGTTCATGTTCTATAAGTCTTCGGGTGTCTATATCCAGCCAATTATAATGTTCGACACTAGTTATATTCTTAGTTATTTCTAGCATACACTTAACAATTAACCACCTAAGCTTATAATAACTCCAACATATGTTGCACCTGATGTTCAACTACTCTTCAGAGACTAGTTCACCTGTACCATAGACTTGCATAAGTCTCATGTAGTTCGTGAACTTTGTTAACGGTAATACCTTGGTTAGAGCATCCAAAGGAATTTCCTCACTTGCAATGTTTCCCCCTCCACCCGCTCTCTCTCCACCACGTCTTTGATGTTGTACATTGATACATACGTGTTTGGTTATCTCATGGAATTTCGGATTCTTCATTACATGAAGAGCACTAGTATTATCACAAAATAGAACCACATAGTGCTCTATACTAGTGATCTCACTCATAAATAATTTTAGCCATACAAATTATTTCATTACTTTTGTGATAACCATATATTTGGCTTCCATACATACTAGGACAATGATATTTTTGAATAAAAGACTTCTAGCTAACCACTTCTCCAAGCATAGTAAATAAATAACCTAAGTTGACTTCATTGTGTGAAGGCCAAAATATTCAGAGTCAACATAAGCTCTAAGTATTAAATCAATCATATCCTTCAGATTATAACACAGTCTAACTCTAACCGAACCCTTCAAGTATATCACGAGTCACTTAATGGCATACTAATGAGGTTTTCTTAGAGTTTACATAAATTTAATCGAAATACTAATAGAGTAAGCAAGATCAATTTTCATGCATATCATTGTATATATAACAATTTTAATATCATTATCATAAGGTATTTCTTGTATAAAATGTTTATATGTTACTTTAGTTGGTGCTTGAGCGACATTAAGTTTGAATTCAACACCTATGGGAGCTCTAACCTTTTTAGTTGAAGACCTTCTAAACTTCTTAAGGACCATATGAATATATTCTTGTTGCGATATTACTAAATACCCTTACGACATGTTTTGTTTTATCCGAATACAAAGTATCCTTATAGCCTCTCTTACATCATTCATCTGAAATCCCCCATTTTTAGCTGAGTCTTTATTGTTTTAGTCATCATCTTGTACTTTCTAACTATCATGATATCTTCCACATACAATAAAATATGCCATGTCTCTCCATATGTATTTCTATATTAAAATACACACAATTGTCATATCAACTTCATACATACTTGATTGACTTCATAAAAGAATTAAATCTTCTATTTCACTGCCTCAGCGACTATTTCAGCCCATATCGAGGTATGTTCAACAAATATACATATCTTTCATTATGTTCTTCAAACAATTTTCATTGATACATGTATATCATCTCTTCCAATTCTCTATACACGATGTTAGTAATAACATCTATTTGATCTAGCTCAAGATGAAATCTAGTAATAATTAACAACATAACTCTTATTGAGGTTTGTTTGACAACCGATAATAAACTTGCGTTGAAATCAACATCCCATTTTGCGTAAATCCCTTAGCCATCAGTCTAGCTTCGTATCTAGTGATAACTCAAGTCCATAAATACTTTTATTCCTGTTAAATACCCATTTACTCCCAATAAGCTTCAGACTCTTTGATTCCTTCACAAGAATTTATGTGCCTATCTTCTTGAGTGATCGCAGTTGTTCCTGCACGACCTTCAACCACATATCTTTATCAGTATTCAACATAGAATCATGATAGATTTAGGTTTTAAGAACATATCCTTCCATTTCAATAGATAAATAATGACCAATAATCTAAGCATAACCATACTATTGTGAAGGTTTTCTAGTTATTTTTGCTCTATCTCCCACCAATTAATAATTGTCAAGAATATGTTGCGACTCAACCCATGACGGGTAATCCAAAACGTTTTTCAACTTTTACAAAAACATATCATTCAGATGTGACATTGGCAGATGGGTCATCATCTACTATTTTAGGCTTTGGAACTGTTCATTTTTAAAAAAAATATTTCTTTAACTTTCGTTTTAAATCTTCCTCAATTTTTATTTAACCTAATTTATGTTAGCAAAATCACTAAATATTTAAATTGTTTTGTCACATTTTAATCTGATTACTTTTTGTTTCAGGATCTTACGAAAAAAATAATTATTGCTAAAGGTAATAAGTTTGGAGGTCTCTACTGGTGTGGACTATTTTTTACTGAGGGTAAGTTTGTTAGATTTTTTGTGGTATTTCAAAGGTATTAAATGTTTAAGTGTTTTGTAGTGAGAGATTTAAGCTGCTTGGTTGTATTAAATATTCATTACCCTCATTAATGAAAGTGGTTGGGTATTTATACCCTTAATTATGGGCCACATGGGCTTTCGGGTCAAACTTTTGAAATCGGGTCGAGTTCAAAGACCCATTAGTTTATTAAGCAGATTAGCAATTAGCTTAGTCAAAAGGTGTTTAGTGTTTTAATACTTTTGTCATGTCCGGATATCTCAGTGGGTAATTATTGTCAGGATTACCCCTGTCCGGTTTCTACAGTGAGTGGTGAATTTTTCTGGACTCATCATCTACTATCTCAATAAACATATTAATAATTCCATTGCGTGTTCTAGTGTCCAATATCCATTTGAAGCTTATTGTCGTATGGGTCATCCATCTTTAGCCTCTCTTAAAAAATTGTGTTCTCGATTTATACATTTAATCTCATTAGAATGTGAGTCATTTCAATTTGCTAAACATGACCGCCTTCCGTTATATCCTCATGTCAATAAACGGGTTGACTCTCCTTTTGAATTAGTTTATTAAGTTGTTTGGGATCCTTGTCCAGTCATATCTAAACAGGTTTTAAGTATTTCTTTAGTTTTTTCGATGATCATTCTTGAGTTACATTGATTTATTTTATGAAAAGTCGTTCTGAATTATTTTCTATATTTTACAAAATTTATGCAGAAATTAATATTCAGTTTAACTGTCCGGTTTGTATTTTAAGAAGTGATAACGGTAAATAATACTACTGAACTGCATTTCAATCATTGATGAAACAACATGAAATTTTGCATCAAACCTATTGTGTAGACACACCATCTCAAAATGGTGTCGTTGAATGAAAGAATAGACATCTTATACAAGTTACTCGTGCACTATTTTTTTCAAATAAAAGTGCCAATTTTTTAGGCATATGTTGTTTCCACTTCTTGTTTATTAATAAATAGAAGGTTGTTTTCCTTTTTTCAAAATAATATTCCATATTATGTGCTTTTTCCTTCAAAACTTGTATTCCATGTTGAACCCCGCATATTTGGTTGTACTTTTTTTGTTAGGGATGTTAGTCCTAATCGTACAAATTAGATCCCAAATCTTTAAAATATATTTTTCTTTGATATTCTAGAGTTCATAAGGGATACAAATGTTTTTCTCCCTCTCTTAATCGATATGTCGTGTCTAGATGTTACATTTTTTGAGGATGTTTCTTTTTTTCCAATTGTGCCTAGTGTCGACCTTCGCATATATAAAAAGGAAGATGACCTCCTCATTTATTCCATAGTTGAGTCCCTAGTATTACTAAAACTAATTTTGTTACTCAATTTGTTGCACTTCCTCCACTATCTCGACGTCCAATTACATATGCTTATTCCCGACGTCAGAAACCTCCTCCAACATGCCAGTTATTATTCTTTCATCTTCAGATCCTGTTACAAACGATAGTGAGTCTGATATTGACCTTCCTACTTCTCATCGAAAAGGTAAAAGATAATACACTTATCAAATTTCTTATTTTTTCAAAAATTGATCATTTTTCACCTTCTACGAAAGATTTTATTGCAACTCTTGATTCTATATCTATTCCAAAAACTGTTCGTGTAGCTTTGTGTAATTCTAGCTGGAAAGCTGCAATATTTGAAGAGATAAAAGCATTGGACGATACTGGTTCTTGAAAGTTGGTTAATTAACGTGGCACAAAGTAAGATATTGGTTATAGATGGATGTTTAATGTTAAAGTAAATCTTGACTGGAAGATAACTCGTGTTAAAGCAAAACTTGTAGCAAAAGGAAATGCTCAAATTTATGATGCTGACTACTCTAAGACATTTTCTCCGGTAGCTACGTTTACCTCTATTTATTTATTGATTTCTTTGACACTTTCCAATGATTGGCCATTGCATCAACTAGACATAAAACATGCATTCTTACATGGAGACCTCCAAAAAGAAGTGTACATGGAGCAACTACCTGGGTTTGTTGCTCAGGGGGAAGGTATGTCGTTTTTACAAATCCTTATATGGTTTGAAACAAAGTCTACGTGCTTGGTTTGAAAAGTTTAGTGATTCACTTAATGAATTTGGGCTAAAGAAGAGTAATTATGATCATTTTGTATTTCATAAAAGTTCTGCAAATGGTATCATACTCGTGGTTGTGTATGTTGATAACATCATCATTACTGAGAGTGACAATGAAGGCATTTCCTTACTTAAAACATTTATGCATTCAAACTCTAAGGATATCTAAATGGTAGAATAAATAAGGTACAAGCTCATCTCAAGGTTACTTAATAATATTTCTAAAATTTTCAAGCTCTTTCGCTCCTCAAACTCTAAGGTTTTAGTATCCTCTCATAATTTTAGTAGACTTGGGGCCTCTTAAAATGCCATCTATTATGTCAACCTCGAGCATGGACCCACTTAACTATTACTATTTCAAAGATAGAGAGTCTATATAACACTCATAGATAACCTTTTGATTGGTTCTTATACCAACACCTTGTTCCCTACAATGTAACACAAAAATTAATGTATTATAGAGTCGATAACGTACATCTTGTCAATGTAGGACCTTCCAAGATTTATATTATATAAAAAGAGAACCTTGGCCACAAAATTTCAGCATAACTTTCATTGGATAAAGTAGCATAAAGGAGCATATGCACTTATAAAGACAACCACCATTCTTGTCATAAAGGAGCATATGCACTTATAAAGACAACCAACATTCTTTCATATTTCTAGAAGGTTAGAGGGTTCTTCATCTTGTCATAACTTTCATTGGATAAAATATTGGCCAAAATTCCACTATCAACTATGACTATTCTAAACTCTATATTTGCTATGCTACCCTTAATAAGAACGAAGTCTTCATGGGTCCGGTTATGCCTCTAAGGTCAACATCATCAAACAAAATATAAAGCTAAGAAGCTTAATAGAAGTGGCTATATTTTTTCCACTGATACTGAAACTCAAGGTTTGTTGCGTGTCTCTTATTTGAAGACTTCATCTTTGCAGATGAATTTCACTCATAGAAATATTTTTAAAATGACATAAGCTTGTATCTTAATATATATATATATATATATATATATATATATATATATATATATATATATGTGTGTGTGTGTATGTGTATCTGTGTTTTCTTATCATCATATCCAAATAACATATAGTTATCTAAATATCTCACGCGCACAACATAAAACATAACCAAATTACTAGCAACAATCGACAACAAATTTTAACATAGTGGGAAAATATCCAAATTATGAACCATATATATTATAAGGATGAATGAATCATATATTTTCAAAATGTCAGGAATTAATTAAAAAAATTGGTGAGGAAGTTTATGTTTGAGTTTTTATTGTTAAAAGAATGATGTTTATAAGGGAGGAAAGTAACCATAGAATTGAGGTAAGGGATTTTCAGTTTTCATTGTTTATGAGGGAGGAAAATTTTAGTTTTTATTGTGGTAATAGGAATTTGACTTTTAGAGAAGTGAGCTAAAAAGTTGTTGATGGACACTAAGAGTGAAAAAGGTTTGTTAGAGAAAACTATGGGAATCTTTAGAAGTAAATATATTTAGGTGTTTTAATTAAAGAGTTTAGATATTTAACTTAAAACCTTTTTTTCTTAGAAATCAAATGATTCGAGTGATTCTCGAGGTAAGAATCTAGTTGTATTTATAAACAATAAATTGGGTTATAAGTTTTAATAAGCCTCTGGGTAAGGTCCATGAACTTAAAGTTTAAAAAATATGCATTTGCTTTAAAATTCTAAGTTACCACTCTAGACCTTATTCTATAAGCATAAAATTTAAATAAGTTATAACATTTTTATTTTTATATCGTTATCATTAACATCCATAGTCATTCTGAGAGAATTAATGAATAACTATAATATTGAAGTGTTTTTCTTTGTCCGAGACTTGTGTTTGTCTTTATCTCGTAATCATTAACATCTCTAGTTATTCTGAGAGAATTAATGAATGACTATAATATTGAAATGTTTTTCTTTTTCCGAGACTTGTGTTTGTCTTTATTTGATATTGTCATGCGGAATTTTGTATTACTGGAAGCATAAGGTTTATATTTTTTTAGTTGAGCTACTGAACCATTTATGGGTTTGTAGCATAGATATATGAGTATTCCCTAGTATTTTCAAATTGTGAAGGAAATATTATTAGTTGAAGCTACATTCTTGCACATGTAATTCGAGATTTCATGTTTCAGTATCAATGAGACTTCTTTTATAGTGAAACATTATTGCTAAGACTTCCCATACTTTTATTTTTAATTGGCTAGAAGTGTTGAATTAATTCACTAGTGAGGAGTTTGTTTTGCATCCCCTAAAAATCTAGAAGTTTATATTACATGTTGCACAAGCGTGTAGATGCGGCATCACTTTATCATATGTGATGTTGCGTGTAGATGCGGTATTACTTTATCATATGTGATGCTACCTCAACTTCTTGTCTTATATTTGTTAGATCTCGTTGAATCTTAGCTTTTTGATAATTTGTCATGTACCGTGTATGATAAAGAAAAAAATAAATTGAAGAATTTATAGAATCATATGAAGTTACTGGTACTCTTGTTCTAGAAATTCAACCTTTACAAGTAGTATCATTATTCTTAACTTTCAGCATTGAGAAACCATGTACTCTTATTCCTATATTTATCTTGTGGTTCTTCTTCTCAAAATATAAATTGGGTTCTATCCTTGTTGAACCTATAAGGTATTTTGTTCAACTTTTATTAATGTAAAAATTGAAGGGGCTAAAAATACTATAAAAATGAACATAAGTTTGTAAGAATATCGTTGACGACTAAAGAACAAGTTTTATTGGAAAATAAAGAATATATATATATATATATTAAAGAGTATCCTTTAATGAATAAATTAAAATGAGAAATCCTTATACTGTTCTTGAGATTCAACTTCTAAAGTAGATAGAAACTCATGCTCATGATATGGTAGATGAAGTAGTAATTTTCCCTCATAATGGAGACTTGTTCCCAATGGATGAGGGTTATGATGTCATCGACTATAATGTCTCGGTTATTCTTTTAATCATTTAACATTTAAGACCTTTTAGCATTTTTTACTCTTAGTTGCAAGACATAAACCCCCTATTACTATTTACGATGTCAACTACTACTAATATTGTCAATAATCTTCCCACTTCGGATAAAACATAGAAGAAAAAGTTTGTTTATTTGTATGGCAAACAAAACATATATGACAATGAGAAAAATGTATCTCTCGACGTGGAAATCGATAAGTGAGTATTTTCTCTTTTTGTTTTATACATGTTTTTTTTATTATAATTTATTAAACTTGGTTGTATTCTGATTTTTTACACGCTTACTAAGCATATTTGGAGAACTTTTATCGTGAAAGTGTTCGTCAAGGTAAAATCAGTTATGATTTAGTTGTTGAGTTCTCTAGATTATGGTCCAACAAGTATCAAACAAACATAATAGCTCACAACTTCATGTTTAGTGGGTTATAGACTAGTCGTTCCAGAAATGCTACTTCTAATGTCTCAGATATTCTAGCCAAAAGTACTGATCAAGCACCCTCTAAGGCTATAGTGGTTATGTTCAAGTCTATTACAGTTTCTGCTTCTCCCAGATCTTCTTGACCTAAGGTTATTGATTCTAAAAAGAATAAAATTTATACTTACCGTTCCATTTTTTAGAATCCATGAATAAACCTATGAAAAATAAAATAAAATTGTTTGAACTACATCTTGGTTTTCAGTAGAAAGCCAATCTGAAATGCCTAAGATGAAAATTGGTAACCAAAATTATACCATAGTTTATATAATCATCCCATCAAGTATGAAAAATCCTTAGTAGTTTATCATAAGTTTGAACTTGTTGAGCCTAAATCTAAAAACAACTTCTCTTATTTAAGTATCTTCTTTAGAGCCTGCATTTGTCCAAGTCTATTTTGATGTTGATTATCCTTTTACCAATGGTGCATAATCTGAAGTGGCTAATCTAAAGGCCATTTATGCTGATATTGAGGCTGAAGCAACAATTTCTTCTATAAACTATGTTCCTTATATCATTCATCCATTAAAATCTTAGTTGTTACCACTTTGATTTTGAGAAGTCTAGTTAGTGCCCTTAAGGCATTTACTCTTCTATGCTTGGTTGGTGAATAAGTATCTAGATATAACCTTGATTATATCATCAACCTCCCTTTATCTACCAAGAAAACAACTACTATGATTGAGAAGTCACCCCATTTATGATGTGAAAGGAAATGAAAATATTGATGGAACCTTCTTTTTGTATGGTATATTTGAATATAATAAATTGATGGATGTTGCCATGGTGCATAATCTGAAGTGTTTAATATTACATTTAGAAGTATCGGTTTTGAACAGTAACTCGTCCCTGGACTATCGCACTTGGTGGCAGATAGTCCCTGGACTTTCAAAAGTCCGTTCGTAGTCCCTCGACTATCCAGTTTGGATAAAGTTAATCCCCTTGCATGTGTTGACTATCAATTTTTGTGACAGATAGTCCTTCAACTAATTATTTTCAATAAATTTAGTCCTTTGACTTTCTATTTTTGATAAAGTTAGTCCCCTTAATAAACATGCGCATGGGACTAACTTTATCCAAACTGTATAGTCCAGGGACTACCAACGGACTTTTGAAAGTCCAGGGACTATATGTCACCAAACTGGATAGTCCAAGGACTACGAACGGACTTTTGAAAGTCCAGGGACTATCTGTCACCAAAGTCGATAGTCCAGGGACGAGTTACTGTTCAAAGCCTAGAAGTATCCAACACTTAACTATTTTGTTTGACTAAGGGGTACAAAGGTTCTATGATCTCTCGGAACTATAATAATTTAAGATTTAAGAATATCTCATTAGAAACTTCTCACCCCCAAAGGGTAGTAAAAAGTCTATTCCAAAATGAAAATGTATAATAAAATAAATAATATAATTGTAATAAGAAAACTAAGAGTTGAATCTTAATGTGTTTAAGAGTTCTAGAGCTTAGATACTCTATGTTCAAAATATTTCAAAGCGTTTGTCCTTCTTCATCCAACAACATGTATGTTTCAAGCTTGACTTTTAAATTTATTCTATATGGTCCTTCACAGTCTCGAGCAAACTTGGCAATAGCATTGTCTTCGGTATGAAGAATAACTCTCATAAAGATTTTGTCTCCGACGTTAAAGCTTTCAAATAGAATTTTTGAATTATATATGTTTCTCATATGATTTTTTTAGTTTTATGTATGAAGATATACTAACTTTAGCTAGTGATGCCGCTTCTTTTCCGTATACCAGAGAAAAATGTGTTTTACCGTTGCAATTCTTGGTGTGGTTCTATAGGACCATAGGAATTTATGCAAGAAATCATCCATGATACACCTTCTAGAGTTCTCTTCATTCCATAAGTTATTTTTTTATTTGTCACTTCTACATAAAAATTTGCATGTGGATGAAAAAAAGAAGATAATATATGTTTTATATCTCTAGTTTGGCAGAACATCAATAAGTGATCATTATGGAAATATGTTCCATTGTATGTTCTGATGATCCTTTAAATATCGTATCTGCAACACTTGTTGCCTTTCCGTAAGTTGATAAATTTCTTAGTTATGTTACTTACTAAAGTTTGTCCTTACACCCACTTCGAAATATAAAATACAACAACCAATAAGATTGTTTTTCCTCCCGAGGCCTCTAGGGAGGGACTATAATTTCAATTTACGTCTATCGAATAAAATGACCTTCAAAATAATGACATGTGAAATGGTTTCTAAGAGGATGGTTGGTATTTTTCTGAAGAGCGTGAGGTGAATCTGTTCGGTGCAACGAACATTCCTGCTAGTATCTGAACTCCTTTAGTTCTTATGGGAGTCCCTATTGTAATCAAATTTGAAAGTTGTGTAGGGTATGCCTCTATATTTTTCTTACAAACCATATAAACTAAAACCTTAATGCATACCAAAGGTTCACATCTGTAGACTATATTTAAGTTATTTTTTCTAAAATACTAAAAGTTTTGGCCAAGTCTGCCAAATGATCTTCATCTTGGCTGGTAGTGACCAACATGTTTGTCAATGTGGGCCTGTAAGTTTTGCCTACGCTGGGTTGAGAAAGTATTGTTGACAAATATTTGATATGTGGCCCTGACATTCTTTAGCTATAATACATGACTTTATAAAGTGGAGGGGATTGAAAGACCATTCATGGTTTTGCTATGATAACATTTCAACTGTTATGTTCATAGACAAAAACATTAACTTTAACAACTCTAAAGAATAGACATTGAGTTTCTATCTATAAGAAACAAATCCAGAATTGTCAAATAAGGTTGAGCACAACGACAGGTAATCAATAGTTGTAGATCAATTCACTAATGCGTTACCATCCTTAATATTTTATAAACATATTTTTCACGTGGGTGTCCTTAACTTTAACGGTACTTAGATTTGAATGAGAATGTTGAATCGATTCTAGTTTGATTTTTAGTTCAATTTTCAAAATATATTATTACTTCAGATTCTGTGCACATATTTATTTAGATAATACAATAGTTCATTTTTCTCTTATTCCCTAAGTATTAAGTGATATGAGTTCAGTATCGTTGACTAGTTGTAAATCGGCACATAGTGGTTACGAAGTCGTGTTGCTTTCATGATGCAGTCAATGAGAAGTCAAAATCCATTTAGGTGTGAGTTAGAAATGTGATTATTCTTCTAAATGTTGTGCGTTAATAAATTGCGACATACCCAATTTAATTTACTATTAGCTATCATAAAAATGACAAGATTGGTGTGAATAATTATCGCTTGAGGGTAGGCTCGTAATTTGGTTGGTGTTTTACAGTAGTATGTGGGTGTTATATGTTTAGAGTAGAGAGTAGAGAGATAATTAAGTTGGCTGGTAGAAGTTAATTCTCATTACCCATACTTAATGCAGGTGGTTAGGTATTTATACCCTAATGTTTGGGCCCTTATGGGCTTTCGGGTCATGTTTAATGGACCCGGATCATGTTCAAAGACCCATGAGCTCTTAAGTAAGAGAGCAAGTAGCTTAGTCAAGAAGTGTTTAGGTTTTTTAGTACTTTTGTCATAGTTCGATCAGTCCTATGGTTTGAGTGTTCGAAGTGATCTGTCCGGTCCGGAGGCATTGGACCGAACTGTCCTTGTCCGGGGAGCATGCAGAATTCGGACTCATCAGGAGCCCCTTTTTTAGGTGTTTGTGCAAATACTCTTGCCAAAGACCTGAAAAACAGTCCAACATCAGGGGTAGTTTTTATCCGGACATGTCTTTCAATTTGGGCTATGGGTTTATCCGGACAGATAAAGCTTCACGAATTCAAAACGGTTTTTGTCAGAGTTTGTGGGACACGTGTCGTTCTCTGATTGGTTGCTTCAGCCGTTTTTTCACCTTGAATTTCGAACCCACCTTCTTCGAAAAGCAACCTCTTAATTAAAGGTGGTGACATCAGCGCCGTCTTTTAATCATTGCCAAACTTTTCGAATTCTCCTAGGAATCAACTTCCTTTTTCAGATTTACTATAAATACAAACTCATTTTCTATTGTTTTACCATCTCCTTCAAATTTACTCTGCAAAATCTCTCAAAGCTTTCTCTCTCTAAAGTAAAAACTTTGTTTGATAGTTTATGTTTACAGCGAGGAACGCTCTTGTCAAAGGCGGGTGGCTCAACCTTTCTGAGTTAGAGAAGGATCAAAAAGTCGAAAGAGAAAGACGGATCACAGCAGGGTTACCCACCTCGCATGTTGATAGACCAATCACCTCTGCTACCGAGTCAAACCGAGGCTCTTCTTCTTCCAAATGCACTAAGCCTAGAAAACTATTTCAAACCAACCTCTCCCCCATAATCTCTGTTCCTCAGTTTAGGAATCGGAGCCTGCTGTCGAGCCAGGAGTTACAGCCACTAGCCTTAAAAAACCCTCTCCCTTCATTGCAATGGGATCGGATACAGAACACTCTCCTGAGAAGTTAGTCGATAGGAGGAAAGGCCGGTTGGTTAAAGGCCAAGGGTCTAAAAACACTCCCACTAAGTTGGGGGCAAAGGACAGCAGCACCGGATCAGAGGTGCCTATTAGAGCCCCCAAGGACAGGCTGTCCGGACCGGAGGGTTCCAATCCAAATCTTCAACAAGAAACTTCAGTTCCAGACACTCTATCGGAGAGCAGAAATCAAAGGGGTACTGAGGCCCATCAGTCGGAGACAAGGCTGAATCAAATTTGAACCCCCCCCCCCACTACAGTTGCCGAAATCCCTTCAACAATTATGGAGGAAGTGATGGAGGACTCTGTTGAAGAAGCCCCATTTGAGTCTGAGCCCTCCGGTCAGACCAGCAAAGAGATAGTTGCCAAGAAGGATAAGGGCAAGGAGAAATTGTACTTGAGGCATCCGGATCTGCCGGAGAGCCTAGAAGGAAAAGTGGGGCCTTGTTTTCACAAGGTCAGCGTTAATTACCTCATTTCCTTACAAAAAATCAACTACACATTCATCCACACTGCTGAGCTGGGCAGGATGCGTACGAAGTGGGGCATACCAGAAAACGTAAAGATCAGGATTCCTATACACCCGGAGACTCCTATGGATTGCAAGTTAAGAGAAGTGGTCATATTCACGGAGTTATTCAACTGGGGGCTCAGGTTCCCATCAGACCCAGAGATTGTCAAATATTTCCATCTGATAAAACTCTGTCCGAGCCAACTGAGCCCCAACGCTTGGTACACCCTTATTTCTTGCATCATGGCATCAATGCTGTCCGCGATCCCTCTGCCAATGGAGGAGTTTGCTGCAGTGGCCAGCCTGTGTAGAAACCACCACATCCCCTTTTACCACTTTAACATGGGGGATGACTTCAAGGCGGTGGATGATCTGTTGGAGGCAGAGAGGAATTGGAGGACCCAGTTTCTATTCGTCAGTGGTGCCTGGGAGAACGGCAAGAAGATCAAATCCGGAGAGAACCCAAGCCTCCTCAGAAGCAGGTGGAGGAGTGACCGTAAGTCCTCTACTTTATACTTTTGTTTCTTCCTTTCTTTTCTAACGTAGTTCGAACTAATGGGTCTCACTTTTGCCTTGGTAGTACTGCCCAAGGAGTTTAGTGACTATCAGAAAGCCGGGCAGGTTACTTGTGGCAAGATTAATGCCTGGGCTGCTGAGAGATGGGGGAATCGATTCCATGCTGCTTTCACCAGTGGCAACTTGGCAAGGTCTCACCTGTGGAATACTACAGGTCGGAGAGACTTGACTTGGGAGGAGCTCACCACCCAGCCTCCTCCGGATGTTGTGCTTAAGAGGACCCATGAACCAGATGGGACACTCTTCCTGCCAGGCCGGGCCAAAGCCCCGAGCAAGATGAAAGGCAAGAAGAAGAAGGGCAAAAAGGTGGTGGGTGATGCTAACCCTCCTGATGCAGAGAAGGATGCTCCAACAGATCCGGAGAGGCCAGCCCAGAGCCAAATTGATGCTGCTCTCCTGGAAGTGGTGGAGCAAGAGACTGAGAAACAAGAAGCGAATCTCCCAAAACCTCCAAGGGCTTCTCAGAGGAATCGTAAACAGGGAAGCGAAGGCACAGACCGGGAGGCCAAGAAGAAGAAAACTTCTAAGGGAGACGAGCTTTCTCTCCGGGCTCCGGAGCCTTCTGTCCATGCTGACCCTGCTGACCCAACCCATGCCGAGGAGATTCCGGGCGACTTTTATACTGATGAGGTTGAGGGGGGAGATATCAACATCGATGGAGTAGACATCACTGGTCTTGGTGAGCTTGGTGAATACTTCCTCAACCTTCCCAGAGATGACTTTGCAGGGCCTTACCTTCCTCCAAACACCTCCAACACGGTCACTTTTAATGGTAAGACTTTTAGCGTTTCTAGTGAAAGGGATCCCATAGCCCACTCTTTGTTGAGCAACGTTCAGCCTGTACTTGTGCTGGAGAAACAAGTTCGAAACCAGGCTGATATCATCAAAGATCTCAAGTCTGACAAAGAGAAGTTGTCCGATGACCTTCGCACTGCCACTTCCAATGCTGACATGTTAAAGGAAGAAAATGAGGAGTTGAAGAGAAACCAAAAGACAAGCACCACAAAATTCGCCACTTTAGAGGAAACCATTAAAGATCTCCGGGAGAAGCTGTCCGGTCTGGAGAAAGACCTTAACACCTCAAAGGGAGAATCCAAAGCCAAGGATCAAATCATCACCAACCTGACTAATGACAAAATCGTTCTTGAGAATACAGCGTCTAAGGCTGCTGAGGAGAAAACCACTTTGCTACAGGAGCAGGAGGCCAAGATTCAAGCCAAGATCAATGCTTATGCTACCAGAATGATCGACAGCCAGGAGGAAATGTATGCCAAGGTGAGGTCTGACATGGTTCTACTCTTCCATGAGAAGTTTCCGAAGAGGAACCTAGGGGACTTATGGCTTCATGTGGAGCCTGAAGACCTCCCGTATCATACGATGGCCGAAGGCGACCGGTATGGCTACTATAGTGATTCCTCAGATGACGAAGAACACACCGGGGAGAAAATTGGCGAAGAGAAAGACGATCCTAAGGGAAAGAAGGTAGATGAAGGTGAGCCATCTTCAAAGGCTCAACCTTAACTCATGATTTACTTTGTTTACTTTTTATTCAGACTAAAGTCCTTGGAAGGCCAAGGCATTCTTTTTTGTAATTGTGTCCGGTATCTGACCGGATAGGTTTTTTATTTTACTCTGACCATTCAAAAGTCCTTGGAAGGCCAAGGCACTTTAAGTTATTTCAATAAATGTTTCTGTTTTGCCCAACTCTCATCTTCTTTCATTGTTTGTTCCAATTTTGATGGCTAGAGTTTAAATAGCCTTTAATTATTTCATAGTGAGAGTGTTTAAGTTCTCCGGCTAGAGTTTAAATAGCCCTTAGTTATTTCAATCCGGATAGTGTGACAAAGAACAAAATTTAAAACACTTGGAAATTTTTTAAGAAGGCATCGAATTTCATTCAGAAGCCCGGACACCTCATTAAAACCTCCCCGTGCCACCAGGGAGGACAGAGTATGCCCCCAAATATTTACATGGATGTTTAAATAAGTAAATATTTACACAAATGCTATTCCAAGTACATCCGGAGATGCTCGATGTTCCAAGGATGAGTCAAAACTCTTCCATCTTTGTCTTCCAACCAATATGTTCCAGGTTTAATTCTCTCAACAACCATATACGGACCCTCCCAAGTTGGGGCCAGCTTTCTGAACAGCTTTTCTTTAGTGTGTAAGAAGACCTTCCTCAATACCTTGTCCCCCGGTCGGAAATCTCTTCTTTTAACTTTGGAAGCAAACCTGCTTCTCATCAAGCCCTGATAGTGTGCAACTCTAAGGTGAGCTTTAACTCGTCTTTCTTCTATCAAATCAAGTTGACCTCTGATTGCCACCTCGTTAGCATGTTTGGAGAAGTTGTGAACACGAAATGATGGGAGAGTTGCTTCTATGGGAGCTACTGCATCCATCCCATAGACCAATGCAAAGGGTGACTCTTGTGTTGCAGCCCCAGGTGTTGTCCCGTAGGCCCACAAAACCTCTTGTAGATAACTAGGCCACTTCCCAGCAGCCCCTTCCGAATTCTTCTTTAAACCGGACAATACAGTCCTATTAGCCACTTTAACTTGCCCATTTTCTTGTGGGTGGAAAGGTGAAGAAAAACAATGTTGTATACCCCTTGAGGCACAGAAACTTTCCATTTCCCTATTGTCGAACTGTGGCCCATTGTCTGTTGTTATCTTTTGTGGGACACCAAATCTGCAACAGATGTTGGATAGAATGAATTTTATAACAGCTTTTGATGTTGTTCCTGCTAGAGGGACTGCTTCAATCCACTTTGAAAAGTAGTCTATGGCCACAATTATAGTTTTGCGTCCTCCGAACGCCACAGGGAGAGGCCCTACTAAATCCAACCCCCATCGAGCAAAAGGAATAGGCTCAGTAATTGACTCTAAAGGAATGGCTGGGACATGAATTTCATTGCTGTACCTCTGGCATGGGTCACACCTTCTTACCAATTCCTTAGCATCTTTCATGATAGATGGCCAATAGTAACCGGACAGTAAAACTCTTCTTGTTAAAGCTCTGAACCCACAATGGGCTGATCCCTCACCATCATGCAATTCAGAGAGGACTGCTTGAGACTCTTCATCCTCCAAACAGCGCAGGAGAGGTTTACTATAAGATTTTTTATACAACACTTCTCTTAATATGATGAAACCACGAGCCTTGTGTTTCAATGTTCTGGCTAGCGACTTATCCGGAGGCACAACACCATCGGAGAGATATTGTAGGAGAGGAAACCTCCAGTCTTGAGGTTGTTTCATTTGTACTTCAAAAATTTCCTCTTCTTTACCCTTACTAAGTTGAATGGAGGGGCTTTCCAGCACATGGATCCATGGATATGACTCTGTATATGCTATGGTTGCTAACGAGTCTGCTAGCTCATTTTCTGCTCGGGGAATGTGCTCATAAACAACACTTTTAAACTTGAGTGCTTCATTCTTAAGGAGGAGTAAATATTTCCCAAGCTGCTCCTTCTTAGCCTCAGATTGGCCTTGGGCATGGTGGATAAGAAGTTGGGAGTCACTTAGTAGCTTAACCCTCTTAGCCCCACAAATGTAGGCTAGCTTTAAACCAGCTATAGCTGCTTCGTATTCGGACTCATTATTAGATGCCCTGAAAGCAAAACAAATAGCCTGGTACATTTTGTCTCCATATGGGGAAGTTAAACACACCCCTGCACCAAATCCCATAGTGCTAGATCCACCATCTGTTCGGACGACCCATACCTTTTTATCTTTTATATCAGTAGTTTGCTCTGAATCCCTATCGGAGTGGAATTTAACCAAAAAGTCTGCCACAGCTTGGGCCTTGACTGCTGTTCGGGGAGCAAAGTCTATGTCGAAGTCCCCCAATTCTACTGACCACTTAGTCATCCTACTTGAAATGTCTGCCTTTTGGAGGACATTCTTCAGGGGAAAAGAAGTCCGGACGATGATGGGATGAGCCTGGAAATAAGGTCTCATCTTCCTGGCAGCTATCACCAGGGCTAATGCTAATTTTTCAAGTTTCAAGTAACGCCTTTCTGCATCTATCAGGCTTTTGCTGATGTAGTACACTGGATGGGGATGGCCATCGACCTCTCTTACCAACACAGCACTGATGGCATAACTTGAAACTGCCAAATATACGAAGAGTGTCTCCCCATCAACTGGCTTAAATAAAGTTTTGGGGGAGGACATGTGCTTCTTGATCTCATTGAAAGCCTCATTACACTGTGGGGTCCAATCGAATCCCTTTGCACCCTTCAAGGTTTGAAAGAAAGGAGCACACCTGTCCGAAGACCTTGAGATACATCTGTTTAAGGCAGCTAATCTCCCCGTTAACCGTTGTACTTCTTTAATATTTCGAGGAGGTTCCATCTGAAATAGGGCATTAAGCTGGTCCGGGTCGGGTTGTATTCCATGCTCACTTATAATATAGCCCAGAAACTTCCCGGACTGCACTCCGAACACACACTTTTCTGGGTTTAACTTCAAATTTACTTTTACCAAGTTGGAAAAAGTTTCTTGAAGATCGGACAAGTGCAACTGCTCATCCACACTCTTCACCATCATGTCATCAATGTACACTTCCATATTTCTTCCAATTTGATCAACAAATGCCTTGTTGACTAATCTCTGATAAGTATCCCCAGCATTTTTCAAGCCAAATGGCATTACCTTGTAGCAATGGAGACCTCTGTCAGTGACAAATGTGGTATGTTCTTGATCCTTTAGATCTACTTGGATCTGATTGTATCCGGAGAAGGCATCCATAAAGGAAAACAACTTGTTCCCAGAGGTGGAGTCTACTAACTGATCAATCCGGGGGACTGGATACAAATCTTTTGGGCAAGCTCTATTGAGATCTGTGAAGTCAATACACATGCGCCACTTGCCATTTTTCTTTTTTACCAGAACCGGATTGGCAGTCCACAAATGATATTGAGATTCCTTGATGTTCCCCATCTTTGTGAGCCTGTCAAACTCTTGCACAATGACATCAGCCTTCTCCTTAGAAAAAGCTCTTCTCTTTTGAACCACTGGTGCTACATCTCTCCGGACGGATTGGTGATGTGATATCACTTCTGATGGAACCCCAGTAACATCAGTATTGCACCAAGAAAAAACGTGCTGATGATTCTTCAAAAACTTTAACATTTCATTTTTTAAAATGGGTGGCATCTTAGACCCTATCTTGACACTTTTTCCTTCTTCCAGACAGTGTGTTTCTACCTCTTCGACGGGTATCAATACTCCATGGGTCTCTCTGGGGTCATCAATTTCACCCTCACCCCCAGAAAGGCCCTCAAATTGCTATTGTTCGTTAATACGGACTGCCCCCATCGTTCGAGGAGCCAGGGCGGTAGCATAACATTCTCTTGCAATCTTTTGGCCGCTCCGGACGACTCCAACCTGCCCCTGAACAGCATATTTTAAGCACTGGTGGACTGTTGAAGCCACTGTATGCATCCTAGAGAGCCAAGACCTCCCTAGAATAGCATTATAGCAAGTGGGACAATCCACCACAATACAGAGTATTCTAACCATTTTCTTGAAAGGGCCCTTGCCCAATAGAACTTCTTATTCGAACTCACCGATCACATCTGTTGAGCTGCCTGTAAAGTCCACAATTGATATGTCCGAACTTTGAATTACAGCTGGATTTTTCATTCTCTTGTATGTAGCTAAGAAAAGAATATTGACTGAGCTTCCAGTATCCACCAAAATTCGTCTTATGTCGTTGCCCCCAATAGATGCTCCTATCACAACAGCATCCTCATGAGGGCCAGCAATCTCTCTTAAATCATCTTCATCGAAAAAAATGAAGGGGAATGGGTTTGGTGACTGATAGGAAGTCATGCCTCCTTCTAGCTGGGAGGCTAAAGTATGCACGTGCCTCTTCCTCGAAGAAGTAGTAGGAGCTGTCATAGTGTCCCCTCCAAAAATTGTGAGTGACTCAAAAAACTTAATGAGTCTGGAGACCGACCTAGAACATTCCTCAATTGTACCCACTCCGTTTCGAGTTGGATCTGGATCCAAGTACTCAGATTCCACGTCAAACCTTTCAATTATAACCATGGCTCCCTCCGGAGCAGCATTACTTGGACCAACCCGATGAGTGTTGCCAGGCCTGTTGCCTCCTCTTCTTTTCACGTAAGCCCCCAGCTTTCCCCTCTCAATCAAGTTCTGAACTTCTTGTTTCAATGCTATGCAGTCATCAGTGGTATGACCAATATCGTTATGATACTGGCAAAAATAGTTATTACGATGCTCTCTGGGAGACTGCAATGTGGCCGGTCTCCGATAATGCACCTCTTCCTTCGTTTTATCAAATATGGTGGCCACACTTTCTTTCAATTCTGCGAACCACTCCGGTTGGACCCATGGCCCTCTCTTGTTTCTGGATTGCTGACTCTGAGCAGGAGCAGCTGGCTGAGACTGAGCTTTTGCCCTACCATGCCCTTGTCCGGTCTCTCTTGCTTTGTTCCCGGACTGATTCTGATTGGGATTTGGTGCCACCGGGGTAGACCTCACCTGCCTGTGCACCCTGGTTTTCTTTGTTTCATTAATGTTTATTTGTTTTCCAACCTGATTCAGCAACCCTCACCTGCCTGTGCACCCTGGTTTTCTTTGTTTCATCAATGTTTATTTGTTTTCCAACCTGATTCAGCAACCCTCCCCATGTCATGGCCTTCTTCCTGGTCACTGAATCAGCTAGATTGCCTGGGTTCAAACCCTGCCTTAAGGATAGTATTGCCACCTGTTCGAAGCAATCAGCCAACCCATTCTTGGTATTCACAAAACGGCTTATATATTCTTTCAAGGACTCATTTGGCTCCTGGGCACAATGGATTATTGTGTCTCCATTTCCCTTTAGCTATTTACTCCCTACGAACTGCCTTCGAAAGGCTACCCAAAAAGTATCGAAATCTTTAATACAACCCTGAGGCAGGCTGTTGTACCATTTTAGAGCACTCCCCGTAAATGATTGGGAGAATGCCCTACAAAGTAGTTTATCATCGTCGTCAAAGTTCATCATGAAGTTTTTAAATTGCTCCAGATGGTTGTCCGGATCAGTACTGCCATCGTACTTCTCTATTTTGGTGCTGTCAAACCTCTTGGGGAGGTTTCCAGACAGAATTTTAGAAGATAATGGAGATTGCCTCCAATTCCTTCCACGACTGAACACAATACCCTCATTGGGAGTTGCAAAGATACATGGTTCATCGTGAAAAGCGAAGGGATCCATCAGCATCCGGTCCACATGCTTCCGGCTATGAGATGATCCTTTACCAATATGCCTCTTCATCTTTCCTTGTCTATCCCTTTTCTTGAATATTTTTTAATCTGCTTTTGCTTCTTTCTAGTTCGACCCTCATCGCTGCTAGAGGATAAGGATTTTTCAACTCCCTCACTGTTCGAAGAGCTATCAGAAGATTCTGAGCTTGAGTCAGAACTCTCCACTGGCTTAGACCGGTGAGACTTTTTGGAACTGGCATGAGTCTTTTTGGTGCTCACATGAGTCTTTGAAGACTCATGTTCCCTGGGGTTATCGGTGTGATGAGCAGCTGATGCTTTGGACTTTTCTTTCAGGCCCATCTTAGCCTTTTCGGCCCTCAGAGCTTCTATTTCACCCTTTAGCCTATCACGCTCTTCGATAGTGTACTCATCGTTCTCTCCCACCACTTCGAGCAGAGCTGGTGGTACTTCTGGATTGTCCGGATTCATTCAGACGGATTTTCTTAACTGGTTTTGAATGCTTGATTCAGGCACCTTCTGCTCCCACTGTGGTCGCCAATTTGGTGTGAATAATTATCGCCTGAGGGTAGGCTCGTAATTTGGTTGGTGTTTTACAGTAGTATGTGGGTGTTATATGTTTAGAGTAGAGAGTAGAGAGATAATTAAGCTGGCTGGTAGCAGTTAATTCTCATTACCCATACTTAATGCAGGTGGTTGGGTATTTATACCCTGATGTTTGGGCCCTTATGGGCTTTCGGGTCATGTTTAATGGACCCGGTTCATGTTCAAAGACCCATGAGCTCTTAAGTAAGAGAGCAAGTAGCTTAGTCAAGAAGTGTTTAGGTTTTTAGTACTTTTGTCATAGTTCGATCAGTCCTATGGTCTGAGTGTTCGAAGTGATCTGTCCGGTCCGGAGGCATTGGACCGAACTGTCCTTGTCCGGGGAGCATGCAGAATTCGGACTCATCAAAGATAATTTTTAAGTTACGTGTAAAACAACATCGTTATATGACACAATTTGGTGGGTATACTACAATATATATGATGATTAAAGTAAGAGATTGTAAATACATCATGAATTAGAATATATCATCACGTATAGATTCAAAGTATCCAAACATGTTGTTATAAAAGTCCAATTTAATAAATTTAGTCAACGTACGGTAGATTGGACCTACAAATAAAAACTATGAAGTATCATGAAAATTTATATCATGGACTAGTCGGATTGATCTGGATGTAGAGGGAGAGTCCCTCGCTCTGATACTTTCGTTATTGAGACTTAATGGTCCAATAAGGTTATGGTCTATATTATATGCAAGAACATTATACTGTAGCAATTTAGAACTAATAAATCGGTTGATTAAAAGAGATGAGAGTTAGTAAGTTCTTAACAAAACTTTCAGTAAATTTCAGAGATTACTATTTTACTTTAATAATTTTGTGCACTAAATATAAATTTTAATCCAAAGTATTATTTTTCAGAATTGTGCATTATTATTTTTTGGAAACAAAAATATAGTTGTATTCTCTCTCTCTTTGATTCTCTTAAAAATTCTAAATATAGTTCCGGAATGCTTTCACCCCATTCATTGGTTGTGGTTCCTTCTTCTTTCAAAGTACTGCATCTCAGAAAACTTGCATCATATATGAAAATCCACAATCGACTCAGATCAAAGACTTCAATTGCATGAGAGGATTAAACGTTGAACATGAAAACCAATAATTTTCATCCTTTAACGTTTTAGGGTCTCAGAGATTTTTTTTCTTCACACTTAGGATGTATGTTGAGGTTTTGTACCACTACTTGAGGTTTTGTCTTCTATAACATTAACTTATGGCGTTACCGTATTCATAATCTCCTCATCCATGATATTATTACATTCGATCTTCTGATAGAGGTTATAATATATTGTTAAATGACTAATTTTTTACGATAACAAAGTCCCCTCTATAATATTTACACTTTTAAAATATATTGTTAAATAACCAATTTGCTAAGTGCCCATTTTCTTATAGAGGTTATAATATATTGTTATATGACCAATTTGTTAAGTGCCCATTTTTTTAAAAAATCTTAGTTTCTTTTGTTTTGACTTGATAATATTTACACTTTTAAAATTACTTGTTTTGGATCTTTATTAGGTTTTTTCTCACGATAATGGTATATTTTTAAAATTTGGGAAAAATCATTTTCTTATAACGTTTCAAAGAAAAAGACGTTTTTGCGAGAATTGCTTTGACTTGAAATATTCAAAAAATGTAAGTTTAACGAATTTGAGTTGGCTTAATATTTCTTAAATTTTATGGATTTTGATGATAATAGGTTTAATAAAAAACTTATAGTTGAGATATCAATATATAATTATTTTTTAGAACTTTTTACTTTGGTTGTATGTTTCTTCTCTTTATCATTCTAATCTTGAGTGTTGAAGTCTCCCTTGTGTTGAATTTGTACTTACAGGTCTGAAAGTGTATTTAAAGTATATCCCTGATTTAACAAGTTATTCTCCTTATGTTTCCGTTATTTCTCTTTTGTTTCCACATAATCAGGAAGTGTGTTTAACATATATTTTTGATAAATCAAGTTATCCTTTTCATGTTTTTTTAATTTCTCTTTACTTCCACATAATCAACAACCATTAATTTCCTTATCCACTAATCATGACAAATGAAGTTTTAGGTTATCATTTTGATAATAGTCATCTTCATTTGCATAGAAATAAAAATTCTAATTATTTTTATGTGTCATAAAATGAGAACGACATATCACCACACTTTTATTAGAGATATGATTTATTCTTCTTGTTTGAGTGATAGACTTAAGCCATGTATTGATTATGCTTTTAAAAAAAATTATTTACGTCTCAATATTACTTAGGCTTCTTATGAGATTTTCTTTGAGATATAACAAGTTTTTAACTTACGATACAAATAACAAAAGAGTTTGAAAGTTTGATGAACAAAATTTAGAGGAATCTTTGAATAAAGACCTAAAATAGTATACATTTGGAGATATTATTAATTGTTGTATTTTTTTAGTCATTTAAGTTATTTATAACTTTTAAGGAATCTTTTTAACATTTTATGTAATTTTTTTCTAAAAAATTATTTTACCATAATATTTTGAATAATAAACCGTTTGTTCTTATTTTTGCTCATCGCAATAGATAATATGGTTTACCGTAACAAGCAATAAGCCACACCTTCGCGACCAATAATCTTATTATCCCGACGAACCATAGTTATTACAGGTGTGCCAAACAAATAAACCTTCACTAAAATCCAGTATCTATTCAAAATTATAATCAGAAAAATAAAGCAACTCCCTACTAAACTCGATTTGAATTTTTTTTATGTTTTATTTAAACAAAATTCTAACTGAATCGTTAAATTCGTTTCTAAAAATATCACAATCATAAATCAATATATATATATATATATATATATATATATATATATATTACAAATTAACATAATTTATATATTCAAATATTCAATATTTATATTCTATAAAAAAAATAATTCTTTTTATTAAAATCTTAGTTATTTATATCAAATTTAAAAAAATTATTATATTTTTTTATTTTTCATTTTTAAACAAATGGTAATATTTCTACAAAGAAGAAACTCTAAAAATAGTATATTCCTTCTAAATGGGACTTCATAGATAAAATGGTTCCATATTACCCAATACCAAATTAATAAATTTTTTTTAATTAACAGAAATCTTTATTAATTAAAATGGTCTTACAAACTTAGCATTGTATTTGACACTTTACATAAATTGAATTCTAATATTGATTTACAAAAAATCTCTCTCAAAAACAGTTTGATCCCACAAGCAAAGATGATAAAATGATCATTGCCAACTTCAATATTCTCCTATATTTTGATCTTCTCTTTTTACCAATTTCTCTATTTGCATTCCATTTGTGTTGACCTTGAATAATCTTGACAACCAAATACATATAAGTATATTGTAATAAATAAAAGAAATAAAACAGTGAAGGATAGTGTTTTATAGAATGTTCAGATTTTAGATGGTAAAACTTAATAATCGTTAAACCTATCTTTAATTCTTATATTATATAATAATGACATGGGTTAAGAAACAAAAAAAAGAACACGTTATAAGTACAACTACAAGTAAGGTGACCCGCACCAAGATATTTTCACGCTGTACACCTGGAGCGTTATCGACCTCACCTCTCCACTATATCAACAACCTTTAAACACTGACAATATACTAAAGTTACAACTTAAAAAACCAAAACACACTCTCTCATACTCATTCTCTCTAACAAAAACCCCAAAATCAGTAACAGAAATGAACCCGAAGTTGATAGCAACAGCCAAGATAGCAATAGTAGTAGCTATCTTTTCTTATGTACTCGGAAACTTTTTAATCACACCGCCTACACTCAAGGCGTCCCGTGATGTGCTTGACCGTGCAAAAGCTATCAGCTTTCCCGACACAGCTGGGCCGGAGAGTATAGACTTTGATCCTAGCGGCGGAGGTCCCTACACCGGAGTTAGAGACGGCCGAGTACTCAAATGGGAAGGTGAATCCGTCGGCTGGACTGAGTTCGCTGTCACGTCTGCCGACAGGTATGTACTATTACAACTTTACTCATTTAAATATGCTTTTTGCAAAACACTCCGAAGACATGTTATAGATCTAGTGGATGTCATACGATTTTGGAATATTTTTGGACTGACTAATTACATCTCCAAAGCCAAAGAGAAGATGAATAGAGTGATAGAGATATAAAATTATAATTTAAGTAGATGGGTGGATATAATTTACTAAGTGCAACATAGGCTAAAAACTATGATCACTGGACTTGGTCACAAGTCTTAAACCATTGAGTCAAGCTATCTTTGTCTCAAAACATTTACTTTTGTTGCATCCGTGTTACTTTTGTTGGACCGCATACAAATGTAACATCAGTGTACGTTATTAATTCCGATGACTATCATCAATCTAGTGAACAAGCCAATTAGAGACCTTTATTTAGTTGAGAGTTTCGCAGTAAGCTTGTCTAAAAATTATTAACTTGGGACGGAAATGCATGAATAGTTTATTGTAAATTTATGGTTTTGAAGGGAGGATTGTGAAGCTGATAAATGGTACCCGGGAAAAGAAGATAGATGCGGAAGGCCATTAGGAATCCATTTCGAGGAAAAAAGCGGAGATCTATACATTGCAGATTGTTATAGGGGCATTTTCAAAGTCGGTCCTCAAGGTGGTTTGGCTACACTAGTTGTGTCTGAAGCTGAAGGACAACCTTTTAACTTCGCCAATGATTTAGACATCGATGAAGAAGATGATGTTATCTATTTCACTGATAGTAGCGACACCTTCCACATAAGGTAATAACACTATTATATATTGTCAGCTGGATACTCGTAACTTTAAGACTAATAAGATCGTGTATCTTTGTCTCATCTTGCAGGACGCTAATGCGGTTATTCCTAAACGCGGACAGGACAGGCAGGTTCATAAAATACGAAAAATCTACCAAAAAAGCAACTGTTTTGATGAACGGGTTATTCTTCCCAAACGGAGTAGCACTAAGCAAAGACAATTCTTTCGCTTTGATTGCCGAAGCAGCTACTAGTCTAGTCCATAGATATTGGCTACGTGGTCCAAAAGCTGGAACCCATGAAATTTTCACGAAACTTCCTGGTTTCCTAGACAACATTAGAAGGAACGACGAAGGAGAATTCTGGGTGGCGGTGAATTCGAAAGTAGCAATTCTCCAAGGGTTTATTGTGTCTCACCCTTGGCTGTTAAGGCTTATTTCTAAACTTCCAATAAGCTCTAAGATTATCTATAAGAGCTTGGCAGGAGGCAAACCACACGGAGTTGCGGTGAAATTAAGTGAAGAAGGTAAGATTGTGGAGATATTCGAAGACAGCCAAGGAAAAATAATGCGAGGTATCAGCGAAATCCACGAGAAAAATGGAAAGTTGTATATGGGGTCTATAACGGAACCATACTTGGGCGTTTACGACCTCAACTAGACATATTTGTTTTTGTGAATCTGCCACTCTTAAGATAAGGTTTGTGGTTTTTGTGTACAACTTTTGCTCAATAATAGGGTGGCAAACATGTATGGTCATGCAATACCAACTGCTGTGACCTGGTTTGTTTGTTCTCTTGGACTAATCTTTTTTTTATTTCTCTGTATGTTTGGATCCATCTTTTGAATAAATAGTACAAATCGTCATCAAATTCACAATATTCTTCATCGAGTATCAGTTTCACTAGGCAATAGAATTTCAATTTCATATTAACTTGTTATGACTAAAACCTTTGTAGAGAATCAAAATTTGTAGTTCCAAATGGGGAGTGATTAGAAGAGGACACTTGGAGTTTTAGATTGTTTGTAGGGAAGGGCATGGCAAGTCTTAAAAGGTGGAAACAATAACGTGTCTTGGCCTTTGGGGCGGGTCTGTTCATGAAACGGATTACACATATAAGGCATCATTTTTTCTAATATTTTATTTATAAAGCAAACAAAAATAGGATCAAGATCAGCACTGGTTACATTACTGACTCTATTCCTTTCAACTATTTGGGTATAACTATTGTTCGAAATAACAGAGGGAAGTACTTTACTAGTCTTCTAGATAAAATTCAGGATAAGATTAATGTTTGGGATTTGAATAATATGTCTTTTGGTGGTAGATTAACCTTGATATCCAATGTGTTAATGCCTATTGTCTATTACTGGATGTATAGTACTGATCTTCCTATTAATATTATCAAAAAAATTGAATGATGCTTTAATAAGTTTCTTTGGAGATCTAACTATCAGGTTAAGGCTATTCATTGGTCCACTTGGAATCGTCTCTGCAGGCATTTTTCTGAAGGGGGTTTAAACACTAAAAGCATTGGGGAAATTCAACAAACATTTTCTTATAAGTTGTGGTTTCTTTTCAGGAAGGGAAACAACTTATGGTCTACATTGATGTATAAGCTTTACTGCTCTAACACTCATGCTATTAAAGCTCCTTGTAAATCTTCTGATTCTAGTGTTTGGAAGAGGTTGTTTCTCATCAAAAGGTCTGCAGAAAAGTACATAAAGTGGAAGCTTGGTCAGGGCCTCATGGATTTCTGACTTGAGGACTGTCATGACATGCCACCATTAATAAGTGACCCTAACACTCAAAACTGGTTTCTTAGTGCTAGAGTTAATTGGAACTGCAATAGCTGGTCTCTTGACTGTCTTCATAACCTTTTGTCTAATGATAGAATTAGTCATATTTCTAAGTATAAAATTGACCCTAATAAGCCTGATCAAATTATTTGGACTCTTTCTAAAAGCCAGACATTTGATACTAAATGTACTTGGGATGCTATCAGGAAGCCTTTCACTAAGTTTGGTATTTTCACTAAGATTTGGAGTTCATTTATTCCTAGAAAGTTTTCTTTTCTGTGCTGGAAGATTCTGAAGGGTTATATACATATTGATGCCTTAATTATAAAGAGACACATTCAAATGGTTTCGAAGTGTCAATTCTGCAACAGTTGTGAAGACAAAGATCACCTCTTTGTCAACTGTTGCTTTGCTTGGCAGCTATGGAACTTTTTTGGCTGTTTGTTTAAAGTTAAGGCTGGTAGACATATGACCTTCTCCCACATTCTTCATATCTGGTTCTGGTTTTCAAAAAACAAAAAGCATATTACTCATGTTATCCCCCGTGTCATTTGCTGGGTTATATGGAGGAACAGAAATCGTGCTAAGTTTCTTAGCCATTTTGACTCTATTAATCAGGCTATTAACAGATGCATTTTCATCATCAAAAGCATGGATATAGCTAACATGTTCTCTTATAAGCTATGGACTAATACTAATAATGTTGCTATATCTCTTGGGTGTAGTTCCTTCACTAACAGCAAGAAAGGCCCAACTTACCTTAGATGGTTGGCTCCAAGTCCAGAGAGAATCAAGCTTAATGTCGATGGATCTTGTAACAAGCATGGTGAGGCTAGCACTGGAGTCTTGATCAGAAATTCAGATGGTGATATTCTTCTGGGCTCTGGCTCGCTTTTAGGCAAGCTAAACCCTCTTTTCGCTGAGCTAAGTGCCTTAACTGAGGGTTTGTTGATCTGCAAGAACCAAAATTGGACGAACGTTGATATTGAATCTGATAGTTTGGTTTTGATTAACTTACTCGCCTATAGAAATGAAACTTGGTACCTGAAGGCTTCGTTAGATGTTTGTAGATCCATAATTCACCCAAATATGACGATAAAGCATATCTCCAGGATTCAGTTTCAATGTTCTGATTGGCTTGCGAAAAATATTCTCAATATGAAGAAAAGCACTCGTTTTGTTGATCCTCCGAACGATTTGCGAAGTATGGCTTTACTTGAGAGTTTGGGGCTCGGTTATGTCAATTAATGGATGAAGAAGAAGGAGTAGAAGCCATTGTTTCTCTTCGAAGCTCTGGTTTTCTTTTGAATTTTTGTATTAGGCGCGTTTCCTTGTTTTTGGCCCTTCTAGTTTTATATTTGTTCAATTTTGAACCATAACTTTTGTATCTTTTTCAATTCAGTAATAGAAGTCTTAGTTGCTTAAAAAAAGTTTATAATATTAATTTGTTAACAAGAATCAATCTAGTAAAAAACCGACTCAACTAGTAAATTTTGTTCTTTGTAGTTATTGTCTAGCCAATCACTACAATTCCGCGATATTGTCATATATATTATAATTAGAAATGATAATTTCATGTATGGTTATATATTTCCAAATCAATCTATTCGAAAATGTGTCGAATGAAAACTAGAAATTCATATAGAAAAAAAAACGTTGAAAAATAAAGAGTAATCAATATTTTTATTTATTTTATTTTTAAAATTGTAATTCAAATAAAAAATTTAAAACTATTATCGATTTTGTTTTTTTAAAAACAAACAGAACTAGATCAATTAATGTTGTTTTTATTATATATTTTTGAATTTATTTTTGTCAGATCCAATAATGTTCATCTCGCACTATGTTTGCCTAGCCTTACATCTTGTACTTCGTTTTTTCTCGGTTTCGCAATTCGCACTTTGTCTTGCCATGGTCTCACGTTTGGCACTTCTTTTTGCTCTGGTCCTACATCTCGCACTTCGTTTTTATATGGTCTTACATTTAATTTTAACCTTGGTCTTGCCCCTAAGGCAAAAAAATAACATTGGTCTCGCATCTCGCATCTTCTGTAAGCTTGATCTCGCATCTTGCACTTAGAATTAAAAAAATCTAATTGTATCCTTAATCTCACACTTAAGGTAAAAAAACAAATTTAACCATGGTCTCGCATCACACATTTCTTGTAAGCATCGTCTCGCACCTCGCATTTAAGCAAACAAAATCATTTTTAACCATAGTCTCGCACTTAAAGCAAAAAAATAATAATTCAAATCTAACCATGGTCTCGCATCTCGCATCACACATTTCTTGTAAGCATAGTCTCGCACATCGTAGTTAAGCAAAAAAAAATACTAATCCTAGTCTCGCACTTAAAGCAAAAAATAATAATTCAAATTTAACAATGGTGTCATATCTCGCATCTCACAATTCCTATAAACCTAGTCTCGTACCTCACACCTCGTATTTAGGCAAGAAAAATCAATTTAAACCCACGTCTCGCATATCTCTATTACATCATGTATTGTATCACATCTTGAAATTACACCATGCGAGACTAGAGAATGCCTAAGTGCGAGATGCAAAATGAGGAAAACCTAGTGTGGGACCAGTCTAATTGGATTTTGCGAAAATAAAAATAGAATAAAAAGTCATTCATAGATCTAATTTTGATCGTCTTAACGAAACAAAGCCTATGATACTATGAGATTCACGAGCTACGGTTTAGAAGATACAGACTATAAAAAAATGACGTGACATGTGATGGAGCACGGGTATTTGAGGTATTATGGAAAAGGATGTATATGGAGTTAAGTTCTATATTTGGATACTAGGTAGCTATTATTGATAATTTAGATATTAGGTGATAGTAAAATTTGGATTTAGATACTTTTAAATATATACCCTTAATTATTTATTGGATGATTTTTAGTTTTATTAGTCCAATATTATGAATGACCACTACAAAGTCCAAATAATCACATCAAAGTTATACATAAACACATATTATTCTATTAAATTATTAAGTTTATATTAGTATATCTTTTATTTTAAAATCATAGTTAGATTTTAGATTTATTTTTGAGTTAGATTTAATTTTGATTGGATTTGGATGAATATTATGTATTTTATTTCCAAAAAGAGTTCGTAAATAATCATTAAACTCAAACATGAAGAATTGGCTCCATATTTCGGTTATCAAACACCAACAAAAAAAACAACCTTAATAAGCTAGAGCCACCCAAAATTCGAAAGGTTATTGGAGGTCCCAGAGTTGATACAAATAGTAATATTATTGAACATAGTTCTACTATTATTTTAGAAGAGACCGAAGATGATAAGAGGGACACTTAAGTAACACTGAGAGGTAACTTTCCTCAAAGCCCAAAGAGGAGATGGTGGAATGACATGTCAAGTAATAAACCTCGGAGAGGAAAACTTGAATCTTTTTAGGGTTGGATGGAAGTCCGAGAGGATGGTGAATTCTTCGATAGCCTCTTTAACAAGGTTGATGGATTGTTGTTTGCATGACTCAAAAATTATTAAGTCATCTACAAATCAAAGATCAATGATTTTGAGTTTATGATATTTCTAATAGAAGTTAAAAGAGGGATGTTGACTTTTCTCTTTGAGAATACTCTAGAGGACTTATATAATAAGAAAAATGATGAAGGGGGAGAGATGGAGAGAGGGTTTTCTTGTTGGAGACCTCTTTTACTTTTTAATAAACCGAATTATTTATAGTTAATATTAACAAATTAGGAGTGAATCTGCACTAAATGATCCAACCAATCATTTGATCAGGAAATCTATAACATAGAAAACATCCAAGAGGAAACCCTAACGAACATTTTCGAAGGCTTTCATAAGCTCAATCTTAAGAGCCACTCAATGACTTTTTATATTGGTGTTATAACGATTGAGCAACTCTTAAAAAATATAATGTTATCAGATATACTGCAGCCTCGAATAAAGGCCGATTGGAAGAGGTCGATCAACGATATAGATAGTATTTAATCCTATTAGTGGTGATTTTGGAGATAAATTTTTAAATAACATTACAAAATGCAATGAGTCTGATGTTAGAGGAGGAGGAAGGGTATTCTAATTTCAAGATAAGAATGGTGAGATTTTGTTCCCAACTACGGTCCATGTGAGTGTGGAGGAAATAATTATAGAACGTTTTGCAATATTCGTTCCGGTGGTACCTCGTGAAGACTTAAATAAATTAGAGTTGTAGCCATCTTGGTCCGACTCTTTATTATTATCAATATTAAACATGGTTTTTTATCTCACCGTCCACTACTATGTGAATCATCATAATAGTTTTAGCTTAGTGGTGATAAGACTTCTAACTTTATCGAGGTTGGGGTAATTTCCATGATTTTTTACACCAATGATATTTGTGAAATGGTTAATGAACATGTTAACAACTCTGTGGGGGGGGGGATACAGATGTTCTCAAGTGGGTCATTAATGAAGATTAGTTTATTTATGAAAATACGCACTTTGTTACTATTATAAAATAATTTAGAGTTACACTCCCGTGTTTAAGCCCAATTTCATTATAATTCTATTTAAAAATGACTATTCCGCACGGCTAAAGAAGATATTTTTTTGGAGGTATTGATTTTAGCCTCGATGAGTAAGGGTGGAGGGGGTCACTTATTATATTTTGTTGGGCATGAATAAGAAAAGTTTGAGAATAATAAGCTATTTTGCTTATGTTATTTATTCAACTCTCTTTTATTAAGAGATAAGAGAGTAGATTGAATATATATATACATGAAGGTTCTAGTTAGAAGTGAGAATGGACGAATAATCAGGGTGAGATTTCTACATGTTAAAGAATCAGTTTTTTGGTAAAGTAACAAGGGGTATTGAGAAAAAGAGAAATGGAATTTTTCTTAGAAGTACAAAGACAATCATAATGAGCAAATGAATTGGGGAAAATATCACATGGATTGTTTTTTATTACGCCCTTATCAATTTTAGAAGAGATTGGGTTCTTTGGCTGTTTGTTTGACCAAGAGAATTAAAAACCAGTGGCCCTTAGGTCATTAAGATCACTAGTATAACAATAATTATTGAAGTCACTGATGGGAAAAGTCCAAATTTCTGAATTTCCAGTTCGATCTTCTAGCTTATAAATGATATTAAAACTTCCAAATGCAACCCTATGGGCGTTATAGCAACGGTGGCAACTGAAAGAGATATCATGCCAAAAGGGAGCACGATTTGCGACATCATTGAAACCATGTATTGCAGAAAGAGAAAATGAGGTATTGTTCGAGATGTATGTGATTGAGAAATCTACAAGTTTAGGGGATGTATTTTTAAGGGTAACTTTAAAACTACTTGGGTTCTATGCAAGCCATGTTCTACTTAGTGGGTGCATGCTATGGTTGGTCTTAAAATACCAGAACGAAAGCTAATAGGCATAACATTTTATAGTTTTTTTCCACGTGCTTTAGTTTATAAAAGACAAATAAGGGCTATATGATTAGAGAAAACATATTTGATAACATCGTTTTGATAGACTTGGTGATTAAGATAACATATTCTTCATTTTGCAATAATCATAAGAATAATGTTTGAAAGAAATAACTTACTTAAACTTACTGACTCAGGACCATGTTATCCAATTGGTTCATGTTATCATTAGGGGACGCAATGTGCATCCTTGTATGAACAAGCATAGAATTGAATTCCATAGCAGTTTGGTTAACGTGGGTTAAAATAGTGTTATCATCGGGGGAATTCAACCACCCTCGTCTAGTCCCATCAAATAACCATTATAATTAACATTTTTGGGAGCATACGTGATTGAAGGAGTATCGTTATCACTAGAAGATACCAGAATATGACCATTTATGTTTTCAATAATGGGCTACTTGCCCATGCGGTGTGGAAAAGTGGAGTGAACGCTTATTATGAAGAGGAGGTGTTGAGGGGGGGGGGGGGTGGTGAAGCTTGAAGAATTATGACCAAATGTGTTACATTTGTTGCAGATTAGAGGAAAATCGTAATACTCGATTTTAAAGCAAATGGATTTGTTTAAGCATTTGATGATAATCACATCACGAAAGTGATTTGATGTATACATAATGATACACACTCTAAAAAACTAATTCAAAATTTATTTGTCGTATGAGTACCGAGGATGAGTACCCAAAAAATAAAAAATAAAAAAATTATCCCTTTTTTGGTACAAATATCATAAAACATTACATGGAGCTTGAGCCAAATAAGACTATATTTATGAGGATCCTTGACTGTTGAGTTTGTTGGCTCCCATCTCTTGAGGAAAATTGGGTGGTATTTGAAGAACCATGGTGTATTATCGAGGATAAAATTAGTATTATTAGTGATAGTGAAGCAGAAAAAAAATAACCAGATATAATCACCTTACATTCACGTAAGTCGTTCACACCGCGTAGTTGGATTGTGATATATTGGATGTGGTATGAAGTGGTCTTCTTAACAAGGAGATACAAAATAGAATCTTGTCTCAGTTAGACTTATGACCGTTAATATCATCGAGGGGAATTATCAGCTCCATGTTCTCAATCTGGATTAAATGGATATTTTTCACCAGTCACCAACCGCACTGGCCCAAGTTTGAGGTACATGTAATCAAATTTTGGTATGTTCTGATGAAGCGTGCTAGTCTTGTCAACAATAAGAAAGAGAGATGTGTACATAATTGCGAGGAGTGGTGGTGTACTATAGAGCATACTTGGAGTGATGATTATGGCAATATCAAGGGTATGGGGCCTTTCTAGGAATATTGGGTCTTTGGGTCTTGAGAAGAAAGTCTGATTAGTTGCATAGCTCATTTGGTAGGGGTAAGATCATCGACGACCATAGAAGTGACTAAGAATAGGATGACCCCATATATTACACTCGATATACGAAGATGAGAACAACCTTATAGGATTAAATCCTAACAAAAATAGCGGGCTAAAATTTGGATGTCGAGTATGAGTGTTGGTAGAGTCATTTATGGGGAAAATAGTCGATATAAAACAATGTCTGAGGATTTTGCAACTAGGTAATGATAATATGATGTTGTAGCGGTTTAATTAAGTTTTATAAATCAAGGGTTGGTGGAGAGATCTAAGACGATTTGAATACATTCGTAGCAGGTCTAGGCTTTAGTAATTCTTTTTTATTGAAGAATTGGTAGAAACTTAATTTAATATGTGAATGATGTAGAAGTGGGCTACGAAATGTGGAAATGGGCTTAAAAACATGATTTAGACTGGGAAGGTAAATATATACATGTGTCTATGTTATTAGGTATTTTTATGGTGTGGATGACGTGGCCAAAGTTTTTAGGAAATGAGAAGTCACTTTGAGAATAAGGTTAGATGAAGTCGTGTGAGGTTTCGATATGATGAGGAAAAGCTCAATTGGTTGTATTACACCATCGATTGGACTAGAGTGAGCAAGTATGACTGATAGAGAATGGTTACCAATAGCAGAGAAGACATCTGTGATGATCAAACTTAGATACATGGGAGAACTAAATCGATTTCTCGAAGAGATGAGCGTTGATGAAATCTAGCGAGAGAGTGCAGTAGATGTTATCACAGACATAAGGGCCCAAATCAAGGCAATCCGCGTGGAATAGATAAGGGTCGCTAGATTGGAGAACAGAGGTATGGTCAAGCTTGGGTTGGGGGTGTTGATAATAGGTATTTGAATGATCTTCATCATTGTCAAGTTGTATCTCAATTTCATACGTGAGGACATGGGGAGAATGTGGGCGCTCTTCTACCATTCGTTATGCCTCAGTAAATGAATTTCTTTAAGCCTAGTCTTAGGCATATTAATACCTCATAAAGCTAGGAAATGATGGAGAACCCATATATAAAGATAGTGAGATATGTGTATGCACTGAAATATAATGGCTTAACAAGGAGACTCGCATGCACCGGTGCAAGATGACCACATGATTATGATGAAGAGTTAATCGATGGCTTTGTCTCAAGGGATATGAAGGTGCTAGAAGCTCCATTGGGGATATACTAGTGAAACCATTGAAAGAAATTCATTGGCATGCATGTAACCTTTGCGAGAGTTGGAACATGGGCTTATCTTTATGAGGGAGCCCATCTTCTTGTTTTTGTTGGTGTTCTTACGCGTAGATGGAAAACCTTTTATCATATTGACCATAGTGGAACTGGAAGTGGTAACATGATCGAACTCAGAAGGTAAGACATTGGGTTTCTTTCTGTTTTGCTACTTTTTGGAGAAAGTGATGTTATTTCCCTTATTTACTTTGACTTATAGTGATATATTAAATGAAAAATTATCTATTCTGTCTAGGAGGTTGAAGAAACTCCAGGATGCGACTTTAACTCTAACATGAACAAGTCTCTTATGAGGGAGTCATTAAGACTTAATATTGTGAATAAAATGGAAACACTAAAATGGGAGCCAAAATTGGAGACAACGGTGACGAAAAATACGGAGAAGTATTTTACTAAAAAGGGTTAAGGTAAAAATGGTATGATGTAGGTTTCTCAAAATGTATTCAATGGAATACCATTTTGGCTTCGGCTGTGGTGCTTTATGGAACAATAAAAAAATGTATAATCGAGATCGTTTGAAAGATGTTTGATCAAATTCTGTTTTAAATGTGGTATTCACAACTCAGTCTTAGTCAAATATCGGGTCATTCTAGGCACCATTATAACTCAATTTAGAAAGGCCACTCAGTTCAACATAACCATTATTTAGTTCAGCAATGTTTCGGCCTAATAAATGTAGTTTTTCCATTTTTATCCATTATATTTACGTAATATAATATATGAATCCACGTTAAGCTTACAAACCGAGCACCATTGTTAAATAAGCTTACGAGTCAATAACCAACACCCCATAAAACTTACGAGAAACTTCAAATAAATGTTAGGTTTTGAACCATAGCACCTACGTCATCTTCTGACAAAACAAACAATACTTTTCTCTTTTCTCTTAAGAGTCACAGAGCTCAATCAACCCATACTTGAGTTTCAGCACACAAAAAAGAAGAAGATAAGTATGGGATGAAAACACATTTCTAAGAAAGTTTGTGATGAAAATGCAGTCTTCAACATTTGAAAGAGTATCAACATTAGCGTTGTTACCGGTCCGGGTTTCGACGGAATCAGATTGGACCGCTAAGCTTATCAGTTCGGACTGGACCAAGCTGATAAGATTTTGGTTCTAATTTTTGAAAACGAACTGGAACTAGTAAGAATTGGTTCAGTTCTGTTTTGGTCTGGTTCTGTCCAATTTTGGTTCGGTTCGGTTCGGTTCGATCTATAAAACATTTAACAAACAAAAATAAATCCAAATTTAATTTAATATTCGATTTTTTTACTTAATAAATTATATAAAAATTAAAATTTAGAAGTTAAACTTTAAATTTTTCTAATTGATCTTTACCTAATAATTTTAATAATAATATAATGTATTTCAAATATATACATAGAAAACAATCGATTCACACATTTTTTTTATTTGATTCTGTATCGTTTCTACTAGTTAAGCGATTTTATTATTTAAGTTATGTACGGGTTCTACCAATTTTATCAATTTAGTTCCAAATTGATTCTATGAGTTTTATTTTGGTTTCTTATTGGTCTCGGTTTTTTATAATGGAACCGCAAACTAGACCATTAAGATTTGGTTCGGTTCGTGGTCTGGTTTTTACCGGTTCGATTCCTGGTTCTCATGAACCATTAACATTTTACTATGTATCCCTCGAACAAACAAATAATATAATTAGCGGATGAAACGTAATCCTCATCAAATCTGGGATGAAAACATAGTTTTCAACCCTTCAAAGCGCAAAACCTTGACAATAAACAACCATTAATATAATTTCTTAATACATTAAGGGCGATGAAACTAAAATTATTTGAAACAACATTATTTGTTAATCATCGACATTTATATACTCAATAGTATTATTTTGTTTTTTAATATCCAATAAAAGTTACTTCAAAAACTTTTGAAGTTTAAAAGAGGTGTCAAAAGAAGTAGTTGAGTGACGCGTCCAACCTATCCTCCCACTCACCTGACTTTTTATAGTATTTGATTACTACTACTAGAGGTGTCTAATGGTTCAGGAACCATGGTTTAAAGCTGACAACCTGCTTAAGAACTGGCGGTCTACCTGCGAAACTGGCCCATTAGGACTGCAACCCGCCGAGACCGCAACCCGCCGAGACCGCAACCCGCCGAGACCGCAACCCGCCGAGACCGCATAAGGAGCAACCCGCCGAGACCGCAACCCGCCGAGACCGCAACCCGCCGAGACCGCAACCCGCCGAGACCGCAACCCGCCGAGACCGCGAAACCACGGTTTATTTGTAAAAAACCGGTGGTTTATTGGTAAATATTATGCTGATTTTATTTATTTTATATCCAAAATGTTATATTTAAAAAATATTGAGATTGAATATTATTATAGAATTATTATTACATTTTTGTTAATATTAATTTGTTTTGGTTATTAATATTTTAAGTGTTGTAATTATTATATAGTCTAAAATTTTAAATATTACTTATGTTATTATCATATTTTGAATATTATTATTATTATGTTTTTATATCTAATACAAAGCAAAACTATATCTTATCATGTTAAAATATTACAAATTCTATGGTTATAATTTTAATATTACATTTTGAATTTTATTATTGTGATTTGGTTTTGAATATTACAAGTGTTTGGTTTTATTTTTTAAACCAAAATCATATTTTATCATGCAAAAATATTACAAGTTATATTGTTATAATTTTAATATTACATTTTAAATTTTATTATTGTGATTTGGTTTTAAATATTACAAGTGTTATTTACTATTTTTAAGTTATATTGTTATAATTTTAATATGACATTTTGAATTTTATTATTGTGATTAGGTTTTAAATATTACAAGTGTTATTTATTATTTTTAAGTTATATTGTTATAATTTTAATATTATATTTTGAATTTTATTATTGTGATTTGGTTTTAAATATTACAAGTGTTATTTATTATTTTTAAGTTATATTGTTATAATTTTAATATTACATTTTGAATTTTATTATTGTGATTTGGTTTTAAATATTACAAGTGTTATTTATTATTTTTAAGTTATATTGTTGTAATTTTAAAATTACCTGTTGAATATTATTATTGTGATTTGGTTTTAAATATTACAAATGTTATTTATTATTTTTTAAACCAAAATCATATTTTATCATGGTAAAAGATTACAAGTTATATTAAAATATTTAATATTACAAATGCTAAAATATTACAAGTCATATTAAAATATTTAATATTACAAATGCTAAAATATTACAAGTCATATTAAAATATTTAATATTACAAATGCTAAGATATTACAAGTTATATTAAAATATTTAATATTACAATTGCTAAAATACATTTTTTAGTCTCTTGTCGCTAACCACTTTTTTAAGTCGCAAAACTTTCTCAACAGTAGCTGCAATTTGTAATGGATCTCCCAAAACTTGTCCTCGAGTCTCACGATTAACCTTACTTAACGCAGCAGCAATCAAATCGACCATCTTCGTCTTCGTACTAAGACTTTGTTTAGGAACAACGGTCTTACTCTTAGTCTTGGTTATAGTTGGGTGTTTGACACTTCGTGTCACCTTGTCGACCATTTTAGAACTAAAATTTGGTTTGGCGGTCTTACTAACAGTCGTACGTGTAGTACTAACAAGTTTGAAGTTTCGCCTCTCCTTATTAGAAATTTTCAAACTAAAATTTTGTTTGAGAGTCTTACTCATATTTGTAGGTTCAGTAGCACATTTGATGCGTCGTGTGATCGGATCCCTCTCGGGTGGAGGAGACATCATAAAAGAAGAAAATTCCGAAAAATCAGTTTTCGGAGTTGCTTGTCCTAACCTGTTGTTGAAGCCACAAGACGGCATTGGAAATAGGAAATGAGAACAAATAATAACTAATACAAACTAATAACAATTTTTTTTCGAAAAAAAAATCTAACTATTTCGAAAACAGAAGTACGATATGTAAAATACAAAAGTTAAGCTTAATAACAAAATCTAGAACAAGTTGAGAGATTTAGAGAGTTTATAGTAGATTTAGAGAGTGTGTGAGGTTGGAGTTGGGGTCTCCTCTATATATAGGGGAGACCCATATTTTTTTTTTTTGAAAAAACCGATTTTTTTTTTCGTCCGGACCATCCGGATGGGCGTCCGGATGGTCCGGGCAGACGGTCCGGGGCATCCGGACGGTTTCGCCCGGACGCCCGGACAGGAAAATCGGACCATCCGGATATCGATCCGGATGGTCCGGTTGAAACCGGGGCATCCGGATGGTTCGCCCGGATGCCCCGGATGACCAACGGCTAGTTCAAACGAACTAGCCGTTGGATGAACCGGGGCATCCGGACGGTGCATCCGGATGCCCCGGTTCATCCAACGGCTAGTTCGTTTGAACTAGCCGTTCGCGCGGACCATCCGGATGGTTGGCCGGATGGTCCGCTTGATGACGTCACGGATGACGTCAGCAATCTGTGACTGATTTTTTTAAAAAAAATATTTTTTTTTTATAAAAAATTTAATTTTTTTTAAAATGTAAGCATTTTAAACTATTAAAAATAATCAAAACTTTATATATAGGATTTCGCGCACTAATATTTAAAAAAAAAAATTAAAAAAATTATTTAAATAGGAAATTCGAACTATTATTTTAAAAAAAAATAAAAATCTATAAATAAATTTTTCGAACTATTAGTTTTTAAATAATTTTAGTACTTTTATGAAAAAAATATATATTAAATTCTCTAGATTAATGAAAGAAATTTTATATTATAAACCCTTCTTTTTTTTCTAGTTTATTGAAATAAATTTTATATTATTAGCAAGTTAATTTGGAACATAATAGATAGTTTATATTGTTGTTGATGTTAATCTCCTAAATAAATATATTTAATTAATTATATTTAATTATGCCATCATAATATAATTTCTTTTTAGGAACCAAATTACAGATAGTTAATTGAAACACATTTGGTATTTTTGAATTTATTTCACAATCAAATTACATGTGTTTATGCAATTGGAACATAATCCAAATTTATACAATTTTTAAAACTTTAAATTTATACTTCAAAAATTAAATACTTCAAATATTAAATTTATACTTCAAATGTTGTAAATTTGTAATCAAAATACAATTAGATGTACTTATTTTATTTAATATCTACATAATATTAAATAAAATATCTTAAATACATAAATATAATTAGAAAAGAAAACGTATCAAAATCAAATTACAATTATTTTTTAAGAATGTAATTGATGATTATAAAATTTCGATTAAAATGATAACATATTTAAATTAAAATACATGAAATAGAATAATTAACTCAATTATTGAAATTAGATTCAATTAACACTTACAAATTAATTTTAAATAACATTATAATATATTCTGATAAACGGTTCTTAAATGGTTAAATGGTTTGGCTGATGGTTTGAACTGGTAAACGGCTCTTAAATGGTTCGTCTGGTGGTTTGAACTGGCGGTTTAACTGTGAAACTGGCCCATTACGACTGCAACCCGCCGAGACCGCAACCCGCCGAGACCGCATAAGGAGCAACCCGCCGAGACCGCAACCCGCCGAGACCGCAACCCGCCGAGACCGCAACCCGCCGAGACCGCAACCCGCCGAGACCGCAACCCGCCGAGACCGCAACCCGCCGAGACCGCAACCCGCCGAGACTGCAACCCGTGGTTCAGACTTAAACGGTGCGGGTTGGTGCTGGTTCAAACCGTTTGACACCTCTAACTACTACGGATGGTGTTCTTCTAAATAAAACCAAAATACTGGGCTCTCACGTAGTCACGTACTTAACGTCGGTATAAATGTCGAATACTCCAAATGACCACCTAAACCCATTAGAAACTTATAATTAAATAGCTATGATCATATAAATCAAATTAAATAGCTTTGGTTGTCACTTAACGTCGGTATGGGATACTGTAGGACCATTTAAGTCGGCAAGGGAATATAATTGATTGATAGGTTTAATTTTTTTTTTTTAGCAAAAATAGAACTTGTATTTACAGAGAAAGAGTTTTACAACTTTATAAGCCCATCCACCCCGTATGGGCCTAAGATAATGTTAGTCTTGCGAAAGCCCAAGACTTATTAATCAAACAGAAAACAAAGGGGATCGAGATCCCTAATTGAAATCATAGAAACCCTAAATCCCTCAGTCTTCTCCCTTCTCTCTCTCGAAAACTCTTTCTTCAAGCCATAAAACCTAGCCTGGGTCAATATACCCTACCCCAATGCTATCAAGCACCATGATAGCTAGCAAAGGGTTTGGGATTTCTCTACCTTCGAAAGCCTGATTTTTTTTCTCATTCAAAGCCCATCTTGATACCCAGTCTGCAGCCACATTTTCCGATCTGGAAATGTGGCTGATCTTCATCGTAGGGAGAATCAGAGCTTTGAGAATGTCCATTCCTACGATGTGAGATTCACCATTGCAAATACTTTGAGTCAAAACCTTACAATCGGACTCCAAGTCCACGTTTTCCCAACCCCGCCTTCTGCAAAGCAACAGAGCCTCCACCAGAGCTCTTCGTTCCGCTTGCAATGGCGACAGTTTACCAAACAAAAAGCTTGCACCCTCCACACAGCTGCCAAGGTGATCTCGAACTACATATCCTCCTGAAGCTTCACCGGTGAAGCTACATGCTCCATCGGTGTTGATTTTGTACCTTCCCAGCACCGGCGCTTTCCATGAACTGTAAGTCACCCTTCTTTTGTTTATTGACTGTGCACCTAACTTTATACCTGCATTTTCAACATTAGACCAGTGCTTAGAACTAAGTTTGGAGTCTATAGCTGTTATCATTCTATTTATTCTGTTTACAGCATTTTTGAAATTATCAAAAGGCTTTTGAAATTTTGAATGATTCCTATTTAACCAAACTGTCCAAACAATCAGTTGTGGAACAATTTGGTTAATGTGGAATTTACTTCTAACTGATTTAAACCAAATAAACAGCATGTGACGTAAATTCATATATCTCCTGACTGAGATTTTAAACAAAATTCCATAATAATTCCATAACTGCCAAGCATAGTCACAATTTATAAACAAGTGAGTTATATCCTCACAGTTAGCACAGAATTGGCACTTTGAAACAATATAAAAGTGTCTCTTAGTTAGTATTTCATCAGTAGGCACAAAACTCTTCATTAATCTCCAGCAAAGAAAAGATATTTTTGTAGGAATGAAACTGTGCCATATTTTTTTGTAAAAGAAAGAATTGGGATTTTTAAATCTTACTTCTTCCCATGTTTTTTTTGTACTGAATTTCTTGTCTCTGGATAAACACCACTCAATAATATCCTCCTTGTTATGACTGACTTCAACACGGTTAATGTGTTGTTGTCTCTCATGGGACAGGAGGGATATTACACTGGTTTTCCATGTTCCATTTTGCCAAAAAGTGTTTATCTTTGCTGGTAAAAACCAAGAGTTTTGGTCTGATATTATAGGAGGCATCTTGTGCCAAGAGTCTCTCCAAAAGTCTATATGACCACTACCCACTTTCCAATGAATGTATTTATCAGCCCTTTCCCTAACTGAACAGAGCCCCTTCCACACTATAGAGTCAGTACTACTACATTTAGCATTTAGAGGGTGTCTGTCCTTATAGTATATCTTAGATATTAGGTCAGTCCAAAGAGATCCCCCTTTTCTAAGATAGAACCACAGTTTATAGGCAAAGCATAACTGACTATCAGCTAGTAGTTTAATGTTTAAACCACCCTCTGAAAAGGGTTTACAGAGACCACTCCACCCAGACCAGTGTATGGCAGGCTCATTTACTTTTGACCTCCATAAAAACTTATTAAAACAAAGGTCAATTTTATGAAGAATGTTTCTAGGTATTATACTGTTTTGCATTGTAAAATAAATGATAGGGTGAAGTACATTTCTTATTAGTGACAATCTGCCACTATAAGATAAGTTCTTCAAGTCCCACTCATTTATTTTGTTATAAACTTTAGATAAAAGAGAAGAGAAGTGCATTCCTTTATTGTTTGCTGCAATTGTTGTGCCTAAGTAAGTGAACGGTGCATTTTCTGTTTTGAAACCCAAAGTAGCATTTATCCTAGCTGCATTTGATCTTGAGCACCTAGTTGAGGTGATCACTTTAGTCTTCTCAACACTAATCAACTGACCAGATTCTTGTTGGTACTTGTTTAACAGGCAGCTGAGCTCTTTTATTGCAGTAGTGGAGCTATTAGTGAAGACTACAATGTCATCTGCAAAAGCAATGCTAGGTAAGATGAACCCAGACTTTACATAGAATTGCATATTAGGATTAGAAGCATATAGATTTTCCAGGCCCCTTAGTAAAGCTTCTTGAGCAAGTATAAACAGACAAGGAGATAAAGGATCTCCTTGTCTTAACCCTGTTCTTTGAGGAAAATAGCCTGAACAAGATCCATTTATAAGAACAGATAGCATAACATTTGAGATCAATCTGTAAATAATTGAAACAACAGCTTCTGAAAAACCAAAACATCTTAAAACTTTTATGACAAAGGTGTGAGACATTCTGTCAAACGCCTTTGTCATGTCAAATTGAATAATTATATTGCCTTTAGAAGGCTTTCTTCTTATATGATGAAGCATTTCCTTTATAATAAGTATATTGTCATGAATAACCCTCTCTTTTACAAAAGCACCCTGACCTCTAGATATGATTCTAGGAAGTAAACAAGATATTCTTCTATTTATTAGAGCAGATATAAGTCTGTTCAGAATAGTACACATGCTCAGAGGTCTGTAGTTGTTCCATGTAGTAGGATTAGCCATTTTAGGCACCAGGACAATACCAGTCGAAAACACTCCTTTAGGAATATTTCCACCATTAAGATAAGCATTTAGTGCTTTGCATAGGTCATAGTTTATAATACTCCAACAATGCTTTAGGAAAAAAAGGTTAAACCCATCTGTTCCTGGTGCACTGTCCTGTTTCATACAACCTATAGTAGTCCTAATTTCCTCACTGGTTGTTTGCTTTGTTATATCAGCATTCTCCCTGTCCAAGACTAACTTTGGAATATTATTTAATATAGAGTGCTCACTACTAACACTATCAATGACAGGCTCATTGGAAAGGATCTTTCTAAAATAATTAACAGCAGAGGATGCAATCTCCACTTGATCTGTAAGCCAAGTTTCATTTTCTTTTATACCAACAATGAAATTCTTCTTTCTTTTTTTAGATACATAGTTATGATATAATTTTGTATTTCCATCACAGTCATTTAACCATGAATTGTAACATTTTTGTTTCCAAAAACTTTCCTCGTCCTTTAATGCAAGCATCAAAACACTGTTAGCCTTAGAAAGTTTAGCTTTAGAAATGCTACTTTTAATAGTCTGATGAAACAATTCACAGTTTTCTACCTCAACATAAGCCTCTTTAACCTTGTTAAATATATTTCCAAAAGTTGTTAAATTCCATGTTTTCAAATGTTTTTTCAATCTTTTAAGTTTAAACCAAAATATGTTGCTATCCTCTCCATTACAATGCTTGGACCAGTTCTGATTCACAGTATTCATGAAATCAGAATGATTTGTCCAAGCATTTAAAAACTTGAAAGATCCTTTTTTCCTACTAGAAATAGTATTATTGATATTACTAAGAGATATCAGCAAAGGTGCATGGTCAGAGCAGGTTCTGACCATGTGACAAACCTGTATGCTTAGTTGGTTAAGCATAGTTTGATTAGCCAGCACCCAATCTAACCTCTTCCAATTGTTGTTATTGCTCCAGGTATAACGGGATCCTGTGTGAGCAGGGACTTCAAGATTACAGTTTCTTAAGAACTGATTGAAATCATCTGCACTGGCACCATCAAAATTTGCACAATGAAGCTGATCATCTGGGCAACTAGTGGTGTTAAAGTCACCTGCCAATAACCAAGGAGCATCACAGGTAATAGTACTAAGCTGATTCCAAAGTATTTTCCTTTGTAGTCTCTGATTCTTTGCGTAAACTGATGTAAAAAAACAAGAAAAGTTAGTATAGTTTATTTGAACATGTATATACTGATCATGATCAGTAACCACCCCAATTTTAACATCTTTAGGCCAGAACAGCCAGACTTTATTAGATGAATTTACTAAAAAATTCTCAAACCCAAGTCTTCTAGCAATCCTTTCCACCTTGTCTAACATAGCCATAGGTTCCTGTATAGCTATCATCTTAATATTCTCACTATTAATAATGTACTTTAATCTTGCAATCGTAGGATTGTTGTGTATGCCTCTTGCATTCCAACTTAAGACCTTAATCATTATCAGATAATGAGTGCTTTAGAACTCTTTCTCTCTTGTTAAGAGAGTTTATAGACAGCCTCCTAGAATTACATAACCTATTAGCAGATTTAACTTTGCTTGAGATAACTGTTTCAAAATCTTGTTCAGGGTTATTTGAACTCATTCTTGGTGAAGAATCTTGACTACCAGCCTTTCCACCTTGAGGGGAACTCTGCAATTTGGTCAGACAATTCTCTTCTTCTTCTAAATCATGTAGTGCACTTATAATATCAAGGTCATTTTTTGAAGAACCATTCTCCTTTACTGGACTACTCACACCTGTAGCAGGACAAGAAACACTAGAAATAGGTTTATCCTTGTTTGTAATTATAGATTTCAGCTTTCTCCTGTACACATGAGTGAATGATTGAACCTTTGTAGGCTTTGATTTACAGTTATCAGATTCTTGTAAAGTTTCTTGTATAGTATCTTGCCTTTGAGCAATAATATTGTCTTCCTTGCACGCATTTGCTATCTTTTCTTTCTTTTCTTTCTTTTCTTGTAGAATTGTGCTTTTCTTGCATTTATCAGACTCATGACCCATATGATTACAAGTCATGCAGTATCCAGGCACATTTTTATAACTGACAGAAATGCAAACCTTTTCATCCCCAAACTCAGCCTGTATCTTTCTTTTTAGATAACAAGAAACATCAATTTCTATTAATGCGAAACAGGCATTCCAGCTTGCTCTATTTATCTCAGGTATAACTACGTGGTGAACTAAGCCCAACGATGATCCCAGAGCGTGTATAACAGAGCTGTTGTACATGTATTCAGGCACTTTTTCAAACCGTACCCACAGCAGAGCTACTGGGCACTCATAGTTCCTTGAACTTTGAGGACACCATTTTACAACCCTCATCATCTTGCCTTCAATCTTCCAAAACCTTCTTATCCATAACCTGCCTGCATCTTCTAACATTGTAAATTCAACAAGAATCTGTCTTGAATCTAGCGTCACATATGTAAAAGCACCTTTGAATTTTAGCGAGTCCAGAAATCCTTGAAAAACATTTCTTTTAGGAATTCCATCGTTAAACTTGACTACGAGAGTAGTCCTGGAATTCACACAGAGATCAGCTTTAACTTTGGCTGCGAACTTGATGATGTTTAGATCATCAAACCTTGATACGTTATCTGGCTTGTACTCCTCAAACTTTTCTTTATTCAAAACAACATCAGCGTAACGTTTTTTCCAAGGGCCACTATCCATTGCACCCTTGTCAATCGATACATCACCCTTTTCTGTCGCCACCGCCTTGTTCAGAGGAGGGAACTCTGCATCAGGCAGCATCGCCACCACCACAGGCAGCGCCTGCTAATTGCACTAGTTAACTATGGCTTTGAATGAAACAGAGAAAGTTTCTTATGATTCAAGAAATCAAAAAGCCCTTCTTGGAGCTTTCTTGAGAGAGAAGTCAAAAATTTTTCCGATTGATAGGTTTAATTGATTATTATTTTTTAATTTAACAAGTTTTTCTATATATATAACTGTAAAATTATATATAACTGACTACAAAAATATGTTTATTGAAGGTGGATTTGATCAGATACCAAGGTCTGATATATGTTTTCCTTTTTGGCTAAAAGATAAATATAGTTTTTTTAATTTTGCTCAAAATCGCAATATTGCAAATTCAGTCGTTTTTTATTAAACAAATTCTTATATAAAAATAGAATCATATTTTAACTTCTGTGTTTTCCATTTATCAAGATTAAGTAGTTAATTTTTTGAATTAAGAGAATTTATTTGATAAAAAATAAATATATTTATGTTATAATTTTGGTTAAATATAAAATATCATGCTAATAAGAAATATATAAATAATTTTTTAATAAAAATGTGTAGAGAATTGTTAGGTTACGCGACAACTCATATATAAAAAGTTATTTTTATTTTTTAGACTTATTTTTTAATATATTTAAAAAATATTATTTTTATTATTTATCCACATTTTAACCAACCAAATATCTAAATCGATTAAATTTTAAAAATTGTGTTTGACAAAAGTTATATGTCTAATTTTTTAAGTTGCTTTTTCTACGATATTCATTTTTTTAGTATGTTTATAAACTGAGCTACATTTTGTCCAAAAATAATGTTTATTATAATAAAATTTATATTATAATTTTTTTAATAAAATAATTAAAATACAAAAGTTAATCTTTTTTTTTTGTTTCATCTAAGTACATTAAAAAAAATTATTAAATCACGAAATTTTTTTAAAAAAACTTGTCGAATTCGTCTTTCTAAGCGAATTCAGTAAATTTGTTATCTAGTTCTATCTTCTAATTAAGAAAATAAATAAAACTTATGCCTGTTTTATAACTTTCAAATAGATACCAGAAGATCTGAACGAAGATTTTATTTTTTTCCCGACTTTCAATTCGTGTGGATGTCGTGATGTCATTATTTATTATTTATTATTTATTGTTAGTTGAAAGATTTAACACAATCCTATAAATATTTCGTAATCTATATTTAGATCCTTGTAAAAAAAATGAAAGCATTAAAACACAGAATACATGTAGAGGATAAACACTGAACACATAAAGCGACAACGACTTATTAATTGCTTAAATAAGTACCAGTCAAGAATGATAAAAAACAACATAAGAAAAAATTTAGTGATATTTTTTATTCTCTCTAATTTATATTATTATCACTTAAGTATGCATGATTTAAAAACTAGAGTATATTCATACTAGTTTTTTACTAACTTTATTTATGCTCCTCAATCATTATAATCAGTGATCTCGTATTCACCGAGTCCCACAATTCTATTAGGTCTATAACATGATGCTAAAAATCGCATTTTAAATTAATATTAGCCAAACTAATATCTACACTATAATATTCACGATACTACTATTATTACATTATTGTCTAGTTTAACTCAATATTGATTACATTCAAATCATTAGACTTTATAAATATACCAACTTGGATATTTAAATCTATGTGGCTGAGACATTCTAATTTATAATATCATTACCATCTCCCTTGGATCATTATGATATATTAAATATATCAATTAAAGTGTGTAGTATATAGTGATGTTATATTTACATGTAATCCAAATTATCTTATCACTTGATATTATATTCAACAAAGAAATAAGGAGGGTGTGTCACTTAAGACGTACTAGTTCCTACAATAATCACGTTGTCAACTAACAAATAAATAATTTTTGACTTCTCATGTTGCGCATCATGGAAATCAAATAATAATGTAATCACCGCATGTTAGTTTTCAATTGGTAATGCTTTTTTTATCAAATAAACACTTTATTGAATGAGGTCAGCCAATATAAGCTTTTGGCTCGTATTTTATACGATGGTTTATTTTTAGACAATGACGTCCATAATTTCATTTTACTGTTTTAGTTTCTTATATGGCTTTGTTTTTTTTCCATATTTGATATTGCTCAAAACTTGAGAGCTTCGTGTCAAAACTTGATATGTATCTGAGATTTTTCTTAATAGTTTTATGCTTAACGAAATTGAGATGCTTAAATTGTGAAGGGGTATAAGAGATATATAAGTAAAAATAAATATTATATTGATTGATTAAATATTATATGAAGTAAATATGAGCACAATACAATTTGAATCTAAATTAATACTAAATTATAAACAAACTCAAATTGAGTCTGAATATCCTCTAGATTAAGAACACCCATATAAATTTATGTTAATAAAAGAGTCTGGACTTTGAAACCTTAGTAGGAAACGAAAAAAATATATATATAATTGAATCTTCATTGTTTCCTATAATTTTAACCAAAAATGAACTATAAATTTTGTTCTTATTTGTTATATTTTAATTTTTTAAAAATAATTAACTAAATGTCTTCTTTATTGGATATTATTGAGTGTGCTACAAATTTTATTTTCATAAATTATATATATATATATATATATATTACATAAATTTGACCTAAATGAGTAACTTAATGTATATTTTTTTATAATAAACTTATAAATCATCAAGAATAATATTGACGAATCTTGATTCTTAACCAATAAGATGTCGCACTAAGAAATATCACTCTCAATCACGTTAGTAGAAAGTTATAGCTGGTATGCAACATATCCTTATAATTTATGACAATAAATATATTATTGACATACAATCCTAATTTTGAGTCCACTCTATTTGAATTCGTGAAGTCTATATAATCTACTAAATTTATCTCAAAACTAAAAACGATTACTGATAGTGCTAGAAATATTCGGACCCTGATCGGGCTACAAGACAACTTCGTAACTAGGATGTAGCGAGAGAAACACGGGATTCTAGAGAGAGTGATCAAAAGTAGTTATAATAATAAATTTTCACCCTCCCTCAAAAAGAGAATCTTTCTTTATATAGTAGTGAAGTGGGCCTTTACCCATATAGGTGATCCATCTTATCATATATTACCATTTTATCATTATTTACAGCATAAGTCTTTATACTTCCTCAATCTCTTATTCCTATTACAAATGTTTATTACAACATGATAATACCCTTATGTTCTACCAACTCAATTAGATTCGGGTAATTTACACCCTCATCAGGAGCCCCCAAGTCCTTGTGAGAGAGAGCGAGCAAGGACTATGTATCAGTATCGGGGTCGATCCTTTGTTGTCCCGAGGACTACCTATCTTGGGGCGACATACTATGGTACCTAACATCTTGGGCGACTCATCTCAATTCAGAACGCACATCATGGGTCATAAATTACTATTATCGGGAAGATTTAAAGTTGGTGAGGATTATTTTAGACTGGGGGTAATTTTGTCAGATAATTTGTGGTATTTTGAAGGTATTAAATGTTTGGGTGTTTTGTAGTGAGAGATTTAAGCTGTCTAGTTGTATTAAATGTTCATTACCCTCATTAATGAAAGTGGTTGGGTATTTATACCCTTAATTATAGACCATGGGCTTTCAGGCCAAACTGTGAAATCGGGTCGAGTTCAAAGACCCATTAGTTTATTAAGCAGGCTAGCAATTAGCTTAGTCAAAAGGTGTTTAGTGTTTTAATACCTTTGTCCTATCTGGATACTTCAGTGGGTAATTATTGTCTGGATTACCCCTGTCCGATTTTCACAGTGAGTGGTGGTGAATAATTCCGGACTCATCAGTAGCCCCTTTTTTAGGTTTTATCAAAGGTCTTTGGAAAGACCAAAAAACCCTCTTAGGCAATAGCAATATTCTCCAGACTGTTCATGTATTCAGCTCAGGGTTTATTTGGACTGAATACTTTTCAGAAGTTCAAGAGTTCTACTCTGGATCGTGGGACACGTGTCATACTTTGATTCGTTTTACCAGCCGTTTTCTTCCTAGAACGACCCTCTCACTAATCCCAAAAAGCAATTCCTGCATTTAATCTTCATGACATCAGCGCCGCCTTCAATCATTACTGTTTAACCATCTTCATCACTTTGTCATTTCTTCTTTTCAGAGCTTTTTAATTCTCCTTTCAAAATCTTTCTTGGGTAAGTTTATGTTCACAGCGAGAAACGCTCTCGTGAAAGGTGGTTGGCTAAATCTTTCAGAATTAGAAAAAACATAAAAGGTTGAGTGAGAGAGATGCATCGCTGCAGGTCTTCCAGTTTCTCCAATCAGTAAGCCTGACACACCGTCTTCAGAAACTGATCGAGGATCATCCTCTGCCAAAAGTGCCAAACCTAAGTGTTTGTTTCAACCAAGCCTCTCACCCATCCCGTCAGGCTCCTCGATTCAGGAGTCTCAACCCTCTGTTGTACGGGAGAAAGCAATATCAAGTACAAGAAAACCCTCTCCGTTCATTGCTATGGGGTCAGATATTGAGAAGTATCTAGAAAAAGTTAATCTTCGCCGGACAAGCGGTTTAGTAAAGGGCCAGGCAGCTGGCTCTCAAACCAAGTCCTCCAAGTCAGGGCCCTCCAAGTCTGGGACCAAAGATAAATCCTCCGGATCAGAGGCACCTATTAGTGCCCCAAAATACAAATCCTCCGAACCCGAGGCCACTAGAACCAGCTCTCATACTGAGACCTCTGGAACAGAGCCCCAGCCGGACACCAGATCCCTAAGAGAGGCTGATGCTCAACCGTCCGAACAACCTGCTGAGCCACCCACTAGCACTATCTCATCAACAACGGCTGATAAACCTTCCACGGTGATGGAAGAGGTGATGAAGGATAGCGTTAAAGATGCTCCATTCGAGACTGAGCTTCCGGGCAGACTGGGGATGCTGCCTCTAACAAAAAAGGAAAAGGTAAGGAGAAAATCTACATGACCCATCCGGATTTGTCGGAGAGTCTAGAAGGAAAAGTGAGACCTTGCTTCCACAAGGTTAATGTGAAGTATCTGCTGGCCATGCAGAATATCAATTATGTCTATACTCACACTGCTGAGTTAGACCAGATCCAGACGAAGTGGGGGATCCCTGAATCTATTAAGGTGAGGATACCAGTCAGTCTGGAGACCCCGATGGACTGCAAGCTCAGCGAAATCGTCATTTACACTGAGATGTTTAACTGGGGGCTCAGATTTCCTTTGGATCCAGAAATTGTCAGGTATTTCCACCTGATAAAACTCTGTTCAAACCAGCTGAGTCCCAACGCTTAGTATACTCTCATCACCTGCATTATGGTGTCAAGGCTCTCCGGTATACCACTTCCAATGGAGCAGTTTGCTTCTGTGTCCAGACTCAGTAAGAACCATCATATCTTATTCTACCACTTCAATATGGGAGACAACTTTAAGGTGGTGGATGACTTGCTTGAATCAGAGAAAAATTAGAAGATCCAATTTCTATTTATCAGCGGGACATAGGAAAATGGGAGGAAAATCAAAGCTGGTGTCAATCCCAGTATGCTCACCAGCAGATGGAAAAGCTCAGGTAAATATTTTATCATGTTTGTCTTTCTTAATTTGTAAGAAATTTGTTTCTGAACTACTTTTCTTTCTTTTTGGTTAATCTTGCCGAAGGAGTTCTCCGATTATGTGAAGGAGGGGCACGCCACATGTGCCAAATTAAACGCTTGGGCTACTGAACGTAAGGGAAACGCTTTCCACAACTGCTTCACCTCAGGAAACTTGGTGAGGTCCCACCTCTGGAACACGACGGCCCGGAGAGACCTTACTTGGGAGGAGCTGAACACACCACCCCTCCGGTTGTTATTCTCAAGAGAACAGAGGGGAAGGATGGCAAACTGGCCTTGCCCTGCAGAGCTAAAGCCCTAAGCAAGATGAAAGGTAAGAAGAGCAAGAAAAAACAGGTTACAGCAGAGGTTGTTCAGAGTGCTGTAGAGGAGATCGCTCCGATGAGCTAGGGAGTGTAGATCCAAGGGGGAATTGATGCTACTCTACTTCAAGTAGTTGAAGATGAGAGTATTAGGAAGGCAGGTGGACCTCAAGATCCTCCAAAGCCTCATAAGAAGGACCGAAAACGGGAAACACATAGTGAAGAGAGGACGACCAAGAAGAAGAAAGTCTTTTTGGGGGATGAAGTTGTCCTCCGGTCTTCGGAGTCTCTTCCTCCGGCTGACCCAACAGACCCTACCTTGGTAGAACAAATCCCAAGTGATCTACACGCCGGAGAGGGTACCAGAGGGGACTTGGAAGGAGTAGACATCAGTGGTCTCCAAAACATTGGCCTTTACTTTGGAGAGTTTGAAAAAGATGACTTCGCTGGTCCCTACCTTCCCCCAAGTTCCTCCAACATGGTGACCTTTAATGGCAAGTCTTTCACTGTTTCAGGGGAAAATGATACGGTGACTCACTCTTTGTTGGGCCATATTCAGCTAGTGCTCAACTTGGAGAGGAAAGTAAGAAGTCAGTATGCCCTCATTAACACCCTTAATACAGATAGAGAGAACTTATCCACTGATCTTCTTAACGCCAACCAAAGGGTTGAAGCATTGAGGAAAGAGCTCGAAGATTTAAAGAAAGGGAAAAAATACTTGGCAAGCAGGTTGGTCACTTCGGAGATGGCTAACACAGAGCTCCAAACCAAGTGCTCTGGCTTGGAGAAAGATCTCTCCACTTTGAAGGAATAGGTGAAGACCAAGGACAATGTTATACAAGCTCTATCCGGTGACAAGACTTCTCTTGAAGATGTTGTGTCCAAGGTTACCAAGGAAAAGAAGATTTGATGAAAGAGCAGGAAAAAAAGATCCAGGCTAAGGTCGATGCGTATACAAACGATGTGATAGATTCCCTAAAAAAGAGGTATGCCGAAGTTAAATCTGATATGGTCTTGCTTTTTCATCAAATATTCCTGAAGAGGACACTCGATACTCTGTGGCATTACGTTGAATATGAAGATATCCCATTTCACACGATGGTGGATGGTGATAAGAGAAACTATTCTAGTGGTATTGATGACAGTACTGATGAGGAAGAATGGACCGGAGAGAGTTCCAGTGACGAACTCAAAGATCCGAAGAAGAAAAGGGATGATGCAGGAACATCTAAAGGAAACTAACCCTGAAGTTTTAACTATTTTTCTGTTGTTTTTTATCCTTATGACATACCAAAGTCCTTGGATGGCCAAGGCATTCTTTATGTTTTAATATCATTCTCCAGTGTTAGCCGAGTACTTTACTTTGCTAAATTCTTGCTTTGTTTTATATTTGCCCAATCTTAATGGCTGATGTTTAAATAGCCCCTATTTATTTTACAAGTATTTTAAGATGAGAGTGTTTAAATTCTCTGATGACAAATGTTAAATGGTCATCATTTCACCAGATTAATCCAATCGGTTAAAGATACTTAGAAAGCTTTAAAGAAATTGCGAATCAAACCACTCTGACTATTTTAAGAAGGGATTAAATTTTATTGAAAAACCCGGACACCTCATTAAAACCTCCCCGCGCCACCAGGGTAGGAAAGAGTATGCCCCCCAATATTTACATGGACTTTAAACAAATAAATATTTACACACCTTTTATTCTAGATACATCAGGAGGTGTTTAATATTCCAAGGGTGGTTTATGATTCTTCCATCTTTGTCTTGAAGCCTGTATGTCCCAAGCTTAAGCTTTTTAATGACCATATACGAGCCTTCCCAATTTGGAGCTAGCTTGCCGAACTGCTTCTCCTTAGTATGTAGGAATACTTTTCTCAATACTTTATCCCCCGGTCGAAAATCCCTTATTCTGATTCTGGAAGAAAACCTACTTCTCATTAAACCTTCATAATAGGTGGCTCTAAGATGCGCCTTGACCTTTTTCTCTTCTATTAAGTTCAATTGACTTCTGACTGCCATTTCATTAGCCTGTTCGGAAAAAATGTGGACTCTATATGATGGAAGAGTTACCTCTATGAGATCGATTGCATCCATCCCATATAACAAGGAAAATGGATATTCCTGTGTAGCAGCTCTAGGAGTAGTCCGGTAGGCCCATAGTACTTCTTATAAATAGCTTGGCCACTTTCCAGCAGCCCCTTCTAAATTATTTTTTAGACTGGACAGAATGGTCATGTTTGCCACTTCAACTTGACCATTCACTTGTGGGTGTAAAAGAAAAGAGAAGCAATGCTGAATGCACCTAGACTCACAGAAACTCTCTAAATCTGTATTGTTAAATTTTGGCCCATTATCTGTGGTTATCTTTTGTGGAACCCCAAATCTGCAACAAATATTAGATAGGATAAATTTTATAATAGTTTTTGAAGTAGTTCCTGCCAGGGGGCGCCTCTATCCACTTTGAAAAGTAATCAATGGCCACAATAATGGTTCTGCAACCTCCGGATGCCACTGTTAGAGGACCTACTAGATCCAGTCCCCAACGAGCAAAAGGTATTGGCTCAGAAATCGATTCCAATGGGACAGCTGGGATACGAATTTCATTATCATATCTTTGGCATGGATCACACTTATTTACTAATTCCTTGGCATCTTCCATTATGGATGGCCAGTAGTATCTGGCCAGTAAAACCTTTCGGGTTAAAGCTCTATAGCCAGAGTGTGTTGATCCCTCACCATCATGTAGTTCGAATAGCACAATTTGAGATTCTTCAATCCCCAAACAACGCAAGAGAGGTCTACTAAATGACTTCTTGTATAAAATATTTCTTATGACTAAAAAACCACGAGCCTTGTACTTCATTCTCATTGCCACGGCTTTCTCCGGAGGCAAAATGCCATTAGTAAAGTGCATTTCATGTCACTTATTACGCTTCCATTATTCTTAAAATTGTCGCCGGTTAACAAGTTTCCGTTGTGTTTCAACGTGTTTTTCATTCATTCTCATCACCGGTCCGATGAGCATTGTGAGGTCTGTTTCCACTTCTCCTCTTGACATAAGTTCCCAACTTTCCCCTTTCAATCAGATTCTACACCTCTTGTTTCAAAGCGATGCAATCCTCGGTGTTATGGCCAATATCATGGTGATATTAACAATAACAAGCATTACGACTTTCCTTTGAAGATTGAAGCGCTTCCGACTTCCTAAAATGCACCTCACCAATGTTTAAAGTATGCAGTTCAAGGACAAGTGGGAGTTGTTCAGAATAGCCAAAAAATAGCAAGGGAATGTTATGCGGCTGCTCTTGTCCCTAAAACTCCGGGGGCAGTCCTGATAAATGAAGATTAGCCGTTGTTGGGGCCCTCTAGGGGTGAGGGTCAAATTGATGACCCTAGAGAGACCCCTGGTGTTTTGATACCAATCGAAGAAATTGAAACCTAGTCTATGGCTGAAGGAATAAATGTTAAAGTTGGCTCCAAGATGGCACCAGAATTAAAGAAAAAATTGTTGTTCTTTTTGGCAGACCACCAACATGTTTTTGCTTGGTGCAATACTAATGTGACCGGAGTACTTGCGAATATTATATCACACCAGCTATCCATCCGAAGAGATGTTGCGCCTGTTGTGCAAAGAATGAGTGATTTTTCTAAAGAGAAAGCTGATACCATAGTTCAAGAGGTTAACCGACTTACCAAGATGGGGCACATAAATGAGTCTCAATACCCTTTATGGACAGCCAATCCAGTGTTAGTAAAGAAAAAGAATAGGAAATGGTGTATGTGTATAGACTTTACTGGCCTCAATAGAAATTTCCCAAAAGATCTATATCCAGTCCCCCGAATAGATCAGTTGGTAGACTCCACGCCTGGGAACAAGTTATTATCCTTCATGGATTCCTTCTCCAGTTATAACCAGATACAGGTGGATCTGAAGGGCCAGGAACACACTACTTTTTTAACATATAGGTTCTCCATTGTTGCAAGGTGATGCCTTTTGGGTTGAAGAATATTGGGGCTACCTATCAAAGGTTGGTGAACAAAGCATTTGCTAATTAGATTGGGAGAAATATGGAAGTATATATTGATGACATGATGGTAAAAAGCTTGGAAGAAGAATTGCACCTAGCAGATCTTCAAGAAACTTTTGACAACTTGGCAAAGGTTAATTTAAAATTGAATCCAGAAAAATGTGTTTTTGGGGTGCAATCCGAAAATGTTTTGGGGTATGTGATAAGTGAGAAAGGGATACAGCCCGATCCAGACCAGCTGGATGCCTTATTAAAAATGGATCCTCCTCGGAATGTTAAAGAAGTACAAAGGTTGACATGAAGAATAGCTGCTTTAAATCGTCTTATTTCAAGGTCTTTGGATAGGTGTGCCCCGTTTTTCTAGACTTTAAAGGGTGTTAAAGACTTTATTTGGTCTCCACAGTGCGACCAGGCGTTTAATGAAATAAAAAAACATTTATCTTCCCCCAAAACCCTTTATAAACCTGTTGACGGAGAAACACTGTACATATATCTAGCTGTGTCTGAATGTGCTATAAGTGTGGTCCTGGTAAGAGAGGTGGGCAATTATCCTCGTCCGGTGTATTACATCAGTAAGAGTCTGATGGATGCTGAAAAAAGTTACTTAAAGCTTGAAAAACTAGCATTAGCCTTGGTAATTGCTGGCAGAAAAATGTGTTCGTATTTTCAGTCTCATTTTATTGTCGTCCGGATGTCTTTTCCTTTGAAAAATGTCCTTTAGAAGGCAGACATATCAAGTATGATGACCAAATGGTCAGTAGAATTGGGTGATTATGATATTTATTTCGCCCCTCGAACTGCAATCAAAGCTCAATCTGTTATTGATTTCTTGGTTGAGTTCCATTCAGACATAAGTACTAAGCAAGCTGCAGATGAGAAAACTAAGAAGAAGGTATGGGTTGTCCGGACGGATGGCGGATCAAGTACCATGGGTGTGGTGCTGGGATATGTTTAACCTCTCTGTATGGTGATAAGTTATACCAGGCTATATGTTTTGCTTTTAGGGCTTCTAACAATGATTCCGAGTATGAGGCTGCTATAGCTGGTCTAAAGCTAGCTTTTTTGTGTGGGGCTAAAAGAGTTAGGTTGATGAGTGATTCTCAGCTTCTCATCCATCATGCCCAAGGTCAATCTAAGGAAAAAAATGAGCAATTGATTAAATACTTGTTTATCCTTAAAGAAGTAGCAGCTAACTTCAAAGATGTTAGCTATGAGCATATACCTAGATCGGAGAACACACTAGCAGACTCTTTGGAAACCATAACATACTATGAGTCCTACCCATGGATTCATGTGCAAGAATGTACATCCATACAACCCAATCAGGGCAAGCAAAAGGAGGAAAGTTTAAGTATACAAGTGGTTCAACCTAAAGACTGGAGGTATCCCCTTGTTCAATACATCTCTGATGGAATTTTGCCTCCCGAGAAAGTTGTGGCAAGAAAAATGAAGCATAGGGATCGTGGTTTTTTAATCATAAGAAATGTCCTTTATAAGAAGTCGTTTAGTAGACCTCTTGTGCGTTGTTTGGTGGTTGAAGAGTCCCAAATTATACTATCTGAACTGAATGATGGAGAAGGATCAGCACACTATGACTATAGAGCTTTAACCCGGAGGGTTTTGTTGGTCGAATACTATTGGCCATCTATAATGGCAGATGCAAAGGAGTTGGTAAAGAAATGTGACCCATGCCAAAGATATGGTAATGAAATTCATATCCCAGCTGTTCCTCTGGAATCGATTTCTGAGCTGGTGCCTTTTGCTCGTTGGGGGCTGGAATTAGTGGGGCCTCTACCAATGGCATCCGGAGGGTGCATGACTATTATTGTAGTTATTGATTATATATCAAAATGGATAGAAGTGCCCCCACTGGCAGGAACTACCTCGAAATCTGTTATAAAATTTATTTTATCTAACATTTGTTGTAGATTTGGGGTTCCACAAAAGATAACCACAGAGAATGGGCCATAATTCAGTAACAAGGATATGGAGAATTTCTGTGCCTCCATGGGCATTCAGCATTATTTTTCCTCTCCTTTCCACCCACAAGAAAATGGTCAAGTTGAAGTGGCAAACAGGACCATCATGTCCGGTTTAAAAAAGAATTTAGAAGGGACTGCAGAAAAGTGGCCAAGCTATTTACAAGAAGTATTATAGGCATACTAGACTACTCTTGGAGCTGCTACTCAAAAATCTCCTTTTTCCTTGGTATATGGGATGGATGCAATTTCCCCTGTAGAGGCAACTCTTCCATCATACAGAGTCCACAATTATTCCGAACAGGCTAATGAAGTGGTCATCAGAGGCCAGTTAGACTTGATAGAAGAAAAAAGAGTTAAGGCTCATCTTAGAACCACCCATTATCAAGGCTTGATGAGGAGCATATTTGCTTCCAAAATCAAAAGAAGGGAGTTTCGGCCAGGGGATAAAGTATTGAGAAAGGTTTTCTTGCATACTAAAGAGAAGAAGTTCGGCAAGCTAGCTCCGAACTGGGAAGGGCCTTATGAAGTCTCCAAAAAACTCAAGCCTGGAACGTACAAGCTTTAAGACAAAGATGGAAGAATCTTAAAACACCCTTGGAACATTGAACACCTCCGGTTATATCTGGAATGAAAGTTATGTAAATATTTACTTGTTTAAAGTCCATGTAAATATTATGGGGCATACTATTTCCTACCTTGGTGGCGCGGGGAGGTTTTAATGAGGTGTCCGGGTTTTTCAATAAAATTTTATGCCTTCTTAAAATGTTCGGAGTGGTTTGATTACATTTCTTTAAAAGTCTTCTAAGGATCTTAGGCAGATCAGATTAACTTGGTTGGATGATGACCATTAAATACATGTCATCGGATATTTTAAACACTCTCATCTTAAATACTTGTAAAATAAATAAGGGTTCTTTAAACATTGACCATTCAATTTAAGCAAGCAAGTATGAAACAGAGCAAACATTTAGCAAGGTAAATCTGTCCGGTTAAAAACCGAATGATAATATTAAAACATAAAAAATGCCTTGGCCATCCAAGGACTTTAGCATTTCACAGAGCTAAGAAAAACAAGTAAGAAAAAATAGTTAAACCCTCACGGCTTATTCCCTTTGGATGTTCTTGCATCATATTTTTTCTTGGGATCTTTGGGTTCACCACTTGAACTCTCTCCTGTTCATTCTTCTTTATCAGTGGTAGAGTTGATCCCACTAGAGTAATTCTTCTTGTCGCCATCTGCCAGTGTGTGGAATGGAATGTCATCATACTCCACGAATTCCCACAAAGGACCAAGTGTTCTCCTCGGAAACTTCTCGTGAAAGAGAAGTACAATTTCAGACTTTACTTCAGTGTACCTTTATTCTAATGAATCTATCACCCCATTGGTATACTTATCTATGCTAGTCTGAATCTTCTTTCCTGCTCTTTCACCAAGTCTTTCTTCTCCTTGGTTCCCTTGGACACAACCTCTTTAAGGGAAATCTTGTCACCGGATAGAGTTCGGATGGCATCGTCTTTAATCTTCATATCCCCCGTAAAGGTGGAAAGATATTTTTCCAAACCGGAGCACTTAGTTTGGAGGTCGGTGTTTGCCGTCTCCGAAGTGACCAGCTTTGTTGCCATGTCCTCTTTCTCTTTCTTCAACCCCTCAAGCTCCTTCTTCAATGCATCAGTGCTCTGGTTGGCATTTAGGAGGTCTGTGTTTATGAGGGCAGACTGATTTTTTACTTGCCTTTCTAAGTTGAGCACTGGCTGAGTATAGCCCAGGAGAGAGTGGGTCACCACATCGTGTTCCTTGGAGACGATAAAGGACTTTCCATTGAAAGTCACCATATTGGAGGAGCTTGGAGGAAGATAAGGGCCAGCAAAATCATCTTTCTTCAAATCATTGAAATATAGACCAATGTTTTGGAGGCCACTGATGTATACTCCGTCAATATCCCTTCGGGTACCTTCCCCGGATTGTAGATCGGTAGGAATCTGTTCTGCTAAGGTGGGATCAGTTGGGTCTGCTGGAGGTAGAGGCTCCGTAGGGCGAAGGATTACTTCTTCCTCCAAGGTGACCTTGTTCTTCTTAGTAGTTCTCTTATCGCTGCTTGCTTCCATTTTCGGTCATTTTTAGGAGGCCTCAATGGGTTTTAAGGTTCACCTGCCTCCTTATTAGTCTCATACTCAACTACTTTGAGCAAAGTAACATCAATCCTTCCTTGGGTCTGCCCTCCTTGATTGACCGTACCGGTCTCCTCTGCAGCACCCCAAACTGTCTCTGCTACTACCTTCTTTTTTCTCCCCTCCCCTTTCATTTTGCTTGGGGCTTTGGCTCTGGAGGCCAAGGTCATTTTGCCATCCTTCTCCTCTGTTCTCTTAAATATGACAGCTGGAGGAGGTGGTGTAGGCTGTTCCTTCCAGGTAGGATCTCTCCGACCCGTGGTGTTCTACAAGTAGGATCTTAACAGGTTGCTGGAGGTAAAACAGTTGTGAAAGGTGTTCCCCCAACTTTCAGCAGCTCAGGCATTTAGTTTGGCACATGTGACCTGCCCCTTCGTCAATACTGACATAAGAAAGTGGGTAATTTAAGGGTGGAATTTTGATAAAAATAAGAAAGAGAAAGAGATAAATAAAACCAAATACTTACTTGTGCTCTTCCACCTGCTGGTGAGCATGTTGGGGTTGACATTGGCCTTAATCTTTCTCCCATTCTCCCACGCCCCACTGATGAATAGAAACTGGGTCTTCCAGTTTTTCGCTGACTCCAACAAGTCATCCACCACCTTGAAGTTGTCTTCCATGTTGTAGTGGTAGAATGGGATGTGATGGTTTTTGCACATGCTGGCTACTGCTGCGAATTCCTGTATGCGGAGAGGAATGCCGGACAGCCTCGATGCCATTATATAGGCAAAAAGAGTATACCAATCATTTGGACTCAGCTAGCTTGGACAAAGTTTGATCAGGTGAAAATACCTGACGATTTCTGGATCCAAGGGGAATCTGAGCCCCCAATTGAATAGCTCAGTGTAAATGACGATCTCGTTGAGCTTGTAGTCCATCGAAGTTTCTGGTGTGACTGGAATTCTCACTTTCACTGATTCTGGGATCCCCCACTTTATTCGGATCCGGCCCAGCTCATCGGTGTAAGTGTAGACATAATTGATGTTTTGCATGGCCAGCAAATACTTCACATTAACCTTCTGAAAGCAAGGTCCCACATTTCCCTCCAAGCTCTCTGGTAGCTCCGGATGAGCCATTCCTACTTTCACTTTGCCTTTCCCTTTTTTTTCAGAGGAAACATCCTCAATCTGTCTGAAGGCTTCAGTCTCGAAAGGGGCCTCTTCGATGCTATCTTCCATTACTTCTTCCATCAGTGTGGAAGGTTTGTTAGTTGTTGAGGATGGAAGATTTTCAGCTTGTGGGTCGGTGGCTTGTCCGGATGGTTGAGCACCGGTTTCTTTTAGAGGTCTAGTGTCCGGTTGGGGATTAGCTCCGGAGGACTTTGTTTTAGGAGTAATTCTTGTTACCTCTGATCCATAGGGCTTCTCTCTTGGGGATCTAATAGATATCTCCGATCCGGAGGCTTTATCTTTGGACGTAGACTTAGAGGCCTCGTTTTGGAGGACATTGTTTGTGAGCCAGTTGCTTGGCCTTTTACCAAGCGTGTTGTCCGACGAGTGCTGATTTTCTCAGGGGATTTCTCAATATCAGATCCCATAGAGATAAATGGAGAAGGCTTCTTAACACTTGATATTGCTTTCTCTTGAACGGTAGAAGGTTGAGATTCCTGAACCGAGGAGCCTGATGGGATTGGCGAGAGGTTTGGCTTGAATAAATGTTTAGGTTTTGCGCTTTTGGTAGAAGATGATCCTTGATCAACTTCTAAGGATGGTGTATAAGATTTATTTCTTTGAGAGACTGGAAGACCAGCAGCAATGCGTCTCCCACGCTCAACTTTTTTCGTTTTGTCTAGTTCAGAAAGATTTAATAAACCGCCTTTCATAAGAGCATATCTCGTTGTGTACATAAAACTATCCAAAAGAGTTTTTGAAAGAAAAGGTAGAAAGCTCTGAGAAAAGAAATTGTGGAGTGGTGAAGATGGTGAAGCAGTGAAAGAAAGTAATTTATATTAGTAAGGCAAGAAGTTACTGATACCTAGGAGAAAAGAAAAAGATTTAGGTAATGATTGAAAAACGGCGCTGATGTAAGAAGCATTAAATGTTGGAGTTACTTTTCAGGCTTAGTGGGAGCGCTATTCTAGGAATAAAACGGCTGGTAAGACGAATCAAAACACAACACATGTCCCTCGATCCAAAGAAAAACCCTTAGAATTATGAGAAGAAATCAGTTCAGAAAAACCTTGAACTAAACACATGAACGGGCCGGAAAACATTGTTACTGGCTAAGTGAGTTTTTTAGTCCTGCCACAAAGCCTAAAAAAGGGTCTACTGATGAGTCTGGATCTTTTCACCACCACTCACAGAGAAAAACGGACAGGGGTAATTCAGACAATAGGTGCCCACTGAACTATCCGGACAGGACAAAAGTATTAAAACACTAAACACCTTTTGAGTAAGCTAGGTGCTAATCTACTTAAAAACTAATGGGTCTTTAAACTCGACTCGGTTTCGCAACTTGACCCGAAAGCCCATGGGTCCATAATTAAGGGTATAAATACCCAAAGACTTTCATTAATGAGGGTAATGAACATTTAATACAACCAGACAGCTTAAATCTCTCACTACAAAACACCCAAACATTTAATACCTTTGAAACTCTCCAAAACACTTGACAAAATTATCCTCACATTAAAGTAAACTACATCAATATTAAAACAAAACAGAGCGGTCGTGGCGTAAAACAAAATGATCCAGGAAATGTCGTTGTGGAGGTGACTGGTCGTGATGTTGAAATCACCAAAAATGTAAAGTAAACCATGGAACCTCTCGAGTGCAAGTAGTGGACCCCGAACCTCGGATGATGGAGAATGTGGATGCTAAGAACACTATATTTCTAAGCGACCATGTTGTTAGTGATTGAAGACTCACTAGTGATGGTGAGAGTCTAGGAAAATCTTACGGATAAAAAAGGGAAAAAAATGACAGTCATCGAAAGAGGAGCCAAAAAACCCCGAGCTGGCAAGAATAAAAAAGTTCATCCTTCTACCCTACCAACAGCTGATCTTCAGGTGTTCGAGCAAGTCACCATATCGACTTTGTTCAAACAATACGAGGGAGAACTCAAAATAATCGTCCTCGACGAGAGGTCAGTACATTAACAGGTTTCCTCTCACAAAAAGTTGAAAAAATAGAAAATAGCAGAAAATGAACAACCAGAGAAAAAATTGGATGCGACAGGCTCACAGTACTTAGATTACAACAATGAAGGAAATTCTGCCTCATTAATGGCTAGGTCGGGACCTTCTAATATCGCATCGCGTATTGAAGATACGCATCCCATATTTGGAGGCATGATACTTGAAGATCTGATGTTGGTGATCTCCCTCCCGCGATTGATGGGGTTAGCTAACCTGGAGAATCCGGCCCCTCTTCACCCTCGAAGTCGTTTCAATTACAACGATCGGACACACTTGCAATCTTGTTATATCATATTCTAGCTCCTCTTGCGTTGAAAGAAAGAAAATCTGAGAAGTTTGGGAATGAACTACTAGTGGCCAGAAACCGACTATTCGAACTAGAAATACAACTCAAGGAAAAATATCTACGCGCTGGAGAATTAGAGCTAGACATGCGGGAAAGAGTTGATCGCGCTACCGACTGGGAAAACTCCGTCGAGGCCGACCTCCGAAAACTTTGGGACCAAGAGAAGGAATGGAAAAATCGAAAACCAAACGACTTCAGATCATTCATAATCTGCGTGATTCCAAATTCATTATCGAAAAGGATCACGACAAAATTGTTCAATTGTGGAAAGCTCTTGTTTCCGTCAGCGTCAAACACTTAGGGCTATTTGCAAATTCCGACGTGATATGGTCAAAAGGAATAACGAAGAAAACGGTAAATTTACTGATGATTGCGTTAAAACTATGAATGGGCAAGTCATCGATGCTAAAGATGCTCTAGTTATGACTTTACACCACCAATTTCTAAATTTATCGCTCGGATCGATATGGCTGGAGGTTCCCAAAAAAAAGTCCAGAAAGAGTCATTTATGAGGATGAGAGCGATAAAAGGGAAAATGGTGATGACTCATCAAAGTAGTCGTCCAACAGCTACTGCATCAAATGTAACAACTAGTATCATTCTTTGTAACCCGACCTTATAATGGTTGTGAAACTACTGTATTTTTATATTCCGACCTTTGTGGTTGTGTCACTTTGGTCTTTTGATGAATGCATTTTATATTAGTTCTAAATTTCCAATATTTTAAACGGAAGTGATCAATTTCCGATGGCAAGATAAAAAATTTATTCTAAACAAAATTAAAAATTCTTTTGGTTCGAATAAATAAAACAGTGTGTAAACTAATGTAGATAAACTTTTGTTGAAAAAATCTTAAGGTTCGAACGTGTAAAATAATGTAGATTAACTTTCGTTGAAAAACTGTTAAGGTTTGTACGTGTAAAATAATGTAGATCAACATAAGTTGAAAAACCTTTAAGTTACGAACATGTAAAATATGTTGATCAACATAAGTGAGAAAAGTCCTTAAGGTGTGAACGTGTAAACTAATGTAGATCAACTTTTGTTGAAAAAACCCTTAAGGTTCAAACGTGTAAAAAAATATAGATCAATTTTCGTTGAAAAACTATTAAGGTTCGAACGTGTAAAATAATGTAAATCAACATAAATTGAAAAACCTTTAAGTTACGAACGTGTAAAATACGTAGATCAACATAAGTTGGAAAACTCTTAAGGTTCGAACGATCCTGCAAGCATTTAATAAAGGCTTCATTTTATATTTAACAGATCGATTTCCATAGACAACTCATTAAAATCTCCCCGCACCACCATGAGTAAGAAAAGAGGGTGTCCCTAATAAAAGTTGTTTATAAGAAAAAATAGATAAAAACATGAACATTAAAAGATTACTTACTCGAATTGAATTTTGATCTTATGGGGCCCTTCAATATGCAAGAAAACCTTCCTTAGGATCTTATCACCGGCCCTAAATTCCCTTATGCGAACCTTGGAGGCATACCTACTTCGCATTAAATTTTGGTAATGTAGTGAGTTCAGATGGGCACGACTTTGATTTTACTCAATCAAATCATGGGTAAGACATTGACCCTCATCGTTACTTCCTTCTGAATAATGCTCGATCGTGAAAGATGGGAAGATGGTTTTTGAGATGGTCACTACGTCCATACCATACACCAAAGGGTAAGGCGACTCTTGAGTACTTGTTTGGGGAGTGGTTCGATACGCCCATAACACCTCATGCAAGTACTCTGCCATTTCCCAACTTTCCCCTCTAAATTTTTCTTGAGACCATCGATAATTGCTCTGTTCGTGACTTCGACCTGGTCGTTTTCCTGTGGGTGAAAATGCACTGAAAAACATTCTTCGATATTGCGGGACGAACATAAATTTCTTATTTCATTTCTATCAAACTGCGAGCCATTATTCATTGTTAACGTTCATGGGATCCCAAAGAGACAACAGATATTTGACCATATAAATTTTATTAAATATTTAGCCCTTATCCCGGATAATATGTCGGCCTCAAACCATTTAGAAAAGTAGTCCTCGACAACAACTATCATTTGTATTTCCCCCGTTGTCATCGAAATATGAACTCAAGTGGTGTGGCCGGGATATGAATCAAGTTCATGAACCTCTGACAAGTATTACAACACTTGACCATCTATCTGGCGTCAGCCGCTATTGTGGGCGAATGAAAACCCGATAACAAGTCTCTTCTGATCAAAGGCTTAAAAACAGAGTGGGCTGACCCTTCTCCGTCATGGAGTTCGGACAAAATTATCTGCGACTTGTTATTCCCAAAGCATCTTAATAACGGTCAACTCAAATATTTTTTATATAAAACACCCCGTAGAAGCGCAAACCCGTGGGATTTAAACCACAACTTTCTATCCAAAGCCTTTTCCGTGAGTAACACATTGTTCTATAAAAAGGTCTAGACATTGTATCTTAAATCCGTGCTAGCAACTGTCAAAATTTGGAAAGCAATATCAGGTAGATTTCCTAGCTCAGTTCTTCTATTAATTGACGGATTTAGTTGTGTTATAATCCATGGGTAATCCCCTACGTATGCTAATATTTCCAATGAATCCACGATTATATTTTCAGCTCGATCGATATGATCATACGTGATTTTTTCAAATCCCGCAACCAAAACCCTCAATGTAGCCAAATACTGAATCAGATGTTCTTTCTTTTCCTCGGAGTGCCTCGTAGCGCTATTAACCAGCAACTGAGAATCACTCATTAACCAGACACGCCTGGCCCCATAAATTTGCGTTAGTCTCATACCTACTAAATTGCTTTGTATTCAGCCTCATTATTTGAAGCCGTGAAACTGAACTGAATGGCTTAGTACATAGCTACTCCTGAAAGCGTTGTTAGCTGGTCTCCCGTTCCGCATCCACTAACACTACACCCCCCATCCGATCGGAAAATCCATTCAAAATTCTTTTCTTAATGGTCAGCATCTTTGTCTTTGGGCGAGTTAAAATGAAATTCTACTCAAATATCCGCCAAATCCTAGTCCTTAATGGCCATTCTAGGCTTAAAATCGATTTCAAAATATCCCAGTTTAGTAGACCATTTGGTCATCCGCCTGGAATTGACAGGGCGCTGCAACACATTATTTAGCGGGGTTAACGTTCATACCTTGATGTAATGACCCCTGGAAATAAGGCCGCATTTTCGTGGTCGCTTTTACCAATGCTAAGGCTAACTGGTCAAGTTTCAAGTATCTTTTTTTTGGCATCCAATAGACTCTTTCTTACATAGTAAACCGTCTAAGAAATCTGATATGCCTCACGAACAAGTGTCGTGCTAACGACATAATCTGATATCGTAATATACAAGAAAAAAAATTCCCCTAACGAGGGCTTTGTCAACGGAGCGGGAGAGGATAAATATTCTTTCAAGCAAATGAAGATCGGGATATGAACCTGTTTAGAGCCGTCAGATGCCCTATCAAAACTTGGACCTCCTTGACACTCATTTGGGGTGTCATGGTACTCAACACATACAACTGCACCGGATCCACCTCTATCCCATTTTCACTTATCATGTATCCTAAAAAATCGAGATCGGACCCCAAACAAACATTTTTCCAGATTCAGCTTGAGATTTTTTTTATGTTCTCGAATATTTCCTCTAGGTCGGCAAAATGACCTTCGCCAGACACACTCTTGACCCGCATATCGTCTATATAGACTTAACATTTCTTCCGATGTGATGTTTAAACGCCTTATTTACTGCCCTCTGATAGGTGGCACATGCATTCTTCAGATCGAACGCCATATCTTTGTAGCAGTGAAGGCCCCTCCCGGAAATGAAAGAAGTGTTATCCTGATCCTTCTGGTCTAATCTTATATGGTTGTACCCCACATAAGTTTCCATAAACGAAAACAACCTGTTTCTTGAGGTTGAACCTACGAGTTGATCAATGCGCGACATTGGGATTGGGTCCATAGGGCAGGCCATATTAAGGTCGATGGAATCCATATACATTCTTCACTTTTTGCTCTTTTTTTTTACTAAGACGGGGTTAATTATCCACAGTGGGTACTTGGATTCCTGGATATGTCTGACCCTAGCCAGTCTATCCTCCTAGGCGATAATAGCTTATGCCTTCTCGGGGAAAAAGATCGTCACTTTTGGATAACGGGTCAGACATTTCATCATATAGCTAGACTATGGTAGATTAAACTAACGGGGACTCCCGTTACATCATTCGAACACCATGCGAACCAGTGCAACTTTTCCTTAACGAAATAATCAAAGTTTCCCGAACCTTATACGATAAATTCGTTCTTATTTTCAGAACCTTCTCTCCGGGAAACTTGTAATTTTTATAGCTTTCATATTTAAGTAATAACTTATGGGTCTCCCTAGTATCGTCCACTGGATCTGATCCCGATGTTGACCCCTCTAACTGCTAATCGTTTACAAGCTTCATTTCTATGTTTGCCTTCGATGCCAAAGTCGCTTGATAACATTTTCTGGCAGTTTTCTGACTGTTTCAAACCATTCCTACATTATTACCGACCATGTAATTTAATTATTGGTGGACAGATGATGCCATCGCGTGACATCTGGACAGCCAAGACCGAAGGAAATTGTCATTATACGAAGTCGGCACATCCACGCAACAAAAAACATTGTTACCTCTTTCTTAAATAGGCCCCGACCCATTTCTATTACTCCCTCAAATTCACTGAATACTTTCCACGTAGCCTCCGTAAAACCCACGATGGTCCAATCTAATCTAAAGATGTTCAGTGGTTTTTTGAACTTTGAAAATGTTGTCTTAAAAATCATATTTGCCGAGCTCCCCGTATCAATTAACACTTTTTGCACCTCATCACTGGAAATTGTTATCATGTGGTCTGGAGATGTCTCTCATAGCATCATCCTCGAAACATATTATATGGGATGGAATTCTATACAGGTGAGGTGACGCACCCACATCTAACTGAATGGCTAGAGTCACGACGTGTCTTTTTGGAGAAACGTTTGAGATTCATGCCATAGAATCGCCACCAAAGATAGTTAGTGATTCAAAAAATCTACACAAAGCACTAACTTTTAATGTACTCTCAAGAACTACCTCTTTTACTGCATTGATTATATTGCGATCCATATCGGGATCTATCTACTCTGCAGATATTTCTAATAGATCAGTTATCTCATAAATGACCATTGTAGTTTCTTGCATCGCTATTGTCATTTTTTCTTTAACCCCAGTATTCAGATGTACTTGCCTCTTCACAAACGCCGTCAACTTTCTATTCTCAATCAGCATCTAAAATTCCTTTTTCAAAGCAATACGTCCTGTGTATCGTGTCTTATCTCTTCAGGATATTTACAGTAACGATTGTTACAATTTTGATATAGAAAGGTTTTAAAAAATAGGCAGTCTTCTTAGCTTTCTTGAATATTGTCGATATACACTCTGTTAGCTCAGTAAAATGGGCAGGCCAAACCTATTTGTTTGATATTGGTTGGGCCCCAGTCTGAACATTCACCAACTGGTAGTTATTACTTGCTCACACGGGATGTGAGACTGACGCCCTTGACTGAAATTGACTTGTCGCTGGGTAAGAGTTTATCGGTTGGGGCAGCGGTATGGGGTCTTGATTCTATTGATACAGAACAACGACTGCTTGTGTGCTCTGCTGCGACTGAGCTACGACCTCAGACGCTTGAGTTTCTTCAATCAAGATTTGTTTTTTTACCTGAGCAAAAAATGTTGCAAACATTAAAGCTTGTTTCTTCGTCACAACTTCTTTCAAAGGACTGAGAAAAATACCCAATCTAAAACCAGTCAACACGAAACTCTGATCATAGTAGTCAAAATCAATTTTGGCGTCTACATAGCATTGGGTGTAGTCCCTCAGACTTTCTCCGACACTTTACATGCAATTGATGATTGTGTCACATTAGCTCAGAATATTTTGATTCCCACAAACTGCTATCTAAACATTACCCATCACATGTCAAAATATCTTATCCAGCATTGTGGTAATCGATTATACTACTTCGACGCGTGATCTTTGAAAGTTTGCGAGAACGCGCAACAAAGTAGTTTGAATCCTTTTTGAAAGGATAGTGTGAAAGGATAACGCGCAACAACGGATCATGTGAAAGGATAAATTTATTATGGATGTGATCTACCAACAAGAGCAGCTCATCCACCTAAATGCCCATCATACAACTGATAACGAAGAGTTTATGGATGAAATAATATATATTAAATTCAATAGAACAAACAAAATCCCCTTACGAGATAAAATTAGAGAACTCTCAAATAATCCACTTGAATGGATTATTATGGGAGATTTAAATTGCATCACCATCACATCTGAGCAACTACCATGTTCTACTTTGTGTTTAAGAAGTCTAGATGACTTCAACAACATAATCTTGGACTATTCTTTAGAAGACCCTTGCTATATTGGATCATTGTACACTTGGAAAAATAAAGGAAAGAGCATTAATCAATAAGATAATGAGAATTTATTTTGATAAAATTCAGGTAAAACGCTTAACTGACCTTGCTTTGGTCATTCTCCAATATGCGTTGTTGCGCGATCTTCATTATCCTTCGTTTGCGAGAATGCGCAACAAAGTAGTTTGAACCCAGAACATGTCGAAATATTTTTGCTTTCTTAAAATCCTTTTTTCCTTCCTCTGACGTCAGTATTCATGGTCCGAGATGATAACTCGTTTGAATCATAAATAGAAGAATCAACGAGCTCTTACATGAACAGACGCTCTACCTTCCTATCATTTCTCAGTGTGCCGTCGCTTTGGTGTAACAACTTGGCTCAACCCCGATCAAGGTATTTTTTTTTATCCTGACTACGATTTTCTTCTCTATCGCTAATGAGTGATCGCTCTCTGCAGACCCCCGACCTTTTCTTTTTTTCAGCTAAGACTGCCTCTTTCTTTGTATTAAGCTTAGCTATATCATCAAGTAGCTGCTACCTACTCATGATAAAGGTCGACCGTTTTTCACTACAATGTCCATATTCATAGTGATCATGTTGTTGTTCTTCAAACTGACGATCTTTGGAGTAAGAAATAATCCCACCTCCTTCCAAACCAATTACTTTACCCTTAATTGGATCGGTGTTCATCTCTTTTTAACTTTTTGATTTGGAAGAAACTGTCACCTAGTATCACTTGTTCCCACGGACGACGCCAGTGGCAGTGTATAAATATCCGGATCCTGATCAGGCTACTACACAACTTCGTAACTGAGATATATATAGAGAGAGAGAGAAACATGAGATTCTAGAGAGAGTGGTCGAAAGTAGTTATTTCAATAAATGTTCATCGTCCAAAAAAGGAATATTTATTTATATTGTAGTGAAGTGGGCCCTTACCCACATAGATGACCCACCTTATCTTATTCTTACTATTTTATCATTATTTACAACATAAGTTCTTATACTTCTTCAATCTTTTATGCATATTACAATATGATAATGCCCTTGTGTATAACGATTAGATTCGGGTAATTTACACCCTCATCAATTAAAACTTTAAAAGATCATGGTATCACTAATGAGAAACTCGCTTAATATCATAAACTAAATTGTTTAATCCAACAAATTATTGATCTCAACCAAAATTTACATACAATTATTAGAAAATTGTTAACCTTCTTAGAGGGTGAACTTGTGTAACATATCATCCATAATTAATAAAGTCATTGGGTTGATCTATATATTAAGTTTCTTCATTGATACCATTTAGGAAAACATTATCATAATATTTGTTTAATGAACCATAATGGTGAAGTGTGATTTGGTACTATGATTTTCTTGAAATAATCCTTCGTTCGACTAAAAGAAAAGTTATATTAAAAGTTAATATTTTCATATTGATTGAACTGTATTTGATATTAAACCTCAAATATATTTTATTATGTTATCTTTCGAGTAACCTGTAGTTCAGATATAAATTTCCAACCAACTAGTATTTTTTGTTGATTATATATAAGAATTTAAACGAAATTATCTTACATCAATTTCACTCTTGTTATAATAATTTACGATTAAGGTTTCAAATTGTTTGCAATGTTATGGAAGCTTAGACCGAATTCTTATTTTACATCACAAAAATCTTCATGTTCTTTTAGTATTCTTTATAACATTACTGAATCTGAAATTAACTTCTTATATTTCATTATAAAGAGTGTTAATATTTTTGTAAAATTCTTTATATAAATACTTTGTATAAACTAAATACATAGTATTTCATTTCCCAAGTTTCTTGATCTTTATAATGAACTAAATTAACTTTTGTTTGCATACTTTCTTCAGATGTTAAGTTTATTTTGTATGAACAATTAATATTACGTATTATGAAGTGGAGATTTTGAAATTGATTTAGTATATGATAATTCTTACAACTAGAAGATGGTTTCAATAAAAGATAAAACTCTTGTCATTTGAATATGAACGAATAATTTATAATTATTTCCTTAAAGAATTTTGTACTCATCAATTCTTTCAAAACTTAATATGCTCAAACTTATTGTATTGTCTCGAATCTAAATTTGATTATTAGATCCTAATTTATTTATTTGTAAATTGAATAAATATTAATTTATCAAACTCCAAATTCCTTGTGCTAAGCTCGTAAGACTTTAATTCTATTGGACATCCCCACATGTAAAATGTTGATAACAAATCTTTCAATATGTTTAAAGTCAATGTTGCTTTTAATAACTATTTCCAAATGTATTGATTTAAGAATAAAAAATTTCACACTTTAACTAAATAAAATAAAGCATAGCGTTGTTCGATTATAAATTATACCTCCATTAATGGCAACCACCCGGGTGAGATATGATATACTTTAACTTGTATTGATGCAAATTTCACTACACGAGAAATTGAAAAACAAAACTGCGAAATTGGCCTACTTTTTGTGTATACCAATTGAAGTAGTTTGAAATGAACTTTTGCATCACTTAGTTTTGGTCATCACAATATTATTAGTATTATTAAATAATATTTACCTATTTTTTTAAACAGTGTTTTTTATTGTTTATTTCTTTATTCGAAATAGAACCGATAACCATATCTCCGCTAATCTAGCCTCCTCCGTCCCTCAGGACCAACAAAAGATAGTATAAGAATATTCACCTGTTAAAAATGAGCTCGGAGAAGGTAGAGTAGAAATGAGTATGATAAAAGATAAAAAGGAAAGTTGTCAAAACAAATAAAAAACAAATATATACGTGTGTGTGTGTGTGTATGTATGTGTGTGTGTGCACTAGTGTGTGTGTGGACGTGTGTGTGTGTTAATAATATGTGATATATATCTCATCCCTACATATAAACTGTTTAAATATAACTTTCTGAATTTTTTCTAAGATTTTAATTACTCTGTAGGTATCAAAAAATATTTTATATATTCAACACATGTATGAATAATCAAAATCATTAAGAGGGTGTGTAAAATCCAAGAAAATAACTTGTTAACCTCTTCATGAGAGATGTGACCAAATACTTTGATAAATGTATACTTATATTTTTTAATTTTTTAATTTATATTAATGTATGATACATAAATTTGTATATCACGATTACAAAATATAATTAATTTATACCTAACCTTTCCATTTTACAAATTCTCTATGTGTAAGTCCTCATAATATGTAAAGATATTTTACTTCACTTAGTTTGGTAATTTAACGCATCGTATAAATTAAGACAAATTATAAGATATGCATTTGTATCAATCCATCAAACATCTCGAGGAACTAAAAATAAATTGAAACAACAATCAAACGCAATACGTGAAATCAACTTTACAGCTTAAGCCAAGTGTCAAACATCTGAGATCCCTTCTATTTTTTTCTCCACATATTCTAGAAGAAATTGGTATTGTTGCTAAGTTTTACTTAACCTTCTTAAGATCTAAAAATTAGTGCAACTAAATTATCATTTTTACTAACTTATATTTTACTTAGATAATTTTTATTACTTGGTGGTTAAAATTAATATTTTTCCTCTTTATTGTTCAAATTTTATAATAACAACAAAATCAAGTATTTCATCATAACTGGACCTGGGATTGGAAAAATCACATATTTGTGAAAGATTAAATCAAAAAATACCTTTGATAATTGACCTTGTGATAGACTTATTACTGGTTTTCTTATAATTTTCATCACTGTCATTATAAATATTGAAGCCTAATGTTAAAGATTTAGTATCCACCAATTTTTAGATTAACGAACTTCGAAAATTAAAGTACTAAAAAGATTTGAAAATCTAAATTTTGGCAGTAATGTTTACAAGTATATTATCTCTTTTAAAAATATGTTACTATGTTCCTTAAGAATGTCCAATAGATTATTATAAGACTTATAAATTTGGACCTTACCCTCTTTACTATAGTCCTAGGATCCTCCGCTTGATTTCTATAGTAAGAGGAACTGATTGTCCAATTACATGTTCTGATAGATTTCACGACGTTTATAATAAATAAACATACGATATTTCTATTTTACTTAAATAATCTTAGTATGATTTGTAATATTGTTTCCTAAAACGTAAAACTAGAACTTAACTTTAGTTTTAAGAGATAATCACATATTACTTTCACATAACGTAATTATCATAACATTAACATAAATGGATGAGTTTTATCAAATTTTAAGATTGAAAAATCATTCAAATGAATATGTACGTCATAATCCTTAGCGAAGACATTAGGTGCCAGTGCGATATATATTATCTTTTTAATACCAATTTTTAAGAAAATAAATGCTGCTTCACGACTAAATCTAAAAATAATCAAATATTTTTATAGGGCGATTTAATTATTTTATGGCATACATATCTAAAATAATTTAACACTAAAATCTAGTTCTACATTGTATATGGTGTGTGAATGCAATAATAACATTATGTAGCAGTTTACTCACCCTCAGATAAGTATGTGTAGGGTATTTATGTGGTTCGGCTTATACACACAACCATTGGTATATGGTGTGAGCTCCGATCCCGTTTTATGAAAGGTTGGTATATGCAGAGGCTACTCGGATAGCATAAACAATCCTCAGAGTATGAATAAATGAAGTATCCATATGCTACTTATGGTGAACAACAGTCTTCCAGACTAAAATGAACAAGTATGTTGTATTTCATCACAACATAAACATCTGAAACAATCATTAAGATCTAAAACATCCATTTGAAAGCTCGGGTATATGAAAGGAGACCTATATAATTCAAACTATAAACGTAAAACAAACAATCCTTTGACATGCATGATATCATATAGTACATCTCAAAGTCGAATTACTCAACCATTTCACGTAATTTCTCTTGTATCTCAAATTTTATAGCTTCACATCAACACTGATATACTTCTTAAAACTCATATATTCAAGTTAACATAACTTCACATCATCTAAAACACAAAACAAACGTATAGACCTATACATCATATAGACACACAAAAACACCTATACGTGCTGGAAAAATAAAGGGTAACACAATATAAAATCCCAAAAAATATCCAAAAAATAGTCTAAAAACATAATAAATTTATTGTGTATGGTTTGGTTGTGACTCGAATATTCCCTGAAATGGAATGATTTGGCCTTAAAATAACATGATGTACCCCAGTGTTAGAATACAGTGGACCTAAAATGGTATGATGTGACACTGAAACAGCATATCGTGACGATGTGACAGTGCAATCGTTGCAATTTCTCAAGCCAAATTCATGGTGTTAATCCATGTTTTTTTTGTTGATCTGATACTTCTAACTCGAGAAAACCATTTTTTCTCCAAATTAGGTTATTTTTTATCCCAAACACTAGAAGTGGATCTTTAACCATGCTTCATAAAATCACACAATTTTAATCAAACTTTAAACAAATATATAAATCTTAAACATGACTTTCTAAACTCATTAAATCTAAACCTAAAACCTAAAAGCATCACATAAAATCTCAAAAGGAATTTTTCTAAATTATTTGAATCAATATTGAAATCAGATTAAACAAATGACTCAATAGTCAAAGAAGACTCTTAATTAAATAGATGTGATATGATACCACTTATTCAATTAGGAATCTAAATTCTCGTACCTAATTAGTTTATAATAAAATACTTATTGATTAAGATGTCTAACATCACAATACATGTAGATATCATTTGTGTTTCAAGACGGTAGAAATTTAATTTTTGAAGAAACAGATTTTCGACAGAACACAAAAATCCACAAACAAAAGTTTATAGAATAAAAGATAAACGACGGAAAAAAAATTGGTTTTTTTTTCTCTCTCTCCTATATCCTGATTACTTAAGTGAATATGATTAAAAAAGCTAAAATAACTTACACATATGTTCATCTGAATAACATGTGCATTTTTGTTGCAACTAATATAATCCATGACAAGTTTTATTATTATCTAAAAATACTATTTAACTTAATAATTAATTTTAAATATTTAAATTATAATTATAATATCTTGAATATTTTAAATCTATGCGAATAAAATATTCAAACCTAAAATAGTTTTTAAAAAAATTATACATGCCAATTTTTTCTCGTTATAGATGATGATCTAGATGTATAAATACAAAAGAAGATGCAAACTTAGATATTTTACCTCATTTATATTTGATACAAATGATTAAAGTATTCAGTAGTGATGAAAATTATTTAGGGATAAAATAGAGTCAAGGTTTTCTTGATTAGAATAAAATATGATAATAGTACATAAAGTTTAAGCCATTATATATAAATAAAACATACGGCTAATATGTATAATATCATTTTCACTAACATCTTCCATCAAGCATTCAATGCAACGGTAATAAACATTGAGAGTTTTTCACACACACAAAAATAACTGCGGCGTTAACCAAGCTTTAATGATGAAAATCAGCAACCTACCAAAGTTCTTCATTGAGAGTTCAACGCCTCAAAAATCACGTAATAGTCATAAGTTCTTCATTGCAAATCGATGAGCCAAAATTATGTTTTAGTGCCTCAATATCATCAATATTATTACATATAATGATCATATCATCTACATATAAAGATAAAATAACTCATATTGCACTCGTACATCTGATAAATAAATCCAAATCGTCATTACTAGCATCAAAACCAAGTGAAGTAATAACTATAAAGAATTTCTCAAACCAAGCACGAGGATTTTGTTTGATACCATATAAATCTTAAGTTGATAGACTTTACCTGGTTGGTGAGCAACACCCGAGGGAGGGTTCATGTAAATCTTATCATTTAGATCACCATTTAGAAATACATTTTTGGCATCTAGTTAAAAGTTCTTTCATTAGTGAACAAACGCAACCGAAATAAGAGTACGAATTGTTGTCATTTTTTCACTAGGGCAAAATTATCCTTATAATACATATCATACTTCTGTGAATACAATTTTGCTACTAAAAAAGACTTATATCTTCAGAGAGGTGTAAAGTTTTTTCTTTCACTAGAGGAAGAAGTAGACTTAGACATTGATAAAACAGACTTAATATTAACTATTGTAGATGTCTCATGAGCTGGTACATAAATTTCATTGAAAGTATCGCTATCATTTTCAAAAGGATCAATAGCCTGAAGGTTTGTTTTTGTTACGTTATGTAAAATTTGGCAAAATCGAATAAAATGAGATGTGGTCAAAAAATTTGACATGAAAATATACATATAGCTTATGACTAGTGGGATCATAACACCGATAACCTTTTTGTGTAACACGATAACCCAAAAAAACATATATAGCTATCTTAAGAACAAATTTGTTTTGTTCAGCCTGAGGACGAACACAAAAAATGTAAATCCAAACATTCGTAAGAAAGGATAATTTAGAGGTTTTCTGTATAACTTCTGAAAGGGAGACATATCTGAATTATAGATGGTGAGAATTTGATTAATCATATAAACAGCAGTCAAAATTTATTCTCCTGAAAAATAGTAAGAACTTCTGTAGATAAAATAAAAGAACGAGTAGACTCAACAAGGTGATGATGTTTTAATCTACAATATTATTTTATAAAGGGGTGTCAGTACAAGATGATTGATGCATGGTATCATCGAATGCAAGTAATTGGGTGAAATCATTGGAGGTATATTCACTCTTCAAGTCACACCTGAAGTAGTTTATCATAGCAGAATGTTGAGTATTAACAAGTGCTCTAAATTATCTATAAATTCCGAAGGAGTATGACCTTCTTTTCATAAGATAAACTCATGTGTATCAAGTATAATCATCAAGAATATATATATTTTTTATATGACGAACCACCCTTTGTGGAGACATGAGATGGACCCCACACATCAAAATGTATAATATCAAAATGAGCAATATAAGAAGTGATGATTAGATTAAACGGTAAATTTGGAAATTTATCAATCTACAACCACTATAATTAGAGATATTATAAGTCTTTAACTGGACTAAAACATATGTAGAGGCTAAAATTTTAAACGAAACACAGATAAATTTCCTAAACATGAATGCCAAAAATAAAATTCTAACGACAAATGACTTAAACAAAAAAAAGACAAATCAACACTAGAAACAACACCATTAATGTGAGTTTATCCAAGACATAGGGTTCTCTTAATCAATGACTTATCCTAATCACTCTTTGAGTATATTGATCCTGTATAACACAAATGAAATCAGAAAAGAATATACAATTACCAGTTTTACACAATTGACTAACTGAAACAAGATTCAAAGTGAGGGTCGCTGCTGCTGTGAAACGGTTGTTGCTTAAAGGGTTGAGGTTGTTGTTGTTTTGATATCAACAATGAGCATTGAGACTTTCAATGATTCTTCTGAGAAAGCAAACTCATCAAATGCTATATTTGTTTTACAAGTTGCTTGTTTAGACTGTTTGGAGCAGCGGGTCCTCGTAGGACAACAAACAAAGTAGGAACATTAATCACTTCAGACCCCTTATCAACTTGATATTTGATTCAAATATCCTCTGCAATAGGCTCATGAACTACCGAATTGACAGTGGGAAAAGAAGGTGGCGAAGAATTGTTTAACATAATCTATCCAACTCATAACGTAAGGTCATATAAAAAACTACATCAATCTTTGCTCTAATCTGCTAGCAACATACGGTTCAAACGCCTTCAATTCTGTATATTCTGTAAGAGCTAATTGATATCATAAATTAGACATGACAATATAAAAATATGAAATACTCATATCATTCTGTTGTAAAACATGGATATCATACTATACTTGGTATTGTCTATCAAAGTTGGACTGAGCATAGAACATTTCAAAATCACCCCAAACCTCTTTTATTGCTTCATAATTAGCCAACTGAATACCAATCGACTAAGTTACAGAGTTATTAATCCAAATGATAATTTTAGTGTTATCAATTTTTCATTTATCAAGCAACATAGCATAGTTCTAAGCATTAGTTTTATCAGTAGGTGGAAGTTTCATACGTGAAATATATTCTTACATATGCTTGTCATGAAAAAATGTTTTAATGACATAGCTCCAATAGGCAAAAATAATTTAGATTTTATAGAATCGTATTTTCCTATCATATTTGTGATAATAATCCACAAGTGTTAAACGGACAGAATCAGACAATCCAGCAAGATCAAATCAAAATCAAAAATCAAATTGTCAATCGAAATTCAATTACTCAATCGAAAGCAAACAATCGAAAACAAACAAAATTTCTAATACTCGATCGAAAACAAACAATCCAAAATAAACAGAATTCTCAATCGAAAATCGAATATCCAAACGGAAACAACTATCTAAACCGAACAAAACACTTGGATCAATTCGATTCACAAAACATGAAAAAGAACTACACTTCCCGATCAAATCAGTCTAAAAATTAAAGAACGCTCTATTATCCTATTAATAAATAAATAAAGTTAAGATTTTATTGACTAATATAAAAAAAAATGTCACGTAACATTAAAACTACTCGTATAAATAAAATATAAAAACTAATAAACCTAATATCTCTATCACTAAAAAGAACGGGGATTTATTGTAGCACCTAAGGTTCATCATGTAACATTTTGCGATAATAAACTATAAACTATTTTTTAAAAGTATATTGTATAATGGCTCAATGGGTTGTTCTTTGTATTGTTAAAGGTTGTCAACCTAATTGATCAGATTTAAAGTGATTCTTCTGGCTTGATTTATTTTTTTAATGGCAGAACTTGAACAACTAATTTGTTCTAACTAAGTCTAGTTTGAAATTTTTAAACAGGCCTCACTTGAGTTTATCTTTTCATATTAAAACAATTATAAATGTGGGATTCTTTGCTTTATTTGTTTTATAGCAAAACAATTATGAAGTTTCTTCTAGTGGAAGGATTTATAAAAGAAGAGATGTTTGAGCGGAAAAAATGTTAGATTTATTTAGAAAGAGACTATATCCGGATATTTTTTTCATGAAAACGATCAAATCTGAACCTATTTTCATCAATAATTAGACGATTTTTTTGAATTGAAGATTTCCCTCCAAGATTTCCCTCCAAAAATGGGCTTCAAAATCGGCGTTTCCTTTCTGATTTAATCATCGGTTCTTTTCCGTTTAATATTTCTTTTGTTTTCTTCCTTCTCTCTCATTTCTCTGTTCTTCAGAGTTTAGGGTGATCTTTAATAAGGCGTTTCGTTGTTCTCTTTTTGGTCTCTGTTTTCTTATTAAACAAAGTATCTTTTTGTGTCCGGATATGGCGTTTAATGTTCTTAATGTAGAAGAGTTTCCATCTCTTCATCAAAAATCTGGTAAGGATCATATGGGAGGTAAGCCAAACTCTTATGCTGAAGTTTTAAAGAAAAGTATTTCAAAGCAAGAGAAAGATCAGTTTGAGCCAGAATGGAAGGAATTTAAGAATGATCATTTATCGATTCAATTCGATAAAGGAACGCTTGAGAAATTGAAATCCAAATCGAAGCACTCACTTGTTGGAAAATTCACACATGGAGTGCCGAAAAGAGCTGTTCTGAGTAAGTTTCTTGATTCTTTCAAATTTAGGGAACCTTTTAGATTTAGAGTATGGGACGCAAGACATGTTATATTTGAGTTTAATGCTAAATGTGATTATGCTAAGTTATTCCATAGAGCTGTTTGGACTATGGATTCTTCAGTTATGCGTCTTTTGAAATGGTCTAATGATTTGTCAAAAGAATCATTTGTGGCTCCGGTCTGGGTTAAGTTTGTGATTCCAGAAGTTCTTTATGATGAAAGTGTGGTTAAATCTGTGGCTTCAATGTTGGGTGAAGTTTTAGTGGTGAAAGTTCCTGATGAAAACAGATTGTTTTCACAATGTTCTGCCTTGGTCGAGATTGATGTTACTAACAAGCCACCATCAGATGTCTTGATTGGATTTGGTGAGAATTTTGGTTTCTGGATCAAGATAATGTACACTAATATGCCAGTATACTGTGAAAAGTGCTATCATCTAGGACATAGTATGGAGGGTTGTAAGAAGGTTGCCAAGAATCAAGAAACTGTTGAGGGTTTTACAACTAATAAGATCCAGTCTATCATAACTAAGCAATGGGTGAAGAAAGATGAAAAGATTGTGCTTGGGAATGTTGTTGAAGGAGGTAAGGCTCCTGAACAAGGAGAGATAATTGAGGCCATTGAAACATTGCATCTGGGGTTAACAGATAATAATGGTTATGTGAATATGGTTTCTGATGATGAAGAGTCCCCTAATGTTAAGTCGAGAAGTTTGCAGCATTCTCCTACTAAGAAATGGGTGTCTAACTCTCCTGAGTTTTATCGTGGAAGTCAGAATGATATGGAGAGTAGTAAGAGATCTGAGGGTATGCTTCAACAGAATAAAGAGGTTGTTCAGAATAAGGAGGATATTCAGAATAAGGAAGCTAATGTTCAACATGTTTTACTCAAAGCTAATAAGCAGAATGATAAGGACGATCAGATGGATGCTGAACAGAAGAAGGATGGTATAGAAGAGGAGGATGAACAAAGGAGTAGGTTCAGTAATCAGAATAAGAGTGAAGGTGAAGGGGAGGGTGAATCTAGTTTTAAGGAAATTCTTGATAAAAAAATCAAGATAGCTAAAGGCAAGAGAATTACTAGAAGCAAGACGATTAAGGCTTTACAGTTCAACAGTTCAAGTAAATCTAAAGCTTCAAACTCTTTAAATGATTAGTTTTATAAATTGGAATATTCGTGGTATCAAGGACAAATCTTCTGTTCGTAGGCTCAAGTATCTTGCTATTAAAAATAAAGCTAAGTTAATTGCAATTCAAGAGCCTTTAGTGAATTGTGATAATATTGCTAATGTTGCTGCTAAAATAGGTTATGATAACTTTGCTTTTAATGTTAGTAACAAAATTTGGATTTTCTGGAAATATGATGTTTCTGTTGAAATTTTGAATGATATGAATCAGTGCCTTAACATTAAAGTTAGTTTATTAAATGACAGTCAGCATGTTATAATCTCTATTGTTTATGCTAAATGTCAAAGAGTCAATAGATTTAAGTTGTGGAATTTTCTTAAGAGTATTGTTGTTACTGAATTAGGTTGGTTAATCTGTGGTGATTTCAATGTTGTTTGCTCTATTGATGATCAGTTGGGCTGTAGTTCTTTTTGTTTGAATAGCACTAATGATTTTAATGACATGATTAGCACTTGTGATATTGAGGATGCTGGTTACATTGGTTCCAAGTTTACTTGGTCTAATGGCTCTAAATGGAAGAGATTGGACCGAGTTTTTACAAATAATAAATGGATCAGCATGTTTAACACTACTAAATCTTACCATCTTGCTAGAACGGGATCTGATCATATGCCCATGGTTATTTCTTTTGCTAATAATGCTGTGAAAGGCAAAGCTGGTTTTAAGTTTCAGGAAATGTGGTTGTTAGAAGAAACTTTTCTTCCTTTTGTTGAAGAAAATTGGAGAGGTGATATGTTTGGTGATCCTTTATTCATGTTCTGGAATAAGTTGAAAAGATTGAAGAAGGGATTAAAGTTGTGGAATAAGGAGGTGGTTGGTAATATCTTTAGCAAGGTGCAAAGCATGGAAGACATGGTTTTACAGAAAGGGTTATAACATCAGAATTGTCAATCTGCTGAGTCCAAGTCTGAGCTTCTTAAGGCTAATGCTCTTCTTATTAAAGCTCACAGAATGGAGGAGTTTTATTGGAAGCAGCAATGCTATAGCAAATAGTTGATTGAGGGGGACAGAAATACTAGCTTTTACCATAGCTTTGTGAAAAAGAAGAGAAGGCGCAATAGTATTAAAGGTATCAGATGTGGTGAGGTTTGGCTTTCTGAATCCTCTGATATTGGTCTTTCTGATGTGTCTTTCTTTCAAAATGCTCTTACTAATTCTCATATGGATGATGTTAATAGGCTGAATGATGATATTTTTAACTGTATTCCTAGACTTGTTACTGATGATATTAACAAGAGCATTCTTAAGCCTATTGATGATAGTGAGTTAAGAAATGTCATCAAGTCTATGAATACGTCTAGTGCTCCTGGTATGGATGGTTTTACTGTGAATTTCTATAATCATTGTTGGCACATTATTAAAGAAGATATGTTAAATGCTATGAATGATTTCTTAAATGGTAGATTTATTCCTAAAGCTATTTTTTCTACTGGTGTTTGTTTGCTGCCTAAGGTAAATAATCCTATAACTTGGAAAGATTATCGGCCTATTAGTCTTTGCTCTGTGATTAATAGAATTATGTCCAAGATAATTGTTTCTAGGATGGCTTTGTTTCTGCCTAGTCTGATCTCTCCTAACCAGAGAGGGTTTGTTCCTGGCAGAAATATTAATGATAATATTCTGATTTGCAAGGAGTTCATTTGTGATTTAAATAGGAAAGTTAAGCATAATAATATGGTTGTTCAGCTTGATATGTCTAAGGCGTTTGACAAGCTCAAGCATGATTTTATTTTTAAAGTTCTAGATAAATTTGGGTTTTCATCTAGATTCATTTGTCTTATCAAGAAAATGATCCAGTTTGTGAATATTTCTATCCTTATGAATGGTGAGAGCTTTGGTTATTTTAACACTACTAAAGGTCTGTGTCAAGGTGATCCTATCTCTCCTTTTCTTTTTATTATTGCTGAAGAGTTGTTCATTAGGGGTTTTAATGCTCTGATTCTTAATAACAAAAGCATGAAGTATAAATGTAGAAGTAGTATTTGTGTGAATAGCTTAGCCTTTGCTGATGATATTCTGCTTTTCTTAAATTGCAAAGATACTACTGTTAACAAGCTTTGTAGTTTTTTGGACAAGTATCAGTATCTTTCTGGCCAGGTTGTGAATAAGGAGAAAACTAAAGTGTTAATGGCTAAAGGTACTAATGTTAATAAGATTGACATTGTTGTTAATCAATCGGGTTTCTCTTCTAGTCAGTTGCCTACAGACTATCTTGGTGTTACAATTAACACTAATAATAGATGCAGTAACTTCAACAAGCTCATTTGTAAGGTCAGTAGTAAAATTGAGGAATTGAGTATTGCTAAGCTTTCTTTTGCAGGTAGGCTTATGCTGGTGAAATCAATGCTTTCTAGTATTATCCTTTATTGGATGCAATCTAATGTGCTTCCCAAAGGTATCATTTATAAGTTAGAAATCATGGTGAATAAGTTTGTTTGGGGTTCTTCTGATTATGGTAAAAAGGTTCATTGGTGTAGCTGGTCTAATCTGTGCAAGAGTTACAGTGAGGGTGGTCTGAATGTGAGGAGTATGGATGATGTGCAAACTGCTATCTCTTTCAATTTTTGGGCTGCTTTTAGGGAGAATAATACTTTTTGGGCTAATGTTATGCATAGTATCTATTGCATTAAGTATCATCCTTTGCAAGTTAGTACCTTGAAGGCTGGCTCTTTAGTCTGGAAGAGAATGATTAGTGTTCGTGATAAAGCTGAATGTTTCATCAAGTGGAAGATTGGTAATGGTATGGTTGATTTTTGGTTGGATAACTAGACGGGTTCTGGTCCTTTTATTACTTTTAATTATAATGATAATAACTTGTGGTTCTCTCCTGAAAAGGTTAGCACTTATTGGTCTAATAGCTCGTGGGATTTATCTTCTGTTGAAAGCTTTATTAGTCCTGATATTATTAATAGTATTAGGAGTATTCGTATTAATGATAATAGTCTTGATATTATGGTTTGGTCCCTTGCTAAGAATGGTAAGTTCGGCCTTAAGGATACTTGGGAGGGTGTTAGAAGAAAGTTTGATACTGATTCTGTTTATAAAAGCATTTGGAATTCATTAACTCCTAGTAAAAGTTCTTTCTTTCACTGGAAGATTCTTAAAAATTATGTTGCTGTTGATTCTGTTCTTCAAAAGAGGGGTATTTTTTTGGCTTCTAAATGTTTGTTCTGTGAAGATTGTGAAACTATTGGTCATCTTTTTGTTTCTTGTGATTTTGCTTGGTCAATCTGGATTCATTTTGCTGTAATGTTTAGAATTTACATGAATAGACAGATGAGCATTAAGGTTATTTCTAAGATATGGCAAGGTGCTCGAGCTTCTAAAGTCTAGGTCAGAAGTATCATTCCCTCTCTTATTCTTCATAGTATTTGGAAAGCAAGAAACCAGCTTAAGATCAAAGGCATTAAAACTTCTAATACTGCTATTATTAACCATATTATTTCAATCATTCAGAATTTTGACAAGAATAAAGTGATTAGCAAATCTAACTGGAGTTCTTATCCTAAAGCTGCTTCTAGTCTAGGTTGTTGTAATCTTGTTATTCTTGCTAATAGACCTGTGTATGTTAAGTGGGTCATGCCTCCTTCTGGTAGACTTAAGATGAATGTGGATGCCTCTTGTTTAAAGAATGGAGAGGCCAGTGGTGCTGTCATAATTCGGGATAGCAATGGTAGTATGGTTAAAGGTCAGAGCTACTTATATGGTAAGTTGACTCTATTACTTGCTGAGATTCATGTAATATTAGATGGGTTGCTGCTTTGCAAAGTGAATAACTGGACTTGTGTGGACATAGAATCTGATTCTTTAACTGCCATTAATTGGGTTACTAATAGGTCTCTTGTGTTAGCTTGGTTTATTAAACCTGTTATTCTCTGCATTCGTAATTTGCTTCTCAGCAGCATGACTATTGCTCATGTTTTTAGAGAGCAGAATCATGCTGCTGACTGGCTTGCTCATTACACTATGTGTCAGAAATCAACTTTGAATATATCTATTAACTCTATTCCCATCGGTTTAAAAGCAATTATTATTCTAGAAGCGTTAAATCTCGGTTACATAACTGTTTGATATATGCCTTGTTATGCTTCCAATGTTTTGTGTAATGACTTGTTCTCTTTACCTTGATGTTGTTGCTCTTTGTTGCTGAGAGTCCTGGTGATAGTAGCGCTGGTGGTGGCTTGATTGATTGGTTTGAGTCTGAAGATTCTGAGATGTTGGTGTTTGTTGCTGTTTCTCTTGTGGCTTATGAATGCTAAGTTGGTGTTGCTGTTGGCTTCTGATGATGTAGTCATTTAGATGATGTTGGTTGGCTTGATGATGTTGTCTGTGACTTTCACATTGGCCTTGATGATGAAGTTTTGTTGCTGAATCAGCTCTTTCTTGTGGTCGTTGATTTTGTGCGCTTTAGATGTTAAAGGTGTTTGTTTTTATGGTGGCTGATCAATGAAGTTCTTATTATAGCTTTATGATCATGTATTAAGTTAGGGTTTTGATCTGGGCTTTATGGTTTGTATAGGGCCCGTGGTCTTTTTAATTTCCCGCGTCTGTATAGGGCATTTGGTATGTTTAAACTTTCTTTATTTTAATAAAAATCTCATTTTAGCTATAAAAAAAACTATATCCGGATAATTGTGTTACAAGATTAGGGGTAGCCGGCCCAAACAGATCCGCCTTAATCCTAATTTTTTTCGAATATTTAACGAATCGGATGAGATACGAATTATGATCTGTAAACTGGTCGGGTCGAATATAAGTTTTGAATTTGTCTCCCATATATAAATTATATATAAAAAATAAAATATATATTAAAAACTAATTGTAAATTTCTAAAATATAACTAAAAATATACATATGTTTTTCAAAAATATACGTGCTTTGAATAATTATTATTGTATTTTTAGAGTCAATAATATATTTATTAATTATGTTCATTTTCGATAAACTAATTCTATAATTATAAATATATTTTTTCAAATATTTGTCTATATATACCCACAATTCTAATTTCTAACTTTCCAAAAAATTTGGATCTTCTACTATTGTGTTTCGGGTAGGTTGGTTTAAATTTTTTTGTTTTAAATTAAAAATAAAGTCGTGAACGGGTTTGGATCATATCGGACGAATCTTTAAAAAAATAATATTTACAGATCAAATCAGACGAATCTTCGAATATAAACGGAACGGGTTCAAATTCGAAAATATTAAACTCTCTGCAAATCAAGTCAGATTTGAATTCGAATAAAAATTAAATACGAAACGGATCTATCCGAAACCGGTTCATCTTGTAAACTTTGTTTTTTGTTTATTAATTTTCTTTTGAAGTAATTTTTGTTCAATGAATTCTTATTTTTAAGATAATAATGTGAAGCATATAAAGGCGAAATAAAACAGTTCAAAGCTCATTTAAGATTTTTTATTATTAGATGATCTCTCGCAGTACAAATAACTATAGTAAAAAATGTCACCTCTAAGCACATGATCAATTCTACACTTTAATAATTTTCTATATAACTTTTCTATATTTAAAAAGCAGTAGACTAATTTTATAAAAAATTAACAATATATAAAAATAAATGGCCAACCTATCTTATACCTTGATTAATAAACTCACTTTTGATACATCAAATTTAAATTATTGTTTTGATACTATCAATCTAATCATACGAGGCTAGAAAATCTAACACCCTTTTTATCCTTATGCTACCTTAAGTAGTCACGGAATTATATTTATTTATTTAAAACAGCTTACTCATAAGCATCCCACGTCAAGACTATCTATAAGTATTCATTAAAAGTTTGATGAAGATAATTATATGATTCTAATACTTTTTTTTTAATATCGATATATTATTTAATTATTTTTTTGTTATTTTTTATTTTTTCAATTGTCATATGTTTTAAATTATTATTTAAAAAAAAATAAAAATTGGTTTTGTTTTTTAAGACGAAAAAAATATATTCATGAGAGATTTTTTTTTACTGTATTTATTGTGAAAATAAGAGTAATCAAATTAGTGAAATTAGTCAAGAAAAAACAATCGGATTCTCGTTGGGAAATGGCGCTAATTTGGTTCAAAAAAATTTGGATTCCAATTGTGTAATTAAGTTTAATTTTGTTTTTAAAAATTCAGTTACAAGATTTTTTGTAAATGGGTTGTGTCCATAAGAAGAAAAGAATGGCATAAATATGAATTTGGTTACGAAAATAAGAGTAATTGAGTTGCGAAATTAGTATGGAAAAGGCAACCGTTTTCCGGTTGTGAAATTTTACGCGTAATTTGATTGCAAAAAATCAATTTTATTCCAGTTGCGTAATTTGGTTACGAAAAAACAAATTTTTTTCAGTTGTGGAATTTAGTGTAAATGAGTTGCATAATTAAGAAGAAAAGAGTTGCGTAAATATGACGTTGCGAAAAAATAATTGTATTATAGTTGTATAGTTACATACAAAATTTGTTGCGTAATTATGAAGAAAATAGTTAAATAAATTAGACTTTAGTTGCGAAAATAAGAGTAATCAACCTACGAAATTAGTCTGAAAAGAGAAATTGTGTTTCGGTTGTGAAATTACGCGCAATTTGGTTGCAAAAAATAAATTGTGTTCCGATTTCGTAACTCATTGTAATTTGATTATGAAAAAACAAAATTTTAAGTTGAAAATTTTAGTGGAAATGAGTTGTGTAAATAAGAAGAAATGAGTTACGTAAATATGAATTTGGTAAAAAAATCAATTGTATCACAGTTACATAATTACGTGCAAAATTTGTTGCGTAAATATAAAAAAAGAGTTGCGTAAATAAGAGTTTGGTTGCGAAAAAGAAATTGTGTTAAAGTTATGTAATTATAAGTAATTTAGTTGCTAGAAAGCAATTGGATTCTAGTTAAGTGTAATTTAATTGCGAAAATAAGTAAAAATTCTCCAAAAATATCACTGAAGGATTTTGTTTTGTTCGTCTTCATAGTTATGTCAAACTAGTGTCGAGACTAATCTCAAGTATTATAAGTGGTGCGCTGTGGCATGATATTGGCACTATGATATTTCTTTTCCAATACCATCAGTAGAAAGCCGCAAGATTCTAGTGAGTATAGATTCTGTCTTAGGAAATTGTTGTAAGAGAATTTTAGAGAGAGAAACATTTAGAGAGAGAAATTCTAAGTACAAATGAGTTCAATAGAAAAAGTGTTCAACCACTTTATTATGTAAGCATTGCCCTTTGTATAGAGGAGCCAAGACTTAGCCTTAAAGTGAAATCGGTTAGAATAGAGGATAAATTGCTCTTTAGTCCTTAAGAATAATACATAGTCGCAAATGTTCTATAAAATTTACATTATTTATAGTTTGATGACTAAACTTATGTTATTTACAATTTGGTCCTTAAATTTACATTATTTACAATTTAGTCCTTAAAATTTTGCTTCCATATCAGTAGCCCCCATAGTTCTCATGTCAATAAATGAATAAGAACTAAATTAAAATTTAGTTTTGATACAAGCTTAAAGCCCAAAAATCACTAACAGAAATGTAAATTCGAAGCAGCCAAAATCAGATGTCAATTCGAAGCAGCTAAAATCAGATGTCAATTTTCCTTGAATCGTTATGGAAGTAGAAATTCAAAATGTAATCATCGACTTTTATCAAAATTATACACAAATGTAACCGTTTCATATTATCGTTCAAATCCATCAAGACTGTATAACTTCTAGACCCATAGGTAGATGCCTAGTCTAACAGATGTTGAACTCATAATCCTCTCACCGTTTTGTATTCTGCCCTGTCACCATCAGGGTCCTTTTCACTTCACACGTCTTCCCATTTTTCTATAAATTCAATAGTAGCCTCACTTTTCATTCTCACAACACAAATCATTTGAGAGAGAAATCAAACACTTGGCTACCTTTATCGCATTCTTCATCTTTTCTTGTATGTTCATCAGAAAACCAAGATTTCCGATCAATATTCATCTTCTCCGGCCAACATTCATCTTATCTATGAGAAAAACTTAAAACGCAAAAAATCTAAGACTAAGATACCCAAGAAACCAAAATCTCCACAAGCTAATAACAACTTAGTCTTCGGGTCGTGCGACTACTTTTGCATCACTCAAAGAGTGGAGAAATATAAAGTTGCAGGATTAATCAATAACACTCTTGTTAGAACAACCATCAAAGCAACTTACTACGGTAATTTTGATCCAACCAAAATTCATGTTTTCTCTCCTTCCCCAATAACCGAAGAACATACCTCTTCCAAAGTTCTAGCTCCTAAAATACCTCGAGTTTCTTCTTTTCAAGTTCAAGCTTCTCCTTTTGGTTAGTAGAGAATCTTCTTCAAAACAAATATCAAATACTCCTACTTCGAATCATCCTTCAACAATCAGAAAAAGAAGAACTTTTATAACCACGGGAGACGATCCAGAAATCATTCCAAATCCTCCTCTTTCGAACCCATATACTGAAGCTTCTCCTCAGAGGGAAATAACCGAAGAAGTTCCTCAAACAAATAATCCTTCACAAGAAGCTGTGAATTCATTGCCTCAACAAAATCCTTCCCAATCTGGAGAGGAAGCATCAAGAGTCAATGAAGCTGATTCTGAAGCTACCAGAACTGATCATGAAGCTAAATCTGATGACGGGAACTCAAAATATACATGTGAGCCTCAGAAAAATGAAGAAATTGGCTTTGTCTCTGAAGAAGGAAGAGCTGCAATCGGTAGAAATTTAAAGGATCTCGAGGCTAAATACATCATTGCTCTGAAAAAGGTTCGATGCATATATCATAAAGATTGTTCGGTTTCCTAAAGAAGGAGAAACTCCCTTAGACTGGAAAGACGACGAGTTAGTAGTTTACCCCAAAATTTTCAATTGGGGTCTTCGGTTTCCACTGGATCCTATGATCGTGGAATACTTCGAACTTCTCAATTATGCCCTACTCAAGTGACACCTAATTAATGGTTCAGTCTTATGTCAGTGATAATGGCATCCCGACTATGCAAGATTCCGATCAGCATCAAGGATTTCATCTCCTTAACTCAATTATCGAAAGGCCTGAAGCTGCCCTTCTATTACATCACTCTGGTGGATGACCTAAAATCATCGACAATCTCTTAAAAGTTGATAAATTTTGGAAACAAGAGTTCATCTTCATCTCAGGAACATGGGAGAACGGCAAGGAGATTTCTGATGTCAACCCATCAAAACTAAATCTTATCTGGAGAAGCAACTATAAGTACTTTGAAAATTATGAATTTTAAAATAAATTTTGCTTATTGTATTTTTGCTTCTTTAATAATCCTTGCATAATTATTCCAGAAATTTAGAGACGATATTCAGTTCGTCGACTAGGTGCTAAGGATATTTTCAAAAAACTTTCTGTTTGGGCTGAGAAAGAATGGAATAATACTTTCCATAATGCCTTCCAACCAATCAACTTTCTGAATTGCCACATGTTTCCAATCTCCGAAGGAGCTTTGCCGCCTCGAAATTTGATGTCAAAGCCCAATCCCATAAATAGCCTGCAAAAGGTTAGTTCATCCCGACTGCAAAGTCTTCCTCCCTATTCGTAATAGGTCAGAAAGTCATTTGCCAAAAAAGAAAAAAGAAAAAGATAACAGAGAGAAGAATAATAAAAAGACAACTAGCACATCTGGTTCTAGAGGTGCTAGCCCTTCAACTCTATTAAAACCAAAACCTCGAAAATGAAAAGCAAGAGAGCAGAATCTTTCACCAATCGAAGAAGGTAAATATCAAGATACGTCTTTTAAGAAAAAGAAATCTTCTTCAAGTTCCCATGGAAAGAAAAATAACAAGAAAAAATCAATGTGTATACGCTGGTCGATGAACAAGAGATCACTATTGTTGAAAATCAACAAAACCCTTCGGTCGATGAGCAAACAACCAACACCTTGATAATCATCGAAGACAATGGTAATGATGAAAATCAAAATGCTGAAAACTTCGATCATGACAGTTTCATCAATTTTAACAATACACAAGTGCTTATTGGAGAAGACGATCATGTTCTTCAAGACATTAAAGATCATATGCTCAGTTTTAGGAGACCAACAACTGTCTAAGTGTCTCCATAAACTATTTGTCCCTCTGTACGAACTACAATTTTAGAAATGATTCCTCGTCCAAATACCTTAGAATTTCCTTCTACTCCACCTAATCCTGCAATCTCTGCTGCACTTCAACCATTTAACGATCTCAATGTTGCAGTAAAAGCACTTGCTTCCCAAGTCGAAGCTTCTCAAAACCACCTAAAACAATTGGCCAAAGACATGGTCCGCTACAAAGGCCTTGCTGAAGATGAGAAGAAACTAAGGGAAGATTTTCAACTCAAAGTGGTCAATAAATTTCATATGTATGAATTAGAAAGGTCTGAGCTTATTTGAGGCGCTCTCTTCATGAAAAATCATTTGCGAACAACACATATTGCCGATAAAGAAGCGATGAAGGCTTCTATTGAATTAATACGAATAAGCTCAAAAGTGATCATACTAATGAACTGGCTGCTAAAATATCCAAATCTAAAAGCCTCCAAAAATATCTTACCCTTTGCGAGGAAAAAAATAAAGAGTTGACCGATGAGATAACTAAACTGTAAAAAGATTTCGAGGAGGAAAAAATTGTTGTTGTTGTTGCTGGCGAAACTGAGTTTTCAAAATACATGTTGGCTGCTATTAACAATGGGAAAGAAGAAACAACCAACACCCTGACTCATCATCTTCCGAGGAAGAATCATCCGAAGAGGATGAATCGTCTGGATAAATTTATTACCTTTTTTGTATTTGTCAGATTAGAAATTTACTTTTTGTACTTCAAAGAATTAATCTAATTGACAAACGATAACCTTACTTGTTATTTTATTATCTTCGTATATTATCCAATGTTAGTTCTAAATATGATTAGTAATTTGAACGTTCAATATATATTTATAAATTGTAAACTTACCACTTCAAATACCTTAGTGAAGTTGGTGAACATAGTTGTACTTCGAAAAAATTCAGTGCATTATTAACCGTTGCACTTCTTAACAACCGTAATGTGTTTATCAAACATGGTTATTTCTTTGAAAAGTGTTATAAACACTTCGGAACATTCTACTCTTAACCAACCTTAAAGATGACCAGTCTTTGATAAGTTGTTAATATAGTTTTATTCAAACGTGTATAAACAACTATTGGCCAAAAACCAATTTTATTGATAATATTGAATATGTACACAGCACCTCGTTAAAACCTTCCCTGACCAATAGGATAGGAAAGAGTGCGCCCTTCAAAAGTGAAAATTCCAAAATGCAAAGACAAATCTATTCACAATAAAGCTTCAAGTTTTATATATTTCATGGATATTGAAGCATCCTCCCTTCGAAATCACAAAGAAGATAAGACCCTGGCTTTATCCTTTCAACAACTATATATCCGGAGCCATTTTTCCAAGGTTTTTCTCCTTTGTGTTCATGAATACTTTTCTCAACACCTTATCACCTTCTTTGAATTCTCTTCTCTTTACTTTCGAATCATATCTATTCCTCATAAGAGTTTGATAATTGATTACATTCAAATGAGCTCAAACTCTTTTCCCCTCAATCAAATCTAAAATTTCCCTTCTGACTTCGTCATTGGATCGTTCAGAATATTGGCTTATCCTTAAAGATGACATCGTAGATTCTATAGGGATGACTGCATCTATTCTGTATGCCAAAGCAAAAGGACTCTCTTTTGTAGCCTCTCTAGGAGTTGATCGATAAGCCCAAAGCACCTCTTGCAAATAGTTTGGCCATTTTCCTGCTGCCCCTGTCAAAATCTTCTTCAAGCCATCTAAAATGGTTGCGTTTGTTACCTCCACTTGTCCATTAGCTTGAGGATGAAAAAACATTAAAGAACATTGTTGAATTCCTTTCGATATACAAAATGAATCCATATATTTGTTATTAAACCGAGGGCCGTTATCTGTTGTAATCCTTCGAGGAACTCCAAAATGACAACAAATGTTGTTCACAATAAACTTGATCACATCCTTTGCTTTTATCCCTCATAGTGGTTCTGCCTCGGGCCACTTTGTAAAATAATCCACCACTACAATTATCATTTGTCTTCCTCTAGAAGCCATAGACAAAGGACCCACTAGATCAATCCCCCATCTATCAAATGGTATCGCCTCGGTTATAGACATAAGTGACATTGTTGGTTTGTGAATAGCATTGGAAAATCTCTGACAAATATCACAACTTAGAACTATATTCTTAGCATCATTCATGATTGTAGGCCAATGGAACCCCACAAGTAAAACTCGTCGTGATAGAGCTTTAAACCCGCAATGGGCTCACCCTTCCCCATCATGCAATTTTGATAGCACCTCGTGTGATTCTTGCTTGCCCAAACATCATAATACTGGTATGCCCAATGCCTTCTTATACAATATTCCATCTAATACCATATATACGAAGGCTTTACCTCTCAATTTTTTCGCCAACCTCGAATCATCAGGTAATGTTCCTTGAGTAAAAAAACTGAGAATATCTGCTCACCAATCGCCTCAGATAATTTCATCTGTAACTAAGGATTCCTCTATGCATTCACACTGACTAGATTGAGTAACAATTGAAGGATTTTCTTGTATCAAAATCCAAGGAAATTCTTCCTTGTAAGCGATATTTGCTAAAGAATCAGCCACCATATTACATCCTCGACCAATATGTTCCACAACAACATTGTCAAACAGAAGCATTAAATTCCAAAGTTCCCAAAGATATAAAATCAAACGATCATTTCTTGCTTCGGAAAATCCAGACACCTGATTTGCTAACAACCTGAGAATCTTTTTCCAAGCGTACTGAAGTTGCTCCACAATTTTTTTCCAATCTTAAACCTGTCAAAGCAGCTTCGTATTCAGCTTCATTGTTTGAAGCATGAAAACAAAATTTAATAGATTGAATCATCATCTCTCCAGTTTGAGCTATAAACTGAACTTCAGCACTGCACCCTGAAATACTTGATCCTCCATCTGTTCGAACAACCCACCTCGAATTCACTAGTACAACTTTTTTACTTTCTTCCACATCCAATTTGCTCGAATGGAATTCAACAAAAAAATCTACCAATGTTTGCGTCTTTATTGCTGTTCGAGGTGTAAACAAAATATCATAGTCCCCTAACTCCACTGACCATTTGGTCATTCTCCCTGAAATGTCAGGTTGTTGTAAAACATTTTTCAAAGGGAATGCAGTTTGGACTTCAATAGTGTGAGCTTGAACATATGGACGAATCTTCCTAATAGCAATCACCGGTGCTAATGCCAATTTTTCCAATTTCAAATATCTCTTTTCTGCTGCCACTAAACGTTTACTATATGTAGTATACCGGCTTCAGAACTCATGAATCTTCACTGATTAACACTGCACTTAGTGCGAAATCTGATACCGCAATATACAAAAAGAGTTTCTCCTCATTCCGAGGATTCGACAAAATTTCTGGTGATGATAACAAATTTTTATTGTTTGTAAACAATGTCTCACATTCCGATGTCCGTTCAAACCTGCCTGGTCCTCGTAAAACTTGAAAGAAAGGAAAATATTTGTTAGAAAATCTAGAAATAAATCGATTAAGTGCTGCTAACCTTTCTGTAAGAATTTGCACTTCTTTGATAGACCGAGGTGAATTCATTGTTATCAAGGCTTTCAATTGTTCTGGGTCAGCTGCTATTCCTTTTTCACTGATGACAAAACCCAAGAACTTCCTTGATCAAACTCCGAAATTACATTTTTAGGATTTAACTTTAACCTGATTGCCCTTAAATTCAAAAAAGCTTCCTATAAATCATCAATATGCACTTCATCCTTTGGATTTTTTACCACCATATCTTCTATATATACCTCCATATTCCTTCCAATCTGAATAGCAAAAGCTTTATTCATCAACCTCTGATAAGTGGCTCTAACATTCTTCAAACGAAATGGCATAACCCTATGACAATGCAAGCCCCTATCAATTATGAAAGTTGTGCATTCTTGATCTTTTGGATCCATTTGAATTTGAGTGTATTCTGCAAAAGCGTCCATGAAAGTTAAAATTTTATTTCCTGGAGTAGAATGAATCAGCTAATCTATTCGAGGAACAAGAAATTGATCTTTGGGACAAGCTCGATTCAAATTTGTAAAATCCACATGCATTCTCTATTTCTCATTCTTTTTTTTTACCACTACTGGATTTGCCGTCCATAAAGGATAATGCGACTCCCTTATGTGTCCGACCTTAGATAATCAATCCACTTCAGCAACAATTTTCTGCTTTTTCCAAGGAAAACGCTCTTCTTTTCCGAATATCTGGCTTTACCTTCGGATCAATAGCCAAGTTGTGACGAATTACCTCAATTGGTAATCCTGTTACATCATCTGTCTTCCAAGCGAAAACATCCAAATTATGAAATAAAAAATCTAACAGTTGTTGACGTAAAAGCGGGGTCAATAAGGTTTCGATTTGAAGCACATTTCCTTCCGAAAAGTAAACTCCTCAATTTCTTCACTTACCGTTAAAGACCCTAGGGTCTCCCTCGGGTCGGCAACCCTTTCTTCCAAATCCAAGGTGCCCCTTCTAGCTGTTATTCATGCATTAAATCCTAACTATTGGATCCTCGGATCTGGAGTACAGTGACATAGCATTCTCTAGCTACCTTTTGGTCACATCGAACGACCACAATCCGATCTCCAACCACATACTTGAAACATTGATGAAATGTTGATACAACCACACAAATTCTTGAAAGCTATGATCTTCCAAATATATCTTTCTAACTCGTGGGACAGTCCATCACCACAAAAAGCACATGGATCTTCTTCTTAAATGGTTCTTTTCCCAAACTTACTTCACGCTGGAATTCTCCAACAACATGAATTGTTACACCCGTAAATCCTATTATAGGTTGACTTAAAAAGGACATTAGAAGAACTGCCACTGTCAATAAGCATACGTCGAATTTTGACGCCAGCCACCTCTGCTCCAATAACCACAACGTCTTCATGTGGTCCTGTTGTACCTCGCGGATCATCTTCATCAAACAGAATGAAAGAAATAGTATTTTTTCCATACAAATGTATAGACATCTTCTCTTCAATTTGAGTTGTCAGGTTGACAACATGTCTCTTCCTTGAACTATCCGAATTTCCAGTCATCGGGTCGCCTCCGAAAATGGCTAACGACTCAAAGAATTTACATAACTCTCGCACATGCCCCTTTTCGATCGACTCTTCAACTGCCATCAATAGAAACTTGTTCGGATCTTTTTCAACATATTCCAAAGAAGCATCAAACGCTTCAAATTTTGAATATAAAATCATCATATTCTCAGCTGGTGCAGGCTTCGAAGTTGACGCTACATTATTCTTCACACCGCTCCCCTGTGACTTGACATAAGTAAAGAGTTTCCCATTTTTAATCAAAGTCTGAACTTCTTTTTTCAAAGCAATGCAGTCGTTGGTATCATGCCCGATATCCTCATGATATCTGCAATATTTGTCGTTCCTTTAGTCCCTTGGCCTACTAATAGGAGCTGGATTTTTTAAATTTATGAAGCTCTTAGTCTTATCCCAAATCACAGCTATATTATCTGCCAGATGAGCATAATACTTTGGTTTAACCCATTGATTGGGCCTTGATCTATTATAGTTGTAAGATATAGCGTGATTAGAATATCCACCACTCCGAGGAGGAAAATTTTTATTCTTTTGTCTTGTCCGTTGATTACCATTTCCGTTCGAGGGCTGCCGTTGGTTATGGGCTGCATAACTCGAATTCTTTGGAGTGCTAACCGGTCCTCCTCGGACTCTAGTTGACTCATTGACTTTGATTTGATCCTCAACTTGAGCCATCAACGCTCTAAAAGTTAAGGCTCTTCTCTTCATAGTCTCATTGGCCATATCCCCTAGCAATAATTTTTAGCGAAAAGCTGTCATCGCCACATTCTCTTCACAATTGTCCAAACTAGTTTTGGTCAAAACGAATCTCTTTGTATAATCCTTCAACTTCTCTCAAGGTGCCTGCTTGCACTTGATAATGGCATCTCCATCGCCCTCATTTCTTTACTTCCCACAATCTGCCTTCGAAAAGCAGTATAAAAATCCCTAAAATTTGAAATAGATCCCCTCGAAATCTGGTTATACCACTTCAGAGTTGTTCCCTTAAATATTTTTGAAAATGCACGACACACTAGCCGGTCGTCATCTTTGAAGTTCATCATATAGTTTTTTAATTGTTCGTTATGATCATCGGGATCTTCCTCCCATCAAACTTTTCCACTTTGGTAATATCAAAACGCTTCGGAAGCGTTATAGAATGAATTTCACTTGTCAATGAAGAATTTCTCCATTCGACACCTTGCACGAATGGATCATCTGTTCCCATCACAGCATATAGCTTTCGATCAGTTTCAGCATACTGATTCGAAGTGTTTCCTTCACACCACGTAAAACGAGGAATATTACCCCTTTTAGATTTTCTTTCCTTTTTGTGCCTCCTCGGCTGTTCTCTGTTCGATTTCTCTTTCGAAGAACCCCTATATTTTTTAAAACATGAAGCAGAGCTTTCCACTTCTTCATCACTAGAAGTTATATATTTTTGCTTGTCTTTTTCCCCTTGCGGGAGGCGTACCGCTCTTTAGGAGATACGAAACGCGCTTTTATATGTTCAATTTTAGCTCGCTGATCGGCAAATGACCGATCAGATTGATCTCTCATATCAGTCTTTTCATTCTCTTGTCTCACCTCAGATTTGAGCTTCGCCGAGTGTAATTTTTGTTCTCGTTGCTCATATTTTTCATTTAGCGCATTTATCTTGTCTAAAAGCAGGTTTATTCACACCTTAATATCTGATTGATTTTGGATCGAAGATGATTTATCCAACCTATTTTCGTTTATCTGCAAGTCATCTTTTAAAGTTTCCATCGCCGATCTAAGTGATGGATTGTTCTCAGGATTCATTCTTCAAGATTTGAATGAAAAAACAACAAGATCGTATTAAAATCAAACAGATAAAGTCACTGATTCTTAATTTTCTCCCCAGCGGAGTCGCCAATTTCGTGAGTATAGATTTTGCCTTCAAATTTTTTTGTAAGAGAATTCTAGAGAGAGAAAGATTTAAATAGTTTTTAAAGAGAGAAAGTCTAAGTACAAATGAGTTCAGTAGAAAAATTATTGACTCTGCAAACCACTCCGGTTGAACCCAAGGCCCTCATTTATTTCTAGATTGTTGACTTTGGGCGGGTGCAGCTGGCTGAGACTGAGCTTTGGCTCTGTTATGACCCTGCCCGGCTTCCCTGGCCTTGTTCCCGGACTGGTTTTGGTTTGGATTTGGTGCAGCCGGAGCAGACCTCACCTGCCTGTGCACCCTAGTTTTCTTTGTTTCATCTATATTAATCTGCTTTCCGACCTGATTCAACAGACCTCCCCATGTCATGGCCTTTTTTCTGGTTGCTGAAGCAGCGAATTTTCCAGGGTTTAAGCCCTGCCTCAAAGAAGCTATTGCTACTTGCTTGAAGCAATCAGCCAATCCATTTTTGGTATTCACAAAACGACTTATGTATTCTTTTAAGGATTCGTTTGGTTCTTGGGCACAATGGATAATCGTGTCACAATTACCCTTTGGATGGACAATTGGTGCGATATAATATCTGCTGGTACTCCGGTAACATCAGCATTGCACCAAGCAAAACATGTTGATGGTCTTTCAAGAATTTTAACATTTTACGTTTTAATTCCGATGTCATCTTGGATCATATCTAGACACTTTCCTTCAGCCAGAGAGTGAGTTTCAACTTCTTCAATTGGTATTAAATCACCAAGGGTCTCTCTGGGGTCATCTATTTCACCCTCTCCCCCAGAGGGCCCCTCAAACTGTTATTCCTCATTGATCTGAACTGCCCCCAACGTCCGAGGAGCCAGTACAGTTGCATAACATTCTCTTGCTACCTTTTGGCTGCTCCGAATAACTCCCACTTGTCCTTGCACAACATACTTCAAGCACTGGTGGACTGTTGAGGCCACGGCATGCATCCTAGAGAGCCAAGATCTCCCCAGAATAGCGTTATAACAAGTGGGACAATCCACCAGCATAAATAGTATTCTAACCATCTTTTTAAAAGGGCATTTGCCCAACAACACCTCCTCCTCGAACTCCCCGATCACATCTGTTGAGCTTCCAGTGAAACCCACAATTGATCTGTTCGAACGCTGAATCACTGCTGGATTCTTCATTTTTTATGTAGAAACTTAAAAAGAGAATATTGGCTGAACTCCCGGTATCCACCAAAATTCGGCTTATATCATTGCCTTCAATGGATGCTCATATGACCACAGCATCTTCATGTGGACCGAAAATATCCCTCGGATCATCCTCGTCAAAAACAATAAAAGGAAAAGGAATTTGCGATTGATAGGAGGTCATGCCTCCTTCAAGCTAGGTAGCTAAAGTATGAACGTGCCTCTTTCTTGAAGAAGCAGTTGGTGCAGTCATGGTGTCCCCTCCGAATATTGTAAGTGATTCAAAAAAGTTAATAAGTCCGGAGACCGTCTTACAACGTTCCACGATAACACCCACCTTATTCCGGGTCCGATCAGGGTCCAAGTATTCTGACTCTACATCGAACCTCTCGATTATCACCATAGCCCCATCCGGAGCCGATGTGCCTGCATTATTTGGACCAGCTCGTTGAGCACTATCAGGCCTTCACCTCTTCTTTTGATGAAAAAGATAGCACCAATCGGAGGGATCTGTCTTGGGAGGAATTAACCACTCCACCCCCTCCGGGAGTGATTCTCTGGAAGACAAAGGGGAAAGATGGGAAATTGGCCTTGTCGGGCAGAGCTAAAGCCCCTAGCAAGATGAAAGTCGAAAACGTTAAGGCCAAGCAAGGTGTGGTAGAGGCTAACCCTACCGAGGTGGAGGAAACTGCCCCAACAAACCCAGAGGGACAAGATCAAGGGCAGATTGATAATGCCTTATTACAAGTGGTGAGCACGAGAGCACCAAGGAAGCAGTTGGGTCTCCAAAATCTCAAAAGGTCTCCAAAAATATCAGAAAACGAGGAGCAGAAGATGGAGACCGGGATGCCAAGAAAAAGAAAACCTCCATGGGAGACGAGGTTTCTCTCCGGGCTCTGGAGCCACTACCTCCTGTTGACCCTACTGACCCCACTCAAGCAGAAGAGATCCCTGGTGACTTTCAAACTGGAAGGGTGCAGGAGGGGATATCAGCATCGATGGTATCGATATCAGTGGGCTTGAGGGGATTGGTCTTTACTTCGAAAACCTCCCCAAAGATGATTTTGATGGGGCCTACCTCCCCCCCAAGTTCTTCGAACCTTGTCACATTCAATGGTAGGTCTTTTTCTGTCTCAAGTGAAAGAGACGTCATTTGCTCACTCTTTATTGAGCAATGTCCAGCCAGTGCTTATCTTGGAGAATCAAATGCGCAATCAGACAGCCATCATCAATACCCTCAATTCTAACAAGGAGAAACTGTCTAGCGACCTTCTTAGCGCCAACCAAAATACTGAGTCATTGAGGAAAGAGAATGAGGAGTTGAAGAAACGTCAGGAGGACTTGGCCAACAGGTTAGCCACTTCGGAAGGAGTTGTCAAAGAACTCCAATTAAAGCAATCCGTCTTGGAAAGAGACCTCCTTTCATCAAAAGAAGAGGTGAAGGCCAATGAGAAAACAATCCAGGCTAGGATGGATGTTTATACCAATGAGGTGATAGATTCTCAGGAGGCAAGGTATGCTGAGGTCAGGTCAGATATGGTTCTGCTCTTTCATGAAAAATTTCTGAAGAAGACCTTGGGAGATTTATTGCGATTCGTGGAGTACGAAGACATTCCTCATCATACCATGTCAGTTGGTGATAAGTACAACTACTCTAGTGATGACACCACTGATGAAGAAGAAGAGACTGGGGAGAGTCCGGATGATAACCCAAAGAAGAAAAATCCAAGTGAGGCTGAGCCATCTACAAAAGCTCAGTCTTAGAGTATCAATTATCTTTTTTAATTTTTCTCGTGATTGAACCAAAGTCCTTGGATGGCCAAGGCATTTTTTGTAACCATGTCCGGTCCTTGTCCGGATAAACCTTTCTTGTTTTGACAATTCAGAGTCCTTGGATGGCCAAGGCATTTTGTATGTTTTAATGGGTAGTTTCATTCTGCACAACTCTTGCATTCTTTCATAATTTTTCAACTTTGATGGCTAATGTTTAAACAGCCCTTAATTATTTCACAAGTATTTTAAAGTGAGAGTGTTTAAATTCTCTGATGACAAATGTTTAAGTAGTCATCATTCCTCCAATTTAATCTGGTCTTATTTAATAAAAAAAATCAACGAAGACTACTAACTGAAAATACTCCGAATACTTTAAGAAGGCATCATATTTTATAAAAAAGACTGGACACCTCATTAAAACCTCCCCGAGCCACCAGGGAGGAAAAAGTATACCCCCAAATATTTACATGAATTTTCAAAAAAGCAAATATTTACATAGTTTTTACTCCAAGTACAAACGAATGTGCTCGATGTTCCAGGGGTGATTCAAAATCCTCCCATCTTTGTCTTTGAGCCGGTATGTCCCAGTCTTAAGCTTTTCAATGACCACATAGGGTCCTTCCCAAGTTGGAGCCAACTTACCGAACTGCTTCTCTTCAGTATGTAGGAAAACATTTCTCAATACCTTATCCCCTGGTTGAAAATCCCTTCTCTTAACTTTAGAAGCAAACCTACTTCTCATCAAACCTTGATAGTGTGCAGCTCTAAGGTGAGCCTTAACTCTTCTTTCTTCTATTAAGTCAAGTTGGCCTCTGATTGCCACTTCGTTAGCGTGTTCGGAAAAATTTTGAACTCGAAATGAAAGGAGAGTAGCTTCTATGGGAGCTATGGCATCCATCCCATATACTAAGGCAAAGGGAGACTCTTGTGCTGCAGCCCCAGGAGTGGTCCGGTAAGTCCACAAAACTTCTTGCAAGTAACTTGGCCATTTCCCCGCAGCCCCTTCTAAATTCTTCTTCAGACCGGACAGTATTGTCCTGTTGGCCACTTCAACCTGACCATTTTCTTGTGGGTGGAAAGGAGAAGAGAAGCAATGTTGTATGCCTCTAGAGGCACATAAATTCTCCATTTCTTTATTATCGAACTGTGGCCCATTGTCTGTGGTTATTTTTTGTGGAATTCCAAATCTACAACAGATATTGGATAAGATGAATTTTATAACAACTTTTGATGTTGTACCTGTCAATGGAGCTGCTTCTATCCACTTGGAGAAGTAATCAATAGCAATGATTATAGTTCTACACCCTCCGGATGCAATAGGTAGAGGCCCAACCAAATCCAACCCCCAACGAGCAAAAGGTATTGGCTCAGAAATTGACTCTAAAAGGGATAGCTGGGGTATGAATTTCATTGCTATATCTCTGGCATGGGTCACACTTTTTTACCAACTCCTTAGCATCTTGCATTATGGAGGGCCAATAGTACCCAGCTAACAAAACTCTTCTTGTTAGGGCCCTGAATCTGCAGTGAGCTGATCCCTCACCATCATGTAATTCGGAGAGCACTATTTAAGACTCATCGACCCCCAAACATTGTAAGAGGGGTTTACTATAAGACTTCTTATAAAGAATATCTCTTAGGATGACAAAACCACGAGCTTTGTACTTTACTTTTCTTGCTATTGCTTTTTCCGGAGGCAAGATGTCGTCTGAGAGATATTGAAGGAGAGGAAATCTCCAATCTTGAGGCTGTTTTATCTGTATATTCAAACTTTCTTCTTCCTTATCCGGATTGATTTGAATTGATGGGCATTCTTGCACATGTATCCAAGGGTAGGACTCAGAGTAGGCTATGGTTTCCAAGGAGTCTGCTAGTGTATTTTCTGTTCGAGGTATGTGCTCATAAGTGACGCTTTTGAAATTGAGTGCCACTTCTTTGAGGATGAATAAATATTTAATCAGCTGTTCTTTCTTAGCTTCGGACTGACCTTGTGCATGATGGATAAGAAGCTGGGAGTCGCTCATTAACCTGACTCTTTTGGCTCCACAAATGAGAGCCAACTTTAAACCAGCTGTAGTAGCCTCATATTCGGACTCATTATTGGAAGCCCTGAATGCAAAGCAAATAGCCTGGTACATTCTGTCACCGTACGGAGAGGTTAAACATATCCCAGCACCACAACCCATGGTGCTTGATCCACCGTCAGTTCGGATAATCCATACTTTTTTATATTTTACTCCGGTTGCTTGTTTAGTATCTCTATCTGAGTGAAATTCAACTAAGAAATCTGCCACCGCTTGGGTTTTGACTGCTGTCCGAGGGGCAAAATAAATATCATAGTCTCCCAATTCCACTGACCACTTGGTCATTCTACTTGAAATGTCGGCCTTTTGGAGAACATTTTTCAAGGGAAAAGACGTCCGAACAAAAAATAAGGTCTCATCTTCCTCGTAGCAATCACCATGGCTAGTGCTAATTTTTCAAGTTTCAAATAGCATTTTTCTGCATCAATCAAACTCTTGCTAATGTAATACACCGAGCGGGGATAATTATCTACTTCCCTTACCAGCACTGCACTTATGGAACAACTAGAGACTGCCAAGTATATGAAAAAAGTCTCTCCATCAACGGGTTTAAACAAAGTCTTGGGGGAAGACAAATGCTTCTTGATTTCATCGAAGGCCTCATCACACTGTGAGGACCAATCAAAGTCCTTTGCACCTTTCAAAGTCTGAAAAAACGGGGCACACCTGTCCGAATACCTTGAAATGAAACGGTTTAGTGCAGCCAGTCTCCCAGTCAATCGTTGTACTTCTTTAATATCATGAGGAGGCTCCATTTGTTGTAAAGCATTAAGTTGGTCCGGATCAGGCTGTATTCCTTGCTCACTTATCACATATCCCAAAAATTTCCCGGATTGCACTCCAAAGACACACTTTTCTAGGTTTAGTTTCAAATTTACTTTTACTAAGTTAGTAAAAGTTTCTTTGAGATCTGCCAAGTGTAACTCTTCGTCCATACTTTTCACCATCATGTCGTCGATGTAAACCTCAATGTTTCTTCCAATTTGATCAGCAAAAGCCTTGTTTACCAACCTCTGATAAGTAGCCCCGGCATTTTTTAACCCAAATGGCATCACCTTGTAACAAATGAAGGCCCCTATCAGTAACAAATGTAGTATGTTCTTGATCCTTCATATCCACTTGAATCTGATTATACCCGGAGAAGGCATCCATAAAGGATAGCAGCTTGTTTCCAGACGTGGAGACCACCAACTGATCAATTCGGGGGACCGGGTATAAATCCTTTGGGCAAGCTCTGTTGAGATCTGTGAAATCGATGCACATACGCCATTTGCCATTTTTCATTTTTACCAATACCGGGTTGGCCGTCCATAAATGGTATTGAGATTCCTTTATGTGCCCCATTTTAGTAAGTCGGTCGAACTCTTGAACTATGACATTAACATTTTCCTTAGAAAAGGCTCTTCTCTTCTGTACCACAGGTGCTATGTCTCTTCGGATGGACAATTGGTGTGATATAATATCTGCTAGTACTCCGGTAACATCAGCATTGCACCAAGCAAAAACATGCTGATGGTTTTTCAAGAAGTTTAACATTTTACCTTTTAATTCTGATGTCATCTTGGATCCTATCTTGATACTTTTTACTTCAGCCATAGAGTGATTTTCAACTTCTTCAATTGGTATTAAAGCACCAAGGGTCTCTCTGGGGTCATCTATTTCACCCTCTCCCCTAGAGGGCCCCTCAAACTGTTATTCCTCATTGATCTGAACTGCCCCCAACGTCCGAGGAGCCAGTGCAGTTGCATAATATTCTCTTGCTACCTTTTGGCTGCTTCGAACAACTCTCACTTCTCCTTGCACAGCATACTTCAAGAACTGGTGGACTGTTGAGGCCACGACATGCATCCTAGAGAGCCAAGATCTCCCCAGAATAGCGTTATAACAAGTGGGACAATCCACCACAACGAATAGTATTCTAACCATATTTTTAAAAGGGCCTTTTCCCAACAACACCTCCTCCTCGAACTCCCCGATCACATCTGCTGAGCTTCCAGTGAAACCCACAATTGATCTGTACGAACACTGAATCACTGTTGGATTCTTCATTTTTTTGTAGGAAGTTAAAAAGAGAATATTTGTTGAACTCCCGATATCCACCAAATTTTTCCTTATATCATTGCCTCCAATGGATGCTCCTATGACCACAACATCTTCATGTGGACCGACAATATCCCTCAGATCATCCTCGTCAAAAACAATAAAAGGAAAAGGAATTTTTGATTGATAGGAGGTCATGCCTCCTTCAAGCTGGGTAGTTAAAGTATGAACGATAACACCCACTTTATTCCTGGTCGGATCAGGGTCCAAGTATTCTGACTCTACATCGAACCTCTCGATTATCACCATAGCCCCATCCAGAGCCGATGTGCCTGCATTATTTGGACCAGCCCGTTGAGCACTATCAGGCTTATTTCCACCTCTTCTTTTAATATATGCCCCCAACTTGCCTCTTTCAATCAAGTTCTGCACTTCTTGTTTCAACGCAATACAATCTTCAGTGGTATGACTAGTATCCTGGTGATACTAAAAAAAATAATTATTACGGCTCTCCCTAGGAGACTGTAATGCAGCCGGCCTTCTGTAGTGTACTTCGTCTTTTGTTTTGTCATAAATGGTGGCTACATTTTCTTTCAACTCAGCAAACCACTCTGGTTGAACCCAAGGCCCTCGTTTATTTCTAGATTGCTGACTCTGGGCTGGTGCAGCTGGCTGAGACTGAGCTTTGGCTCTATTATGACCCTGCCCGGCTTCTTTGGCCTTGTTCCCGGACTGGTTTTGGTTTGGATTTGGTGTAGCCGGAGCAGACCTCACCTGCCTGTGCACCCTAGTTTTCATTGTTTCATCTACATTAATCTGCTTTCCGACCTGATTCAGCAGACCTCCCCATGTCATGGCCTTTTTCTGGTTACTGAATCAGCCAAGTTTCCACGGTTTAAGCCCTGCATTAAAGAAGCTATTGATACTTGCTCGAAGCAATCAGCCAATCCATTTTTGGTATTCACAAAACGAATTATGTATTCTTTTAAGGATTCGTTTGGTTCTTGGGCACAATGGATAATCGTGTCTCCATTGCCCTTCACTTCCTTACTTCCAACAAACTGCCTCCGAAAGGCTACCCAAAAGTGTCAAAATTCCTGATACAGCCATGTGGTAAGCTATTATACCATTTCAGAGCACTCCCCGTAAAATATTGGGAGAATTCCCTAAAACGTAATTTGTCGTCATCGTCAAAATTCATCATAAACTTTTTGAATTGTTCTAAGTGTTTATCCGGGTCTTTGCTAACATCATATTTTTCCATTTTCGTACTGTCGAACCTTTTAGGAATATTTTCGGAAAGTATTTTGGAGGACAATGGAGATTGTCTCCAATTTCGGCCACGACTGAAAACCGTATCTTCGTTAGGAGTTGCAAAGATACTTGGTTCATCATGAAAGGCAAAAGGATCCATCACCATCCGATCTACGTGTCTCCGGCTATGAGACGATCCTTTGCCTATATGCCTCTTTAACCTTCCATGCCTATCCCTTTTTCTTGAGTACTTTTTGACTAACTTTTGTTTCTTTTTAGAACGGCCTTCATCACTGCTAGATGACAATGATTCTTCGAATCCATCTTCACCTGAGGAGCTACTGGAAGATTCTGAGTCTGAATCAGAGCTCTACATCGGCTTAGACCGGTGGGACTTTTTTGAGCTAGCATGAGTCTTTTTCGTACTCACATGAGGTTTTGAGGGCTCATGTTCTCTTGGGTTGTCAGTATGACCAGCTCGTTGAGCACTATCATTTTCACCCACCACTTCTGCCAAAGCTGGTGGTATTTCTTGCACGTCCGGATTCATCCGAACTGGTTTTTCCTGATGGTTTTGAATGCTAGATTCGGGCACCTTCTTCTCCCACTGTGGTCGCCAAATTGGTGAGGTTTATTTTTGGTTGAGGGTAATTTTGTCCTGAGTTTTGTGGTGTTTCAAAGGTATTTAATGTTTGGATAGATTGTAGTGAGAGACTTGAGCTGCCTGGTTGTATTTAATTTTCATTACCCTCATTAAATGAAAGTGGTTGGGTATTTATACCCTTAATTGTAGGCCACATGGGCTTTCGGGTTGAGTTATGGATTCGGGTCGAATTCAAAGACCCATTAGTTTTAAGCAGGTAGGTAATTAGCTTAGTCATGAAGTGATTAAGTTTTTCGTACATTAGTTCAGTTCGGATGATTTAGTGGGTGGATGTTGTCCGAATTGCCCTTGTCCGGTTCTCATAAAGAGTGGCAATAAATTCCGGACTCATCAGAAATAAGCTCACAAGAAAAATCAAATCCTGACGCAATAGGGCACCGCATTCCGACTCACCTAAGCTCAAGAAAGACAGCACCGAAAAAGAACGCTAAATTCTCACGAAAAAAAAAATACTAACAGCGAGTAGATAGGAGCGGGTAGTTCTTCCCCATGTCCAGTGGTAACCGTCAGTTAGCCAGACGCACGGGTACAAGGTTAGCAACCAGTTCATCAACCCGGGAAACAAAGGATTATATGGAATTCCCACTAAGGGGCTCGGCGGCGGCGCTTTCAGTTTTGGGCTGAATTGGAGGGCCTCGCCACTGTCAGATAAGATACTGCCTGGACATCTCCCGAAGAGATTTGACATATCCAAACTAGAAAAATATGATGGCAAAAGGGATCTAGACAACCATCTGGAAGCTTTTAAGAACTTTATGTTGAGTTTCGATAACGACGACAAGCAGGTATGTTGAGCATTTTCAATGACCTTAAAGGACCGACATCTGAGTGGTACAACCAGTTACCACAGGTTTGCATCAAGCTTTTCGGGATGTTTTGGATGATGTTCTGACAGCAATTCGTGGGATGCAAAAGCTTCCGAGCTAATGAAGACACAATCGTCAACTGTAAACAAAGGTTGGGAAAGAGCCTCGGGATTATAGCAGACGTTTTATTGATGCAAAGACCGACCTTGACAACTGCGAGGAAAATGTAGCTTTGACGGGATACCGTTTAGGCCTGCTCCGAGGACCGATGAAACAAACGATCACAAAGAAGCAGGCTTTTACTTTTTCCGCCCTCTAAGCTCAGGTGGAAAAACAGATATTGATTGAAGAAAACGCGGCCTCTGAGTTAGCAACGCAGATCCAGCAGAGCGCACAGTATCTACGATCTATGAAAAGACTAAAAAGAGCGGGATTTACCGAAGGCCTTTTCCAATCCCAACACTCCGGGAAAGCAGAAATACTCGATACTACAAATACCATGAGGATGTGGGGCACGATACAAAGGACTGTATTTCTCTCAAAAAGGAAATACAGATGCCGATAGAAAATGGAAAACTACTTGAATATGTAAAGAAGAAAGCACAATAGGGTGCGGCTTCGAAAGAAATGGTGACAGTACAAAAGTCGGAAACAACAATGGCAATTTCCGAAGTAACAGATCTTTTTGATGTATCCGTCGAATATCTTGATCCCGTTGTCAGTCGTAATATCATCGGGGTCATAAAAGAAGAAGTTGTGGAAGGCCGAAGGAAGGTAAGCAGCCTCTGTCAATACTTTGAATCTTTGACTATTTTTGGAGGTGACTCTATGGCAGGGATTACCTATTCTTCCCGGAAATAACATGTTGTGAACTTGGCGACTCAGTTGGAGGCTCGGACATCTCCCCATGTGCAGGGAAACCCATCACCAATCTTATATTTTGACGATGATGACACGAGGGACATAGCCGGCCCCAATGAAGACGCAGTCGTCATCGGAGCAGCCCTTGCGGGAGAGGAAGTCCGCCGCATACTCGTCGACACCGGAAGTTTGGCAAACATAATCTTCACATCTACGTTTGCCCAATTTAAGAAACCTCCAGTGATTACGAGGTTGGATCGGACTATTTTAGGATTTACAGGTTCGGCCGCAGTGGTAATAGGAGAATTCGAGGGTGTTGTTCAGCTCGGTCGCGGGTCGTTCAAGAAAGAGGTCACTATTATGTTTGTCGTGGTAGATGCGCCAGCTTCTCATAACGCAATTTTTGGCAGATCGTGGCTATCGCGGATACATGCGGTGATATCTACTATTGATCAACATTTAAAGTATGTGGTTGGTAACAATGTGGGGGTAATAAGAAGCAACCAGAAAGCAGCGAGGGAATACTACCGTGCAGCGTTAGCACCAAAGGGTGATCAAGAAATGGAGAAAGTTCAGGAGTAGCAGTTAAGGGGACTTCCATTAGGGTCGTTACCTGTGGACGATCCTAGGGAATTCCCAGTTTTCTAACTACCGATGAAGATTGCGAGAGATATAAGTTCACTGAAGGGAAAATCTTGCAAATCGGAACTAATTTGTCGCCGGATTTCAGGGCAAAATTGATTTTACTACTATAAGAGAGTTTGCATTTGTTTGTTTGGTGTTCGGAGGACGTTAGCGGAGTCCCGGAAGACCTGATAATTCACAATTTGGCTATTAACCGAAATGTCTGACCAATCTTGCAGAAGCGTCGGGCGTTCTCCCCAAAAAATGGAAATTATTTTACGAGAAGTCGAAAGAATGTTCAGCGTCGGTCATATCAAGGAGTCAAGCTGCCCACTTTGGACATCCAATCCCGTTTTGGTCAAAAAGAAAATGGAAAGTGGAGGATGTGCGTAGATTTCACCGACCTCAACCGAGCATGCCCTAAAGACCATTTCCCGATGCCAAGAATTGACCAATTGGTCGATTCAACGTCGGGGAACAAACTACTCTATTTTATGGATTCTTATGCAGGATATAACCAAATCAAGTAAAACTCGGTTGACCAAGAAAGCACGACGTTCATCACCGGGCAGGGGCTATATTGTTACAAGTTCATGCCCTTCGGATTAAAAACGTGAGAGAAACATATCAGAGGCTGGTAAACAAGGCGTTCGAGAATCAGATCGGGATGAACATGCTCGTGAAAAGCGAGACCGACGATGACCACCTTGCTGATTTGAGAGAAATGTTTGAAAGTTTAAGAGACATAAACCTTAAGTTGAACCCGAAGAAATTTTCTTTTGGGGTACGGTTAAGAAAGTTTTTAAGATTCCTCGTTAGCAAAAGAGAAATCGAAGCAGACCCAATCCAGCTGCAAGCTCTTGCAAGCATGACCCCTCCAAGGAATATCAAAGTAGTCCAGATATTAACCGGACGCCTAGCGGCTCTGAACCGGTTTATATCTCGCTCATCTCACAGATGTGCTCCCTTTTTTTAGTTTCCGAGAAATGCAAAGTCTTTCGTTTGGACACCAACTTGTGATGAGGCCTTCTTAGGAATAAAAAATTACTTATCATCCCCGAATCTCTTAACAAAGCCTCTGAAAGGGGAAGTTCTTTTTCTCTACGTGACAGTTTCTGATTTTGCAGTGAGTGCGGCTTTGGTCAGCGAATCAGGAGCAGTCCCTAAAGCGGTATATTTTGTGAGCAAAAGCTTGTTAGATGCGGAGACAAGGTACTTGAAGCTGGAGAAGATGGCATTGGCTTTGGTAACCGCGGTATTAAAAATGTGGTCATACTTCCAGGCCCACTCAATTATCGTTCGAACATCGTTTCCATTCATATATGTGCTTCAGCGCCCAGACATGTCGGGACGAATGTCCAAATGGTCGGTCGAACTGGGCGACTTTGATATCAGTTATGAACCAAGAACGGCCATTAAGGGCCAGGCCTTGGCTGATTTTTTAGTCGAATTTCATTCCAACCGACTAGAAAAAATGGAATCGCCGGAGGAAGATAAACAAGTTAAATGGATTATCAGAACTGATGGAGGTTCAAACGTCAGCGGTTGCGGTGCGGGTGTACAGATAACCACCCCTACGGGCATACTGATGCACCACACGGTCCGATTTGGTTTTGCCACGTCTAACAATGAGGCTGAGTACGAGGCTGCTTTAGCTGGTTTGAGGTTAACACAGGTGTGTGGAGCCAGACATGTACGTCTCATTAGTGATTCTCAACTGCTAATAAACCAAGCCTCGGGAGCGTCAGAAGCTAGGAAAGAGAACTTGGTTCAGTACCTAGCGGTGTTGCGTGTGTTAGCCGCGTCATTTGCCAAATTAACATATGAACATGTCCCCAGGGCCGAAAATGTGATTGTAGATTCCCTCTCAGCATCCTGCTCAAGCAGTTACCCCTGGGTAACAATGCAAGAAAACCCTTCGATTATCAAAAGGACAGAGTTGGGAAATCGACCAGATATCTCCTGCCAGATATCTTTGGTAGCCTTGTCGGATTAGAGGAGTGACATCATAGGTTTTTTGGCAGAAAAGTCGTTACCGGAAAATAGTGCGTCGGCCAGAAAAGTGTGAAACAAGGCTCGAGGGTACATTCTCTTGGGAGAAATACTATACAAGAAATCTTTTAGCAGGCGTTTGTTGAGATGTCTGGGGATGAATAAATCACAGATAATTATGTCTGAACTGCATGATGGTGAGGGGGCCACTCATTGCGGCGACAAAGCGTTAATAAGGAGAATTTTTCTTGCAGATTTTTATGGGCCAACGATAACCGCCGACGCTAGAGATATAGTAAAAACGTGCGGCACTTGTCAAAGGTTCGCGAACGCAATCCATATGCCCGTAGCCTCGTTGGAATCAATATCGGAAGGCCTCTCTTTTGACCGATGGGGAATTGACCAAGTAGGTCCATTGCCGATGGAGTCCGGCGCAAGACAAATGATAGTGGTGGCAATGGATTATTTTTCGAAATGGGTAGAAGCTGAGCCACTGTCAGGAACAAAGACTAAAGATATCATTAAGTTCATTTGGGCAAACATCTGCTGCAGATTTGGGGTCCCACAACGACTCACGATGGATAATGGACCGTAGTTTGATAGCAACGAGATGAAATCCTTTTGTTCGACCCACAGGATCATGCAATGTTTTTTGGCTCATTTCCACCCTCAGGAAAACAGGCAATTCGAGGTCACAAACCGTACTATCATAGACGGACTCAAGAAAAATCTGGAAGGAAAAGCCGGGAAATGGCCAGATTATCTGCATAAAGTCTTATGGGCTTACCGCACCACTCCTCGAACGGTGACTCAAGAATCGCCCTACGTCTTGGTCTATAGGATGGATGCGGTAACCCCCACGGAATCAATTTTCCCATCTTTCAGGACCGGGAGCTATGACGAAAACAGAAATGGGGATGACAGGTGACTAGCTCTTGTTTTAGTAGAGGAAAAATAGAGCCGAGCTCAACTGAATTCGTTACATTATCATACCTTAATGAGGAGCCAATACGCGTTGAAAGTACGCCGACGAGAGTTCAAAGTCGGAGACAAAATTTTGAGAAGAGTTTCCATACACACTAAGGACAAAATCCTCGGAAAACTTGCCCCGAATTGGGAAGGCCCATATCATTTAGTGGAAAGAGTCAAGAGCGAGACGTATCGATTACAAGACAAGCATGGACGTTTGTTAAGGATCCCTCTGAATATTGAACACCTGAAGATGTATTTGGATTAATTTCTTTTAATTTCCTTGTAATTGTTCTCGTTTATGTAAAAACTCTTGGCCGGGGGCGCACTCTTTCCTACCTCGGTGGCGCGAGGAGGTTTTAATAAGGCATCCATGGCAACCGATCTTTTTAATCTACTCATTTTGCCTTCAAAAATTCGAAAGACATTGTCAAAGGAAAGTCCATCAGATAACTAGATATACACAATTGGCTAACCAAAACAAGATTCAAAGCAATGGTGGGAACGTAGTAAACATCAGATAACGATATATGAGGGGTATAAATAAAGCCAATACCCTCTACTGACATTGTGTAGCACTAGCAGACAAAACATATATGGGTGAAACATGAGACTATGAAACAAAGTTTAACGTATGGGGTGACATATGATGAGACGCACCCAAATCCAAAATCCACAAAGATGAATCAATACATGAAGTGGAAGACAAGGACATGCCTGAATGATATGCGGATGTAGACATAACATAGGTCTTCTCATTCAGTTTGGTACTAGTAAACTGTAGAAAATTATATTTGTGTATCATATTCGCAATATGATCCATAATATTTAATCGAACAAAATTAAACAATCAAGAGATACCAAATCCAAATTGAAATAGCAAATCAAAATCTTAATCAAACCCCAAATCCAAAATCATAATCAAACCAATTCCAAATTCAAAATCTCAGTCAAAATCACAATCGAAATCCAAATAAAAGACCAAAATCAAATCAAAGACTCAATCAAATCCAAATCGGAAACAAGTCAAATCGAAGTCCAAACTCAAATTGAAACTCAAATCGAATCCAAATCAAAATAAAATCCAAATATAAATTGAAATCCAAACTCAAATCAAAATAAAATCAAACTATTAATTTGTGTGTAAAATCAAACGTCTTTTACCAACAAAAAGTATTGCATTATTCCAGTAGTGATTTCTCCTAAACTGTACCACCAAATCACAATTTAACATGTTAGATTGAATCCATAGATGTTCCGAACATGTAGTCCGAAATACAGCAAAAATCGGCATTGTTTGCCTTCTGAACTGACCGTTTGATTCCGACTCTACACAATAGATAAAAAAACGAAAATTGTATCTCTTCTGACAAAAAGATCCAAACAAATCCAGTACCAATACAAAATCCAATACCAATACACAATCCAAAATTTCCAAACACATTCAATACCAATACGCAATCCAAATTAACAAAGGTATATCCAAAATTTCCAAACAGTTTTAATACCAATACCAATACACAATCCAAATTAACAAAAGCAGATCCAAAATTTCCAAACAACAAATCGAAATAGAATACCTAACAACAAATCGATCCAAGAAACAGGGGGGTCGTTACGCTTCTCCGATCAGATTACTCCAGCGATTGAACTTGGCTCTGATCATGTTAAATATAGAACAGACAAAGAAAACAATTTAAAAGTGGCTATAATTTTATTATTTAGAAAGCTTAAGAATTACACAGAATATATGCTCATATTTATGGATAAAATAAATAGCTAATAGACCTGAGTGTTACATCTCTAATACATGTTTTGATTATACCCAACAACCAATTCAAAAGTAAACATGAATAAAATCAAAAATAGATAAGGGACGATTAGTTCTCTAGCTTTATAAATGAATAAAAATATTTTATTTTGTTTGAATAAAATAAAATAATAAATTATTACTTTTTAAGATTTTTGTTCACGGTAATATTAATTTTGAGGAATAAAAGAAAATTAACAAAATAAATGGTTAAAATGTTTTAACATTTGAGGGTTGTTAGTATTTTTTATAGTTTGACCTACTTATAATTTGTTCCTGATTATTTATAATGAGGACTCGTTAAACAAATAGTCCACTTTTAAACCAAAATTAGGAGTACAAAATTTGTTGAAGTATATTTGTACAAGAGAAAAGTAATGGTAAATATCTATTCAACTACCTAATTATCCAGTAGTACCCGTTTTTGGGATAGTGTCAATTGATACTTCAATTTGAATTTTGGAAAAAAATACCCCCGACTATCTATAACCATATTTCTCTTCCCTCCACAGAACCCTTCAACCCGAAATTCAGTCCGTCCTCATCCGATTTCGACCGGTGACTGGTGACCGTCTTCTACTCCCGATTTCGACCGTTGTTTCTATGCTGGTCGAAGTTGTTTATCTCGAGCGAAATCAAGTATTTAGGATCGGCAGTAGGCATTTTGGTTTATGGGTTTATCGTTAAACACAATAGTTTGTTATGTTGCATGTACTATTAATTGTTTTGTGCGTGTTATGATGTATATTAGATGAGTTTTGGGTGGTTGTTTGTTGGTTATGGTGCTATTTCCATATTTCCCAGAGCCCTGCAACGTGCATCTAAAAAGTAGAACAATTTGCATCTGGGTGCATGTGTGTTGTAGTACAATTCACATTTGTGTACAAGTTGCGTCTGGATACAAGTTGTTTACATACAATTCACATGGAGTCCTGAGAGTTGTGTCTGGATAAAAGTTGGTTACATGGTTGTTCATGAAAGATGAGGATAGTTAGGATATTAAAATAATGTTAGGTATTATGTATTAATTAGATAATTGAGATTGCTATTAAGATATAATAGCTCAAATTTGGATCCTAAATGACATAATTTCTTTTTAGACAATTACTCTTCTCGTACTTATTTGAGTATTTATTAATATTAAATAAAAATTAAGAACAATGCGTAATTTCCTTTTAGACAATCGCTTCTTTTGGTACTTAATGAGTATTTATTAATATTAGATAAAAGTTAAGAACTATATGTAATTTCCTTTTAGACAATTGCTCTTTTAGTACTTACTTAATGAGTATTTATTAATATTTAAATAAAAATTGAGAAATATTTCTATTTGAGAAGAAAAAATCACGATATACTACAGTAATAAATATATCACAGGTCAAAATATACGGAAAGTGACAGCAGAGTACTTTGTGTTTCAAAGACACGTGAAAATTCAATTTCAAAAGAAGGTTCTAGTTCTATAGAGAAGGAAAGAAAGATACCTCTCGCGTTCAATAAATACAACACAAACCTCGTTACTTTGTGTTCAGAGAGAAAACAGAGAGAAGACAAAGTTCGACAGAGGGACAAAGTTCTAGAGAGAGAAATGCCAGGAAGCAAGCATCCTAGGTTAATATCAGCAGCAAAAATAGCAGTAGCAGTAGCTGTCCTTTCTTATGTCATCGGAAACATCTTGATCGCGCCTCCTACACTGAAAAACTCCAGTGACGTCCTTAACAAAGCCAAAGCCATCAACCTCCCCGGCACCCATGGGCCAGAGAGTATCGACTTTGATCCTAATGGTGGTGGGCCCTACACCGGAGTTATGGACGGACGTGTCCTCAAATGGGAAGGCGACTCCATCGGCTGGACTGAGTTCGCCGTCACCTCTGCAGATAGGTCTGTGTATACAAAACTACTTCAACTTTACTCTTTTCAATTTATTTTCCCGAAAATCTTCTTAACAAAATGTAAAAATTTATGGTTTTGAAGGGAGGATTGTGAAGCTGAGAAATGGTACCCGGCCAAGGAAGATAGATGCGGAAGGCCACTAGGAATCCATTTTGAGGAGAAAAGCGGAGATCTATACATTGCAGATTGTTATAGGGGCATTTTTAAAGTCGGTCCCAAAGGTGGTTTGGCTACACAAGTCGTATCCGAGGCAGAAGGACAACCTTTTCACTTCACCAATGATTTGGACATCGATGAAGACGAAGATGTTATCTATTTTACTGATAGCAGCGACACCTACCACATAAGGTAGCAACTAACAACACTATGTATATTGTTTATTCCTCTGCTTAATTGTCCTATTTTGATAGGAAGAGCTTGGTTGTCTATGTCATCCTATACCCGGCTTTTTAGATCCAGGTTAGCCAGATGGGTAGAAATGTTGTTCAGAACAATTTATATTAGAAGTGAACTTATAATAGGCTTGTAGGGAACAACGGAATCTCTCTTGACCTGAGTTTATGAGTCTTGAAAGAAATCGTTAGTTAAACAAAGTCATAAGACTAATACCATCGCTTTTCGTTTCAACTTGCAGGACGCTAATGCACCTGTTCCTAAACTCGGACAGGACAGGCAGGTTCATAAAATACGAAAAATCTACCAAAAAAGCCACAGTTTTGATGAAGGGTCTATTCTTCCCAAACGGAGTAGCATTAAGCAAAGACAAATCCTTCGTCGTTATTGCGGAAGCAGCTACCAGCATAGTTTATAGATATTGGCTCCGTGGTCCAAAAGCAGGAACCCATGACATTTTCGCGAAACTTCCTGGATTTCTAGACAACATTCGAAGGAACGACAAAGGTGAATTCTGGGTGGCTGTGAATTGCAAAAGAGGCATATTTCAAGGATATGCTGTGTCTCACCCTTGGGTCTTGAGGGTCATGTCTAAACTTCCAGTAAACTCTAGGTTTATCTATAAATCCTTGAACGGATTCAAATCTCATGGAGTTGCAGTGAAGTTGAGCGAAGAAGGTGAGATTGTTCAGATTTTAGAAGACAGCAATGGGAAAATAATGCGAGGTATCAGCGAAATCCATGAGAAGAATGGAAAGCTGTGGATGGGGTCTATAACGGAACCTTATGTTGGAGTTTATGACCTCAACTAGATGACGTTTTACACTTTTGTTGCTGTTCTGGATTCTGTTTGATGCCCGCATAGGTTGTGTTGTTTGTGTAAACTTGTGATGTTTAGTAGAGTGGTAGAGTTGCATGGTCATGTAATATCAATTACTGTGACCTTGTTAGTTTGTTTCTTTTGAATGAACTTTTGAATTTCTATATTGAGAATATCTTGCCAGATCTATGGTCATAATATCTGAAGTGAAAAACATATTCGGGAGCTCTAGAGAAAGATGAACATACTTGAATCCAAATTTCTTCTTTCTTACAAAGTATACAAAGTAATGTTTATAAAAACTTCTCCAAGTTGTCAAAATACTTGGAGATATTTGATTCGGAATCTGGATATTTTTACTATAGCAGAGAAATGCAGATGAGAAGGCTGATAGAAACAGTTTGAAATGTATCAAATTTAGTCTGCGGAATATATCATACAATACAAAAATTTGCCAATTATAGATACGGGTGATTAGAAAAGCTATGCAAGTTTGATGAAGGCGAAAACCAACATCGTTCATCAAAATAGACCTAAAGAGTGTTTTGATTATTTAAATTTTCTTTAGTGATTGCTATGTAGCTTGGAGTTGTCAGGGTGTAAAACATTGTTACAATTTCAGTTCACTCAGAAACCTCAAAAATGTACTTTGTGATAAATTAGAACTTTGTGATTAGATTTCAGTAAAAGTTCATGGGTTCCCTAGAGACATCTGTATCCGAATTGAATATATATGCTCGATTACTACTTTATTGATTCAATCCTGCCAATAATGTACAGCGGGGGTATTTTGGGCTCTTGAGTAACGAAATTCCAATTTTGTTTTGTGTAACTACAACCTACGGTCAAATGATTGAGGGTTGGTTCCACAGTGGCTAGTACGGTAGACCCAGACAATAAACATGTAAGTTTGCTTTGGACGACGAGAGTGGTGATAAATGGGTATTTTGGGATATTATATGTATTCTATATTAGCGTGGACTAGACCACCGGAACGGAGGTAGGGCGAATGGCGGAGTATGTGTTACTGAGGTAGGGCGAATGGCGGAGTATGGCGAATGGCGGAGTATGTGTTACTGATGGTGAAGCTGTTTTTGGTGCGATTGGTGCCAGGCGAACTCATCTTCACCATTTGATTGTGAGGAAATTGCATTTCTTATTGATAAGTGTTGGATGTGAATTTTGCATCCATGGTGAATGGAAGATTGCTAACTCCAATCTCCATTGCTGATAATTTCTCTCGTTTAATCAAGTTTCATTCGATTTGATAACACTTTTAGTACGTGATTTTTTTTCGTGTTTTTATTTTGTTGTTTCATTTATATTTTGTTTTGTTCGATTGTTTGGGATTGTTGGTGCTCTATATTTTACTTGTTCGATTGATTGGTTTTTTTCAGAATGGTTGATGGTTTGCTTGTTAGGTTCAATTCGATTAGTTTTTGTAGACATCTATTGCTAATATGACAAGAAAATATGTCTCTCTATAATCTATTAGCATCCAACTTAATGGAAAAAACTTTGTCGATCAGAGGTATGTCATGAAGAACTTTCTTTGTGGCAAACATATGTGGGATGTTAGGTGTAGGCTAGAAGTAACCCGTCAACAAAGCGACTTGTCAATTGTTAATGGAAATAATAATGTACATTGACTAAATAATTTATTATAGTCAATATTCAAACGTAATCTATTATAAATATTATTAGATTAGATTTTATTATAGTAGACTAGTATAATAAAAAGATATTTTCAGAGCCTATGCTTTAACTTGTACTGAAATTCCAAGTTATAATTAATCTTTTCTAGTTTTTACATGGTATGAGAGCCATTAGGGTTTCTATAAAAAAAATCTAGATAAAAAAATCTAGATGGAGGTTCGTGGTGGATATAACGATTATGGCAGTCATGGTAGATCAAACTATCGTGGTAATCGTGGTGGGTATAGTAGATATAACGATTATGGTAGTCGTGGTGAATCAAACTATCGTGGTGGGTACAGTAATCACAGTAGTCGTGGTGGATACAATAGTCAAGATGGATGCTATAGACATAACAGTTCCGGTAACCATGGTGGTGATCTAAACAATGTTGAATGTTTTTACTGTCATGAACGTGGTCATACAAAGTGGAATTGTCCTCAACTACCTCAACACTTTGCTAATATGGCAACGAACGAGGAACCTCATGTGCTTTCCGCCGAGGAATATGCTCAATTTTCCAAGTACCAAGAGTCTCTAAAGTCACAAGATCTTAAAAACCCTGCAGCTTGTGTGTCATGTGCAGCTCAGGTAACTCAAATACATGTCTTATTTCTTGTTCCTCTGATTGGGTCATTGATTCTGCTACCACAGAACATATGACATGTAATAAACAAGTTTTTACTTCTCTTTCAAATACACATCATTCTAATGTCACATTGGCAGATGGATCATCATCTCGTGTTTTAGGTTCAGGGACTGTCAATCCCACCAAAAATATCTCTTTGACATCTGTTTTACATCTCCCTCAGTTTTCATTCAACCTTACTTCTATTAGCCAACTCACTAAAACACTAAATTGTTTTGTTACCTTTTATTCCAATCATTGTTTGTTTCAGGATCTTACGACGAATAAAATAATTGGTAGATGGAATGAGAGTGGAGGTCTCTACTATCTTGATAAAGACTATCATAAATCTACTGCATGTTCTAGTATTACATCTCCATTTGAAGCACATTATCGTATGGGTCATCCATCTTTAATCTCTTTAGAACAATTTTATCCTAAATTTCGGCATTTGACATCATTAGAGTGTGAGTCATGTAGATTTGCTAAACATCATCGTCTTCTATCATATCCTCATATTAATAAACGGGTTGCGTTTCCTTTTGAAATCGTTCATTCAGATGTTTGGGGTCCTTGTCCCATTGTTTCTAAAACTGGTTTTAAATATTTGTTAGTTTTGTTGATGATTATTCCCGTGTTACATGGCTATATTTAATGAAAAATCATTCTGAGTTATTTTTCAATATTTTGCACGTTTACTGCAGAAATAAATACCCAATTTAATTGTCATATTCGTATTTTAAGAAGTGATAATGGTTGATAAGGAAAGATATTCCTTAGGGACATAAGTGTAATTGATAGGGACTAAATTGATAATTTCTGTAAATATAGGATTAAATTAGGCTTTAGGAGAACCATGAGGGTTAAATCGTAAATATATCAATATGTAACCATTTCTTTAACTAACTCACCCTGCCTATTTAAGGAGGCTAAAGAAGTTATTTTGACCTATGAAATATTCAGAAGCACTTTTCACTACTTAAAATTCTCCTTGAAGACTTTCTGTTCTTAACTCTCTCACTACAACTTTAATTCACACCAAATTGGCGCTAGAAGGAGGGGGCGAGGATACCTTGATCAACAGATCAGAAATCGACGTTTGAGTTTTCGTTTTTCAAAGTTTTTCGTTCGAATTTTCATATTTTGTTTGATTTTTCGCTGATTGAAGATGAATCCAGAGGAAGGTGACAATCCATCCGTTCGCAAGGCTATGGAAACGCTGAAATCCGATCTGCAAGAGGCAGGTAAATCTATTCCAACTCAATCAATCCAATTTGATTTTGAAGGAAAAATGAATGAGATGATTAGGAAGGTGGCAGAGCTTGACGAATTGGTAAAAAAGAAGGGAAATAATGATGGTGCTAGGCTTAGGTCTAAGATAGCAGGGGGCGATCAGAATGATCAGTCGGATCAGTCGATGGACGATGGCGATGATCACTATGAGCAGCGTAAAGCATGTTCTGAGCAAAAAAAGAATATAGCGGGATAAAGAGGAAAGAAAAGTTACAAAGGCGACTGTATGTAAACTCTAGTGATGAAGAGGACTTCGAAGATTCCGAGTCTGATGAAACACCGAGGTACGAACGCTCTCGAGGCCGTTCAAGAGGAACAGAGCGTGAGCTCCGGCCAGCTAAGGTGTATAAGGAAGGAAGGAAAAAGAAAGAGAGGCGAGTATACTCACCTCGGAAATATTCGCCTCGGAGGTGTTCGCCTCGGAAATATGAAGGTGAGTCCAGCTTATACGCAACTGTGGGGATGAGAAATGAGGACCAGTATGTTCAGGTGGTCGACTGGAGGGACTCACCATTGGTCAGGGAGATCAGATCTGTGCCGCTACCGAGGCGGTTTGATATTTCCAAAGTTGATAAGTTTGATGGGACTCAAGATCCCGATGACCACATAGAACAATTTAAAAACTACATGACTAATTTCGAAGATGACGATAAATTGGTGTGTAGAGCTTTTTCTCAAACGTTTAAGGGAACTGCGCTGAAATGGTTCAATAAGATTCCTAAGGAGTCAATTGCAAATTTTAGAGGTTTTTACACCGCTTTCCGAAGACAGTTTGTGGGAAGCAAGGAAATGAGAGCCAATGGAGACACAATAATACAATGCAAGCAGGCTGTGGGAGAGAAGTTAAAGGATTATACCAAGAGGTTTGTGTCAACAAAGGCTGAATTGGATGACTGTGAAGAAAGTGTGGCTATGGCGGCGTTCAGGCAAGGGCTGTTGCCTGGGGATTTAGCTGATGAGACTACGAGGCGCAGGGCGTTAACATTTGGAGCTCTTATGGCTCAGGTTGAGGACCAGATTAAGGTCGAAGAATCGACGAGGGTTCGAGGAGGTGCTAGTACTGTTCAGAAGGGGAGTGGACAATCTAACATATCGAACAACAATCCCTCACGTCCGAAGAACAATCAAAATGTTTCTAACCGAGGAACCTCGAACTCGTATCAAGGGGGATATAATCAGCATAATTCTAATAATCAGCAGCAGTTTAGGTCCAGGTCGAATGTGTGGGTAAGGCCAGATTACTATGCAGATTTAACTGAGAGTGTGGCTTCGATATATGAAAAAACAAGGGGAACAATCAATTTTAGAAAGCCACCAGCTATTAACAGGCCAAGAGAGGAGCGCAATAATAAATTCTGTAGGTATCATGAAGACATCGGCCATGATACAAATAGCATTGCTCTGAAGAAGGAGATGCAAATTCTGATCGAAAATGGAAAGTTGTTGGAATATGTCAGGAAGAATGCCAAGGCTACAGCTCCTAAAGGTGGTAATCCTAATTCTAAGCAGGAAACTACGTTAATGATTTTAGATGTTGCAGGTGAGGGGGATGGTTTCGATGTAGCCTCGGAATATGTCGAACCAGACCCCAGTCGACTTTTGTTAATGTCAATAGATGAGCCGATGCGTCAGGGACGTGTTCGAGATTTGTGTGCCTTTTTCGAATCACTAACAATATTTGGAGGGGATTCGATGACCAACAACACTAATAATTCGAGGAAGAGGCATATAGTAAATTTAACACGACAAATTGAGGGAGGCGCATCGGCACACCTAAGCAACAGAAAGGATGTGCCCTTTATAATTTTCGACGGGGATGATTTGAGGGGGATTACTGGGCCACATGAAGATGCGGTGGTCATAGGAGCAGAAGTATGCGGGGTGGAGATTCGACGAGTGCTGATTGATACAGGGAGCTCTGCTAATGTACTTTTCAAGTCAACGTATGAGAGATTGACTGCTCCGCCTCGAATAGAAAGATCAGAAAGGACTATCATAGGGTTTACTGGCGCAACAGCAAATGTGATAGGAGAGTTCGAGGGTGAAGTTTCTTTGGGAAAGGGGCCTTTCAAGAAGAAAGTACAAGTACTTTTTGTGGTGGTAGATTGTCCATCAAGTTATAATGTTATTTTTGGGAGGTCGTGGTTGGCGAAGATGTATGCTGTAGTTTCCACATTTCATCAGTGTTTAAAGTATGTGATTGAGGACCGGGTCGGCGTAGTTCGAAGTGATCAAAAGGTAGCAAGAGAATGTTATGCTGCTGCATTTAGACTACGGGGCAAAAGTTCTGATGATCTGATGGAGAATTAGCAGTTTGGGGGGTTGTCTTCTGATGGAACAGATGAGGGAATTGATGATCCGAGGTCAACCCCGAGTTCTGTGGTGGTCAATGAAGAAATAGAGGAATATATTTTTAATAATGGCAGGGTACTTCGAATTGGCACCCTGTTATCTTTGTCGATGCGAGAAAAGTTGTTGACTTTTTTGTCTGAAAATTTGGATGTGTTTGCGTGGAGATCCGAAGACGTAGTAGGGGTCCCAAGTAACATCATATGTCATAGCTTAGCGGTTGATCCGAAGGTCAAACCGATTATCCAAAAAAGAAGGGCTTTTTCATTGGAGAAATCTGAGGCCATAGTTGCCGAAGTGGATCGGCTATACAAGATGGGGCACATTAGGGAGGCCAATTATCCGAGGTGGACGGCTAATCCGGTGGTAGTGAAAAAGAAGAACGGAAAATGGCGAATGTGTGTGGACTTCACAGATTTGAATAGAGCCTGTCCAAAAGATCCTTTTCCGGTGCCTCGAATAGATCAGTTAGTGGATTCCACTTCGGGAAATAAAATTTTGACTTTCATGGATGCATTTTCGGGGTATAATCAAATTCGAATGAATCCAGATGATGAAGAAAGCACGACTTTTATTACTGACAGAGGTTTGCACTGCTATAAAGTAATGCCGTTTGGATTGAAAAATGTTGGGTCAACATATCAGAGGCTGATGAATAAGGCGTTTGCTTCACAGATTGGGAGAAATATTGAAGTGTACATCGATGACATGCTTGTTAAAAGCAAGAGTGATGATGAACATATTGATGATTTAGAAGAGACGTTTTTGAATCTTTGAGCCATTCAATTGAAGTTGAACCCAGAAAAATGCACATTTGGAGTCCGATCTGGCAAATTTTTGGGGTATATGATTAGTGAAAGAGGAATCGAGGTGGATCCAGAACAGTTGAAGGCTCTGATATCGATGTCTTCACCTCGGAATATCAAAGAAGTGCAAATGCTAACGGGCAGGTTAGCAGCTTTGAACAGATTCATTTCTCGTTTTTCAGATAAGTGCTTGCCTTTTTTCCAGGTGCTGCGTAAACCCAATAATTTCGAGTGGACTTCGGATTGTGAAGAAGCCTTTTTGAAGATCAAAAATCTTTTGTCCTCTCCTGAAATATTATCAAAGCCTCGGAAAGGTGAGCAATTATTTTTGTATATAGCAGTGTCAGATTATGCAGTAAGCGCAGTTTTGGTCAGTGAGGACACAAAAATTTCGAAGCCTGTTTACTATGTCAGCAAAAGTTTGGTTGATGCTGAGAAACGCTATTTGAAGCTCGAAAAATTGGCACTGTGTATAGTAGTGGCAGTAAGAAAAATGCGCCCTTACTTCCAGGCACATACGATTGTAGTTCGAACTTCATATCCATTAAAAAATGTTTTGCAAAAACCAGACATTTCAGGAAGAATGACCAAGTGGTCTGTGGAATTGGGAGATTTCGATGTGCTATTTTCTCCTCGAACAGCTATCAAAGCTCAAGCTTTAGCAGATTTTTTGGTGGAGTTTCACTCAAGCAGATCCGAAGAGAAAGATGCTGGAAAGGTGAATGAGAATCCGACGTGGACAATACGAACTGATGGGGGATCCAGTAGTAAAGGGTCAAGTGCAGGAGTCGAGTTGGTGGCACCAACAGGGGAATTTATGTTTCAAGCTATAAAATTTGGCTTTCATGCTTCAAATAACGAAGCTGAATATGAAGCTGTGCTAGCAGGATTGCGGTTAGCAAAGATTTGTGGAGCAATGTTTGTACGCTTGGAAACAGATTCACAGTTGGTAGTTAACCACGTTAAAGGGGTGTCGGAAGCTAAAAAGGAGCGTTTGATTTTGTACTTACAAGAGCTTCGAGGAGTGATGGCACAGTTTGAAAATGTCGAAGTGGAGCATATTCGAAGAGGTAGCAACACAATGGCTGATTCTTTGGCAACAATGGCTTACTCTGAAGAATATCCGTGGATCATAACACAACCATCGCCTTCGATCATACCGAATTCTGAGCAATGTGAAGTTGTTAGTGAGGTAGTGAATGATCCGATGTGCGCTCGAGGAGATTGGAGGTATGACTTGTTAAACTTTATTTCGAAGGGAATTTTACCTCTTGATAAACACTTGCTTGAGAAAATAAAGTACAAAGCTCTTGGCTATGTGATATTGGATGGAGTATTGTACAAAAGGTCTGCGTCGAAACCTTTGCTACGATGTTTAAGCAAACAAGAGTCCCAGGACATTTTATCCGAACTGCATGATGGGGATGGATCAGCTCATTGTGGATTCAAAGCCTTAGCGCGTCGGGTATTGTTGGCAGGATATTATTGGCCTACTATTATGCAAGATGCCAAGTCGTTAGTTCGAAGCTGTGATACTTGCCAAAGATATGCAAATTTAATACACAAGCCGGCAGTACCCCTAATGACAATTTCAGAGGCGGTTCCTTTCGATAGGTGGGGGATTGACTTAGTGGGACCATTACCTATGGCTTCTGGAGGAAGACAGATGATTATTGTTGCGGTTGATTATTTTTCGAAGTGGGCAGAAGCAGAGCCCTTGGCTGGGACAAAAGCTAAGGATGTAATCAAGTTTATTCAAAGTAACATTTGTTACCGTTTTGGAGTGCCTCGAAAAATAACGACGGACAATGGTCCTCAATTTAATAATAAGGAAATGGACTCTTTTTGTTCTTCGAAAGGGATACAGCAATGCTTCTCCACTCCTTTCCACCCTCAGGCAAATGGACAGGTGGAAGTTACAAATAGATCTATTTTGGATGGCTTGAAGAAAAATTTGGCAGGAGCAGCAGGGAAATGGCCAAATTTTCTTCAAGAAGTATTATGGGCATATAGAACAACCCCTAGAGAGGCTACAAAAGAGACTCCTTTTTCTTTAGTATATGGGATGGACGTTGTGTGCCCTGCTGAATCTACATTGCCCTCTTATAGACTACTACAATATTCCGATGCGGATAATGATGAGGCTAGAAGGGTGGAGTTAGATTTGTTGGAAGAAAAAAGGGTCAAGGCACATTTGAATGTGATCCATTATCAAACATTAATGAGAAGCAGATACGACGCTAAAGTTAAAAGAAGAGAATTCAAAATTGGCGATCGAGTGTTACGAAAAGTATTTCTTCACACTAAGGATAAACACCTCGGAAAGTTAGCCCCAAATTGGGAAGGTCCTTATGAAGTTAAAATGAGGGTCAAGCCAGGTTCCTACAGGTTGTCAGATCGAGAAGGGAGGATGCTCAAACACCCTTGGAATATAGAGCACTTGAAATTGTACTGTGAGTAAAACTGAACTTCGAATTTCTGTAAAACAGACATACTCTTTCCTTATCTGTTGGCCCAGAAAGGTTTTAACGAGGTGTCTGGTTAATATTGAATTTTTTAATAAAGTTTCTTTTGGCCATTGGTTGTTTACTATGATGTGTGATTTATTATTTTGGTAATTTGGCAAAGACTGATCATCTTTGAAAGTTGACCAAGAATAATTTTCCGAAGCGATAGCTTTGAAGAAACAACCAAATTTTCGAGGTGCCACGTCTTATGAGTGTGATGAGGATAAAAGTAGCCCGAGGGTAGGCTGGTAATTTTAAGTGGAGTTTTAAGGCGGCGTAAGGGTGTTTCACTGTGGTGTGGTGGTGTTTAAGGGTGCTTTAATATATTTCAAAGTGTTTCAAAGTGTTTTAAGGGTGGAGAGAGAATTAAGCAGCCTGGCAGCAGTTAATTTTTCTTACCCATAGTTAATGCTGGTGGTTGGGCATTTATAGTATGAAATTTGGGCCCTTATGGGCTTTCGGGTCAAGTTTAATGGACCTGGGTCATGTTTAAAGACCCATGAGTTTTAAGCAGGTGTACAGGTAGCTTAGTCAGATAGTGATTAGGTTTTTTAGTACTTTAGTCATAGTTCGAACTGCCTTATGTTTGCAGTGTTCAAAATCATCTGTCCGGTTCAATCAGCGCTGTTCGAACTGAAGTCATGGAGTCTGTCCGAATTTACGGGGTGACTTTACTTTGGACTACCCTTCCGGGGGGCTCTTCGAATTCGGACTCATCAGAGTGCATCTATTTTTCGAGGTGCCACGTCTTATGAGTGCATCTATTTTTCGAGGTGCCACGTTTTATGAGTGCATCTATTTTTCGAGGTGCCACGTTTTATGAGTGCATCTATATTTAGAAATAACCAGTTCAAACAAGTATATCAGAAATTTAAGATATAAAAAAGAGAAGTGGTTTGCTCGTGGGATAAAATACGAAGTTTACAAAAAAAAGGGGGGGGGGGGAAGCACTTAACCACATACACACAAAAAAAAACAAAAAACTGCTTAGCCTATTAGGCATCATTTTCTTCTTCTTCTGATGACTCCTCTTCGGAATTATTTTCTTCTTCTGAGGAAGAGCTTGGTGGCGCTTCGAACGCTTCCTTTGGGCGTTGTTCTTCTGGAACTCGTTTCCAGAGATTTGATAAGTCCAGTCTTGGACAAGCAGCATGAACTTCTCGAAGAAGCTGAATAGATGTATCAATTTGAGCTTTCTTCATGCCTTCGAGCATTAAAGAACCAACTTTGGTTTCAGCCTTTTTGACTGCAGCTTTCTTTTCTTCTTCGAATCCTATTCGAAGTGTAGTTATCTCAGTTTGGCTATTTTCTAGTTTCTCTTTAGTTTCCTTAATAAGCTTCGTAGCATCGGAAATAGCAGTAGAATGTTCAGCCTTTAGACTTTCAAGAGCTTGCAGATGAGTAGTTTTAAGAGCTTCGACTTCATCTTTGTGTTCTTTGAGAAGTTGTTCTTTCTCAGCTTCGAATTTCTGGAGTGCTTCATTTTTCGAAGTCTTTTCAGACTCTGTTTCTTTTCTGCTCCTAGCTAACTCTTGGGCAAGGCGCTCCAATTGAGTTTGAGAATTGCTCACCTCTTCGTATAACTTTGTGACTGCAGCAATTAAATTTAGAAAAGGTTGAAGAATTGAAGTTACCTCATCGGATTTCTCTGAGTGAGGAAAGACTAATGGCTGATGAACAGGAGCGATGGTGTTAGATGTCGAAGCTGTAGCAGCCCCAATAGAAATTGGTGGAACAACATTGGCAGGTTGAGAGCCAGAAAACACAAAATCCCCACTTGAGTTAAAGTCTTCGAAGTTCAGATAATCGTCTATTTGTTTATCTCCAAGTGTTATTTCTCCTTCAGGGTTTTTCTCAATAAAAGTTTTACCCTGCGCCTCGGAAGCTAGCACAGCCTCTAATATATCAGCTTCATTCTTTTCATTTGGCTTGCTAGACTTACTCTTTTTCTTTTTTGGAGAGGTGTCCTTTTTCTTTTTCAGGACAGGCTGATCTTCTTCGGATATGGTGGGAAGTGAAGGTGCAGATGTTTTTCTTTTCCCTACACTCTTCGAAGTCTTGGAATGCTTAGCCCTGCTTGTGCTGGCTTTCTTCTGGGTCAATTTTCTTTTCTTCTTTAAAGGAAGATGGCTGTCACTTCGATTCCGGAGCGGAAGATAGCATTTCCCATCTGGTGCAAGTATCCTCTCAACTGCTAGGAGGGGATCTGGTGGCGTCATCGGATCTTGAGGGAAGTCAGCCCCTAAAGATATACGCTAGAGATGGCTGTTAACAAAGTTAATAGGCTCGAATGCTGAGTGAAAGCCATTTCCCCAAGACTTTTCAGCCCACTCAGCCATTTTTTGGAAGATAAGTTTGGCTTCTTTTCGACGACTCTTAAATCGCCTCGGAATTTCTAAAGAGAGACAAATAGTTAGCTAAATAAATTGATTCAAAAACAACTAGATAAATAAAGGAAGGTATCACTTACTACTGTCTCTCCAAGTAAGAGTAAGTTTGGAAGGATTGGCATCGGAAATATCTTTGCCATTTTCCCAGGCACCTGACAGAAAGACGAACCTTTGCTTCCAGAACTTATCGGCTTCGAGGAGGTCGTCGATAATTTTTAAATCATCTTCAAGGGTTAAGTAATAAAACGGCAGAACTGGGCCATTTGAAACTTTGGTTACTGAGATAAAGTCCTCGATTTCGAGGGGAATACCTCCAAGCCTCGATACCATGATTGCTGAGAACAAAGTGAAGAGCAAGTTGGGGGTGACTTGTGTTGGGCACAATCTGTGGATTTCGAAGAACCTTACTATCATCGGATCAAGGGGAAACCGAAGTCCCCAGTTGAAGAGCTCAGGGTACACTACTAACTCATCTTTTTGACAGTTTAAGGGCGTCTCTCCTTCTACTGGTAATCGAAGAATCATATTATCAGTTAATCCCCATAGCTTTCTGAGTTGCTCTTTCTCTGATTCGAGGTAGTAGCTATAGGATACATTCTTTAAGGCAAGAATGTACCAAGCAGAAAGAGGCTTGAGATTTTCTTGAACTAAGGAGGCAACGTTCTTGGGAAGTGTAATAAGAGCTTTTTTCCCTCGAGTCTTTTTTGGAGGAGCTACACCATCAGCCTCGGATTCCTCTTCGGCATCAGACTCAGTAGCTTCAGAATCGTCTTTTTTGTGATCCTCATCGGAGTGACTTCGGATTTGAGTCTCCTGTTGAGTCACAGGAATTGGCTGACTACACTCTGGTGTAATGTCATCCACTTCTTGTGGGGGAGGAGAAGAGTGTGGGGGAGGAGAAGAGTTTTCTGTTTCTTCACCCATTACTAAGAAAGGTGATTTTTTGGCACGTTTAGCTCTGATAGCCTCGAATTGAGGAGGGAGTGTGTTGGATTGAAGGTTTTTTGTCTCTTCGACTTGAAGGACAAGTGATTTGGGTTGTGATTTGTTATCAGTTGGTGGCTTGTCTAAAGTAACTACTTTAGATTTCCGATGAGGTCTTAGCAATGAAGATTTGGCTGGATTTTGAAGAGGAGAGGCTGTTGAGTTATTTTCTGGGTTAGAAACTAAAGGTGAAGACGAAGTGGCAAGGTTAGGATTGAAGTTACCGTATTTAAAAGTGGTACAGGAAGAGTGAGGACCGTTGTAGATCAACCCAGCAGCTTTGTATTCTTTGGCTCTTCGAGAAATGCAAAGATAATCGTAGGCCCCGAATACTTGGTTACTGGAACCAGGAAAAAGATTTTTCTTTGATCTTACTGGTCTTATGGGTTTAAATCTATTATATCTAGGGTATCTTCTCATACAATGGGTATTGGTATGAGATATTGCTTGGGTAGACAAGAAAAGATGAAGTGAGTTGAAGGTTTATGAAGATCAGGTTGAAGATGAAGAACAGGTTGAAGATGAAGAGGTTGAAGATGAAGAACAGATTGAAGATGGTTCAAAAGACGGATTCTCTAAAAAGTTCTTAATGAAAGAATAGTTGGGTATTTATAGGATAAAAGAATGACGTCGAGAATGTGAAAGTGTGGAACAAGTAAGTTGCTTTCATTGGGTGGAATATGAAACGAAAAGGAAACGTGTAGTGTCACAGGTCTACTACTAGAGGTCTAATCAATCTATCAGGTAGGGATCAGAGATTTCGAAGTGTTATTAAATTATGTTTGAAGTAATAATGTTTGAAGAAGAGGCAAAGCTATACCACAAGAAGTCAAATTCGAAGAGGAGTTAAATTCGAAGCAATTGAGAAATTCGTTTGCACGTATTCATAAATTCGAAGAAAAGTCATAGACCATTGAGTTTAATCATAATAAAGACATAAAGTGGTGAAAATGGTGTTGATCTGAGGAAGAATTCGAGGAGCTAATAGTTCTTATAAATATCTATATAAGAACTAGGGGGGCTACTGATAAGGAAAGATATTCCTCAGGGACATAAGTGTAATTGATAGGGACTAAATTGATAATTTCTGTAAATATAGGATTAAATTAGGCTTTAGGAGAACCATGAGGGTTAAATCGTAAATATATCAATATGTAACCATTTCTTTAACTAACTCACCCTGCCTATTTAAGGAGGCTGAAGAAGTTATTTTGACCTATGAAATATTTAGAAGCACTTTTTACTACTTAAAATTCTCCTTGAAGACTTTCTGTTCTTAACTCTCTCACTACAACTTTAATTCACACAAATGGTAAAGAATATTACTCAAATGCATTTCAATTATTTATGGAACAAAAAGGAATGATTCACCAAACTTCGTGTGTGGACACACCATCTCAAAATGGTGTTGCTCAAAGAAAAAATAGACATCTTTTAGAGGTTACTCGTGCACTTCTTTTTCAAATGAAAGTACCGAAATTATTTTGGGCAGATGCTGTTTCCACCGCATGTTTTTTTAATTAATCGTATGCCATCTACTGTCCTTTCAAATAATATTCCATATTCTGTGTTTTTTCCATCTAAACCTCTATTTCCTGTTGAACCACGCATTTTTGGATGTACTTGCTTTGTTAGGGATGTAAGTCCTACTCGTACAAAATTAGATCCCAAATCCTTGAAATGTGTTTTTCTTGGATATTCTAGGTTTCAAAAAGGCTGTAAATGTTTTTCCCCATCTCTTGATCGTTACATAGTATCTAAGGATGTTACATTTTTAGAGCATGTTCCATTTTTTCATGGTTTGTCTAATTTCGATCCAGAAACAAATACTGTCGATGATGATTTACTCATGTACACCACCATTCAAAGATTTAATGTACCTCCTCCACCAAATCAACCTCCTATTAGATATGTTTATTCTCGACGTAAAACACCTCCTCCATCATGTCCACTACCAATTCCTTCGTCTCCAGATCCTGCTACAAACGATAATGAGTCCACTCCTGATCTTCCTATTGCTCTTCGAAAAGGTAAAAGACAATGTACTTATCCAATTTCTTATTTCCCAAAATATGATCAATTACCTTCTTCTACCCGATCTTTTATTGCATCTCTTGATTCTATTTATATTCCAAAAACTGTCTACGAAGCATTATGTCATTCTGGCTGGAAAGCTGTAATGTTTGAAGAGATAAGAGCATTAGAAGACACTGGTACTTGGAAGTTGGTTGATTTACCCAATGGAAAGAAAGTTATCGGTTGTAGATGGGTGTTTAATATAAAAATGAATCCAGATGGGACGCTAGCTCGTCTCAAAGCACGACTTGTTGCAAAAGGATATGCTCAAACCTATGGTGTTGATTACTCTGAAAACCTTTTCTCCGATAGCTAAGTTTACCTCTATTCGTTTATTTATTTCTTTAGCAGCATCAAATGATTGGCCATTACATCAGTTAGATATTACAAATGCATTTTTACACGGAGACCTTCAAGAAGAAGTCTATATGGAGAAACCACCTGGATTTGTTGCTCAGTGGGGGAGAGGAAATGTATGTCATTTGTATAAATCATTGTACGGATTAAAACAAAGTCCTCGTGCTTGGTTCGGCAAGTTTAGTGATGCATTAAATGAATTTGGGTTGAAGAAGAGCAGTTGTGATCACTCTGTCTTTTATAAACGTTCTGCAAATGAAATTATACTCGTAGTTGTATATGTAGATGACATCAATATTACTGGGAATGATATTAAAGGTATTTTATTATTTAAAACATTTTTACATTCGCGATTTCAAACAAAAGATTTAGGACCATTGAAGTATTTTTTGGGGGTTGAAATAACAAGAAACAATAAAGGTATTCTTTCATCGCAGAGAAAATATATTCTAGATTTGTTGATGGAAACAGGAAAGCTAGGAGCAAAACCATGTAATACACCAATGGTTCCTAATTCGCAATTACTGAAAGATGGCGGAGAATTGTTTAGTGATCTAGAAAAGTATCGTCGATTAGTATGAGAACTCAATTACCTTACAGTAACTCGACCAGATATTGCATATCCAGTCAGTGTTGTAAGTCAGTTTATATCTTCTCCAACAGTTAATCATTGGGCAGCACTAGAACACATCTTGTGTTATCTCAAATCAGCTCTTGGACTAGGATTGTGGTATAGCGGTATTGGTCATACAAATATAGAGTGTTTTGCAGATGAAGATTGGGCTGGATCTAAAACTGATAGAAGATCGACCACTGGTTACTGTGTTTTTGTAGGGGGTAATTTGGTATCTTGGAAGAGTAAGAAACAAAATGTTGTATTGCGATCGAGTGCTGAAGCTGAATATAGAGCCATGGCTCAATCTACTTGTGAGATAATTTGGATTTTCCAATTGTTAAATGATATTGGCATCAAGACTACCATGCGTGAAAAATTATGGTGTGATAATCAAGCGGCGCTGCACATTGCGTCTAATCCCGTCTTTCACAAAAGAACGAAGCATATTGAAATTGATTGTCATTTTATCCGCAAAAAGATTCAACAAAATCTCATTCATACGAGATATGTCAAAACAGGAGAACAACTAGGAGATATATTCACAAAAGCGCTCAATGGATCACGGATTACTTATATTTGTAACAAGTTGGGCATGATTAATATATATACTCTAGGTTGAGGGGGAGTGTGATTTCGTTTCAGTCTTTCGATCAAGCTTGCACTTCAAGTACTTCAGTTCAATTTTCAAAGAGAACGTTATTATCAAAGATACGACAGTTTCAAGCACTTTCGCACAAGCTTGAGGGGGAGTGTTAACGGAAATAATAATATACATTGACTAAATAATTTATTATAGTCATTATTCAAACGTAATCTATTATAAATATTATTATATTAGATTTTATTACAGTAGACTAGTATAATAATAAGATATTTTCAGAGCCTATATATATGGCTTTAACTTGCACTGAAATTCCAAGTTATAATTAATCTTTTCTAGTTTTTACATCAATGAACTAATTTTTTATATTCTTTTGGGTTTCTTATTTAACCAGGTTTCCTATTTGGTTGGGCTTCCTATCTAATTGGGTCTCCTACATAAGTGTGTTTCCTATTTTGTTGAGTTTCTTATTTTTATTGGGTTTCCTATTTAGTTAGGTTTCCTATTTAACTGTATTTCGTATTTTATTGGATTTTCTATTTGATTGGATTACCTATTTACCTAAAACAATATGATTTCTTCTTAATTGAACTATATTTTCTATTTATGAGATTTCACGTTTTGAAGATCTAGTCTGGAGCGTCTATTGAAGGATTAGAATTTTGCGAAAATTGTTGATTATATAATATTTTATTATTAAATAAAAAGTTAGAGTTCTTCTATGGAATCTATAAATAAAAGAAGCAAGACATGGGTTCCAGTGGTAGTTGAGCGTTGACCAATTTGCAGGTTTGTGTATTCTATATAGCAGAGCGTATGGTTTTTAGAGAAATAAGTTAGGTATGAGAGATAAAAAGTGAGAGCAAACTCTAGATTCATATTCTTTTGTAATCCGTGAGAGATTTGTAACAGAGAGAGTGATTGAGTTTTGTTGCCTTTGTTAAAATCTTTATTGTAACCTCATTGTTAATAAAATAGAGTATCCATTGTCCGTGGACGTAGGTTGTTTTCACAATCTGAACCATGTAAAATTAAGTCTTGTGTTTTGGTTTACTTTATATTTTTTTCTTCTATTTTTTCAATCAAACAGGTTGATAGTTCTCAGAGGAACGATTGCACAACGTGTGGATATACCTCAAGAACAAAACTTTAATTTACTGATAAATCTAATTATGAGAATTATACTTTGTTGTTTGATACGTGAGAAACCGATAACAATAAGGTTATAACTTATAATAATAACTTTGTATCTAAGTCGATTAGTATTCAATTTTTAAGTGTGAAACAAAAAAATAAGTTTGATATCAATTGGAGACTCTGAATATTTAGTCCAACTTTGTTAAGCAGTACGAGTTAGAGTATGATATTTATGCTCTACAATATAATGATATGTGTAATTCTGATTTTTATGCTGTCATGTCTGATTTTTTAGATCAATTAGACCTGGCAGAATCTATAGACTTGAAGGAGACCAAATATTGGAGCATTTTTTTTATGATATCATGTTTTGACTTTGAGGATTGCGTGGAACAATTCTTCGTAGTTTTTTTTCTCATTTTTAATTATTTCATGAACTTACTACGGATGAGACTCAAATCAAAATTCAGTTTGACAAGAGCTCAAAAGTGATTAATGTTCATAATGTGTTCGTTGTCCCACAACCATCCTTTGGTAGAAATCAGCCTCGACAAACACCAAGTGTAACCTTTTACAAATGCACTTTCAATGAATAGAAGACTAATTGGAAATCTCAATGTCAATTTTTAAATACACAAAACAACAACAAATCTTCCAGCCACAACCTTTTCAACATCATAAATGTCATCATCGTGAGTTTTGTCTACTATTTTGTCTCTTACTGTTCATTCTTGTTGGTGCATCAACTCGAGATATTGCTAGAATCACGCCACCCTCTGAATTGGACCCACAAATATTTTAGTCTTTTCGAAAGTATCTTGTTTCTAGTCATGTTTCCATATCTACATGTTTCACTTCACTATTTCATCAACTCTACTTCAATTATTTCTTCATCCTTGTAGATTTTGGATTTTGGTGTGTTTCGTCATATGTCGGCGTACATGTCATACTTTATTTCATTATCTAATATTTCAACCATTTATATTTTATGATTTCGATTATAACGACCATGCTCTATTTGATAAGACCTACTATTACTCTGCATACGAGGCTTTTGGTGTGCCTTCTTAAAAACACTAAAGGCTTGTTAGTGCTACACTAATATTGATATAAGGTTTTAGCTTCATTCATACCCATCGTATATCACTTACTGATGTCTACTATATTTCCAATCTTGGATTAAATCTTTTTTCGATCAGTTAATTGTATGAATCTGGTTATTAGGTATTAATTTGAGATCATGTGGGTGTTACATAAGATCAACATACTCAAAGGATTACTGGGATAGACCGTCAAATGGGGGAACTATATGTTTTCGAGGAGCTCGAACTGACTAATGTTGTTGTCTCTGGTGTTGATATGTGTTCAATTTTTTTGGTCATTTTTTGTATGAAGATTATCTTGGAATTTATGTTTGGAACATGTATCCACGTCACAATTACAATTTTTAGTCTATACAGGTGTTTTAGGTCAATTTGACACTTCTAATATCTCGAATTGTAGTGGTTGTAAAATGGAAAATTTTATGCTTTATCATTTAATAAAAATGTATTTTGTTTTGTTGTTTCTTTTTATTTTATCAATTCTAATATACGAGGTCCATCTCATGTTCCCACAAATGATAGCTTAACTTATTATATATTTTTTATTGATGATTATAATCGTTATACATGGTTTTATCTTATGAAATGAATGTATGATTTCTTTGACATTTACATAAACTTTAGAGCACTTGTTAGGACTTAACATTCTATTGTAATAAAGTGATTCATGTGTGACTTAAGGGGTGAATACCTTCCTCCTTCCTCATGGCACCAGGGTAGGAAAAAGAATACACCAGGTTAATTACATTAGAATCTTATATTTCAAATGTTGAATATTTCGAGTATGTTTTAATATATTTACATTCAATCAATCTCTGTGATGTCCATTTACGATAATCTTAAACGGCATATCCTAATTAGATGAAATCTTTATAACATTATTTTCTTTTTATCCTTGAAAACCTTTTCTTAATACGAAGTATCATTTTTGAAACTGCTCAACTTAACTTTGAATCAATTTTACTCATCATACATCTCTTATAATTTTTAACTCATACACGCACTTGATTTTTTCTCTTCTATTAATTTAATAGAAAATTAATTTTTTCCTCATTTGATTCTTAAGAATAAAATTTTATTTTATGATTAGGAATCATAATATATATATTGGTAACACTACTTCCATACCATATAGTAAGATGAGTGGAGGTTCACTTGTAGCTACTTTTGGAGCTATCTTATATGCCCATAAAGCCTCTTTTAAAATAATTGGCTATTTTCTCTTAGGTAATTCAAATTTCTTTTTAATTATACTCATTATATTCTTGTTAGTAAACTCGAATTGGCCATTAGTTTGAGGAAAATATATGGTAGAAAAACACTGCTTCATTCTATATTTTCTACAAAATACTATGACCGTATCACTTTTATTATAGACCATTATCAGTCATTAATATATGAGGTACGCCATACCTACATAAGATATTATTTTTCAAAAATTCACAATACTTTTTGTGCGACTTCTTGATAACGACTTAGTTTCAACCTACTTGGTAAAATAGTTTATTATTACTAAAAACTACATTTTCACAGTTATTATAAGTAAATGACCCACTAAATAAATTCTTTATATGTCAAATGAAGAAATAGATATAACTAATTTCATGGCCTAACTTGGAAGATGACTTGTATTTAAAAATCTTTGAAGATGATCACAACTTTGTACTATAGTCTTTGTATTTATTGATATATGATACTAATAATATCCTGGGAATATGAATCATCTGATCAAATATTTATATCTAGAATGAAATCCAACCATTCCTTCATGTAGATCCAATAAAAAAACTTTGCATTTACCTAAACATCTTAATAAAAGCCTATTGTACTTTTCAAAATAAAGAACCTCGTCAAGAACTCTCTAGTTTGGGATTTGTCATCTAGTGCAATCTGAATTTTGAAAAATGAAAAATACTCTTGACGTTATTCATCACTTTAATTTATCAACAATATTTCCAAAATTTCAACCCCTATTTCGTGTGATGGATTCCCATGTATGATTACTAAATGGCTTTCTTCTAAGCATCCGAATTTAGCTAAAACATATGCCTTGACATTAAATTCATTAAGCACTTGTTCAAATATAATATTTTTTAGATGTGTTTCCAATATTTTTGATAGATCTAAATAATATCTTATATTTTCTTGTTTTGCATCAAATAATCCTTTAACATGACTAATTATCAGTTGTAAATCAGAAATTATCTTGATATTTTTGCGCAGCTAATACGAGCTAATTTCATATCCGTCCAAATTACGTCTTGTTTTGCTTCATTATTTGTTAACTCAAAGCCAAACTTAATCAATTGTTTAATTTATTTTTTCATAAGAAATTTGTAAAACAATACAAGCTAGTCCACCTTTTGCTATTGATACTTCATATACTCGAATAATCCATTCAAAAATTTTGTGCACACATTTCTTCAATTTTCATCATCATCGCTTACACTTTCTTTTTAAAATTCATCAATAAAATCCATTATGGCTAGTACCTTAACTATTGTACGAGGTTCAAACTGAATCTCATACTTCCCCAATTTTATAGACTAGTGCGTAAGACATCCTGAAACATCTGGGTCTAAGAGAGAAAGATGTACAAACTATAATTATATAACTTTAAAATATGAACGCGTATTTCTTCCTGCTACCACTAATTGTAATACGAGTATTTATAAACTGAGGTACCTTATTTATGCATCTATAAAACCTTTACTCACATAATAATTCGGTTTACATATCTGATCATGCACCAAAACAACATTTAAAGCAATGTTTGACACAGGTAGATAAAGATATAATGGTTCTCCTCGTACTAGTGTAGAAAAACTTTACATATACGTAAAATATTTATTCAAATCATCAAAGACTTAAACATACTTATCATTCCACTCAAACGTTTTTGCCTTTTTTAGGATTACAAATAAGTAATGACTTATATTAGATTTTTTGAAATAAAATGAGACAATGCTGCTAAATTAGCCATTAATTTTTACACACATTTGATAGATTTAGGTGAGACCATATTCAATAATGCTTTTAACTGTTTAGGATCAACTTCAATACCCTTCTTACTAATTATAAAAAAATAAAAAAACTTTACATCTTGTACAACAAGTGAACATTTTAGAGGATTTAATTTCAAATTATTTTTTCTAAGTTATCAAATACTTCTGACAATAGTAGCATATAGTTATCATAGCCATTGGTTTTTATAATCATATCGTCAATGTAAGCTTCTATATTTTTTTATTAATTACTTTGCAAAAATATAATTAACGGGTCTTTGATATGCTGAACCAACATTTCTTTAACCCAAATGGTATTGCCTGATAACAATATAAAACTATTTCCATCATAAATGTTATATGTTTTTCATTTTTACTATGCATATTTATGTGACTATATCGTGAATATGCATTTGTAAATGAAAAAAATACATGACCTAATGTAGCATCCACTAACTGATCTATATGATTCAAAGAAAATAAATAATTTAGACAAGCTCTATCAAGATCTGTAAAATCTACACACATCTTCTATGACCATTTTTTATTTTTTACCAAAACTGGATTTGTTACCCACGTTGGGTAATTGGATACCTATATATGACCTACCTTAAGCAATAAATTCACTTCTTCTACTATCACTTCATACTTTTCTGGAGATGACACCTTTTTCTTTTGCTGAACTTGTCTTAATCTTTTATCAACAAGTAACCCGTGACAAATTATTGATTTACTGACTACAGTCACATCCTCAATACTCTAACAAAAAACATCCAAACGTTTCGTTAAAAAATCATTTTTTCTTTAAATTCGAAACTTAAATGACTTCCAATTTTTACTAATTTTATAATCTAACTAGCATCACATGTCACTGAAAATTCTACTTCACTAACACATACGGTCGACCTTCTTACAAAACTTACCAATTGTCTTTCAGTTTTCTAATACGGAGTTATCCCAAACGTTTGTTCATAACTAATTTTATACAAGGCATTAACCAAACTTCATGTATCAATCATAATTCTTCTAGTTAATACCCTAACAATTCCTAAAGTAACCAACAATACATCTTTGTGCGGGTATTTAATCTTCTCAAATCATCATTATTAAAAATTAACAATGATTTTGAAAATCTATTCACATGCAACAGAGATTCATCAAAAAATTGTACATTTAAATCCTTTATGTATCTCTTTCTAGACTTATAAGAATTTTTTTACTAAAGTATCTCATCTAAATATTTACACAATAATTGCTTATTTTCTTGATTCTTTTTGGAATCATTACCTTTATTATTATATTTTCTATTTTTTCAAAACCTTAATTATTTTAGGAACTAAATTAACTTCATATTATCAATAAATCTTTGAATTTAATATTTTATGAACAAAAATTATCTTTTAAATTTTTCATTATGCGAAGCAAACATCATTCAAGGTAAATTGTAGCTCACTTTATATCTTATTTTATCATAAATTATTTTAATTCCTTATGTGAGTGGTGTTAACCTCCTATTTGTATTATTATAATATAAAAATCAAGTCTAGTTAGGTTGCACTTTCACAACGTCGTCATTTCTCAAATCATCTGGTCTTCCTCTATCAATCTTTCTCATTATTTATTCTTGAACCTTACTTCGCATAATTCTTACTCGTCTTTCTTCCTCAACTTAAATAAATATTTTTTATATTCTTAATAAATCTCTCATATCATCAACTTTAAATTTTATGAGATATTTCAATATTGATTGTCTAAAGAAAGACCCCTCATAAAAGAAGCCAAATCAAATCTTTCTTGATATACTTCAAAACTATATATTTCCTCAACGAACCTTTTGAACATAACGTATCAAAGTTTCAGTCTTTTTAAAATAAAGTCATGATATAATCACTATATTTTTAAATATATTTGTTCCCAATAAAATGAATTTGAAATGTACTCCAAACCTTTTCAAAGTTAGATACTGATCCAGGAAGTAAATTTTTAAACCATGCCAAAGTATTTCATCTAAATGTTAAAGAAAAAACTCGGCAAATAAGAATATCATCAAGGTTGAATTCTAACATCATATTACAAAACTATTCTAAATGATCTGCTGGATCCCCCCAACCTCGTCATATGATCATGTTCTATATGGATCAAATATCTAAGTAATTTACCTCCTAAAATTGTTTGAGACAATGGTGATTGTGCTAAAGTATACGAGGCTAACTTTGTCCTTTTAGATGTCAATTGATGTATTTTTTATGAACTTTTTCTTTAGACATAATTCTTTACTAGAATGCTCGCTATTATCATCGCCTATTTTTACTTCATTGTGTATTGGATTACAAATTGAGAGGAATCGAGGATATTGTCTAAAAAAAATCTTCATTTTGAATTACATTTTCATTCACACACAAATTTAGTTTATCATTATTATCTTTAGCTATTATTTTTTAGTAATATTTTAAACATTTGTTCTATTCTTATTTTTCCCTCTTCATCTCCTTAAATTTACAAACAAATTAGACCTATTACGCTCTTGTTGTAACTTATTCAAATATATTCCTAAAGTATGACAATTAACAGATATTTGATTACTTCATTCATTAATAAACCAATTGTCTTGTGTTAGAGATTCAATAGCTGGAGGGAGCATTAAATTCATTGGAGAAGTGCCTCATATTTTATTGTTCTCACAAGTTGGTAAAGTAATGTTAATATTTCATGTATTAACAACTGGATATCTATAGTTACTTTGTACTTCAGTATCTCCACAAGTTGTAATAACATTAGACTTCCCTGTAACCAAAATGGAGAACCATGAACTAATTATCCACGAGACATGTCTATAGTTATCCATAAGCGAGTCATCACAATTGGTTTGTGTTAACACTTAAAAAATCCACAATAGAGTAAACAATATGATGAGGTAAAACCTCTTTATACTAAATTTAAGTATAAATAAAGGATAAACTACTCAAGAACTATATAGAAACAAATAATAATTTTTTACTTAGAAATCAATCCCCCTCGAATGAAATTTTACATACTCATTTATAAGGTTTCTCATAAATTGAATTGAATAGATTAATGAGACGCGTAAATAAGGACACGTGGAACTCATCTAAAAATAAAGTTGTTATAAATATGACTAATATTCCCTCCAACTGCTTAGGATATTTCAGTAATTATAATAGACTAAACTAAACACTTTTTGAATTATTCGGTGTTCTCTCATCTTTTGTTCACCCTCTTTACTTTGTTTTTGCTTTTTTTTTCTCTTTATGTGTGTTTTACTCTTTATCTTGCATTTAGCTCAGCTCATCATCTTTTCTTTTTGTCTTTAATTTTCTCCATATTTTCCATTTTCTTTGTTTTAGTTCACCAAATATTTTTTCATCCTCATCACTTTTTTATACTTGTTATTTTACTTCACTCATATTCGTTCTTTATTTTGCTTTTATTTTAGCTCGTTTTCTCTTTTATATGCCCTTAACATTGTCTTCATTTTCCTTTCTTTTGTTTTAGCTTATTATATTCATTATTATATTTTAACTAGTATTAGCTCATCATAACTACCAACATTAATACCGAAATTAATTATCTATTTCTCTTATATTATCATCACATTCAGCTCGTTATCAATGTATCACGTCTTAAATCAATTCCATCGCATGCGCTACTTAGTATCATCTTACCTTTGTCTTACTTCGCATATAAGAGAATATAACCTAGTAATATATAACTTTATCAACAACGAGATTCATTCTTAAGGAAAAGCATATAGAGAGCGTCTTAATTTCTTTGAATTTTACATGTTAATTTATATATATACGGACTAATAAATTTCACTTCAAACAACAAGAAATTGTACTTCACTTTAGTGTATTTATTAGCTAAAAAATCAAAATCCTTTGTTACTTTTAATTTTTTTATTCTGAAGTTGAAAATAAATCTGGTGTGTGCATAAAGAGTCATCGTACAAATCTAAAGGTTGAACTCACATCACATGAGTTCTTAATCTTTTATAGTGAATAAAAAATTCAATAAAAATGATAGTTACATGCACTTTTTAACAAAATGGGATCGCAGAAAAGAAATTCATTATGAATATGCTTCGAACCATGCTCTCGAAGAAAATAATTCCAAGAACGTTCTTGCCATAAGTAGTTAATTGGGTCATCCTTATGTTCAGTCGAAGTCCAACACTAAAAGAAAATAGTATGACTCCTAGAAAAAACTTGGAGTGGCATCAAACCATCTGTATATAGCATCAGTGTTTTCAGGTATTTTTTCATGATCATGATCCTAACAATAAAATAGTTAAACTTGATGATAATGAAGTGTAGTATGCTAGGAGTCTATGAGGAATCCAAAAATTATAAACTATAAGATTCAGTGTCTCATAAGATAGTTGTGAGCCTGTAATATTTGAGGAATATAATATTTGAGACTTGGATAATAAACCCAATGATGTAATCATGGATAATCTAGGGTGAACAGTATATGAAAAAACAAGGTGATAGAGATAATTATGTTGATAGAAATCTGAAAATGAAGTAGAACGAGAGAATGGGATGAGCTTGAACAAAACTTGACGGATGAGGGCATTTTAATTGTTAGAAAAATCATAACAACCGGTTTGAATGAGGGACTTGTTGGCAGAAAATATGAAACAACACTAACTTTAAACAAAAAAATAACTTTCATAAAGATTGAAAATAGGAGGAAATGTTATAATACACTATTACAACTCACACTATAAGAGAAATATATTTTTTCTTTCACTCAATATAGCATTGTTGTCTCTTTTTTCTCTCACTCTAATTTTCTCTCTAAGTTTTCTTCTTAGTGTGTTTGGTAGTGATCTAGATGGTGGGAGAGATCCACTATTTATATAATTATAGTGGAGACAATAATCCACCATATAATAGCTTATTGATAAATAAGCACTCAACCACAAGACTACGCTCAACATAAAAATGTTTCTTACATTCAACATAAAGGAGTTTCTTGCACTCAACCTAAAGATGGTTTTACACACAATATCCACTACAAAATAGATTAATATTTAATTATTTCAAGAAAATACTTTTTTTATGGTCCTTATTAAGTGGGTTGGACCTTTTAATTGGATTAATTTTATGATCCAATACTCCCCCTTAAATGTGATCCCGTGACCCCTAGTAGTTTCCTTAGTCGTTTTGAAGCCTTTGCTTTTCAGTGGCTTGCTGAAAATATCGACAACTTGATCTTGTGTATTCACATATTCAACTTTTACATCCTTTCTTGAAATACACTCCCTTATGTAGTGGTAGCCAACATCGATATGCTTGATTCGATCATGGAATACTGGATTCTTAGCTAAGGCGATGGCTGACTTATTATCAACATACACGTTAGTTGGCTCATTTTGTGTTAAGTTTATATCCTTCAATAGGTTTCTAAGCCAAATTTCATGACTAACACATGTAGTAGCAGCAACGTATTACGCCTCACAAGTGGACAACGTGATAATCAATTGTTTTTTTTATATCCATGTGAAAGCAATATTTCCTATAAAAATACAAATTCAGTAGTTTTCCTTTGATTATTTAACCCTAATTACTAACGTTATACCGAACAAGATTATAATCAATAGAAATTGAATATAGTAAGCGAGTTAGTATTCTAAATTTTAACCTTCTTATTCTTTATTGTCTCATTCTTCTTGAACTCAGTTTCTTTATGATCTTTTACATGAGAACTTGTGAGACTGCCCACATTCTCTCTAGTTGGAGAAAAATTATCATCAAGAGGAATTTGATCAGTGTATAGAGATCTTCTTTCAATGGTTTGTAAGGCTTTTATAATTTCAGAATCTTTTGGCAAGAAGGTGGAATTTGGAGGATTAGAACTCGAAGAGGCTTTATGATTTACAAGAAAATTACTGTTATTTTCCTGGTTAGACTTAGTAAAACTTCCTTCAATAGAAACATCATTGATTTTATTAATATTCTCATTATGGTTGCCTGCTTCTTTGTTGTTAATAATAATGGATTTAATCTTGGTGGTTGTGGCACATCAGGTTTAGCAATAGCAAGGCCTTGGTTTGGATTAGTACTGGTTTGAGTAGTTTATGTAGTCTATTTTTTATAATTGTCTTCAGAATGGCCAATATGAGAACATGATTTGAAGTACTTAGGGTGATTGTCATATTTAATGTGAACCCAGACACTATCTTCCGTACCAAACTTGATCGAGACCTTCTGTGTCAAAGGCTTTGATATATCAATTTCAACCTAGATTCTACAACATTTTTGTTTAGCTTTATTGATTGAAGGAACTCAGATCTTGAGAAGAGTTCCCCAAGACTTTAACAATTTCTTCTATTGTAGATTCATTGAACATGAATTCTGGGAGATTAGGAATAGATTCCCAGATTGGAGTGAAAGGACACTCAAGATTAGGGTTGAATTGAGGTGTCCACTTCAAGAGTCTTATGATTTTGTTTCCTACAACCCAGACATTTCTCGACCACGGTTTCTTGAAGTCTTCAAGATCATTAAATTCAATGAAAATGTGTCTGTAGTCCCATATTGAAATATTGAAGTTGCCTGTAAACTTGAATATTCCCAGAAAAGTTCTGATTGTTTCCAACATTGGTTTGCCAGTGGAAAATTTCCCTATTATAGTATGTTTTGATAGACTTAGTCTGGTTTATTTATGTCTGAGGGTAATTTTGTAAAGTGTTTCGGATATTTTGTAGTGTTTAATATTTAGAGTAGGGAGTAGTGAGATAATTAAGATGTGTACTAGTAATAAATTCTGATTACCCTCATTAATGAAAGTGGTTGGGGTATTTATACTTAATTACTGACCTATGGGCTTATTGGGTCGGATCATGAAGTCGTGTCAAGCTTAAGTACCCATTAGTAATCTAGTTTGAAGTGACCAACAACTACCTTAGACAACATTTATTACATGTGTCTTGTTCGGAGTTTTATAAAGGTGGTCATGGTCCAAACTGCCCTTCAGTTTAAGTCAAGACTTAGTAGCTAAAGAATCCAATCTCATCAGTGCCCCTTTAGGTCTTGCAAAGAATCTTTGGAAGATATAACTCTTAAAAAACAATACCAACATTTTCTGATCTGTTGTTTTCGTCCGAATTGTAAAATTGTCCATTAAAAGTGACTTTGTTCGAATTTTGGTGGAAATGATTTCACATCTTAGAATTCAAAGAGTTTTCTTGCGATCGTGGGATACGTATCATGTTCTGGTTCGTCATCTCAGCCATTTTTCTCCTAGATTCTCGTACCTACTAGGCTAGAAAGTAACCTAGGCTTTAACTCACATACCTCACAACTTTTAACCATTACCCAAATCGATTTACCTTATCCTAAGTAACTGTCATTTTTCATTGTTGTATTTAAACCTTCTTGTTGGTTTCATTGTCTTCACAAAATACAAACATTCCTAGTGAGAGAAAACTTAATTCGTTTTCAAATTCGTGCTTGGATCATATATGTTCATAGCCAAAAACGCCTTAGTAAAAGAAGGTTTGTTGAACTTATCTGAGTTAGAGAGAGCAAGAAAAGTCGCAAGAGACGAACGCATTGTTGTTGGTCTTCCGGTTTCTCCTGGTGAAAGAAACAATCAACCACAATTAAATACAGACCATGGTTCATCATCTTCAAAAACTTCCAAGGTCAGAAAATTGCCTTTTGTCGTAAGCCTTTCACCCATTCCATCAGGGTCCTCTGTTCTGGATCTAACATCAGGAAACCCTCACCTTTTATCGCAATGGGGTCAGATGCAGAGAAATCCCCAGAAAAATTAACCCAACACCGAGTCACATGTTAATCCAAGTCAAAATCCACCCCTACTTCTTCAAAGCCCTCCAGTTCGGAGGCAATAAAATATGTCCCAAAGGCTACACCATCTGGGCAAGAGCCTCTAGAAAAATATGAAGGACAATCTACATGAATCCTCTTTTGAGGCGTCCGGTCAAACAAAATATATAACTGTAGATTGGAAGGGCAAGACCAATATGGGTATTGGTGTGGTTTATTTTTGTCTAAGGGTAATGTCGTAAAGTGTTTCAGATATTTTGTGGAATTTAATGTTTAGAGTGGTGACCAGAGAGATAATTAAGTTATCTACTAGTAATAAATTCTGATTACCCTCATTAATGAAAGTGGTTGGGGTATTTATACTTAATTACTGACCCATGGGCTTATTGGGTTGGGCCATGAAGTCTGGTCAAATTTAAAGACCCATTAGTAATCTGGTTTGAAGTGACCAGTAGCTAGCTTAGTCAATATTTAACACATTTGTCTTGTTCTGAATTTTATTATAATGATATGGTCTGAATTGTCCATCGGAGTAAGTCAAGACATAGTAACTCAAATATTTGAACTCATCAGTAGCCCCTTTAGGTCTTGCAAATGATCTTTGGAAGAGCTAACTTCAAAAATCAATACCAATATTCTTCAATTTGTTATTTTGTTCTAATTGTAAAATTTCTTCTTCAAAAGTGACCCTGTTCGAATTTCGGTGGAACTAATTTCTCAATTCAGGATTCTAAGAGTTTTTCTTGAATCATGGGACACGTGTCAGGCTTTGGTTTGACCTCCCAGTCATTTTTCTCCTGGATTCTCGTACCCACTAGGCTAAAAAGTTACATAGGCTTCAACTTTCATACCTTGCAGCTTTTAATTATTGCTCAAAACTGATTTACCTTCTCCTAGGTAACTGCCACTTTTCACTGTTATATATAGACCTTATTAATGTTTCATTATCTTCAAAAATCACAAACGTTCCTAGTGAGAGAAAGCTTGCTTCATCTTTAAATTTGTTCTTGAATCATATATGTTCATAGCCAGAAACACCTTAGTAAAAGGAGGTTGTTTGAATTGATCTGAGTTAAGAGAGAGCACAAAAAGTTGCAAGCGACGAACGCATTGTTGTTAGTCTTCTTGTTTCACCCAGAGAAAGAAGTAATCAACCACAATTGAATACAAATCAAGGTTCATCTTCTTCAAAACCTTCCAAGGTCAGGAAATTTCCACTTGTAGTAAAACCTTCACCTCTTCCATCCAATTCTTCTGTCCAGGAGTCCTGAAATCCTTTACCTAATGAGAAAGTTTTATCCAATGTAAAAAAGCCTTCGCCTTTCATTGCAATAGGGTCAGACACATAACAATATCCTAATAATTTAACTTTGCACTGAGTCATGCGTCAATCCAAGTTAAAATCCACCCCCACATCTTCAAAGCCCTCCAGTTCATAGGCAATAAAACCTGTACCAAAAGCTAAACCATTCGGGCAACAACCCCTAGCAGAAACCAGACTATCCGAACTGCCAACTGCAAAGCCATCTGAACAACCATATGTTAAGCCATCCGAACAGCTTTCCACAGAGTTGGAAGAAACTATGGAGGACAGTATAGAAGAAGCCCCTTTTGATGCTTCCGGTCAAACAGAAGATACCACAACAGATCGAAAGGGTAAGACCAAGGTGAGTATGTCTCATCCGGATGCGCTTCTGGAGAGTCTAGAGGGTAGAATGGGACCATACTTTAAGAAGGTCAGCGTGAAGTATTTTGTTGGCCCTTCAAAACATAGCTTACGTGTATACCCACATTGCTGATGTGGTTCGAATTCACACTAGTTGGGGAATTCGAGAGTCTGTGAAAGTAAGAATTCCGATCACCCCGGAAACCCTAATGGACTGCAAGCTAAATGAAACGATAGTTTACACAGAAGTGTTGAACTAGGGACTCCGGTTTCCTTTGGATCCGGAGATAGTCAGATACTTCCATCTGATTAAGTTGTGCCCCAGCCAACTGAGCCCCAATGCTTGGTATACTCTACTGACCTGTATCATAGCATCCATGCTGTCCAAGATTCCACTACCGATGGAACCGTTTGTTGTTGTGGCAAACTCTTTTAAAAACCATCAGATCCCCTTCTATCATTATAACATGAGGAATGATTATAAGGTAGTGGACGATCTTCTAGAGTGTGAAAAACTATGGAGGACGCAGTTCTTATTTATTAGTGGGGCTTGGGACAATAGCAGGAAGATCAAGGCTGACTCAAACCCAATCCAATTGACCAGTCGCTGGAAGACCACTAGTGAGTTTCTCTTCTTTTCCGTGCTTCCGAAGGAGTTCTCGGATTATTTGGAGGTGGGTCAGGATACTTTTTCCAAGCTGAACGCTTGGGCTTTAGAGAATTGGGGCAATGCTTTTCACAATTGCTTCACATCGGGGAACTTTGTGAGGTCTCACTTGTTGAACACCACAGGAAGAAGCGACCTATCCTGGGAAGAGCTAACTACCCCTCCCCCGCAGATGTGATCCTAAGTAGTACAGAAGCCAAACATTCCAAACTTTACCTGCCTTCCAGGGGCCAAATCCCCCTGTAAGATGAAAAAAAAAGAAAAAAAAGGCAACAAGAGACCCACCTCAAAAGACTATTGAAGGTACCGGTTCGAAAAACCAGGGAGGTATTAATGCTGCTTTACTGAAAGTAGTATAAGTGACTGTGAAAGAATCTGGTGAGTCAAATAACCCACCAAAGTCTCTGAAGAAGGACAAGAAGCGTAAGGCCAGTATTGATGAGAAAATTTCCAAAAAGAAGAAAGTTACTCTGGGAGCAGAGATAATACTTCGTCCTTCTGAAGTCCCCCCTCCAGCTCCTACGATCCTACCTTGCAGGAAGAAATTCCAACCAATCTCCATTTTGAACAGGTTTCTGGAGATGGTAATGATGAGTTATATCTTGATACCTTTCAAAACATCAATATTTATTTTAATGACTTCGAGAAAGATGCTTCACGGGGCCTTACCATCCTCCCAACTTTTCCAACGTGGTGACTCATAATGGCGAGACTTATGCGATATCTGGGGAGCAAGATACTTTGAGCTATGCCGACTTGGGCTATATCCGACTAGTGCTTGATCTGGAGAGACATATAAGGGATCAAACTGGTACTATCAATTCCCTAACCATAGACAAGGAAAACTTGTCGAATGATCTTATCATTGTTCAGCAAAGCATAGAGTTATTGGAGAAAAAGAAATAAGATTTAACTGCCAAACTTCTCAAGTCAGAAGCGGCCAATAAAGAGCATCATACCAAATACTCCGACCTGGAGACTTCTTCTTTAAAATATATCACAGCTTTGAAGGAGCAATTGAAAACTAAGGACAGTACTATCCAGACTTTGTCTGATAACAAAGCTAAGTTGGAAAATACTGTCCAAGAGATGACCAAAGAGAAAGAGGCCCTGGAACGCCAACAAGCTCAAGCCATAGCTTCAGGTATAGAGAAGTATGCTAGTAGAATAGTGGATTCTCTGGAGAAGAGGGATGATGGAATCAAGTCTGATATGGTCCTACTGCTCCATGATACCTTTCCTAAGAGGACCTTGGTCCTTTATGGAAATATGTGGACTATGAAGATCTCCTTTTCCATACAATGGTTGATGGGGATAAGCACAACTACTCCAGTGGGATAGACTCTGATGATGAAGAAGAAGTGGGTGAGAGTTCAAGTACTGAACTCAAAATTCCCAAAAAAGATGGCAGTGAAGAAAAATCTAAAGGGAACAAGCCCTAAGGTTTTATTATGTACTTTTTTGTTTTAAAATACTAAATTCCTTGGATGACCAAGGAATTTTTTGTACCAATGATCGGTTTGAGTCCGATCAGATTATAATTATCACTTTCCCCTTTGTTTAAATTTTGTTTAAATCTTTTATGGCCAATGTTTAAATAACCTCTAAAATTTCAGATGTATTGATCAAAAGTACCCAACTTTTCCGACCACATGTGTTTAATAAAATATCATCAAGTGCTAAGCATATCCGATCAACTCAAGAAAACTTGAGAGTCAGGGTGTTGAATAAGAATTTAATAATTGAACTGAAACAAAACTGTACAAGATTTTTGAAGAAGGCATCATATATTATTGAAACACCCGGACAGCTCATTAGAACCTCCCCGCGCCACCAGGGTAGGAAAGAGTATGCCCTCTAATATTTACATTGATATTTAAAAAGTAAATATTTACAAAAGAGTTTTATTCTAAGTATAACCTGAGATACTCAACATTATATGGGTGTTTTAGAGGTCTCTCTTTTTTGTCTTGAAGCCTGTACGTTCCCGGTTTAACCTTTTCACAGACCACATAAGGGCCTTCCCAGTTCGGAGCCAGCTTACCGAACTACTTTTTCTTGGTGTGTAAAAATACTTTTCTTAAAAATTTGTCCCCTGTTTGGAAATCCCTTCTTTTAGCTTTGGAAGAAAATCTGATCCTCATCAAGCCTTGGTAGTGTGTTGTTCTCATATGTGCTTTAACCCTTTTCTCTTCTATCAAGTCCAACTGATTCCTGACTGCTCGATCATTATCCTGTTCAGAACAGTTTTGGAATCTGTGTGATGGTAAAGTAGCTTCTATGGGAGTAACTGCATTTATCCCATATACCAAAGCAAAAGGAGACTCGTGTGTGGCAGCCCGAGGAGTAATTCGATAGGCCCACACTACTTCTTGTAAATAACTTTGCCACTTTCCTGCAGCTCCTTCCAAATTCTTCTTTAGTTCAGATAAGATAGTTATATTTGCAATCTCAACCTGGCCATTTGCTTGAGGGTGAAAATGAGAAGGAAAACAATGCTGAATCCTCTTGGAGGTACAACAGACTTCCATATCTTTATTATCAAATTGTGGCCCATTGTCTGTAGTAATCTTCTCGGGAACCCCAAACCTACAACATATGTTAGATAAGATAAATTTAATAACTTCCTTCTAAGTGGCTCCAGCCCAATGAACTGCCTCTATCCACTTAGAGAAATAGTCAATAGTGACTATTATTGTTCTACATCCACTGGATGCCATAGGAAGAGGCCCAAATAGATCCATACCCCATCTGACAAAGGGTACTAGTTCAGATATGGATTCCATAGGTACTGCTGACACATGAATTTCATTGCCATATATCTCACAAGGATCACACTTTTTCACCATTTTTTAGTATCTGCCATTATGGTTGACCAGTAGTCTCCTGTTAACAAGACTCTTCGGGTCAAGGCCGTATAGCCACAATGTGTAGAACCTTCCCAATTATGTAGCTCAGATAATACAACTATGGATTCTTCAAACCCTAAACAACATATGAGAGGTCTTCTGAAAGATTTTTTGTAAAAAACCTCTCTTAGTATTAAGAATCTGCGAGCCTTGTACTTGATATTTTTTGCCACAGCCTTATCCAGAGGTAAAACTCCATCGGAGATGTATTGGAGAAGAGCATGTCTCCAATATTTAGGTTGAATAGCAAGTATACTCATACTTTCCTCACTCTCTTTTCCCCGATTTGTCTGTACGGATGGGCATTCTTGTACAAGAATCCATGGGTAGGATTTAGAATAGGCTATAGTTTCCAAAGACTCGGCAGAGTGTTTTACGATCTAGGAATTTACTCATAACAAATATTTTTAAAGTTTGCGGCAACTTCTTTCAACATAAGTAACTACTTGACCAACTATTCTTTCTTTGCTTCAGATTTCCCCTAAGCATGGTGAATGAACAACTAAGAATCACTCATTAACCGGGCTCTCTTAGCCTCACTCAGGAGAGCCAACTTAAGACTAGTTATGGATGCTTCATATTCAGACTCATTGTTGGAAGCTCTAAACCCAAAGTATATTGTCACGATATGGAGAAGTTAAACAAATGCCAGCTTCACAGCCCATGGTACTTGATCCATCATAAGTTCGAACTACCTATTCCTTCTTGTAAATGACTTGGCCACTTTCCTGCAGCTCCTTCCAAATTCTTCTTTAGTCCGGATAAGATAGTTCTATTTGCAACCTCAACCTGGCCATTTTCTTGAGGGTGGAAATGAGAAGAAAAACAATGTTGCATTCTTCTCTTTTCTTCGATCAGATAAAGCTCTGTGCGTTTTCCTTTGTCATTCCCCTCCTCGGATACTAACTCAATTGGAAAGATGGGAACACTGTTTCTGATGGCACCACTGTATCCATTCCGTATACAAGCGCGAAATGTGACTTGTGTGTTGTTGTCTGAGGAGTAGTCATGTAATCCCATAACACTTCTTGTAGGTAGTTCGGCCACTTCCCTGCTTTACCCTACAAATTCTTTCTTAGACCGTCCAAGACTGTTCGATTGGTTACTTCGACCATGACCGTTTGATTGGGGGTGGAACGGTGTCGAGAAACATTTTTGTATCTCCTTGGAAGCGCATAAAGTTCTCATTTCACCGTTGTCAAACTGGGGGCCATTATCCATCGTGAACTTCCTAGGTACACTAAAGCGGCAACAGATGTTAGAGATGATGAATTTGATTACATCTTTCGCCCTTGTTCCTACTAATGGTTTTGCCTCTACCGACTTGGAAAAATAGTCCACAACAACTATGATTGTTTGACGCCCCCTGAAGCCATCAGAAGTGGTCCGACCAGATCTATTCCCCATCGATCGAAAGGAAAAGATTCTGATACTGACTCTAAAGGTACCCCGGGTAAGTGGATCGAATTAGCAAACCACTGACAGGTGTCACAGTTCTGTACTAACTCTTGGGCATCTGCCGAGATGGTCGGCCAATAGTATCCTGCCAGAAGAACTCTTCGTATCAGTGTTTTGTATCCGCAATGCACAGACCCTTCCCCATCGTGTAGTTCAGAGAGTATTAGCTTTGATTCATCCTTCCCTAAACAGCGAAGTAAGGGACTACTAAAAGATCGCTTATACAGCAAATCTCCGAGGACTACGTATCTGTAGGCCTTGAAGTGTATCTCTTGGCTCTAACTTTGTCAACGGGCAGTGTGTCATGGACTAAAAAATCTTGTATTTCGCTTCTCCAATCTTTTGTTAAGGCTGTGGATATCTGGAACGCTTCGATGCTATCTTCCCTTGCTTCGTATTTCTTGGTTATAGATGGATTTTCTTGAGTCACTATCCATGGGTATTCTTCTGAGTAAGATGTCTTGGCCAAGGAATCAGCCACTGAGTTTCCTGCCCTGTGAACGTGTTCAAATCGGACGTCTTCGAACTCCAAGGCTAGAGCTTTCAAAATTCCCAGATACTTCACCAGATGATCTTTTCCTGCTTCTGAACGTCTGAGGGCATGGTTCACCAGAAGTTGAGAATCGCTGATCAATTTGACCCGTTTAACCCCACAAATCTTTGCAAGTTGTAATCCGGCCAGGGCTGCCTCGTATTCTGCCTCGTTTTTTGATGCTCGAACCCGAGTCGAATTGCTTGATACATTGCAATGCCATCCAGGGAAGTTAATTGCACATCTTCTCCGCATCCGGATAAGCTGGAACCCCCATCGGTTTGGAATTGCCACTCAGTGTCGGATTTTTCTTCTTCCATGTCCACAACGTCCCTGTCAGAATGAAATTCCACTAAGAAGTCGGCTAGCGCGTGTGCTTTGATCGCAGTTCGTGGTTCGAACTCGATATCAAAATCCCCGAGTTCTACCGACCACTTAGTCATCCTTTCGGACACATCGGGTCTCTGTAACATATTTTTCAAAGGAAAAGATGTTTGTACCACCACCGTATGAGCTTGGAAGTAGGGCCTCATCTTTTGACCTGATGTTACTAGAGTAAGTGCTAGATTTTCTAACTTAAGGTATCTTTTTTCCGCATCTAAAAAGCTTTTGCTTACGTAATAAACTGGTCTTGGAAGGCTTGATTCTTCTCGGACGAAAACTGAGCTGACTGCGAAGTTTGACACAGCTAAGTATGGAAACAACATCTCCCCTGGATTCGGCTTTGTCAATATTTATGGGGATGAAAGATGTTGTTTGAATTGATTGAAAGCATCAAAAAATTCTTGAGTCCAGTCGAATCAGTTTGCTTTCCTTAGCACCTGCAAGAAAGGGGCACACTTATCCGACGACTTGGATATGAATTTGTTTAAGGCAGCCAATCTTCCAGTTAAAATTTGCACTTTCTTGATAGTTCTAGGCGGATCCATAGTACATAAGGCATTTAACTGCACCGGATTTGCTTCGATGCCCTACTCACTGACTATGTAACCTAAGAACTTTGCAGATCTTACTCCAAACGTGCAATTTTATGGGTTCAATTTAAGATTTATTTTAGCCAGATTGACAAAATTTTCTTCTAGGTCAGCTAAATGATCTTCATCTCTTAGGCTTTTAAATAACATGTCATTAATATAAACTTCCACATTTCTGCCAATCTGACTTTCGAACGCCTTGTTCACTAACCGTTGGTATGTTGCCCCCCGCATTCTTTAGTCAGAATGACATGACTCGGTAGCAATGTAGATCTTTCCAGTGATGAAAGTCGTGCTCTCTTGAATCCTCGGGTCCATCCGGATTTGATTGTATCCAGCATACGCATCCATAAAGGACAGTAAACGATTTCCAGATGTCAAATCCACCAGTTGATCTATTCTTGGGACCTGGAAAGGATCTTTAGGGCAAGTGCTATTCAAATCAGTGAAGTCTACACACATCCGCCATTTGCCGTTCTTCTTCTTTACTAAGACCAGGTTAGCAGTCCATAATGGATATTGCGGTTCGCGGATGTGGCCCACCTTCGTTAAACGGTCTACTTTTGCCATTATCGCTTCAGTTTCCTCTTGGGAAAATGATCTTCACTTCTAAATGATCGGTCGAACACTGTTCCGTATAGCCAATCTGTGACAGATGACTTCTTCTGGTACTCCTGTAACGTCCTATGTACACCACGCAAACAGATGTAATTTGGTTGAAAGAAATCTGATTAAGCTTTCTTTTACCTCAGGCGATAATCTTGTTCCTATCTTAAGAATTTTTCCAGGGCCAAACGCATGATCCTCGAAGCCTTCATCAGGGACAATGAACCCAGGGGAATCCCTCAGATCATCAACAGGATCGAAATCCGAAGGAGGCCCCTCTGACTGCTATTCTTCTTTGGATCTGACCCCCTTCAACTGTTTGGGGGCCAACGCCGCTTTGTAACATTCTCTAGCCATTTTCTGACTTAATCTTATAGTTCTGATGTTACTTCCCACTACGTACTTCAAACATTGGTGGACTGTGGAAGGCACAACATACATCTTAGAAAACCATGGCCTTCCGAAGATGGCATTGTACGATGTGGGTGCATCTACTATGATGAACAGTACCCTCACTATTTTCTTGAATGGTCCCCTGCCCAGCTCTACCATTCCTTCAAACTCTCCGACGACGTCCGCGGTCGCACCAGTAAATCCCACTATAGTCCTGAAGGATCGTAAGATAGTTGGAGGATTGGTTATCTTGTTGTAGGTTGTCATGAACATAATGTTTGCAGAACTCCCCGTGTCAATCAAAAAAATTCTTATTTCATTTCCAGCAATCTCTGCTCTGATTACCACTAGATCTTTGTGCGGACCAACCACTTCCCTCATGTCGTCATCCTCAAAGCAAATGATTGGTGATGGATTTCGGTAAAGGTTCGATGAGGCACCCGCCTCTAACTGTGTTTCCAAACTAACGATATACCTCTTCCTTGAGTAGTTTGATATACTTGCTACTATATCTCCCCCGAAAATGGTTAGCGACTCAAAAAATGAACATAACTAACTGACCTTTCATCTGGGGATTAACTCCTCAACCATGTTTATACTATTCCTGCCCAGCTTCGGATCAAGATACTCTGTTGCTATATCAAACGCATCTAGAAATTCTTCTTCTATCACATCGGAAATCATCATGGTATCGTCTTGCCTTGGAGTGACTTCTTGTTTGGGTACCACCGCTGTATTATTTTTGACAAAGTCAACCAACTTTCCATTTTCTATCAAGTATTGGACTTCTTTATTTAAAGCCACACAATCCTTAGTGTGACACCCGATGTCATTATGGAACTGACAGTATTTGTTCTTTCTATGCTCCCTCGGAGTCTGAAGAGGAAAAGGTTTGCGGAAATTCACGTTTGCACGAGTCTTTTCGAAGATAGTGGAGACACACTCAGTTAATTCAACGTAATAAGCTGGTCAGATCCACCTATTCAAAGCTGGTCTGACATATTGTTGAACTGCTTGACCTGCCTGGTGATACTGTTGGTTCTGACTCGGTCGTTGATGGGTCTGGTTCGTTGTTTGAACTGTCTGCGCCCGCGGTTGGACAGTCGTGGTAGGCTGGCAAGCTTGAGGTCGGATATTCACCGTTTTCGTACTCGCTCTGGCTAATTTCGGATCCTGATAGAATTGAGACATGGATTTTATCTCTGAGGCCCTGGTTTCCTTAACTAAGATTCTTTTTTCTATCTGATCCAACAAAGCTCCAAACGTCATCGCTTGTGTTTCTACAGCATTATCCTTCGTTACCCCCGGAAGAAGACCCATCCGGAAGGCAGCCATGTCCGTCTTGACTTGGATGAATCGCTTGGTATATTATTTTAAACTATCTCCGATCTTTTGTCGAAAATAGATGATGGTATCTCCATTGGCACGAAATTTCTTACTTCTGACGAAGTGCTGCCGGAACATACTCCAGAACATATCAAAAATCTTTGTACACCCTTGAGGAAGTCGGTTGTACCACTTAGAAGCGGCGTTCTTGAACGTCTGAGAGAAATCTCTACAGAGCAACTTGTCGTCATCATCGTAGTTAATCATGAAATTCTTGAACTGTTCAATATGGTTGTCAGGATCCTGAGTCCCATCAAACTTCTCTAGCTTGGAAATATCAAACCATTTAGAAAGGTGCCCATAAAGGATTTTCGGGGAGAGATGTTATGACCTCCAATTATGTCCGACCTTGTACGTACTTCCCCCCGGACCGTCATTAGTAGTAGGGTACAATATTTCCTCGGTTGGAGAAGTAAAATGGTTACTGACTCTATAATCTTGGTGATAGCTATCGGAATAAGTTTGCTTCCGAGTAGTAACATTGTCCTTGGAGTGCATTTTTCTTTTGCCAGCATTATCTTTCTTCCTTAAATCATTTCTTCTCTTGCTAGTCCGATGAGTATGTTTATGCTTCCTCGGATATTTGTGCCTTTGATCCACCTTATATCTTGAGTCAGTCTCTGAAGAAGAAGAATTATTAGAGCTCAACGAGGTATATTCGCTAGACTCGGAGGGCTCATATTTTTGCTCGGATCTAGCACGTCTTTTAGAATGCCGATGGCTTTTCCTGTGTCGGCTCTCTTTAAGTATAACAGCATCTTGGATGTGGTCGGCCTTGACTTTTTCTTGTCGGACCTCGGATCTGACCTTTTTTGTGCTCGCCACCATAGCATCCCTTTCAGTATTTAACATTTAGATGTCTTCTAACAACTCTTTTTGTCTGGTGACCAAAACTGAATCATCTACAAATTCTTCCGCATGCCGATTCGGGGCATTGCCTTCGTTTGTGACCCGCTCTTCCATCAGATGGTCTTCAGACTTGATACCAACTAAACTTTTGGTCGGATTAGTCTCGATCTCTCCACGAGTTTCTGTATCCATAATTTTTTTTGCTTTTAGTTTTCAAGGTTTTAGAAAATTAATTCTAGGTACCAAATGGTTCCTACAGACGGCGCCACTGATGAGCTCAGAGAATCTTTAGTGAGACTCAGGAGCGAAGAAGTTCGTGTGAAGGGATCGGACTAGGGAATATACGTATGATGTGACAGTGAACAGTAAATTACTAGAAATGGAAGAGACAAAAGGAATAAATGTTGCAATTATTGATCAACCATTGACCCTTTTTCCTAAAAAGAAATGTCCTTTATATAGTAAATGAGGTAGAGGGTAAAATTACATGTTTACCATCATAAGAGTGGATTTCTTATCCCCCCCCCCCCACTATTTGACTATTTACAAACAAGTTCTAGGGAACTATCATTTAAGTCCCTCTTTTTTTATGTGTGCTTCACTTTAGTCCTTAGTCACTAAATACATGGACCTTGACCTTATTTGTGGGCTAAATTACATGTTAGACACCTATATTTTCCTTCCCTTATCAAGGATAATAGTAGGCGAAATATCACCTTCTTCCATAGTGCAAAGAAGATCAAATCGCTGAGAATTAAATGGTTCATCCATAAAAGAATCAAGAATTACAGACTCTGTTCTTGGAGAAGAAGAACAGAGTCATCTCCCCCATCGATCACTACAACATCAAACTTTTATCCTACCATATTCTCTACTAATTTTTTAATTGTACTTCAATTGTGCTTATACCGGGCAACGTTTAATGTTTTATCATGTTTTTGTTTTGTAAATTAAATTTGTATTTTGTTATTTTTGTTTTCTATTTATAAATTATGCTATGATTTTATTTTATTTATTTATTAATAAGATATTTTATCTAATGAATTTATAATGTACCCTTGTGTTCTGTAATTATATTTTTATTATATATATAATTAATTTTTATTATTTTAACAGCCCATTGGTTCTTCAATTGAATATTTTTTTTGTTAAAAAAATAATTTACAGTGTAAATAACTATTAAAAAAATACGTTATCTAATCATTTTAATATAGCTTTTAGTATTATGGTTTTCTACTGTTTCAGGTAAAATCTATTCAACTAGATAGCATTGCCTTTGTTTGGTTAAGGTTGAGAAACACCAAAAATAAGTTGTAAGGTCTTTTTTGAGGGATTAGTTTGAAAAAGTTGAGTCGTATCCAGTTTGTAGATCATGTAACTGATTTCGGCTTATTACTGATTTAGGAGATAAGAGTTGAGTTTGGTGTTTTACTTGGTTTTTGGCTTTCCACAGTGCCCAACATATTATAAAAGGTAAGATGAATTTAATGTGAATGTCTTGTTTAGATGACCAGAATCAGAACCTGATAACATATAAAAGTATCATGTGTTTCGATATGTGTATATTCAATCTACTTGAGAAGTATTTCCAAACTTCTCATACTAACTTGCATTCCATGAATAGATAATTGATGGATTTGTTGTTGTAACAATATTGTCATTTAGAGGCTAATGAGTAGTGTCAATATGCAATATCCCCTTAAGCAGTCTCTAGCAAAGAAAATAACATTTTATTGGTGTATTGTTATTCCAAAGTATTTGGAATAATTTGGATTTGTGTACCATGTTCTTTAATATCCAGCCATTCTAGCTTAGTATTGAAATCACCATTATTAGATAGTTTTCATAATAGCTTGTCTTGAGTTTTAGGATTGATCTTGAACTTAGAAATCTTTTAAATATCATATTGTAGTACTAAATATTTTAGTTAGTCTATATTTTATTTCCTTGCTTGTCGGTAGCTCCTGATGGGTTCATTAAAGTTGGATAAAGCTTCTGTAAATAAGATGAAATGATTATTTGACCACCATCTTTCAATCCATAATTTGATGTTTCCATTTCCAACTTTCCATGTTGTGAATTGTTTAGCTGTTTTATTGATATTCATGAGTCTTATCCAAGTTTTGGCGTTGTTTATGGGTGTAGTAGCTAATGGAAAATGAACTTTGGGACAATAAAGAGAGATCATTAGCCTAGCCCAGATAGAGGATTTCATTTGAAGTTGAATCAAAGTTTACATGAGTAAATTATTTGAAGATCCTTTATTTTCCTAATGTTAAGGCCATCCTCATTGTATGGTTTGCAAAGAGAATTCCAATTAGCCCATTTAAAAAAAATCCATTGTAGAGCCCCACAAGAATTTGTTACGGATTTTCTTAATTCTAGTAATAACAATATTTGGGATAAGGCTACTTTGAATGTGATAGTTGGAAATTTTCATCAGAACATACTGTATTAATATGAATCTACCATCATATGATATAATTTTTCCATTACATTGTTATATCTTGTTTCGAATCTTAGTCAATTGATGTTCATAGTTGAGAATTATGTTATGTAAATGAATGTTGATCCCAAGATAAGTGAATGGAAGTTTTCCTTGTTTAAAACCAGAGAGTCTAGATTTTATTATAGTCATGGTATGAGTCATTTTAACTCGTATAATGAGTGAATTTTTTTCTCTCTTTATATTTTGGCTTGAGCAAGTTTCATAGTGTTTCAGGTATTTTTCATATTCTCTGGAGATTGGAAAAGGATCCATTCGTGAAAATAATGAAATTGTCAGCAAATGTTAGGCAGGGAATAAATATTCTACTTATTGAGTTGTAATACAATCAAGTATGCTGAGTATATAGTGATTTGAGTCCTTAAAGTAGGTATTCTTCAGCCAACATGAATAGACTACGATATATAAGATCTATTTGTCATTTGTTGATGATAGATAACCATGTAGATGTCCATTGACTATAATAGAAAACCCAACAGAACTGATGCATGTTTTGATCCAACTTAACCATTTGTTATCATAACCAAAGGTTTCTAGAATTAGGTACGTAAATTGAAAGGATAACATGTCAAAGAATTTTGACATGTCAATCTTGAGTATTATATTGATACCTTTAACTTTCTTGTTTAATTTATGAGCAAGTTCTTGGGTGATAAGAATATTATCATGTATACTTATTCCTTGAAAACCCCCACCAAGTTCTTCAGACTTTAGTTTAGGTATCAAGGTAGCGAGTCTTTCATTAATTATTTTGATAAGGATTCTATTAAAAACTGCACATAAACTAATTGGTTGAAAGTCTCTTCATAATTTAGGTGGTTCACTGTTAGGAATTAGGCATATATTTATGGGAAAAATACTTTTAGGAGGAGACTTGTCTACGAAGAAATATCTCAGAGCATAGCACATCTCTTTAGAGATGATGGACTATCAAGTAAGGTAGAATTTAATGTTAAAATCATTTACACCTGCAACACTGTGGAGAGTGAGGTTTTTCGGTATTGAGTGAATTTATTCATCAAATGGAATGGTGAGGAGCATGGCATTATCTTGATCAGTTACCAACTTTTGAATAATGTTTTGAAATGCTTAACTATAGAGTTGACAAACTCTGTTTGATTAGTCACCCAAATATCATTTTCAAGAACTCATTGAAATTTATTTTTTTCCTTCTTATATTTATGTAATTGTGAAAGCATCAAGTGTTTCTATCACCATCTTTGAGCCATCTAACTTTATTTTTTTAGCCTAGTAGATTTCTTCTCTGGCTAGTAGTTATGAATGATATGCCTTAGCTTGAAAGTATTGAATTTTGTCATTTAGGTTTTTACTTGTTTAAAACAAATTCAAGATAAAGCACCTTATCTTCAAATTTTACTATATAGCCAAAAAAATTACCAAAATCATTCAAGTTCCACTCCTTGAGTCTTTTTATCTTATTCCAAAAAACATAAGAGAGAAATCATTCATTTCTTCATTCTAGTCGAGTTTTATACCACATTTAGAAAGTCTGGATGTTGTATTCACATGTTTTGAAATTTGAAGGATGTTTTGGATATGGTTTTGTCTTAATGCATAATGGTGAATGGTCAGAACTAGTCCTGGAAAGGTGTTTAACTTGATTTTTCTCGAATATATTGAGTCAATAAGAGTTGTACATAACTCTGTCTAGACCATTCCAGAGTTCTATTATTTAATCTCTTGAGTTCTTCAATATAAAAGAGTGACATGAAACACGTGGTCTAGACCATTCCAGAGTTCTCTTATTAAATCTCTTGCTATTGGTTGGTTTATATTTCAATCATGAATTCTTCCTTCCATAGGGTCCATAATTTGTTGTTTGAATTTGTAAAACTGTGTTGGAAACCCAACTTATTGGTTAATTTGCTAACTTTATCAGCTTGAACTATAGGTTATTGGATTACAATAAAATCAATGTTTTCAACTATTTTTAAGGATAGTAGTATTTTTATAGTACCTTTGTTGCCCAATCCTCTCACGTTCCAATTAAGAGCTAAGATCTTCATTTAATTTGATGAGTATACGGGCATGAAGGATCCTTATTTACATACTGCTTTGTTTTTTATGGTGATATTGCTTTGTTGGCTAAGTTTTTTTCTTTCTTTTCCTGATCATTTCTTGAAATTCAAGGTTGTTGGCTATACTCTTTAGTATACGTGAAGAGAGAAAACTACTTATAAAGATTGGAAAAAAAGAGGTTGTATTTTCTTCTTGATGTTTAAGACCATTAAAAAGAGTAAGTAGTTCTTATATTCTATAGATTCGAGAGCTTCTATTATTTCATGTCCTTGTTCTTGTGAGTTTATAAATGATATAGATGTTTCAGTGGATCTACTTAAGGTTTTGGCGTTGTTTGGTATTTGGATGGTTTTTAATTTTTTTTTTGTAATATAATAGTATTGGGTTCTTTAACAATGATAGATTTGAGTTTAGCACTCCATGCAGTACGTGAGGTTGAGTTTATTTTGCTTGGCTTGTGTTTCTGCAGTTTAGGAAGTTATGTCATATGTGTTTACAGGTCATACAGTAAGAGGGCTTCTCACCATATATGACTAACTGCCAAAAAACATCTTTTTGCATTGAAGTATAGTTTTCTTCAGATCTAATCCAAATTTTAGATTTGAGTTCAATTTAGGTATCTAACTTCATCCAAGTTTTGCATTCGTTAAAGGGGAATCTATTTCCAGATGCTAAAGTAGTATCTCAGTAGGTTAAATTCAATGAGAATATGGTTAGGATCTCATAAGACAATGCTAACTTCTTTATGAAAATATAGGTTATCGATAAATCTCTAAATCTTGTCCATGGGTGGCCGACCGTGAGATAATATCCCTATGAGAGTGTGTTTGGATTGTGATATAAGAGTAGCTTTAACTGATGAAGAGATTTTTTAACCATGTGGTTCTCTTTTTGATAAAAAATGGCTGGAATTAGGATTGTATCTTGGGATTTAGGCTTAGTTATTCCAGCATATGATTTAGTTATTAACTTTTGAGTTTTGTTATTTTGCAGGTTGTTGTTTGCATTATTGTTTGATTTGGATGTGTAGTTCAGTTGCTTTTATATTCATCATTGATGTGGTTCTTTGTATTGTTGTTTGTGTTGCAGTAGTAGGTCTTACCAAAGCTGGGAAATATGTATCGGTATAAGCAATATTCATTGGTAAAGAAGCTAGCGTGGACCCGGTATTTGTGGAACTGCTGGTGTTGCGATTTGTTGAGGCTGAAAGCCTATTAGGATCAGAGAGAATTACAAGTAGTAATGTTTTTTTAATTCACATTTATAGATCGTCTCAAACAAGACAACTACAAGAAAAAATGTAAATATTAAGAAAATAAATTATCTATATAATAAAGATATCTTAAAAATTCTATCGGTGTCAAATTAAATCTTAAATATATAAATAATATTTAATTAGTAAATGACATATAAACTTTTTTAATTAAAGAAAAAAGATAGTTTTTATCATATAAGGTTAGGATTTAATTATTTGTTTGATCATTATTTTATAATTTAAATTTTGATGTAAGATTTTTATGTTAATTTATGAATGTGGCGCAATATCTGCGTTTTAATTTTTTAAGGTTTTGTTATTTTTGAAAACCAAAACATGTCGTATTATGTTTTTATGCTCTCGAAATCGAAATCTGCTTAAATCAAACTGATGCACTAAAAACGAAAATTATAAAAAGTAAAGATAACATCATTTAAATATATGGTATTTGTGTTTTTGACAAATTTGTTGTTGATTTTTTGTTACTTACATATTGATTTTCTTACAATGTTTTTAGAATATTTGGTGTAGTCTTTCTCATCTGTTGTAGATTGCATAATGAGAATTTTAAAAAACATGTCAAATGTTTCGATTTGTTATTTTTTAAATGTTTCATTGTATTATGATAAAATGATAAGTAAATTTGGCCCCCAAAAAACAAAAACAAATTAGATAAGAAAGATTCGGATCTTAAAATCAGACATCAAAACAAATTAAGTACTGTTATAGTATGTTTTGTTTTTCTCATAGTTACGTGAATAATATGAGATTTATATAAATGATACATCATTTGTTTCCCTGACTATTTGTTTTTTTTTGCACTTTACTAGACTGGAACTTGGGGTATAAAAACCTTTTTAAGTGGACAAGTGACATAATAAATGTATGTTTTTTATTTTTTAATTAGATCTGAATGAAGTTTTGTTGTAAAGGACCTAAATCTTTTGATTAGGTGTCTCATGTATGTATGTGACTAATTTATTCCATATCATCATCTATTAATGTTAAAGGGAAAACTGGTGATCAAATAACGATTGCGGGTTCTGCTTTCATATCCATATTCTAATTGAAATCAAGGTTTTGCTTTCATATCCATATTCTAATTGAAATCAAGACCCTCAAGCTTATTTATTTTCAGGTGATGCAAAGCCAATTCGAATTATGGATTCAATTTCATATATTAGGTGTTTCAATAGTTGCTCTTAGTTTAGTTGGAAGCGAGTTACAAACATTTCTACTTATACGGAATCCAAACCTTATTTCTTAGCAAAATATGATGGAATGTTAGTTGGTATTTATCTTCCGAAGATGATATTTAAATATGTTAACCATTCTTTGATAATATTATTTAAATATAAGTGTTTTTATGTGTATTGGACACGAGAAACAAGATTTATTGTATAAATTTTAATATCAGACACGAATGAAACAAAATGATGGCTATTACGTGCATAAAATGACAATTCGGTAAAGCTTATGGTAAAAACATTCATAGTGGTAGTCGAAAAAGTAATGCTTAATTTTATGTAGCCAATGAGTGAGATATGGAATATTTACTAAGTTGTTCTTATACCTTTTGATTATATCTAACGTAAATACAATTTGGTGGTTCTCTTGATATTTTAATCTAAAAATATTATTTGATCGTGTTTTTATACTCGATGGGCTGGATAAGTATTTGCAATTACAAGCAAGTTTTTATCTTTTATATGTTGGAATATATTTATTTAATATATTTATGGACCGAAAATAATTTGGACCAACATACTAAATAAACATATTCGGTCATTGTCTTAAGGAAATCCAAATTTAAAGTAATCGAGTTAATTATTTAATTAACTAAATTGGACCTATGGGTGAAAAGGTGTTATGGATTCAAGTGTGGTAATTTGGCTGAATTTGCGTACTGTGATGAATAGAGCTCATATCTCAACATTTAAACGTGAATTAATAAATCATGAATATAAATTGAATTATCAATTTATCAGGTTATGGTCTCGGACACAAGGAATTAATAAATGATGAGTTTTACCATGTTGAGCTTCACATTGTAAAGACTATAAGTAAGGGGCTAGGTTTAGGAATTTTATCATCCAAAACCCTAATCAAATAGAGGGTCGCTTCCTTCAGTGTCTGGAAATCTGTTATTTCTACTAACTCGTTCTGCAGGTTTCTCAAGGCAATATACATAATCGCTAAAGAACGAAAATGAATAAAAGAGAATGCTAGATGGAAAGCAGCAATCAAACCCGTAAGTGCTCTTGGTAATCTGTTTATTAATTAGGTGAATCCATAAAAGAGTTTATATGTAAAATTCCACGATTTGTTATATATTATTTGATACGATTTCGAATAATATATAACATTTGGTATCAGAGCCAGGTTAACCCTTTTGGGATTCAGTAGAATAATTGAATTGTGTATTAGTAGATAAAGGTTCATGTTTTTTCTTCATCGTCAATAACCCATGCCATTGGGATTATGTGCTAATTGAGCAGGTTAAGGCGTGGATTTAGGGATTGTATGGAAAGCATATTATGTGATTTATTCGTATTGAAAAGCATGTATATTTATTTTTTCATGTTTACATGAGTAAATTGTAATTTTAATAGTTTGGGGATTTTTTCGGTTAAATTAGGTTTATTGATGTCTGGAATTTCTTCTCCCAAATTAGCATCAAATCAACCTAATAAAATGAATAATATCAAAATTATTGGGACAATGGCTCATCGACTGCTTAACCTTTGATGTTAACGTTGATCGAAATATATCCAATGGTGTTGATGATAGCCAGCGAAATGTTGACGTTGTGGTGAATGTTGTGATCTACAAGGATTCGCAAACCCGTTGTTATCACGATGATATTAGTAAGAGGCTACTAGTTGGGCATAAACTTAGTGACAGTAGCGCTACTGCGGGTTTGGAAATATCCATAACTTGCAGCAGCTACTGCTGCCATTCATAAAAACCATTGCCTCATTTCTTCTCTACCCAGTCGTGCAGCTTTTTAAAATTCACTTACGTATTTTTCAGATGATGTGTGAAGCATTTCTGAATAACTGCAAGAAAAGGAAGATAAATCAAAACCCAAGATAAAACAATATAGATAAAATACCATATAAGTTTTGAAAATAACATTACTTGGGCTCTTCTAGAATCTAGTACGTTTACTTGGATTTCCTTGTATGGAAGAAATATTCTTTCCATTTTCTCAAAAACCGTTGATGAAAAAAAAATATGTCTTCCATATCCTATCCGATTCTAGTAAATCATTGACTACTTTGTACTCATTCCCCACATTAAAATGATATTAGGGGATCTTAGAATTGTGACATAACTCTGCAATAGTTTCCATATGTTCTATTGGCATAGGCATTTTGGAAATCCTCGATGTTATAATACAGGAAAGTAAAGTGAACAATGCGTTCGGTCTGGCCTGGCCGAACACAACCGAACCAATTGAAAATACCTAACAATTTCAGGATCTAATGGAAACCTATACCCCAATTCAGCACTGCTTTGTCCCAGGAACTGCAGCAAGTCAGGAGGAAAATAAAAAAAATCCAAAATAAAATAAAATTGGAATTATTTTTAATTAATTATGTTATTAATTTAATATATTTGAATTAACTTATTTCACAAATATGACGTGTTTGGTATGCTAATTGTTAAATATTTATTTATGAATTAAATTGTATGTGCTTGAATGATTAAATGGTGATGCATGACTAAGGTTTCGTAGACCAATAGGTGAAACTAAGAAGTTAATTTAACCGGCCCTCCGGAAGGTTAATATTAATTTTTTTATGGATCCTAGGCTTCAAAAAGTTTGGGTATTAATTTAAATTCGAATATTATTGGCCCTCCGAAAGGTTCATGTTTGGGTTCAAATTAATAATGAACGAGAGAAAATTACTGAAAATGGTCCTTGTGTTGATTTTAATTTTAAGTAGATGAAATCGGTCCTCCTAAGGTTTCGTCGGTACTTAGGATAAATTTTATTCATCCTTGCAATTTTTTATTTTAAGTAGGTGAAACTGGCCCTCCAAAATGTTTCACCGGTACTTACAAAAATCAAATTAAGGTTATTTCAATCTAATTAAATGACATCGGCCCTCCGGAAGGTCTCATTGGTACTTAGGAAATTAAAATAATGATCATGGTTTTTTTTTCTGAAACTCATAAAATTGCATGTTAGTATGATTTGCCCTCTGGTATCTATAATCATGGATTTTTAAGTTGTACATGTATTTTTCATGGTCATGCATATGTTTTCAGTTATATGTCAAAATGCTAAATGTGCTTTGTGTTATTTGTTCTTATTATAGTATACACTAGTTAAAATCTATTGGGGGACCGTTCACCGATGTTGGATTGTTCGGACTTCCAATTTTGGAAGGAATATATGTTGTTGTTTTTATCTATACGTGATTATGACCATACATTGTCAACTCCCAAACCATATCCCATTAGTCCGGAAAGTACATCGGGGGAAACTAGGACCGATGAAAGGTGGGAGAAGTCAAATAAGTTATGCATAACGCTCTTGTTAAATGAGATACCAGTAGCATTGCGTGGGGTTGTCCCTAAAGGTGCTACCACTGCCTTGGTCTTTCTCGCCGAGGTCGAGAAAGTCTTTGAAAAAAATGAGAAGATAGAAATGAATCGTTTGCTCATCGAGCTAGTTACCAAAACGTATAATGGTAAAGGTAAATCTATGAGAACATTCTGGGAATGTCGATAATTGGACAAAAATTAAAGGTAATCGGTTCAGACTTACCTGAGGAATACAAAGTGGGATTTGTTGGGCTCTTCCTATATGGGAGTCCAATTATCATATGGGCTAAGCCCAATTTGGGCAAAACATATGATTTTGGTTTATGTATAAATATATATATTTATATAGTGTCTTTTGAGATGAGCATCATATTCTATAGTGCAGTTTTTAGAGAAAAAGGTGATTCAAGACTGAACTTTGTGCTTTCAATCAGACTATCTCCCATTGTCAGATCGGCTTCAATTTTGGTGAGAAGGCTCATCTATTTGTACTCTAGAATCTGACCAAAAGGTTTTTGATTTGGAGCCTTCTAAGTTTGTTTTTCGATCAGCTTATTTTAACTGCATTTTTGGGATATTTCAGTGAGTTTTTTTATTTCGGTTCACTATCTTGTGTATTGAGGTTGTGTATGAAGTTGTCATACTTTGTGTGGTGTGGTGAGGTTTATTTTCGTCCGAGGGTAAGTTTGTAATTTCTGTTTGGAGTTTGTGGAAGTTTGTAAGTAGTTAATGTTTGAATAGTGAGTAGAGGGAGAATTAAGCAGTCTGGTTGTATTTAATTTTCATTACCCTCATTTAATGTTGGTGGTTGGATATTTATACCCTCACGTCTGGGCCTTATGGGCTTTCGGGTCATGTTTAATGGACCCAGGTCAAGTTTAAGGACCCATGAGCTCTTAGCAGGAGAGCTGGCAGCTTAGTCATGGAGTGATTAGGTTTTTAAGTACTTTAGTCCTCGTTCGAACAGTCCAATGGATGAGGTATTCGAACTGTCCTGTCCGGTTAGATGGTCTTTGTCCGAACTGTCCCTGTCTGAAGAGGTAGCAGAATCCGGACTCATCATGGTGTATGCTCTAGTTTTATCTAGAGAATATTTTTGTAACCCGTCTTCTGATAGTGAATTTGGGTTGGACTCCGAAATCAGTCTCGTGGTTTTTACTTCCTACATTAGGAAGGTTTTTCACGTAAAAAGTGTTCTGTGTTATTTGCGTTTATTTTATTCAGACTTGGTATTTTGTTTGAGATCATTATCTTTAAACATTTCATTTGCTGTCAGACTGTTTTAAGTATTTCCAGTCCACCTATAACTGCATGCGGGAAAAGTAGAATATCAATGAGTTGATTTCCCACGTTGCACAGGAGGAGGAAAAAACTTAAAGACATAGTTCCTGAGGTTAATGTGATTACATCTTCAAATGAGACAGGGCCTAAGCGGAAGACAGATGACAAAGGACTATGACAAAGTTCTGATCAAGAAGAAAACCATGAGGCCCTATACAAGCTCACAGCTTTTAGGACCGAAGTTGAAAAATAACTCGGTAAGAGCATTTAGACCGTTAGATTTGGTCGTGGTAGTGAGTGCTATGACAAACATGACGGATTGGATGAACAACGTCCATGACCTGTTGCACAGTACCTAGAGAAGTGTGAAATAGTCCCTCAATACATTATGTCAGGTTTACCTCGCATTAGTAGTGTATCTGAGAGACGGAACCGAACACTAAAAGATATGGTTAAAAACGTGATAAATCACTCATCTCTACCATTATCTCTCTAGGGGAAGCCATCAAATGTGTAGCTTATATATCTAATCGAGTAACCATTAAGGCTACTGTTAGAACCCCACATGAGTTATGGAACGGGCATAAACCCAATTTAAAGCATATACATGTGTGGGGTTGTCCACTTGAGGCGAGGCCTTACAAACATCAAGAAAAGAAACTGGAACCAAAAACAGTTAGTTGTTTCTTTAGAGGTTATTCTGTACATTCCAGAGGGTCTCAGTTTTATGATTCTCTCACTTGTACAATATTTGAGACATGAACGACCAATTTTCTAAAATATGTTGAGTTTAGGGTAGGAATAAGGGAACATGTGTTGATTTTGATAAAGAATCCATAGATATTCATGAAGGTTTTAATAAGGATACTCAGGTATCATAAGATTGGGTTATAATGCCAATCATTTCGGTCCCATTAGAACAAGATAATCCTCAAATTAATATTGATGCTCTACTTGAGGGTTCTAACCAGGATATGAATATGGTCTAGGTAGAACAATAGGAACATCAAAATAATCTTTCACAAAGGAATCAAAATAGCATCGTTCATAATGATCAAACTCTACCTTCTTAGAAATGCAACAAGAGGAAATAGTACCCTTAAGAAGGTCCACGAGAGAAATAAAGAGTATTATAGGTCCATAATTTATAGTATATCTTCATGAGCATGATGAGTTATGTGATAGAATTGTAGATGACCCATCATCATACAAACAGGCCATGGCTAGCTCTGACTCTCGGAAGTGGATTGATGCTATGAAGGAAGAGTATTAATCAATGCAGGACAATACAGTATGTGATCTTGTCCCATTACCTGAAGGGAAACAGATAGTTGGTTGTAAATGGGTTTACAAAACCAAACACAATTCCCTGGGTAATATGGAAATACATAAAGTACGTCTTGTAGCGAAAGGTTATACACAGCGTGAAGGGATTGATTTTAAAGAAACTTTCGCCCCGGTATTGACGAAAGATTCCTTTATAACAATCATGGCATTAGTTGCACATTTTGACCTTAAACTTCATTAGATCGATGTTAAGACCAGTTCTGACAATGGTAATATTGAGGAAACAATCTATATGGTGCAACTAGAACATTTTGTGGAGAGTAACTCAAAATATCTGGTTTGCAGGCTTCCTAAATCCATGTATGGGCTTAAACAAGCGTCTCGTCAATGATATCACAAATTCCTTGAGGTGATAGTCGGTTATAATTTTGAAATCAACTCGGTTGAGGATTGTATGTATCACAAGTTTAGTGAGATTAATTTCATATTTATTATATTATATGTGGATGCCATATTGCTTGCTTCGAACAATAAGGAATTGTTACACATTACAAAATATTTCTATCAGACAAGTTTGATATGAATGATGCCAGTTTTGTGTTAGAAATCTAGATACATCGAGATTGCTCTCATAGTATTCTTGGATTATCACAAAAGGCATACATTTAAAATATGTTACAACGTTACAAAATGGCAGATCGTGAAGTATCCCTATAACAAAGGGTGACAGACTTAGTCTTGGTCAATGTCTTAAGACAAAGCTTGAGACTGTGGAAATAAAAATGGTACATTATGCTTCGGCAATTGGGAGTTTAATGTATGCTCAATTGTGTACTAGGCCGGACATTGCCTTTGTTGTAAATATGTTGGGGAGATATGTTAGTAACCCAGGAATGAATCACTGGAGAGCAGTCAAAAGGGTACTCTGATGTATGCAAGGAACAAAGGGGCACATGTTGACGTATATGAAGTAAGATAAACTAGAGATCATTGGGTATTCCGACTCGGTTTTTGGTGGATGCGTATACACATTAAAGAGCACGCCAGGAAACATATTCTTATTGGTTGGAGGTGCAATATCCAGGAAAAGTGTAAAGTAAACACTTATTGTATCGTCTATCATGGTGGACGAATTTTTTGCGTGCTCTGAGGCATCAAACCGATAATTATGGCTACGAAATATCACAGTGCAACACTCTAACAGTAATATGAACTTGTCTAGGTCCAAATACATAGACATAAAGTTATTTTATATTCAAGTGATAGTTTAGATGGATCAGATAAATATATAGCACATTGGCACAAACTCCATAATAGCTAAGATCCTTTAACAAATGCGGTTTTGCCTAAAGTTTTGCAGGGACACACCATTAGTATGCTTGTAGTTGATTTAGAGGATTATCAGTTTCAGTGGGAGAGTTTATAATAGGATATGATGTTATATTTTGGAGTATTGTGCACGTTAAACTTTATTGTAATATATATATATATATGCTTCGAAAAAATTATTGATATTTGTATTGTATTGGATCTCCAAAGGTATGAACCATTTAAGAGTAGACATGTATGATTACAAGACATATTACTCTTAGGCCACGCTCCACAATTGGCCTAAGTAATTGATATATAATGGTAATGTGATTATTGTTGCATCCTATTGTTCACATTACGCGAAAAAGGTATTTAATCCTTTGTTGTTATTAGTCATGTACAGGGTTTTACCATTTTCCCATTGACAATGAATATAAGGATCTCATTAAAGTTGAATATGTATTATTGAGTAGCATGTGGCAGTCCAAGTGGGAGATTGTTGGAATATATTTATGGACCGACAATAATTTGGACCAATATGCTAAAATGACTATAAGTGAAATGCGAAACTATAATTAAATGAAAATATGAAATGTGAAACTAAGGTAAAATGAAATGTGAAACTACAAAACCAATGTTAGATTTGAATTATTATTTTTTGCCTAAGTGCGAAATGCGAAACGAGGATTAAATGAAAATGTGAAATGTGAAACCAATGTTCAATTTGAAAACAACTTGTCTTAGTGTGAAATGTTAAATACGAACCCAATGTTAAATTTGAATCATCAATATGTTTGTTTAAGTACGAAATGTGAAAGTAGTGTTAAATTTGAAAAATATGTTGCTTAAGTACGAAATGCGAGACTATGGTTAAATAAAAATATGAAATGCAAAAAGAAAAATTCAATTTGTTTGATTTTCTCAAAGATACAAATTTTTAAAAAAATTAAAAAAATACATGTATGATCTTCTTATATAAAAAATATATTTTTATAAAAAAAATATAGTTCAAATAGCTATTAGTAATTTGTATTTTTTAAATAGTAACATGTAATTTAATTTTTCGTCATGTACGGTTCAAAGTATATTTAGTCTAAAAACTAAATATAAATATTTTCAAAGTAAAAAAAAACATAAAAAACATACATTGTATAAAAAATTATTTATATTTTTAAATTAGAATATCTATATATTTAAGTTAAAAATAAGACTAATATGAAATACCTTACTATTAAACTAAAATTTACGCTTATTATAATTTTTAATTAATCATTAAATGTTATAGAGTATAATTTTGTAAATTTTATTTTTTATTTATAACGAGTGAATGTTACCAAATACCATTGTATTTGTTGGAATATAAATGAATCAATATTCTATTTAAAGACATGTTAAACATATATTGGTCATAGTCAAATATTAAAAAGAGAGTTAATTATTAACATAATGGTAAAACAACCATTATAAGCATAAATATGGTAAGAGCACCAAAATATTAACACTTAAATCTGAACTAATAACTTATATATGGAAACTAATATTGTTAATTTATGATTGACACAAGATTCGTCAAAGTTAATGGACTTTAAAAGTTTGGGCTCATGTTGTTTAGTCTATATAATTAGGTTTAGAGTCCATATATTCGGGTTGGGAGAGATGTCTTTTGCTAGCTGGAAGATGAAAGCCAAACATATGATTGGATAATGGAGAACAATAAGCAAAACAAAAACAGTAAGTGTTCTAGATGGTTTTACAAATGTATTTCACTGATTTGATATTCATCATCTCATTTTTTTCAATTTTTTATATGATTCTTTATCCATTGAATTATAAATTTAAAGATTGAAAAAAAACTTAACAAATTTAAAAATTAAATTAGATATTTTACAAGATAACGTATAAGAAAAATCAAATTCTTGAAAATGTTTCAGAGGATTCATGAACATAAAATAAAATAAAATTATTTTAAAAGTTTTTAAAAAGATATGGTTGTATTTTTTTACTTTTTTATTCATGTTTTCCACTTCATATCATTTATTTTTTTCGTTGAATTATAAACTTTGAAGTTAAAAAAAAATTCTTAACAAATTCAAAATTAAAATTAAATATATTAAGCGATAGAATGTAACATATCTTTCAAAATATTTTAAATGATTAAGAAAACTAAAATCAAAAGTTTAATTTAAAAAATTCATTAGAAGATATAATTGGAGAAAAATCAAAATTGTTAGTAGCTTATATTTTGTTTGTGTTTCGATTGTAACACATATTCATTCTTTGTCTCTATAATAAACCGGTCATTTATGTTTTAAAATTATAACAAACATATCTGTTTTTTTTTTAATAAATAAGTCCTTCATGTCTCTAATAAATAGATCCCTCATGTTTTTAATTTGTAATAAACAGGTCATTCAAATTTTCAGAAAATGATTTGTTTGTTACATTTTTAAAACGTAAAGAACGATTTATTACCGAGACAAAGAATAAAGACTGATGTGTTACAAGTTACAAACATGGAGGACCTCTGGTGTTTTTAACCCTACCTATCTTATACAGAAAGACAATGCATTCGCTTTCTTTAAAATTTTCCAACCAAACAAACACCAAATATCACTCGATTCCACTTTTAAGTTATTATTCTACTCCAACACCCAAGTACATTTCCAATTAAATTTATTATTTAAAAATATTTTAAACAAAATTTTAAAAATTATAACGAGAATAAAATCAAAACTAGCCTAAATAGAATTTTCCATAAGTCATATTTTTCTTTCCTTCCTAGCTGAGCTGACAAAGCATGTGAAGATAGTATGTGTACTTTAGCCAAAAAGCATACTAGTGATTTTTTTATTATACTTATTTATTTTCCCTCTCAAATGGTACTCACTAGTCACTAGCTAGTGTACTACACACAGCACTGTCAGTGGGGATCAAAATCTCAAAAACCCTTTATCAATGTCCGAGCTTGACAAACCGAAACCCTATGTAGGTCCGAACAACAAACACGTTCTCGTCGAAGTGAAATCCACCAAAGAAGGATCTGAATATATCTGGTACCCAGCAAAGCTCGTCAACTCAACTAATAGAATCGCAGGCAAAGTGCTAGTGGAATACCAAACCCTCCTTTCCGATTGTGGTCTTAAGCAGAGAAAAGAGTATATACTGCTCTCTCACTTTAGACCGATGCCTCCACAATCCTCTCAAACCATTTTCAACATAAGTGATGTAGTTGATGCTTTTTATTGCGATGGCTGGCATGAAGGGGTTGTCGATGCGGAAATGGCAGGTCAGACTAGGTATGGTGTCCGGCTGAAGAATTCCGAGGCTGAGCTGGTTTGGTTTAAGCCAGATCAGCTAAGGCCACACTACGAACGGCTAGATGGAAAATGGGTTAAATCCCCAAATGTGAAGGTACTTCTTATTTATTTCGTTTCTAGGGTTTTGGAATGGTTCTTGTTATCTGAATCTCTTGTAAAACTGTGGATTTGGGTGTGAGTATTCATGCATGTTCGAACTGAAGGGTGGTGGGTATGATCGTTAGTAAACTAATGTAAGGTTTGGAACCTGGGTTTGGATATCATGAGGTTTACTAAGCTATTACTAGCACTTATATACTTGGTTTTCACTCCTATGCTTTCTTTAGATTGACATTTTACTAAATCACAAGTGTCTCTAAATATCTTTAGATGATTTGTAGTGTTCATTTTGTCATTGTTCTCTTCTTACTTGTTTTATGCATTTGACATGAAATCTTCCTTTCAGGTAACTCAAGTTGTTTCAGAACCAGAAAATGAGACGAAGAAAGCCATTCCTAAACTCGAACGCCACGAGAAGACAGCAAAGCGCACATCTTTAGGCGGAGATGCAACGCAACCTACCCTAAAGCGATCTAAAAGAATTTTAGAGAAAACATCTAATCTAAATGCGTGCAATCTAAAGGTAATGTTAATAATTGCACTGATTATTGGGACTGCCAGAACTTGAACTGAATGCTTAAAGTTAAACTTAAAACACATTGTGCAGAAATCCCTCTTTTGCTGAAACTATAAGCTATTTTCGGTTGATGTGTGCATGTAGTCCCGCTAGGGTAATTGTGAAATCTTGAAGATTTTCCGTTTTTCTAATTTTTTTGTGATGATGTAAAATCAGGTATCGGCTGCAATTGTGAAAATGGCCTTATCTTATCCTTGATTACAAAACAAGAATTTGCATAGTTAGTGTGTATTGTCCCACTCGGGCACTCAAATATCTATATACATAGAATAAACTAAATGTTCAATGCTATATAAATGTTTTATGATTTTTCCTTATTCAGTCAAGGAAGACACAAAAATAACTTTTAGGCTACTTTTTCAGGAAGCTAAGAAGAAGATAACGAAGGATACAGCCGGTTGTTCTCCTGACTTTTCCAAACCTGGGAGTGATTCAAGTATCGATCCAGTAAAACTCGGGCAGGAAATATCGTCTGGTATAAATTTTTCCTATCAAAGCTAGTTTGCATTTCATTTTCAGTTCTTGAACTGTACATAAATTATCAGCAATTTATAGGTCAGGAAGAAAATACAACTGGCTGTTCTCTTAAATTTCCTGAGCCTGGGAGTGATTTGAGCATCAACCCAGTAAAACCTGGGAAGGATATATCATCTGGTATGAATTTTCTCTTTCAGAGCTAGTTTGCATTTCGCTTTAAGTTCTTGAACTGTGCATAAATTATATGCATTTTACAGGACAGGAGAGAAATACAACTGACGTAGATCCAGAATCTAATCATCATGAAGAAAAGATAGCTGAAGTAGATCCAGAATGTAATCTTCAGGAAGAAAAGACAGCTGAAGTAGACCCAGAAAGGAATCTTCATGAAGAAAACACAGTAGAAGTAGATCCAGAAAGTAATCTTCCGGAAGAAAACACAGTTGAAGTAGATCCAGAAAGTAAACTTGAGGAAGAAAATGCAGCTGCAATCGCTTTAGAAAGTAATATCGATGTAGATGTGGTGTCTGATGTTAAACATAAGGTTCTTATAACTTTTATTGAAAAAAGAAACTTATAACTGTTATTTACATACGTCACAGCACTAGATTATTTGAGTCATGTCTCATTTACCTGTTCTGTGTGCAGAGGGTTGACAATCACGATGGTATTGCTATAAATCTGCAGCAGACTGAAGCTGAGATATGCCCTTCTGATCAGAAGACAAAGCAGCTATTTGTGGAAACAATCTCTGTTACTTCTGTGGAAAAAAGAACAATGGACCAAAATGTGGAAATCGTGGCTGATAAAAAGTGCATCACGTGTGGAGATGGTTAGTTTTTCTTTATAATATGATAGTTTCGCTTGCCTGACAGTAGCTTCGGAAACCAATTTTAAATTTTAAATTTTAAATTCAAATGAATTGCATTAGTAGAGATAACGATTATTGTTTAAAGGCTCTAGAATCGCAGCACTATAAGAATCAATTTAAATAGCCAAAGCAGTAGTGACTGGACTTAAATGTACCGACACCAAGACTATGTTGGCTTTACTTTCTAATACGATGGATGTGTTTCAGAGAAAATAGATTATCACGATTTTACAGAAAGTAAAAAGTATACAGCTTCTTCGGTATGGTTAAAACCTATATTTAATGATTCTCGCATGATAAGCTGGGAAAGATCTAAGTCCTATTTTTTTAAACCTAAGGATTGTAACACTCCTATATTGTGCAGGTTCTCAATGTGCCGAAAACACAGCAACAGTAGCCGTGCCTGTAGATTTCTCAACAGGAGAAAGCCGAACGTTTGAAACTGGATCACCCTGCACTGAATTTAAAACTGGTTAGTCTGACATGGAGAATATATAGAGCAGTGATTATTTAACTGGTATGTCTTTATTTTACATCCATTTCTTTGCTTTATAGGTTTGAATTTGCTGATGGCATCTGCGAAACCAGTGACCGTTGTTGCTACGGAAAAAAGTTTGGTGAAAGATAACGAAACTGGTAAGACTTGCGTCAGTCGCGAGGATAGTAAGTGATAGTTAATTGAGATAATATAAATATAAAGACTGAGATATTTTTCATTATCAGATTTCACCAACTCTATCTGAATTTCTGTCTTCTAATTTTCGCTGTCTAGGTGAGTCAGGTGAGAATCAAGACTTGCCTTTCATAAAATCCTCACCGGTATGGAAAACCGTTGAATCTTTAAAAATCTTCCGGACGTCACAGACACCGCATTTCCGTCCCTTGGCTGGATATAAAGAGGCATGTCGTGAAGGAACAGCAATTGGTCATATGATCACTTTTTCAAACTTAGCCGAAAGTGCGTCGAAACTCAAGATCTCTGACCCAAAAGAAGCGTTCACTGCGATTCTGGATCCTCTTCCGACGTTGGAAGAGTTTGGATTCAACATTAACCTTATCGAAGATCGCATCAAGACACTACTATCGATCAAAGAAAGACAGGAAGAGCTTTGTAATCAGTTAGTGGAAGCCGAAGATAGTATCGCTGCACGCACAGCCCTATCAACCCAGCTGCATGCAGAAATCAATGACGATACAGACAAGATAAATGACATCCAAGAGAAAATTAATGAACTCACGAAAAAAATGAAGGAGCTCGAAGAAAATAGATCTTTAAATATGTCAGTGAACGACTCTTTGACTACCCAAGTTACAGCATTGCAAGCTCGCAAAAGTACAATCAGAGAAGAGATACTCAATGGTGACGTGTCTTTCGAAAGTTTAGCCGGTGCTAGTTGGTAACTAACTGGCTTGATTGATTCTAAACAACTTTGGTCTTGTAAAGTATCTCCTGAAAGTTTGTTCAGTAGGTGTTAGTTGGTAAGTAACTAGCTTCATTCTAAACAACTTCGGCTTGTGTTTGTAATGATAAGACTCTAAGACTATGCCTTCTCTGTAATAATTCTAAACAACTTTCTCTAATTCTACTTTAGAAAAGCTATTAAAATTATGATTAGTAAAATTGATTTCCTCAATATAGTAATTGTTTTAGAAAAATGGGATAAATATCTTAAATAATTATAAATAGTTTTTTTTTTTATCTTACACAGTTGTTTCTGTATCTAAAATAAACTAAGGTTGTTTGTTGTTCTTAAACTTTTTCAACATTTTTACATATTAAAAACTGAATGTAATGTGATTGAAAGTTAATTTTTAAAAAATAAAAAACAGTCATTAGACTTATATTTGGGCAAGCAATTGCTGTCTATCTTGGGGTTTCTACCCTACACAATAAAACTCTTTCCATCATTCTAATTCATCAAATTTATAATGGTTGTTTAACTAAATTAAAATCTTAATAACACTATTTTTATCTTAATTTATTTAAAAATATATATTATTTATATATTTAATCAACCTTATATCTAGAGCTGTCAATTTTAGACACGACCTGTAAACCCAACACGAACACGACCCGAAATTTTAGGGTTAGAGACCTGATATTTCAGACCCGATGAAATTAAGACACGACACGAATCCGACTCGAAAAAAAACGGGTCGGGTTCGGGTTGGGTTCGTATCACCCGAAACTGATATGTAAAACCCAAAACTGACCTGTAAAACCCGAAAAGATCCGTAAATCCGAAAAGACATGTGAAACCCGAAAAGACACGTAAACCCGAAACAGACCTGTAAAACCCAAAATACATGTACACCTGTACAATAAAATACTGAAAACACTTAATAAAACTTTATTAATAAAATAATATTATTTTAAAAATTTGACCTATAAATTAGAACACCAAAAATACTTATAAAAATTTATTAATGAAATAATTTTATTTTAAAATTTAAAAGATATAAAATAAATAGTATACTTAAATAAGTATACGAGGGAGGACAAATTATGGTTCACATATTTGCTATAAAGTTTTGAATTTTATTCTTCTTTCACGTATATTAATAAAGTTTTGAATCTTTCATCTTTTGTGTATATATATTATAATATTAAGAATAAAAAATGGAAATGATTTATTATTTAACAGTTTTTTTATCTAATTCGTGTGAGTTTGCTAGATTTATTAATAGATATTGAATGCATTCAATCTTGTTTTGTGGGATGAATTGATTTACAATTCTAGTGGTTATTTGTTAAGAAGTGACAACTTAATGGTTATTTGATATTATATGAAATTTATTTAATTTATCTCATGTATTTTTTTTCATGTTTAGGTGATGATGGCAAACCCATCATCACCATATATTTTACGGTAAGATAACTTCACCGGTGATAATAAAGACGGTGTAAATATATGAAGTAAGTGTATCTTGACTTATATAAATATAGTGGACCAATAAAATTTCAAAAAGGGATGTAGCTCAAATGGTAGAGCGCCCGCTTTGATTCCTTGCATCTCCATTTATTAAGTTTTGCCTTTACCCAAAATTTGTGTCAAACAGGTCGGGTTCGGGTCCAACAGGTTTTTAACAGGTCGGGTTCGGGTCACAGGTTCTAAAATTTCGGGTTGGTCTAATTAATTTTAAAATTTAATTGACAGGGTTCGATTCCTTGCATCTCCATTTATTAAGTTTTGCCTTTACCCAAAATTCGTGTCAAACAGGTCGGGTTCGTGTCAAACGGGTGTTTCGTGTTGGATATAATTTCATGTCAAACAAGTCGGGTTCGGGTCCAACAGGTTTTTAACAGGGCGGGTTCGGGTCTTTGAACCTGACACGAATTTCGGGTTCGGGTCGGGTTCGTGTCACAGTTTCTAAAATTTCGGATTGGCCTAACTAATTTTAAAATTAAATTGATTTTTAAATAAATTATTTTTAAAAGAATATAAAAGATTAAATAATAAAACGTTATATCGCATCCATATTCGGAATAAAATTTTACTTTTACTAATGAATATCGAATTCGTAATAAACACATAATAGAAAAAACATGAAATATGCAAACAAACAACAATTGCTATTTGCCTTAAAGGGGGTAGCCGAGTTGGTTGAGTATGGCATTCTTATGACCAAAAGGTCATGAGTTCGAGTCCCTCTACATACGCTTTCTCAGCTGAGCCTGTCACCTTCTGTGGTTTACCTTCTGGCGTTGGTTTGCAGGCTATCGCGTCAGACTGAGGGTTTACCCTATGCGCACTCATTGCACTTTGAGTAGCGGCTGCAGGTTTCCTCCGAAAAAAAAATTAAAAAAATTTGTTATTTCGTACCATACTGCCGGTATTTTATTTAGTGCTACCTCACCTCACCTGTGCGGCTGTGCCTGCCAAAGTTCCAATTGTTTTAAGTTAAAATTTTAATCGTTATACATGTCGTCCACATAAAAAAATATTTTTTCAGATTTTTTTATCTAATTTATTAAACCACGAAGTTAATTAATCCTATAATTATGCGGAAAAAATACTCACATGATGTAGATATTATTTGATCTTCAGATTCCGAACTTGCAACATATGATTTTTAAATCTTTTGCTAGGTTATGATCTTCTAAGATATGGCAACCAAAACCCAATGATTGATTCCGAATGAATAACCAATCTGTTTTTCTTAAAGGTCCTTTTTTCTCTCTGTATTTGATACCGTGTCTTTTCTAAAAGTGAAACTCACCTTTTTTATTATTATAGAAAACTGAAATGAGAAAACGGTTCTTCCCATTTAACTGTCTCTAACTTCCACACAGTTATTTAATAAAGACCCGTCCTTATTAAATTGTCACCTTTAGGGACCATAACCCAGTATTATTTTGTTTTAATAACCAAAAAAACTTTACGTTTTGCTTAAGTTGTTTATTTGTGAATCCAATCCTTCACAGTATTCAGAATTAAACCTGATATCTATACAATTACCTCCATGATACATATTTTATCTACTAATCTGTTCCTTTATGTATGATTACTTTTATTGAACTAATATTAACGATAGTCTGATACATCGATAAAACATGTGACGGTCTAACTCAATGGAGAAATTCCAACAATTTCTCACTTGGATCATCATATGCTACTATAAGATGCATCAACTTAATGAATGTTCTTAATTTCTATCGTCACATAAATAACCTTAACAATCCTGTAAATGACCATTAACGATATACGACTAAAGTCATCATCAAGGCATTTCAAGCCACAAATAGATGCATTATTAATCACGATATTACAACAATTAACTACATGGATCTATCATGGTGCATAACATAAGAATTATATGAAATGTAATCTTACATATCTATTATTAACTGGTCCCACTTAATTGAAGGTCTACTTACAGCAGAGTACGAATAATCAAAGATAAGAGCACACTAAAAACTTATATATAAATATGTTTGCATTAATGACCTTAAGTTCACGATTATCATAATACAGACAAATTTAAATGCTTAATACAAACTCCCACTGAAACTAACAATCCTTTAAGTACACAACACTAATGTTAATGGCGTGTTCAATAAAAGCTTTAGGAACTAATGCCTTCGTAAGAGCATCTACTAACATCAAGTTTGTCCATATGTGCTCCACACTGATTTGACCACTTGTACTCTCTCTTTTACAGACAGGAACTTGATATCTACATGTTTAGGCTTAACCGAGCTCATTTACTGTCTGAATACTGAACTGCCGAGTTATTGTCACAATATAATCTAAGGGGTCTTTCTATCCCCTTTATGATTCGCAGTCCCGTGACATAATTTTGGAGCCAAAACGCCTGATCGGATGCCTCGAAACAAACAACAAATTCCGCAACCATAGTGGAAGATGCAATGAGTGTTTGTTTAACACTTTTCCATCCGAAGTATATGAAACCTTCTGTATTTCCTCAACCTCAAGTTTTGTCTTTGGGAATTGCTTAAGGATAAACTTTTCACCTTTTGATATAAGGGTTTTCTTTCCTTTGTTGTTAGCCATCCCGTAACTTTGTAACATACTTTCAATATACACCTTTTGTGATAAAATCAAAATTCCATGGGACTGATTCCTATGAATTTGAATTCCTAACACAAATGATGCATCACCAAGATCTTTCATATCAAATTTGTCCGAACGAAATTTCTTGGTCGTATGTAACGATTCCTTATCTTTTGTGGCCAATAATATGTCATAAACATACAATACTAGAAATATGAATTTACTCCTACTGAACTTTTGATACACACAATCCTCCATAGAATTTATCTCGAAACCAAATAAGACAATAAATTCAAGGAATTTGTGATACCACCGTCGAGACGCTTGCTTGAGACCATAAATAGATTTCTTTAGTTTGCATATCGTCGAGTTTGGATCATCGGAGACAAATTTTTCAAGTTGCAACACATAGATCGCTTCATCAATGTCTCTATTAAGAAAAGCGGTCTTTACATCCATTTGATGGAGCTCAAGGTCGAAGTGTGCAACTAATGCCATGATTGTCCGAAAAGAATCCTTCGATGAAACTGGAGAGAAGGTTTCTTTAAAGTCAATCCCTTCATGTTGAGTAAAACCCTTAGCTATAAGTCGCGCTTTATAACTTTCCACATTACCCTTAGAATCACGTTTGGTTTTAAAAATATGTTTACAACCAATCGGCTTCTTTCCTTCAGGTAATGGAACAAGCTCCCATACCGCATTATCTTGCATTGATTTAAACTCTTCGTTCATTGCTTTAATCTACAGCTGAGAATCAGAACTTTTCATGGCTTCATAAACACTTAAAGGATCGTTTTCTGTTAAACCATAAAATTCTTCATGTTCTTGAAGATACACTATATAGTCTGAAGATATACCGCTCTTTCTTTCTCTAGTAGATCTACGCAAAGGCATAATTTTTTCATTTTGCACTTGAAATTCTTGAGGAGGTAGAGTTTGTTCTTCTTGAACAACTTCATATTGCTCCATTGGAACAACTTCATTTTGCTCCATTGGAACAACTTCATTTTGTTCAATTTGGACAACATCCATAGGAGTAAGATTAACTTCATCTTGAGTATCAATATGTTCTAATGAATCTAAAGTGATGATTGGCCTTCTAATTACCATATCATCATCTGATATTATAGTATCATTGTTAGAACCTTCATGAATCTCTACTGATTCTTCCTCAAAATGAATGTTCGTTACTAAATTCTTCCCCCAAACTCTATATCCTCAAAGAATTTTGTTGTACTCGTCTCAAATATATTCTTTGTGGAAGAATCATAAAACGTAAAACCCCTACTGTGCTCGGGATATCCGATGAAATAACTACTAACCGTTTTGGAATCCAATTTCTTTTCATTCTGCCTATAAGGCTTCGCTTAAGCTGGACATCCCCAAATATGTAAATGTTTTAAACTAGCTTTACTCCCAGTCCAAAGTTCATAGGTGTCTTAGTAGTTGTTTTCGTCGGAACTCTATTAAGTATGTATGTAGCACATTTTATTGCTTCTCCCCAGAGTGATATAGGTAATGTTGAATGACTAATCATACTTCTTACTATATCCTTCAATGTACGGTTTCATCTCTCAGATACTTCATTCATGTTGGGCGAACCCGGAATCGTATACTAAAGGACTATCCCACACTATTCTAGGAACTTTGCAAACGGTCCATGTCGTTGTTCACCTGAACCATCATATCTCCCGTAGTATTCACCACCACAGTATAATCTGATGCACTTAATGTCTTTAACAAGTTGTTTTTCAACCCCGGTCTTAAAGACTTTTAAATTTTCAATGACCTCTAATTTTTAGTGAATAAGATATAGATACCCATATCGTGAAAATTCGTCAATGAATGATACAAAATATCGTTGGCCGTTCCATGATGTTGTAGGGAACAGACCGTAGATGTCTGTATGTATCAAATCCAAGACCCCTTTCGATGTGTATGCATCTAATCGTTTCACTTTGGTCTGTATTTCTTTTATACATTCAACGCAAACGTTAAAGTCTGAAAAATCCAGTTCCCTTAATAAACCTTCCAAAACAAGCTTTTCAATAATAAATTGTGACCCTAATCGCTTGTGCCAAAGTTTTGCTGAATTTTCCAGTTTACAATTTAGTTTTCCAGGTACGTCTACATTCATTATCTTTTTGTGATCCTTTATAGTATCCAATAAATACAAGTTATCATTTTCTATTAACTTTACAGAACCAACAATATTACCATGTAAATAAATACGTAAACTTTCATTTCTAAATAGATAAAAATAACTTAATATGTCCAACAACGGAAAATAAATTAGGTTCTTTTCTAAAAGAAGGTACATACAATACGTCTTTTAAATACAAAAAATGTCCAATGGTAAGCAACAAACGAAAATAAAAAACAGAATGAACTAAACACGAACTGTCATCAGTGGTATATATGGATGTTTCACAATCACTCAGGCTTCAGTTTCTTATCATACCCTGCAAAGAAATACAAACATGAGTTGTTGCTGCTGTATCAACCCACCAAGTATTTCTTGGCACTGAAACTAAATTGATCAGAGAACAGACCATAGAAGTGAAAATACTTTTGGCTTTTACCATAAGCCTCAATTTTTCACATTCTTTCTTAAAATGTCCCGGTTCTTTACAATGGAAGCAACGCCATTTACTAGACGTACCCTTATGCTTCTTTTGTCTCGAACCGGATGCATGTGCATCTGAACCTTCATATTTTCTATCAATTATCTTATCCATCTGATCTTTAAGCATTCACACTTCTGGATGTTCTTGCTTCATCTTTTTCTCATTTTGCGCTGCCCGAGAGATGAGCTCGTTGAGAGTCCATTACTCGCGCTGACAGTTATAAGAAGTTTCGAAGTTCTTATACTGAGGATGGAAAGAGTGAAAAGCAAAGCTTACCACAATATCTTCCGGAAGGTCAATCTTAAGTGCTTTGAATTTGGAAGGGATGTTTGACATTTCCAAGATGTGCTCACGAACAGTCCATTTGCCACGATATTTCATAGAGGCTAGCTTAATAAGTAGTGTCTTAATCTCTATTTTATCGTTCTTGGCAAAACATTTCTCTACCTCTTCGAGAAACATTTTCTCATTTGTGATCTTAGGTGGAACTGCACCTCGGAATGCTAATGGAGTTGTTTGATTCATGATCCCTAGACTTATCATGTTTGACTTTTCCCACACCTCTAACTCTTTCTTCTCCGTAGGAGAACTATCATCAGTTAGAGGTTTAGGTTCATTGACCCTTAATGCTAAGTCGTAATCATGGCACATCAAGTGCAACAACATATCTTCTTTCCACAGCTCAAAGTTGCTCCCATTAAGTATGGGTGCCTTTTTGCCTTCCTGGTTGTAGAGATACGAATTTGCTAACATAACAAACAACAAATAGCCAATAACATCACTTAACATATAATCTCCGTAGTATTTAACAAATAACATAGCATAATAAAACATACTCTTACAACACCAATAAGATACCTTTGGGCAAGCATATTAATTTGTATATGTATGAGTTTGGACATAATTAATGTTGATCCTACTGATTGACTTAATTAAGAAAATATTCCTTTGGGCTGATTTTCCTAGTTCAATTTCTTAATGACCAATTCACAAATAATTATCTCATATCTAAGATTAACTATGTCAGACCTTAAACTTCATTTGGGCCGATTAAAGTTTACATACTTGTCAATCAAAGACTTGTCAAAAACTTTAAAATAATTAATTCACCAACAGGGATCACTTTGGCGATATATTGGATCTTTAACTATTTATCCAAGTTCGGACAACTTAAAACATGCTAATTGGTTTGAAAATACTATACGACTACCTATTCACTTTAGATCCAAACTATTTTGTAGTCATTTTATAAATTTAATAGAATAAAATTTACATCTTAAATTTATTATATTATAATATGTCTCTAATTATATTACAACATAATCTTAATATATATTATAATATATTTTTTAATTATATAGTATAATATAATATAATATATATATATATATATATTATTGCTACCTATTCTTCGATAGTTACCTAACGTTGTAGTTAATTCGTGTAACTGAAGTCTTAAATATAGCCGTTTAAAAAGAACGGTGAAACTGTTTTACACCACGTCACACGTAAACAAATTGTTCGTGTCTTTAATTACCCACACGTCACACGTAAAACAATTGTTCGTGTCTTTAATTACCCACATTTTGAAGATGACTACAGTTATAATTACTTTACAACTCTGCAATTTTTTTTACAAGAAACATATATTCAAATAACATATATACTTATTTCACTGTATTAACTGCTTTTTCGGTTCCTCGATTTTGCAGTTTATTTATTTTTACTTTATGAATAAAATATTTGTAGTAAACTACTCTAATATTTTATTATTATTACTAGGCTCTTTAAAAGTTTTTCATACGGATGAACATGTTGTGATCCATGTGTTTCTAATTCACAATATATCTAACTTAATTTAATATCAGTGTCATATATATATATATATATATGAGTTTCCGCAATAAATCTCATACTATTAAATATTTCACATATAGATTCATATAAAATTTAACTCAAGCAATGATTTACTACGATTTACAGACTTATCGTGCTTAAACTATCTTGAATATTTATAATTCTTTCCTTCTAAAATCTGAAACTAAACTCTAAACATGCTTTGCTGATAGACAAACATTTTTAGTTTCATAGATCATAATTTCATAGTCTGAAAATTTAAGAATTTAACTTCAAGGTGGCTCTGATACCACTTGTAAGAAATACTTTTTCGATTTCTTATCTAACTTATTATTCCACAAAGTTAATTAATCATGTAATAATACGGAAAAAAAAATACTTATAGGATGTAGACATTTTTTTATCTTCAAATTCCAAACTTGTAGCAGATGATCTTTGAATCCTTTGCTAGGTTATGATCTTCTAAGAGATGTCAACCAAAACCCAATGATTGATTCTAAAGGAAAAATCAATTTGTTTTTATTAAAGGTCATTTTTTGTCTCTGTATTGGATACCATGTCTTTTCAAAAAATGAAACTCACCTTTTTCATAGAAAATTGAAGTGAAAAAATGGTTCTTCCCATTTAACTGTCTGTAACTTCAAGACAGTTACTTAATGATGATCAATCCTTATTAAATTGACACCCGTTGAAACCATAACCCGGTATTATTTTGTTTTACAAAATAACCCTAAAACTTTACGTTTTATTTAAGTTATTTATTTCTGAATCCAATCCTTCATAGTATTCAGAATTAAACATTGTATCTATACAATTACCTCCATGATACATATTTTATCTACTAGTCTGTTCATTTCTTTATGATTACTTTTATTGGACTAATATTAACGATAGTCCGATACATCGATCAAACATGTGACGGTCCATGATACACCGATACTAATATTACCTCACTTCACTTGTGCCTGCCAAAGTTCTGATTATTTTAAGTAAAAAATTATTCCGATTATTTTAAGTTAAAATTTAGTTGGGACTAATCGTTATACATGTCGTCCTTCCTAGTTATAGTCGTCGTACAAAAGTAGTAATTTTTATATAATTATTGATAACAAAGTTATTATTGATTCTTTTAGCCACGCAATAGGTATAGATTGACTTGTATTATATCTTATTGTAAAGTACAATTTGAAAAATTAATTACTAAAAATTTAATATTTTGTTTTAATGATTTACAAAATCTTACAAGAAATTCCTTTCAATATTTACACCTTTTTATATTACTTTACGCGTTCTATGTAAGCGTCATTAAATCATAATTCAAGTGTAATGGTGAGTTAGTGCCCAAATTCTCCAAGCGGATTTCTTCCATTGATTAGAAGATATTTTTGTTCTTCTTCACTGGATTTAAATTTTGTATAGCCAGATAGGACACATCATATTTATTTTCTAAACTAACACAAAAATACATGAGACACATATGCTTCAACGAAATCCAACTTGTGAATTGGATAGTCCTATAATCTAATTTATTGTACTAGAAAGTGCGTTAAAGGTCTATATACGACTCAAAAATCATCTAAAAAAATAACAAAATAAATTACACGTTTCAAATATATATATATATATATATATATATCCTACAACTTTGAAAGAGTTACGTAGTGGAACTCTTTCGGTTGCATTTTCATCCTCCTGCATTTAATGAGGTAACCAGTTAATCATCTTTGACACCAACCAAGTGTAAAATGGGTTCAAAGAAGATATAAAAACATGAAAAATAATCATAAATACAACCAATAGACAAACCATTAAAGTGATTATGCTTTTCATTGTTTCCATTGAAATATTGTTAAATCAACGGTATATATAGGTCAATACAGAAATCCTTTAAGCATACCAATTTGGTGTATAAATATCCTCTAAAAATACCATATACTATGTATTGACGCACATAGCGCTAGAATCCGTAAATAGTCTGCATAAAAACATTCAAGAGGTTTGCGCACGTAACTGCGAGAACTTGAGCTGTCATCCTAGCTCAGTTTAAATCAAGAAAATATCAATAGAGAGTATATCCCAACACCATTTAAAACAAAATCTCAAGCCCCGATGATGATCGATTTGATCGCGGATTGAAACGTATTAGTGCATAATATTTGTTGAAAAAACCATACAAATTCTTCTTTCTCAAATCTCTTAAACTCTAATAAATTACCTTTCAATATGAGGTTCGTGATGACATGGATATTATCAAGTATGATGAGCATCTCCTGAAAATTAAACTAGAAAATGTTAGTGTTTTGATTCCATTTATCTATAAAAGCCTTTGTCATGGTCTCGTTCATATTAAACTTTAATAGATGACCAAACAAAAGACTAAAAAAAGTCTTAATTAATATATCTTATATATTTATATGTCTATCTTGATAAATCCTATATCCCTAACATGAAATAATGATATTAGAGACGGAAACTGATATACGACTCTAAAAGATTAAGCAAAACAATATATATATATATATATATATATAAGTAACATGATCCTCAAAACCTTAATCAGGGACCATGAATCCAGGGGACTCCGTCGGATCGCCAACAGGATCGGAATCCGCGGGAGACCCCTCTGATTGCTATTCTTTTTTTTCGATTCGACCCCCTTCACCTGCTTGGAGCCATCGCTGTTTTGTAACATTCCATGGCACCATCTTTTGACTGCTTCTTACCATTCATACATTGCTACCTACCACATACTTTAAACACTGATGAACAGTGGACGGTACGACATGCATCTTAGACAACCAGGACCTTCCGAAGATGGCGTTGTATGAGGTGGGAGCATCTACCACTACAAATAGTACTGTGACTATCTTCTTGAATGGCTCTTGGCCTAACTCTACCATTCCTTCAAACTCCACGACTACATTGGTAGTTGCTCCGGTGAAAACCACTATCGTCCGGTCAGATCGTAGGATTGTTGGTGGGTTCTTTATCTGGCTGTAGGTTGACATAAACATTATGTTAGCAGAGCTCCCTGTATCAATCAAAAAAATTTCTTATCTCGTTTTCTGATATCTCTGCCTAGATCACCACTACGTCCTCATGAGGACCAGCTACGTCTCGCATGTCATCGTCTTCGAAGCAGAGAATCGATGATAGGTTTCCGTATAGGTGTGATAAGGCTCCTGCTTCCAAATGTGTCGCCAGACTAACAATGTGCCTCTTTCGAGAATAGTTTGATATTCCTGCCACTGTGTCCCCACCAAAGATGGTCAGTGATTAAAAAACGCACATAATTCACGAAGCTTTCCTCTAGCAATCGGTTCTTCAACCATGTTCATATTATTTATGCCCAACTTCGGATCTAGGTACTCTGCAGCTATATCAAATGCATCAATAAATTCTTCATCAACCGCTTCAGATATCATCATGGTGCCCTCATTTTTAGGATCAGCTTCTTGCTTTGGTGCAACTATTGAATTTTTTTAACAAAATAAATTAACTTTCCATTCTCTATGAGATACTGGACTTCTTTTTTAATGCCACGCAATCTTTCGTATTGTGCCCGATATCTTCATGAAATTGACAATATTTATTTTTCATATGCTCCATTGGAGTCTGCAATGGGAAAGGCTTGCGAAAATGCACATTGGCGCGTACTTTCTAAAAAATGGTTGAACAGACTCAGTCAACTCGACATTATGAGCTGGTCGGACCCACCCGTTGGACATGGGTCTAACATATTGCTGAGTTGTTTGTCCAGTCGGTACATATTTCTGATTTTGTATTACCCGTTGAGGAGTTTGGCTTGTTGCCTGAACTTGTGCTCGTGGTCGGACAGTTGTAGCCGGCTGTGAAACCTAAGGTCGGACATTCACCTTTGTTGTACTAGCTATGACTAAAGTCGGATCCTAATAGAATTGAGACATTGACTCTATCTCAGAGGCCCTAGTTTCTTTAACAAAGATCTTTTTCTATATCTCATCCAACAAAGTTCTGAATGTCACGGCATGTGTCTCCGCGGAATTGTCCTTTATCACCCCCGAAAGAAGACCCATTCGGACAGCGGCCAATGCTACCTTGTCTTTACATAATTCCAAATTTGTCTTGACCTGAATGAAGCGTTTAGTGTACTATTGTAAGCTTTCTCCAACTTTCTGCCTACAGTAAATGATGGTATCCCCGTTTGCCCGAAATTTCTTGCTTCCGACGAAGTGCTGTCGGAACACACTCCAAAACATGTTAAATTTCTTTATGCACCCTTGAAGTAGACGATTATACCGTTTTGATGCAGCATTCTTAAACTTTTGGGAGAATTCCCTGTATAATAACTTGTCGTCATCATCATCATAATTGATCATAAAGTTCTTAAACTTCTCAATATGGTTGTCAGGATCCTGAGTACCGTCGAAAATTTTCAACTTAGAAATATCAAACCACCTGGGAAGATGTCCGGAAAGAATCTCCGGGGAGAGAGGGGCTAACCTCCAATTATGTCCGACTTTATAAGCGCTCCCCCTAACCATCATTGGTTGTCATATACAATCTTTCCTCAGTCGGAGAAGTAAACTGATTACTAACTTGGTAATCTTGATTATAACTGCCGGATTGATGCTGTCTCCGAGGAGTGATATGTTCGACTCGAACATTCCCTGTTTTATCCTGCTCATCAGGATACATCTTTATTTTCCCATGATCACCTTTCTTCCTTGACTCCTTCTTTCTTCGACTAGTCCGATGAGCTTGTTTGCGCGTCCTCGAATATCTTTGCCTCCGATCTGATTTATATCTGGAATCAGTATCCGAAAATGAAAATTCATCAGAGCTCAAGGAAGTATATTCACTAGATTCTGACGGCTCGTATCTTTGTTCTGATCTAGCTCGCCTTTTGGAATGTTGATGACTTCTCCTTCATTGTCTTTCTTTACGTTGAATGACATCTTGGATCTAGTCAGCCACGACTATCTCATATCGGACTTCAGATTTGACCTTCCTAGAGCTTACTATCGCTTCTTTTTCCGCATTCAGCCTTTCGAAGTTTTCCAACAATTCTTTACGTTTGACGACCACGACTGACTTTTCAAGTAGCTCATCGACATATCAGTTTGGGTCGTTTCCTTCGTTTGTGACTTGTTCTTCCATCAGATAATCACCAGACTCAACACCAATCAGATCTCTGGTCGGATTGGCCTCAATCTCTCCACGAACTTTTGTATCTATATTTTATAAAATATTGTTTTAAGGTTTTAAAATATTAATTATGGGTATCACTCGGTTCCCACAGACGGCGCCACTGATGAACTCAGAAAAACCTAAGGGAAGTTCAGAAGTGGAAATGTTTGTGGAAGAGGATCGGACTAGGATATATTCGTATGAAATGACAGTAAATGACTAAATAAATATTTTGTAGAGAGATAAAATGACAAAAGGAATAAATGTAGCAATAATTGACTAATCATTTTCCCTTTTCTCAAAATGGAATGTCCTTATATAGTACATGAGGTAGGTGGTAAAATTACATAATTACCACAATTAAAGTGGATTTTTCACCCCACTTTTTTACTATTTACAAATAAGTTCTTGGGGCATATCATTTAACCCATCTACTTCTTATGTTTGCTTTACTTTGATTCTTAACCACTAAACATACAAACCCAGGCCTTTTTCTTGGCATAATTTGCCTACTGATCACCTATATTTTTCTCCTCTTATCACTATATACTTTTAGTATATATCTCATCATAATACGATATGATAAAATATCTAAATTTTATTTTTGGCCATAATTAAGTTCAAACATTATATAATAAAGTTTGAACTAAGTACAAAAATAAAACCATAATCTACACCAAATTACAATAAAGTTAAAAAACAACAACCATATTTACCATGATAAAATCTCATACATATTTGGTCAAATCGATTACAAATTGGTCTTCGTCAAACCCGACGGGTGGCCTAATTTTGCTATAATTTTTAAGTATTTGGTAGTAAAAATTACCAATCCACTTGCTTCTTCGGTTACGTTGGAACGAGTAAACGTAATATAATTTTGGCAACCGTCTATTTGGAAACATATGAACCTATAAAAAGAATACAAAAACAGAGAAACTTATAAACCTATAAATAAGTTAGTCAATAAAACATAACATAATCATAATAAAATATAAGGTAATCGATTTACTTACATGAAGTAAATGCCATCCACAAAAGAAAAAATTACAATTTTTAGATAGGTCCCGAATGCGGTGGGTAACCACATAAGAGTAAACATGTTGTGCATCTTTTGAGAGAATTCTTTTATAGTGCATATTGATATCGATTGACTATAACTAATATGGTGTCGGATAATGGCATCAAAAAATGCCTAACTGGATGAATTTTGAAGCAAGTTAACTCAGACAATTTTGTATATAAACTCTCTTATGAACCTTACACACATGTTTATACGATCTGGTTCATTTTTATTTTATAAATCATTTAACCTCACAGATGTCATTATTTATTGATACTATTAATTTCTTTAGACACAATATGATAACTATAGTTTTCGTTTGACACAAAATCTTATGCGCAAGAAATATAAAGCTGTAAAATTTTCTAACGTGACACAAAACCATATTCATTTGTAAAATTTTCTAACATGACCATAGTAGATTTTTTTGTCATTTAGGAATGTTGGTTTTTTGTGGAAACTTTAGGTTTTAAACATGAGCTTAGATTTATTCGCGTCGTACTAATTATTTTACCAGATGTACTAGCACTATCTTATTGTTTATGATATGTTGATATAAGATTTCCCCCAATAAATACTCAATATAAGATATCTATCGTTTAGTCGATTGGGTTAACTCAATTTTTTTCTACCTCTAATATTAATCGGATTTTTATATATACAATATGGATTTTCATGATTAAATATTTGCATAATCTTATTTATTATATAAGCATGAATATTTGACATGCAATTATAAATAAAATTCTCGTATATTTTATTTTTTTGTTTGAACATGTACATACATTGTTTATGCACGCAAAATGGTGTCTAACATTTACCAAAATATATCACATAAGACCTTCTTAATGTGTCTATATTCTCTCTCTAACATGGCTAGTTCATATGCATAACATGTGAGTTTTCTTAACAATACATCCATATTCTAGACAGATGATGTATATATTTATACCATGTTGATAATTAACCCTCAATAAATCTAATGACATACGTGATAATGAACCTCAAAGATGTTGAACTATATAAATATTGTATATGTCTCATATTAAACTTTTTTCTCTTGAATGATTTGTAAATATTTAAGTGATTAAGATCGAGTAATGTATGAAATTTGAACCGTAATATTTTAATTTTTTGGTGACTTAAACCGATGTACTATTTTAGGTTTGAGTGGGCGCTTTCGACCCTATAAAGTACAAATAAAATTTCGATTATAACATTTATTACTTTATACGTGTAATTTAAAAATTAAAAATCAATTACCAATTGGTTGTTGCATTGTCCAAATATTAAACCTTGTTAGTGAAGCAATGAATTTTTTATCGTATGGTTTTATTCGTGAATCGATAACATGATCGAGTATGTTGAGCAATAGATGACTATTTCTTTCGATGTAGCTAGTTTTTCATCAACTCTTCCTCGAAGTTTGAATTGTCCAATTTATTTTAAAAATCCATTAACTCATTCACATATTCTTCTTTAGCTATCAAATTCTATATGTTTACAACAATATTTTTATTTATAGAAATTTTCATTGCATATACATTGTGTAACGAAGTACATATTTGACAGCTCGCATCAATGCTTTGGTCAAAATAAGACTCGGTAATTCATAAATATTATTCTTCATCACTGAACGTAACCCACGTGTATTAACACTTGCTTCTTCAAACTCATAAAAACGAAAGCAATGCAAAATGTTAGACTTATTGAAGTTACAAAATAACTTCGAACAATGGTATTTAATACCTCAATATCTTGTAATTATTACCCATGATAAGTACTTGTGGGAATATGCGCAACAACTCAAAACTTATAAGATGCACGAAAAACAGTTTATGATGATCACATCGTATACATTGGTTATCCGATGCCACTTTAAGTTACTATTTTCCTTTATTTTCGATAACAGGTATTACATGTCGGATTGACCATTTTTTTAACAATACAATATTTTTGCCAAATAATATAAATGTTGCAAATTTTGGATATATTTTCCGGGTTATAGCACTTTAAACCATGATATATATATATATATATATATATATATATATATATATATATATATATATATATATATATATCTACGTTGATCACCCAATTTAGTTTAGTGATTTGTGAATGACTTTTGAAGTGCATGACTGGTGGGCAGTTGTGTTGCCCGTATATAAAGGTCAGTCTCTTAAGTGAAACGAACATTCAATTTTTTTTAAGATGATATATTTCTTCACACTATCTATACCGTTTTTCTTAAAACATCATACGTCTCGCATTTATAATATTACCTACGAGATTTCTTAATTCGTTTATTATCATAACAGGTAATAATGATGACATATCATAACCTTAGTCTATGCGTTCAACTCATTATGCTAACTCCACTTTAGTGTAACGTTCTTATGGGGTAAACAAATATGTGTAATCGACAAACGGACATGTTGCTTTCTAAAATTCCTACACAATCCAATCATCATTCGAAATTGGAGCAACAAAGAAACAAGTAAACACGAAAATTGAAGTACACAAATTGTACGACGATGCTGTAGAAAATCATACGAACAATGCAAAGATGTTTCGAAAAATCGCATGGTTCGTGCAAATTCTAGTTTTCTCTTCCAAAAAAGTGTAACATTACATTTATTGTTATTTTGTGGGTTTCTAAACTTTTGACATGTTTTTGATTGATTACATGTGATTGAACTCGTATCTCATGCTAGTATAGTTTAAGCTAAATACTTGAAGGTGAGTTACTGATAACCACACAATCAAGTTAGTTGTTTCACACCCAAATTACACGTATTTTTGCACCCGGTTAACACTTATTTTTACCCAGCAAGTTTGTATTTTATTTTATCACACAATCAAACTTATTTAGAAACCAAAGTTCTATCTCCGCAACTATTTTCTTCTTATTTTCGCAACACGTTTGCACGTATTTTTGCAAGTCAAATTTTTTGAATTTTTTTCCACAACAAAAAAGCATATATTTTAACAACTAAAAAAATCATTTGTTTTACACGTATTTTTGCACCAATTAACATTTATTTTCACAATGAGACTTATTTAGCAACTACATTCCTATTTTCACAACTAGTTTCTTCTTATTTTCGCAATCCAATTGCATGTCAACTCTATTTTTTTTCTATTTTCGCAACTAATTGCACGTAGTTTGATAACTAAAAGAATAAAAACAATTAACAGATTTAGTTTTGTTCGTCTTAAATAAACAAAACCAATTATATTTTTAGATATAGTTTTAAAAATATGATTTGAAAGATACGACATTTAAAAAAACACAAAAAAACTTAAAAGAGAAAAAATGTTAGAAAAATATTAAACACTAAGTGGTTATTATTAAGATCGGAGCTTATGAGTTCGAGTCCTTCTACATACACTTTCTCGGCTGAGCCTGTCACTTTGTGTGGTTTATCTTCTGGCGTTGGTTTGCCGGCTATCGCCTCAGACTGATAGTTTACCCTGTGTGCACTCATTGCACTCTGAATAGCGGCTGCGGGTTTCCTCCGGAAAGAAAAAAATCAGATAATTATTAGTAAATCCATATTTTAAAAAGTTGAATTTAAAAGTAATTTTATTATTTAGAATTTTCCAAAACCGAATAACAAATTAGTTAAGACAGGTTAACTAAAAGGGAAATACATTTTTAGAATTGTTTTTCTGGGAAAATTTAGATATTGAAACAACAAATATAGTGAGAGTGTATAGCTAGGTGACTAGGTCCATGAAAATATGGATCCAATTAATAGTTTTTTAACGTACAAATGGGCCGCAGCCTGTATATGGAAATCCATAAATTAAAAAGCCCATGCACAAAAGCTAGCTTCGTCGTCTCCAACTATAAACCCTAAGAGGAAAACCTTAATTTCTCTTTGCTTTACTTTTTCGAAACCCTGGGTAAAACAATCCCTTTGTTGGAGAGGATCATCTTCAACAATGTCGATGTCTAAGAGCTCCAAGATGCTCCAATTTATCAACTATAGGATGCGAGTAACGATCCAAGACGGCAGACAGCTCGTCGGAAAATTCATGGCATTCGACCGTCACATGAACCTAGTTCTCGGCGACTGTGAGGAGTTTCGTAAGCTCCCTCCAGCGAAAGGAAAGAAGAACGAGGAGAGAGAAGATCGACGGACGCTAGGCCTTGTACTCCTCCGTGGAGAGGAAGTCATTTCAATGACCGTCGAGGGACCTCCACCACCTGAAGAGTCTCGCGCTAAAGCAACATCTGCCACTGCCGCCGCAGGGCCTGGTATGGGTCGCGGTGCCGGGCGTGGTATCCCTACTGCTCCTCTCATCCAAGCGCAGCCTGGACTCTCTGGTCCCGTTCGTGGCGTTGGTGGTCCAGCCCCTGGGATGATGCAACCGCAGATCTCGAGACCTCCTCAGCTTTCCGCTCCCCCAATGAGTTACCCTCCTGGTTCTGGTGGGCCACCGGTTATTAGGCCACCGGGGCAGATGCAATTCCCGGGTCAGGGTCCTCCACCTATGGTTCGTGGTCCTCCTCAGGGTTTTGCTATGAGACCGCCTCCGCAGTTCCCTGGGCCACCACCACAGTACGGGCAGAGGCCAATGGTTCCACCACCTGCACCGATGATGAGAGGACCTCCTCCTGGTATGCAGCAAAGGCCTGGGATGCCTGCTCCTCCCCCGCCTCGCCCTGGGATGCCTCCACCACCAGGTGGTCTTCCTGGCTTTGCACGACCTGGTATGCCTGGTCCACCAAATCCTCAGAATCAGCAGCAGAATCAACAGCAGTGAAATGTTGGTAACCTTTCGCTATTAATTCATCATTTCTGATTTCGATGACTTTCTTGATGCATTAAGGTGTAAGAGGATGCTCAAAACGGCTTCTTTAGAGTGTTTGTTGTATCATGAAATGGTTGAGTTGGTTATATATCTGCCAATTTCTAGTGTACTTGCGAGCTCCGATTTGCTTATTGTTTCCATTACTTAAATCTAATGTTGCTTGCTCTAGTATTCAACTTGAAAGTTTCTGTTCAACAATGGATATCCCAGATTTGTGCAATTGAGTGACTGACTTGGATAGTGCAAATCCATTGTTCTGGCTTTGTAAGAGTCTGTTCCAGTACCTCCACCTAGTATGCCATTGAGTGAATTTGACTAAGAAGCACATTTTATTATTCGCCCCTTCTTTTTATTCTTTGTATTATTAATATAACATTTTGCTTTTTATGGATATAAATTGATTGATTAGGAAATACACATCATACTCTTCACTGTTTTAACTTGATTGATTGTCTAGTTTTTGGTTTTCAAACAATTTATAACCATTCTTTAGTACCAGTTTTTGGCCTTTGGTGTTTTCCTACTCTTCTTTTCTTTAGGGTCTAAGTTTGTCTGGTCATCTTGTAAGAGCAACATAGTTTTGTCTTTTCATTGATGGGTGTTTTTGTTCTTTGTTACCAGTAAGTAAGTTGGGTAATGTGGTTTGGTAGAGGAGGGTTTAACTGGTATAGAGTTTCTGATTTCTCCTGTTTCTTGAGGGAACATTTTGTAGGGAAAAGGAATTTGGATGGGGTTAGGCGTTGTATGGTTGGAGATAGGGTTTGTGCTAATCTTGGTGCCTACGCTGGTGTGATTTAGTTACTCGTACGGTCGTCAATCTTTACAAAACCAACTCGTCTCCTCATGTTTATATACTTAAAAATATGTTTAGTTTGCTTTTCCTTTATTATCACTGAGTAGGGACATATTAAAATCTATTTAACTTCTAGAAATAAAATTGCATTTCTGAATCATGAAAACTGTATCTTGTGACCTTTTGTTTGTGATGTTTTCTCTGAACAATTTAAAATATTGTTTTTAGATTTAGAAACAGTGAAAGTTTATCACTAGCCAAACACATCTTAAATAACAGTACTACAAAATGTTCTTGCATAAATTAGTCTTGAAACTACTGATTCTTATACAATAAACAATTTTAGTTTTTTAGTAAACCTTACAATTGTCTAAATTAACGAAAAATAAGTTTACTTTTCTTTGAAGTTTCAACGAAAAAATTGTTTACTTTCCTGGTGTTGTGTTATGTGCTAAAGATTTCACAAGCTATCAATCTGGTTGGTTCAAGCCACCTTCTGAAAGCAGGTTTGTGTTCAAGAACACCAACGTTTTTTTTCATCCATCTATTTTTTAGTGTTTATTAATTGTTGGAGATAAAGCTAGTTTGTGCGTCCACTTCATAGGCTTCTTGAGTTACATATTTCAAGATGTAAGCTAAGGCTTATTAGTTGGATTAACAAAACTTATCTTCTTAAGTCAATAGATTTCTCTTCCTACTTTCTTTGTGTTCTAATGGATCTTATGAATCTTTATTTGTTACGAGCAGGTCTTGTACGACAAGAGATGCTGCAGAAGGTTTGTAACTTCTTCGAAGTGGCTAGTGGTTTGATCATGCATCACAATGTTTGTTGATTTTTGTTGGTGTAATTGCGAAAGTACCTATGGCTTAACCCATATGATATCGAGTTCGAGTAGGGATTCAAATCTGTTAGTCAAACAAATATTTAATTTTTGTAGATCGTCTCTGTGATTTGATATATGTAGAGTACTCTTGTTCCTTTCTTTCTCTCTCTGCATCTAGGTTTAAAGTAATAGTGATGCATGTGTATCGCAACTGACATGGGAGAAATGCTTCAAAAAGATTCTATAAGCTCAATAGAAGTCTTTGCTTCATTTAAAAGTTAGGCTAAAATTTGATGATAAAATTAGACAAAGCAAAAGTAATTCAAAGACCTACTAACGGCTATATAGAAATGATACCAAAAGCAGCAGGCATCATAATGGTACTAATTATAACCAAGCCCTACCATTTTCACAAAACAAAAATCAACTACACAAAGAGTACAAAAAGCGCACATATGTATTAAGCACAATTGAGATTGTACGGACGGACTGCTTGTACAAGTTTTATAGCCAACGATATGAGTGTCGACTGTATAAAATTTATATTTTTGGTAAGCATTAAGCACGTATTATACATACAACTCTAATTTTGTATGAAGGAATCACGAGATATAAAGCAAAAATTGTAGTCGCAAATTTCGGTGGCCACTTTGACATTATAATTGTATAAAATAACATTTACTAGTGAAGTAGTGATTACTCATTAGCCGTCCCATAAGAGCCCCATATGATATTATATCAAAGTACTATCTCTGTCTTTTACTCGAAAAGTAAATCGGGTTTATATTATTAGAACGTTGAGCACACTTAGCAAAAGCAAAAGCATCCCTTCTTATTCTTATTCTTCTATTGTGAATGATTTTCCAAATCTTTTTCGAATCAATATAGACATTATTTAACCAACATAATATAAAATTAATTTTTATATTTATTTTAAATAAAAATTCTTACAAATACATAAAATGTTTTTTATAGACCAAACCAAACCAATTGCAGTTGTACCTTTTAACTGTGTTGGGTTTCACAACCAGATATAATAAAATTTGAGTTCACGTAATGCATTGCTGGGACAAATATATTCATTTCTGTTATTTTTAGTTAGAGTTCACCGTCACATTACATACAAATGATACAATACTAAATTATAAAAAGAAAAAGAAAATAAAAAAGAATAGGAGTAAAAGACAATAAACAAAGCCTTCCCGTGTTCAACACTGGGAAGCTGCAAGAAAAATACAAGAAAAACGTTCATTACTCGGTCCTTCTTGTTCCTTTCTTTGTTTTTTTTCTCTGTTCAATAAAATCTGAACGTTCAAATCCACAATCTCCAATAATAAAGATATAAACTTTTCCAGATTCTCACTATAATCTCTGCTCCAGCTATAAAACTCCATACCCAAACACTTCACCACTCCACTCTCTCGCTCTCTCTCTAAATTTGTACAAAAATACAACTTAAAAGGTGTTTCTTTTACTTTCTCTTTTACACACAAAAAAATAAAAAAAAATACTCTGACTTTGCTTTTCTCGCTCTTCTCTCTCTGCCAATGTTGTAATTTCTCTGCTGCACCACTTTCCTTTTCACAAACTTTGCTTCCTTTCTGGGTTTACTCCATTTTTCTCTTCTCTTCTAAATTTTATTTCAAGAAAATAAAAATGGAGTCTTGTAGTGCATAGACTATTTCTGCTTCTTTTTTCTTCAGCTTTGGGTTTTGGGTTCTTTTGTGGAAATTGGGTTTTTTTTAAAGAGGAAAAAAATGGCGAGATGCCTTTGGATGAGTTTAATATTTGTGGTGCTCTGTTCATGTGTTTTTGTGGGTTCTCTCTCTCAAGAAGACGATTCAGAAGACTCAGCTGTGTACATTGTTACTCTGAAACAAGCTCCTGCTGTTCATCGTTTTGATCAGCAACTTCAACGGGTGGCTAATCATGGTTTAAAGCATGCTCCTACTTCGAAATTGTATAGACTGCACAAACCCAGGTATTGCATTTTGCTTGTTCCATATACTAATGTTTTTTGTTCTATTTTAAGTTTAGGGTTTTAGTGGGTTTATAACGTCTTTGGTTTAAAGGTTGGTTTTGGTTGTAAACGAATATTAATCTTACTGTAGGTGGGAGTGTAATAAATGATTGCTATGTTGTTGTTGTTGTTGAGGGTTGAATTCGATTGTGTTTACTTCTTAATGTGCTTCAAATGCAGTAACAATTCGAGATCAGCTCGTAGGGCTCGTTCTTCTATAGCTCGAGTTCATGATTCACTATTGAGGCGAGTGTTAAGAGGAGAAAAGTATTTGAAGCTATACAGCTACCACTACTTGATCAATGGTTTTGCTGTGCTTGTTACACCACAACAGGTGCTTTTGTCTCTTTAGGTTCTCTTGAATTGTAATTATGTTGTCTTTACGTAATAATGCTGGGAAATTTACTTGATAACTGTTTGCTAAGGTGGTTAGTGATGTTTTGTAATCATTACCAGGCGGATAGGCTTTCGAGTAGAAAAGAAGTGGCGAATGTGGTTTTGGATTTTTCGGTTAGAACAGCGACAACACATACACCGCAGTTCTTGGGTCTACCGCATGGAGCGTGGCTTCAAGAAGGTGGATATGAAACTGCTGGAGAAGGGATTGTCATTGGTTTTATTGACACAGGCATTGATCCGACTCATATTAGTTTCACAGATTCTCTATCTCGCCACTCGTATCCGATCCCTGCTCATTTTACGGGTGCATGTGAGGTTACACAAGATTTTCCATCTGGTTCATGCAATAGGAAGCTTATTGGCGCTCGCCATTTCGCCGCATCTGCTATAACCAGAGGAATTTTCAATACGAGTCAGGACTATGCTTCTCCTTTTGACTGTGATGGCCATGGCACGTAAGTCTAACATCGCTATTTTGTTTTTTCAATGTTTATTTCCATTGTCTTCACGATTTACCATAGTTTTAAAACAAAAAGTAACCACTATAATCTGGTGAAGTTCGGAACTATTACGGTAGGGAGGAAAACATTCACAGTTCGCTAAAGGGTCCAGTCTTATCATGCAGGCACACAGCGTCTGTTGCTGCCGGAAACCATGGGGTTCCAGTCATAGTTGCTGGCCACTCCTTTGGAGATGCAAGTGGGATGGCTCCTCGTGCACAGTAAGTAATCTAGAACTGAAGTTTTAAATAAAGCATCTTCAATTGTATAAGTAGCTCCATATGACAGTTCTACCTGCTTTCAATGGACATATTGTCAAGTATATATATGCTCATGTGTCATTATATGGTTAATGTATTAAACAATGCCAATCTTTCCTCAGTATTGCTGTTTACAAGGCATTATACAAGGGTTTTGGAGGCTTTGCTGCGGATGTTGTTGCTGCAGTAGACCAGGTATCTTTTACATGGATTCTCTACATTTCAGAAATGGTTTTTCATTATGCAATCATCTTTTATCCATATATTCCTTTCTTTTCTAATCTTATTGAAGAGCAACTGTTAGTTTGGTCAAAGAGTTTTAACAGTTATCATTGTGTTTTAGGCAGCTCAAGACGGGGTTGACATAATAAGCTTGTCGATCACCCCCAATAGACGCCCTCCTGGAATTGCGACCTTTTTTAACCCAATAGACATGGCATTGCTATCATCTGTCAAGGCTGGAATTTTTGTTGTGCAAGCAGCTGGAAACACTGGACCGTCCCCTAAGAGCATGTCTTCTTTCAGTCCTTGGATTTTCACGGTTGGCGCTGCTTCTCATGATAGAGTATACACAAACTCTATAATCCTTGGCAATAATAAAACCATTACTGGAGTTGGACTAGCACGTAAGTTTCTTGAATTGTGTATACAGTGTACATGATTTCGTACCACCCCTCATAGAATATTTTAGTGTCCTGTGAATCAGAAGGGTCTTGTGTTTAATTTTTTTTTGTTTGTAATATTTTAGTGCCCATAGCCTTTTAGCTTTAAGCACATAGCTTGTTTGTATGGTTTAGCTTTTTAGAGTAAAAAAAGGCTAACTTTTGGTTTAAGATACAAAAAGCCCTAAAAGGTTTTTGATTTATATTTTCGGTTTTCTTTGTTGTCGGCTTCACATTAATAGTTTTTATCTTTTTCAGCTGGAACCGGTAACAACACAATGTACAAACTAATATCTGCAGTCCATGCCTTGAGTAATGCCACGATAGATAGTGATATGTATGTAGGGGAATGCCAAGACTCGAGTATCTACGATCAGGAAGCTGTCTCCGGAAACATCTTGATATGCAGCTATTCAATCCGGTTCGTGCTCGGGGTTTCCACCATCAAACTGGCCGTAGAAACTGCTAAAAACCTCTCTGCAGCAGCTGTTGTGTTCTACATGGATCCTTTCGTCATCGGTTTTCAGCTAAATCCGATTCCATTGAACATTCCAGGCATCATTATCTCGTCCCCAGAAGATTCGAGGGTATGTACGCTTACATTTTCCTTGCATCTGAACTTAAAAATCTACATGCTAGCATGTTCTCATCGAATTTACTAGTGATCTGTCTTACAGATTTTACTCCAGTATTACAACTCTTCTCTAGAGAGGGACCAAATTACAAATAATATCGTTGGATTCGGGGCAGTTGCGAGCATTGTGGGTGGATTAAGAGCAAATTACAACAAATCAGCACCCTCTCCCAAGGTTATGTTTTACTCGGCTAGAGGACCCGATCCAGAGGATAATTCGCTTGACAATGCTGACATAATGAAACCCAACTTGGTTGCTCCTGGAAATTCTATATGGGCTGCTTGGAGTTCTCTTGGCACTGATTCGGTTGAGTTTCAAGGTATAGATACATATTAGTTAAAATATATAATAAAAGTTTACGAACAAGCTTATATAACTTATTGAATGTGGTGGGTCATTTAGGTGAAAGTTTTGCGATGATGTCTGGAACGAGCATGGCAGCTCCTCATGTTACTGGTGTCGCAGCCTTGATTCGACAGAAGTTTCCTCACTTCAGTCCTTCAGCCATTGCATCTGCACTTTCGACATCTGCGTCTTTATATGATAGTAGCGGTGGGCCTATAATGTCACAGCGCACTTATGCGAACCCTGATTCAACTCAGTCTCCAGCAACTCCTTTCGATATGGGTAGCGGATTCGTCAATGCAACCGCAGCCCTGGACCCAGGCCTCATTTTCGATACCAGTGAGTCATTCTTTATATATTCATTAACATACTGCTATCCAAAGATTTGAATTTGAATTTCAACACGAGTGCTAAGTTGAAATCTGATATTTGCGAGATGACATTTTTCAGGTTTTGACGACTACATGTCATTTCTTTGTGGCATCAACGGATCTGCTCCGGTGGTTCTAAATTACACCGGTCAGAACTGTGAGGCATATAACTCTACTATTAGCGGCACTGACCTGAACTTGCCATCCATTACAGTCTCGAAACTAAATAATAATATGACTGTCCAGAGATCCCTGACTAACATTGCAGCGAACGAAACTTTCAGTGTTGGTTGGAGTGCTCCTTATGGTGTTTCTTTATTAGTTTTTCCAACTCACTTCACCGTTGCTAGTGGAGAGAAGCAGATTCTGAGTGTGTTCTTGAACGCGACTATGAATAGCACTGCTTCGAGTTTTGGAAGAATAGGACTTTTTGGAAGTAGAGGGCACGTTATTAACATTCCGGTGGCAGTCATTGACAAAATAGCTTACAATTCTACTACTACCAACCAATGATCACTGACGAAGAATCGTTCTTTTCATTCGGGTGTTTTGTATCTTTTTTTCTGCTCTTAGTCCGGGTGTTTGGCGTATATATTGTATCTTCTTTTGCTTGCCAAATGTATTAACCGATTTTTTCATTCATTTTGATATAAATGTAAAATAGCTTTTGCAGAATGTACACCGATCATATTATTTTTTCGCAAAGCGGTTTTACTTTTATATAGCTCATATTGCTTAAACTTCAAATAATCAACGAGTTGTTTGCAAAATTACGAAGTATTATTCAAATAAAAGAAAGCTTGCACTACAAGCAATCTGAGAATAGTACTTTGCAACCTGAGAACAGTACATTTAGTCGTACCAGAAACTTAGAAGATATGACAGAAAACCAAAAGAACGGCTTAAAGCATAAGCAAATTAAAATTTGAGCAAATAAATAGATCATGAGAAAGCTTCAAGGATTTCCATCACCATTCGTTGGTGTAGAAGGCATTATATCTCCAGCGTTTTCATAACCTGGTGGAACATAATTTGGTGGAGCATAACTTGGTGGAACATAATACGGTGGAACATAACTTGGTAGAACATAATTCGATGGAACAGGAGTAACCGAAGGCTGAGCAGGAGTAGCCGCAGGCTGGGCAGGAGTTACTGAAGGCTTAGCTGGCACGAGCTGATAACTTGGTGGGTTAGGAGGAGCAGGAGTAAACGAAGGCATAGCTGGCACGAACGGGTAAGGAGAGAACTTAGGGAAAAACGGCCAAGTAGGAAATGGAAAGGCTGGCTTGTAAAAGTCAGAAACCACAGGGTTAGGAAGATTCGGCAGCACTGCATTTCTCGAGTTGGCATTAGCTGATGATTTTTCAGGAATAGGAAAGGTTTGTTGGACAAGTATGTCTGATGGATTCTTTGAGGTAAGCAAAGTGCGAGAAGCCTCGCTTAACTGCAGGGGACAAAGAAAAAGGAATGTGGCTAGAGCAATGGAGAAACCAAGTAACGTGGTTGTTGTTGATGAGGCCATATTGGTTGATGGTGATCAATATTAGAATGTTGATGGTTTGAGTTGATGTGTATTACTTTTCTTAGTGAGTTTGGTTTTATAGGATGGATTGATGAATGTTGGTGGGTGATGGTTGGTTTGTTTTTTTATGGGGTGGGTTCTAATCACACTGTGCTCCTACTTTTGAACCTAACGCTAATTCTACTCTACTAGTAGTCAAATGTGTCATGCACCTCTTGTGTGCTTAAGTTTTATTTTGGATACTGTTTTGGGTTTCGGGGTTTTTATGAACTTAATAGCGACCATAAACCTCAGAAGATTAATCAGACCACGGATTTTCTTCAAGATGTAATGGATTTTATAGATATGGTCATTCTTATTTCAAAGTTTTGGCAAGTGCAAACGGATTGATAAGTTATCTTTAGGCTAAAAGGTAAATATAGTATTATAACGGTCGCCGGAATATTTTTTCATGTTCATATATTGGAAAGTTGTATCCGAGGTACCCACTCAACTATTATACTGCTATCTAATACTTAAGTTATTTTTATTACCATTTAATATTCATCTAAACTATTATATTCACACTTAATACCCAATATTTTTTTAATACCCACGTTATCTTCTACCAACTATATAAAGATAATTTTCTAGTTTTTTCCCTCTTTCCTAGCTTTTAAAGATTTGAAGCCGCTTTCTAACCACCTAACCCTACGACCAACAAAAACCACCAAGAACCACCATGAACCACGATGAACCACAAAGAATCCACAATTTTCAGGTGATCGGCTAGTTTAAGGTGTGTATATTTATGTAATCTTGATATAAAACATCTAGCGTATGATTTCCACGCACATGAGCTGATCATACGTTCATGGTGTTTTTGCAACCACTGCCCTTTTCATCTTACATGTTTCCGTCTACTTAATGGTGTTTAACTACTGATTGCGATGTTATTTCTTGATTTTATGACTTGAGGTATGTGTTATTCTTCTGGTTCATGAGTTAGTGAAGCTAGTTCGACCTATTTTCTCTATTTTTTTGTTTTTAGCGACCGATTGGTATTATGTTAATCTAAAGCGTTAATCGTTGTTTAACTAGTTATATACTACTTTTTAGTGTATTCGATGTTGATTTGATAGTGAAACAATATATAGATTAAGAGTTTTAGGTGTCCAGACATTCGTGACAGAGATGCGAATTGTTTAATTTCTTTTATGTAGAAGATGCGAATTGTGTTAAATGAAGATGCGAGTTGTTAATTAGAGTTGAAACAACTTTCAGGAAATAGATTAGCCTACAATTCTCAGATGATAGAGTTGGAACAACTCTCAGGAAATATAGTTGCATACAATTCTCAGATAATAGAGTTGGAACAACTCTCAGAAAATAGAGTTGGAAAAACTCTCAGGCAATAGAGTTGGAACAACTCCCAGGCAGTATAGTTGCATACAATTCTCAGATAATAGAGTTGGAATAACTCTCAAGAAATAGAGTTGACACAACTCTCAGGAAAAAGAGACGCAAACAAGTCTCAAATAATAAAGTTGAACCAAGTCTCAGGAAATAGATTAGACTACAACTCTCAGATAATAGAGTTGGAAAAACTCTCAGGAAATATTGTTGCATACAAATCTCAGATAATAGAGTTGTAGAACAACTCTCAAGAAATAGAGTTGAAACAACTCTCAGGAAATAGAGTTGGAACAACTATCAGGAAATATAGTTGCATATAATTCTAAGATAACAGAGTTGAAACAAACCTCAGGAAATAAAGTAGCTACAATCCTCAGATAATAGAGCTGAGACAACTCTCAGGAAATAGAATTGCATACAATTCTCAGATAATAAAGTTGCAGATAACTCTCAAGAAATGAAACTGGGATTACAAACAACTCTCAGGATATAAAACTGACTGCTCTATAATTATTTGTGGTAGTGTGAATTGTCTGCTATCACTAACTTGCCACGTCAATATAGGGTAAGATATATCTAAATTACGAGTTTGTATTTTAAAACATGGTCACCAAACTGCAATTGTGCCTTTCACGGGGTTTGAAAGCTTTCAAAGTATGCAAGAGTACATGAAGAGCAAATGGGAGGAGCTAGTCAGAGGTAACTACCTAATTACCTACTCATGCGGGGATCATAAGAATTGTTTCTTTAATAATGAGAAAGATTTTGTTGGTTTAGAATTATATCTTGATTTAGAGCGTTTGAAACGAGTTAGTTTTCTTATAGAACAACAAGTCCTTGATAAAAGTTCTGGTTCTAAAGGTTCTGGTCAAAAGCGTAAACAGCCTAGCATAAGTTTGGGAGAACCCTTTCATAATCAACTAACCAGCATGAAGGGTAGTAACGGTTTAGTTAATTATGATCAGAGAAAAAAACAACTTGCTACTACTGGTTGGGATGATGCTATTTCAGGAGTTGGTCAAGCTTTCGAAGAATGTGCTGTAGCTTTGTGTTGAAATGCTTTAAAGCATATTTTTTCTTTCAAATACATGCACAATACAACAAACAAGATCACTTTTTATTGTAAAAATAAATTCACAAACGGATGTAAATGGATCCTTTACGCATAAATTGATTCCGACCTCAGATTAATGATGATTAAGAGATATGTTGCGCAACATACTTGCAGTCCCGTTTTCTTCCAAAAATATAAGAGGCATAAGCATTTGACATTGGATTTGATTGTTGAGGAAATTCATGATATTATCAGGGCATGTCATTTGTTGACAGTCAAAACCATACAAACTTCTGTCAAACAAGATTACAGTATTGGAATCTCCTACCGTTTGTCATGAAATGCTTTGGAGAAGGTAAAAAGGGGAGTTTTCAGAAATAGTTCAAGTTCTTTTAGTTTACTAAGGGAGTACTTCAAACGATTGAAGAGCCACGATATTACTACCGACTGCCAGTTAGAATTATCCACTATAAATATCTTCTATCGTTTTTTTATAGCATTCAATTTATATTTACAAGGTTTCCATTCGTATCGTCTAATGTTGTATGTCGATGGAACCCAATTGTACGGGAAGTATAAGGGTGTATTGCTTGCTTCAGTAGGAAATGAAAACAATAACGGTTAGCTCCATACTTCTTTTATAATTTGATTGATTATTAGGTTTGTGTAAAAATTGCAAACAATTCTCAAGTATAAGTTTCAAACAACTCACAGGGATGGAGTTACAAACAACTCCTAGGGAAGAGTTGCAAACAACTCCCAGTATAGGGTTACAAACAACTCTCAGGTAATACCCATGAAAGAGTTGCAAACAACGCTCACGGATAGAGTTACCAACAACTCCCAGGGAAGAGTTGCAAACAACTCATAGTATATAATTACAAACAACTCCCAGTGTAGAGTTACGAACAACTCCCAGGGAAGAGTTGCATACAACTCCCAGCATAGAGTTGTACACAAATCTCAGGATACATAATTGCAAACAACTCTCATGAATAATAGGATGCGAGTTATGCTATAATTAAGACCATGCTTTAGTGCAACTTCTAAGTATGTTTGTCATGTATTCCAGGACTATTCCCCGTTGCAATTGGTATCGTGAGCATTGAGGATTCTGACAATTGGCTGTGGTTTTTGGGTTGTTTGAAACCTCATATGTTGGAGCGCCAAATCACATTTCTTTCCGACCATCATTCTAGTATAATTAATGTTTTTTCTGTCTTGTATCCAAACTATTTTCATGCGTACTGTTATTACCATCTTATTCAGAATTTGAGAAAAACTTTGGAACATGCTAATAAAGACTATAAGTCTAGGATGCTAAGTTTCGTCCATCGATGTGCTTATGCTCCCACCCAAGATCTTTTTAATGATATAGTAACATATTTTCAATGTGAAGGCGGTTAAAGAATTAAATTTCTTGAAAATTTACCTCCGGATAAGTATGCTCAGGCATACATTAAAGGAAAACGATACGGGGCTATGACTTCTACTGCGATCGAATCTTTTAACAATTAGGTCAAAACATTATGTGGCCTACCTATTGTTGAGTTGATAGACCAGATTAGATTCTTGCTTATGACTCAAGTTTCACGAAGATACCAAGACGGGTTAAGCTCGAGTACTACTTTATGCCTCGAGTATGAAAAGAAGCAAAAGCAGAATGTTGAGAAATGCCAAACTTGGGTAGTACGTAAGTCTTTTGCAACCTTGGTCGAAGTCTTTTTAGGCCCTGTAACAGTTGTAAATTTGTTAGATTTCAAATGTTATTGCGGAGCATGGCAACAAAAGTGTTTTCTAAGTCCTCACACTTTAGCGACAATTCAGTCTACCAACCAAGATCCTTTAACTATAATAGTTTGAAATAACTCTCACACTTTATAGTTGCATACAACTCTTAGGTAATCTAACTGCAAACAACTCCTAGCTTATAGAGTTGAAACAACACTCAGGGAATATAAGTGCAGACAACTCTCAGGAAATAGAATTTCAAACAACTCTCATACTATATAGTTGCAAACAACTCTCAGGTATAGTTGATAAATTTTTGCAACCAACTATCAGGCAATATATCTACAAACAACTCGCACGTATAGTTGTGAGTTGTTTGTAAATAACATCAAAATACTATGATGCAATTTTTTTTGCACATATATATGTAAGATGTTGATGCGAATTGTTTGCATGTCCTTCCCACGAGTCTCTACAACCGAGTGAATACGAATCGTTTGTATATTACTTCTATGATAATTGTTTGAAAATAGACTAAGAGAGTTATTTGTCAATGTGACCTGACATAGTTGTTTGCAAAATATCGCAACCATAGTTGTTTGTAAAATATCAATGCTTCATAAATTTTTTAAACTGATTCAAATTTTATACAAAAAATAGATTACACACCCATAGCAGACTTCATGCACTAAACACTTCAAAAAATAATACTACCATCTTTAGTGTTTGTCAGTTTGCATGTAAAAATAAAAACAAAAAACATAAGTAGTAACGATTAGTCATCACTAGAGGATTCTTCTCCTTCTTTATCCTTTTCACGCTTATCATCAGCATCTTCATTATGTTCTTCCTTCTCATCTACCTCTATCTGATGAGCCTCTTCCGGTTTACCAACGTCTTCCTCATTTTCCTCATTTTCCTCCTCTATGTCTTCCCTCTTCATCTTTCGGTCTGGAACCTGTGTTGGCTGAGAGTCAGCCACCAACTCAACCACTTAAAATGACCCAGAGTCAGCAGAGAAGTAATTCTCGATATCAAAGTCCAATACAGAGGATGAGCTGTTTGTTGGTGCCACCGGATAGATTAAGCCGGAGCCTGTTTCGGTTGTTATGGAAGACCACGAGTTTCCTAGAGAACCGGAGGTAGACATGGTGATTGTAAATGAAGATGTTATGTTATTTTGAATTATAAAGTTTGTTTTTAAATTACCCTCTGGTTACTATTATTTATATGCAATGAGGGACTCTTAACGAGGTGGTGGCTATGTTAATGATTAGACAACCTCCTCTCCGTCAAATAAAAAATTAATGGATGTGTTTGATTAGATTATTTTTTGCATGCTCAATGAAATTACCGGTTACCAAGGCAAACACGATAAAACATTTGTATTCTTTTCATATATTTGCGAATTGTTTAGTAAATATGAGGAAATGATACGAACTGTTAGGTTGAGGTCATTGCTGAGAGTTGTTGCCTGCTGCACAAACGTGAATTATTTACATGTAGTTTTTTTGTATATGTTGCGAATTTTTTTGTCAAGATGGATGGTGAGAATTGTTTATTAGTAAATTTGTTATATACGTTGGAAAGTTTTGTCATCACTGAGTGTTGTGCTAAAGTACTCACAGTTCTTTCAAGTGAGTTCGAAAATGTCATACATTTCATATTTCAGCTACAAAAAACTCTATATATACACAAAAAATTACAAGCAATATATGTACACCAAAAAATTGGCTCACTCCACAGTTTTCCACATAAAAAAATGACTACCAGTGTCGGTTAATGTTTTCATCGTTTAGGAAATAATAAAACATTTCAGCTCTGACCTATCTTACCATATCTTTTCGGTAAGTCTTCTCCACGTATCCTTTTTTGATAATATCTCTGGCGTATTAACAGATAAAAATTCCACAGTCGAGGGTACCTTTATTTCAGCTCTGACCTCTCGCGTTTTTGACTTTATACCCATTATTTGCCTATGGTAGGTATTTTTTCTTGATATAATATTCCAACTCTTTATAATAGTTTTTATCAGGCATCGGGTAAAAATAAACTCTCAGGTAACAAAATTTCCAACAACTCCCAGCTTGTATAGTTGCAAATAACACTCAGGAAAAAACGTTGCCAACAACTTTCAGGGAATATAGTTGTAAACAACTCCCAACTTGTAAAGTTGCAAACAATACTCAGAAAACGAAGTTGTCAACAACTCTTAGGGAATATAGTTGTATACAACTCCCAGCTTGTAGAGTTGCAAACAACTCCCAGGTGATAGAGTTGTCACCAACTCTCGGGAGATATAATTTAATACAATTCTCTTAATAATAGAGTTGCCAAAAAACTCTCAGGAGTATAGTTAAACTGTTAGTAATCTTACCAGCAGACCAGGTGTCCTTATTGTGTAGTCCGTTGCATATGTACGAGGCAGGAGTGGGTTGTAGTTTGTTACCATCATGGCGTATATATCAATAACGAGCAACGTCCAATGGTTCATTGTATCTTTCTTAGTGCTGCAGACTAGAATGAGCACAATATTCGTGTAACTAGGCATTTTTTCAAATACATCGTCAATTATATTTGTTATTTCCCCGTCAAACCATTTAGAACTGCATTCAAGTAAAAGCACATTACAACGAGAACATGCGAGGTGTTAGTAGTTTATAGCCAAACTTACCGTGGTCATGCCATAATACATCGTCAATTATATTGTGTTTAAATACATACATGATGGATCTTTTAAAACACTAGACCTGCTACATTTTAAAAAAAACAACTTAACAACCCAACATTTTTGCCACCTCTGCATAATAACAATTAGAACACAATATATACGAATAAAATATTCACATAGTTGTATCTTAATGTACTTAAGATCCATTTATATCTTCATGACCTTCTGCATCCGTAAGTCCAAACTCTTCAGCTGCAACTTCTTTCTCACGAGATTCCACCTCCTTAGCTCTATATTCTTTGCAACCTACTTCCTCTGGCACGGGAGATACGAGTTGCTGGTCATTCAAAATAGACTAATATTTTTCTGTCTCCTTTGGAGGACTCAGATCTGTTGTTGCCTCCTCTGTAGGTGGAGACTTGTCTGTCTGTCTCTCCACCGTGTATGTCTTTGTGGTGACCGATAACTCTTCCGGTATTTGTTTGTTTTGTGTAGGTGAATGGTTCCCATCATCGTCCTTCTCCTACGATAGTACTCCATCATGCTTTTCAGCTTCCTCCATTATTCCGTCCTAATTCGGGTCATTTTCCTCAAATTCAGATGGCACAACTGCCTGTTTTTCAGTGGACGCGACTTCTATTGGTACAAGTAGCGTCAGTTCCTTCTCTTTTGCATGGCTTCCAGTGGAGAAAATGGGAAATGAGAAAACATTGTGGAGTTTTTGTTCTTCAAGTTCTGCTACCTTTAACCTTAACTCTTCAATATGCGAAGATAAAATATAGACGCATTACAATTTGTTCATTGCGAATTAAAGAGATTAAATATATATAACAACGTTCAAGAATATACTTAATTCTTTCGCCCGTGCTTCGATCTTCCTCTCGTACTTATTCTTATCGGTATATGTCTTCAAATACTTTGATGTTGCTTCAGCTCCAGTATTTTTTAGAGTAGCCTCTCTGCATTTGAGCATAAAACGACTGAGTGTTTCACTCATGCTTTCATCGTCTCATTCCTCACCCTCCGGTTGGGTTGTCTCGGTTGACGTAGATGGAATATATGTTATGGTGACTGCTTGTGGTTTGTCTATGGTCGGGATGTCATGATTAGAGTCTTGCCTTGTGTGTGTTGCCCTTTTCTTTATTTTTGGGGTTGTGCTTTTCTTCCTTTTCCTCAGTCTTTCTTCTGGTATAATCGGTGCAACATCTGAATCTTCATTTCATGCTAATGCTCATAATGCTTCTCTTTCAGCCTCTATCAAACAAAGGAGAACCTCCAAAACCTACAAAGGGAAGAGTATCCACGTTATACCCTGGGCGCGAGTTGTTTAATACCAGGTTACACCATGAGAATTGTTTACAACCATAGCCTGAGAGAGTTGTTTACAACCATAGCCCTATATGTTCTTACAATCATAGCCTACCAGTTGTTTACAACCATATCCCAAGAGTTGTTTACAATCTTAGCCTGCGAGTTGTTTGTACTAGACTATGACAATTGTTTTCAACTGTCAGAGCCTGAGAGTTGTTCGTAAACGACCTGAGAATTGTGTAAAACTGCCATATCCTGATAGTTGTATGCACCTCCATTCCTTAAGAGTTGTTCGCAAATGACCTAAGAATTGTGTACAACTATCATAGCCTGATAGTTGTATGCACCTCCATTCCCTGAGATTTGTTCGTAAATGACCTGAGAATTGTGTACAACTGTCATAGCCTGATAGTTGTATGCACCTCCATTCCCTGAGATTTGTTTGTAAATAACATGAGAATTGTGTACAACTGTCATAATCTGATAGTTGTATGCACCTCCATTCCCTGAGAGTTTTTTGGAACTCTACTATCTGAGAATTGTATGCAACATTATAAGCTGATAGATGTTTGCAACTCGACAAGCTGAGAGTCGTTTGTAATTATATCACACAAGTTGTTTACATGGATATATATATTTAATACCTCATCATATTGCAACAGAGGCAGCCTTCCAATCAGTTTGAAGGTCACAATGGATGTTGAAGCATCCTCCCCTCGAAATCACAAAGACGACAAGACCCCGAATTAATTCTTTTAACAACTATATATGGCCCTTCCCAATTCGGAGCCATTTTTCCGAGGCTCTTCTCCTTTGTGTGTAGGAAAACTTTTCGCAATAATTTATCACCTTCTTTAAATTATCTTCTCTTTAGGTTCGAATCATATCTATTTCTCATAAGAGTTTAATAATGAATTACATTCAGATGTGCTCGAATCCTTTTCTCCTTGATTAAATCCAAATTAGCCTTTCGAAATTCGTCATTAAATCTTTCAGAATACTGAGATATTCTAAAAGATGACATCGTAGATTCGATGGGACTGACTGTATCCATACCATATGCCAAAGCAAAATGAGTCTCTTTAGTAGCTTCTCTTGGAGTCGTTCGATAAGCCCAAAGCACCTCTTGCAAATAGTTTGGCCATTTCCCTGCTGTCTTGGATAAATTCTTCTTCAAGCCATCTAAAATCATTTTGTTTGTCACTTCCACTTGTCCATTGGCTTTAGGATGAAAATGCGTCGAAAAAATTGCTGAATTCCTTTAGAAGTACAAAATGCAGTCATCTCCCTGTTGTTAAACTAAGGGCCATTGTCTGTTGTAATCCTCTGAGGAACTCCAAAACGACAGTAGATATTGTTCACAATAAATTTGATGACATCCTTTGCCTTGTAGGTACCTCACTCTTCTCCCACTTTCGTCGCCAATGTTAAGTATTAAATATTTCGTGAAGAGAGAAGAAGATCAGAGTAATTTTAGTGAGAGAAAATTATAAGCCTTTTTGAAAAAGAAAGAGATTAAGAGATGTTATGAGTAAAAATGTTAATCAACCCTTTATTTATGTAATCCTATATTTTGTTTATAAGAAAAAAGTATGAATAACAGTTTCAGTTACAAATTATAACTAATTACGCTATCAACCCTTGAAATTTACATTTTATATTTAGTTTATCCTCTAACTATAAAAGATTCAAATAAATACCCTTTTCATAATTACTTTACTCATTGATTATTTACATCCTTATCAGGTACTGGTGGTATGGTGTCATTATACCGCTGGTATGGTGGGCCTCTACTGCAGGTAAATAGACCCAAACAATAACTTCAGCAAAACTATTAAGTGTTTCGACACTACCGGTTGTACTGAATTTGTATACCTCAGATAGGATAATACATTTCTGGTATATAATTTTCATACCGACAATGTAATACTAGTGATATGTCTTTCCAATACATGTTAATTGTTTCAAATTTCTAGTGAAGAAAATATAGGTAGATATATCATGAAAATTAATCTTTGAATGAAATAAAGTATCTTTGGTTATTTTATTAAGATGTCGAAAAAATATTATATGTGTTCCCTCAATGAACAATAAAAAATAAACATCTAATTAATGAAATAATTTGAAAAATATTCCAAATAAAGTTTGATATTCATTCTAAATTTTATCAAGCTTTACGTATTGCCGATACTCTTCGTAATCTTTAGTGGAAACTGTAAACACCAACGCGTTATACATTACTTTTGAATACCAGATTTTTAAGGAAGACAATGTTGGTTCACAACTATATCTGAAAAACAATCAAACATTTCTTACATACCGTACTTGACTATTTTAGGGCATCTTTAACTAAACCATTCAACAACGAAAACTAGTTGTGCATATAATGCAGTGCATTACTTACCATCAGGACAAATGTGAAGTAGTCCTCCTTAGGGGACATACTACACTTATAACAACTAAGACTTAGCTACGAGCCCCCAGACCCCTTCCTGCATGAATCATTGAGGCAGAGGTCACTCAAGTAGCATGACAGGCCCACCCATATAGTTGCATGGGTGAATGGTTCACATTGTAAATCATGTAAAACCAACTAAAGTGTTTTTCTAAATGGATAAACCTTTTGTGTTATATTTCATTATAGCGTGAACATATAAAGCAATCTTTAAGATGTAAAATATATCATCAAAAATTCATATATCTGAAGAGAGATGGATGATATTCCAAAATCCAAACCTGAAAAACAAACAATCCATGAACATACATGACATTACCTTATACATCCAAAAGTTCAAGTTCTTAAGGATAATACGTAACTACATTCCATCACAAGACCATACATTCTGAACATTGAGAGATTTATTAATGTTCATACAGTTGGGGATACATAATTATACACCTCTAAAAACTAGCACTTCAAACCTACATGACAATACATATATACATGTCACCCGATACATAACAAAATTAATCATACTTAAAAGCATGAAAGCAAACTAACAATAAATTAAACTAGTTTAGTTTATTTGTTATTGGGTGACATGCATAGAAACTTTCAATTTTAAATAAAAATATTTACTTTTGAAATGGTTCGTTCTTAATTAGATTGAAAACTTTTAAATTCTATGATAAAAATGAGAGTTTAATATATTATCTCTTGATTTTTTTTTACTTTTTCCGATTTATTTTCAATATAATTTAGGAATCTTAAATGCTTAGTTGGAAACTAAAAAAATTCACTTGAACTTTTTAATTTTATATTTTTTTATTCTAACTTCAAATCGTCTTAGTCATCACATTTGATTTGGTCATCACATTTGATTTATTTTTTATTTATTTATAATATAAACTAAATTTACTAAAAAGTAAAAGACCAATTAATTGATTTATTATATAAAAGATAAAAGGATTGATGGTTTAAAGTTACATAACATAATTTATTAATGGGATTAACTAAAAAATTCTTTCAAAATCACATGATAATTTTGAAACAAATTATAATATAACTTTAGAATGACTGAACAACTCTGAAAGGGTAGCAAAGTTGGTGGAGTAAGCAGAGTTTATGACAAAAGTTCATGAGTTTGATTCCATCTATTTACAAACGTTTTCTTGGTTGAGCCCGTCACCTTGTGTGGTTTAAAAAAAAGAATGTTTTTTTGGCTGAGCCTGTCACCTTGTGTGGTTTAAAAAAAAGAATGACTGAATAAGTAAATTGAACTTTGAAAACTCAAAAACTAATTATAACATATTTACTTTTATTTATGCTATAAAATTAATATGTTAAATTTATTTTATTAAATTTAGGGTTTTCCATTATCATACCAAAACAAGTCTATAATATATGTTTACACCATCCTTAAATATCTACTTTTTTATAATCTAATAAAAGTTGGATATATAATTTTAATACCACATATTTTAAATATAGCTAATTTACCATTACTTACTAATTCATTAACCCAAATTGCATACCAGCAAGGCTCTTTACTAATTTACTAACCCAATCTTTTGCAGAACTTTTTTACATCAGAGGAATGGTACTTTACTGATTGAATTATTTACTTTCGATGTGAGCACATATGATGATTTCACTTCGGAGTCTCATTCGTCCAGTGGTTATAGGAGGACAGAAATCCCGAACACACGTAGCGTCGATAAAATTTGGGTTACCATTTGGTTGTCGATAAAATTGAAAGTGAATTAAAACCATCACACTAGAGTGAAGGTAGTATGAATTTGAAATATAGAAATCTGAAGACTGTGAATTCGGTCGTCTATCTTTTTTGTTCCTTTCTGAAAAATAGAGTTAAGGGTTTGTTTTAACTCAAAGATTTAAGGTTTAATGTTTTTTCTATATTAAAGAAAAATACGGAAGAAATACATTAAGTTGTTTTGTGGTAAAAGAAGCTTCCATTCATAAGCTAGGATGCTAAAATCAATCGAGGTGAGGTTTAAAGGGTTCTTGAGTGCTTAAAACAGAATGATCCGACTCCATTTTAGTTTTGTAGAACACAAATAGAGTTATAAAGACCATTTGATTTATTTATTTATTTTAAAGTCGACAATGAAGTAAGTTCATTATGTATGGGTTTGCATATCCCCACTTACCATGTATCTTCGGATTTAGGGTTGATCTCATAGTTATTCTATGTATTACATTTGCTTTTGTATGCGAAGTCTTTTTTGGTTCATGTTTGTTTCATCTTCACTGAAAATAAAAAATATTTTCTGTCGTGTTTGGTTAATAAAAATGAAGTTGATTTTTCAGAAACTTCACAACCCCAACCTAATTTTATGATTAATTCTCGCTGTCGTTTTTACTCTATTAACAATATATGTGAAACACAATATGAACTTACAACAAAAGAGCGAATTATGTATATATTTTCTCTTACTTTTACATATATTAATTGCTTGACATTCGATTTATAAATTGAACTATTTAGAGCGGAAGCAAAGAATAGAGAAGTTAAAAAGATATATGAATTACAACCCAGAAAATGAAAGTACTTGAAAATGGATTTGGAAACCTCATATTTGCCAATAAAAATGTTCACATACTTCTACACGAGATATATCGTACAACACTTTTAGTGTGTTGATGGAACTTGATTGGAACATTCATATTGCCCTCTAACATAAATTAATAAATTAATAAATCCATAAATCCATAAATCCATAAATTCTAAATTTATAAATCAAAATATAAAAAATTAAAAATAATAATAATTTAAAATAGATCAATACTTTATTTATTTATTTTAATATTAATTAAGATTTTGTATATAGCTAAAACAATCGTCACAGACGGTAAATACTAATTTGTTAAGAATTAATTCTTACTAACAAAAATATCCAAAAAAATAAATATTAAATTATATATTAATTTAGTACATCAATAAAAATTCGATAAATATTTTGAAATATCAAAATTTAATTAATATTTAAATATTTTAATTACAATATTTCATATATATATAAAATTCGTCGGGATTTGAAGAGATCTAACACAAAAGAAACGGTTTTAACATTTACGTGACAGTTCTATCCAGTTTAATTCAAATCTAAATTAGTCGGGCCAGGTCGGGAAGTGGACATTCTGAACGGAAAAGGAGTTTTGCCTCGCTGTACGGTACCCGTTAAAAGCGTATACTTGGAGCAAAAACATACGTCAATCGCGAATCAAAACAGGAATAGCAAGCTATTCAGCCATGGCTTCCGATCCTGACAAGTTGATGATCAAAGCCGATAAGCTGTACGTCTCTCGCTCTCCCTCACTACTTGCGAATCTGTGCTTTTGTAATTCAGTTATCGCTATTCATAGATCCAATTTGATTTGATCGGTTCGTAAAAGCAATAATGGAGATCAACTATCCGTTCTCATTTTAGTTAGGTTTTGAAATTGCTAACGTATATTAGAGAGCTTAGTTCTTCGAGCTTTGTAGTTGTGTTTGTTCTGGTTCATGTTGGTTTATACTGACGAGGTCTTGCTGTTGTTTGAATTTGAAGTTTCAATGGAACTAGTAGATAGCCGTGTATTGCAATCGAAATATTTTTAGACCTGTCTTTGAAGGTTGAAACGTGACTTTAATGTAGCGAAAGAACGGGTCACTAAATTTATGCTGTATTCTTCGCTCTTCTTCAGTTTTTTAGCAAAGAGTGAGCTTCTTACATTTCGTTTAATGTATTTGGTATTGATTTGAAGTGTATCATTTCGTTTAACTTCCTGTAGAACAACACTCAGTTTTACTAGATGGAATGCTGATTGGAGAAACGCTACTCAGTTGTATGAACAGGCAGGTAGGTTTAAATCTCGAGTTGATGGTTCCTTTCTCATTTTTAAACTGTCTTAAATATTATGGCATGCATATGTATCAATACCATGTCGGAACTTTATTGAAACTCGTTTCCCTTGTCCCTTCGGAGTAGATTTATATTCAAATTTGTATCGCTGCAGCTGATTTCTACTCTTTTGTTTCCGTTTCTTTGTTTTAAACAAACAACTTGTAGCTAATGCATTTAGGGCGGCCAAGAAAAATGAGAAAGCTAAAGTGGCGTTTGAGAAAGCTTCAAAAGGACAAGAGATGCTCTCTTCGTATCCTTGTGCATTCTAAAGTGTATTATTTTTTATAGTTTATGTTATTATGAATGTATATATTACCCTTTTGTGGCAACCTTTACATAGACTCAGTCCCTGGGACGCTGCAAAACATATGGAGTCTGCTGCCGGTTTAGCAAAGGATTTATCCAACTGGAGTGAAGTTGCTGACTTTTATAGAAGGGCTTCTGAGTTGTACATCGAGTGTGGAAGATCACAACCTGCATCGGATGCTCTTGGGAAAGGAGCTCGGTAAATCTTTTTTGTTGCCATTGTTGACATTATAAACTCGTCGTTCGTCCTTTTTCTTTTTTGGTATATAACTTTGAGATGCTTTATTTATGGATTTTCTTTTGGTATTTAACTACAAAAAAGGATTTGTAATATGTTTATGCATGTTTTTTCTAAACTTCTAAAGGTTTTCTGCCTTATGTTGGAAAATATGTGGATGTAGCTTCAGGAACATAATGTAAATTTCTTTTTTTCACTCATATTAGTGCTTTGGAGGATGCTGAGCCTGAAAATGCCATTCAACTGTATATAGATGCTTGTACTATTCTCGAGGAGGATGACAAAGAACAAATGGCCTTTGATCTATATCGTGCTGCCTCTAGTATCTATATAAAGCTTGAGAAGTAAGTGATTCTTATTAATAGCAGATAAGTTGAACGGAGATTTTCTTACTTTATTTGTTATAAATGCAATTGATTAATTAGCTATTATACGACCATGGGCAACAAAGCATGAAAGCTAGGTTTCCATTGTTGGCCTTTCTTCAATATGTATTTACGAACTCATGTTATTGCACAAATCCATAATCGTACGGTAATTACGCCATCAGCTTTTCTGGGATAATTTCCGAAAACAGTGTGAAGAAACATAAACATAACTATTAAATTTATTTTAATATGTTGGATCTAGTTCCTCTTCCCTTGGAAAAGATTAGCTGGTATCAATTTTAAATACACAATGGTTTTATTAGTTTCTACTTTTTAGTTATTCAGAGGTGCATTTTATATTTGTAATTTCTTTATGTTAACTTTATTATTTTACACATAACTATCTCGTAGGCCTGTAGGCCATACGATTATATCATTTAAGAGGTCAGATTTGTGTAATAAGAAGAGGATATCACTGTACTCTTTAACTGTAAATACTAAGGCTACATTAACCCATAAAATACTAAAGTTATCAGTGTAATAACACTGCTTAAGAATACTCCTTGCAAATGATATATGTATGGTGCTCGTGAATATCTATGTGCAGTTAATTAGTGTTATAAGTGCGTAGATTTTGGCGTATATAATTATGTGGAATGCTTTTGGGTGAGGACCTTGTATGATAACAGGGTTTGGTTATTGATAATGACAAAAAGTTAAAAGAAAAAATTGTAGTGCTAAATGCAAGAGACTGTAGTAGTATTCAAGTCCAGCACTATGTATCTCATACGTCCTGCTCGTGTGGTAGATTATAAACTGAAAACATATCTAGAAATGTTGTGTAAATGTGGCAGTAATTAATTTTTTCCTTGGCAAGGGCTGAACGCGCTAGACTATACTTTTACTCTTTCCAAAGCCAGAACCTTATGAGAACACTAAAACTATGAACTATAGTTGTCTAAAGGATAAAATGTATTTCAAGACTGAGTTAAGGTAACTTGATTCTATGCTGGCCTCTGAGTTGTGGCTGTTATAGTCATAGTTTTTACGTTCGTTTTCAAACCTAGACGATACATATTTTGCTGCGCATCTGAAGAGATCATTTATCTTCGATACACACACTGTATATAAAGATACATCACTGCATCTTACGATACACTATGTATCATCAACTACTATTTAGGTCTTGTGTAACACATATTGAACATGTTACATAACAAATAGCTTTTTTGTCTTTTCAATTGGATTTTATCTGATTTTGTAAATTTTTATAATTGTTTGTTCACTTTTTGATAGTTTTTCACCCAGCATGTGCTTTCTAAAACTGAAAGGCCTCCACTTGAAGTTTTTGCACAATCTGATATAGTAGTACTACTTAATTATAATATGTTTTGCCTTCTGTTATTCAGAAAATATATCCTGATTTCATAATTAGTTTTACATTATCAATGAGTTTAACTATGTGGATATAATTTTCGAGTTATTCTGCAAAGAGTTAGCGTAATTAAGATGGAACCATGCACGATAAACATAAATAGAAAATCGATTGATGATAAGACACGATTTGACAGCTATATTAGAGTTTATAGTCACTGGATAGCTGCATGTATGTAATTCATTTGTGGGTTGTATGCTGATCTCACGAGTAGTCTACGTTTTCGAGTTTGGCTTGAGATTTGGTATGTTTGTAATGTTTCTTCCTATAGGCATACAGATGCTGCTGCCGTTTTGTTGAGATGGGGCTTAGCAGCTGACAAGTGCAATGCTACTAATAGCCAGTGTAAGGTGTGTAACTCAATGTTTTGAAGTTTGATCTTTGCTCCTTGCTAGTTCTTTTCTTAACTTATCCACAATACAATTTTTTTTATGAATATATGTTACTATCCCATTTTGCTCTTGGTACTCTCTTCCTCTTACTTAACTTGGAGACATGAATTGTTACGGTTCTTTAGTTCTGAAGGACTATTGTGCAACTGAACCCTAGAAAATTCTCTCTAACTTGACTTTTGATCTAGGACTCTGTAAGATGTGCCCTATTGACAAAGATTTCCATACATCTCTACTTTCTACATTAACCGAACTTGTTTTCTGCAGGCTTATCTTAGTGCAATCATTGTGTACCTTTATGCTGATGACTATAAGCAGGCACAGACATGCTACAATGACTGCTGTCAGTAAGTAGAGTTTTCCTCAGAGCTCTGTATATATGTTTCTGTCGAAGGAAGGGTCCCTATCTATAACTATAAGGTTTCCATTTAGACTTGAACTCTCAAGTCTCACCCTCGTGAGCGGTGAGTAAATACAACGATGGCCGATCCACTCGGTGCTGAGAGCTTTATCTGTAGTAAAGTGAAATTCTTCACTTATTCTCAACTGAGTTTCGAGTAGTTTATCAAGAGATCACAACAATAGGAGTTCCAACGTACATAGATTGTTATAAATGACCTTGTCCGTTTCTATTTTCTCATGGAATAGTACTACTGTATCAACCTGCTGTTAGTCTCAAACTACCTTTCATTTATGTTTTACTTTACTGGATCTAACATGTCATTCAATATATTTGTAGTTCTATTGAGCTAGAGGGCAATAGAGATTCTATGCTATGGAAAGCCCTGGAGATAGGGGTTGTTATAATAGTCGTGTAGAGTGTAAAGCTTTCTTCCAAAGCATAAATCGGTTTTGCAGGGTTTGTTTGCCCTATAATCATGTATTAACCTCTACTTTACCACCAATACCCATACGCCTGTGGTCAACTACATAGTCTCTTAATGAAGCCAAAACAACCGATTACTTCTACAGCTTTGGAACTAATTATATGTCTGGTCTGTTACTTTTTGAAGGATTGATGCTTTTGTACCAAGTGATCAAGGCCGCTGTGCTAGTAGACTCCTTTCGGCGTATGCAGATGGTGACGTTGAAGAAATTAAACGTGTGGCTAATTCAAGTGCTATATCACATTTGGATCATATGGTAAATTATTAAATCTTTTTGCACTCCTTTCGTGAATAAGAGCTTGGTAGTACAAAGGTGTTTAGTTGATCTGCCTATTTGGTGTAAATAATAATATTCTTAACATTGAAAGTTATTGACACTAATAGACATGAAATTGATGATAAAATCAATTTTGACAAGAACCTTAATGTCCTTTACAGTTACTCCTTACCATATATCTAAATGAGTGAGTACATGTATTTGGAATTTAGAATCCTCATTCGAGCTAAGCAATATGAAATATAAGCACCCTTTTGGAAGGACATGCTTGTATATGAGAGCTAGTTAGAAATCTTGATAGTCGCAAGGAGGTTAAGTCCTTTGTTAGTTAAGAAGCTTTTGCTGTCCTGTGTTTGTGTCAAGCTGAAACTCATGTCTAATACCTTCATTCTGCGTATAGATTGCTTACTTTCTAGTTCATGGTTTATCCTGATCATATATATTAGAATCTTTCATGAGGTATGCCACTACATTCCTCAAAAACGACGTAAATCGTATAACTGTCATACTGAATTTTGGATGCAGTTAGTATCATAATTCCTAACTAAACTTGAAATGAATTGACCCGCAGGTCATAAGGGTGGCAAGAAAACTGCCTACTGGAGATGTTAGTGCCTTAAAGCCTGGTACTTCGAAAGATGAAGAACCTCTGGATGAGGATGATCTCACATAGTTATCGTTTTTTCTTGGGGAGATTGATACTTTTAATTAATATGGCTAAATGTTTGTGTGCCGACTACCTCATATCAGTATGTCTATAAGTTGTTATCACCGTGTAATATGCAACAGATGAAAAGACAAACGAGATTGTATTTTACAAAAAAGAAACATATATTGAATGGTTCTAGTAGACATCAAACGAGTTTAAATTGCTCTATATTTAGTCATAGCCCAATAAATTGTAGTCATACGATGCCACCACGATCAAATTCATTTTTGTTTTCGTAAGTTGGAATTTATTTTTATTAATTTTTGAATAATAAATCAAATCGGGAATCGATTATCAAGGTGTTCGATTCGAAACATATAAGCAATGATCAAAATCTTTGAATGAGGTCTGAAATATCTATTTAAATACTGATATGTTTGTAATTTGATTTTCTCGAAAACCGTACCATTATAAAAACTTGGTTACTATTTTGGGCGGGAAAATGGTAGTTACAATCTCCAACTGATAAACTGACTTTCTCTCTCTAAAGTTCCAATCAATAGCACATTTCAATCAGAATTTCACTCTCACTAAAAATCAAGATGGAAAAAGCTATCTTCTCTCTCTTCCTTCTCGTCACTAGCACCACCACTATCGTTAAAATCACGGCAGACGAACCACCACCGACTGACACAGTAACCGAAGAGCATCAACAGCAACAACTAACAAACCTAATGGAAGCCATGATCGGAGCCGGAGACTTCCACACGTGGGCCCATGCCCTCTCAGCCATTCAAGTTGCCTACCCTCTAACCGCCACCATATTCATCCCTTCCTCCACCTCCTACGACTCAGACAGTTCATCAAACACCACCATGACACCTCTCTTGATGGCTTACCACATTGCCCCTAAACGCCTCACCTGGTCAGAACTCCGCCTCCTGAAACCTCGTTCGCGGATTCCAACTCTCTTGCCGGCCAGGTCGATTTTGGTTACCAACGTTTCCGTCTCTAACTTCACTCTAGATGACTCTCGTGTGACGTACCCTGACATCTATATAACTTCCACCATCGCTGTTCACGGGATTAGTACTCTGCTTGATTATCATGCTTACGGTGGTGACCAAGATGATCTTCAAAATGCTGTCGCTCCTCCAACGTATTTTGATTCCTTGCCGGAATGGTCTACATCGGATGCGGTTAGAGGGTTTGATGGAGCTGTTTGGGTGGTTCTTGGTTTGTTGGCTGTCAAGATTCTGTTATAGTTCTTGATTTTTAGAAGCCTCATGGAATGGCCAATCAAAGGAGTTTGGTGCCAATCAAAGGATGTTCGTGACTGAAGCGCGCGGACTAGGAAGGTGTTAGTAGTCAAAATTTTGTTGTAAATTTTTTGATTCGGCTGATCTTTCAGGTCGAGAGCATTGGAGATTAGTTTTTTATCATGTTCGATAAAGAATTCGATGATTCTGTTCCATTTTTGATTACTTAGTTATTGATTTGTTTGTGTTCAAAGGTAACATTTAGTTTACACAAATTTGAATTTCTTCTTTTTATCATACAGTTTCTTTTGCAGCAACAAAAACGTATTTAGTCTAGAAATGTGTCTTGTTTAGCTTGAGCTCATTTGGATTCAAGCTTAGTAAGACATCATATAGTAGATGGTGGATAGGTGTTAAGAGGAGCCTACTTAGTTGGAAAAAATTAGAACCAGCTGATAAATGTCAGAAAAATTCGAAACGTCCATTCACTTGTTAAAATGCCAGCAAAAACTTTTTGCCCCCTAATATACATTGTCTAGTTTGACTTGTATGTCAAGAAAAAGCTCGCTGCACTAATTTCTTTGCATGGCTCAGGGACATGAATCATCTGAGAAAATTATAGAACAACCTAAAGGATGCAAAAACTTTTAAAAGAATTGCAAAAATAAATAAAAAAATCTGTCTAACTTTATTCTTCCTGTTATTGTTTCTTCGAACTTCTATCTACTTTCCTGCATCTCCTCCAGCAATGTAATAATTGCCAATCTCCATTCACTACTTTGTCTTTGGCTGCTCAGTACTTTGTGCATCGCCATTAACTCCTCGGGAGTTGCCTTCTTCAAAAGTCTTCTAAAATATAGCTGTAGATTTGATGCTTCATCGACTTCTTCGCTTACCAATTGAACTCCGAAAAGTTTAGTCTTATTGGTTTCTACATGGTTATCGCAGTTAGTTATCCCAGCCTTGTGTTTCCAGTACTTGTCAAATTGATGATCCGGATCAAGTGTCTCAATGGCCTGATATAAATTAATTCAGTTTTAGAACCAAAATACCCAGTTCGTAAAAACGATAAATCCATAACATGAATAATTCTTACTATCGAAAAAGAGGCATCTGATTAAAACACTTTTTTTAAGTTTTAACCACGTTTTCATTTCATCATAAGAATTACCTGAACTATTGATGTGGAGAGAAATCCAAACATTTCGAGACCATTGACACTGGGTACAGAGGACGGAGGCGGTACATTGCTTTCACGCTGACTAAGTTTTAGAAGTTCTAACTTAAGCTTCTGCACCACCAAGTCCCAGCATGTCTCGACTGAGACATTTTCAAATGAAATGCTTGGGCATGCTTCAAGAGTAACCTGAACTTACAAACACCGTTCGTTTGTTAATAACGCAATTCAGTACAGGTCAGCTGGAGAACAAAAGTATATTAATCTCACGAGTCAAGAGCAATAAATATCAAACCGACCTTGAATAAGGGGCCAAGGAGCCCTGCATCCACAATCTCAGAAACATAATTGGTAGTTTGCGTTGGATTAAGCACATCAAAGAACCTGACACGGCTTTTAAATCCTACAGTAGCAAGGAAAAAAATGGACTTTAAATAACAGTAGTGCTTCTGTGTGTAAGAAAATTTCAACTAATTAGAGTTGTATATATAAAAATTGAGTAATGTTATGTGGTATATACCTTTAGGAAATATGGCCTGCTTGCTACACCAACGTTTTGTATACACAACAGACCCAAGATTTACAAGCTCAACTTGCCCTTGAGTATAAGTGCTTTCAATTGTGTCATCTACACCAATCATAGGTTTTTTATCAAGGTTATCAACTACATGAACCACATCGTTTTCAAGCTCATCAGATGTGAAATTAAGATTCAAGTCGAAGCCACCTTCATCCTTCACATTTGCTTCCTCCTTCAATGTAACAGTTGATAAACTCAAATTTGTCCCATTTTGATTATCTGACTGCTCTACCTCAGATGAACCATGACTATGCGAACATGAAGCATTACCGTCCGTCCTTTCTTCATCTTTTAACACTTCACGAAAACTTATAGTTGGATCGCAATTTTTAACCTCACGTTCCACATCCATCTCAGTCACATGAGTACTGTCACCATTGGCAGATAACGATTCAAGATGCGCACATGCCCATGATTTTATGGCACCTGGTTCTCCTTCCAAAGCTTGAACCAGAGTCTGCAACTCAGCTATGGTATAACGGAGAATGATAAAGCTGTCGCTTGTATCACACGAACATAGATTTTTCATATGTTTAAGACATCCGTATCTGTCGGGAGAGCACTTGCAACCACCAGCTGCTAAATGCAAGTCGTAAAAGCACGAAAAACATTCACGTTCACTATTTGAATCGAAGTCCTTCTCCATCTTTAAGGAGCTCAAATTATCCGGAATAATATCCACTCTTTCTGCCTTCATCTGTACTCGTTTCTGCAAATAGGTAATATGTTAGTTCTGACTGAATGGTGCCTTACTAAGGGGTTGTCCGATGCACGGCTTATAAGCTAAAAACTAGCTTAAAATGAAAATACATGAAAATAAACTTAGCTCTTCCAAAATAGTCTGTAGGGTGTTTGGTGCTTCATAAAAGATAGTCAACTTTATAGGTTACAAATCATGACAGGAAGTGATGACAAAATGCATAGGGAAGGGCAGTAAAAACATATCGTGAAAAAAAAAGCCAAGATACTATTAAAAAGTTGTTGGTTTTAGGTAATTTTATATCTTACTCTAAGCTAAAAATGTTTAAAAACTAGTTTTTTAGGCCCAAAAAAATTCATTCGAACAAACAAATGCTACACTTACAAGCCAAAAAGCACGTGGATACTAAAGAATAAGCTAGCTATAGAAAGAAATAAGAGTCACCTTAACTGCTTCCGTAAGCAGTCCGTCTTTCCCACACACACTTCTCCATTTCAAGGCTTTAGGAGTTTCCTTTCCTAGAACTGAAAGCTCATAAAGAGCCTTCACAGCTTCCAGTGCCGCTCCGAGAAGTAGCTTGTCATGGGACAGAGATGTCTTGCGTCGCTGCTTGCTATAGAGTTCCACTGCATTCTGTCCATGTAATAACCAATCAACAGGAGCAACATTGACGGCCTCAGCACAGTTGAAACCACAGTTAAAACCAGAGTGGTATGCCCTTGGGAAGGTTAACACGAATTCTCCAGAATGCTGAACAACTCGATAAACTGGTACTCCCTCAGCTTTTAAGATTGTAGGAGACAATTGCGTCACCTGGCCAAAATGTAAAACAACAGAAATACCACATCAGAATCTAAACCATCTTTCTAGTATCGAAACCAATATAGTGACAAAATCCTTCATTACCAATTCATGGAGTAGGTCTGGTTGTTCTTCAAACAGATCAGGTAGATACTTTCTCATTACTTTTTCCAAGGTGGATGCATGGCTTCCAGGTACTCCGTACCAGACCTTCTGATCACCCCAGTGAAGATAGTTGAGCGAATACAGGTGATGATCTTCGACATGCTAAATCAACCGTCAAAGAAAAGTAAGATGATGATTTAAAGTTCAACAAATACAGATCAACAATTTTTATTCAAAATAAAAATTTACAATGGATACTACTATGAGTTACCTACCCAGCAAAATGATGAAAAGCACATCCCGACATAGAGCCAAGGTACTAAGACTCCTGATATATCAGCTTCTTCAAAAGACAGTACCGAGCCAGGTAGGCGTGGTAGATTATTTAGGTTCCACCCAGAAGTCTTATACTGATCCATATCATCTTCGGTTAACTTCGATGAACCCTTAGGAAACCCACTTCCAAATACTCCAGTTTCCAAGTCAGCTCCATAGTATACCTACAACAATACAAGAAACTATGAGTCCTTTTTAACATACAAATCTTGCTTAAATGCGTGATTGGTCCTTTAACTATGAAGATTTCTTTCATATAGTCCTTTACCTTCAAAAGGTTCGGGGATGATCTCTCGTCTATAACGATTTTTTTACATATAGTCCTTGAAAATTGTCATAGTGAAAAGACCAATCATGGATTTAAGCCTACAAATCTTCAGAAATGATGTAACGGAAAATAAGTCACATACCTCCACATCCTCTGTTGCTTGCTCCACAACCCGCCAGTATTCACCTTCGATATCCTCCACAGATGGTTCTTTTCCCTCATCATCATCACAATCCTTTATCTCGAAGTAAGACTTTTTGAAGTACGCCGCATATTTCTGAAACTCGTCAAAGGTGAAGTCTGGTCCAGAATGAAAACCAAACTTATCTTCAGACTCCGCAGAAGAGCCAATCACTTCAGAACCTGTGTCGGTTCGTCTCTTAACGGTTCCTTTTCTCGAGTTCCTTCTCTTTTTCCGCTTCCGGCCTCTGCTTTTCTTCTTCATCGGCTCCCTATTTTGAAGCAAGTCAACTTGCTGGATTCTGGTTCCGAATTTAGCAGACTCCCATATGTGTTTTTCTTTAAGAGGGCAAGGAGGAGTCCATGAAGCTGGAGGGACGATCCGACATATACCAAATGGTTCTGCTTTAGACCGTATCTTCTCTATGTAACCAAGTGTATCTTCAAACTCCTGATACACGAAGTAACCCAAAATCCATGAAGTAACATATACAAAACTAAAATCAACAAAATAAAGTAAAATTTTTGCTCGGAAAATAATACCTCAGCAGAAGGATAAAAGATAGGAGCTTCATCAATCTCAGGCCTACAGTTCTCAGTAGGATCCCATCTAGCAGATACCTACAAGTACAAATCATTATATAATTGTGGGTCAGGGTGGAGTACAAAACCAAGGACACTAAGATCAAATGCCAACACAATGAAGAACACGATTGAAGAACTTGAACCTATTCACCATCAACACATCTACAAACAATTCGATCTAAAACTACAATTTTCAATAACTAAAGCAACTAAAGAACAACACACTTAACCAAACATGAATCACAAAAACAAGATTTAACATTACCATCAACACAAAGACAAAGGGTGAATATAAAGTTAAACAAATCAACAAAAACAATCAAGACCTAACCTCTTTGATTTGAGATTCGCCTTCGGATTTCAACTGTTCCATTGATTCAAGAACCAGAGAACAAACAGACCAGTTTTGCAATAACCTAATCTGCAACCAAACAAAAAAATATCCTTCCACTTATCGTCACAACAAAAAAATTATACCAAAAAAAAAACTAACTTCAATCCATCTATCTACACATGAATTCAATTTATACCTTGAAAATACAAACCCAGAATTGCAAATAGGAAAAAAAATGTAATCTTTGTATTCTATAAAACAAAACCCTAATCCAAATTGGGTAGTTAGCTTTCCTGAAAAGCAAAAAAAAACAAAAAAACACAATTTTTATAAAAAAGGATTCGAGAAATCAATTTTGAATGAACATTTCTGGAAAAAAAATTGAAATTGGAATCTGAATGTGAGTTAATCTACTAAAAAAATAATAAAAAAAGATTAATTGACTGGGTAAAACAAAAAAATAAGCATTACCTTGAGCAAAAATAAAAATAGCCAAGGTGGTTTTGTCTTTTATACAACACAATTAGATTTTATACAAATAAAAAAAAAGTCTTACTCTAAGTCTTATATATTTATTAATTTATTTATTAATTTAAAACTTTTATTAATTTGTTTAACACAAAACCAGAGAAAAGAAAAAGTGTTGTACCTATTGAGATTCGAAGTTGTAATGTAAGACGTGTTACAAAGTATTATACTTTTTTTTTGTTTGTTATAGATAAATTATCGTTTTTTATTTTTGAAATTTTAAAAAATATATCTTTTTGTTAAAGAAAAGAAGAAAAACTAGGAAGACGGATCTTAGAGATAGAGAGAGAGAGGAGAAGTTACTATAAGATGGGTCAACAAGTACCAAGAGAAAGGCAATAATATCGGAAAATAGAGTAAATTTGATAAGCTTGACTTGTGTTTCTATCTTTATAAATCAACCTCTTTTAGGTTTCCTAAGGCGGTTTGGAAGACGATTTTTCTTCTTTTAACAACATTTTACTTTTACTATTAACCACCAATGTTTTCCTAACTTTATATTTGCCAGTGGTTAAATTAAAATTTCAATGGGTAACTTGTTTTTTTTTAATTTACTAAATAAATTAATAATTTCCACTAATCGATGAATACAAGAATGACCTTTTTATTTCCACCAAACAAAAATAAAAATACATTTTTTAATATTTTATAAAAAATATTTTAATAATAATTTTAAATTTTAAACTATCGATGAGTTAGAACAATGTGAGTGATATATTTAAAAAAAAAATTAATTATATTTGATTTACAATATTAATAATTTTATCGTTGTACCATCTAAAAGAGAATATAGATGTTTTGAATTTATGTTTTAATCACGTCAAAGTAAAATAAAATAATAGACATATCATAAATAAAAAATGTAATAAAAAATATTTCTAATTCTAAGCTAGTATTTTGAAATTAAGTGTTTGATTTTCTTAAAAACGACATTTAATTTCAAGATATTGTTTGGAATTAGATGCATTTCTCCTGTAACACAGATTTTCTTTCATATTTTGGTCCAGTAACTCGATAGGTAGGAAAAATAGATACATATATTCGATTTTTTTTAAAGTCGATCCTAAAACTCGATATAGAAACTCATAAATTTAGAAAAAGGAAGAAGATTAATTTCAGATTTTTACCTTTGAAATTCAAAAAACAGCTTGAAGGTCGATGCTATGATTTTTTTGTTAGACAAGAAGACTTAGTATAATTTTAATTCAAAAGCTCTCTATTTATATGAGATTTATGGTGGTTAGAGTTTATGGATATATGGTTGTTGGATAAAGAAAATAAAGATAGATATAGAGAAAATAAAGGAAATGAAATATTTTTTGAAATACAGAGGAAGTGATAAGTTTTATATGAGAAATATTTTTACCCTAATGTGTATATATATATATAAATAAAATATTAATGGTATTTTATTATTTAAATTTTATTTAACCTTAATTATAATGTTATTGTTAATTCCTCAAACAAATTAATAAATGTATAGGATATAATGATTAATGTGAATATAAAATAATGATATTCAGAAAATAATGCTTATATTAAAAGACAATGATTATATTGGATAAATATTAGGATAAGTAAATATTCTTTCACGTTTATTTAGGAAGATAACGGAACGATTTTTAACATTTTGCTAATACAAAAGAATAATTGAAAGAGAGGTTATAAATTGAGCTAAGATATTTGTATTGTCCGAGATATTTCGTATTTTCACCGGTTTTTTTAGATATTCGAACACTCGTGGTTTTTTGACAAATCTGTAATCTTTAATATTATATATTTTTTAAATTTAAATTCACAATCCTTTTAATATATATATATATATATATATATAAAACCTGATATTTAAAAATATATATTATTATATTTTTTTTAATATATTATAGGCAATTTCACAATTAAAATATATTGTTTTTAGCAATTTAAAAACATGATCACATTTGCGTAGATTAATTTTGTAAACAAATTAGACGTATTTTTACATCTCGAACAGTAATGACAATGTGTCGTGTTTGGATCGGGCGTGGTTGTTCTGTTTTTTTTAGAATCAACCATAATCCGATCCGGTCCGGATTTAATATTTTTAAGCTCATATGTGTCTGTGTCAGCCTTACTTGATCCGCAAACACTATTTTTCTATTCAAATTGTTCTGCCGGGGCAATATGATATTTATGGGTCAATATATAATTTTTAAAGAGAGATTTACCAATAAAAACCCATTTAACAAAGAGAAAAGTACCACTAAATACTTTTCATGTAATCCCAAATAAGTACCCAAATATAAGACCCTTACACTAGTAGTAAGAAGCAAATATTTTTACCAAATTAGCCCCAATACTAGAAGAAAGAGAAAGTAGGTTATTATTAATACTCATCTCCTTCTCTCTCCTTCGATTTATTCAATATTTGTGGATACTATATTTTTTTATCTCTCCTATCTTTGGATTTTCATGCATTCAATAATTAAGGTTGAGCAGAGCTTTGAATCCAGATTGATTTATGTCATTCTCCTTCTATTCAAAACTCAATTAAGCAAATTCACGCTTTGACATGACTCGATCGAATAAGTTCCTCAAAACTCAATCCTCAACCTTCATAAATCATTAGCTAAACCTAGGTTCATTACCGATTTCAACTCTATTTTTAAACAATCTAATCAACATCTTCACTAACCAAATTTCAATCATTACTATAAACACGATTGTATAAATCAGTTCAGATGAATCTTGCTCAATATCGAACCACACTTGCTAAAAACAGTAGTAAGTAAACGAGTTGTACAATATAATGACGCTAGATTGTACAACTCGTCTAGCGTCATAGTCAAATGTTAGGCAAGTACAACTCGTCTAGCGTCATAAGTACAACTCGTCTAGCGTTATAGTCAAATGATAGGCAAGTACAACTCGTCTAGCGTCATAGGTACAACTCGTCTAGCGTCATAGTCAACGAACATCTCGCGTGATATTGGCAAGTGCAGCTCATCTAGCGTCATAGGCAAGGAACATCTCGCGTTATTTAGGCAAGTACAACTCGTCTAGCGTCAGAAGTACAACTCGTTTAACGTCATAGTCAAATGTTAGGCAAGAACAACTCGTCTAGCGTCATAAGTACAACTCGTCTAACGTCATAGTCAACGAACATCTCGCGTGATGTTGGCAAGTGCAACTCATCCAGCGTCATAGTCAAGGAACATCTCGCGTTATTTAGGCAAGTACAACTCGTCTAGCGACATAAGTACAACTCGTCTAGCGTCATAGTCAAATGTTAGGCAAGTACAACTCGTCTAGCGTCATAAGTACAACTCGTCTAGCGTCATAGTCAACGAACATCTCGCGTGATGTTGGCAAGTGCAACTCATCTAGCGTCATAGTCATCTAGTCGTCTAGCTTCATAGTCATCTAACGTCATAGTCATCTAGCGTCTTCAATCCAACGACATGTAAGAACAAAACGTCATTACAGAACCTGGATTCAGCTCTACTTTCACAAAACTTATCTTTGAAAATCTCAAACCTCTTTTCTTTCTCTCCCAAGGCGTTGTAAACCTTACCGTGCTTGACGAGCCATGACTCGTAGATCGACATGACTACGCTCTCGGACCGCAAGGTAGTGGCTTCGATGTTGTGGATTTTGTCGTAGGAGATGATTGACATGTCAATCGCCGATAATACGGCGATTGTGGTGAGGAGAAGGAAGACGAGTGTGGATCTGTGTAAATCCATGGCTGGAGATCGGAAAGTCTCTGTAGTTGTTGGTACTTTAAGTATGGTGGAGAGAGAAATGGAGTGTAAACTGACCCAAATGTTGAGGGTATTTCAGGAGGGGAAATATTAGCTGGGTACTAAATAGGAATTAGTTTGCTGAGACAGGTATTTAGTAGGCATAAAAAAAAGTTGGGGTACTAGATGGTAATAAGTTTGGTGAGAAGGTATTTAGTGTGACATTTCCCTTTAACAAATACATGAGATTTTTAAGGGATTTTATCCCTTAAATATAATGTAACCAATTTCTATTTCTTTATTTTTGTTTAATTTAACTTTTAAAGGCCTGTATTTTTTAAATCGTAACTAGGAAAAAGAGTCTGAAGATACCGTTGGTTTTGTTTTTCTAAGACGAAGAAAACTAGTACAATTCATGATATGTTTTGAATTTTTTTTAAAAAATTATATTTTACACACGTTTCTCAGTTATATAGCATCTATCCAAATAAAGAAGGTTTGACATCAATAAAAACAAAGAGGTTTCTCATCTAGCAAAATAAAGAAGGTTTCACATCTATTAAAATAAAAAAGGTTTCGCATCTATCAAAATAAAGAAGGTTTCGCATCTATCAAAATAAAGAAGGTTTCGCATCTAGCAAAATAAAGAACGTTTCACATCTAACAAAACAAAACAGGTTTCACATCTATCATAACGAAGAAGGTTTCGTATCTTTTTCGCGAAACCCTTAAATTTTTTAAAACTTTAAAAGTCTGTATCTTTTAAACCGTAACTCGAAAAAAAATCCGAAAATACCGTTGGTTTTGTTTTTCTAAGACAAACAAACTAGTATCATTCATTATATGTTATGAATTATGAAAATAATTTGGGTTTATATGTTATGAATGAAAATAATTTGGGTTTTGGGTCTTAAAGAGTACTTTACCTATTTTCAAATAAAAAAAATAAAAAATAAAAAATAATTTTTATATATTATTCAAATAAATAAATATAAATCTTTAACAAAACAAACAATTTAATACATGATTTGAAGTTAAATAATAAAATAATTATAAATTTGTATTAAAGTGAATAAGTAACTATGAATTTTAATAATATTGGAAATCTAAGTTTGGTGAAAGAATTTAATTAATAAATATATTATTGAAAATAATATTTAGTGAGAAATTTAATTAGGCAAGAATATTTATATATAATTAGTAAATATTTTTTATAATTAATTTATTATTATTATTATTATTATTATATTTTATATAATTTATATTTTCGGGCCTGATTTAGACAAACAAACAATTCATAACCGACCCTATCCGTATAGGATCATAATTTTTATATCCTTATCTATTCCATCATAAATTGGGTCGGACAAAACCCGACTACATCAAACTGGACCGGACTAACATTGTCATTTCTAATCCGGAACACATTTCAATTTTGAAATACGAACGTATTTTGGAAATTATAAAAAAATTAAGAGCGAAGCTATTTCCTCCATCACATTTTTTATTTCCTTCATATTTCAAAATAAAAAAAAGACTTATCACCTGTTTTTACTATCTTGTCCTCATTTTACCTTTTAATTTATAACTTGATCTCATTAACTATTATAAAACTAGGGATGACAATGGGTCGGAATGGGTGCGGGTATAGCTAAACCCGTACCCCATCCCGTCTATGTTTTTCTAAACTCATACCCTAACCCGTGCCCGTCGGGTACTAATATTTTTTTCCCACACCCAGGGAAGTTTTTTCTTTTAATTTGATTAAAAATATTATTAAATCTTCTAGAATTTATATTAATTCAAAAAAACTAAAGAAAACATATTTATAAATATCAAATTTAAATATGTTAGTAAATATTTTTTTAATAATTAATATATGATTTCGTTATATGTTAGTAAATTTTTTTTAATTTAATTAATAATATTATTATTGGACAAAAAAGAAAAAAAGAAAAAATTTGAAAAAAATTAAAAAATTAAATTAAATGTTTAAATGTAGAATTATATTTTTCAAAATATATTATATCATTAACAAATAATAAATTATTTTGGCATTACATAATACAAATACTAATATCAGTAATTTTATTTTAAAGTTTGTTAAATAATATTCCATAATTTATTTTTTTATATAATATTAATTTTACGGGTACCCGTTGGGTATTACCTAATGGGTCGGGTTCGGGTTGGGTACCCGTGAAAAAATTCTTAAACCTATAATCCAACCCAAACCCGACGGGTAGTAAATTTTCAAACCCACGACCCATCCGTAGAAATTTTTTTAAACCCATAACCCATCCCATCGGGTCGGCTCGGGTACCCGCGGGTTTGGAGAAAAATTGCCATCCCTATATAAAACTCTTATATCAACAAACATATGATTTAACCCAATTAAATCCAGCATATATGATTTAGGTTCTAAAATTAAACCCTAAAAACAAAAAAAACTTCAAATTTCTTAAAGATTACCCATGGAAGAGGAAGACATTCAAACTAGAGATTTAAGACCGAAGGACATCACTCAATCACTCAATCAACCAACAAGATAATTTAATCTAGCTTTCTAGTTTTACATTCATGTAATTTGAAAATCTCTGTTAAAAAAGCATATTTTTGAAAATTCGGTTTTAGCGGAAAACAACTAATTCCTGACACCAACTAGGAATTAGGTGCTTTTTTATCAAGAAAAAAACACGTGATTCCAAGTCGGCATCTCAGAATCAGGTGCGTTTTTTTATAAAAAAAATACCTCATTCTAAGACAGCACCTCAAAACAGGTGTTTTTTATATAAAAAAAAATGCACCTAATTCCGAGAGGTCGTCTCAGAATTAGGTGCATTTCATCTGTTTTAATAAACAATGCTGCATTTTAAGTGATTCTGATTTTTAAAATAACCAATGATTTCTACCTTAGAAGAATTCGAGAGAGAGTGCCGTTTTTTTCAAGATTAAAAGAGAAGTCGAGTAGTTGGCTATGGTTTGTTTTTTTTCAAGATTAGAAGAGAAATCTAAAGCGAATGTCGTCTTTATAGTGGCGATGCTAGGGTTGAGATGTATGAGGGATTGATGTGAGAAGCTAATAGAACAGGTTGGGTGTGTATAAGTTAATACGATGGAGATAGTTGGGATGGTGATAGAAATCGATGGACTTGCTCGAGAATGAATGAGTTCTGGGATAAAAATAAAGAAAAGGGTAAATGTGTTATTTCGAAATAACAAAGTGGAGTTTCTTTTTATTTATGAGAGAAATAAAAAAGGGCAAGGCTAAATTGAGACCCCATTTGGCTATAATGAGACCCTTCTATAATGAGACTCCATTTGGCTATAATGAGACCCCAAAAAAGACCAATTTACCCTTGATATAAAAGTTGTATTTTCAGCCAAAAACTCTTTTCTCTCTCTTCTCTCTCTCTTCTCTCCACCAAAAGCTCTCAAAATCCGGCAAAAAAAATCAGGATTTCTCAAATCCGAACTTACAAAAACTTCAATATATGAATCATATACCTATTCATGTAATTTTTATGCAATTTACTTAAGTATTTTTAGTGATATTTAGAGTTATAGGTTTTTTTGAAAAAATCAAATTTTCATCTAAATGTTGTTTTTTTGGAAAGTAAGTTGTAGATAACTGTTAGTGTAGTTATTGTCGACATTTTGGTATGTTGTTTTTTGATTGTGGTTGAGCTTTTAAGGATTTGGGGTTCTTCGTTTCCGAAATTTGGAGAAGAGGTTTTCGGGGCGCGATTTGCGAATGCTCACTTCGCAAATTTGGACAAATTGCGAGTACCCAACTCGCAATGTCCCCGAAATTGCGAAGTGAGTATTCGCAAATTTAGACAAATTGCGAGTACCAAACTCGTAATGTCCCCGAAATTGCGAGTTAGGTGCTCGCTATTTGCCCAAATTTACGAATACCCACGTCGTAATTTTCTTTTTTTATCACATTTTGAATTTTTTTTTCTAAATTTTACACCATTCATTGGAAATGACTAATGTATTATATTAGTGGAAAAAAAATTGAGTTTCGAACTCGTAAACTTAAAAAAAAATGAAAAATGACAAAAATTTCAGAGAGTTTCGCGAGTAGAGAGTGTCTAATTTTGTCAAAATTGAGCGCTCAGAGCGCTGGATTCTGACAAAATTGAGCGTTCAGAGCGCGCAATTTTGACAAATTGTAGCGCTGCGAGCGCTATATTCGCACTGAAATTTCAAAAAACACGAAATGATCCTCTTTTTGGGTTTGGAGATGGTCCGCCAAAGGCTCACCCTCCTTCGACAAGAAATCATTCATATTGCAGCTCAACTCTTCGTTTAAATTGCTCAAATCCATGGTTTTTGGTGTTTTTTGAAAATTTAGTTTAGTTAGAGAGAGAAAACTTTAGGAAGAGGAAGAAGAAAATGTTGGTTTTTGGTTAGAACTTTGGTTTTATATATGAAGGGTAAAATGGTAAATTCACATGAACAGAATTTTTTTGAAATTTTTGGGTCTCATTATAGCCAAAAGGGGTCTCGATATAGCCTTGCTCATAAAAAAATGATGGAGAAAATAGTTTCACCCAAAAATTAATAGTTTTACACACAATTAACACTTATTTTCATAAAAATAATTTATATTTTGTTTTCCAAAAAATCAAGTTGTATTTTGATTTTTTCTCCACATAAATCAGACTTATCTATCAACCAAATTCATATTTCCGAAAATAATTTTTTTTATTTCCGCAACACATTTGTACGTAATTCCGCAACCAAAAATTTTAGCTACCAAATTACACATAATTCCGCAAATAATTTAATTTCGTAAATTGAAGACATTTGATTCTTTCGTACTTATTTCCCAACATAATTACACATAATTATGTAACTAAAAAATCATTTTTTTAAATATCTCTCGTAGTTTCAATTTTGTTTGTGTTAAAAATAAAAATAAAAATATATTTGGATTTTTAATCTATTGTTTAAAAGTTATACCATTTAAAAAAACAAAAAACAAAAATAATAGTAACCTCATGTGTAAATACTGTTTTTTATATAAAATGATTAGTTCTATTTTATTACCACATACAAATAAAGTTGATATTAAATAGTTATCCTTTCAATAAGAATTCGCATGCTACCAATATTCATATATCATCTATCTAACCAAAAGTTTGGATTAGAAGAACTTAATATAATTAATCTTACATCTCAGAACTTGGTGCAACACTAACATATTAAGATTATCAAGTTGGATCAAACAAATAATTTAAAAATAAAAATAATTCTTTAATTTTTATATTTAAATTGTTTTAGAAAAAAAAAGCAATTTGATGCTTCCGACGTCTATTAATTATAAAGCAACATCTAATCGTACCAATACTTTTCTTTTATATTTTATATTTTATTTTATGTTTTGAAGATCCGTATTTTTCAAAAATAATTTAGAAAAAAAATAAAAAAAGTATCGTCGGTTTTGTTTTAAGACATACAAAACTAGCTACATTGATAATTTTTTTTTCGCCGATAACATGCGAAATCAGATTACGAGACGAGATATAAAAAATATATAAGACCAGAAATAACTAAACATGCAAGACTAGACATAAAAAACATATGGCACCAAATATAATCAATCATGCAAGACCAGACATAAAAACATGTGAGACCAGACATAGTCAGACATAAAAAAAAATACGAGATCAAACATAATAAATCATGCGAGAATAGAATTAATAAAAATGCAAGACAAACATTAATATCACGTAAGACGAGACATAATAAATCATGCGAGACCAAATATTGCTTTTAAAGACGAACAAAACTAGATTCATTAATGATTTTTTTTTTGTTTAGACCTTATAATCATGTTCTCGCATCTTCATCATCAAGTAGTACATATCTCGCATGCTTAGTTATACATAGTCTTACATATTTATTTATGTCTCGTTTCATATGTTTTTTTATATAGGGCTCATAATGTTTGGTTATGCCCGATCTCACATGTTACTGGCGTACAAATATATTTAAAAAAAAATTTAATTTTTAAAACATTAATGGATCTAGTTTTGTTCGTCTTAAAAAACAAAGCCAATACTATTTTCGAATTTTTTTCCAAGTGGTTTGAAAGACACAAATTTTCTAAAATAAAAAAAAGTAAGAAAGATAAATTTGGTTCAAAGAAGGAAAAGATGATTACTTGTGATTTTTTTATTATGGTTCATTTTTGGGTATTAGATAGTGTGAGATATTTAGTTGAATATTTATGGATAGTTCACCCTTAATTAAACCATAATTTTCAGAAGGTCTGTTCGACAAAAAGAACTTCGTAGAATTCGTAGGTGGAAACCTAATAAAAATAAATTCGATTAAGGTATATTTTATTAAATTTTTGTTGAATCTCTCACCATCAGATTTTATCAATAATTTGTTAGATTTTTCGTTCATTTTTTTTTCATTTTACTTTCTTATGAAAAAACTATATAATCCAATTTATTAGATCTCAGACCAGAAATCTCTTTCTTCCTCACTATTCATCCCAAAATCTCTCACCCTTATCAATTTTAAAACTTTATTTTTTCTGCAATCAAACTTTACAAAATTGTTAAGGTATGTATTTCAAACACTATATTGTAATTAGATTTTGATTTGGTTCTTTATGTTTTTAGATAGTTGGGTTTTAGTTTCTTGAATATCTAAAATGTAATGTTTATACAATTTAAGTTTTTTGGTTAGGTGCATAGTATAGGTTCGATGCTTACGTACACTTTGGATATTGTTTTGTTAAATTTTGGGTAAATTTGATAAATTTAGGTTCTTGATTTAGGATTTTTTCGATAATGATATTCGCTATAGTCGAGTATATGTGGTGATGTTCGTCGTTTAATCCCAGCGAATCTCGCACTGTCCAGTGAATATGAAGATATCAGTCGCTCTTGATAAGAAAATGTCTGACTAAGTTTGCTATGTCTTAACAAGATACATGATAAAAGTCCCTAAACCTTAGAGACAATAGTGGCGTAAATCTTCAGAGCTTAACGAGATCATATATCGAAATAGACCTAGCAATAACAATGGAAAAAATCGCGAGTTCTTGGCAAATTATTATTTTTAACTCATAAAACTTATGAACAATGACAATTAATGATGTCCTGAGGTATATAAGCATTTACATTGTTTTGTAAATTTTGAAGAATCACAAATTCTTTATTATCATATATTACCTTATTGGTGACATGATGTGACAACTATTCAACGAAATAAAGTTGGACGGTTTGATGAAGATGACGCGTCTGGAAAACGATGCTACGTTTGTATGAGTTGCATTTAACAACCAATTTTTGATATTTATACATGATAGTTTGATTGTTATTGTCGTTATTCTTGTTGGGACACTGATTGGATGAAAATTGGCACTTGTCGCATTGGCAACTCTGTCAATACTTATAATTTCAACAATCCCTCAGGTTTGTATTGATTTCATCTGCTTCGTGATGTTGTCGATTTATTATTGACTCGAACTTGATATATTATGTTGTATATTTTTTCTATATAAATTAATAAAAAATATTTTTAATCAACTAAATATTGAACTTCAGACAACGTTTTTTGCTATTCTCTCTTTTATTAATTATCATCAGACTAAATGTTATAGAAATTATGGCTAAGAGGATTACTAAAGGATATCTAAGAATAACAAATGCTCACAATTTCATAAGTAGTTTGCATGATGCTTGATGAGGTTTGATTTTGCTTTAGTAAATTGCTAAGGAAGATTCTAGAGAGAAAAAATGCTAAAGAGTTTTTAGAGAGAGAAAAAACAAGTACAAATGAGTTTCAAAGTAAAGTGTTCAACCCCTTTATTAGAGTAGTCTGGTACTTTATATAGAGGAGCCAAAACTTAGTCTTAAACTGAATGTGTTACAGAAATGGACTAATTGCTATTTAGTCCTTACAAATTAAACAAAGTTACAATTGCCTCCTAAAACTTACACCATTCACAAATTAAAGACAAAACTTACATTAATTACAATTCAATCCATGAATTTATATTATTTACAAATTAATCCTTAAAACCTATTTCCATATCAGAAGCCCTCCTAGTTCTCATGTCAATAAATGAATGAGAACTAAAAAGTCTTCAAAACCATTTATCCTTGAATCATCAACCTGCCACAAATAATAAAACAATATATTCGAAGCCATTATCTTCGAATAACCAACCTGTCATGATTAAAAAATAACTATTCGAAGCTGTTAACTTAAACTATTATTCGAAGCGTATATGTAATGTAAAAGCTATAAACTCTTAAAAACATATTTGAACCAATCTTAATAACATATTCAAACCGATGGATAAATAACCTTCGGATAATAACCAAAAGAATCAATGTAATCACTTCGAATAAGAATGGCCTCGAACAATATATGTAGATAATTCTTCCTCAAATGTAACGGTTACATTTGTAACGGTTATATTCATCTGTGAAGTAAACCTGACAAGTGTCGAACATCCAACCCATCCAGCGATTCACATTCCAACCTATCAACAAATGGGTCTGTCCATCTTCACACGTCTTCACCTATTTCAGTATAAATACCATGTATCTCTCATTTCAACTATCTTTACACAAAATTACTTTAGAGAGAAGTCAGAGCTTTTTTGGCTACCTTCAACTGCTCCTCCCCTATTCCCAGAATTCTCACCGCAAAACTCAAATCTTCTGATCAATCTTTATCTTTTCCGATTAACCCATTCCTGGTTTATGAGAAAGAAACCGGTAACAAAAAAGTCGAAGGCCATTTTACCCAAAACACCCGAATCTTTTGCTACTGATAGCAACCTGGTGTTTGGATCTTACGATTATTTTTGCATAACGCAAAGAGCCGAAGAATATCGAAGATCAGGGTTAATTCAAGGTGGCCCAATTGGAACTACGACTGAGACATTTTACTACGGTAAGTTCGACCCTACCAAAGTTCCAAAGCTTTCTCCTTCTCCCAATATCAAAGAACAAACGTCATCTAGAATCTCTGGCCCTAAAACTTCTCGAACTTCCTCAACTCAAAGCAGAGTTTCTCCTCTGAAACTGAAAGTGAATAACCCTTTCCTAGAAAAATATTCTTCAACCAAACCAAAAAATACCTTCATCGCCATGGGAGATGAATCAACAATCATTCGAACTCTATCTCCTGCGAAAACCACCACTAATGATCCTCCTCAGAGAGAAGTGACGAAAGAGGCAGTCCGAACTGCTATCCCTCTTACAGAAGCAAACATTTCAACTTCTCAAGATCCTCAAGAAGGTACTTCCAAAACCAACGAAGCTGGCTCGAAGGCTACAAAGTCCGATGCTGAAGCTGAATCTCAAGAAGCAGCTGATGTCTATTCCATTTCCGAGGAGGAAAAAGCAAAAATTGGAAGGAATATGAGAAACCTCGAAATCAAATATATTATCGCCTTGAAAAATGTTCGATATATATATATTACAAAGAAATCCAAACCTCTTTCCTTAAGAATAAATAAGGAATGGGAGAAAACATCACCCTTCGACTACCAAAGGAAGGAGAAACTCCCCTTGACTGCAAGGATGATGAGCTAGTGGTTTACCCATAAATCATCAACTAGGGTCTTCGATTCCATTAGATCCGATGATCGTAGAGTACTTCGAAGTCCTCAGCTTGTGCCCTACCCAAGTAACTCCAAATCAATGGTTCACCCTTATGTCAGTAATCATGGCATCTCGCCTATCCAAAATACCGATCAGCATCAAAGACTTCATTTCACTGACTTAGCTTTTAAAAGGTCTGAAGCTTCCATTCTATTACCTTACATTGATGGATGATCTTAAAATCATCGACGATATTTTGGAGGCTGATAAGTTTTAGAAATAACGATTTGTTTTCATCTCCGGAGCTTGGGAGAATGGCAAGCCAATTTTCGAAGATAATCCTTCGAAGTTAACTATGGTTTGGAGAAGCAATTGTAAGTTCTTAATTTTTTTACCTTTTAATACATATTTTATTTTCTTATTTAATTCTTTATTTTGTTTGTTTATACTAGAAATTTCGAAGCGCTACTCCACTCGTCGAGAAGCTGCTAAGAAGATATTCTAAAAATTGGCTGCCTGGGTTGAAAAAGAATGGATTAACACCTTCCATACCGCCTTTCAGCCCATTAATTTCCTCCAATGCCACATGTTTCCGATCACAGAAGGTGGGATGCCTCCTAAAGATTTATTTTCTGATCCAGATTCGAAGCTCGTATGCCAACAAATTCCTCAGCTCGACTGCAAAGTATTCCTCCTTGTTCGCAACAGATCGGACAACCATCTGCCTAAAAAGAAAAAAAGAAAAAATCACCAAAGAAAAGAAAGGCAAAAGGCAGTTAGCACATCTGGTGCTAACCCTTCTACACCCTCGAAACCGAAACTTCGAAAACACAAAGTTGCATAGCATCCTCTTTCACCCATTGAAGAGGGAAAAACTCAAGAAACATCGTCAAAAAAAGAAGAAAATATCCTCTGGTTCCTTCGGAAAGAAGAAGAAATGGAAGAAAATCACTTCGTACAAATTGATTGACGAACATGAAGACGATCCTGCCGAAGCCCAACAATAAATCCCCCCCAAATCCTCCAACCGAAGATCATTCCAAGCAAGACAATCTTGTGATTGTCATTGATGACTATTCTCCTACCATTTATCATCCTCCTACAAGTTTCGACCCAAATATGTTCATCAACTTTGAAAACACAGAGGTACTTTCTTGCGAAGAGGATCCTGTTCTTCAAGTCGTTCAAAATCACATGCTTGATTTTGCGAGGCCTACTCCAGAGAAAAATATTCCAAAAATGACTCGTTCCTTCGAACCTGTCACATCTCTAGATATGATTGACAAGCCTAGTACCTCAGAATATCATAATCCTCCCCCAAATCCTGTAATTGCCATCGCTCTTCAACCATTTTCCGGTCTTGACGCTGCTGCAAAAACTCTTGCTTCTCAAATCGAAGCCTCTCAAGACCATCTCAAACAGTTAGCCAAATATATGGTTTACTACAAAGAGGCTTATGAGGCTGAAAATAATCTTAGAGAGACTTTACATAGTAAAGTATCAGAGAAATTTTATGGTTATGAGATAGCTAGATCCATGCTGATAAAAGGCGTTCTATATATAAATGATCATCTTTGAATCAAACATATGGTCGACACAGAGCTGCTCACAAAGTCTCATGAAGACAAAATAAGGAAACTCAAAACCGAGCATGCTGCTGAATTGAACATCGAAAAATCCAACTCTACCACACTTCAAAATTCAACTCTACCACACTTCAAAATTCTCTAACTCTTTGTGAAGCAAAGAATAAAGAGCTGTCCGATGAAATAGAGAAATTGAAGAAGAATTTTAAAAAAGAAAAAACTACTACTGTAACTATTTCCGAAGCTGAGTTCTCAAAAAATATGCAAACAACTATTCAGGTCGGAAAAGAAGATGCAACCAACCTTCTTCTTCGTGAACTCCATGTTGCCTATCCAAAAATCAATCTCACAAATTTTTGGAACGATATTCATGAAGAAAAACGTTCAAGCGAGGCATTCGACCCTGTTCCCAGCTCATCATCTTCAAAGGATAAATTGTCCGAAGAAGAAGAATCTTCTCACTAACTGACTAGTTACTCTTTTAGTTTTTTTTTGTCCTTGTCTAATCATAATATTCCTTTTTGTATTGTAACAACTTTATCTAAATGACAAAGAGTTCTTCCTTTTTTATGTTACTGTTCTCTTACATATTATTCGATGTTAAATACAAAATAAATGCAAAATATTAATATTATAAACTTACCACCTCAAATATTTTAATAAAAATTAACAAGTATTGTCTTCTTCGAAAATATATGAACGTGTGGTTAAGCTTGATTAGCTCATCTAAATTCTCAGTGAGTTTTTAAACATTCACTTCGAAATTCTAAATGTCAAGTGGTTGTAAAACATGGTTATCTCTTCGAAAAGTGTTATAAACACTTCAGACGATTCCTCCCTTAACAAATCTCAAAGGTGATCAATCTTTGATGATTTGTTAAAATAGTATCCAAATAAATGTAAAATAACCATTGGACAAAAGCGAACTTTATTGATAAAGTTGAATATTTACAATTACATGACACCTCATTAAAACCTTCTTGGGCCAACAGGGTAGGAAAGAGCGCGCCATTGAAAACAAAAATTCCAAAGTACAAACACATGTCTACTCCCAATAAAGCTTCAAATGCTGAATATTCCATGGATGTTGTAGCATCCTTCCCTCGAAATCACAAAGACGATAAGACCCTGACTTAATTCTTTCAACAACTGTATAAGGCCCTTCCCAGTTTGAAGCCATTTGCCGAGGCTCTTTTCCTTTGTGTGTAGAAAAACTTTTCGCAACACTTTATTACCTTCTTTAAATTCTCATCTTTTCAGCTTCAAATCATATCTACTTCTCATGAGAGTTTGATAATGTATGGTATTCAAATAAGCTCGAACCCTTTTTTCTTCAATCAAATCCAAATTTACCCTTCGAATTCCATCATTAAATCTTTCAGAATATTGAGAGATTCTAAAAGATGACATCGTAGATTCAATAGGGCTAACTACATCCATACCATATGCCAAAGCAAAAGGAGTCTCTTTTGTAGCCTCTCTTGGAGTTGTTCGGTAAGCCTAAAGCACATCTTGCAAATAATTTGGCCATTTTCCTGCTGCCCCCAATAGTTTCTTCTTCAAACCATCTAAGATTGTTCTATTTATCACTTCCACTTGTCCATTAACTTGATGATGAAAGGGCGTCGAAAAACACTGCTGAATCCCTTTAGAAATACAGAATGCATCCATTTCCCTATTATTAAATTGAGGGTCATTATCTGTTGTAATTCTCCGAGGAACCCCAATGGTTATGCCTCTTCTCACTTTGTAAAATAATCTACCGCCACAATTATCATTTGCCTTCCCCCCGAAGCCATCAGCAAAGGTCCGACCAAATCAATTCTCCATCTATCAAATGGTATCGCCTCATATATAGACATAAGCGGTACTGCTGGTCTATGAATAACATTAGTAAATCTGTGACAAGTATCACAACCTCAGACTAAATTCTTAGCATCGTTCATGATTGTAGGCCAGTAAAACCCTGCAAGTAAAACTCTACGCGATAAATCTTTAAACCCACAATGAGCTGACCTTTCTCCATCATACAACTCTAACAATACTTCTTGTGATTCTTGCTTGCATAGACATCGTAGTAATGGTCTACTTAATGCCTTTTTATATAAAATTCCATCCAGAACTATATATCCGAAACGTTTTGGCCAATTGAAAATCATCTGGCAATAACCCTTGGGTCAAAAAATTAAGAATATCCGACCGCCAGTCGCGTCGGCTTTCATCAGTGGCAAACAATTCTTCTATAATTTCACATTGGCTAGATTGAGTAACAATTAAAGGATTTTCTTGTAGCAAAATCTAAGGATATTCTTCCTCGTAAGCAACATTTATTAAAGAATCAGCCACCATGTTACTTCCTCGCCTAATATATTCCACAGCCACATTGTCAAACAGAAGCATTAAATTTCGAAGCTCCCGAAGATATAAAATCAAACGATCCTTCCTTGGTTCGGAAAACCCAGATACTTGATTCACCAATAATTGAGAATCCGTTTCCAGACGTACTGAAGTCGCCCCACAAATTTTTTCCAATCTCAAACCTGCAAAAGCAGCTTCGTACTCAGCTTCATTGTTTGAACATTGAAAACCGAATTTAATTGATTGGACCATTGTTTGCCCCGTTGGAGCTACCAATTGAACTCCAGTACTGCACCCTGAAATACTGGATCCTCCATTTGTTCGAACAATCCACCTCGAATCTGTAGGTAAATATTTTGTGCTTTCTTTCTCATCCGATCTATTTGAATGGAACTCAATAAAAAAGTCATCCAATGTCTGTGCCTTAATTGCTGTTCGAGGTGTAAGTAAAATATCATAGTCTCCCAACTCCACTGACCATTTGGTCATCCTCCCCAAAATATTAGGTCGTTGTAATACATTTTCAAGGGGAATGAAGTTCAGACTTCTATAGTATGAGCTTGGAAATATGGACGCATCTTCCTAGTAGCAATCACCAATGCTAAAGCCAACTTCTCCAACTTCATATACCTTTTTTCTAGCTGCGACCAGACTTTTACTAACGTAATACACCGGCTTTGGAATTCCTAAATCTTCACTAATTAACACTGCGATGAGTGCAAAATCCGATAAGGTGATGTACAAAAATAATTTCTCCCCATTTCAAGGTTTTGTTAATATTTCTGGTGATGACAACAAATTCTTAATGCTTGTGAATGCTGCTACGCATTCCGATGTCCATTCAAACCTGCTAGGTCCTCGTAACACTTGAAAGAAATGAAAGAATTTATCAGAAAATCGTGAAATAAATCGATTAAGTGTTGCTAACCTTCCTGTCAATATTTGCACTTCTTTAACTGCTCGAGGTGAATTCATTGTTATCAAAGCCCTTAATTGTTTTGGGTCGGCTTCTATTCCTTTTTCGCTAATAATAAAACCCAAGAACTTCCCCGATCGAACTCCGAAGGTACACGTTTCCGGATTTAGCTTCAACATGATTGCTCTTAGATTCAAAAAATCTTCTTCTAAATCATCAAGATGCACCTCGTCCTTTGAACTTTCACTACCATATCATCTATATATACCTTCATATTTTTTCGGATCTGTGTAGCAAAAGCTTTATTCATTAATCTCTGATAAGTGGCCCCAACATTCTTCAATCCAAAGGGCATCACCCTATAACAATAGAGACCTCTATTAGTTATAAAAGTTGTGCACTATTGATCCTTCGGATCCATCTGGATATGATTATACCCTGCGAAAGCATCCATAAAAGTCAAAATTTTATTGACTGAAGTGGAATCAATCAACTGGTCAATTCAAGAAACAAGAAATGGATATTTGGGGCAAGCTCTATTCCGATTTATAAAATCCACACATTCTTCATTTCCCATTTTTCTTTTTAACCACCACCGGATTCGCAGTCCACAAAGGATACTGAGATTCCCTTATGTGTCCGACCTTAGACTATCGATCCACTTCTGTAACAATTACTTCCGTTTTTTCCGATGAAAATGCTCTTCTTTTTTGAATAACCGGTTTGACCTTCGGATTTATGGCCACGCTATGCTGGATTACTTCGATAAGTACTTCTGTTACATCTTTTGTCTTTCAAGCGAAGACATCCAAATTCTGAGACAAAAAATTAAGCAGTTGTTGACGTAGATTAGGGGTCAATAAAGTTCCAATCCGAAGCACTTTTCCTTCTGAAAAATCAAACTCTTCTATTTCTTCACTCACTGTTAAAGACCCTGGAGTTTCCCTCGGATCGTGAACCCTTTCTTCCAAATTCGAGGGGACCCCTTCTAACTGCTATTCTCGCATCAAATCTCCACTGCTGGATCCTGAAACCTGAAGCGCAGTAGCATAACACTCTCTGGAAACCTTTTGATCGCCTCGAACCACTCCAACTCTGTCTCCAACCACGTATTTAAAACATTGATGAACTGTCGAAACCACCCATACATTCTTGAAAGCCATGATCTTCCAAAAATACAATTATAACTTGTGGGACAGTCCACCACCACAAAAATTACTTGAACCTTCTTTTTGAATGGTCCTTTCCCCAAACTAACTTCTCCCTCAAATTCGCCAACAACACGAGCCGTTACACCCGTAAATCCAATAATTGTACGATACGATTGAGTAATCTGAGGAGGATTTGTCATCCTATCATAGGTGGACTTAAAAAGAACATTATCAGAACTGCCAGTGTCAATCAACACATGTCTGAATTTCGACACTAGCCACCTCAGCTCCAATTACCACAACATCCTCATGTGGTCCCGCAGTCCCTCTTAAATCATCTTTATCAAACAAAATGAAGGGAATATCTTTCTTTCCATACAAATATGTTGACATCCTCCCTTCAATTTGAGTTGTCAAATTGACAACATGCCTTTTTCTCGAGCTGTATGAATTTCCAGTCATTGAATCGCCCCCGAAAATTGCTAACGATTCAAAAAACTTGCACAATTCCCAAACACGACCCTTTTCTACAGAAACAATCTCAACAGGCTCCTTGACTGCCATCAGAAGCAACCTATTCAGATCCTTTTCATCATATTCATTAGAAGTATCGAATGACTCAACCTATGAATTCATAATCATCAAATTCTCAGCTGGTTGTGAAGCCTTCGAAGTTGATGTACCATTATTCTTCGATGCACTTCCATGTGACTTCACATAAGTCAAGAGCTTTCCATTCTCAATCAAATATTGGATTTCTTTTTTTAAAGCAATACAATCATTTGTATCATGCCCAATATCATCATGATACCTATAAAATTTATTATTCTTTTCTTCCGTTGGTCTGCTGATAGGAGTTCGTTTCCTAAAGTTAATAGAATTTTTGGTTTTATCCCAAATGACAAACACATTCTCTGTCAAATCAGCATAGTACTCTGGCCTGACCCATGTATTTGGCCTAGGCCTGTTATAATTGTTGGATAAAGTGTGGTTCGAATATCCACCACACCGAGGAGGCAATTTGCTATTCTCCTGCCTCGACTGCTGATTATTCCAATTACAATTGTTATTTCCATTCCAGGGCTGCCCCTCATTATTGGCTGCCTGTCCCAAATTTTTCAAAGTATTAACTGGTTCACCTTGGACTCTGCTAGACTCTTCAACCTTAATTTGATCCTCGACTTGAGCCATTAACGCTCCAAAAGTCAAAGCCATTCTCTTTGTTGTCTCATTAGCCAGATCCCCTGGCAATAAACCCTGGCAAAAAGCTACCATCGCCATATTTTCTTCACAGTTTTCCAAACTAGCCTTAGTCAACATAAATCTCTTGGTATAGTCTTTCAATTTTTCTCCTAGTGCCTGCTTGCACTGGATAATTGTATCACAATTGGCTCTCATCTCATTGCTTCCCACAAACTGCCTTCGGAAAGTAGTATAAAAATCCCTGAAATTTGATATTGACCCCCTCAGAATCCTGTTGTACCATTTGAGAGTTGTTCCTTTAAGAGTTTGAGTAAAAAGCACGACACACAAGCCGGTCTTCATCCTCGAAATTCATCATATAATTTTTGAATTGTTCGATTTGATCATCGAGATCTTACATCCCATCAAACTTTTCAACCTTCGAAATATCAAAACGCTTCGGAAGCGTCATAGAATGAATTTCATCTGTTAATGGAGAGTTCCTCCAATCAACGCCTTGAACAAATTGGTCATCAGTCCCCATTGTGACATACAAATTCCCATCAGTTTCACCATATTGATTTGAAGGATTTCCTTCATGCCAAGTTGATCGATGAGCATTCTTAGACTTGCTCTCCTTTTTATACCTCCTCGAATAATCTCTTTCTGATTCCCCTTTCGAAGAATCTCTATGCCTTTTAAATCCCGAAGCTGAACTTTCTACTTCCTCATCACTAGAAGTTATCAATTTTGGCTTATCTTTTTTCTCCTTTCAAGATGAATATCTCTCCTTAGGAGACACAAAATGTGTTTTTTATGCTCAGACTTAGCATGTCTATCATCAAAAGATTGATCTGACTCACCTTCCACATCGATTTTTTCCATTTCTTGTCTAACTTCAGATCTGATTCTAGCAGAAAGTATCTCTTGCTCCATTCGTTCATATTTTTTTATTGAAAACATTGATTTTATCTAGAATTTGATTCATTCTTGTCTCAACATCAGATCAAACTTGGACTAGAGACGATCCATCAGTTCTATTCCCATCAGTCCCATTCTTTTGTAAATCATATCTCACAGTTTTTATCGCTGATTGAAGCGTAGGATTATTATTTTCGGGATTCATCTTATGAATTTTAATCAAATAATACCACGGAATAGTATCACTTTCGAACAAAATAAGCTACCGATTTTTCTTATTCACTCCCCAATGAAGTCGCCAATTTGATGAGGTTTGATTTTGCTATAGTAAATTGCTAAGGAAGATTCTAGAGAGATAAAATGATATATATAGTTTTTAGAGAGAGCAAACACAAGTATAAATGAGTTTCAAAGTAAAAGTGTTCAACCCCTTTATAAGAGTAGTATGATCCTTTATATAGAGGAGCCAAGACTTAATCTTAAACTGAATCTGTTACAAAAATAGACTAATTGCTATTTCGTCCTTACAAATTATACAAAGTTACAATTGCCTCCTAAAACTTACACTATTCACAAGTTAAAGAAAAAAATTACATTAATTATAATTAAATCCCCGAATTTACATTATTTACAAATTAATCCTTAAGAACCTATTTCCATATCAATGTTTACAACACTCATATAGGGATGACGAGGTTGGATCTGACCCGGGGATAAAAATAGAGAATGCTATAGTGATAGCAGTGGTGAAGAATGCTCATATTCAGCTAATGGATGAAGATATCTTAACCATAAAATCCGAGTCAAGATACGTGGTGCAAGAGGCTCTTGATACACTTATAATGGGGAAACAAACTATTATTCTTATAAATCATAGAGCAATAACGGTGAAACATATTAATAATATTGTAGTTCTTAACAGTGGGAGAATCATGGAGCAAAGATCCCACAATTTGTTGGTATAATAAAATATCTTGTATGTTCGTTTGATGTAACCATATTTTGGGAAACGTTTGCGTTACCATCAGCTGGTGTAAATTTAAGTTTTAATTTTAAAACTCACTCATTTGTGTAATTCTGTTTTGGTATCCATGCTTTAAGAGTATTGCACTGTAGATGTATCATTATATTAGATTAACAATTAGCTCTAAGTTTAGATATATAATCGATATATGCACATTTTGTAGACATGAAGTGCACCATTAAATTGTGCGTACTCTTATTAAAGTTTCTAACATTTTTAATCATTATTAACGTATAGAAGTTGAACCAACTTGAATGATAAATGTAAATATTAAATACATGTAACTGAAAAGGTTTAGAGTACAACTAAGATGTCAATATTATAATAATCAATAATAACTTTTATTTATTTTTCCGAACTAATTTCATTACGTTCTTTTGCTAAATATTCAAATATCTGTAATCTTAAAAGATTCAACTATTATCAAATTATCCAAAACATGAGTCATGAGTGATAAAGTCTCAAACGATGATTAATAGATAGCTCAATTATTGTATGTGCTTACCGTTATCAAGCGCTACTGTAGCAAATAAAGTGGTAGTGTAGTTTTAACTTCTGAATGTATACTCGAAAGTGTAATAATTTATCCCATCTAATGTGCGATGCTTTCAAAGCAAAGTGATTGTCAATAAGCTTTTTCTTATAAACCAACATATATCAATCATTGTTTTCACATGATATAATCAACATATATCTTTTATAACCAACATATATCAATCATTGTTTTTACATGATATAATCAACATATATATTTTATTTCAAGTATAGTAGCTTGGTAATTCAGAATTAACGTTAATGTAATCGAATATTCCTAAGATGTAGTGATTATATAATCAAATTTTGCTTGACTTGGCTGGAATGAAAGTTATTGATGAACATGCTAGATATTGATGATTTATTTGACGAAATTTGCTATGTCTCAGCAAAATATATGACGAAAGTCGCTGGTAGTGAGCTCATCATGAATCATCGCTGGTAGTGAGTTCATCATTAATCGTCGCTCATATCTAACAAAATTGATTAAACAAAAATATAGAGTGATTCTTTACCTCCATGGTTTTATCGTGATTTTGCTCAACCTAAAAATTGATTAAACAGAAATAGAGAGTGATTCTTTACCTCAATGGTTTTATCGTGGTTTTGCTCAAAGTCTGACATGTTATAGATTGAATTCATAGATCGAATTTCAAAGATCTTGTTAGTTTAAGAATTAAGTTTAATGTTAGATTTTTAAGAGTTAGATGTAGTGTTTTTGTTCATGAGTTATAGTTTATTGTTTTAGTTTATGAATTAAATATGTTTTTCTAGATTCTAAGGTTAAGAGGTAAATAGCTAGGGGCGTAAAACACAAATCATAATTTTATTTTTTAATAAAAGTTTTGAATTCTGAAAATGAGAGATAAAAAAACTAATAAAATATAGCATAGTCCAAATAACTTCTGGTTAATTAATCCAAAGCAATTATTTTTTTGATCAAAATCAATATAAAACAGATAATATTATTATTAAATATTATATAAAAGGTAAAATATCACTAATTACGATAATGAAATATAATATTATATACTTTAATTATTATTTTTTTATTGTTAAAATATCTATATCTAAAATTTTCAATTTTAAATATAAATATAAATTTTGATTATATATATATATATATATATATATAAATTTTATTTCTAAAGTTTCTTGTATTTAAGATTTAAAATAAACTAAAATTAAAATTAAAACTAAAATTTAGTATTGAGTTTACGGTGTAAGATATACCATTTATGTTTCCAATACAATACTATGTGGATAAGTTATAATTTTTTATAATACCTTTTTATTTAAAATTTATATTGTTAATTGTTATTTTTTGTGAAATATGTTTTTATCATTTTTTTATCTTATTTTTATGAACTATTTTTTAATTTATTTTTACAATTCTGCAAGTTCTCAGGATTGTTCAATTTGTTTTAGGTTTTCTTTCTCATTAATTTTTTTTATCGTGTTGTTATGAACTGTTTTTAATTTATTTTTGTGTTTTGCAAGTTTTAGGGTTGTTCGAGTATTTTTCAGGTTTTTTTTCTCATTACCTTTGAATTCAACCCCACAAATAAAATACACATGAACCGTTCGATTTCAAATGAGGATATCAAGAATGTTTTTTTTAAATATTAACATTAATAAAGTTTATGTGTTTAATCGTTATAACGTCGGGTTTTTCAGATCTTCCTACAATATTATAGGGAATGACCCGTGCGATGAGATCTACAAATTTTTCGACTTTGTTTATTTTTACCATTCATGAAACAAAATCATTATTATCCTCATCCTGAAATTTGAAACCACTTCATCTATTGCGAACTTGGGGCATATTTCTTGTTGTAATGTTATCTATAAACTAATTTTTAAAATTCTTTCCAACATAATCAATGACTCATTCCTTGGTCTCATAAAGAAATCTCAATATGACTTTATACATGGACGTAACATATCTGATGATATCCTCATCTCTCAAGAACTGCTCAGGGGATACCAAACAAATAACAGAGGTATGAATGGTGACCCCAATGAAATTTTTTGTAGATTATCCAATGCATCTCTTTCACCACTTTGGTGTAAATATAAATGGTGACCCCAATGAACATTTCAAAGGAGAAAAATGCCTTTATTAGGGGAAGCTCTTTCTATTTTATTTTGTGTTATTGTTATGCAAGTCCTCTTATGAATCCTTATGGAGAAAAGAAGCAACATAAAATTCAATATCCACTATAAATGCCATAAACCTGAGATTGTTAATCTATGTTTTGCATATGATTTTATGATTATTTATCGTGACGAATCTCATTATTGAAGCTCACCAATGATAGTATTGATAAATTATCCTACTTCTCAAGCCTCTAGATTAACCCCAAAAGATCAAAAGTTTCCTTTATAGGGTTGGTTCCATCCTTCCAAAAAAATTGATTAACATCTTTGGCCATGGTGTTTGTACTCTATCTGTTATGTGCCTTGGTGTGCCTCTAATCATTGGTCCACTATCATTTAATGAGTGTCACCCCATTCTTGATAAGATAATTTTCAAAGTTAGTTCTTGTATCTCCAAACATCTCTCTTACGCTGGTAGGTTTCAACTCATCAAGTCGGTCCTCTTTTCTAGTCAAGTGTACTGATCCTCCATCTTTATCCTACTAGCCATGATCCTAAAAGACATGGGAAAAAACCCTTCGTCATATACTTTGGCTGGGTCACGAAATGAAGCTCTTTGAGGTTAAAGTTACCTAGAATAAGGTTATTTTCCTCACATTGGAGAACGAACTTAGGATCCTATACCCCAAAGGTCTAGAATCAGCCGATCATAATCAAACATTTATGGTACATTTTAGGTGGAAAAAAATCTTTCATTTGGTATGATTGGATAAAACTGGAAAAGATAAAAATCAAATATTTTTGAACATAAACCATGACTCATTTCCTTCTTGGACATGAAAGAAAATGATTTATTTTAGGCCTCTAGCAATGAAAATACAAGACGAAAATCAGTAATGAAGAATCTTCATGATGAACCAGGTATCTTTGCAAATCCCAACGAAGATAATGTGTTTAGTCGTGGCCGGAATTGGAGACAATCTCCATTGTCCTCCAAGATATTGTCTGGAAACCTTCCTAAGAGGTTTGACAGCACAAAGATGGAAAATATAATGGGAGTAAAGATCCGGATTACCATCTGGAGCAATTCAAAATTTTTATCATGAATTTTGACGATGATGATAAGTTACTTTGTCGAGTGTTCTCCAGTCTTTTACGGGGAGTGCTCTGAAGTGGTACAATAGTCTACCACAGGGCTGCATCAGAAATTCTGATACTTTTTGGGTGGCCTTCTGGAGGCAGTTCGTTGGAAGTAAGGAAGTAAAAGGCAATGAAGACACTATTATTCATTGTTCCCAGGAACCAAATGAATATTTGAAGGAATATATAAGTCGCTTTGTGAATACCAAAAATGGATTAGCTGATTGCTTTGAACAAGTAGCAATAGCTTCTCTAAGACAGGGTTTAAACCCTGGAAATTTGGCTGATTCGGTAACCAGGAAGAAGGCCATGACGTGGGGTGGTTTACTGAATCAGGTCGACAAACAGATTAATATGGATGAAACAAAGAAAACCAGGGTGCACCGGCAAGTGAGGTCTGCCCCAACTGCACTAAATCAAAACCATAATCAGTCCGGGTACAAGGCCAAGGAATCCGGACAGGGTCATAATAGAGCCAAGGCTCAATCCCACCCAGCTGCACCAGCTCAGAGCCAACAATCTAGAAATAAGCGAGGACCTTGGGTTCAACCAGAGTGGTTTGCTGAGTTGAAAGAAAATAGAGCCACCACTTATGACAAAACAAAAGACGAAGTACATTTCAGAAAGCTGGTTGCATTACAATCTCCCAGAGAAAGTCGTAATGATTGTTTCTGTCAGTATCACCATGATACTGGCCATAACACTGAATATTTTATCGCGTTGAAACAAGAAGTGCAGAATTTGACTAAGAGAGGGAAGTTGGGGGCTTATGTTAAAAGAAGAAGTGGAAATAGGCCTGATAATGCTCATCCGACTGGCCCAAACAATGCAAGGACATCGGCTCCGGATGGGGCTATAGTGATAATTGAAAGGTTTGATGTAGAGTCAGGATATTTGGATCCTGATCCAACCCGAAATAAGGTGGGAGTTATTACAGAACACTGCAAGACGGTGTCCGTACTCATCAGCTTTTTTGAGTCACTTACAATATTTGGGGGAGACACCATGACTGCACCAACTGCTTCTTCGAGAAAGAGGCATGTTCATACTCTAGCTACCCAACTCGAAGGAGGCATGACTTCCTATCAATCGCAAATTCCGTTTTGCTTCATTGTTTTCGATGAGGATGACTTGAGGGACATAGCTGGTCCCCATGAAGATGTTGTTGTGACACGAGCATCCATTGGGAGCAATGACATTAGATGAATTTTGGTGGACACCAGTAGTTCAACCAATATCCTCTTTTTGACTTCCTACAAACAAATGAAGAATCCACCAGTAATTCAGCGTTCGAACAAGTCAATTGTGGGTTTCACTGGAAGCTCAGCAGATGTGATGAGGAGTTTGAGGAGGAGGTTTTGTTGGGCAAGGGCCCCTTTAAGAAGATGGTCAGAATACTTTTTATTGTGGTGGATTATACCACATGTTATAATGCCATTTTGGGGAGATCTTGGCTCTCGAGGATGCATGCTGTGGCTTCAACAGTCCACCAATGTTTAAAATACGCTGTACAAGGACAAGTGGGAGTTGTCCGAAATAGTCAAAAGGTAGCAAGGGAGTGTTATGCAGCAGCACTGGCCCCTCGAACTTTGGGGGCAGTTCATATCAGTGAGGATTAGCAATTTGAGGGGCCCTCTGGGGGAGAGGGTGAAATTGATAACCTTAGAGAGACCCCTGGTGTTTTAATACCAATTGAAGAAGTTGAAACTCACTCTCTGATATCGGAATTAAAGAGTAAAGTGTTAGCTTTTTTGAAAGACCATGAACATGTTTTCGCTTGGTGCAATACTGATGTAACCAGAGTACCAACATAAATTATATCACACCAACTATCCATCCGGAGGGATATAGTACCTGTTGTACAAAAGAGGAGAGCTTTTTCTAAGGAGAAAGTTGATGTCATAGTTCAAGAGGTTGACCGGCTTACTAAGATGGGGCACATAAAGGAATCTCAGTACCCTTTATGGACAGCCAATCCAGTGTTAGTAAAGAATAAAAATGGAAAGTGGCGTATGTGCATCGATTTTACAGATCTCAATAGAGCTTGCCCAAAAGACCTATATCCGGTCCCCCGAATTGATCAGTTGGTGGACTCCATATCTGGGAACAAGCTATTGTCCTTTATGGATGCCTTCTCCGGGTATAATCATATTCAAGTAGATCTGAATAATCAAGAACATACTACATTTGTTACTGATAGGGCCCTCCATTTTTATAAGGTGATTCCATTTGGGTTAAAGAATGTTGGGGCTACTTATCGGAGATTAGTAACAAGGCTTTTGCTAATTAGATTGGAAGAAATATGGAAGTCTATATCGATGACATGATGGTAAAGAGTGTGGAAGAAGAGCTACACTTAGCAGATCTCCAAGAAACCTTTACCAACTTGGTGAAAGTAAATTTAAAGTTGAATCCAGAGAATTGTGTTTTCGGAGTGCAGTCCAGAAAATTATTGGGGTATGTGATAAGTGAGAAAGTGATACAGCCTGATCCAGACCAGCTTAGTGCTTTATTGCAAATGGAGCCTCCTCGGAATATTAAAGAAGTACAAAGATTGACAGGGAGGTTAGCTTCTCTAAACCGTTTTATTTCAAGGTATTCAGATAGGTGTGCCCCATTTTTTCAAACTTTGAAAGGTGCAAAAGAATTTAATTGGTCTCCACAGTGTGACCAGGCTTTCGATGAAATTAAGAAGCACTTATCTTCCCCTAAAACTTTGTTTAAACCTGTTGATGGAGAGACTCTCTACATATACTTAGCAGTTTCTGATTGTGCCATAAGTGTAGTGTTAGTAAGGGAGATGGATAATTATCCTCGTCCGGTGTACTATATCAGCAAGAGCTTGATAGATGCAGAAAAAAGATATTTAAAACTTGAAAAATTAGCACTGGCCCTAGTAATTACCACTAAGAAAATGAGGCCCTACTTTCAGTCTCATTCTATTGTTGTTCGGACGTCTTTTCCCTTGAAAAACGTTCTTCAAAAGGCAGACATTTCAAGCAGAATGACCAAATGGTCAGTGGAGCTGGGAGACTATGATATTGATTTTTCCCCTCGAAGAGCAGTCAAGGCCCATACTGTTGCTGACTTCCTAGTTGAATTTCATTCGGACAGAGACACTAAGCAAGCAACATGTGAAAAAACTAAAAAAGTATGGCTTGTCTGGACTGATGGTGGATCAAGTACCATGGGTTGTGGTGCTGGGATATGTTTAACCTCTCTGTACGACGACAAAATGTACCAGGCTATATGTTTTGCTTTCAGGGCTTCCAATAATGAGTCCGAATATGAAGCTGCTATAGCTGGCTTGAAATTAGCTCTCATTTGTGGAGCCAAAAGGGTCAGGTTAATGAGCGATTCTCAGCTTCTTATCCATCATGCACAAGGTCGATCCGAGGCAAAAAAGAAGCAGCTGGTTAAATACTTATTTGTTCTTAAAGAAGTGGCACTTAATTTCAAAAATGTCACCTACGAGCACATACCCTGATCAGAAAATACGCTAGCAGACTCCTTGGCAACCATAGCCTATTCTGAGTCCTACCCTTGGATTCATGTGCAAGAGTGCCCATCCATTCAACTCAATCAGAACAAGGAAGAAGAAAGTTTAAATATACAAGTAAAACAACCTCAAGATTGGAGATTTCCTCTTTTCCAATACCTCTCAGATGGCATCTTCCCTCCGGAAAAAGCACTGGCAAAGAAAATTAAGTATAAGGCTCGTGGATTTATCATCCTAAGAGATGTTCTTTACAAAAAGTCTTTTAGTAGACCTCTCTTACGATGTTTGGGGATCGAGGAGTCCCAAATGGTGCTCTCTGATATACACGATGGCGAGTGATCAACACACTGTGGGTTTATGGCTCTAACCAGAAGAGTCTTCTTAGTTGGGTACTACTGTCCCTCCATAATGCAAGATGCCAAGGAATTGGTGAAGAAGTGTGATCCATGCCAAGGATACAGTAATGAAATTCATATCCCAACTGTCCCTTTAGAGTCAATTTCTGAGCCAATACCTTTTGCTCGTTGGGGCTGGATTTGGTGGGACCTTTACCCATGGTATCCGGAGGGTGCAAAACTATAATTGTTGCTATTGATTACTTCTTAAAATGGGTAGAAGCAGCCCCATTGGCAGGAACTACTTCAAAAGCTGTTATAAAATTCATCCTGTCTAATATTTGCTGCAGGTTTGGGGTTCCCCAAAAGATAACTACAGACAATGGGCCACAATTCGATAACAAGGATGTGGAGAAATTCTGTGCCTCTAGAGGTATTCAACACTGCTTCTCTTCTCCTTTCCACCCATAGGCAAATAGTCAAGTTGAAGTAGCTAACAGGACCATCCTGTCTGGTCTTAAAAAGAATCTAGAAGGGATTGCTAGAAAGTGGCCAAGCTATCTACATGAAGTACTATGGGCCTACCGGACTACTCCTAGGGCTACAACGCAAGAGTCCCCATTTGCCTCGGTATATGGTATGAATGCAATAGCTCCCATAAAGGCTACTCTCCCTTCATTCCGAGTCCAAAATTTTTCCGAACAAGCTAACGAAGTGGCAATCAGAAGCCAACTTGACTTGATAAAAGAAAGAAGAGTTGAGGCTCACCTCAGAGCCACACACGATCAGGGTTTGATGAGAAGCAGGTTTGCTTCCAGAATCAAAAGGAGGGGTTTTTAACCATGGGATAAAGTGTTAAGAAAAGTATTCCTGCATACTAAGGAGAAGCAGTTCGGCAAGCTAGCTCAAACTTGGGAAGTACCCTATGTGGTCAGTGGAAAGCTTAAGCCTGGGACATACAGGCTTCAAGATAAAGATGGAAGAATTTCGAATCACCCCTGGAACATTGAACACCTCTGGTTGTATCTAGAATGAAAACTATGTAAATATTTACTTGTTTAAAGTCCATGTAAATATTAGGGTGCATACTCTTTCCTACCCTGGTGACGCTGAGAGGTTTTAATGAAGTGTCCGGGTTTTTTTAATAAAATTTAATGCTTTTTTGAAAAATTCGGAGTGATTTGACTGACAGATCGGATTGATTCAGTGGAGTGATGACCATTTAAACATTTATCATCGGAGAATTTAAACACTCTCACTTTAAAATACTTGTAAAATAACTAAAGGCCATTTAAATACAAGCCATCAAAATTGGAGAACTACAAAACAATGTAAGAGTTGTGTAAGATAAAATTGCCCGGCTAATACCGGAGAATGATATTAAAATATATAAAATGCCTTGGCCATCCAAGGACTTTGAATTTTTTAAAAAGAAGAGGTTTGTCCGGACAAGGGCCAGAAACGGTTACAAAATTTCCTTGGCCATCTAAGGACTTTAGTCTAACACAAAGGTTAAAGAAAAATAGAAACATAGTTAAAATTTTAAGGCTAAGCTTCCTTAGATGGCCCAGCCTCACTTGGTTTCTTCTTCGGATCCTTGGTCTCCTCGTCTGGACTCTCTTCGGTCCTTTCGTCTTCATCAGTAGTATCATCCCAACCACTGGAATAGCAGTGCTTATCACCATCGGCCATAGTATGGTGAGGAAGGTCTTCGTATTCCACAAATCGCCATAGATCTCCTAGTGTCCTCTTCGGAAATTTCTCACGAAAGAGCAAGACCATGTCTGATTTAACTTCAGCATACCTTTCTTCGTGGAAGTCTATCACCTTGTTGGTGTATGCATCAATCCTGGCTTGGATTATCTTCTCCTGCTCCTTTAACAAGTCATCTTTTTCTTGCTTAGCCTTAGACACAACATCTTCGAGTGAAATTTTGCCACTGGTTAGGGTCTGAATGACGTTGTCTTTGGCCTTCACCTCCTCTTTTGAAGTAGAAAGATTCTTCTCCAAGTCAGAATACTTGGATTGGAGCTCTTTGATAACCCCCTCCGAAGTGGCCAGCTTGGTGGCCAAATTCTCTTTCCCCTTCTTCAACTCCTCGTTCGCTCTCTTTAATGCCTCAACATTCTGGTTGGCAGTAAGGAGGCCGTTAGACAAACTCTATTTATCAGAGTTGAGTGTGTTGATGATGGCTGATTGATTTCGCACTTGCTTCCCCAAGTTGAGGACCGGTTGAATATTGCTCAACAAGGAATGGATCACCATGTCCTTCTCTCTTGAAATAGAAAAAGATTTACTGTTGAAAGTGACAATATTCGAAGAGCTTAGGGGGAGGTAAGGGCCAGCAAAGTCGTCCTTCTCAAGGTCTCCAAAGTAAAGGCCAATCCTTTGAAGGCCACTGATGTCTACTCCATCAATGTTGATGTCCCCTCCAGCGCCCTCTCCAGTGTGAAAGTCACTTGGGATTTCCTCTGATTGAGTTGGGACTGTTGGGTCGACTGGAGGAAGAGACTCCGGAGGCCGGAGAGAAACTTCATCTCCCTTGGAGGTTTTCTTCTTCTTAGCTTCCCTATCTCCACCTTCTGCTCTCCATTTTCGGTCTATTTTGGGAGCTTTTGAGGGTTTTGGAGGTCCAACTGCCTCTTTAGTACTCTCATTTTCTACCACTTGAAGCAAAGCAGCATCAATCCTTCCTTGGTCCTGTACCTCCTGGTTTGCTGGGACAGTCTCCTCAACATCACCTGGGTTGACCTCAGCTACGTCTGGCTTTATCTTTCCTTTTCCCCTTCTTTTTGCTTGGGGCTTTAGCTCTGCCCGGCAAGGCTCGCTTTCCATCCTTTGCATCTGTCCTCTGAAGAATGACCCCCGGAGGGGGTGGAGTGGTTAATTCCTCCCAAGACAAGTCTCTCCGGCCGGTTGTGTTCCAGAGATGGGATCTCACAAAGTTGCCTCCGGTAAAACAATTGTGGAAGCGATTTCCCCATTTTTCAGCAGCCCAAGCATTCAGCTTGGCACAAGTAGTCTGCCCCTCCTCTAAGTAGTTAGTGAACTCCTTCGGCAGCACTACCAAAAGAAGAAGAAGAATGTTTAAGTAAACAAACTTTTTAAGGAAAGAAAAACAAACATGATGAAATATTAACCTATGTTTTTCCATCTGCTGGCAAGCATGCCTGGGTTGTCACCAACCTTAATATTCCTCCCATTCTCCCAGGCACCACTGATGAACAAGAATTGGGTTTTCCAATTCTTCTCTGATTCGAGCAGGTCATCCACTACTTTGTAATTGTCGCACATGTTAAAATGGTAGAAGGGGATGATGTGGTTCTTGCAAAGGCTGGCCACAGCAGCAAACTGCTCCATCGGAAGCGGGATTCCGGAGAACCTGGAGGCCATGATGCAGGCCTTGAGTCTGTACCAAGCGTTGGGGCTCAGTTGGCTTGGGCAGAGCTTTATCAGATGGAAATATCTAACGATCTCTGGGTCCAAGGGAAACCTAAGCCCCCAGTTGAATAAATCTGTGTAGAGAACTATCTCACTGAGTTTGCAATCCATTGGCATCTCCGGATCGACCGGTATCCTCACTTTAACAGATTCTGGGATCCCTCACTTCGTCCGGATCCGACCTAGTTCAGCAGTGTGAATGAAAGCATAATTGATGTTCTGCATGGCTAGCAGATACTTTACACTCACTTTATGGAAGCAAGGTACCACTCTTCTTTCAAGGCACTCCGGCAGGTCTGAATGTTTTAAACACAACTTTTCTTTACCCTTGCTTTTCTTGAAAATGGAAACCTCACCCGTCTGCCCGGAGACATCAGTCTCAAAAGGGGCTTCTTCAACACTGTCCTCCATCACGTCTTCCATTACCATGGAAGGGTTTTCAGTTGTCTTTGGGAGAGGATTGCTGGTGGTTGGCTCAGTAAGCTGTCCGGATGGCTCAACATCGCTTTCCTTTTGTGGTCTGGAGTCCGGCTGGGGCTCAGATCCGGAGGGTTCATTTCGAAGGCTTGTACTGGTGGCCTCCGGACCAGACGATTTGTCCCTAGGAACCTTGATGGGTGCTTCTGACCCTATAATTTTGTCTTTGGCCCCAGACTTAGAGGGCACTGATTTTGGAGATTTAGACTGTGGAGCAACAGCCTGGCCTTTTACCAAGCAACCTCTTCGTCGAAGCGTTAGCTTTTCTGGGGAGATGTCTGCATCCGATCCCATGGCTATGAATGGGGAGGGTCTCTTGGTGCTTGTAACTGCTTGCTCTCGTTCGAAAATAGGCTGTGACTCCTAGACCGATGAGCCTGAGACGATTGGTGAAAGACTAGGTTAAAATAACCTTTTAGGTTTAGAGCTTCTGGCAGAAGACAAAACTCGATCATGCTCTGAGCTTGGTGTTTCAGATTTGTCGATAGGAGAAACTGGAAGGCCTGCAACAATGCGCCTTTGTCGTTCGACTCTTTGTGCTTTCTCTAACTCTGAAAGATGAAGCCACCCACCTTTTACAAGTTCGTTTCTTGCTGTAAACATAAACTTACACCAAAAAGGGTTTTTGGAAAATAGAGATAAAAGCTTTGAAGAATAGGAGTGAAAAAATGATGAAGATGGTAAAACAGTGAAAAATGAGTTGATTTATACTAAAGAAACAAAAGATACCCAGAAACCTAAGAGAATACGAAAAGATGGAAGTAATGATTAAAGACGGCGCTGACATCACAAGCATTAATTGAAGAGGTTCCTTTTTAGAATGAGTGGGAGCGCCGTTCTAGGAGAAAAACGGCTGGTGAGGCGAATCAGAAGGGGACACTTGTCCTATGATCCATGGCAAAACCTTTAAGCTTCTGGAGAGTTTTGCCAGTCCGGATAAGTCCTTTACTTAATTCGAAATCGGTCCGGACAATGTCACAAGTGCTCAAGAGAGATTTTTTAGGTCTTGCCAAAGGCCTTCGAACACAACCTAAAAAAAGGGCTACTGATGAGTCCGGATATTTTCACCACTCACTGTAGAAACCGGACAGGGGAAATTCGGACATAAACCACCCACTGAACCATCAGAACTGGACTAAAGTATTAAAATCTAATCACTTTTTGACCAAGCTAATTGCGAATCTGCTTAATAAACTAATGGGTTTTTGAACTCGACCCAGTTTCATGAGTCTGACCCGAAAGCCCATGTGGCCCATAATTAAGGGTATAAATACCCAACCACTTTCATTAATGAGGGCAATGAACATTTAATACAACCAGGAAGCTCAAATCTCTCACTACAAACCACATAAACATTAAATACCTTTGAAACACCACAAAACTCTTGACCAAATTACCCTAAGTAAAAAATAATCCACATCATATATAATAATGGATGGCAGAGATATATAAATCTTACATTTTTCCATATATCCTTGATGAATTGTGAACTACAAAGGACGCTTTTATCTTGATCCGAAGCCGAGCAGAAACAATGTAAACATGGTAGAGGAGTCGATCCCCAGAGGAAAGGTTAGTGAGTTATGTTCATTTTTTGAGTCACTAACTATTTTCGGGGGGGGGGGGGATATAGTAGCAGGTATATCAAATTACTCGAGGAATAGGCACATTGTAAGTTTGGAAACACAGTTGGAGGCAAGAGCCTCATCGTACCTTTACCGGAATCCATCACCAATCCTTTGCTTCAAAGATGACGACATGAGGGAAGTAGCTGGTCCACATGAGGACGCAGTGGTAATCGGAGCAGAGATTGCTGGAAATGAGATAAGAAAGATTTTGATTGACACATGGAGTTCCACCAACATTATGTTTATAACAACCTACAACAAGATAACCAATCCTCCAACCATCCTACAGTCCGACAGGACGATAATGAGATTTATCAGTGCGACCGCAGATGCCGTCGGAGAATTCGAGGGAATGGTAGAGCTAGGCAGGGGGCCGTTCAATAAAATAGTGATGGTATTCGTGGCAGATGCACCCATATCGTACAAAGCCATCTTCGGAAGATTATGGTTGTCTAAAATGCATGCTGTACCGTCCACAGTTCACCAATATTTGAAGTACGCAGTGGAAAGCAATATTGGAACCGTACGATCAAGTCAGTAAATGGCTAGGGAATGCTACAAAGCAGCGCTGGCCCCCAAGCAGTTGAAGGGGGTCGGATCCAAAAAAGAATAGCAGTAAGAGGGGCCTCCTTTGGATTCCGATCATTTTGATGATCCAAGGGAGTCACCTGGGTTCATGGTCCGTGATGAAGGCTTCGAGGACCATGCGTTCAGCCCTAGAAAGTCTCAAGATAGGAACAAGACTATCACAAGAGGTAAAATAAAGCTTACTCAGATTTATTTCAACCAAACTACATCTGTTTTCTTGGTGTACAGAAGACGTTATTGGGGTACCAGAAGAGATCATCTGTCACAGGCTGGCTATAGGGAACAGTGTCCGACCGATTATTCAAAAGCGAAGATCTTTTTCCCAAGATAAAACGGAAGATATAATGGCAGAGGTAGACTGTCTAACGAAAGTGGGCCACATCCGCGAATCATAACGGTAAGTGGCAAATGTGTGTAGACTTCACTGATCTGAATAGGGCTTTCCCTAAATATCCTTTTCTGGTCCCAAGAATAGATCAACTGGTGGACTCAACATCCAGAAATCGTTTATTGTCCTTTATGGATGCGTACGCTGGTTACAATCAAATCCGGATGGACCCGAGGGATTATGAGAGCACGACTTTCATTAACGGAAGGGGTCTACACTGCTACAGATTTATGCCATTCGGACTAAAGAATGCGGGGGTAACATACCAACGTTTAGTGAACAAGGTGTTCGAGAGTCAGATTGGCAGAAATGTGGAAGTCCATATTGATGAAATGTTAGTTAAAAGCCTCAGAGACGAGGATCATTTAGCTGACCTAGAAGAAACTTTCGCCAATCTGGCTAAAATAAATCTAAAGTTGACCCGAAAAAATGCACGTTTGAGGTAAGATCTGGAAAGTTCTTAGGCTACATAGTCAATGAGCAGGCATCAAAGCTGGTCCAATGCAATTGAATGCATTTTGTACTATGGATCCACCTAGAACGATCAAGAAGGTGCAAATTTTAACCGGAAGGTTGGCTGCTTTAAACAGACTTATCTCCAGGTCATCGGATAAGTGTCCCCCTTTCTTCCAGGTGCCGAGGAAAGCGAATCGCTTTGATTGGACTCAAGAATGCTCCGATGCCTTTAATCACATCAAAAAACATCTTTCATCCCCAGAAGTACTGTCAAAGCCATGTCCGGGGGAAGATTTGTTCTTCTTCTTACTGATATCCAACTTCGCAATCAGCTCGGTTTTAGTCCGAGAAAAATCAAACGTTCCAAGACAAGTCTATTACGTAAGCAAAAGTATTTTTGGATGCAGAAAAGAGATACCTTAAGTTGGAAAAGCTAGCGCTTGCTCTAGTAACATCAGCTCGAAAGATGAGGCCCTACTTCCAAGCTCATTCAGTGGTGGTGCGAACATATTTTCCATTGAAAAATATGTTACAAAGACCCGATGGGTCCGGAAGGATGACTAAGTGGTCGGTAGAACTCGGGGATTTCGATATCGAGTTCGAACCACAAACTGCAATCAAAGCACAGGCGCTAGCTAACTTTTTGGTGGAGTTTCATTCTGACAGGGATGTTGTGGACATGGAGGAAGAAAAGTCTGATCCTGAGTGGCAAGTCCGAACCGATGGGGGATCCAGCTCATCTGGATGCGGAGCATGAGTGCAACTAATCTCCCCGGATGATATTTCAATGTACCAGGCAATCCGACTCGAATTTCAGGCATCGAACAACGAGGCAGAGTACGAGGCGGCCCTGGGTGGATTACGACCTGTAAAGATTTATGGGGCTAAAAGGGTCAAGTTGATTAGTGATTCTCAACTTATGGCGAACCATGTTCTAGGGCGCTCAGAAGCAAAGAAATATTATCTGGTGAAGTATCTAGGAATTTTGAAGGCTTTGACCTTGGAATTTGAAATCGTCCGATTCGAACACGTTCACAGGACATGAAATTCAGTGGCTGGTTCCTTGGATAAATCATCCTATTTAGAAGAATACTCGTGGATAGTGACTCAAGAAAATCCGTCGATAATCAAGGGATCCAAATCAGGGGAAGGTAGTATCAAAGCTTTCCAGATCTCCATAGCCTTAAGGCTTACGAGTATACGCTTTAAGGCTTACGAGTATGTAATCCTCAGAGATGTGCTGTATAAACGATCTTTTCATCGTCCCTTACTTCGCTGTTTAGGAAAGGATGAGTCACAACTAATACTCTCAGAGTTGCACGACGGGGAAGGGTCTGCGCACTGTGGATACAAAAAATTGATATGAAGAGTCCTTATGGCAGGATATTATTGGCCAACCATCTCAGCGGACGCCAAAGAGTTGGTACAGAAATATGACACCTGTCAGCGATTCACTAATTCGATTCAATTTCCCAGAGTGCCTCTAGAGTCAATATCAGAATCTCTGCCCTTCGATCAATGAGGAATAGATCTAGTCGGACCACTTTATATGGCTTCAAGAGGACGTCAAACAATCATCGTTGCTATGGACTATTTTTCCAAGTGGGTAGAGGCCGAAACACTAGCAGGAAAAAAGGCATAAAATGTGATCAAATTCATCATCTCCAACATCTGTTGCCTCTTTGGTATACCTAGGAAGATTATGATGGATAACGGCCCACAGTTCGACAACAATGAAATGAGAACTTTCTGCGTTTCCAAGAGGATACAAAAATGTTTTTCGACACCGTTCCATCCCCAAGAGAACGGTCATATAGAAGAAACCAATCGAATAATCTTGGACGGACTAAGAAATAATTTAGAGGGCAAACCGGAGAAATGGCCAGAAGTGCCATGAGCTTACAGGACTACTCCTCGGACTGCAACACACGAGTCACCTTTCGCACTGGTGTACGAAATGGATGCAGTAGTGCCATCGGAAACAGTGTTCCCATATTTTCGACTGAGTGAGTATTCCGAGGAAGGGAATGACAAAGGAAAATGCACAGAGCTTGATTTGATAAAAGAAAAGAGAAGAATAGCACAGTTGAATTCCTTACACTATCAAACTTTAATGAGAATTTGTTACTCATCAAAGGTCAGAAGAAGAGAATTTGAGGTAGAAGATAGGGTCCTAAGAAAATTATTCATGCACACGAAAGAAAAGAGACTCGGAAAACTCACCCCAAACTGGGAAGGTCCGTACACGGTCACAAAGAAGTTGAAACCAGGGACGTACCAATTAAAAGACAAAGAACGAAGAGATCTTCCTCATCTCTGGAATATTGAGCACCTAAAAGCTTATGTAGTTTGATTGTGTGATATGTAAATATTTTCTTTGTCAATTTATGTAAGTTCCGGTGGCATACTCGTTCCTACCCTGGTGCCGCATGAAGGTTTTAATGAGGTGCCTAAATAGGTGGCTTATATATCGAATCTTATTGCCTTCTTTAAAAACTAGACTAAGTTCATCTTTTTGAACTCAAAACATACTCCAAAGAAGTTTGGACCAAAAAGTTCATCTTTTTGAACTCAAAACATCCACAAAAGAAGTTTGGACAAGAATGTTCATCTTTTTGAACTCAAAACATCCTCCTAAGAAGTTTGGACAAGAAACTTCATCTTTTTGAACTCAAAATATGAACCAAAGAACGTTTGAATAAAATAATTCAGTATTGAATCATAAGAAGAACAACATAAGGAGGAAACGATTAAGTAAAATGTCACACTAAGAATACATCACTGAACGCTCCAATAACTAGGAGAATATTACACAAAAGTTTCTTGTGGCAGGGTTCAAAGAATGAACGAGTAAACAAAAAATGAGGAAGGAACTACCTAGTACATGCTAATCGGATACAAAATTTTCTTTACTACCAGCAGGGGAATCCGACTCCGATGAAGAGCTTTCCGAATCCTCACTAGATTCAGGGTCCTCCATGGACACTCCGGGTGGGCGATGCTGCTCAATAACCCGAGTCCAAAGGCTACCAAGGTGTAAATCCGGGAACCGTTTATGCATCTCCATTACCATTGCAGACCTCAGCTTAGGATCCCTCTCTTCAAGACGAACAACGATCTTAGCAACATACTCATCAAGACATTCTTTCTTCTTAGCCTCGAAGTTTTTCTTCAAGTTTTCGTTCTCCACCGATAGCTTCTCGACGTCTTGAACAACATTCTCAAAATAAACCTTTATTTTGCAATAGCCTTCAACAAGACCATCTACCGTTGTGTCACGCTCAACATCCTTGGCAATAAACTTCTGCATTTTATCATCAAATTTAGTATTTTCCTCGGACAGTTCAGTCCCAAGGGAAGTGATGGTAGTCAAGTGGTCCTCAGAGGTCTTTTTCTCCTTAGCCAATTCATCAGTCAGTTCTTTAACTCTCTTCTTTAGCTCCTCGAACTCGAAAGATAGAGTTTGTACCTTGGCGGTCATTTCCAATGTCTTGGCTAACTCATCTTTTAGCTCATTCACTTATTTCTTCAAGTTATCGGACTCAGATACTAGGCTTTCCACTTTGGAGGATATCTCAGTCTGTTCGGCAACCTGATCGGTCAAGTCCTTCACTTTGTCTTTCAATTCGGAGACCTCAAAAGTTAGGGCTTTTACCTCTGCCCTCCTCTCAATAAATTCTTCTTGATAACGATCCTTCCGATTCGCTTTGCGTTCCAGTAGGACAGCCGCGTGCAGTAATTTGTTCAACTCGTTCGCCACATAGTCATTAGCATACACATCAAAGTAAGAAAAGGTCTATGAAGGGTACCTTTTCTCGTCGGAGTCACCTTCTTGAGCTTTCCTTCATGTGGAGACAAATTCTCCACCGGAGTCCGAGTCGACAATCACAAACTTTTTGGACAAGGGCAGACTCAGACGATTAGTGTTGTCACTTTCCCCTCCACTCTTAACAATCTTTTTCTTCTTCTCCTCAGCCGTAAATCTCTGCGGCATTGTGGCACCAGCCCGACCTTGGGGCCTAGTCTCAACCATGTGGTCAGCTTCACTTGACCTGTTTTTAGGATCAGAGGTTGGGGAGAATGCTTGAGGACCGAGGGGGGCTTCCTGTTGAGGTTCCGATGACCTCACATCCGGGGGAAAGCCTACTTGGATGTCATCATGATCACCCGGAGCTCCTGTTGAAGGACTACCTTGCATCCTTTCTTGAGGACCTCCCTGAGCCTCGGGTTGAGAACCCTCCTGAGCATTGACCCTCCTCTTCTCGGGAGCGTCTTCTTCAGACTCGGCATCCTCCTCAGTTTCTTCTTCCTCACCTTCCTCGAGTTTTTCGGTATCTTGGTGACTCGGAGCTCAGGCCCGAGTAAGGAGGTAAAAATCATTATCCAAGCGATCTAAACACTTAAGGACATCGTCGCTCAGAGGAGGCACCATAAGTTTTGAGGTAGTCTTCTTCTCACTAAGATCGCACCGCCACAGATTACACTTGGAAAAGTTCATAGGAAGAAAGCTTTGGTGGAACTTGTAATCACAGTGCTCACCTGCCCATGCACTTAGCTTCTCAAAGATAGCATTACCGGATTTAGCATGACGCTTAAAGGACTTAGCAATTTCTTTCATAGCTGAAAAAAACACAAAGTCAGGATTTACTGAACCTGGCGACTCGGAAAAAAATTTAGGTGAGAGTACTTGTCCGGTCCACTTCAGCGTCAACTGATGAGGAAGGTCTTCAGAGTTTTCAAATCTGGTCTCCCATAACCTGGAAATGAACAAAAAATGTTGCTTCCACTTCTTGTCGGCCTCCTAGAAAATCCTTTGTCACTTTAAGATTCCTAGCAAAGCCAAGTGAATAGAAGGGATAGTGAAAAGTTTTGGCTACACCCGAGACGAAAATGAGTTGTTCCATGGTGAAAGCGTTCTCGGAAAGCCTCGAAGTCATAATGCAGGCGATGAGGGTGTACCATATGTTTGCACCAGCCTGAGAAGCGGAAAAAGTACGACTATGTGAGAGTAGTCGGTCAGGAGAGGATCGAGGGGCAGTCGGAGACCCCAGTTAATCAGCTCCATATAAAACACTAACTCATTGTTCCGAACTGATAGAGGCGTCTCACCAACAGTAGGAAATCAGATAGTGATGTTTATAGGGATACCCCATCGATGCCTTAGCTTGGCCTCCTCGGTCGGATGAAAATATTTATACTTCACCTTGAACAGAGCCAAAAGATGTTTAGCTTCGGTACCGTGGAGATTTTCGTCCAGGATATCTTCAAAATTCGAGGGCAAACCTGTGGAACGCTTTTTCTTTTTCTTACTCTTTACCACAGAAGTCTCACCTTGGTGAGGGGAAGATTAGTCGCAGGTTCCGAGGGAGGAGCCAGAGCATCATCATCCGGGGAGGGAACATCAACATGAATAACTCGAAGAGGCTTTGCCTCAACCACCACGACGTCATGATTCTCCTTGTCATCATCAGGGTCGTCGGATAAATTCTTCTCTTGCACCCCTGAGATGGGAGTGATAGACGATTCGGGCCGAGTCCCCGTTGGCAAAGTTTTCCTAGGGCTAACATTTGGCGTTCTTTGAGGAGAGCCTTGAGGGGTTGTTGGAGGAGTCGAACCTGAGGAGGGGATCCTTATCCAGAACGATTTGGTGGCTGGATCGGGCGATCTTTTTCGTTTAGCTCTGTCTCTGTTTTCTTTAGCCGGCGGTCTTTCTCTCTTATCACCCATTACGATGAAGGGAGAAGGTCGAGAAAGAAAATTTGAGGGACTTGGAGAAGCAGAAAGATCAACCCCACCACTTGAAAGGTGTGCTTGAATTGGGGAGGATGCAATAAGGCTGATGGAGTGTTCGAGGATCAGAGCCCAGTTGTCTCGAAAAATGGATTCCCAAATCTCTACAGGGGAAGGATGTTCTCTTGCACCAGCAGATCTGCGAGTACCAATCCGATTAGAAATGTTGAACCAACTTCAAATCTTGTACCTTTCAAGATTGATGAATTTGTCAGGCATGAAAATGCAAAGCAAGAAGTTTGTTTAGGCACAGTCTCTCTCACTCTCTAGAATAAACTTTTTCGAAAGAAAATCAGAAACCTTTATTCAGGAAAAGGATTGAGTACTTATAGGCAAGGGAAATAGAAGACGAAATAAAACAGCGAAATAAAACATGCGCGTCTGACATAAATGATTACTTAGGTGACATCAGCATGACTAAGAGGTGAGGTCAGCAGAGCGAAATATCCGATCCGAACGGGGTAACGAAGAATCCGACCTGACCTTATCAAAACTCTACTTAAAAGCAGGAAATCTGACTACGATAATGGCGATATCCGATCCGAATGAGGTAACGTAGATTCCGATTGGAACGCTATAAGACAAAAATTGAAGTCCACATCCAGAGAACTGCACATGGATTGAGGGGCTACTGATAAGGGAAGGAAAATAGAGGTGGTTAACATGTAATTTAACTCATAAATAAGATTAAGGTCCATGTATTTAGTGACTAAGGACTAAAGTAAAGCACACATAAGTAATAGGGGGCTTAAATGATAGTCCCTAAGAAGTTGTTTGTAAATAGTCAAATAGTGGGGTAAGAAATCCACTCTTACAGTGGTAGATATGTAATTTTACCATTTACCTCATTTACTATATAAAGGACATTCCCTTTTGGGAAAAAGGGCCGATGATTGATCAATAATTACAACATTTTTTTTGTCTCTTCCTTTTCTAGTAATCCACTGTTCGCTGTCACATCACACAAATATTCTCTAGTCCGACCCTCTCACACGAACATCTTCGCTCCTGAGTCTCACTAAATTTTCACTGAGCTCATTACATCCAATACCTATAATCATATGACAAACAAAGAACATCAACTTTTTAGAATCGAGTACGATTTTCTTAATAATGTTGCTACTCACATTCTTGAACCTGGTGAATTACCTCATCAAAATGGGAAAGACGAAACATTTTTATTTACTACTATATTTCACTAGGGTGTTCAATTTACTATTCCTTGGTTAGTCCATGATTTTTTCAGATATGTTCGTTATGTCTTACCCGACTAACTACCAATGGATGTTGCACAATACTTACCAATCAAATTAGTTAAAGAAAAATATTTATACATCTTCCAACCTTGATTTATATATCGAGATTTTGAAACTCCAAAACCCCGATATTGTTATTATCTATTAAATGTTATAATAAAATTGCAAATTTACCCACTACTAACCATCAATGGAAACACCTTTTTATTTTTGTAATCGAGAATTAGGAATCACAAATTAAAAGAGAATATGGTCAAGTCGGATGAAGGTGGATGAATACACAGAATATATTATCAATTTAGTTTGATTTTGGCTTTATTTCTTGTTGCATGCTTCACTGACACTTCCCTTGCGTGTGCTACTCTTTTACGGTTTTTGGTGAATAACAACAACTATTTAGGAAGATTTATGCAGGCAATGATATAAATACTTTTACCTATGGTGGTAAAGTTACCATTACTTTGACCGGAGATGAAGCTACTCTTGATGAACTTCAAGGTGTACTTATTCAGCTTTTCTATAATCAAAATAAGTTTGGGCTCATAGTGAATGTTTCTAATAAGAAAAAATCAAAAGATACCGATGATACTTCTCCTAGCAAGGTCGTTTGCGAGAAAAAATAACTCAGCCATGATGCAGAATCCGCTGCCAAGATGATAATCTCGACGATCCTCAAGATAACCTCATCTACAGAAAAAAGAAAAGTGACCGTACTATAAATCTCCCTCACCTTAATGACAGTCTTGGCCCTTCTTAAGATGACCTTATACAATCAGAAGGGCTTCTGAAGAAAAATATACGAATACTCACAAAAGGTGGGAACCTTATTTTCAAGCAGAAATTGTTTTCCATCTCAGATGTAGTCCTTTCTCTCAATAAGAAAAATATATATACTTTTGATATAATATCTATTATTAACAAGACCACTACCTCAACTTCTGATGAAGTCTTTGTTAAAAAAAATGTTTTTGTTTCTAACACAATCTTTGCTATTAACGAGAATAATATTGTCTCTGCTAATGAAATTATTGTTACCAACAAGACACTCATTTCCAGTTTGTTTAATGGGAAGAAAACCAAAGAAATATTGGCAGATCCAACGCACCTACTACCTTAGATTCTTAGCAAGGAAGAGATAAAGAAGTGTCATTTGCAGAACCTTTGAATCATAACCATGACCAAGATAACACTCCCATTGTTACTTCCCTTACTGTCGAACAAACTTCCCTTTTTGATACTCAACAACGTCCTACTTCTATAGACATTCCAACTCAAACACTGTTGATGCTTTGCCAACTCAAATATTGTCCCAACATGTATTATGATACCATGAGTATGACAAACATTTTACAACGACAACTTAAAATTGAAATAGAGGTTCGTTTTTGTTATTATATTCTCTTAAATCTTTCTTGATAAACATTTTGTTTATTTTTTCTTTTATTATTCTTTTTTAGAGTCATCACGACTCGATAATACTTGTTTATTAAAATATAACCCCATAGGATATCAAACCACTTGATACTTTCAAGTTGTAACCTATGATGTTTGGATCTATTAAATAACTTAGCAAAGACTTATGAAACTTTCAAAGATGATATTTAGGTTTAAAGAAAAAAATTGACAAACTAACGAATAACAAACTTGAAAATGATGACTTGATTGTTAATTTATGTGTCGAAAGGAATTCCAAAAGGCTTCTTAAGTTGCTCAAGACACTGGGAAAATTACTCAACTTAATTTCTCAAAATATAAGTATGGCTTCTCAAAATCTTGGTCTCATCGGTCAAATCGACATTTTGTCTACCAAAATCATCACAATAACTAATGAAAAATTTACTTTAGAATTTAAAAACGTTATTTTAGAATATGAAAATAGTGCTTAAAATAGAACATTGCAATTTTCAAGAAAACTTGAGAATTTGAAAATAAAAACAATTGAAGAAATCAAATAATCCATGAGATGTGGAAATAAGAACGAGATATGGTCGTTGCAAAAAGTCTGTTTGGAAGGATTCAAAAGGGTGTTATCTTAAAAAAATCCTAACAATAACTTGGGCGATCTCAAGTATTTAGTACCTAAGGACAAACATCTTGGTTCATCATGCAAATAAGAAATGGAAGGAATTGAAGACAAAACACATGATAAGAAGTAATTATTGCATAAAGAAAACACATTGACAAATGGATCACCAATGTACCTCTTATTGGCAAAAATGATGAAAATGTCATCAATATACCTCGACCTTGTACTGGTCAAGCTGACGGTGTCGTTACCGAAAAAAACTATTCACCTCGTACTAGTTGATATAACAAGATTATTAATGAAAGAAAATCATTACTTTAGTAAACTACTTGTTTATTTCGTGGTTCTTTCTTGATGTGATTTTTATGTTTTGTACTTAACTTTAAATTGTGATCAATTTTTCTTTCTATCTTACTTATCTTTATTTTGGCTACGTGTTTTTTTATTTTCGTTATGGGGTCGGTAATATTATCTTATGTTTTTTACTATTGAGTCATGATACACTATGACCACTTGTGCAACATTATGGCGTAGTAGCTTTAGGTTTGGTTTATTAATCATTTTCATTACGTTGAAATTTTAAGTCACGACTTAATATTCCCATTTGCGTAACCTTATGGTCTTTCGACCTTAGGTTTGGTTTATTTATCATTTTCGAAAATTTGACATTTTAAGTGAGAGCTTAATGTCATCACTTGCGTAGCCTTATGGTTTTTTAACCTTAAGCTTGGTTTATTAACCATGTTCAGTTACTTATCATTATATACACCCTTTTTATATTATTTTTTGCTTGTTTATCAATTTTTTATAACTCATATAACTATTTTTTATTAAATAAATTTTATCATTAAACTCAAATATTTATCTTTATTAACTACTTTGTCTTTTCGTATATTTGTCGGAATCGAATATCTGTCTTTCTCTCGAGGTTTTTATTTTCGAATATAATAAGAAAAAAATATTACAAAGGAAAAATTATTTATTAATAAATTGGTTTAAAATGTGACTCATTAAAAAACCCTCTCACGCCACCAGAAGGGAAAAAGAATGCACAACCATATTTCAGACACATGTTATACATTTTTAGATAATGGATGCTCCAATAGTGATTCAAAGGATTTAAATCCATGTGTTTAAACCGATATGTCCCATGATGTCCTGTAGAGATAACTTTGTACGATCAATCCCGATTTGGAGCTATTTTTTCTGTATTTTTATCATATCCCTTTAGAAGATTTTATTCACGACTAGGTCACTTTATTTAAGAACATTGGGCTTTAGCTTTGATTAAATATTCCCTTCATTTTTATAATGTTTTCCTTAACTTTAGCTTGATATTTTCATTCTTCAATCAAATCAATAGACGTTTATCTTTATTCACTATTGTTTTCTTACGAATAATATTTTATTCTTTGACTAGGAACAATTATCTTTGCCGGGAATACAGATTTCATCCCGTATACCAAGGAAAAAGGATTTTCTTCTGTAGCCGGCATATGGGTTGTCATATACGTCCAAAACATCTGTGTTAATATGTCGGGCCACTTTCCCTTAGCTCCCTCAATTTGTATTTTATTTATTTTATCTATAATAGTTATGCTTGTCACCTTTACTTGTCTATTTGCTTGGGGGCAATATGGAGTCGAAAAATCTAGTTCCACCCATATATATTGAATAAAACATTGTTATCATTACATTTATAAATTAAGGTCCATTATTTGTTATTAAGATTTTTGGAACCCCTAAGCTTGAACATCTGACTTTGAAGGAAGTTGCATATTTTTTAGCCCTTGTCTTGTACAAGGCTTTTGCTTTAACTAATTTTTATAAAGTGGTCAACAACCATTACAAAAAAATGTATTTTTCCTATAGCCATTGGTAAGGGGTCCCACTAAGTCGATCCCCCACTTATCAAAACGACAACGTACTAAAACTATGCTTATTGGTTCATTAGAAAATGGATTGTATTAACCTAGTTTTGGAAGTCATAAATTATCATACGATGGCCTCGACATCTGCCACTAGTTTTGGAAGAAAATATGTTGTAAGAAGAAAGCGCATGATCAAACTTCTATGTCCATAGTGAGCTTTTGTAACCGGTTTGTACAGTATCTCTAAGAATAAAGATGACATCATCTTTGTTTAAACATCATAACATCACCCTCGTAACACTTTTTCTATATACGAGGTCATCAAGAATCACAAACTTAAAGGCTAATATTCTCAATACACATGCCTCAGTTAATCACATTATGTCGTGGTAGCGCCAGACTACGAGATGGAACAGGCGGTGGAAAATACAGAGAAAGAAGGACAAAAAACAGAAAGATAGATAGCTCTAACCCTAGGCTAGAGTAAAAAAGACTTTAAAGAAAGTCAATTTCTATTCAAAAAAGTCTGAGGTAAAACTAAGCTTTGAGAGCCTTTTATAAAAGTGCTCGAAACCCTAGTCCAAAATTAACGCTTTTTCCTTATACAATAAAATAAATCCCAGCCCAATTTCAAAGCGATTGGAGTTCGTTAAGTATTTTAATAAGATCCAACAAAAATAGGAAAATGTAGAAAATTCACTAAAACAACAAAACGAGGGTTTAAACGATGGACTTCATCACGTTGTGATACTTTCGAAAATCGTTGGGCTTCTCGATGCGTCCAATTTGAGTGGTCGCAGGCTTAATTCTGATACCTGGGCCCCAAATAAAGCCCGTTTCCGTTTGTCCAAAAGGGCCATATATCAATGGGCTCGTGCAACTACATCATCCTCTCTAACTTCAAAAGAATTCACCCACGAATTCTCAGTTGAAATCATCCTCAGCAGCAACGGTAAATGCCAGTAGGTGCTTCACGTTGAAAGCGTTATGGGTCTTCATGTGGCTGGGTAGCTTCAACCTGTATGCATTGGGATTAATATTTTCAATAATTTCAAACGGACTCACCTTCCTTGCAGTCAACTTGTTGTATTCGTGTGCAGGATATCGATCCCTGGTCAAAACAACCCATACAAAGTCCCCCACTGCAAACTCCACCAGGCGGCGCTTCTTATCTGCGACAATATTGTACTTCTGTATTGTTTCCTCCAGGTGTTTGCGGGTGTTCTCATGGATCTCCCATAGATCAGAAATGTCATTCTCGACCTTAGCTGGAACCTTATCAAGTGTTGGGAAAGCTAAGTCCATAGGCTCGCGTGGGTTATAACCATAGACTACCACGAATGGACTATACCCAGTACTGCGTTTGTGGTGCCTGTTGTAGGCGAACTCAACGTGATAAAGGCAAGAATCTCATGCTTTCAAGTTCCCAGAGACCTCTGGGCGTAACATGTTTCCTAACGTTCAATTAGTTACCTCGGTTTGGCCGTCTGTCTACGGGTGATATGCGCTGCTAAAACTCAGCTTCGTGTTTGTGAGGCGCCACAAACTTCTCAAAAAATGCCCCACAAACTGCGTATCACGATCAGAAACAATATTCAAAGGTAGACCATGTAAGCGGTAGACCTCACGAAGTATAAATTAGCAACATTCACAGCATCTGTGGTTTTCTTGCAGGCAATAAAGTGAGCCATCTTAGAAAACCTATCAACTACTACAAAAATAGAATCGTTACCGCTCTGTGTTCTTGGAAGCCCAGAGATAAAATCCATGCTGACACTTCGCCATGGTCCTTCTGGTATTGGGAGTGGTAGGTATAGACCTGCGTTGGAGGATGTACCTTTTGCGACCTGGCAAACCCGACAACCAGCTACAAAACATATAACATCTCGCCTCAAATGCGACCAGAAGAACTGACTGGATACAGAGTGAAGGGTTTGATCTTGACCCCCATGCCCCTCGTTGTGTCTCTCCTGTACAATCAGTAACCTCAATATTCCCTCATGAATACAAAGTAAATTTCCTTTGAAGAGGTAACCGTTGCTCACTGCAAAATCTTTTCTCAAACCTGCGCTGACGTTCTCTAAAATAGGACCAAAATATGGATCGATAGCCAATAAATTCTTCATCACATAGAATCCCATAACTTATCCTTCCATACGAATCATCATGTTGCGTCGGCTTAGTGCGTTAGCTACGCGGTTAACTGTCCCCGAAGTATGCTTAATAGATTAGGTAAATTGTTGAGTAAATGCTGCCCAACGTGCATGACGAGAAGAGTGTTTCTCTTGACTTTGCAGATGCTTCAAGGCATCATAATCGGTGTACATGGCAAAGTCATTGTAGGCCAAGTAGGAACTCTAGTGCTTCAAAGCTTGTACAACTGCAAATAACTCCTTGTCATAAGTGCTGTAGTTGAGTTTAGCTCCACTTAACTTTTCGCTGAAGTATGCTACGAGGCAGCCTCGTTGGCTGAGTACAACTCTAATGCCCAATCCGGACGCATCACAATGCAGTTCAAATCCTGTAGAGAATTCTGGTAAAACTAGAATCGGTGTAGTGGTCAGTCTTACCTTGATTTTCTCAAACGTCTTAGTTGCTTTAATGGTCCAGTAAAATTTTGTTTCCTTCATATACTCTGTAATATGAGCCATGACAATGCTGAATTTATGTATGAACCGTCTGTAAAAAGGAGACCAATTCGTGAAAAAGAGTGGACTTCAGTGATAGAAGTAGGAATAAGCCAGTCTTGCACGACTGCCACTTTTGACTGATCCACAGACAACCCATCATTTGACACGATATACCCCAGGAAGACGACCGAGTCTGTCATAAAACAATTCTTATCGAGTCCTCCATAAAAATCCTCTCGTCTTAAAACAACCAATATTTTGCGTAAGTGCTGGAGATGCTCTCTTCCGTGGTATTATATATAAGAATATCATCAAAATACACAACAAGAAATTTTCCGATGAACGAGTGAAATACCTGGTTCATAACCCGCATGAACGTGCTAGGAGCGTTAGAAATACCGAATGACATTACCATCCATTCAAACAGACCTTCTCGGGTCTTGAAGGCTGTTTTCCACTCATCTCCCATACGAATACGGTGATATCCGCTCTTCAAATCCAACTTCATAAACATAGTAGCACCATTCAATTGATCTAGTAAATCATCAAGGCGAGGAATATGAAACCGATACCTGACTGTAATTTTGTTGATAGTCATGCTATCCACATTCATTCTCATTGAGCCATCCTTCTTTGGTGTTAACATTGCAGGAACCGCACAAGGACTAAGACTCTCACGGATGTGGCCTTTCGTCAACAGTTCTTCTACCTATCTGCGAAGCTGTTCATGCTCTTTCGGCCCATCTGATAATGCGGTTAGATAGGTAGGCTAAGACCCGGTAGAAGGTCAATCTGGTGCTGAATATCTCTCAATGGAGGAAAACCTGTAGGTAGAGTATCCAGAAAGACAACAGAAAACTCTACCAATAGCGGCCGAATGGATCAGTACTAAATTCTTTAACAACCAAAAGATAGACAATCCCTGTTTCATGAGCATGTTCTATAAACTCATTTCGAGCTAGAAAATTCTTACCCGACTCCTTTGATACTACAAGGACAGGTTTTGGGGAGACTTCTCTAGTTGGTGTTAATATGAACCTGACATTATTCCATCTGAAATTGTAGCGGTTCCTCCTACGATCATATGTGACACCTCTATCATATTTCCAGGGCCGGCCTAGCAACAAGTGACACGCATCCATCCCAATGACACCGCACCATGCTTTATCCCTATAGTTACCAACATAGAAAGATTTTATACATCTTCTAGAGATATTTACCTTACTACCTTTCTTTAACCAGGTAAGCTTGTAGGGGTCTGGGCGGTCTTCTGTTTTCAGGGCTAACTTTTGCACAAGTTCTTTAGAGATAACATTTTCGCAGCTCCCTGAATCAATGATGAATTTACATACCCTTCCCCCAATAGTACAAGTCAATTGGAAAATATTGTTCCGTAGCCAATCATCCCCTTCACTTCTGGATTTCAGCGTCAGACAGATACACCTTAAAACTAGTGCCTGACCAATATCTCCTCCTGTAACCTGGTTCTCTGGAACCTCATCAACAAAATCCTCTGGTTCCTCATCAAACTGTGGGTCACCCTCTAGGTAAAAATCAGCAGTATCAGCGAACATACCCCTCGATTGTTATGGCTGTTGTCGTAATTTTGGACACTGTAAAGCAATGAGCCCTAGTTCATGACAATGGTAGCACCGAACCTGTGAGAAAGTAACTATGCGACTAGGAACCTGGAAATTAGCACATGTACGCATAGGAGCAGCAGTTGGTACTCCTGGGTTAGGGCTTGGAACCGTGCTTTTTGGGAACGCCCATGGAGTTATTCTGGTAGTATCTCCTTTATAAGGCTTTTGTGAAAGGGCTTTCTCCAAATGTAATGCGCGCTGATGTGCTTCAGACACATTCATAAGGCCGAACATGTTCAGTTGGTCCTAGAACTGCTGTCTCATCCCCCCTATATAACGAGATACTAGCCGATCTGCTGAGTCAACAATATCGACACGGTTTTTTATCTTGAAAAAATCGTTAGTTTATTCGTCAACAGTCCTTGACCCTTGTTTAAGGTTTTGGCAGATACATGATACGTGCATAGTTGTAAAGCAAAAACGCAGCCCTCAAGTGCTTCACAAACTTAGTCCAAGTTGTTATTTTTGGCTTACCTTGTCTTGCTCTACTTTGCTTGATCTTTTGCCACCAGGATGCAGCTCGGCCTCAGAACTTAGTTGCAACCAATTGTACCCGTTTTGCATCTGGAACCTCCGTGAAATCAAGGACTTCTTCAACTGAGGTGATCCAATCTAAAACTCCTCCGGTTCGAGACCCCATTGGAACTCTCGGATCTCCAGTTTGAATCCAGATTCCCACCGGTTGTTGGCGTTCAGATCAGAATCTCTCGTTCGCGGCTGCTCAAAGACTTGGTCACGATAGTCTTGTGGGGAATATTGACCCCTACCTTGTTCTCGCCGAGGAGCAAATGGATTCCGCTCGCAGCCAATCTCTCTCTCAGATCCGACGACGGGTTGCTCGAACCTGGAGCTCGAAATCCGTTGGTTTGGTTGTTCAACAGTCTGTGTAGTGCTTCTTGTACATCTCTCATCTGATTTCCCAACGAGTGCATCTGTTCACCAACCTGGGATTGGAATTGACCGAATTCATCACAGTCGACCGATTCAGTGATCATAAGAGTGGACTTCCCCCGAAAAGATCGCTTTGGCGGCATACCATCGTTACCCACACCGTAGGAACTCTAAATCTGATACCAATATGGTAGTGCCAAGCTACGAGATGGAACAAGCGGCGGAAAATACTAAGAAAGAATGAGGAAAGACAAAAAGATAGATAGCTCTAACCCTAGGTCAGAGTAAAAGAGATTTTAAAGAAAATCAAATTCTATTAAAAAAAGTCTGAGGCAAAACTAAGGTTTGAGAGCCTTTTATAAAAGTGCTCGAAACCCTAGCCCAAACTAAAGCTTTTTCCTTATGCAATAAAATAAAGTCCAGCCCAATTTCAAAGCGATTGGAGCTGGTTAAGTATTTTAATAAAATCCAACAAAAATAAGAAAATGCAGAAAATTCACTAAAACAGCAAAATGAGGGTTTAAACGATAGAATTTAGGGCTTCTCGACGCGTTTGATTTGAGTGGTCGCATCGCCTAATTGTTATACCTGGCCCCCAAATAAATTCCATTTCCGTTTGTCCAAAATGGTCATATAGCCATGAGCTCGTGCAACTACATCATGTCGCCTCTCTAGGATTGTCAACTTCTTTCTCAGAATTATCACTTCTCGATAGTTGATGATCCTCTCCTGAATTATTTGATTGTTATTAAGCTAGTTTCTTGGGATCTTGAATTATTATATAACAACTTATGGTTGTTCTTTGGCTACCTTTGAGTATCCCCACAAGCTTTCCAACATGTTATTTAAGGTATTACCGAAAGCAACAAGTTGTTCCTTTGATTTTATATACGCACAACCTTTCCATGATCGCGTGATACGAGTTAGGTGCGTCGGCTATCATGAATAGAGTTCTTACAACTTTATTAGTATCGCAAAAGAGTTCAACCTTTCCCTCATAGCTAACTAAGTGCTTACCGATATGCTTATAACGAGGTGCACTGACCATTCTCCATTAACCTTTCTTGAAGATAAAATTTGTTGATCTATCACTGTTGACCAAAACTCACGTGACCATAACTCTGGAATCAATGCATCTTCTGGTAACAACTCCTCTTAAATAATCATTGTTGAATGTCATATTAATGATTTATTTCAAGATCACTTGAACCATCATAAATATCCATTCGATATATATATAAAATTTTTGGGGAAGTTTTCCCTTGAAAATTTTCTTATCAAACGGAGATTCATGTAGCATACAATCTGCCATATTTGGAATTTCTTCATTACATTTAATCTCTTTTTTCTTCTTATTTTTATCTAAAACCACATTACTTTTATTTTTATTTTTTTAGAATAAAAGAAATTTTATTAAGACTAAAAGCCCACTAACGGGTAAGTTACAAACTCAAAATTGGGCGCCAACTCAAGTAATAAGAAATAGGGCGCCAAACTAAAATTTAAATTCATTCCTTCATTTCTAGAGAGAAAAGAAATTCAATTATGAAGCATATTCTGCAATTCTCCCGAAATCTTCTTTTATTCTGATTAAGCAAATTAATTTGATATTCCATATACTTCGTAGACATCTGAGGACATGATAAAGATCTTCTAGTTCCTTAATTCAATCAATCCTGAATCTCAAGGTTCTTCACTTATCTTCTTCAACTTCCCATATTCATTTTTTTCTTTTATTTTTTCCTACCTGCAAGTACAAAGGAAATTTTGGCCATTATCAAACTTTCCTTGCAGCCTGTTACTAACATTGATACTAAGTTATTATTATAATTTATAACACAAGACCTTTAGTCCTCTATGTTAATATAGCCTAAGTTTAAGCTTTCGAGAAAGGTTATACCCTTTAAGGGATTTGGGGCATCAGATTCAGTAAATTCCATTTTAAACTTGCATTTTAGGATCCGTTAGCAAGCCAATCAGCTCCTTGGTTTTCGACCCTTGAAATATAATATATAGACATTGATGAAGCAAATAAATTTTGACAGTATTGAAGGGTCAGGTTTAAAGGCCAAGGGAATGTACCATTATTAGAAATCATATTAACCAGACTAAGAGAGTCTGTTTCAATTTTTATGTATATCATACCTTTTATAAAGCAACAAACCATCAAGCAACACCCTTCCTTCAGCCATGATGGAGTCATTTTTCCATAAAGTAAGTAGCTTCTCTAATGATAGTTCCTTTATGATCTCTGATAATTTTACTACCATTTGAGTGGACATTCCATTGACACGAATCGTCTGTGTTAAGCTTTAGGAAATCCTGGCCAGGGTGATACCATTTTAGGTACAATAGAAAATCTATAAAATAATACACTTGGGACCACCAAAATTTATTAATTATAAGAGTTATTAATTAATCGATAAATTAATAATTATTAATGTATATATTAATTAATATTTTATTAATTTATAGTAAAATACTTAGTTTACAAACACCTTTCAAACTTCCACTTAATTATTGTATAGTATACAATGCATGTATATCAAATGAAGGGCCCAATTTGAAAGAAACCTTCAATCTTCCACCTTATTATGCTTCTTGTGTTCAATGTATCACTTTATGGGAATCACATTGAACAATTTCTTGTTGAGCTATGAGAAAACAACACCAGAAGTTCTTACCATGTTAAGGAAAATTAAAGACGAGATTCAAGGGGAAATTGATTTCAACAAAAGACAATTGAGTCATTTTTCAAGAAACCTTCATAAATCATTCATGTAATATGCTATATATAAGGAATTATTAATTTATATTTTATATGGGGTCTAAAGAAATTATCAAAAATGTATTATCTTATAATTTTAGCGAATTATTAATCTGGCACCCTATCCCCGAGTCGGGACCGGCCAAAAATATTATCTTAGAGAGTTTATTAAATAATCGAGTATTAATTTATTGAGTTTCTACTGTAGTTTGGATTTTTTCTCTCCAGCATTATAGTTAGTGCAACCCACGTAAATAGCTACTTTAGAATCATTCTTCCAGTGATTAGCTTTAAGATGGTTAGAACAGTCAAGACGAACAATAATGTTGTTTATATATTGAATAGCTGAGCTCAAATTAATGTTCTTATTGCTGCATTTCTTATTGTTTCTGGCTTTCCAAATTGTCCATAGTATTATAATTGGTAGTACTGTTCTTATATGGACAGATTTGGAGGTAGACCAAAACCAAGTATGAAGAATGTGTGCAATAGTCATAAATTTTTCTATCCTGATGTTGAAAAGAGATGTAGAGTGAGACCAAAGTTTCCATGCAAAATTACAGTTAACAAAAAGATGCTTAGGAGATTCAATTTCAAAGTAGATCTCGCATTTTGAAACTATGTAGAAATGTTTTTTTGTAGAATAATGTCTACAAAGATGTAGTTATGCAGTAGTTTCCAAGCTAAAAAGAGAGAACTTTTTAGGGATTACAGAATTCAACAACTTACTAAACAAGTTTGATTTGTTATGTTTTTGCGTCAGGTGATTCCAGGTAAGCCTAGTATTGAAGTTCTAATATGTAGATAGATTCCATTTTATGCTGTCTTCTTTGTTATTGTTGATGAAGTCCTTTTGATGTTATCAATAGTGGTTTGGTCTAGGAAGGTCCTCAATTTACTGGTATTATATTCATTATCTCTCCAGTAATCTTTAACTAACTGCTGTGTGTATCCTGTATTGTTGTAATTTTCATTGAGAGTTATTAAATGAGGATAACCATACCAATTTTCAAGCCAGAATTCAATGTTTCCATTGCCCAGCTTCCACATAATGTTTGGCTTAATAATATACTTTATTTTGGTAAGTCTTTTTCATACGTTTGATCCAAATTTAGTATAAGATATTTGGAGAGGATAAAGAGTCTTGCACTAGATGTTGTTCATCAAATTTGCCCATAAAGTTTTGTTATTTCTAAAATTTAACCAAAGTTTATAGTCATAAGTTTCCTGAAGATCAGCCAAACTTCTAATTTTCAAGCCTCCTTCATAGAATGGCTTGCATAGCTTGTTCCAAGAGGTCCAATGCATCCTGTTTCAGAAGTATTAGAGTTCCACAGGAATTTGATAAATATTTTTTAAATAAACATTAATCACATATTTAAGGATAGAGAATATTTGTACCCAGTAGTTTGGAATAGATATTAGAGAAGAATTAATAAATGTAATCCCCCCCCCCCCCGCAAAGACAATTTCTTGTCTTCCCATTCTTTGATCTTAGTTGAGATTTTGGTGATTAAAGAATCATAGTTTCTTGGACTACTGTTGTTGTTTAAGGTGATACCAAGGTAGTCAGTAGGGAGAGTACTATGATTGAATCCATATAGTTTTGCACTAAATTCTATTATTGTAGATCTGGTCTTTGATATAAGGATACTTTTAGTTTTCTCACTATTAATCAGCTGTCCTGATATATTCTGATAAATCTGTAAAAACTTGCCAAAATACTCTATAGAAGTGTCTAAACTTTTAGTGAATAATAGGATGTCATCTGCAAACAAAATACTAGGTATAATAAGGCTTCTTCTAGAGTTGAATTTCATTGTAAAGCTTGTATAAGCCTCTGATAAAAAACTTCTTCAACTAGAATGAAAAAACTTGGAGACAGAGGGTCACCCTGTCTCAAGCCTCTTTTGGTTTCAAAGTGGTCGTAGACTTTACCATTAATCAACATAGAAACATGAACATAGCTGATGAGGTTCCTGACCAGGCTTATAAATTTTTCAGAGAAGCCAAATGATTCAAGAACTTTGTATATAAAACTGTGGGATAGTTTGTCGAATACGCTGGACATATAAACTTGAATCATCAGGTTACAGTCCTTCTTATTATTGTTTAGATCATATATGAACTCTTTAGCAATTAAAACATTATCATGAATAGAGGTATTAGGAACATACGCTTCTTGAAATTTAGAAATAACTTTAAGAAGGATAACAAATAGTCTATTGTTCACAATTTTAGACATAATTCTATTAATCATACTGCATAAACTAATAGGCCTGAAGTTTTTCCAACTAGTAGGGTTGGAGGACTTAGAAATGAGACAGATACCAGTTGCTAGAACTCCCTTAGGAATTTTTTTACCTTTGATGAAGTCTTTCATGGTCAGGCAAAGATCTTCTTTGATTATATGTCAGCAACTCTTAAAGAAACAACTATTGAATCCATCCACGCCTGCAACACTGGATGAATTAATTTTAGATATGATTTCATAAATTTCCTACTCACTTTATAATCTTAGGAATTGTGTTAAAGATAGGATCACTAAGAATGTTTTCCTCATTAGCTTTACTAGAGTAAGGTGACTAAGTTAAAAGCTGCTTAAAATAATTAGCAGCAGAATGACCAATAGCTTCTCTGTCAGTTAGCCATTGATCGCCCTTCTTAATGCTGCTTATGATATTCCTCTTTCTTTCTTTTTTCTTTACAAAGTTCTGGAACAACTTAGTGTTCTTATCACCATCACTTAACCAAGTGGTATAACACTTTTGCATCCATTAAAACCATATTACTTGAATGATCTTTATAATCATCATTTTTTTTTTGTCTTTTTTACTTTTACTATCGCTCCAATCTATCTGTGCAAAATCATTCTCTTATTTATTCATATACATCACTTATTTTTATTTCATCTTGTCTGCGCAATTTATCTTACTATCTCATTTGTTTGACCTATTCTTCCTCTTATTTTCTATCATAACCCTTTTTGTCAACAATCATAACGCTTCAAACAACTTATTCATTCTAACTTTAGCCTATTGGTCTCTTTCAAAATGCAACTGGCTAGCTCTAGTTTTTTCTTGCTTTAATACCTCAATCTACCTTGCTTACAGATATTAGCTCCACGAATTGGTGTAGAATGAGTGTGCATATGATCTACTGTAATAATTTTATTATACACACCAGTTATCGCTTTGAATGGATGGTTACCACATGCTGTCATGCCTAAAAGTTGACCCTATCATAAGTTGTCTCCACTAGCCGGCAAACTCATTGCAATTCCTAGAACAGTAACTGAATTTCCTCAAATCGAATGGATCCTTGGTGGTTCCCTTTCAATTCCTAATTTTTTCATCACCATTGGTACCGCTAAAACTTGAAAATTTTTTAGAAACAAAAACTTTTCCATAGACGATGCCAGATTTGGTAAGGAAAATTCTTTTAAAATATAAGATGATGAGACACAATCAAAAAATAATGTAGCATTCAGTGTACTGATTTTTTACTATTTAAAATGTTATCAGACTCCAAATAGAATCTCTCATTCACTTAATAACTATCTAGCCATGCCTTTCAGTAACCATATAAACACGTTACTTAACACCCCATAGCATGATGACAAGTGTTATCCTGTTACACCTACTTGGATTATATTTCTTTGTAATCATCTCACATTCTCTTCATGGTCCTTGTCTCATACTTGTTCACGACTCGCGTCTGGTATCTTCTTAAAACCCTCTTCTCGTACTTCTTCATGACCTTTGTATAATATCTCCCTTATGGCCATCGTCTAGTTTCGTATCGATAGCCTTCGTCTAATATCTTTTTTATAACCTCGTATCATATTTCTTCATGTCCCTCATATGCTATCTCCTTTATGACCGTCGTCTTACACCTTTTATAACATTAATCTTCTATGTATATACCTCATCCTACGTTTGTCCCTTATTACCTATATGCTATTATTTTGTTAGAATTTGATATATATATATATATATATATATATATACCTTGTTATATAAGAGATATATACTATTTATAGATATATCCTTATCAATCACATGACATATTTTAATTTAGAATTTTATTACGATATCCAACTTGGATCATTAATGTCTATTGGATTTAATCTATATAAAAGGTGCACTATATAACACATTTGTTCACGAAAACTATCTGAACACTTATACATGCCAAGAGATGGTTAACAACGAACTCAAAAGTTCTACCACGACTCATAATGCGTAATGGTTATATAATAAATCATATTGCTAACTACCAGCATAGTGGACCCTGACCTCTCATAGAGTGTGGCATGAAAGTATGACACAACTCTGTAATAAAAATGTGTCTACGTCTCAAATTTTCCTACTCAATTGAGATCTCTAAATATTGGTGTGGTTTATTTTTGTCTGAGGGTAAGTTTGTAATTTTTGTTTAGAGTTTTGTGGAGTTTTGTGAGTATTTAATATTTTGGTAGAGTGTAGAGGGAGAATTAAGCAGTCTGGTTGTATTTAATTTTCATTACCCTCATTTAATGTTGGTGGTTGGGTATTTATACCCTTATATTTGGGCCTTATGGGCTTTCGGGTCGTGTTTAATGGACCCGGGTCGAGTTTAAGGACCCATTAGTTCTAAGTAGGAGAACATGCAGCTTAGTCAAGAATTGATTAGGTTTTAAGTACTTTAGGTTTGTTCGAACAGTCCAATGGATGATGGTGTCCGAACTGCCCCTGTCCGGTTAGGTAGACATTGTCCGAACTGACCCTGTCCGAGGTGGTGACAGAATCCAGACTCATCAGTAGCCCCTTTTTTAGGTGGTGTTCAAAAACCTTTGGCAAGACCTAAAAAATGGTCTGTTGCTAGTGACAGTTACATCTGGACAGGTCCTTCGAATTGTGTTATAGCTTTATCCGGACTGAAAAAGGTTCCTTGAATTTAAACGGTTTCTTACTAGAGTTCGTGGGACATGCGTCTCTCTCTGGTTCGTTATTTCAGCCGTTTTTTCACCTAGAATTTCGCTCCCACCTTCTCTGAAAAGCAACCTCTTCATTTAATGAAGATGACATCAGCGCTGTTCCTTAATCATTGCAAATCCTTTCGAATTCTCCTAGGAATCAAAGCACCTTTTTGGGTGTTTACTATAAATCAATCACTTCTCCACTGTTTTATCATCATCTTCATACTTACTTTGCTAATTTTCAGAGCTTTCTCTCTCAAACACAAATTATTCTCTTTGGTTGTGAGTTTATGTTCACAGCTAGGAACGCTTTAATCAAAGGCGGGTGGCTTAACCTATCAGAGCTAGAAAAGGCACAAAAAGTTGAACGGGAGAGGCGCATTGCTGCAGGCCTACCTACTTCCCCTATCGACAAACCAGTAATCTCAAACACAGAGCCTGACCAGGGCCCCTCCTCAACCAGAAGTGTTAAACCGAGGAGATTGTTTCAAACCAACCTTTCTCCTATCGTCTCAAGCTCATCAATTCAAGAATCAGAGCCCACTGTTGAATCAGGGCAAGCAGTTACCAGCTTCAAAAAGCCTTCCCCATTTATCGCCATGGGGTTAGATGCAGATGTCTCTCCCAACAAATTAGTCGATCGAAGAAAAGGTCGCCTGGTAAAAGGGCAGGCTTCCAAAGGTACTCCTTCAAAATCGGGGGCCAAAGACATCAACACAGGGTCAGAGACATCCATCAAAGTACCTAAGGACAGGCTGTCCGGACCGGAGGCCACTAGCTCAAGCCTCCGAAGAGAAACCACCATATCTGAGCCCCAACCAGAGGCCAAAGTCCAAGCATTGAAGCTCAACAGTCCGGAGGTCAGACTGAACCAACTTCCAACTCCCCCTTCCAAAAACAACTGAAAACCCCTCCTCGGTAATAGAGGAAGTAATGGAGGATTCTATCGAAGAGGCTCCATTCGATTCCGAACCCTCCGGACAAACTAGTGATGCTGTTACTGCCAAGAAGGATAAAGGGAAAGAAAAATTATGCCTTAGGCTACCAGATCTACTAGAAATCCTTGAAGGAAAAGTGGGACCTTGTTTTTACAAGGTTAGTGTTAAATATCTGTTTGCCTTACAAAAAATTACTTATGCTTTCATCCATACAACCGAATTGAGCCGGATGCGTACACAGTGGGGAATTCCGGAGAACGTGAAAATAAGAATCCCCATAGACCCTAAAACCCCAATGGACTGCAAGCTTAGTGAAATAGTTATCTTCACTCAGCTTTTTAACTAGGGTTTAAGGTTTCCCTTAGATCCAGAGATAGTTAGGTACTTCCACCTCATCAAACTTTGCCCTAGTCAACTGAGCCCCAAGGCCTGGTACACTCTTATGGTCTGTATCATGCCACAGCTTGATAGAATCAAACCATACACTAGACACACCTCCAACCACTATAGACTCTTCAACAATGAGCTTACCATTAATTCTGTAAGCTTTCACAACAACTAGTGAGTCTTACATAATCCTAATTTTGCCTTATCCACTTATATAATGAAACCCTTATTTAACTAACATTCCAATATAAAGAAGGTTATGTTGAACACTATATACATTCCTAACATTTGTAACCACCTTCTCAAGTATTATACAAAACTTAATACCAACACTCCCCATTCTCTTCATATCACAGGGTTCAACGTTCCCTAATATGACCTTGTCATCATAAAAAACAATTAGGTCTTCCAACCAATGTTTGTTGGAATTCATGTGAAGTGAAGCACCATAGTCCAAAACTAATTGTTACTGTACCTACAAGTATATTTGCTTAACACATCAGTGTACTCATAATCATACAAAACCATTAAGGATTTACAAGTGTCTAAATTCTTATGATTATCTCTCTTCTCCATCTCCATATAATTTCTTCTAATGTGACATTCCTTCTTGCAGTACTAATATTTCCCTCTAAATTCAGTACTTGGTCTTCAAGAGATGGATCATGAGTTTTCTCTCTTCTTACCTTAAAAATATATGTCGAGGTTTTCTTCTCACACTTAACACATATTTATCTGAGATATCTATCAAAATAGCCTTCCTCTAATATATTTTGAACCTATGGAACTCTTCATTTTAGGCATAGTATGCGATTTTTTACCATAGAGTGTGATGTCTACAAAGGGTTCATATATCTTCGTTAAAGAGATTATAAAGATAATTTATTCATCATCATATTCTACCCTAATACCAATCGCATTCAAGTGAAAAATAATCCTCTAGAAATCATCCAAGTGTTTTCGGATCTCTCGACTACCATCCATGGTTATAGTATATAATTTATTTTTGAGATATATATGTTAGCCAGATACTTCCGGAGGTAAACAAATTAATTTCTTCAAAATATCCATGTCAGTAGATTCTTCAAACACATCTCTTACTACCTCGTACCGCAAACTTAAAGTCACATCACTATGGGCCTTAAACAAGACTTCAACATCAATCTCCTTTATAAATCTCTCATAAATGGAATCATACAACTTTTGTGTACCATGAGAGACTTGATTTTAATTCTCCATAGATTAAAATATTTATTTCTAGTGAAATTATCATAATCATATCTCATTGAACTCATCTTCACAAATCTACTTTCTTCCTCTTTAGTGGTGATCATCCACTTGTTATGAAAAGTACATACATAGGCGAGACTTCACAAGATTCCTTATCTAGCAGGATTCACCTACACAAAGAAGGAAAAATGGAAACTGAAACCAACATTCAATAATATCTAATTTTCTGTGTCTTAAGCACTCATGCTTCAACACTATAATCAATGCAACAAGGTTCATGCACTTGGAAGTGACAAAATATTGACAACAAATAAAACTAACACAACAATTTACGTGGTTTGGAGTATGAAGCAATCCTACTTCTACGGATGAACATATCTAGTTTTATTTAGATTAAACAATTACAGAGAATTTCATAAAACATAGAAGACAAGAAAATATGTACTATTTAAACTTCTCAAAACATATTATCAAGTTTCACTTATAGCCTTCATTGTTTTCCTTACAAGTATCTTTAAGTGATTTTCTTCAAGAATTCATCAACTTTAAAATCACTTAACTTCTTCAACGTTATCTCTCATAGACAAAACTTTCTCTCTAAAAATTATGTATTTAGCAAGAATGCCTTCAACACATATAGGATACGCCAATAAAAAATGCCTTATACTATTTAAAGAGAAATCTCTCTCTAGTTTAAAGAGATAAGCTCTCTTGAAACCTTAGTAAATCCATTTATGAAGAGTCGTCGCAACGTTTTATTCTACGAAATACTTAGAGAAGTCTCATTTATTATTGCTATACCATGGAAAAATATTTATTTTACCAGAAATAACGTTAGATAACTCGGTTATTTCTAGCTCAAATGTGATTTATTTCTTTTAGTTCTATTTTTTTCCTCTCTAATGGTCATCTGTTAACCTATCCCTTAGTTTGAAGGTGATTTTAGAGGTGTCTTTTCTTTTTTCGTGTTGTCCGGTGAAACACGGTTCTCTAGGTTCCCTTTCGTTTCTAGTTCTCCGCCAGTCCTCCCAATGTTTCTCATGAAAAAAAGACTTGTTTCGACATCGTATCCTCTCACCACGTTACAATCCAGTTATCATCTTTGACTGGCTAATTTTACTTGCGATATCAGGATTTCTACCATGACCCCATTTCAGTGTTGACCCCTGTTAGGGTAGCGACCAAAGTTCCACATCCCACATCGGTAAAACATGAGAAGGATCAATGGTATATAAGTGAGAACATATCTCAACTAGTATGAGGCCTTTTGGTAGTGGACCAAATGCAAAGCCGTGCGGGCCAGTGGGCCCAAAGCGGACAATATCATACTAGTGTTGAGATCGGTTGTCCTTACTTATATACGGAGGTGGAATATGCAGGACCGGACCCCATATTCCCATCATGTGGTATCAGAGCTCCAGGCCCAGATAGTACGCGATGTGGTGGGTGATGTGGGTGAAATTCTCATTAATCGAACATGATGAATTAGTAGCCATGCTCAAGATCCTTGTTTGGAGTGCCCGTGGCTTATCAAGCAATGTGGCTTGATTTGAGGCTCATCAAGCATTGTGGCTTGATTGGAGAGATCCTCGTTTGGAGTGCCCGTTGCTCATCAAGTAGTGTGGCTTGATTGGAGTGTATTAAGACGGTGGTACTTGTTTGGAGTGGCGCTAAGGAACAAGGCAGGATGGTCGAGATCAGATAGATCCGTTGTAAAGGCTCTAGAGATCAAGCAGTCCCAACCTGATTAGAGTGAGCGGATGGATGTCAATTGAGAGGAGGCTAAAGTGGTACTTTGTTCGAGAGGAGGATTTGTTAGGGTAGCGACCAAAGTTCCACATCCCACATCGGTAAAACATGGGAAGGATCAATGGTATATAAGTGAGAACATATCTCAACTAGTATGAGGCCTTTTGGTAGTGGACCAAATGCAAAGCCGTCCAGATTCATACATCTTGGCTTCATCTTGTTAAAGCCATATTTTGTAGTCTTTTAACTGAGCGTTATGTTTTTTTGTATCAAGTTCGGGTGGAATTGGCTTCTCATGCCTCATATGTTTGTGCTTGTGAGATGGTGCAACCCACCTCTTTGATGACGATCTACTCTAGATTGGCTTCTTCTGCATTGTGGATTACTGGGTTTTGTTCTTCTTGGTGTTTTTTGGGTTATTTCAGGTTTGTTCGCATCCCCAGCGAGTGATCTTGGTCATTTGGTGTCTGATTGAATTCATCCTGTTGAAGCCCTTTCTTCTGTTTCTTTGCGTAGTATTTTTGGTTTTTGTTTCATATTTTGGAGAACTTGGCTTCTCCCGCATCGTGTCTATATACTTGTGAGATTGAGCAACCCACCTCTTTCATGGTGGTCTGCTCCAGATTGGTTTCTTCTACATCATGGTTTACTCGATTTTTGTTCTTTTAGTTTTCTAGGTTTCGCAGGTTTTCTTGTGCCACCAGTGAGTATTGCATTTTTTTTGTATCGACAACACTAATAATATCCTTACAATTAAAAGTCTCGCCTCTATTGTCCAATTAGATATTAAACTTTTTTTTTTCGGAGGGAACCCGCAGCCGCTACTCAGAGTGCAATGAGTGCGCACAGGGTAAACCCTCAGTCTGACGCGATAGCCTGCAAACCAACGCCCAGAAGGTAAACCACACAAGGTGACAGGCTCAGCCGATAAAGCGTATGTAGAGGGACTCGAACTCATGACCTTTTGGTTATAAGAATGCCATACTCAACCAACTCGGCTACCCCCTTAGGGGCAATTAGATATTAAACTTAGGCCATGGAATTCTTGGTCAGGCCCATCCAATAAGTACCCCATCATTTTTTATTTGTTTTGGTGATTGGGGACATATTTTTTCATTCTCACTCACTAGTTAAGCAGGATCTTGGTAATAATCTTTTTAGGTTTTTAGTTGTCTCGACTTTGTTTGTACAATTGTATCAAATTTATTTGTTTCATCCTTATTTTAGCCCGAGATGAGATAGCTAAAAGTACAGGTTTGACATTTACATCTACGAAAATTAGGGTTGAGATTCGGTCGGTTCGATCGGTTTTTTTCTAAATTTTTAAACCGAACCGAAATAATTCGGTTTGTATATTATTAAACCGATTTAGTAATAAAAAAATCGATTTTTTTCGGTTTCGGTTTTTTCGGTTTTGATCGGTTTCGGTCGGTTTTTCGGTTTTAACAGAGGTGCGGTTCGGTCCGTTCGGTCCGTTCGGTCGGTACGGTTCAGTGCGGTTCGGTCGGTTTGATTCGGTTCGGTTCGGTCGGTTTGATTCGGTTCGGCTCGGTTCGGTTCGGTGCGGTTTTTTTCGAATTATTTATTTAGTTGAAGAATTTTAAAAAAATTGCAAAAAAAAATTATAATGTAAACTAATTATTAATTTTTTATATTTATAATAATAAATTTATATTTATAATTTTAATATATTAAATACTATAATAATATTTCTATTTAAGTGTAACAAATAAAAAAATATATGGTATAAAAAAATATAAAAAAATTAAACAGTAGGAAAAAGTATAAGGAATAAAAAGTATAAGGAATTAATAGCTGCAAAAAATGAAAAGTATAAGTAATAAAGTATAAGGATCCAAAAAGACACTTGTGGGTACTGGGGTTCGAACCCTATGGTATAAAGAAATAAAAAAAAATTAAACAGTAGACAAAAGTATGGGTGACAAATGGTTCTGGAACCACGGTTCAAAGCTGACAATCTGCTTATGAACTGGCGGTTTACCTGTGAAACTGGCCCATTAGGACTGCAAACTGGCAGGACCGCAAGCCGCCAGGACCGCAACCCGCCGGGACCGCAAACCATTAAGACCGCCAGACCATCAGGACCGTATAAGGAGTAACTTGCCAGGACTGCAACCCGACAGGACTGCAACCCGGCAGGACTGCGAAACCACGGTTTATTTGTAAAAGACCGCGGTTTATTGGTAAATATTATAAATGTTTTATTTATTTTATAACCAAAATGTTATATTTAAAAATATTGAGATATTGCACATTATTATAGAATTATTATTACATTTTTGTTAATATTAATTTGTTTTGGTTATTAATTTTTTAAGTGTTGTAATTATTATATAGTCCAAAATTTTAAATATTACTTATGTTATTATCACATTTTTAATATTATTATTATTATGTTTTTAGATCTAATATTAGTAGTGTTGATTTTAATATTACAAACCAAAACTATATCTTATCATGTTAAAATATTACAAATTCTATGGTTATAATTTTAATACTACATTTTGAATTTTATTATTGTGATTTGGTTTTGAATATTACAAGTGTTATATATTATTTTTTAAACCAAAATTATATTTTATCATGCAAAAATATTACAAGTTATATTGTTATAATTTTAATATTACATTTTGAATTTTATTATTGTGATTTGGTTTTAAATATTACAAGTGTTATTTACTATTTTTAAGTTATATTGTTATAATTTAGATATGACATTTTGAATTTTATTATTGTGATTAGGTTTTAAATATTACAAGTGTTATTTATTATTTTAGAGTTATATTGTTATAATTTTAATTTTACATTTTGAATTTTATTATTGTGATTTGGTTTTAAATATTACAAGTGTTATTTATTATTTTTAAGTTATATTGTTATAATTTTAATATTACATTTTAAATTTTATTATTGTGATTTGGTTTTAAATATTACAAGTGTTATTTATTATTTTTAAGTTATATTGTTATAATTTTAATATTACATTTTGAATATTATTATTGTGATTTGGTTTTAAATATTACAAATGTTATTTATTATTTTTTAAACCAAAATGATATTTTATCATGGTAAAAGATTACAAGTTATATTGTTATAATTTTAATATTAAATTTTGAATTTTATGATTGTAATTTTAATAATGATTATAAAATTATTATTACATTTTGGTCAGTATTAATTTGTTTTGGTTATCACAAACATCATTCATTACAAGTGAAAATTAGCGGATTGGTGAGTATTAGTAAGTCTACGATTTATAGGCATTTTAAAACTTAAAACAACGTTTTTTTAAATATTCAATAAAATAATCGAAACTAATTAATATCGCAAATAATAAAAACTAAATTTAGACTAATACCAACTAATACAACTAATAACAAGCAATAACAACTAACAACAACTAATAAAATTAGAATTAAAAGAACTAATTTAAATTACTATAACAATTAAATAACTTGATAAATTATACGAAGCTCTTAATTGAGCTATTATAATGTTATCCCAGTGTTATTTAAGTGTTTTTTATCAAATAGAAACAATTTGCGAAAAAAAATTCAAATGCTTTTATCCTCTATAAGAAATTTGAGTTTTCTAGAATATTTAGAACAAGTAGAGAGATTTAGAGAGACATAAAGAGGAGTATATGAATTTATGAGTTTGGATTTGGGGTCTCCTCTATTTATAGAGAAGATAAAAAAAACGAATTTTTTTTTTCGGACCATCCGGACAAATCTCCGGATGGTCTAGACGTCTGGTCTGGGGCATCCGGACGAAATATCCGGACGCCCGGAGTGGAAAATTGGACCATCCGGAGAATTCTCCGGATGGTCTGGAGTTTTCAGCGCCGTTATTTTCCAAGGAACCTACTTGAACTCCTCCTAGTTTCTTGTGTGATTCACACTGACGGCATGGGTCCCACTTTGAATTCATCATCTATTTCGTCATATATTAGTCCTACACTCCTACTGTATTTGCATAACTGCATTAGCACCGTTGAAAATTTCAAATAAGCTCATTTCTTTTTTTCAATTTTCTTTTAATTTTAAATTAAATTGTATAAAATTGTTTCTTAATTTATTGTCTCAATGTATCAAGTGATATATTTTTAAGCTTCGGGCATGGCTTTATTTTCATCTTTTAAATAAATATATTTAGTTAATTATATTTAATTATGTCATCGGAATTTAATTCCTTTTTAGGAACCAAATTACACGTAGGTAATTGAAACCCAGTTGATATTTTTGACTTTATTTCACAACCAAATTACATGTGTTTACGCAATTGGAATATAATCCAAATTTATACAATTTTAAAAACTTTAAATTTATACTTCAAATATTGGATAGTTCGAAAAAATAACCGTAATATTAAATAAAACATCGTAATTACATAAACATCTTAAATATTGAAAGTTGTAATCGAAATACAAGTAGATGTACTTATTTTATTTAATATCTACATAATATTAAATAAAATATCTTAAATACATAAATATAAATATATAATCAAACGTATCAAAATCAAATTACAATTATTTTTTAGATGTAATTGATGATTATATAATTTCGATTAAAATGATAACATATTTAAATTAAAATACATAAAATAGAATAATTAACTCGTGTATATGGTACATATCTCAATTATTGAAATTAGATTCAATTAACACTTACAAATTAATTTTAAATAACATTATAAAATATTCTGATAAACGGTTCGTAAATGGTTTTGCTGATGGTTTGAACTGATAAACGGTTCTTAAATGGTTCGTCTCGTGGTTTGAACTGGCGGTTTAACTGTGAAACTGGCCAATTAAGACTGCAAACTGGCAGGACCGCCAGACCGTCAGGACCGCAACCCGTGGTTCTGATTTAAACGGTGCGGACGGTTCGCGGTTCAACCCGTTTGCCACCCCTAGGCAAAAGTATAAGGAATAAAAAGTATAAGGAATTAATTGCTGCAAAAAATGAAAAATATAAGGATCCAAAAAGACACTTGTGGGGTTCGAACCCATGCTCCTCATGCCACATGTAATTTAAATATTTATATAGGACCATTATGATAAAGGGTTGAGTAGTTATAGAAGTGGTATAAAACTGTATATAACTTCGGTCGGTTTCGGTTTTATTCGGTTCCTCTTCCCGAAAAACCGAAAACCAACCAAATTTATTTCGGGTTGAAATTTTAAAACCGAAACCGATTATTATTATTTTTAGACCGACCAAACCGACAAATTTTGGTTTGGTTTGGTCGGTCGGTTTAGTTTTTTTCGGTTTTTGCTCACCCTAAACGAAAATGGTTCTTCCTTCTCCAAGAAACCAACTTTAATCTTTTGATCTCTTCATCTGCGTTTGGGCTTTTCTTATCTGCCATGGATGACAAAAACAAATCTTTGTTTCAAGATGAAGTGTTTCCCGTTCTTCTATTTTTTTTAAGCAGTAACACTTTATTACTTAATTGAAAGAATACACAATGTTTTAGGAAAAAATTGAAAATTACAAAGAAGCTTAGGGTCTAAATCAAAATTAGAGAGGGACTTAGGGAAACTTGAAAAAATCGAAGGACTAAAAGAGACGATAGACTTCATTTACGCACAGATAGCCCTTAGAGAGAGCATCGACGATTCCTTCGACCAAAACCTAAATTCGATCCTGAAAATCCCCAAATCAGCACCTAGATTGAGAGAAGGCCAGATAATCACCATCCCGATATATTGAAACCCTCAACCGAATCTTCATACATCCTTCATCGAATACCTAAAACCAGAATCGAAACGACCGTTTAAACCTAGCTCCAAACCCATAAATTTCCCTTACTTCGATCGAATTAGCGAACGATCCGGGTGAAGTCTTGTCTCTGGAGAGTCTAGAGTTAGGATCCTTCAACCTAGCTCCAAACCCAGAAACTTCCCGTGCATGACATCCTTTTAATCGATTGTGCTGTCGATCTAGGTGAAGCTTATGGGGAATCTGATTGAGAAAGTCTGCAAAAGTAAATGTAAGATTTAATCAGTACATTTTCAGTTATTATGTCTTATTTCCCCATACCCAAACTATCAAGAACAATAATTGATAGCAGAGGGTTAGGGGAAGTGAAGTTATCGTAGTGTAACTTCATTTTACACTTGAGAGTCCACCTTGCAAGCCAGTCGGCTGCAAGGTTTTGCTCTCTGTAAATATGGTTAAGAGACATATCCGAGGTGATTAATCCTCTGATTCTGGAAATCATTTGTTTAATAGGAATAATTGAGTTTCCAGACTTGAGCAACTGAATAAGAATCTCAGAGTCACTTTCTATATCGACTTTATTAAATCCTTTGATTTTGCAGATCATCAAGCCATCAGACAGCGCTCTAGTCTCTGCTTGGATAGGCGTTTGCTTGCCGTAAGTATTGTCGTAGCCTAATACGAAGTTGCCCTGGTGATCTCTGACAATAGTTGCACCACTGGTTTCGCCAGAATGAGTGCAACTTGCGTCAGAGTTGACCTTCAGGCTTCCAACTGCAGGGGGTCCAGAAAAGGTAATTTATTCTGCTTTTAATATCTCTTTGGATGTAGCAGCCTAATTCTTGAGCTGCAAAATCATTGTTTTTCCAGAATTTAGCTTTAATAAGATTAGAGTAGTCAAGAGATGAAATAATGTTCCCTATACGATTAATAGATTAGCAGAAATAAGAGTCCCTTTGAACTTAACATGATTCCTAGTTTGCCATATAACCCAATTTATGAATGGAGGCAAGATAGTTTTCATGTGAAGTTTGGAAGGGGAAGACCAAGACGAGTATCTGGACATATGAATAGGAGTCATGAATCTGAAAATCTTAGCATTAAAGAGATTAGTAAAGTAAGACCAAATATGCCATGCATGATCACAATTAATAAAAACATGTTTAGTACTCTCAATGCTACTGCAAAAAAGACATTTAGAAGCAAGCTCTAGGTGTCTATTTTGCATAGTAACTTCAGTAGAGATAAAATTATTAAGGAGCCTCCAATGTAAAATAGAACATTTAGGAGGAGTTATAATATTCCAAGCCCTTTAAAAAATATAATATTTAGGATAGCTTTGAGCTATCTTCTTAAAAGTGTCTTTTATATTAAAAGAACCAGTGTTTAAGAGACCCCAAATAATTTTGTCTTCCTTGTTAAAGTCAATTTTTAGTTTTTTTAATAAGACTGATGCCAGAGTTAGGGAGAAGGGGACTTATCGAGGTTAGATCCTAGTTATTGTTGCTCCAAAGAGAGTTGGAAGTGTCTCCTTTAAATCAGTAGTTGTGAGAGTCAGTGTCAAAAGTGATGATAGGAGAAATCCCATACCAACTGTCCAACCAAATGTCCACAATACCTTTACCAATGTCCCATGAAATGTGCTTCTCAGCATCGTTCATGATAGCAATGAGTCTATTCCAATTTAAAGAACCCTTATTGTTACCAATCTAGGTAGGATGGAGACTTTTACAATAGATGTTGTGAGTTAATCTAGACCAAAGAGAATTGTTTCTACGAAAATCGAACCAAAGCTTTAGGGAGTAAGCTTTTTGATAGTCCGCAAGACTATGAATATTGAGACCACCCTCCTTGTAGCTCTTGTAAATTGAATCCCAAGAGCACCAGTGAATATTCTTATTTTCAGTAGTAGAGCCCCATAAAAAATGATTAAAGAGTTTTCCAATTTTGCAGATAATTGAAGTAGGCAGCTTACAAGATTGGCACTAGTAGAGGGGAATATGAAGAATGACCCTTTTAATAAGTGTAAGCCTTCCAGCATAAGACAAACTTTTACCCTCCCAAGCTTGGATTTTGCAGCAGATCTTATCAATCAAAAATGGAGAAAACTCTCTGTTCAAGAAGCCATTTGTAGACTCTGTTCAATCTGACAGAGTGAAAATAAGAGAAGACCTGCAACCAGAAAGTGTTCTTGAGAAGCACGACAACATCTCTATACAATACTCTAATGAACAAAAGGATATATTAATCAAAGAATCCAAAACAACTCTGATTGGAAAATTCAAGGAATGTTTGCCTAAAAAATCTGTTCTTGATCAGTTTTTTTCTCTCTTTCAAATTCAGGGGAGTTTACAGATGGAGGATTTGGGATTCTCATCATGTTCTGATAGAATTTGAACTGAAAGAGGATGTTATCAAGCTTTGGCACAAATGCATTTGGAACATCAATTGCTCTGCAATGCGTCTCCTTCGATGGAATCCTGACTTTAATGGAAAAAAGAAAAAAGCCCTATATCTCTAATATGAGCGAGGATACAAAAATTTCCAGAATTTATGTACAATGAATCTATTCGGTATGACATTACTGCTTCGTTAGGAATACCATACAAGATTGACTGCCCAGAAATTAACATAGCCCAAATGAATGCTGCGTATGTTCTTGTAGAATTGGATATCTACAAGAATCTTCACAATAAGATTGGATAGTTTTGGATTGAATGAAGGTTGTTGGCTTAATTTAAGCTACAATAATCTGCCTTCATATTGCTTTCGATGTCATCATATTGGTCACAGTCCATCCGATTGTAAAAAAACAAAAGAATACAGAGAAAGTTGAAGACAAAACGGCTACTGAATAGAAGGATCTTGACAAATTGAATCCTGATACTCAATTATCTAATCCAAAGATTACTAATCAACAAGTTATTGAATCCAATAACAAAACTACTGCTACTCCTGAAGCCAGAGAAATTATAGAAGCTATTTAGCAACTGAATCAGAATTAAAATATTCAGGACAATAACATCCTAGATCCCGGGTCTCCTATCCAAGAAAACATTGGTAGCAACTCCAGTACTCCTCTGAGAAATGCTCAGCCCTCTGATAATGACTTTAATGTCATATTGAACAAGAAAATTAAATCTTCAAAAAAATTCAAAAAACAAAACAAACTGGTTATAAGATCCTTGAAGTTCTCGGGATCAAACAACAAGTACAAGTCATTGTCTGATAATGATAAGGATGCTTAACTGGAACGTCTGAGGCATCAATAACAAGCTTACAGTTGGAAGACTGAGAACGATTATCAACAAAGAGCATATTGAGATTCTGGCTATCCGGGAGCCTCCGACTTCTTCTAACAAGATAAGTGACTTTGCTTTAAAGCTGGGTTTTAAAAACTTCTATTTTAACAGTTCAAATAAAATTTTGCTGTTTTTGTCCAATGCTTCTTGCATTACTATCCTTAATGATATTGATCAGTGTCTTCATATGAAATTTGTTCACACTAATGTGGAAAATCCTTTTTTCCTTTTTGTAGTTTATGCAAAATATCAGAGAAATCTTATGACACGTTTTGAGAAGTATTTCTTTAGCTGATAAAAATGATGGCTGACTATGGGTGATTACAATGTTATTGCTAACACTGATGAGCAGCTGGGTCGCTCCAGTTTTTGTCACAGAAGCATGAAGGATTTTTTTGATATGATGAGGGATTGTAACTTGGACGATGCTGGCTATGCTGGTCAAAAGTTCACTTGGAACAGGGGTACCAAATGAAGGGGGGTGGATAGGGTTATTATCAATAGCTCTTGGGTTGGAACTTTCAGCAAAACCCAGGTTCATCACATGGTTAAAACTTGTTCTGACCATGCCCCCCCTTTAATATCAATTGCTAAAAACAACTCAAATGATTTTCAGCAGAACAAAAAGAGTTTTAAGTTCATGAACACGTGGATCAATCATGAATGTTTTCTTAATACTGTCAGACAAAACTAGAATCTTAAAATCAATGGTGGTACTCATGAGATCTTCTGGTTTAAATTAAAGAGACTCAAAAAGTGTTTAAGGGACTAGAACATCAATACTTTTGGAAATATATTTAGTAAACTTAAAGAAACTGAAAATAATGTTGAAATCATGGAAAGATTGCATGTTTTAAACAATGATAATGTCTCTAAATGCAACTTTAACAACTCTATCAGTCTTCATCTTAAAGCTTTAAGGAATGAGGATGACGTTTGGAGACAAAAGTGCTACAATTCTTGGCTTAAGGATGGGGATCGAAACACGAAGGCTTATCATGCGTTTGTTGCAAAGAAGAGAATGAGGAATACAATTCATAGTATCAAAGTTACCAACAGTTGGATCCATAATACAGATGACATAGGTGCTGAATATTATTTTAATCAGGTTCTTACTTTCAAACCTTATAAAGATAGTAGTGAGGAGAATTCTAGAATACAGGATAATATTTTCAATTTTATTCCTAAGTTTGTTTCCAGTGAGGATAGTGATAACATGTTGAAGCATGTTAGTGATGAAGAGGATTGGAGTACCATCAATACCATGAGCAAGGATAGTACTGCCGGTATTGATGCTTACAACATCACCTTCTTTATTAATTGTTAGACTATTATTAAGTTTGACCTTTGTGCTGCTATTAACTCTTACCTTAAAGACAACTCCATTCCTGCTGGTATCTTTGCTACAGGCATTTTCTTGATTCCCAAAGTGTTTAATCCAACCTCTTGGAGAAACTACATGCCAATCAGCTTGTGCTCCATGTTTAATAGAATATTTTCGAGACTTTTGAACAATAGGCTTGCTGACATATTACCTAAGATCATCTCTGGTAATCAATATGCTTATATCAAAGACAGATCCATTCATGAGAATGTTTTAATTTCTAGATAAATGATATATGATATTAATAGAAAGCCTAGGAATTGCAACACTCTCATCCAATTTGACATGTCGAAAGCTTTCGACAGAATGTCATTTCCTTTTATTGCTAAAGTTCTTACTTCTTTTGGTTTCTCTAAATATGTTGTTAATCTTCTTAGATTTTTGTTTAAGAATGTTCGCTTGTCTATGCTTGTGAATGGCAAGGTGTTTGGTTACTTCAAAAATGAGAGAGGCTTGAGGCAAGGGGACCCATTGTCCTCAAGTCTCTTCATCATTAGTGAAGAGGTTTTGCTGCGTGGTTTGAATAATATTTTCACTCTTAATAAGGATATGTTATATGCTTCTAGAAATAACATTGTAGTTCATTCTATATCTTTTGCAGATGACATTCTCATCTTCACAAATGGTCTGAAGTCTACTATTAATAAATTGAGTTTTTTTTAGATAATTATCAGGCTGTTTCAGGTCAGTCCATTAACAAGGACAAAACCAGGATTATTTTGTCTAATAAAGTGCATAGAACTAAAGTAAATACCTTGGCTTTTCATTCTGGTTTTAATGTTGACAATCTCCCTTCAACTTATCTAGGGATAGTCCTTAATATCAACAATAAGTCCATAAATTTCAATGATTTAATAGACAAGATTAATGCTAGAATTAATGATTGGGATACTAAGCTTCTTTCTTTCGGGGGTAGGCTTTGTCTTGTATCTCATGTTCTTATGTTCATTCCCTGCTATTAGATGCTTAACGCCCTCTTTCCTAACTGTATTATTAATAGATTGGATAAGACTTTTAATAAATATTTGTGGAGGTCCAAGTTCAAGGAGCCCAGTATTCACTGGTCCTCTTGGCAAAGTCTCTGAGGGAGGTTTGAATATCAAAAGGATCTATAATATTCAAGCTACCTTCTCTCAAAGATTATGGATTAACTATAGAAGAAAAAGCAGTCTCTGGTCCAATATTATGAATAATATTTACAATAAGCACTCTCATCCTCTTAATACTAACATTTATGGTTCTTTAGTGTGGAAGAGAATTGTAGGTGTTAAGGCTCAGGCTGAATGCAATATGAGATGGATCTTAGGCAAAGGAGATAGTGATTTTTGGAGGGAGGACTGGCACAGTAGTCAACCTATTATTAATACTGACCATAATTGGTTTCTTAATGCTAATGTTAACACGTTCTGGAAGAATGATAGCTGGGTTTTTGGAAATACTAATGACTTAATCTCTGAAGATAGAATGAAGCAGATAATGATGTTCAGAGTTGATAAGATGAAAGAAGACAAGCTCATTTGGAAATTGTCTCCTGATCAGAACTTCAACACTAAGCTTACCTGGGAAAGCATTAGACATCAGTCTTTTAAGTCTGGTCTGTTCAGCAAAGTTTGGAACTCCATAACTCCCAGAAAGTTCTCTTTTACTCTCTGGAAATTTATTAAAGGTTTCATTCCCATTGATTATGTTCTTAGAAAGAGATAATTTCCTATTGTTTCTAAATGCCAGCTATGTGAAAAAATGAAGATATTAACCATGTGTTTGTCAATTGTGACTTTGCATGGTCCATCTGGAATCATTTTAGCCTTATTTTTCAAATTAAAGTTGATAAATGTATGGTATTTACTCATATCTTTCGATGTTGGTTCTGGTTTTCAAAGAAAAAAGGGCACATAACTCAAGTGATCCCTACTATAATTTGCTGGTCTATTTGGAAAAATAGAAATAACTATGAGTTCAATAACACTAAGCAATCTTGTTCTTCTGCTAATAGGACTATTACCAGTGTTATAATTGGTCTCGATTCTTCTAATATCTTTACTACTAAGAACTTGCATAAGGTTGAAAATGAATTTGTTATGATGCGCTATTTCTCTTTCTTAAATAGGAAAAGGAATGTGAGGTACCTCAAGTGGCTCACTCCTGCTCATGGTAGATTGAAACTAAATCTGGATTCTGCTTGTCTATCCAACAGATAAGCTAGTGGAGGTTTGATTATTAAGAACATCAAGGGTGAGCTGGTGATGGGGATTGGCAAGACCCTTAGTAAGATCTCTCATATTACTGCTGAAACTCGTGAATTATTGGAAGGCTTGCTCTACTGCAAAATAAAGAACTGGAACCATGTATACATATAATTGGATTTCTTGTCTTTCATCAACATGCTCAGCAAAGAGAAGTATCTATTCTTTCTCCCATCTACTCTTTCCATCTGTAGGAAGCTCATTGCGTCGAGTATGAAGTTAAAGTACATTTCACGTGTCCAAATTCAGACTGCTGACTGGAAAACGAAGTGGACTTTAACTTGCAAAGATAATCTTCAATTCAATCAACTCAATGCTCATGTTCCTCTTCTTGCCATTATTCATCTTGAGAGCATTGGGTTGGGATATATTGATTTGGTTGAGAATTAAATATACAAAGTTCTGTTGCCTTCATGTTTTTGACTTGTAGATAGCAAGTTGGAGAGTTGCTGAGGGAGAAGTCTGGTCTTTCCTTGGCTAAGAAGGTGTTGTTAAGCTAGTTGGAGTTTCAGTATCGTTGTTATGTTTGATTTTTCCGGATAATTGGAGTTGTGTGCTGATGTTCGTGGCTTAGTCAGCTGATGGTGGGTGAAGCAGTTGTTATGGAGCAGCTGGTCAATTGCTCTGTTTTCGTGACAAATCTGTTGGTTTGGAATTGCAGATTTTTCACTTTATCTTTGATCTTCCTTTTGGAGGGAAGTTTTGGCGCAAAAAATTTAATCTTGTATTTGAATAGAGGCTATTTGCCTTTTTATTTGCTTTAATTTGAGTCCAATTCTTTTGTAATTCTCTTATTTAGTAATAAAATTGGGTTTTGATTAAAAAAATCCTTATTGTAGCCCAGTGAATGCCCCCATTTTGTTTGTATTTAGTGTTTACAATACTTTTTATAAATAAAGGTTTGCCTGGTAGTTAACGTAACTATTTTTTATCGACATTATAATGGTTCCATTAAAATTATTATGCGAATCCGCAAAACCACTCATGATTCCCAAAGCTCATTGTCCTTAAACAATCTTAGAACAAGTGAATAGCCATCTCGAAGTCTTACATTACCATACTAACCGCAAATGATCGACACTGTTACATTATGTATTACCAAATTACCTATTGTTTGGAGCCTATTACTTATGGCATGCCACAATAATACTCACTTTTAGTGGACATTTGAATGCTCAAATGTTTTTCCACTTGAATACTACCTCATCACTCGAAGAGATAAATGAATTATGAGTTTATTTTACCAAAAAATACTAATGATGGCTCCAAGTTCCACTTTTACCGTTGTCATCACAACGCTGAATTATACTCGTCTTATTAATAAACACATTCCGTCCTTCCAAGATGTTTTTCTACATCATCGAATCCAGACTTAACTACACGATCCATTCATATTTCTTTAAAGTATTTTTGTTTGAGAATTCGTACCCATAACCTATTGTTATTATGTAGGATCTTTTACCTCAATCTAGCCAAGGTCACTTTATTAAAACTCTTTGTACCATTGAAGCCTAAACTCTTTTTTTTTTCTTTTGCGGTCTATACATTATTTTCCCATGGCATTCAATGGATATTTCTATCTTATTCGGTGAACCAAAAAAAATCTCTATTAATCATATCGATTTCATTGCACAAATACACAAACAACTTTCTCATACATTTTTTTAAAATAACTATCAATAATTAAATAATTAAATGGATGAGGATTAAGATTATTATCAGTCAACTCTGATTCACGTTTGGATTTTTTTAAAATCTGACCGTTAATTTATTAGTCTTATGGGTCGTGAATGTTAATGAGACCACACTCAAATTTTGAATCCTAAACCCTTTGGATAACAATATAGAATGAGTTTCAAGTAGATCTTATCAGACTGATCTTAAACGAATTATCGGGTTCGGTAGTTCAATAACAGATATAATAAAATGTAATATATTAAAAGTTAAAGTTATAAATTTAAAATATTTTATTTTTTAATTATTAACCCATTTCTGAAATATATTAATTATAAATAGTAGTTCCAGGATCATTCTTCTCTCCATTTCTGATATCTCATCTCTTTGGGATTTGGTGAGAACAAAGGCTACTAGATTAACGTTAGCTATAAAGATGTTTCAAAATTCTGTATCAATTGCCATCATGTTGGACATGATCATGATTCATGCAGGAAAAGTCAACATATAGTTCAAGATACTTCAAAGAATATTTATCCGCAACAAACCCAGAAAACCAATGAACTGTACATCAATTCTATTAAAAAAATGATCAGTCCCATATGACCTCTAAATTCAAGTCCATTATTGTTAACTCAAATAACAATAATACCTTGAACAACAAGTCACTGAGAAAAGATACCTCAAATTTAATCAGAAATGAAATCACTATATTTGATAGCAAAACACCATCAAATGAAGAAATTATCGAGGCTATCAAAAACTTAGAAGCTGAATACACTTACTCACCAAACTAGGGATCTGCTTGCCACACACCAAACCAGGAAAATATCGGTAGTCTTCCTCCAACACCCATCTTCAAGAAGAAAGAAACTAATAAAGACTTCTAGGATATCCTGAAAAAAAAGACTAAAAGAGATTAAGACCAAAAATCCGAAATGAAATATCATTATCAAGTCCTTATTTGCGGCAAATCAATCCCTAAAACCCAATCATAACAATGATTAAATTCATTTGTTGGAATATATTTGTGGTATTGGCAACAAGCCTTCCTTTACAAGACTCAAGTCAATTATCAAAAAGGAGAAAATAATCCTAGCCATTTTTGAGCCTCTTAATATCATCAGGATTGCAACTAAGCTTAGGTTTCAACATCACTACACTAATCTCACCAACAAGATCTGGATGTTATGGTCTACAAATTTCAGCATCAATATAATTTAGGATCATGCTCAACTTTACACATGGCTGTCTCTCACAACTCTTTAAACAAAATATTATATTTAACAAAACAGATTTGATCTTTAGAACTCTCTCAAATCTATTTCTAATTATGTTACTGGATGGTTCGTTATTGGTGATTTTAGTGTTATCTCTAATTCTGATGAACAAATAGGTTGCTCTACATTCTACCTAGACATTTCAGATGACTTTAATTACACCATTCAAGATTTCTCTCTCAAAGACGTTGGATACATTGGAAAAAAGTTCACATGGACCAACAAATCCAAATGAAAAAGACTGGAGCGTAGCCTATTTAATCATACATGGTGTGATTACTTCAACATTACTAAAGTGACCCATATGGCCATAACATGTTCTCACCATACCCCATTTGTGTCTCTTTATCTAATGATAAATATCCTTCCAAATATAGTTTCAAATTTTAAAACACGTGGGCACTAAATGATGGTTTTCTCAATACTGTTGAATCTAATTAGAAACGGGAAATGCAGGGCTACCCTATGTTCATTTTCTGGAAAAAAATGTAGAGACTTAAAGTAGTCCTTAAATATTGGAACAAACTAACTTTTGGTAACATCTTTGATCAAATATTGGAGGTTGAATAAAAGGTCAAAAGTATAGAGTAAATGCTTCAAGTCAACAAAAACACTGAGAACATAAATAATCTATTTATAGACAATGCTCTATTACTTCAAGATCTTGTTAACCAAGAATCCTACTGGTGTGAAAGACCAACACCAACTGGGTCAAGGACGGGAAAAAAACTAACACTTATCACTCTTATGTCAAGAAGAAAAGAAGAAAAAACAAAATCAATGGCATTAAAGATTACTCTGAATGGATAACAGATGAAGGTCAAATTGGTAACTCCGTCCTATCATGCGATGAGTCTGAAGCCCAAACATAAGGGTATAAATACCCGTCCTATGACCTAGGGTAGCCTGTTGAATCTGATGAGTCCGGATTCTGTTACCTCTTTAGACTTGGACAGTTCGGACAAAGACCATCTAAACCGGACAGGGTAGTTCGAACCCCTCATCCATTTGACTGTTCGAACAAGGACTAAAGTATTTAAAAACCTAATCACTTCTTGACTAAGCTGCCTGCTCTCCTACTAAGAGCTCATGGGTCCTTAAACTTTACCCGGGTCCATTAAACATGAACCGACCGCCCATAAAGCCCAAACATAAGGGTATAAATACCGAACCACCAACATTAAATGAGGGTAATAAAAATTAAATACAACCAGGTTTCTTAATTCTCCCTCTACTCTCTACTCAAATATTAAATACCTACAAAACTTCCACAAACTTTAAACAAAAATTAGAAATTTACCCTCAGATAGAAATAAACCACACCAAATTGGCGACCACAGTGAGAGCGAAAGGTTCCTGAATCAAGCATTCGAAACCAACAATCAGTCCGAATGAATCCAGACGCACCGGAAGTACCACCAACCTTGCTTGAAGTGGTGGGTGAAAATGATGAGTATACCATCGAGGAGCGTGACAGATTAAAGGGCGAGATAGAAGCTCTGAGGGCAGAAAAGGCTAAGATGGGCATGAAGGATAAGTCAAAAGCATCAGTTGCTCATCATAACGATAACCCTAGAGAGCACGAGCCTTCAAAGACTCATGTAAGTACCAAAAAGACTCATGCCAGCTCCAAAAAGTCTCACCGGTCTAAGCCAGTGGAGAGTTCTGACTCAGACTCAGAATCTTCTGGTAGCTCCTCGGATGAGGAAGGAGTTGAAGAGTCCTTGTCCTCCAGCAGTGATGAGGGCCGATCCAAAAAGAAGCAAAAGTTGATTAAGAAATATTCAAGGAAAAGGGATAGACATGGGAAATTAAAGAAGCATATAGGCAAAGGATCATCTCACAGCCGAGACATGTAGACCGGATGCTGATGGATCCATTTGCCTTCCACGATGAACCAGGTATCTTTGCAACTCCCAATGAGGATACTGTGTTCAGTCATGGCCGGAATTGGAGACAATCTCAATTGTCTTCCAAGATTCTGTCCGGGAACCTCCCGAAGAGGTTTAATAGCACTAAAATGGAAAAGTACGATGGCAGTACTGATCCGGACAACCATTTGGAGAAATTTAAAAACTTTATGATGAACTTTGATGATGACGACAAGTTACTCTGTAGAGCATTCTCCCAATCCTTTACGGGGAGTGCTCTGAAGTGGTATAACAGCTTACCTCAGGGCTGCATCAAGAATTTTGATACCTTTTGGGTGGCCTTTCGAAGGCAGTTTGTTGGGAGTAAAGAGTTGAAGGGTAATGAGGACACAATAATCCATTGTGCCCAAGAACCAAACGAATCGTTAAAAGAATACATAACTCGTTTTGTAAACACCAAAAATGGATTGGCTGATTGCTTGGAGCAGGTAGCAATAGCATCCTTGAGACATGGCTTGAACCCTGGAAATTTGGCTGATTCGGTGACCAGAAAGAAAGCCATGACTTGGGGAGGTTTGTTGAATCAAGTCAGAAAGCAGATCAATGTTGATGAAACGAAGAAAAATAGGGTGCACAGGCAGGTGAGGTCTGCCCCGGTTGCACCAAACCCTAACCAACAGTCCGGGAACAAGGCAAGGGAGACCGGACAGGCACATAACAGGGCCAAAGCTCAATCTCAGCCAGCTACACCTGCCCAGAGTCAGCAATCTAGAAATAAGAGGGGGCCTTGGGTCCAACCGGAGTGGTTTGCAGAATTAAAAGAAAATGTGGCCATCATTTATGATAAAACAAAGGAAGAAATGCACTATAGGAAACCGGCTGCACTGCAATCCCCTAGGGAACATCGTAACAACTCTTTCTGCCAGTACCATAATGATACTGGCCATACCACTGACGATTGTATAGCCTTGAAACAAGAGGTTCAGAACTTGATTGAAAGAGGAAAACTGGGGGCATATGTCAAAAGAAGAGGAGGAAATAGGCCTGACAATACTCACCGGGTTGGTCCAAGCAATGCTGCTCCGGAGGGGGCTATGGTAATAATCGAAAGATTTTATGTAGAATCTGAATACCTAGATCCCGATCCAACTCGAAATAGAGTGGGTGCCATTGAAGAACGTTGTAACACGGTCTCCGGGATGATTAAGTGTTTTGAGTCACTTACAATTTTCGGAGGGGATACTATGACAGCTCCTACTGCTTCTTCGAGGAAGAGGAATGTTCATACTTTAGCCACCCAGCTAGAAGGGGAGTTTGAAGAAGAAGTGGAGAGCCTAGAGGCCATGATGCAGGCCATAATTGTGTACCAGGCATTGTGGCTTAATTGACTGGGACAGAGTTTGATGAGATGGAAATACCGCACTATTTCCGGATCCAAGGGGAACCTTAAACCCCAGTTAAAGAGCTCGGTAAAGATGACTACTTCACTGAGTTTACAATCCATGGGGGTTTCAGGATCTATTGGGATCCTTATCTTCACATTCTCTGGAATCCCCCACTTTGTACGCATCCGGCACAACTCAGCTGTGTGGATGAAAGCGTAGTTAATCTTTTGCAGGGCAATAAGATATTTAAAATTGACCTTGTGGAAACAAGGTCCCACTCTTCCTTTAAGACACTTCGGCAAATCCGGATTCCTTAAGCATAGATTTTCCTTGCCTTTATCCTTTTGGGCAGCAGCAGTACCACTAGTCTGTCCGTATGGTTCGGACTCGGATGGAGCCTCCTCGATAGAGTCCTCCATTATTTCCTCCATGATTGAGAAAGGATTTTCGGTTGTTGTTGTGAGGGGGAGGTTTGAGGTTAGATCAGCATGACTTCCGGACTGATGAGCTTCAGTACTCTCCTAGATCCTAGCCTCCGGTTGGGGCTCTGATGTAGATGTTTCCCTTCGGGGACTTGAGCCAGTGGCTTCCGGACCGGACAGCCTGTCCCTGGGTGCTTTAATGGGTACCTCACACCCTGTACTGATGTCCTTGGCCCCCAATTTCGAAGGAGTACTCTTGGAAGCCTGCCCTTTGACCAGCCGGCCTTTTCTTTGATCAACCAGCTTGTGAGGAGAAGTTTCAGAATCTGACCCCATGGCTAAGAATGGGGAGGGTTTTTTAAAACTGGTAACTGTTAAACCTGGCTCAACTGTGGGTTCTGACTCTTGAACCGAAGAACCTGAGATGATATGGGAAAGGTTGGTTTGAAACAACCTCTTCGGTTTGACACCCTTTGAGGAGGAAGAACCCTGGTCAGATTCTTTGGCTGAGGATGCTGGTTTGTCGATGGGAGAAGTGGGTAAGCCCGCTGCAATGCGCTCCTTTCGACTTTTTGTGCTTTTTCTAGTTCAGACAGATTGAGCCACCACCTTTGATCAGAGCGTTCCTTGCCGTGAACATAAACAACCTAAACAAGAATTTGTGTTTGAGAGAGAAAGCTTTGAAGATTATCAAAGTAAGAATGAAAGTGATGGTAAAAGAGTGGAAAAACTTCTTAATTTATAGTAAACCTCAAAAAGAAGTCTTGATTCCTAGGAGAATTCGAAAAGATTAGCAATGATTAAAAGACGCCGCTGATGTCACCTTCATTAATGAAGAGGTTGTTTTTCAGAGAAGGTGGGTGCGAAATCCAAGGTGAAAAACGGCTAAAGCAACTAACCAAAGAGTGACACGTGTCCCATGAACCTTGGCAAAAAACCGTTTGGATTCAAAGAACTTTTTCACCCCGGTTAAGACCATGACACAATTCGGAAGACCTGTCCCGATAAAACTGCCACTGACAACAGACTGTTTTTTCAGGTTTTGACAAAGGTTATTTGAACAAACACCTAAAAAAGAGGCTACTGATGAGTCCAGATTCTGTTACCTCTTCGGACAGGGACAGTTTGGACAGAGACCATCTAAATCGGACAGGGCAGTTCGAACCCCTCATCCATTTGACTGTTCGAACAAGGACTAAAATATTTAAAAACCTAATCACTTCTTGACTAAGCTTCCTGCTCTCCTACTAAGAGCTCATGGGTCCTTAAACTTGACCCAGGTCCATTAAACATGACCCGACAGCCCATAAAGCCCAAACATAAGGGTATAAATACCCAACCACCAACATTAAATGAGGGTAATAAAAATTAAATACAACCAGGCTGCTGAATTCTCTCTCTACTCTCTACTCAAATATTAAATACCTACAAAAATTCCACAAACTCTAAACAAAAATTACAAATATACCCGCAGATAGAAATAAACCACACCAGAATCAAGTGGGAAAACAAATTAATGTGGAAGAAACCAAGAAAACCAGGATGCACCGTCAAGTGAGGTCCACCATAACAGCTCATCCGGCTGCTAACTAGTCCGGATACAAGGCTAAAGAGACCGGACAAGGATCCAACCGGACTAAACAAACTCAGTCCAACCAGAATCAGGCTCAGAGCCAACAATCAAGAGGTAAAAGAGGTCATTGGGTTCAACCTGAGTGGTTTGTAGAGTTAAGGGAGAATGTGGCCACAATCTATGATAAGACTAAGGACGAAGTTTATTTTCGAAAACCGACAGCCTTGTAGTCTCCCAGAGAAAGTCAAAATACTTGTCTATGCCAATATCACAATAATATAGGCCATAACACTCAATACTGCATAACATTGAAACATGAAGTGCATAACCTTGTTGAAAGAGGAAAACTAGGAGCTTATGTCAAAAGAAGAACTGGAAACAGGCCTGACAATGCTCTTCGGACAGGCCCTACCAACAATGCTTGAACATCTGCTCAAGAAGGGGCAATGGTGATTCTTGAAAGATTCAATATTGATTTTGAGTATCTGAACCCTGATCCAACTCAGAAATAAGGTGGGGGTCATAACAGAACCAACCAGGACGGTGTCCGTACTGATCAGTTTCTTTGAATCATTGACCATCTTCAGAGGAGATACTGTCACAGCTCCCACCCTTTTATCAAGAAAGAGGCATGTATACAGTTTGGCCACTCAATTGGAGGGGGGGGGGGGAAATGTCTTCCCATCAGTGCAAAAACCCTTTCCCGTTTAAAGTTTTTGATGAGGATGATTTGAGAAATATTGTTGGGCCTCATGAGGATGCAGAAGTTATAGAAGCATCTATTGGGGGAAATGATATACGCCGGATTTTGATAGATACGAGCAGTTCAGAAAACATCCTCTTCTTAAGCTCCAATAAAGAGATGAGGAATCCGGCTGTTATTCAACGCTCAAACGGAACTATTGTGGGCTTCATAAAAAGCTCTTCGGATGTAATTGGGGAGTTTGAAGAAGAAGTGTTGTTGGGAAAAAGGCCTTTTAAAAATATGGTGGGGGTACTATTCGTTGTGGTAGACTGCCCCATATCATATAATGCGATTTTTGGAAGGTCTTGGCTTTCCAGAATGCATGTTGTACCCTCAACAATCCATCAATGTTTGACATATGCAGTTCAAGGACAAATAGGTATCGTCCGAAGTAGTCAGAAAATAGTCAGGGAGTGCTATGCAATTGCTCTTGCTCCTAAGATTTTGGGGGCAGTTCGGATTAATGAAGATTAGTAGTTACTAGAGCCTTCTATGGTGGGGGGGGGGGAGTGAGATTGATGACCCCATAGAGTCTCCTAGTTTTATAATACCGGTTGAAGAAGTTGAAACCCACTCTCTTGCAGAGGGTAGAAATATCAAGATTGGTTCCAACATGGAACCAGAGTTGAAAAAGAAATTGTTGTTCTTATTGCTAAACAATCAGCATGTATTCGCTTGGTGCAATAGTGATGTAACCGGAGTACCCGCAAGCGTTATCTCATTCAAGTTGTCCATCTGAAGTGATGTTGCACCTGTTGTACAGAAAAGAAGAGCTTTCTCTAAGGAAAAAGATGATGTGATAGTCCAAGAGGTTGATCGACTTACCAAGATGGGACACATAAAGGAATCTCAGTATCCTTTATAGACTGCCAATCCAGTGTTAGTCAAGAAAAAGAACGGGAAATGGCGTATGTGCATTGATTTCACTGACCTTAACAGAGCTTGCCCAAAAGATCTTTACCAGTCCTCCAGATAGATCAGTTGGTAGACTCTACGTCTGGAAACAACTTGTTGTCCTCCATGGATGCTTTCTCTGGGTACAACTAGATACAAGTGGATCTGAAGGATCAAGATCACACTACCTTTATAATAGACAGAGGTCTCCATTGCTACAAGGTGATGCCCTTTGGGTTAAAGAATGTTGGGGCTACTTATCAGAGGTTGGTGAATAAAACATTCGCTGATCAGATTGGCAGAAATATGGAAGTATACATAGGTGACATGATGGTTTAAAGCCTGGAGGAGGATTTGCACATAATTGATCTTTAAAAAATATTTACTAATTTAACAAATGTGAATTTGAAATTAAATCCAGAAAAATGTGTGTTTGGTGTCCGATCTGGAAAGTTTCTGGGTTATTTAATAAGTGAGAAAGGTATCCAACCCAATCCGGATCAGCTTAATGCCCTATTAGAAATGGATCCTCCTCGGAATATTAAAGAAGTCCAAAGGCTTACCGGAAGGTTGGCTGCCTTAAACCGGTTTATTTCAAGGTCTTTGGATAAATGTGCTCCGTTTTTCCAAACCTTGAAGAATGCTAAAGACCTTAATTGGTCTCATCAGTGTAACCAAGCTTTTGTTGAAATAAAGAAATAGTTATCCTCACCAAAGACTCTTTTCAAACCTGTTCAAGGAGAATCGCTCTATGTATACTTGGCTGTGTCAGAATGTGCCATAAGTGCAGTACTGGTAAGAGAAATGGAAAATTACCCTCGTCCGGTATTCTACATCCGCCAAATTTTAATAGATGATGAAAAGAGGTATTTGAAGATTGAAAGTTGGCACTAGCCTTTGTGATTGAAGAAATAAAGATGAGGCCGTATTTTCAATCCCATTCCATTGTTGTCCAGACATTTTTCCCACTGAAGAATGTTTTTCAAAAAGCAGATAAATCAAGCAGGATAACCGAGTGGTCAGTATAATTTGGCGATTATGACATTGATTTCCCCCCCCGAACAGCTATCAAAGCTCAATCAGTGGCTAATTTCCTGGTAGAATTCCATACGGACAGAAACTCCAAACAAACTTCTGGAGATAAAACCAAGAAAGAGTGGGTGGTCCGAACTGATGGTGGATTAAGCACAATGGGTTGTGGAGCTGGAGTTTTCCTAACCTCTCCATATGGTGATAAAATGTACCAAGCTATATGATTTGGGTCCACGACCTCTAACAATGAGCCTGAATATGAAGCAACTATAGTTGGTCTTAAATTGGCTTTTCTGTGTGGGTCTAAGAGAGTTCGATTGATGAGTAACTCTCAACTGCGCATACATCATGCTCAAGGTCAGTCTGAGGTCAATAAGAAGCAACTAATCTAGTACTTATTCGTTTTAAAAAAAGTAGCAGCAAACTTTAAAAGTGTTTGTTATGAGCATATTCCATGATCAGAAAATACATTGGCAGACTCTTTATTAACTATAACATATTCTGACTTCTACCCTTGGATTCACATACAAAAATTCCTGTCCATACAGGTAAGTCGAAACAAAGAAGATGGGGAAAGTATGAGCATACAGGTGATTCAACCTAAAGACTGGAGGTATACCCTCCTTTAATATATTTCTGATGGGGCTTTACCTTCAGATAAAGTTATGGCAAGAAAAATTAAACACAAGGAACGTGGTTATTTATTGATAAGGGGATTTCTCTATAAGAAATCTTTCAGTAGACCTCTCATGCGTTTGGGGTTGAAGAATCTCAAGTCATTTTGTACGAACTGCACGATGGGGAAGGTTCAGCACATTGTGGGTACCGGGCACTAACCGAGAGAGTTTTATTAGCTGGATACTATTGGCCATCCATAATGGCAGATGCTAAAGAAATGGTAATGAAATATGATCCATGTCAAAGGCATGGCAATGAAATTCATGTGCCAGCAGTACCTATGGAGTCTAATTCTGAGCCAATACCTTTTGCCCGATGGCGAATGGACTTAGTTGGACCTCTGCCTATGGCATCTGTGGGGTGCAGAACTATTATAGTTGCTATTGATTACTTCTCAAAATGGATAGAGGAAGCTCCCTTGGCAGGGACCACTTGGAATCCTGTCATTAAATTTATCTTATCCAATATATGCTGCATATTTGGGGTGCCTCAAAAGATTACTACAAACAATGGGCCACAGTTTGATAACAAAGATATGGAGAATTTTTGTTCTTCTAGAGGTATTCAGCATTTTTTTTCGTCTCCTTTCCATTCACAAGCAAACGGCCAGGTTGAAGTTGCCAACAAGACTATTCTGTCTGGATTAAAAAAAAATTTAGAAGGTGTTGCGGGGAAGTGGCCAAGCTATTTGCAAGAAGTGTTGTGGGCCTACCGAACTACTCCTCGGGCTGCTACACAAGAGTCTCCTTCTGCTTTGGTGTATGGGATGGATGCAATTACCCCCATAGAAGCCACCTTACCATCATATAAAGTCCACAACTATTCTGAACAAGCTAATAAGATAGCAATTAGGAATCCGTTGGACTTAATAGAAGAAAGAAAGGTTAAAGCTTACTTAAGAACAATTCACTACCAAGGTTTGATGAGGAGCAGATTTTCCTCCAAGGTCAAAAGAAGAGATTTTCAACGACGAGATAAAGTGTTAAGAAAAGTTTTCTTACACACCAAGGAAATGCAGTTCGGTAAGTTGGCTCCGAATTGGGAAGGCCCCTATGAGGTCTGTAGAAAGCTCAAACCTTGGACATATAGACTTCAAGACAAAGAAGGGAGAGTTTTGAAGCACGCATGGAATATTGAGCATCTCAGGTTATATTTGGAATAAAAATTTTGTGTAAATATTTACTTGTTAAATATCAATGTATATATTGTAGGGAATACTCTTTCCTACCCTGGTGGCGCGGGGAGGTTTTAATGAGGTGTCTAGTTTTTTTTATAATATATGATGCCTTCTTCAAAAGTTCGAAGTGATTTTACTACAATTCAATTTAAGAAGTATAAATTACTTGTTCAATACCTTGGATCTATAGTGGATCGGGTAACTTGGTGGTTGGTTATGACTACTAAATACATGTCATTGGAGATATTAAACACTCTCACTTCAATAATTCTGAAATACTAGGGGCTACTTAAACATTAGCCATGCAAATTTAAGGAAAAATATTAAACAAAAGAAAGTTTGATAAATTAAACCTATTCGGACTTGAACTGAACATGAATACAAAATATCTCTTGGCTATCCAAGGACTTTAGGTGTTCAAAGTACTTATTCGGACTTTAACCGAATAATAGTACAAAATGCGCCTTGGCCATCCAAGGACTTTGATTGTTTAGAAAGATAAAAAATAATATATGGTAAAACCTTAGGGCTTGTTCCCTTTGGACGTTCCTTCACCACCACCATCACCGTTTTTAGGACTTTTGAGTTCGGCACTCGAACTCTCACCTGTTCCTTCTTCATCATTGGTTGTATAATCTATTTCACTGGAGTAGTTGCGCTTGTCACCATCTGCTAGAGTATGAAATGGGATGTCCTCGTAATCCACATACTTCCATAGGGGACCAAGGGTCCTCTTAGGAAACATCTCATGGAACAACAACACCATGTCAGACTTGACCCCATCATCTTTTTTATCTAAGGAGTCTATTACTCCGTTAACATACTCCTCAATACCTGCTTTGATAGTCTGTGGCAGTTTGAACCAACTTCGTTGCACCCTTCTTCTTTTTATTTTTCATTTTGCTGGGAGCCTTAGCCCTCGAAGGTAAGAACAGCTGGCCATCTTTGGCTTTTGTCCTTTTGAGAATCACGTCAGGAGGACGAATGGGGGTTAACTCTTTCCATGAAAGGTCTCTCCAACCTGTGGTGTTCCACATGTGAGACCTCACAAAATTTCCTGATGCAAAGAAATTGTGGAAGGTATTCCCCCAGTGTTCTGAAGCCCATGCATTGATTTTTGCGCATGTCTTTTTCCCCTCCTCCAAATAACCGGTGAACTCCTTCGGTAGAACTAAAGAGAAGTAACAAACTAGTCATAATAAGAAAGCTTATAATTTAAGAAGAAAAACTTGTAGGACAAGGAGGGGAAAGGAAATTACTAGTACTTTTCCACCTACTAGTCAGCAAGTTGGGGTTGGTATTGGCTTTAATCTTCCTGTAATTTTCCCATGTTCCACCGACAAATAGAAACTGTGTCCTCCAAGTTTTCTCGGACTCTAATAGATCATCCACCACTTTAAAGTCATTCCCCATGTTGTAGTGATAGAATGGAATCTGATGGTTCTTGCACAAGCTTGCTACAACAACAAACTGCTCCATTGGAAGAAGGATATTTGACAACCTTGATGCCATGATACAGGCAAGGAGTGTACAAGATGTTGGGGCTTAACTGGATGGGACAGAGTTTGACTAAATGAAGGTACCTAACAATTTCTGGGTCCAGTGGGAACCGGAGTCCCCAGTTTAGCACTTCGGTTTACACTACCACCTCATTCAGTTTGCACTCCATAGGGGTCTCCGGATTAATCGGTATCCTTACCTTTATAGACTCCGGAATCCCTCACTTGGTTCGAATTCGTCCCAACTCAACAGTGTGGGATTAGACGTAGTTGATGGTTTGCAAGGCTAACAAGTATTTAACGCTGACGTGTTTGAAACAAGGGCCTACCTTACCTTCTAAGCACTCTGGAAGCGAGTCCAGATCAGTCATACCGAATTTTACCTTACTCTTGCCTTTCTTATCAGAAGCAGCATCACCCGTTTGACCTGATGCTTCGGTCTCGAAGGGGGCCTCCTCGTTGTTGCCTTCCATAATCTTTTTCATCATTGTGGAAGGTTTGTCAGTTGCCTTAGAAGAAAGTAGTTCAGTTTCTTGCGTTGAAGGTTGTTCGGGTGGTTGAGCACTTGTTTCCTTTGAAGGCTTAATGTCCGGTATAGGTTGTGATCCAGAAGGCTTGGCCTACGGAGCTGCTTTAGCTTTTTCCGTTCCGGATGGTTTTGACAGTGATGGTGTGGATTGGATTTTGGTTTGACGAGTCATCTAGCGAGGGGTTATCTTCTCCGGATACTTTTCTGTATCGAATCCCATAGCAATAAATGGAGAGGGTTTTATGATGCTTGAAACGGATTTTTCCGTAGACACAGGAGGTTGAGACTCTTGAACAGAAGAACCAGAAGAGAGAGGTGAAATGTTTGGTTTGAATGAAAGCTATTTGGATCTAGGGTTTTTGGAAGATGATGATCGTTGATCGGCGTCTTGAGTTGGTTAACTGGTTTTCTTACCTAGAGAAACTAGGAGGCCGACGACGATACAATTCTCTCTTTCTACCTTCCTTGCTCTCTTAAACTCTGACAAATTCAACCAGCCACCTTTAATTAAAGCATTTCTCGTTGTGAACATAAAATCTCTCAAGAAAAATTTGAAGGTAAAGATGAATTTCTCTCTATGAAAGCTTTGAGTGTGGAAGATAATGAAATAGTAAAAGAGTATTTATATAACAGTAAAAAGCAACAGTTACCAAGGAGAAGTTGAAAGGGGTTTTTGCAATGATTAAAGGTTGAACAAACGTGTGAAAAATCAAAGCCTAGGTAACTTTCTAGACTTAGTGGGTGCGTCGTTCTAGGAAAAATAACGGCTGGTAGGTCGAACCAAATACTGACACGTGTCCCATGATCCAAGAAGAAACTCTTAGAATTCTGGGAAGAGAAACCAGTCCCTAGAATTTCGAACTAGGCTGGTGTTGAAAATAAACTTCTTAGTTCGGACAACACAAGCAAATCGGATGAAGTTGATATAGGCTTGATAGATTTTCTAGCCCTACCAAAGATATTTTGCAAGGCCTAAAAAAGAGTCTACTGATGAGTTCAGATAATTCAGTCACAGCCCACCACTTAATCCGAACAGGGGTAATTCGGACCATAAGACTCCACTGAAAAATACGGACATAACAAATGTAAAACATCTTCTGACTAAGCTATTTGCTAATCTACTAAAAGACTGATGGGTCCTTAAACTTGGCTCGGTTTCACAACTTGAACCGGTAAGCTCATGGGTCATTAAATTAAGAGTATAAATACCCCAACCACTCTCATTAATAAGGGTGATCAACATTGAATACAAGAAGGCTCCTAAATTATCTCACTACTCCTCACACTAAACACAAAATACCCCTAAATTACTAAAACACTTTACCAAACTACCCTCAGCCCAAAATAAACCAAACCAAAAACCAAGAGAGGGCTCAGACAAGGGGATCCACTATCCCCTAGTCTCTTTATTTTAGCTGAATAAGTTATCCTCAGAGGTCTAAACAAACTATTTGAGAATAATAAAAATATGAAATATACTACTCGTACTTCAGTTACAATCCATTGTTTAGCATTTATGGACGACCTTCTTATTTCTACTAACAATCTTACCTCTTTTATATCTACTCTTAGCAACTTTTTACAAGATTATCAGGATATTTCAGGCCAGACTATCAATAAAGAGAATATTAAGATTATTTCAGCTAACAACTCCTCTTCTAACAACATTTCTAATATGCAAAATATCACAGGCTTCTCCTCTGTTTCACTTCATACCTCCTACCTTGATTTAACTTTAAACAACAAAAACAAAACAATACATTCTGAGCCTCTTATCTCCAACATAAGAAATAAGATATCTGACTGGAATGGCAAAAATATATCATATGAAGACTAACACTAATAGCTTTTGTCCTCATGGTCATCCCTTCCTATTGGTCTCAAATTTCACAATCCCAAAGGATGTCATGAATAGAATCAAAACTCTTTTTAACAAGTTGAGCTAAGGTGTGCAAAGCATTCAACGAATGAGGTCTTGATACAAAAAACCTTAAATACATTAAAGACATATTATCCTGCAAATTATGGCTTAGATTTAGGAAAACAAATTCTCTATGGGCTAGATATATCCAAAACATTTATTGTAACAATAATCACCCTTTACAAGCCAAATTATAAAAAAAAAGTCTCAGGTGTGGAAAAGACTTGCTGCTATCAAAAACATTGTTGAACCTCTCATCAAATGGAAAGTTGGTAGTGAAGATATTGATCTATGGTTGGATAACTGGTTTAGAGAATCTCCCTTTATTATCCTTGAAGATAATAGTTGGTACATAATCGATAAGGTAAAAAACTACTTGAGCAATAATAGATGGACTGAAGACAAGATATCTACCTTTCTTTCTCTTAATGACATGACCAATATTCAAAAGATCTCTCTTAATGAGCATGTGGAAGACACTGTGAAATGACTGGCTTCTAAAGATATAAATTAAAACTTCAAGGACACTTGGAATCTGATAAGAACCAATCATAACAAATTTGATCTCTATGGAAAAATTTGGAATACCAATCAATTACATCTTGTCTTTCATCATTTGCTGGGTAATATGGTAGACCCTAAACATTTCTAAGGTTAAAGGCAATTCACACTATGCTACCTCATCAATCAGCTACATTAACCAGACGATCTTTGCTTTGGATCATGTCTTTCTATTAAAAAAAAGCACTGGATTAACACTAATACTGCTTCTTCAGAATTGGGTTGTTTCCACCGTCTTAAAAAGCCATAACAAGATCAACTATCTATCTTGGCTCCCTCTAAAACTGACATATTAAAGCTTAATACGGATGGATCGTCTCTCACCAAAGCGAAGGAATTCAAATCAGAGATTCAAATGGTAATATTATCTCAGGTCATGGCGAGGTTTATGAAACGCTTACCCCAATCATCATTGAAGCCCGTGCTCTCCTCGACGACATCAAAATCTGCAAAGAAAATATACTGGTTAACATTGACATTGAGACTGATTCTCAAATTGTTGTAAACCTTCTCTCCTTGGGTGACAACCCTTGCCCCTTTAAGAATATCCTCAACTGCTGCAGAACTCTTATTAGCTCTATAATGGTAATCAAACAGATATCTCGTGTCCAAAATAAAGCACCCGACTGGTTGGCCAAGTAGACACTCAAATGTAAAATGAAAACTATAATCAATGAAAATAATATTCCTAACCATTTAAAATCCATCATCTTACTCAAAAGCCTGGGCGTAGGCTACATTAGGAAAACCAACTAACTTCATCTTTTAACCTTTTTTTATTTTATTGCTCTGGTAGCAGAAGATTTCTCCTGACACTTTTTCCAAGCAATTGTATTCTTAGTTTGAGCAGGTCTTCCATCTACTATGGAATATTAGTCCTCGTCCATCTGTATCATCATCTTCGCCCAAGATTATCTTCCTCAAATTGATAGCTCTCGTCTTCATGTATGTTTTGTTTTCATCTCGTCTTTGGAATTTGCTTCAAGATTTTAGCCTCCAGCTTTGGGATTCTTGATATCGAAATTAAGTTTTCTTTCATCGAACATTTAGTGGATCCAAGCTGCACTCTGTCTCTTAAACTGAATGACCGTGAAGATGTCGTTTTCGCCTTCTCTAAAATCGATTCCTATCCATAAATCTTGAGTGAGGAGGATTATGCTTTAATTTGCAGTTATTTCTTTGGAGACCTTGATTCACCCCTTCTCCATCATCTTCAAACTTCTTTAGCCATGTATAGCTATTCTATCTCAGTAGGCCAAGGATGACGATTCTGTCCTAGCTACTAGCTCGATTTATTTTGGCACTAAATCTTTTGAACGCCTTGTATTGGATTTTGAGTGTAAATTTTTGGATCCTCTTTAATTTATTTTTGGATTTGTAAGCTTTATTTCACTATAATGGGCCTTTTAACAAAAAAAATACTATATAAAAAATGTATACTTTTAATAAAGTAAATAAGATATATATATATATATATATATATATATATAAAATATGGCAAAGTCGACAAAAGAAACGGAAAATATGTTTTTCTAAGTTTTTCATATATAAATTTCATAAATATTAGAAAATGGATTTTTATATCATTGCCATACCAATAAACTTATTAAAATTATATTATGGATAAAAGCAATCAATAAACCAGTTAAAATATATTATATAGATGAAAACACGAACACAAATTAGCTCTCAGAAGAAACGATATAGGTTTCGTAAAGAGCTCTCAAAGGGAACAATATAGGATGACACTTATATATCACATTCATACACACCACAAAGGTCATCATGGGACGGGTAAAACTTCCTTGTGTATTGGTTTGAAGACCTTGAGGATTGACATGGTACAGATGACCAACATGAGAAGGAGTCCAATGAACGATGCAATAAGAGCTCCAGCTCCGTGCGCACAATATGTTTCAAATTTATCGCATATTTTATCCCACCGTGCGTGTTTATTCCCGTTCTTTCCAAGTTCTGCCATGAACACAGCCGCATTGGTCCCGGCTGATACTAATGCAACATTCAGCTGCCAAATCCCAAATCCTTAGAAACTTAATATTTTAACCTTTACTTATATTCAATTAATTGTATTAAGTCATCTATGACTGCATAGTTCAATTAGAGGAGTATATAACAGCTTAGATATTTTCAGTGTAATTAGATGGCTAGTCCACGTAATATATTATTGAACAAGTCGAAAAGTGTGGAATATATTGTACTTAGCGTGTGTGTAACGGGCTAACGACATAATATATTATCGGACAAGTCGGAAAGTGTAAAGTATACGTTTGTAAGAATATACTGTGATTATCGAGACCGTAGCGAGCTAACGAAAAAGCTTTGATTTTATCGGATTGAAATTTTGGAGAACCGCATAAATATTTTTACTCTGAAATTGTTTACAAACCTTCATAGATTATCCATAAAATCAGATACTATTTTCTACCCATACCATGTCTAAGATAGCAATGAGAACTCCTTGTTGGAAGCCTTTGTACTCGAATTTCAGCCCGAATATTCCTAGCCCTATCATCAGCAAGTTATGTAGACTCACCATTGCATTTGCAACAACGAAGAACCTGTATGAATAAATGTTAGTTGTTTAATCTGGTCCATCTATTCTATATAAACCTATGTAATAATAACAACTAAGAGAAAAAAGGATTACACAAAAGCTGGAGTGTGCTGAAATTTGGCAGTGAGACTGGCCTTAACAGGAACAGTCCCAATGGTGGCAACTACAAACGAATCCGTCTCCTTGTTAAGTGCCATCACAATTGTGGCTGACGCGGTCGCGCCAAATGCAAGCAACCTCAGCCCCAAGAGGATCCAGCTCTTGTACTTTGCCATTGATTTCTCACAAAGGAAGACCGACGCTGGAATTTTATATGTACGTTATCTATATAAAAGAAGAAGTGGGTTATGAAAATTTAAAGGGAGTGCGTAAATATTTATAAAGAAGCACGAGTATGAGTTGATCAAGAGATGGATGACCAAATAAGTGTTTGTTGAGAAGAATGTCTTGACTGATCTAACTATACTTTAGATAGGTGTTGGTGGTTATGAAACTCTAGTATTTTATTACAAGTAAAATTTTATCGGATTCAGCTCGACAACCACACCAGCGAGATTTATATTACATTATCATAATTAGGCAGTTATTGGTCCGGATATTGACCATACCGCACGGAACCAAATAAGCTTCCGATACCATGGGTCGGACCGTTAAGATTTCGATCCGATTCGATTCTTATCTAATTTTAGTTCGGTATTTTACTGTTTTGGTCGGATTCGGTTCCATTTAAAACATTAAATCTAATTATAATTAACTTTTAAATTTTTTATTTCATAATTTTGGCAATATAATGTATAAAAAATAAGTTGAAATAAAAACAATAGAGTTTTACCGGTTCAATTTTTTATTTACTAATTTATTGGTTCGATTTCGAACTGATTTTTTCGATCAAATTTATGATTCGCTTTCAAACCAAATTTATAAAAAATTTATTTGCTCCGTACCCCAAACCAAATCATAAATTCGGTTGATTCTCGTTCCGAATATTATCCACTTCATTGTCAAGAATATATAAGTGTGAATACTAGTATGATATTGTCCGCTTTGGATCAGCAAAAGAACCCCACGGCTTTGCTCTTGGGCGTACTCCCAAAAGGCCTCATACTAGTTAAGATGTTTCATCACTTATATATTGTATATTATTTTCAGTCCTAAGCGATGTGGGACAGCTGATCAAGTGAGGGAGCAAGTTTTATTCTCTAACACTCCCCCTTAAACTTGATACGATATGATGGGCATGATATTTCTCATAGTGATGAGCATGATATTTCCCATATTGACGTGACGGACATGGCCGCCTGTTAAACACATCGCTTAGGACTTTTGGCTCTGATACCATGTCAAGAATATATAAGTGTGAATACTAGTATGATATTGTCCGCTTTGGATCAGCCAAAGAACCCTCACGGCTTTGCTCTTGGGCGTACTCCCAAAAGGCCTCATACTAGTTAAGATGTTTCATCACTTATATATTGTATATTATTTTCAGTCCTAAACGATGTGGGACAGCTGATCAAGTGAGGGAGCAAGTTTTATTCTCTAACATTCATTCCGATTCCGTTCCATTTTTTTTTTGTTAAAAACGTTTTGTCAAGTGTTGCGTAAGTAGGGGTGTCAAACCGTTTGAACCGCGAACCATCAGAATCGTTTAAATCAGAATTACGGTTTGCGGTCCTGTCGGTTTGCGGTCCTAATGGGCCAGTTTCGCAGTTAAACCGCGAGTTCAAACCACCAAACAAATTATTTAGGAACCGTTTATCAAAATATTTTATAATGTTATTTAAAATTAATTTGTAAGTGTTGATTGAATCTAATTTCAATAATTGAGATATCTACCATATAAACGAGTTAATTATGCTATTTCATGTATTTTAATTTAAATATGTTATCATTTTAATCGAAATTTTATAATCAAGCAATTGCATTCTAAAAAAATAATTGTAATTTGATTTTGATATGTTTGATTATATTTATGTATTTAAGATATTTTATTTAATATTAGGTAGATATTAAATAAAATATATACATCTAATTGTATTTTGATGACAACTTTCAATATTTGTAAAAATATTCTTTCATTATAAAAATAAAAATTTGATTGTCTTAAACAAGATATCGTAAATTATATAATCCTAAATAATTGTATAAAATTCAAATAAAATTTAAACTTTCATTAATATAATTAAAACCCAAAAATTGTGATTTTAATAATAATAATAAAAAATAATAAGAAAAGATGATTCACTTTTTCATAAGTAATTAAATAAAAAGTAAGAAATATGATTCGCTTATAAGTAATCAAATAAGTAATTAAAGCAAGAAAATCGTTTTATCAAATCTTCAGTTTAGTGTAAAGAAACTAATTTTATATTTTATTAGTAATCAAATAAGTAATCAATGCTTTATCATAAAAGCAAGAAATATGATTTCCTTATACGAACTGTGAGAACGAATTATAGCATTAATTCGTTTACAAATATATCATGAGTGTCAGGATTCCCGGACACCTCATGGCTAGTTAAATAAAACTAGCTAGTGACATCGGGACAAATATCCAAATTAACTTGTTAATAATATAAAATTTCTTTCAATAAACTAGAAAAAAGGAAGAGTTAATAATATAAATTTTTTTTCAATAATCTAGAGAATTTAATATTTTCTTTTTCATAAAAGTACTAAAATTATTAAAAAAACTAATAGTTCGAGAAATCTATTTATAGAATTATAATAATTTTTTTAGATAATAGTTCGAATTTCCTACTTATTTAATTTTTTTAATTTTTTTAAAAAATTAGTGCGAAATCCTATATATAGAGTTTTGTTTTTTTTAAATAGTTTAAAGTTCATAAACTTATAAAAAAATTAATTTTTTTATACAATTTTTTTAAAAAAAAAAAAATCAGTCACGTATGACGTCAGCAAGTAACGTCATCCGTGACGTCACCCGTGCGGACCATCCGGTCAGACGTGCTCCGCACGTTCAAACGCAACGGCTAGTTAGGTTTAACTAGCCGTTGCAGGTGTCCGGATGGTTCGAATTCCAAATCCGGGCGTCCGGACGAATCTCCGGATGGTCCGGGCATTTCCATTTTTTTAGAATTTTCAAAAAAAAAAATTGGGTCTCCCCTATAAATAGAGGAGACCCCAAATCCAACCTCACACACTCTCTAAAACTACTATAAACCCTCTAATTCTCTCTACTTGTTCTAGATTTTTTTATTAAACTTAACTTTCTTATTTTACATATCGTAGTTTTGTTTTCGAAATAGTTAGATTTTTTTTTCAATTTTTTTTTATTAGTTTTTATTAGTTATTATTTGTTATTATCTCAAATTTCCAATGGCGTTTTGTGGCTTCAACAAAAGGTTAGGACAAGCAACTCCGAAAACTGATTTTTCGGAATTTTCTTCTTTTATGATGTCTCCTCCACCTGAGAGGGATCCGATCACACGAAGCATCAAATGTGCCACTGAACCTACGAATATGAGTAAGACCGTCAAACAAACTTTTAGTTTGAAAATTTCCGATAAGGAGAGGCGAAGCGTCAAACCTGCTAGTACTACACGTACGACTTTCAGTAAGACCGCCAAACCAACTTTTAGTTCTAATGGTCGACAAGGTAACACGAAGTGTCAAACACCCAACTATAACTAAGACTAAGACCGTTGTTCCTAAACAAAGTCTTAGTACGAAGATGAAGATGGTCGATTTGATTGCTGCTGCGTTAAGTAAGGTTAATCGTGAGACTCGAGGACAAGTTTTAGGAGATCCATTACAAATTGCAATTACTGAGTTTTGCGACTTAAAAAAGTGGTTAGCGACAAGAGACTAAACATGTATTTTAGCAATTGTAATATTAAATATTTTAATATAACTTGTAATATTTTAGCATTTGTAATATTAAATATTTTAATATGACTTGTAATATTTTAGCATTTGTAATATTAAATATTTTAATATAACTTGTAATATTTTAGCATGATAAAATATGATTTTGGTTTAAAAAATAATAAATAACATTTGTAATATTTAAAACCAAATCACAATAATAAAATTCAAAATGTAATATTAAAATTATAACAATATAACGTAAAAATAATAAATAACGCTTGTTATATTTAAAACCAAATCACAATAATAAAATTCAAAATGTAATATTAAAATTATAACAATATAACTTAAAAATAATAAATAACACTTGTTATATTTAAAACCAAATCACAATAATAAAATTCAAAATGTAATATTAAAATTATAACAATATAACTTAAAAATAATAAATAACACTTGTAATATTTAAAACCTCATCACAATAATAAAATTCAAAATGTTATATTAAAATTATAACAATATAACTTGTAATATTTTTGCATGATAAAATATGATTTTGGTTTAAAAAATAATAACAAACACTTGTAATATTTAAAACAAAATCACAATAGTAATCAAAATGTAATATTAAAATTATACCATAGAATTTGTAATATTTTAACATGATAAGATATAGTTTTGGTTTGTAATATTAAAATCAACACTACTAATATCTAAAAACATAATAATATTCAAAATATGATAATAACATAAATAATATTTAAAATTTTGGACTATATAATAATTAAAACACTTAAATATTAATAACCAAAACAAATTAATACTAACCAAAATGTAATAATAATTTTATAATAATAACATTTTGGTTATACAATAAATAAAATATTTATAATATTTACAAATAAACCGCGATTTTTTACAAATAAATCGTGGTTTCGCAGTTCTAGCAGTTTGCAGTTCTAATGGTTTGCGGTCTTGCGAGTTTGCGGTCCTGCCGGTTTGCGGTCTTACTGGTTTACTCCTTATACAGTCCTGCCGGTTTGCGGTCCTGCCGATTTGCATTTCTAATGGATCAGTTTCGCAGTTAAACCGTCAGTTCATAAACAGATTGCCCGTTTGGAACCGCAGTTCCTGAACTATTTGTCGCCCCTATGCGTAAACAGTGTTTTTCGATTAGACCTAAAATTTGACGTTTTCTATATCCGTTTCTCATGTTTATATAAGGTTAGGAAAAAAGAAAATAGCTTTCAAACAGAAAAGAAGAAAGAAAATAATAGAAACAGAAAACAACACTATTATAATTTCAGGAAGAATTTCATCAGATTAGAAAATTAAGACTGTGTCTGATTTGTGAAAACGTGTGTGTAATCTTCATATTCACTGTTTTAGTTGGAAATAATATATTTCTATAAAAATAGAAAAACTGTTTGTTTTTAAAAACTAAAATTATTTTCATTTTATTTTTATTTTGTGTTTACTATAATAAAATTTATATTTTTCATGTTAATATTCCAATTCGTCAAAAAAAATATAATCATCAAACTCTTTATGAAATATAATTTTTTGTTTCTCTTACAAACATCAATAAGTAAAAAAAAACTTATAAATGTAAAATGAGTGTTTTTATATATTTAAAATTTTTATTTATTTATTATTATTAGATGTAAACAATGAGTTTGGTCTCTTGATTTTCAATATTATTATTTTATAAATATAATACGATAAAAATAATTTTTAATATATAATTTTTGATATAGATGGAATAGAGATTGCGTTTGGTTTGTTGTAGCGTTTTTTTCGGTAGTAGTCGAGATTGACTACTGCAAAAGATTTGACCTCAATATTAAGTCTAGTTTTGACATGTTAAATTTAGTGTTGAAGGAGGTTCCATCTCCTCAAAAGAGTGTTCAGTCTTCGTTTAAGTTAAGGCCCGGTAAATAAAGAAAGAAAACAGCAAAGAAGTGATTGGAGTTTCTGTTTATTTAGAAAGCATGTCTATTATATAATGTGTAGGATTTTATTTATAGGTATAATAAAGTGCCAACGGGTTTGAACTTTATATTTTTAACACTCTCCTTCAAACTCACAATGCAACAATAATAAGCATTAAGAGTTTGTCACAAAGAAAACGAAACCTTGTTGTTGATTGAGCCTTCGTGAAAATACCAGCAACCTGTAAAGCTGATGGAACATATGGAAGCGAGATGGTGCCGACCTGAAGATGATGTCGAGTGAACCGACAATCTATATTAATGTGCTTCGTCCTCTCATGAAAAACAGAATTCTTTACTATCTGCATGGCGTTTTTTTTATCACAATGTAGGGAAGTGGGTGTAGTAACATTAACCCCAATGTCTGCAAGAAGTCATCGTAACCAAACAATCTCATATGTGGTGACGGTGACAGTACAGTACTCAGCTTCAGTAGACGATCTAGAAACAACATCTTGTTTCTTGATGATCCATTATATTAATGAATCTCTAAGGAAAATACAGAAACCAGTAGTAGATTTTCAGTCATGAGGATCACTATACCAACCAGCATTGCTATAGGCACACAGTTCAAGTTCAAGTGAAGAGTTCGAGGGAAATAAAATGCTATGGAACTGAGTGCCACGCAAATATCTCAATATTCCAAGAACAGCTCCCCAATGGATGGATGAAGAAGCAATAACAAACTAACCACATGAACAACATAAGCTATATATGGGTGAGTAACTGTAAGATAAAGCAAGGTCCCTACAAAAGTTTGATGTAGAGTTGGGTCTGACAAAGGAACGCCATCAGTCGGAGAATATCGAGCATTGATTTTAAGAGGGTTATCTATCGTCATGTTATCAGAAAGTCGCGCTCGCTCGAACAAATCAGAATTATATTTTGTCTGAGAGAGAATATAACCTTTTAGAGAGTGAGTCACTTCAATACCTAAAAATAACGTAATAGTCATAAGTATTTAATCACAAAACGATGAGCCAAATCACGTTTTAGTGCATAAATGCTATCAACATCATCACCTGTAATGATCATATCATATACATATAGATATAAAATAACATTTCACGCACTCATACATCTGATAAACAAGGCGGAATCATGATTACGAACAAGGAAACCAAGTGAAGTAATAATTGTAGAGAATTTTTCAAACCATGAACGAGGAGCTTGTTTGAGACCATATAAAGCTTTCCTAAATCGATAAAATTTACCTGGTTGGTGAGCAACACCTGGAAGAGAAGTCATGTAAACCTCCTCATGAATCTCACTATTCAAAAATGCATTTTTGACATCTAGTTGGAAGATCTTTTAGTGGAAAACGGATGCAACCACAATAAGAGTAAAAACGATTGTCATTTTTGCCACTAGGGAAAATATCTCATTCCATACCATACTTCTCAAAATACCTTTTTACTACAAGACGAGCCTTATATCTTTCAACAGACTCATCCGACGTTTTTTTAATATAAAAAATCCATCAAGATCCGATTATATTCTTGCTGGATGGAGGTTTAACTATATCCTATGTATGAGTCTGATAAAAAGCGGTAAGCTCTTCGACTATTGGATTTTGCCAACGAGGATCAAACGAAGTTTCTTTAAATGACTGAGGTTCATATAAATTATTAATATTTGCTATGAAAGAGGTGAAATGATATGAGTAAAAAGAATACGCAAAATCTGGTAGTTTGGTAGACTTACTTATACGAGTAGATCTTCTGAGAGGTTAAGCTAGTGGTTCTCTAAAAGAAGGAGCTGACTCATGCTTTGATAGAGCAGAAGTAGTATCAGCTATAGTCAATGTTTCATGAGCTAACACATCAATATCAATGAGTATGTTGCTATTATTTTCAAAAGGATCAATAGTCTGAAGTTTGGTACTTGTTATATCATGTGATTTCACTAGAATCGAATAAAACGAGATATGCTTAAGAAATCTAACATGTCGAGAGACATAAATTTTTTACTAGTGGGATCAAAACAATGATAACCTTTATGTATAAAACCATAACCCAAGAAAACACATATTACGGATTTAGGGCCCAATATGTTGCGTTCTACATAAGGACAAATGCAAAACATGTACATCCAAACACTCGTAAGGAAGAATAATATGGAAGTTGTCCGAATAACTTCTGAAAGAAAGACATCCCTGCATTATGAGTAGTGGGAATTCGATTAATCACATATACATCAGTATGAATTATTTCTCCTAAAACAATAGTAGGAACCTCAACAGATAAAAGCAAAGAACGAGCAGTGTCAATAAGGTAACGATGTTTTCTTTCTGCAATACCATTATGTTGAGGTGTGTCAGTGCAAGAATACTGATGTATGATACAATTAGATGTAAGTAACTGAGTAAAATCATTGGATGTATATTCACCCCCTAAGTCACACTTGAAGCATTTTATTGCAGTAGAATGTTGTGACTTAACAAGTTCCCGAAATTCTCTGGAAATTCCAAGGAAATCTGATATTTGCTTCATAAAGTAAACCTAAGTATATCGGTGAAAAGAACATAGTAGTACGAACCACCCTTTATGGAGACAGGAGATGAAGCCCATATATCAAAATGAATAATATCAAACATAGCAATAGAAGAAGTGACACTTTCATTAAACGGTAACGCCAATTTTTTTACAAGTTTACAACCACTACAATCTGAGATATTACAAGTGTTTAACTGACCTAAAGCACCTGCGGAGACTAAAAACTTTATACGCGATGAAGATACATGTCTCAGACGAGAATGCAAAAGATAAAATTTAGACGATGAAGGATTTAAACCAAACTAAGACAACTCAACACTAGAGGAAACAATATTAGTCAAGTATGTTTTTCCACTATTAACACCATAGACATCCACATCTAGTACTTCGACTTTCTCAAAAACATAGAGTTCCCCTATTTTACGACCTGTCTCATTCACTCTATGAGTCTGCTGATTCTGTATAGCACAAACATAATAAAAAAACAAGAGTCAATAACCAGATTTACACAATTGGCTAACCGAAACAAGATTCAAATAAAGGATTTGATCATAGTAAACATCGAATATTGATATATGAGGGGTACAAATAGAGCCAATACCCTCTACTGACATTGGTGTATCACTAGCAGACAAAGCAGATATGAGTGGAACATGAGACAACGAAACAAAGTTCAACATGTGAGGTGGCATATGATGAGACGCACCCGAATCCAAAATCTATAATGACGAATCAATACATGAAGTGGAAGACGAGGACATGCTTGAATGGTATGCAGATGTAGCCATAACAAAGTTCTTCTTATTCAGTTTGTTACTAGTAGACTGTAGAAAATCATCTTTTCCTACCATATTCGCAATAAAATCCACAAGCTGTAATCGAACAAAATTAAATAATTAGGAGATACCATATCCAAATCAGAAAATCAAACCAATTTCAATTCCAAGTCTCAATGGTCCAGCAAAATCAAATTAAAATACTCAATCAAATCCAAATCCAAGTCCAAATACCGAACTAAATCCAAATACAAAGTCCAAATACCAAACTAAATCCAAATACGAAACTAAATCTAAAATTAAAAGCAAAAATGATCCAAAATAACATCAAACAGATCGAATTGAAGTATAATAGTAATATATCTGAAACAAAACAACGCCAAACAGCTCTTAACCCAAAAGTGAAGTCCAAATTACTAAGCAAAAGTAGATCCAAAATAACATCAAACAAATCAAATTAAAGTTAATATCTAACAAATAAATCAATTATATTACTCTATGATCGAACATGCACTGATACCATGTAAATAAACAAAGAAAGAAAAAAGCCAGTAAGCGGCTAAGAGTTCTGTTTATTTAGAAACTATGTCTATTACATAATGTATAAGATGTTATTTATAGATATAATAAAGGGCTAACGGGGTTAGGCCTTATATCTTTAACAATTTCAAGATTCTGTTGTTTTGAGGAACCAGTCTAAAGTTGAGTTTGGTATATCTATTTGTATTTAAATGGATAATAGTTGATGTGTCAAAGTGTTACAAGTGTGGTATAAGTGATTGGATGTACTATTTGATCATAGTCCTTGAACTAGATATTAGTACATATATGTTATAATTGTTCAATGTACTATTTGGGCATAACCGTTGATTTGGATAGTTGTACAAGTTTATTATAACATGTTTGATTTTCTATTATATCTTGAAACAAAACCTATACATGTGTTGAATATTTCTAAGATAAGAGCTTTTATGGAGAGAAAATCATGCTAATAAGAGAAAACGCTAATCAATTGAGTTATTTTAGAATGGATGAATTCTTAAAAGGAAATCATAATAAATAGATTAATACCGAGAGATAAGAGAACTCATTGAAAACTCATACTCTAATTTGAGAAGTTTGTATAAAAGATGCGAGTTTGTATTGAATGTTTTTATAAATTTTTTTGTAATTGTTCAATCTATAAAATCAGATATATTTCTCATGTAAGATTACTACATAATTTGAACTACATATATCTTATGTTAATTTTTTCATACTTACAAGAACTAAATACCAAAACCAATTTACCAAAATCAACACGTCGATCTGAAATTGATTTATATTAAAAAATCTTCGACTGTGACTTCTTTAACTCATATTTTACAATTCTGTTTTTTACGATAAAAAAACTTATAGATTTATTCCAGGTTTTAATAAAAGTATTAAAAAATAAAAATAAATAAACATCCATAGTCTCACAAAAAAACGGACACTAAAATAATAAGAAGCAGATCAATTATTAATGCTTAGATATTTGTACTTTGTGTAGTCATATCTATTAGGAGTATAACCATTAGATATTTGGTCAAGTACGTTATTATGTTATTACTATATATATTTTGACTTAATATCTTTGTACGATACACGATTCTCATTAATCAAATACTAGTCATATTTTGTTTTTTGTCATTCATGGTATCAGAAGAGGTAACTTATCATTCATGGTATATTTTGTTTTTTGTTTTTTGTCATATGTTTTAATCATGTTCGATTATGTATTTTCCTTTGATCTTGTTAGATTTAGTATTCTGGTTTGATCATGTTCAATTTGGTATTTCTCTTTGATCATGTTCAATTTAGTATTTTGTTTTGATCATGTTCTATTTATTAATTTTCTTTGATTTAGTTTTTTATTTGGATTTGGATTTGATTTCAATTTTAATTTGGTATCTTTCGGTTATTTTGATTCTTTTCGATTAAATCTTGTAGACTCATATTGCAAATATGACATGAAAATATTACTCTCTATAGTCTATTAATATCCAACTTAATGAGAAGAATTTTGCTCATTGGAACTATATTACAAAGAACTTTCTTCATGGCAAGGATATATGGGGATATGCCTCAAGTAAAAAACTTCCACCTAGTAATAATATTAATATGTTGAGAATTATGATATGTTACTTGATACGTGGAAAACCAATAATGCGATTAATCATTTTGATTAATAACTCTATAACTCGGCCAACTGGTTTGGCTAAGTGTGAAACACCAAAAGAGGTTTAAGATCTTCAGGAGAAATTGTATACTCATTCCAACTTTGCTAAGAAATATTACTTAGAGTATAATATTTATGATCTATAAAAGAATGATATATGTATATATGATTTTTATGTTGTCATATCTGATTTGTGAAATCAATTAACTCTTACACAATATACATATATGAATGCGTTCAAAACTTATATTACTCGAAAGGAAAAAAATATTGGTGCAGTTTTGTATGGCCCTATGTTCAAACTTTGAAGGATTACATGAAATATTTATTTATAGATCTCTAATTTACATTGTTGATTTGATGGTTCATGAGTCTATTGTAAAGTAGTTTCGAATCAAATTCCATGTTAACAAGAAGTTAAAAGTGAGTAATGTTCCTCTTATGTTTGCTTTCCCACAACGACCCTCTACTCTAAACCAACCTAAAACAACACTAATATTATCCTTTTATGGGTGTGATTTATATAATAATAATAATCATTATAAGTCCCAATGCCTATTGTTGAAAAAAAACAGCAATAACACCTTTAGCAACATATTTTCAGCAATAACTATTTCAACAGTAAGGACATTCTCCTTACCAATTTTGCCCTACATTTTGTCCTCCACGTTTCATAGTTACTACTACATCATTAGAAAACACTAATAGCGCCAAGTCACCTTCTGCATTGCACCCCCATATTTTTAAATCTTTTTGAAAATATATTGTTTATAATCATATTGCCATATATACATCCATATATCACATAGGTCTCTTCTCGTCTTCTACTTCAGGTATTTCTTTATCCTTATGAATTTTAGACGAAGAATGAAAATTAAGAAATTATAACTTTTTTCTTTCTCTTTCATGAAATAAGCGAGTCATTGAGAAAAATACAAATTTTAGTGGTAGATTTACGGTTCGTAGGATCACCAGCCCAATCATTATCATAATAAAAATGTAGCTTCAATAAAGATGTGAATGGAAAAAATATACTATAATTGAGTACCCCAAAGACATATGAGAATACGAAGAACGATAGCATAATGAATTATAGTAGACGTAGTGATAAATTGACTAACCACATAAATATCATGCACAATGTCTGGACGAGTCACAATTATATTGTTAGTGAGTCGAGTACGTTCAATTAAATCAGCTATATATTTTGATTTATATAAGAGATACCATTTTAGAGAATAAACAACCTCAATTTCTTAATCCATGCCATACTCTTGATTATAACAATTAGCAATAATTTGGGCCTTCTATTGTTCAAAAGTTAGATTTTGTTTTAATCTTTTAAACAAAACAAGAATCAATAGTATGTTTCCCTTACATTAACAGAATCAAATCCCATGTATAAGTCTTGTGTGTAGTAGTAAGTTCCTCCATAATAGCACCTTACCAAAAGGGATAAAAAATTCCTCTTTATATGATATAGACTCAGAATATTGATAAACAAAATAAAAAAAAGGGTAAATAACATAAATTAAGATGGGTACTTCAAATCGTGGAGTTTAGCATAATTTTAAATATAATTAGACGGATGCAAAGAAAGATCATTCACAACATATTCCAACAACGGGATGATTATATGGACAGGATAATGGGAGGTGGATGACTCATCGGGGTTGGTATATAAAATATCAATACGAATAAGATTTGATCATGTCATATGATGTGAACTAACGATAACATAAAAGAAGGGAATATGTTATGAAAACATAACATGACATGGCGTGAGGCGTATATTTTTTTACTAACTAGATCAAAGAAAAAGTATATTTTTTTTACCAATATCATAACTCAAAAAGACACAAAACTAACATATGGAGAATTTATTACGATCAACATACGGTCGAACAACAAAAAAATACAATCAAATATATAAAATGATCAATAATCATGCGGATGATCATAAAACTCTTCAAAAAAGAAAAGTCTGAATTATTAGATATTGGAATTGTGTTTGTTGTATAAGAAATAGTTAGTGTTTCTTATTCCCAAACCAAACTAGAAACGCGAGCTGAAAATAAGAATGAATGAGCTATTCCAACGAGATGATGATGTTTCCTTTAAAAAAACATTTTGTGGAGGAGTTTCTATATAAGTGATTTAGTGGATAATCTCACCAAAAATAAGTAGTTGAGAAATATTGGTATAGGGTGTATTCACCTCTAAAATTAAAAAAAACAATTGATGACAAATGAGTGTTAGGTTCTCACAAGAGCTCCAAAATTACTGAATATGGTAAATAAACCAGATCCATGTTTCATGATATAAACCCAAGTATATCGAGTTAAATCATTAATAAACAAAATATAATTTATCAAACCCCATTTTGTGGATACAATAGATCCCACACCCCACCCTCATACATCACATGCATACGACCAAATGGTAGAATTTTAAAAATAAATACTTTTACAAAAAGGCAAGGTTTGAAATTTAATCAGTTTACAACTACTACATTTAGGAATAGCATGATTGTCCAAATAACCTAGAACCCCTATAGAAGTCAAAACATTTAAAGGCAACACAAAAAATATATCCCAAATGAAAATGCCAATAATAAAAATCAGAATACGAACGACTCATACAGAACGACAATAAATCTACATTAGAGGCATCAAATTCTTATAGATCCTCTAAAACATAGAGTCCCCCTTCCCCAATGACTTGTCCAAATCACCGTATTATATCGTAGATCTTGAATATAATAATTAGTATAAGTAAAAATAATTGAGTTACCATAATCACATTATTGAGTAGCATATATGAGTTTCAAAACTAGATTGTGAATATGATATATATATAGATAAACAAGATGTACAAAGATAGTAAATTCCTGCCAATATCCTAGAGTACCATTAATGTCCATGACAGACGAATAAGAAGCTAACAAATAAATACAAAAGAATCACTATTATGGTACATATGATGAGAAGCACATGATTCTAGTAACAAAAAAAGGTGGTAACCTGCTTTACCAGCCAAATACAGATTTATACAAGAAACTGACATGACATGTATTTATAAAACAATGACTTTTCAAACTTCTCAACCATATGCAGGCCTAAATACGGGCATAAACTACATTATTATTGAGTTGAGGTGGATGATACGCCTTAGGAGTTGTCTGCAAGGGAGCATTGTTTATGTGGTTGGAAGTTGTTTAGTCTAATGGTATAGAAATTGAACAATGATCACTAATGTTTTAAGCTTGTTCTTATGTAGAAATAGATATGATTGTGTAGAAGAGGCGGAGTATGAGAGATGAAGTTTATAAAAAGAAGCTGAATAATTTTAAAACAAGAATGTATCTTAATAATTTTTTCCAGTTTTGCAACCATGTTAGGATCCCGAGCGTCGCATGCGGAGTTTTATTTATAGGTTCTGCTACATTTGTAATTGTTACACTAAATTATATTTATTACATAAGTAAGTTGTCATATGTCACATATTGATTGGATGCTATAGTTTCTTGCTACTCAAGCTCGTTCCCGAGCTATTTATAAACCAATGCGGGGTCATTGTAAATATAGAGGTTCTTACCCAAGATCCTTTATAATATTTGGGTTTGGACAGACTACATACCGACCTCAACTAATACTTGTGTTCATGAACGGTACAAATCTAGTCTGTATCAGTCACCCTATTAGTCCTTACAAAATAACATGAAAGAGGATTATAATTAAACCAAGTTTAGCTTTTTTACCGTCTTGCATTATTTGAATCTGCCAAGCCCTAGTATGTAGAATGTGTTAATGTTCATTGGATTCATCTATTCACAGATCCTATGTGGCTTTTGATATGGAAATAGGATTCTGAGGACTGAATTATAAATAATTTAAATATGTATAATTGTTAAGGACTAAACAACAATTAGTCCTCTTTTGTAACAAATTTCAGTTTGAGACTAAGTCTTGGCTCCTCTATATAAAAGGCATGGCTACTCTAATAAAATGGTTGAATAATTTTACTTTGAAACTCATTTGTACTTGTACTTTCTCTCTCTAAAAACTCTCTAGCTTTTTCTCTCTCTACAATTATTTTCTAACAATTTACTAAGGAAAAACCATAACTCATCAAATTGGTGACTCCACTGGGGACTTGAAAAAAATAAATCAGTGACTTATTCAGCTCGAAATTAATACAATTTTGTTGTATTTTTTGTTCAAAATTAATACAATGAATCCTGAGAACAATCCTACTATTCGATCAGCTATGGAGACTCTTAAAGATCATTTACAGGGAGGTAGACCTAGTGGATCATCTTCGTTCAAAACTCAATATGATATTGAGGTTCGAATGAACCAGCTTTTGGACAAGATTAATGCATTGAATGAAAAGTATGAATGGATGGAGAAAGAAATTCATTCGGCAAAAGAGCAATATTCGTCTCGTAAGGAGAAAAAATATAAACAAAAATATGTGGCCACTAGTGACGAGGAGGTAGAAAGTTCAGCTTCGTGCGTTAAGAGATACAGAGGTTCTTCGAAAGAGGAATCAGACAGAGATCGGTCGAGGAAGCACAAAAATGAGAGTAAATCTAAGAAGGATAATGCTCCTCGTTCTACTTGGTATGAAAGAAATCCCTCGAATCAGTCTGCTGAAACTGATCGAAATTTGTATGTTACTATGGGAACGGATGACGAGTTCATTCAAGGAGTTGATTGGAGAAATTCTCCATTGACAAATCAAATTCGTTTTATGACGTTTCCGAAGCGTTTTGATATTCCGAAGGTTGAGAATTTTGATTGGGTGTAGGATCCTGATGATCACATCAAACAATTCAAGAATTATATAATGAACTTCGAAGATGACGACCGGTTGGTGTGTCGTGCACTTTCTCATACGTTTAAAGGAACATGTCTTAAGTAATATAGCCGGATTCCGAGGGGGTTCATTTCAAATTTTAGAGATTTTTATATTGCATTCTGAAGGCAGTTTGTGGGAAGCAAAGAGATGAGAGCAAATGGTGATACAATTATTCAGTACAAGCAGGCATATGGAGAAAAGTTGAAAGACTATACAAAGAGATTTGTATTGACCAAGGCTAGTTTGGACAACTGTGAGGAAGACAATACGTGGCGATGACAGCTTTTCGCCAGGGGATCTGGCTAATAAGACGACAAAGAGAAGGGCCTTGACTTTTGGAGCTTTGATGGCTCAAGTTGAGGATCAAATCAAAGTGGAGGAGTCGACTAGAGTCCGAGGTGAACCAGTCAGCACTTCAAAAAATCCGGGACATACAACCAATAATTAGGGGCAACCCTCGAATGGTATTGGCAATGGCAATCAGCAGTCGAGGAAAAAGAACAACAATTTTCCTCCTCGGAGTGGTGGTTATTAAAATCATGCTCCATCTAACACTTACAACGGGCCTAGACCAAATACTTGGGTTAAACCAGAATACTATGCTGATTTGACAGAGAATGTATTTGTAATCTAGGATAAGACCAAGAGCTTCGTAAATTTCAGGAAGTCAGCTCTAATTAGTAGGCCAATGGAGGAGAGGAATAACAAGTTTTGAAGATATCATGATGATATCAGCCATGAGACAAATGACTGCATTGCTCTGAAGGAAGAGATTCAGTATTTGATTGAGAATGGAAAGCTACGGACTTATATGAAGTCACATGGGAGCGCATCAAAAAATAATGGTACATCAACTTCGAAGACTGCACCGCCAGCTGAAAATTTGATGATTTTGGATTCACATGCTGAACCTTTTGATGCTTCTTCTGAGTATGTTGAAAAAGATCTGAACATATTGCTTCTGATGACAGTTGAAGAGCTTGTAGAAAAGGGACGTGTTCGGGAGTTGTACAATTTTTTTGAATCGTTGGCTATTTTTGGAGGTGATTCAATGACTGGAAACTCGGATAGTGCGAGGAAGAGGCATGTTGTCAACTTGACAACTCAAATTGAAGGAAATATGTCTACGCACTTATATGGGAAGAAAGATATTCCTTTCATTTTGTTTGATGAAGATGATCTGAGAGGTACCGCAGGACCACATGAAGATGCTGTGGTGATTGGAGCTGAGGTGGCTGGCGTCGAAATTTGATGTGTACTGATTGACACTGGAAGTTCTACCAATGTCCTTTTTAAATCAACGTATCATAGAATGACGAATCCACCTCGGATTTCTCAATCGGATCGAACGATTATTGGATTTACGGGTGTAACAGCTCGTGTTGTTGGAGAATTCGAGTGTGAGGTCAGTCTGGGAAAAGAACCATTTAAGAAAAAGGTCCAGGTACTCTTTGTGGTGGTGGTGGACTATCCTACAAGTTATAACTTTATTTTTGGAAGATCGTGGCTTTTAAGAATGTACGAGATGGTGTCTGCAGTTCATTAGTGCTTTAAGTATATGGTTGGAGATAAAGTTGGGGTTGTTCCAGACGATCAGAAGGTTGCCAGGGAATGCTATGCCACTGCAGTTCGGATTCGAGGGTCCAGCAGTGGAGATTTAATGCGAGAATAGCAATTAGAAAGGGCACCCTCGAATTTGGAAGAAATGTTTGACGATCCGAAGGAAACCCCAGAGTCTTTAACGGTGAGCGAAAAGATAGAGGAGTTTACTTTTTCGGAAGGAAATATACTTCGAATTGAAACCTTATTGACCCCTTTTCTACGTCAACAGTTGCTTGATTTTTTATCCCAAATTTTAGATGTCTTCGCTTGGAGGAAAGAAAATGTAACAGGAGTACCCATTGAGGTAATTTGTCACAGCGTGGCTATAGATCCGAAGGTCAAGCCGGTAATTAAAAAAACGTTTTCCTCAGAAAAGTAGAAGCAATTGTTGCTGAAGTGGATCGGTTATCTAAGGTCGGACACATAAGAGAGTCGTAGTATCCTTTGTGGACGACAAATCCGGTGGTAGTCAAAAAGAAGAATGGGAAATGGAGAATGTGTGTAGACTTTACAGATTTGAATAGAGCTTATCCCAAAGATCCGTTTCCTATTCCTTGAATAGATCAGTTGATTGATTCTACTTCAGGCAACAAAATTTTAACTTTTATGGATGCTTTAGCAGGATATAATCAGATCCAAATAGATCCAAAAGATCAAGAATGCACAAATTTTATAACTGATAGGGGCTTGTATTGTTATAGGGTGATTCCCTTCAGATTGAAAAATACTGGAGCCACTTATCATAGATTGATGAATAAAGCTTTTTCTACACAGATCCGAAGAAACATGAAGGTATATATAGATGACATGGTAGTGAAAATATCAAGGGATGAAGTGCATCTTGATGATTTAGAGGAAGCTTTTTTGAATTTAAGGGCAATCAGATTAAAATTAAATCCTGAGAAGTGCACCTTCGGAGTTCGATCGAGGAAGTTTTTGAGTTTTATCATCAGTGAAAAAGGAATAGAAGTTGACCCAAAATAATTGAAAGCTTTGATAATAATGAATTATCCTCGGTTAATCATAGAAGTGCAAATTTTGACAAGAAGGTTAGCAGCACTTAATCGATTTATGTCTAGAATTTCTGACAAATGCTTTCCTTTCTTTCAAGTGTTATGAGGACCCATCAGGTTTGAATGGACATCAGAATGTAAAGCACCTTTCACGAATATTAAAAATTTGTTGTCATCACCAGAGATTTTGTCAAAGCCTCGAAATGGGGAGAAATTATTTTTGTATAATGCGGTATCGGATTTTGCACTAAGCGCAGTCTTAATCAGTAAAGATTCAGGAGTTCCGAAGCCGGTGTATTACATTAATAAAAGTTTGGTGACAGCGGAAAAGAGATATATGAAATTTTAAAAATTGGCATTAGCGCTGGTGATTGCTGCTAGGAAGATGCGGTCATATTTTCAAGCTCATACTATTGAATTCTAAACTTCATTCCTCTTGAAAAATGTTTTACAGCGATCAAATATTTAGAGGAGAATGACCAAGTGGTCAGTGGAGTTAGGGGACTATGATATTTTGTTTATACCTCGAACAGCAATAAAAGCGCAAGCATTAGCAGATTTTTTTGTTGAATTCCACTCGAGCCGATCAGAGGAGGAAGAAAATAAAGAAGTCGTACCGGTTGATTCAAGGTGGGTTGTCCGAACAGATGGAGAGTCTAATGTTTCAGGGTGCAGTCTTGGGGTTCAGTTAATAGCTCCAATGGGAGAGACAATGATTCAGTCTATTAAATTTGGTTTTCATGCCTCGAACAATGAAGCTGAATACGAGGCTACTTTGGCAGGTTTGAGATTGGCAAAAATTTGTGGAGCAGCTTCAGTGCGCTTGGAAACGGATTCTCAATTGTTAGCAAATCAGGTATCTGGATTTTCCAAAGCAAGAAATGATCGTTCTATTTTATATCTTGGGGAACTTCGAAATTTAATGCTTCTGTTTGACAACATTGTTGTGGAATATATTGGGCGAGGGAGTAACATGGTGGCTGATTCTTTAGCAACCGTTGCTTACAAGAAAGAATATCCTTGGATTTTGCTACAAGAAAATCCTTCAATTGTTACTCAATCTAGCCAATGTGATGTATAGATGAATTTTTTACGATTGGTGAAATCTGAGGCGATTGGCGATCAGATATACTTAATTTTTTTACTCAAGGAATATTACTAGAAAATTCACAATTGGCCCAAAAGTTGAGGAGTAAAGCCCTCAGATATATAGTACTTGATGAAATTTTGTATAAAAAGGCATTAAGCAGGCCATTGTTACGATGTTTAAGAAAACAAGAATCACAAGAAGTATTAGGAGAGTTGCATGATGGTGAAGAGTCAGCTCATTGCGGGTTCAAAGCTATGTCACATTGAGTTTTACTTGTAGGATTCTATTTGCCTATAATCATGAACGATGCTACGAATTTAGTTCGAGGTTGTGATACTTGTCAAAGATTTGCCAAAGCTATTCACAGGACCATTAGTACCACTTATGTCTATATCTGAGGCAATACCATTTGATAGATGGGGAATTGATCTGGTGGGACCTTTACCGATTGCTTCTGGAGGAAGACAGATGATAATAGTAGCGGTTGATTATTTTACAAAGTGGGCAGAGGCAGAACCGTTATCGTGAACAAATGCAAATGATGTCATCAAATTTATTGTGAATAGTATTTGTTGTCATTTTGGAGTTCCTCAGAGGATTACAACAGATAATGGCCCTCGGTTTAATAATAGGGAGATGGCTTCATTTTGTACTTCTAAAGGAATTTAGCAATTTTTTTTACACCTTTTCATCCTCAAGCCAATAGACAAGTGGAGGTGACAAACAGAACAACTTTAGATGGCTTGAAAAAGAATTTGACGGGGGCAACAGGAAAATGGTCAAACTATGTGCAAGAGGTACTTTGAGCTTATCGAACAACTCCAAGAGAGGCTACAAAAGAGACTCAATTTGCTTTGGCATATGGAATGGATGTAGTCAGCCTCATAGAATCTACGATGTCACCTTTAGAATAGCCCAACATTTTGAAAGGTCTAATGATGAAGTTCGAAGGGCAAATTTGGATCTGATTGAAGAAAAAAGAGTCATAGCTCATCTGAATATAATTCATTATCAAAATCTTATAAGAAATAGATATGATTCGAAGCTGAAGAGAAGAGAATTTAAAGAAGGTGATAAGGTGTTGCAAAAAGTTTTCTTGCACACAAATGAGAAGAACCTCGGAAAAATGGCTCCAAATTGGGAAGGGCTTTATACAGTTGTTGAAAGAATTAAGCCAGGGTCCTATCGTCTTTGTGATTTTGAGGAGAGGATGCTTCAACATCCGTGGAATATCCAACACTTGAACCTTTATTTGGAGTAGATATGCTTTTGTACTTTGGAATTTTGGTTTTGAATGGCACATTATTTCCTATCATATTGGCCCAGGAAGGTTTTAACGAGGTGTCGTGTACATATTCAATATTATCAATAAAGTTCATTTTTTGGCCAATGGTTATTTACATATGTTTGAATACTATCTTAACAAATCATCAAAGACTTATTATCTTTGAGATTAGTTAAGAGTAGAATGTTCCGAAGTGTTTATGACACTTTTCGAAGAAACAACCATGTTTAATAATCACATTACATTTTTATTCGAAGTGAACGCTTAACAGCATACAAAGAATTTTTTGAAGAGCTACCAAAGCTTAACAACTCATTGAGTTTTTTAGTTGAAGAGCTACTGTATTCACCAATTTTATTATGGTATTTAAGCTAGTAAGTTTACATTTTTTAATTATTTTGTGTTTAAAATTTAACATCGAATAATATACAAAGAGGATGATGAAATATAAAAACCGTTTGTCATTTAGATTAATTTGATGAGGTACAAAAATAAAAAATTTAATCTGACAAAGACAAAAGAGTGATAAAATTAATCAGAGGTCTCTTCCTCCTCGGATGATTCATCTTCTAAGGATGATGAACCAGGGACAGGGTCAAAAGCTTCACTTGGGCGTTTCTCTTCAGGAATATCATTCAAAAAACTGGTGAGGTCGATTTTTGGGTAAGTAGCGTGAAGTTTTTGAAGAAGGAGAATGGTTGCATCTTATTTTCCGACATTAATAGCAGTTTGCATGTCTTTTGAAGCTCAGCCTCGGTAGCAGCTACAGCAGCAACTTATTCCACTTCGAAATCTTTTTTTAGTTTAGCTATCTCATCGTTCAACTCTTTATTTTTGTCTCATAAAAAGTAAGAGAGTTTTGTAGCTTAGTAGAGTTGGATTTTTCAGTGGTTAATTCAGTAGTGTGGTCGAATTTGAGCTTATTCATTTCCTTTTCATGAGAAGCCTTCAACACTTATTTATCAGCAATATGTGTGGTTCGCATATGGTTTTTCATGAAAATCTCACATTTTATAAGTTCGGACCTCGCCATTTTGTACATGTGAAATTGATCAACCACTTTGTCGTGCAAATCTTCTATAAATTTTTTCTCAACCTCGTAAGCTTCTTTGTAATAAACCATATCTTTGGACAACTACTTTAGCTAGTTCTCAAAAGCTTCAACTTGAGAAGCAAGTGTCTTTGCTGCAGTGTTAAGATTGTTAAATGGTTGAAATGCGAAAGTGATTGCAGCATTTGGAGGAGGAAGATGAAGTTCCAATGTGCTAGGACCTTGAATCATATTCATAAGGGTGATAGGATCATGAGAATGGGTAACTTCTGGAAGAGCTTCGGCTGGTGTGGTTCTTCCAAAGTTAAGCATGTGGATTTGGATGACTTGAAGAACATGATCATCTTCACCAGTAAGCGCTTCAGTGTTCTCAAAATTAATAAACATATCAGGATCAAAGTTTACGGTAACTTGATTTTCGTTAGAAGTGTTATCTTTGATGACTATCACATGGTTGTCTTTGTTTGGCTGTTCTTCGATCGAAGGATTTCGTGGGTTTTATTGGTTTTCAGCAGCAGTGTTTTTGTCTTCGTCAACCAATGCATACGAAGTGATTCTTATTTGCTTCTTTTTCTTTCCTTGGGAACCATATGAAGCTTTCTTTTTCTTTGAGGATGGTTCTTGATCTTTTCCCTTTTCGATGGGTGGGAGAGTTTGTTCAACAGTTTTTCTTTTTCGAGGCGTTGGATTCGATGGAATTGAAGGGCTAGCACCAGATGTGCTAGCTGCCTTTTTACCTTTCTTTTCTTTGACGGTTTTTTATTTTTTATTTTTTGGTAAATGGTTATTCGATCTGTTGCGAATGGGAATGAAGACTTTGCAATCGGATTGAGATATTCGTTGGCAGACTAGCTTCAGATCCTGCACAGACATCGGATCTTGAGGAGGCAAGCCGCCTTCTAAGATTGGAAATATATGATAGTGGAGGAAATTGATGGGCTGAAAGGCAGTATGAAACGTGTTGTTCCATTCCTTCTCAGCCCAAGCGACAAGCTTTTGGAAAATCTCCTTAGCAGCTGGGCGACGTGTCGAGTAACGCTTCAAAATTGCTGGAATAATTAGAAAAACAGAAATTTTAAAAAAAGTAAGTGTTATTTCAGAATGTAAAATTTTTGAGGGGCTTACGATTGCTTCTCTAGACAAGAGTTAGCTTTGAAGGATTGGCTTCGGAAATTGCTTTGCCATTTTCCCACGCCCCTGATATAAAGACGAAATTCTGCTTCTAAAAATTTGCAGCCTCTAAGAGATCATCGATGATCTTGAGATCATCCATCAGGGTGAGGTAGTAGAAGGGAAGCTTCGGACCTTTTGAAAATTGGGTCAAGGAGATGAAGTCTTTGATGCTGATGGGAATCTGAGACAATCGAGATGCCATAATCACTGACATAAGAGTGAACCACTGATTCGGTGTCACCTGAGTAGGGCATAAGCTGAGTAGGTCAAAATATTCCACGATAATAGGATCCAGTGGAAACTAAAGACCGTAATTAATGATCTCAGGGTAGACTATTAGTTCGTCATCTTTGCAATCCAAAGGAGTTTCTCCTTCTTTGGGTAATCGAACTGTTATGTTATCTCTCATTCCCCATTTTATTTCAGAGCTGAATCTTGACTATCTTTATAGTATATGTAGCGGACCTTTTTCAGTGCAATGATGTATTTTCCTTCAAGATTCCTCAGGTTTCTTCTAATTTTCGCTCTTTCTTTTTCGGAAATGAAGCAAGCGTCTGTTTCTTCTAGAGGTTTCAGGGTATTTGCAGAGTTCCCATCGTCAGATTCAGCCTTGAGATCGGTTTTTGTAGCTTCTGAATCAACTTCGTTGGCTTTTGATGTTTCTTCTCCAGGATTTTGAGATGTTGAGTTAACAACCTCTGGTAAAGGGTTACCTGTTCGAGGAGTTTCCTTAGTTACTTATTTTTTATAAGGATTTTCAACATTTGGATTTGGAGGGGAAGGACTTCGGATAATTTCTGATTCATCTCCCATGGCAATGAAAGTTCTTCTTTTTCTAGTTACTGAAGAGTAGTTCGAAGATGGGATATTTATCTTTGGCTTTAAAGGGAATTTTGCACTAATCAGAGGAGAAAGTTTTCTTTGAGAAGATGATGCTCGAGGTGTTTTAGGCCCTAAGATTTTAGATGAGGAATGTTCTTCGACTACGGGAGAAGGCCACAAAGCAGGAACTTTAGTTGGATCAAAATTATCGTAATAGATTGTTTCAGTGGTTGTTCCAACTGGACCTCATCGGATCAATCCTGCTTTCCTATATTCTTCTGCTCTTTGTGTAATACAAAAATAATTGTACCATCTGAAGACTAAATTGCTGTCAGAATCTTAAGATTCTAGTGTTTTGGGTAGGATAGCCTTCGTTTTTTTGGTTTTTGGTTTCTTTCTCATAAACCGAATAAAGGTTTATTGGAGAGGATGAAGATTGGTTAAAAAATTTGGTTTTTCTGATGAGAATACTAAGAAAAGGGAAGAACACAGTGAGGGTAGCCAAAAGCTATGACTTCTCTTTAAAAGGTTTGTGTGATGAGAATGAAAAAAATGAAACGCAGACTGAATTTATACAAAAGAAGTGAAGACGTGTAAAGTTGGAAAGACTCTTATGGTGATATGTTGGAATAAAAAACGGTGGATTGATTAGATGCTAGACATCTGTCAGGCTAGACCTCTAGTTATGGATCTAAAATATATAGGGTTATGATGGTTTAAACAGTTTTGTGCAACGGTTACTTCCATATGTAGCATGGGTAAAATTCGAAGAGTATTTTTTAAAGTGTTTCGAAACGATTTTTTCTTACAGTGCTTCGAAGCGATTTTTTCTTACATTGTTTCGAATTGATTTTATTTTTGGAAAGTTCTCAGATTTTAGCATCTTTGCTAATTGATATTTGTTTTGTTTACGTTTCGAATGATTGCATTTTAAGAGCGTTTCGAATGATTGTTTAAGATGGTTGTTGAATGATTGCTTAAAGTTTATCACTGGTTACATAATATATGAAAATATTCGAGGATGTTAAGATTCGAAGACAATTGGATTCGAAGATGCTTTAGTTCTCATTCATTTACTGACATGAGAACTAGGGGGCTTCTGATATGGAAATAGGATTTTGAGGACTCAATTGTAAATAATGTAAATTTAAGGATTTAATTATAAGTAATGTAAGTTTTGTCCATGAATTGTAACTGATGTAAATCTTAGAGAGTATTTTAACTATGTATAATTGTTAAGGACTAAACAACAAGTAGTCCTCTTTTGTAACAGATTTCAGTTTGAGACTAAGTCTTGGCTCCTCTATATAAAAGGCAAGGCTACTCTAATAAAGGGGTTGAATACTTTTACTTTGAAACTCATTTGTACTTGTACTTTCTCTCTCTAAAAACTCTCTAGCTCTTTCTCTCTCTAGAATTCTTTTCTAACAATTTACTAAGGCAAAACCATAACTCATCAGCTTTGACCAAGATATTTTTCCTTATGTTCAATTTTTAGGGTACATGATTACCCTTGATATCCTCGGAGCTGAATTACATACTTGAGACGTGTTGTTCTTTCCTGTTGATGAGCCAAGTTTACTTCAGTCAAACTTTTCTCACTCTGAAGAGATCGGTTCCTTCTGACCCTATTCCAACCCTATTAAAATATCGCCACCTGCCAAACATTCGTTGAGGAAAAAATATCTATTTTGACAAATGAGAAAGAGTACATCTAACAAGTAACGGATTGCTAGATTTCATTGTATCATTTTCTGAATCTAAAATACTTTTTTGTTGTTAGTTCTTCACAGTTGGGTAGCCTCCTTAGTGCTTCAAGATAAACACAACAAGATTTAGGTGGAAAATAAAATTGATAATAAGGAAAAGAGTTCATCCCAACTTATTATGACATACATAGGCTAATATAAGAGGCCGAGATGTAATCATCTCCCAGTAATTTCACACACATGTAAGCAGATCTTGGTAGGGTAGCAAGACCCTCCTTATTTACAATAAATGTACAAAGAAACATAGAATGAGTCGAAACCCTTGGTTTTGCCAAGCCAATGTGAGATATCGAGAGAGAATCACGACTTGTAGCCTGAACCTATAGGTTTTATCAAGAATAATAACATATTTTATTCAGCCCAAACCGGTAGACGTTATCATAAGAGAATCACGACCTTTATTCATCCCGAATCCATAGAAGATATTGGGAGGGAATTACGGTCTTAAATATGTGTTATATGTGTTAATACTAGAAAAATATAAGAAAAAAAATTTAATTTTATTAGTGAAAGAACCAAGCGACCAAAGCCTTTTGGAGTAATTTTATTCTAAATAGAGTAGGAGAAGCGTGATTCTGATCATTTCTCTTTGGGAAGTGATAACTACATAATCTATTTAGATAATATTTACAGCCTTTGATTGGCACATGTTGCGTAAGTCAAGGATGATGGTTAAAACATTATGGAACATGTATAGATGAAACGTAACGCATACTGATCTGATCACATCACACATACGCTTATAAAAAATTAAGCAACAACGTGCATTACCCCACTATTGTGCGACTTCCATTTTAAAAAAATAAGCGTACTTGTGCTTTGCAAAATCTTGTTAGGCTAATTCAAATAATATTTTGGTACTCTAGTCATGATTTGAAATCTATTTTTCAACTTATAAAAACCAAAAAATAGGAGGGGAGGAGGGTGTTCGTGGTCTAATTTGTGTATTTACCATGTCTTGTAAATACACATATGAGACGAAAAAAACTCACATTAGAGGATAGAGGATGTTTTTTCCCTTTTACGGAAGATTGTGATTGATGTTTTGAAGACTCTGAATGATAGGTTATTGTTGAATCACTATGAACCGAAATGGTTAGACCTACTTTAGCATCTACAAGATCAATAAAGATTACTATAGGACGTGGTTAATAAACGTCCATTTGTGGGATAGGCGCCTACCAACTATTTAGAGAACAAGATAGTGATTTTTACATAAATGTATAGCGTGAAAGTTGTGTGCCTCTCTTTTGGTGTTATGTTCAAACTAATTTTATCCTTACAAATAGATACCGCAATGGTGGTACATTATTGTTCATACCAAACATTGATGCAAGAACCCTTTATTGTGGCGCATATAACATTACTAAGTATCACTACTTTTGACTTGTCACATATTGAAGGATCTTCCTGAGATGAGGGGTATTAGAGGAAGAAATTTTGCTTTTTGAGTGGTGCATGAGAGACCGGCATGAGGAGTCTTCCAGCAGTCACAACCAATAATTGGTCGGCCATCAGTAATCATTATAAAAGTCTAGAGTTCGTTAATTTAAGTGTGCTTTGTTAGTTGCAGGGATTTCGTCAGTTCTTTTTCGAACTCGCCAACGAGAGTGAGTACAGGTTAGATTACTTGTGTACCATTTTTGATGGGATATGTAAAAAATCGTATCATCATATGTTAATTTCAAAGTAGTTTGCATAAAAAATATCGTGGTCTAGATTATATTTTCGAGACCAGAGTTGTTGCTTCTGAGGGTTAAAAGTTGTATTACTCCCTACCGTGGTGAGTGGTGCCATGCGTTATGGGGACCATAATTCAAGGTCATATTTAAAGAACGGTGGTGGAACGTCAATCTCGGCTATGAAGGCTTAGGGAGGAGGATGTGTAGTTGTAACGTTTCTACGTATGGGTTACATGGAAGCATAGCTAGACTTCCCATCGACCAAGCAGGCTCTTGGTCAACTAATATAAAGTCAAATAACGTTGTAAAAGAAAAATAATATATGCTAATGTGAATGTGTATACTAGAGGTAAAAGCTAGAGGGTTATAACAATTGGGGAAATAATATATGTATGATGGTGTAGTTTCCAGACCAAAACACCGAAATAGAGGGCCCTTATGATGAAAATGAAAGCTTGGCAGATTGATCAAGGCCTTGAGGTAAGTGTGACATCTATTCATATATTCATTTTCTTTTTATATTTAGTGTTGAATGGTTTAAATATGCGGTCTTTGTAAAATATCTTTAATGCATTAGTTTTAATTTCCTATGCGAATACGAGAGGTGGAAGCATAATACCCGATTTACGATCCTTATTGACCATCATTGAAGATACTTTTAAGGATCTAAGGTAAGCTCAAGAAAAGTAAAATAATTTCAAACAAAGCATTACTTGATTGTAGAGGATGTGGGATGACAACGGTGCATATTCGAAGCTCTTGCTGACATACAAAGGAAAATGAGTGGGAAGGTAAAAGCTTTGTCATTCTTGAAGAAATTTTTTAGTTGCACTCGCAGTTGGAAAGCACCAAGCTAGGCAAAAAAATCGCATCATTTACACGATGAGGCTACCAAGGACTTGTTGGATGAGCGCGTACAATATGAGGCTATGTTGGTTGAGACTCGAGAGGCCCTGATTTATGAGATGAGTCAATGTGAACCTAATTTTACAGATGTATTATGCAATGTCAGGTGTGGATTTAAGAATTTTTTGGGGATGGTCCTTGCGTTACGTCTACCAAAGAGGGTCGTTTGACTCCCTTCTAAAGACATGAGTGGCTCAGAGGTAGATCGTGAGCAAGAAGACGTATTGGCCGCCCCCGTAGTATGTGATGCAATAGAGGAGGAGTGAACGGCCGTACAACCTATTAGTGAGTCTACGTGAGGGAACATATAGGAAACTTTGTGATGATGTTTGCAAGACTTCATCCTAAAGTCTCACGTTGATGGAAATTTTGCTATATAGCAAGGGCATAGTTTTTGGAATTATATATCCATGGATAAAAATATCATTGATGCATGTTTATAATGATTAACCTTCCTTTTTGTTCTACTAAAATGTTCAGAATGTAAAGAATTTTATTTTTATCAATGTGTAATTTGTTATTATTGTTGAAACCAATTAACAGGTTGGTACACACTTGATGTATGAAGAACTATTCTTATGTGTTATGCTGGTTATAAAGTCAATGCACAACGGTCGCATCATCTATGTTGTGCTATTTATCTTACCAATAAATTGTGTTATTGTAGTATAGATGTGTATGTTTACGCTTGGTCCATGTTCGAACACAAGTGTGGTGATATTTAGGCCATTATATGTCGACTCACACCATTTGTATAAGATACGCTTGCTATAATTATACCAAAAATATTGTATTTGATACATTAGAAATACGCATTATGTGCTCGCTCGTTGCACTAAGACGTTTATCTTGGATGCCTTTTTGAAAGACTATCCCCCTCGGTTGCATATATGTACATATATATAATATTGTTGGTACGTCAAAGAAATGAAATGAATTGTTACTTGGATAGTTTTATGTGTTTTCATACAATCGGATGTGATCTCACACATCTTCTAAGGTGATCATGCTTGGATGTAGAGGTTGGTGCTCGGGCATAGCAGCCAAAATGCACGATAGATGTCGAACGCGTTTGTCCACAGTGTATCAATTAGGCATTACGAATCTCAGATTCCCTAACCAAACTAGATGCAAAGGCTCAGAAGTAGTTTTTTAATTAATTATTCTATATAGGAATATTAAATAACTCATAATAAAATTATATTAACTATATTTAGAAATAAAGTGTTGCATAATAATCTGCATATATTTACTCACGTAAACATAGTTACCAAAATTACACAACATACAATGACATAGATTAAAGCATATAATTAATATGTTTTTACAATAATTGATTATAAATCATGTAAAAAGATTGTATAGCAACATATACACCTTAGGATATGTATAGTTTTAAATGTTTCATAATCGACAGGTGTTAGATATAAGACATCTTTTTGTCTCAACCATCTTGTAAGTCTCAAATTTCATCTTATTTGTCACAACGTAGGATTTTTCATACTTTGGCCCTAGATTCCAAAAGGCTCTATATTTCGTGAAAGGAAAATATATATGGAGTAATTGGTCTCTTGTTTGAATATTACGAAAGTGTTTTATATAATCATATTTGGTGCGTACTAGCTTTTGGTACTACTCAAATCGGAGGTGTGTTTTGATATGCTTTTCCTCGATAATTCCAATATCAACACTCCACATGTCTCCATTAGAATGTTCATCATGATCACTTAGACCAAGGGAGGGCAGAATAAATTTCTATGCATCACGGTTTCCATATCATAGATTAAGGAACATTGAGTATTCCATGTAAGGCTTCTCAGGATGGTGCGTGATGGCCATATTATCTCTTAGAGAAACTCGGTCATGCACCATACGACTCTGTCAAGGGATATGTGCAATGCACTCGCGTGAGGAAGGCTGGGAAAATCTAGTTAAATCTTTCAGATATTACAAAAATTGATGAGTTTTTTTTCGAAACTGTATCCCAACACTGATAGTCAAAATGCGAGAGAACGTACCTAAAATGTCAACCTCAAGGGTACTTAAGGGTTAGAGCCTATGTCTGCCTGGACCTTCCACAGTGGCTCGTATCTGGATTCCGAAGAGGTGGATTGTTTGGTTTAGAATACAGTGAAAAATATACTAGAGTTTAGGTTTTAACTTATGTTCGTACATCAAACTTGATATCAAAATTACTCTGCTCTATAGACCATCAGGTTAGTCACTCGAGATGTCGTGATTTTTTAAGTGTGTTTCCCAAAGGGAAAAATGTTCGGACAACAATTGAATGATCTTGGAAGTACATCCTCATTTTTCTAACTGCCAGTACTAAAGCTCGGGTGAGATTTCTTAGTTTTAAATATTTAGTTTCGATAGCGAGGTCTATTTGCTCTTAAATTGAACTCTACAACTCTTTATCTTAAGAAAAAACATAGATCAACAAATGTTATTCTTGAATAGTAACATAGTAACATAAGACATGTAACAAAACTCCAATTTTAAGAATTAATAATATAGAGACATAATAAATACCTTACTGTTTGAAGCTGAAAATCAGAAGAAAACATGAAAATAATTTGGAACGTGTAGTTATAGTTTTCTAATTGATAGCAGAAGAACAATTGTTCTAAAAGATTGTATCTTGTAGTTATGTTTTTCTTACTAACATTATCAAATCTATATAAATTTATATTATTTTTTAAATCAACATATATATATATATTAAAATAATATAGGTTTATATTATACATTCAAAAACAAATAATATATATGATAAACATTTGTATCATATCTATTATATAGATTTATATTAGTTTTTAAATTAATATTTATTAAAATGATATAAATTTGTATTTTATATATAATAATAAATAAATAATATATTTATTTTATTTTATTCAAATCTATGTATAATACAAATAATATAAATTATATTATATATTAAAAATATATGTTCAAATATACCTATGACAAAAATCTAAATTCTATAAATATAGGGCTGTCAAACGGATATTTCGGATACGAATCTGCCTATATCGTATCTGCCTATATCTGAATCCGAAATCCGAAATCACTATCGGAATTCGAATCCGAATTTTTTTAAATATAATATCTGAATCCGTATCCGACGGATAATATCCGAATACGGATAATATCTGAATCCGAATATTTGAATTTCCACTATTTTTTTTATCTAATTGTACTATTATTGGTTATTTGAATTTCCACTAATTTTTTTTAACTAATTGCACTATTATTATTTTTTAACTAATTGCACTATTATTAGTTATTTGAATTTCCACTATTTTTTTTAACTAATTGCACTATTATTGGTTAGACTACTTTTATAGGCGCCTTAGTAGAAATTCATATTTCATATTCCCATTTCAGATGTGGGATAAGACTAAGAAAAATATACTTAATTTGAAAAACCACCATGTCGTTTATAGAAAGTTTGGTAGCAATTCTTTTTCACATTTTAGATGTGGGATAAAAGTAATAAGACTAAAAAGAAATACCGATAAGAAAAGTCATCATGTGTTTTATAAACAGTTTGGTAACAACTCATTTTTCCAACTTTAGATGTGGGATAAGATACATTTTTTTAAAGAAACAACCCTTCATATTTATAGCTAACTTTGTTAGTAATTTGTTTTGCTTTTTACAATGTGGAATAACTAAATAAAATGCTTAAATATAAAAAATTATATATATATTTATTTATAAAATTTCGGATATCGAATATTTCGAATACGGATATGACTATATCCATATCCACTATTTCCGGATACGAATTCAGATACGAATATTATCCGTTTTCTTTCGAATACAGATATTATCTGTTTTTTTCGGATTCAATATCGAATATTTCGGTCGGATATCGGATTTTTCGGATTTTTATGACAGACCTATATAAATATATAAATAAATTCCTGGTATCGATTTTTTATATGTAGTAATTATCTATATATAGAATAAAATAAATACTAAAAAATTGTATTATATATTAAAAACATAATATAGATTGATATTATACCTTCATAAATAAATATGGGTAAAGTACTATTTAAGACCCAAAAGCCTAAATATTATGTATCTAAGACCCATATTTTCATGATTTTCCGAGAAATACGAGTTTAAGTTAAATATTTACCATTGAAGATCCACTAATACCTTAAATACCCCTACTCATTTCTATAAAAGCTTTTAACACCCTACCCTACTTTTGTTCTCACTTCATTCTTATCCATTAAATTTCTCTTCTTTTCTCTCTCTAACATATGTGTATCGGAAAACTAACAATTACAATATTTTTGCTTGGTCTGACGAATATTTGGTTTCGACAACCTACCACAAGATAATAAACAACAAAATTTGTCAACATATTAAACAAAGAAACAAAATTTTCTCTCATGAGAAACATGAAGAGATAATTGCCGAAGTCAAGTGTAAAACAGATAGAATTACTTCTTCATCTACTTATTGTAGTCCTCGAAGAAAACAATGGAGAACAAAAATCTAATCTAGACTAATCGATTTTATTTACTCCTACGCATTTCAATACTACAATATAATACGAAAGATTGACACTTACAATAAGTAAAAAGATATGCAGTCACCAATGTCCTCTGGAATCGGACCACTCAGTAAATTATCATTCAGTTGAAGAATCTCCAGACTTTCAGATCGACATATATCCCGAGGAACCGAGCCATTCAAGAGATTCTTTCCCCAAAAAATATTTTAAAAAAAATTCAAAACATATCAAGAGTGGTACTAGTTTTGTTCGTCTTAAAAAAACAAAACCAACGGTATTTTCAGAAGAAAAAAAATCTGAATTATGGTTTAAAAGATACAAACTTTTAAAAAAAAAAATTAAAGGATAAACGAAAGAATATGCGAAACCTTCTTTATTTTTATTTTGATAGATGCGAAACTTTCTTTATTTTATTTTGATAGATGTTAAAACCTTCTTTATTTATTTTGATAGATGCTAAACCTTTTTATTTTGATAGATGCGAAATCTTCTTTATTTTATTTTGATAAATGCTAAACCTTCTTTATTTATTTTGATAGATGTTAAACCTTCTTTATTTTGATAGATGCGAAACTTTCTTTATTTTGATAGATGTTAAACCTTATTTATTTATTTTGATAGATGTTAAACCTTCATTGTTTATTTTGATAGATGCTAAACCTTCTTTATTTTGATAGATGTGAAACCTTCTTTATTTTGATGGATACGAAACCTTCTTTATTTTATAGATGCAAAACCTTTTTTATTTTGATAGATGCGAAACCTTCTTTATTTTGCTAGACGAGAAACCTCTTTGTTTTGATAGATGCGAAACCTTCCTTATTTTGGTAGACACGAAATCAGGCACTAGATTCGAAACTATATAACTCAGAAACGTGCGTAAAATATTTTTTAAAAAACATTCAAAGCATATCATGAGTGGTACTAGTTATGTTCGTCTTAACAAAACAAAACCAATGGTATTTTCGGATTCTTTTTCCGAGTTACGGTTAAAAAATGACCTTTAAAAATTAAAAAAATAGAGAAATTGGTTACTCGATTTTAGATAAAAGGGTAATTAAGGTATAAAATCTCTTAAAAGATTTCGGCCTTTATCCCTAATAGTTTTGTAGAACGGGTCTTTATAGGTAAGTCTCCCGATAAATAATATATATAATAAAAATTTATCTTAAAATAATATAGATTTCATTTTATATATAATAAAAAATAAAAAATATATTTATATTAAAATAATATATATATATATATATATATAGAATAAATAAAAGGAAATTATCCCTAAGGTACATACTCAACTATTTTATTGTCATCTAGTACCCAAGGTTTGATCAATTGTCACTTAATACCCAACTCAACTACCTAATTATCACATAGTACCTAACTTTATTGTAATACCCTAACTACCCTCACCATTCATGAACAACCACGTAACCAAAATTTATCTTTCCTACTTTTTATTTTTATTTTATTTTTAAAAGATCCGTATCTTTCGAACCGGAGCTCGAAAAAAATAAATGAAAGTACCATCACTTCTGTTTTTTAAAAATGAACAAAACTAGATCCATTGATGATATTTTTTTGATTTTTTTAAAAAATAAAATTTCACCACTAACAATTCGCATCATATCATGAGAATTGTTCAGGAAACCCAGAGTTGCAAACAATTCGCATCATATCATGAGAATTGTTCAGAAAATCCTGAGAGTTGCAAACAATTCGCATCATATCATGCGAATTGTTCAGAAAATCCTCAGAGTTGCAAACAATTCGCATCTTATCATGAGAATTGTTCAGGAATCCTGAGAGTTGCAAACAATTCGCATCCTATCATGATAATTGTTCAGAAAACCCAGAGTTGCAAACAATTCGCATCTTATCATGAGAATCGTTCAGATTTCCTGAGAGTTTCAAGCAATTCGCATCTTATCATGAGAATTGTTCAGAAATCCTGAGAGTTGCAAGCAATTCGCATCTTATCATGAGAATCGTTCAGAAATCCTGAGAGTTGCAAGAAATTCGCATCTTATCATAGGAATCGTTCAGAAATCATGAGAGTTGCAAGCAATTCGGATCTTATCATGAGAATCGTTCAGAAATCCTGAGAGTTTGCAAGCAATTCGCATCCTGAGAATTGTAACTTTTTTTTTTTACCAGCGCGCGCCTATATTTGGTCGGGGGTATTTTTGTCCAAATTTCAATTCGAGGTACCAAGTGACACTATCCAAAAAGCGGATACCACTGGGTAATTACATAGTTGAGAAGGTATTTACTGGTACTTTTCTCATAAATAAATCATAAAAAATATTCAAATATGAATATTTAATACAAATAACATAAATTATATTATATATTAAAAATATATGTCCAAATACCATTGACAAAAGTGGAATTCTATAAATATAAATACATTCGATGATATGGATTTGTATATTATATATAATAATTATATATAAAATAAAATAAATACTAAAAATCTATATTATATATCAAAAACATAATATGAAATTTTATAGTCTATATATAGATTTGGGTTTTTAACCATGCAGGTTACCCACCAGACTAATGCGTTGGTGAAGCTATATAGTACTAGAAATATTATTTAGGAGATTAGGTGGGTTCCTCGCTTTTTTTTTCTATTAAGGTGTTCAACTATGTTTCTGATCGACTCTTCTTTAACATGATATTTCTTCCATGTCCTCCGACTATCATGACATCTCACGAATTATTATAGGCGACATCAATGTAATTCGTAAACTATAGAATTAATGTGTAACTCAGACCTCTCGACTTCGTCAATCAATAATTTTAATAATTTTTGCTATATTATTGAGCTAAACAATTTTCGAATAACTGGTTTCAATTCTCATGATCCAACAAACAGGTTAGTAATCTAATATCCTCAAAAATCGGTCGTACTATTGTCAACAAACGATTGGGATAAGTGTTTTTCAAACTCTTTTACCTATTACGACTACATATATACATCTAATCATATCTTAATTTCTATGTTTTTTGTTACTCCAAGTCACTATGCTAAAATTCATTCCGTTATTTTAATATGTGGTACTCGTGCCTTGACTACCATTTTATCGTCACTAAATGGTAGTCAAAGCAGGAGTACCGCATATTAAAATAATCCTCTTTCAAGCACAGCTTGGTCTACCAAATAATCCTCTTAATTCATTTCTTGTTGAGGTCGACATTGTTCTCTCTAAGAAATATTTTTTTAAATAATTATGCAAAAGAGTTCTTCTTCAAGCAGAAGTCTTATGAGACTTAGCTCAATTTACGGGAGCATAATTCCAAATTCTTGCACAAAAGTATCGAATTCGGCATTTTCAGAAATAAAATTATTTATGTTAATGACCTTTAGGGTCTTATTTGTTCTTCATGTTAGAGTGTCACTTACATTTTTGTTAACCATTTCACAAAACTATTTAGAGCCAACACCACATATCGCCCTCCTCCTCCTTCTCCTCAATTATCTTGTCCTTGGAAGAGTTAGAAGCTTGATGTTTCCATGACTTAAAAACTCTGACAAGACTCATATGACTCGGTATGTTACCGATGATGCAATAAAAAAACCGTATTCAGTATTGATAGTAACAAAGCTCTCGGACCTAATGACTACATAGTTTTTTTTAAAAAATTACTTGGGCAACCAATGGTCATGAATACTGTAATTTTGTTCACCACTTCTTCTGTTATAATCGAATGGAATCTTACTCGAACAAGGCTATTATTTCTCTCATCCTGAAGTCAGACAATCCATCCATCATTTCGAATATATGACCCGTTTATTGTTGCAATGATATAGACAAAGTCATCTCCAAAATCCTAATTAACAAGATTAAGAATTCCCTTTCCATCCTAACTGACCCTTCACAATTGTCCTTCATCACTAGCCAAAGTATTTCCGATAATATTCTCATATCCCAAGAGTTCCCCCACATGTATCATAAAACCAAGAAGGACCACAAGAAGACCTTAAGCTTAACCTAATGTAAACATACAATAATGTATGTTTGCATCTTTTATTGGAAGTCCTATATATCATAAATTTACCTACTCAAATAATTGGTTGAATTGATCTCTCTATTTACACTCATTTTTACTCGGTCAACATTAGGACTAACTCTATTGGTTCATTCTATTATAATAAAAGGTCTTTGACAAGAGGACCATCTCTTCCCCTTTCTCTTCGTCATTATTATGCAATTTCTTGCAAGAATTCTTAAATAAAAACCATCTCTTCTCATTTCCCTTCAGCTATCGATAATCCATTTATTCTTATTATTATTTTAGGTCAAAAAAATTCTTCTCAATTATTATTTTAAATTGAATATCATAAGTAAGACTAAGTTATCATTAGATTCAAACTACACTTTCTCCACCACCATTCATCTTTAATTATTCATCCATCAATTAAAACGTGAGTAGCTAAGGAATATAATTTTGAAAAAAATCTATTGAATTCTCAACATGACCATGGAATGGTCAATTTAAAGATGCCATAATTCTACTTGGGTTGAATTAATCCAAAAGTTCATCCTCCTCCAATTGTTTTACTAGAGATGATATTTAATCTTTAAAATTGATACATCCTCTCTTTTCGACGCCAACATTTGGCAATCACGGCTTATCATACATGTTGCATATGTTCAGTTAAAATATTGTTTGAAATGTTTAACATTATGTGTGAATGTCATTTAAAAAGTTCAATGATTTATCTCTTTATTATTTTACTGCTTAAAAATCAGAAGTATAATTATTTTGTCATTTTTTGTCCATTATTGGTAGGAAATATTTGGTACCTTAGTATCAACTCTGAGTCTAAATATCTAAGAACTTATTGATACCACTTAATGACAATGGATACAATAAACTGTGTGTGAACTTGCATATATTATTCTATTTTATAGTTAAATATCCATAATATATATTTATAATAAACCAATTTTAATTTTCTAAATTTTTAAAAGAATTCTCAAAAATTAGAAAATACAATTCCTACAATAATCTGGAAACTATAAGGATTCTATCTTTTTTACAACTATTATAAAGTAGGTGGTAAAACCAAAACTCTTGTTGTACAAGAGATTCTATCGATATTTTGAATAATCTGGATCTTGACACCCCAAACAATAATAAATCAAACAACCCAAAGAGGAAAAGAATAGTTGTTGCACAATCAGATAATTGTTGAACCAGTTTTGAAACAGTAGCTAGAAGTGGACCGTCTGTCTGCCTGCCCAATCAGCATCAACAAACCCACGTAAACGGAACTTTATATTCTTTTGATACATCAACCGATACTCTTAAGTTCCTTTCACCTATCGAAGAATTTGTTTTGCAGCAGCCATATGACCAACACATGGTTGATTCATAAATTGGGATAATATTCCAACAGAAATGGTAATATCCGGACGAGTTAGTGTTACGTATAAAAGACAGCCCACATGTTTACGATACTCAGTCGCATCATCTAATAATTCACTTTTATTCTTTTGTAATTTTAGACCTGGATCCATTGGAGTGGTTGTATAGTTCGCATTTTCCATACCAAACTGGGCTAAAAGCTAAGTGCCATAACTTATTTCTGACAGAAAATAGCCATATGCTTTTTCAACTTCTAAACCAAGGAAGCAGTGAGCTTCCCTAAGTTTTTCATCTCAAAACGGGTAGATAAACCCTCCTTCAACAATTTGATTTCAGTTGAATTATTACCCGTAATAATCATATCATCAACGTAGAGAATGATCATAGTGTTTAAATTTTTATCAATTTTCACAAAAAGGTTTGGATCTGAATCAGATGGATAATAACCACAAAATAAGAAGTATTCAACAATCTTACCATACCACGCACAAGGTGCTTGTTTGAGATCGTATAGTGCTTTCTTAAGTTTGCAGATATATTCTGGAAATTCTTCTAAAATAAAACCAAGTGGTTATTCCATATATATATATATATATATATCCTGATCCAATTCATCGTAGATGAAAGCATTCTTTACATCGAATTGCCAAAGAGTCCAACCTCTGTTTGCTGCCAAAGAAATAATAGTACGAATTGTTACCATATTTACAACTGGGCTGAAAGTTTCTTCATAATCAAAGTCATGTTGTTGAGAGAAACCACGAGAAACTAGACGAGCTTTGTGTCTAGAACTGCTTTCATCTGCTGCCTTCTTTAACTTGTAAACCCATTTGCATGTAACAAGTTCAACATCTTTGGGTCTCGGTACAAGAACCCAAGTAGAATTTTTGTCCAAGGCTGCAATTTCATCTTTCATTGCATTCTCCCATTCCGACTTCCCTTGAGCTTCAATATAGGATGAAGGCTCATTTTCCAGCATGTCTTCTAACATTAAGTAAGAAGTGATAGTACATTGGTTTGCTTGAACTTCATAATCCTTTAAATAAATAGTTGGCCTCCTAGGTCTGTAGTTCTTCACAGTGCGATTTCTCCTTATGGTGAACTATTAGGACCAGCAAATTCTGAACTCCCCCTCTCACTAACATCTTCTTGAGCAGAGATCGGCTCAGGATCAGTTTCAACAAATGACATATATACAGAGGTTTCTTCCGGACCAGCAGTCGGGTAAAAATTAGAAACCTCTTTGAAAACAACATCACGAGAAGTCACAGTTTTCTTGGTGATAAGATCCATACATCTCCATCCTTTCTTGTTCACGTCATAACCAACAAACACACACTTCCTTGATTTCGGATCAAGCTTAGTTCGATTTTTTTTAGGTATATGAACATAGCAAAGAGACTCAAAGACTCTAAAGTAACTCACATTAGGTTTGATAGTATATAGCAGCTCAAAAGGAGATTTTGATGTACCTGGCCATGGAGGTAATTGGTTTTTCACATGACAGGTACACGGCATAACTGTTGCCTATAGATCTCGAGGAAGGTTCTTATCGTGCAACCAATATAGAGTCATTGTTGTAAGTTGTGCTAACTTACATTTGACGCCTCCATATTGTTGTCGGGTATCAGGGCGTGTTAGTTTTTGATGAATACCATGTTTGTGATAGAATTCGGGAAATTCGTGTGACTGGAATTCCCCCCCCCCCCCTCATTATCGATTCACAGACACTTCAGAACAAACCTGAATTTCTTATCTACCATTTGTTTGAACTGAACAAAGTGTGTGAAAACTTCTCTTTTGTTTTTCAAGAGATACACCCAACTATATCGAGATAAATCATCAACAATAACCATCATATAACGGAAATCACTAAAACTTGGTGTTTTTGTAAGACCCATGAGATTTAGAATGAACAAGCTCAAACATCGACGATGCACGGTTCAAGGGCTTCTGAAAAGGGAGTCGGTGTGACTTACCATATTGACAGCCATCACAAATGACATCATGACGCGTTGATTTGAAAAAGAGAACTCCTTCGAGTAATCTATTAGTTGATATTTGATGCAATAGTTGATTACGAATATGTCCGAGTCGAGCATGCCAAAGTGAAATTATTGTATTTTGACTTGTCTTTTCTACATACGCCTCACTTGCAGATAAAACATATAAAGACGTTTCCTTTCTTCCAGTGAATAAGACATTAGCATCAACACCTTTATAATCATCAAGAATCTGAACATCATTTGGTCCGAATAAAACATACGTACCGGAATTAGTGATTTGAGAGACAAAAGCAAGATTCTTCTTTAAACCCGGTACTTGGTATATGTTTTCAACTGTAAGACTTTCACCATCTGAATTTGCAGCCTTCACGTTAAAATCACCTTCTTTCCCTACTGGATGTAATGAGTTGTCTGTTGTCACAATTACTTGTTTGCTCGAATGAGGACGAATATCCGAAAGTATAGAAGCATTACAGGTAGCATGGTGTGAGCAACCCGAATCAACGATCCACTCATTCTTGTAGTCAATAAAACTAGTATTTGATATGGAAATGGGTTTTAAGTTATTAATTTGTAAAGAATGTAAATTCATGGAATTGTTTGTAATTAGTATAAGTTTTGTCTTTAATTTGTAAATGATGTAAGTTTTAGGGAGCTATTGTGACTTTACATAATCTTTAAGGGCTAAATAACAATTAACCCGTTTTTGTAACAGATTCAGTTATTTGGCTAAGTCTTGGCTCCTCTACATAAAGGACCATACTGTTCTAATAAAGGGGTTGAATATGTTTCACTTGAAACTCATTTTGTACTTACGTTCTCTCTCTCTCTCTAAAAACTATTAAGCATTTTCTCTCTCTAGAATTTATCTTTAGCAATTTACCTTAGCAGATCAAAACCTTATCAAATTAGTGACTTCACTGGGGACTGAGTAAGAAAAATCACTAGCTTATTCTGTTCGAAAGTGGTACTATTCAGTAGTATTCTTTGACTAAAATTCATAAGATGAATCTTGAAAATAATAATCCTACGCTTCAATCAGCGATAGAAACGGTGAGAGATGATTTGCAAAAGAATGGGACTGATGGGAATAGAATTGATGGATCGTCTCCGGTCCAAGTTCGATCTGATGTTGAGACAAGAATGAATCAACTTCTTGATAAAAGCAATGCTTTAAATGAAAAATATGAGCGAAGGGAGCAAGAAATACTTTCTGCTAGAATCAGATCTGAGGTTAGGCAAGAATTAGAAAAGACTGATGTGGAAGGTCAGTCAGATCGATATTTCGATGATAGACATGCTAAGTCTGAGCATAAAAAAGCACGATTCGTGTCTCCTAAAGAGAGATATTCGTCTCGAAAGGATAAGAAAGATAAGCAAAAATTGATAACCTCCAGTGACGAGGAAGTAGAAAGTTCGGCTTCAAGATTTAAAAGGCGTAGAGGTTTTTCGAAGGGAGAATCAGAAAGAGATTATTCGAGAAGGTATAAAAAGGAGAGCAAGTCTAAGAATACTTTTCGATCAACTTGGCTTGAAGGAAATCCTTCGAATCAATATGTTGAAACCCACAGGAACTTCTATGTTATAATGGGGACCGATGATAAAAAATTTCAAGGCGTTGATTGGAGGAACTCTTCATTAACCGATGAAATTCGCTCTATGGCGCTTCCGAAGCGTTTTGATATTTTGAATGTTGAAAATTTTGATGGGATGCAAAATCCTGATGATCACATCGAACAGTTAAAAAATTATATGATGAATTTCGAGGACGACGACCGGCTTGTGTGTCATGCTTTTTCTCAAACTTTTATAGGAACAACTCTCAAATGGTACAACAGGATTCTGAGGGGATCCATTTCAAATTTCAGGAATTTTTACACTTCTTTGCGAAGGCAGTTTATTGGAAGCAAGGACATGAGAGCTAATGGTGATACATTTATCTAGTGCAAACAGGCACTAGGAGAGAAATTGAAAGACTATACTAAGAGGTTTGTGTTAACCAAAGGGATTTTGGATAACTGTGAAGAAAATGTGGCGATGGCCGCTTTTCGCGAGGGTTTGTTACCGGGGGATCTGGCTAATGAGACAACAAAAAGAAGGGCTTTGACTTTTGGAGCGTTGATGGCTCAAGTCGAGGATTAAAATTAAGGTTGAAGAGTCTAGCGGAGTCCGAGGTGCACCAGTTAATACTTCGAAGAATTCGGGACAGGCGGCCAATAACCAGGGGCAGCCGTCGAATGGAAATAACAATGTTAATGGGAATAATCAACAGTCGAGGCAGAAGAACAACAATTTGCCTCCTCGGAGTGGTGGATATTCGAATCACACTCCATCCAACAATTACAACAGGCCTAGGCCAAATACATGGGTTAGGCTAGAGTACTATTCTGATTTAATAGAGAGTGTTTCTGTTATTTGGGATAAAACTAAGAATTCTGTGAATTTTAGGAAACCAGCTCCTATCAGCAGACCGAGGGAAGAAAGGAATAATAGATTTTGTAGGTAGCATGATGATATTGGGCATGATACAAATGATTGTATTGCTTTGAAAAAAGAAATCCAATATCTGATTGAGAATGGGAAGCTTTTGACTTATTTAAAGTCACATGGAAGTGCATCGAAGAATAATGGTGCATCAACTTCGAAGGCTGCGCAGCCAGCTAAGAATTTGATGATTATGGATTCATAGGTTGAGTCATTCGATGCTTCAAATGAATATATCAAAAAGGATCCGAACAGTTTGCTTCTGATGGCAGTCGAGGAGCCTGTTGAGGTTTTATCTATAGAAAATGGACGTGTTCGGGAATTGTGCAAGTTTTTTTAATCGTTAGCAATTTTCGGAGGCGATTCAATGACTGAAAATTCAGATAGCTCAAGGAAAAGGCATGTTGTCAATTTGAAAACTCAAATTGAAGGGAGGATGTCAACGCATTTGTATGGAAAGAAAGACATTCCCTTTATTTTGTTTGATGAAGATGATTTGAGAGGGATTGCAGGACCACATGAGGATGATGTGGTAATTGGAACTGAGGTGGCTGGCGTCAAAATTCGACGTGTGCTGATTGACACTGGAAGTTCTGCCAATGTTCTTTTTAAGTCCACCTATGATAGGATGACAAACCCTCCTCAGATTACTCAATTGGATCGTACAATTATCGGATTTACGGGTATAACAGCTCGTGTTGTTGGGGAATTCGAATGGGAAGTTAGTTTAGGAAAAGGACCATTCAAGAATAAGGTTCAAGTACTTTTTGTGGTGGTGGACTGTCCCACAAGTTATAATGCTATTTTTGGAAGATCCTGGCTTTCAAGAATGTATTGGGTGGTGTCAACAGTCCATCAATGTTTTAAGTACGTGGTAGGAGACAAAGTTGGTGTGGTTTGGGGCGATCAAAAGGTTGCCAGAGAATGATATGCCATTGTGCTTCGGATCCGAGGATCCAGTAGTGGAGATTTGATGCGAGAATAGTAGTTAGAAGGGGTTCCCTCGGAGTTGGAAGAAAATGGTTAACGATCCGAGGGAAACTCCGGGGTCTTTAACAGTGAGTGAAGAAATAGAAGAGTTTACGATTTCACAACGAAAAGTGCTTCGGATTGGAACTTTATTGACCACTAATCTACGTCAACAACTGCTTGAATTTTTATACCAGAATTTAGATGTCTTCGCTTGGAAGACAGAAGATGTAACAAGAGTACCTATCGAAGTAATCCGACATAGCTTGGCCAAAGATCCGACGGTTAAGCCAGTGATTCAAAAAAGAAGAGCATTTTTATCAAAAAAACGGAAATAATTGTTGCAGAAGTGGATCGGTTGTCTAAGGTCGGACACATAAGGGAATCTCAATATCCTCTGTGGATTGCGAATCCGGTAGTGGTTAAAAATAAGAATGGGAAATGGAGGATGTGTGTGGATTTTACAGATTTAAATAGACCTTGCCCCAAAGATCCGTTTCCAGTTCCTCGGATTGACCAGTTGATTGATTCCACTTGAGGAAATAATATTTTGACTTTTATGGATGCTTTCGCAGGATATAATCAGATCCAGATGGATCTGAAAGATCAAGAGTGCACAACTTTTATAACTGATAGAGGCATCCACTGTTATAGGGTGATTCCCTTTGGATTAAAGAATGTTGGCGCCACTTATCATAGATTAATGAACACATATTTTCTCCACAGATCGGAAGAAATATGGAGGTATATATAGACGATATGGTAGTGAAAAGTTCAAGGGACGAATTGCATCTTGATGATCTAGAAGAAGCTTTTTTTAATCTAAGAGCAATCAGGTTAAAGCTAAATCCGTAAAAATGTACCTTCGGAGTTCGATCGAGGAAGTTCTTGGGTTTTATTATTAGCGAAAAAGGAATAGAAGCTGATCTGGAACAATTAAAGGCTTTGATAACTATGAATTCACCTTGATCTAGTAAAGAAGTACAAATATTGACAGGAAGGCTAGCAGCAGCACTTAATCGATTTATTTCACGATTTTCTGATAAATTATTTCCTTTCTTTCAAGTGTTACGAGGACCTAGCAGGTTCGAATGGACGTCGGAATGCGAAGCAGCTTTCACAAGTATTAAAAATTTGCTATCATCATCAGAAATATTAACGAAGCCTCGAAATGGGGAGAAATTATTCTTGTACATCGCCGTACCGGATTTTGCACTCAGCGCAGTATTGATTAGTGTAGATTCAGGAATTCTGAAACTGATATATTACGTTAGTAAAAGTCTGGTGGGAGCAGAAAAAAGGTATATGAAGTTGGAGAAGTTGGAGAAGCTGGCTTTAGCATTGGTGATTGCTGCTAGAAAAATGCGTCCATATTTTCAAGCTCATACTATAGAAGTCCGAACTCCATTCCCTTTAAAAAATGTATTGCAACGACCTGATATTTCGGGGAGGATAACCAAATGGTCAGTGGAGTTGGGAGATTATGATATTTTATTTACACCTTGAACAGCAATCAAGGCACAGGCATTGGCTGATTTATTGTTGAGTTCCACTCAAGTAGATTGGATGAGGAAGAAAGCACAAAATTTCTACCTGTAGATTCGAGGTGGATTGTCCAAACAGATGGAGGGTCCAGTATTTCAGGGTGTAGTGCAGGCGTTCAATTGATAGCTCTGACGGGGGAAACAATGGTCCAATCAATTAAATTCTGTTTTTATGCTTCAAACAATGAAGCTGAATACGAAGCTGCTTTGGCAGGTTTGAGATTGGTAAAAATTTGTGGTGCGACTTCAGTACATTTAGAAACGGATTCTCAATTATTGGCGAATCAAGTATCTGGGTTTTCCGAAGCAAGGAAGGATCGTTTGATTTTATATCTTTGGGAGCTTCAGAATTTAATGCTTCTGTTTGACAATGTGGTTGTGGAATATATCGGGCGAGGATGTAACATGGTGGCTGATTTTCTAGCAAACATTTCTTATAAATAAGAATATCCTTTGATTTTGCTACAAGAGAATCCTTCAATTGTTGCTCAACATGGCCAATGTGAAATTATAGAAGAATTTTTTACCACTGTTGAAAGCCGACACGATTGGTGATCGGATATTCTTAATTTTTTTACCCAAGGATTATTGCCAGATGATTCTCATTTGGCAAGTTAAGGGGTAAAGCCTTTGGATATATAGTTCTGTATGGAATTTTATATAAAAAGGCATTAAGCATACCACTGCTACGATGTTTAGGAAAGCAAGAATCACAAGAAGTATTATCAGAGTTGCATGATGGAGAAGGGCCAACTCATTGTGGGTTTAAAGATTTGTCGCGAAGATTTTACTCGCAGGGTTTTATTGGCCTACAATCATGAACGACACTAAGAATTTAGTTCGAAGTTGTGATACTTGTCAAAGATTTGCTAATGATATTCAGATACCAGCAGTACCACTCATGTCTATATCTGAGGCGATACCATTTGATAGACGGGGAATTGATTTGATAGGACCTTTGCTGATGGCCTCTGGGGAAGGAAGATGATAATTATGGCGGTAGATTATTTTACGAAGTGGGCTGAAGCAGAACCGCTATCAGACACAAAAGCAAAGGATGTTATAAAATTTATTGTGAATAATATATGTTGTCGTTTTGGGGTTCCTCGGAAAAATTACAACACACAATGGCCCTCAATTTAATAATAAGGAAATTGTTGCATTATGTACTTCTAAAGGGATTCAACAATGTTTTTCGACGCCCTTTCAGCCTCAAGCTAATGGACAAGTAGAAGTGACAAATAGAACAATTTTAGATGTCTTGAAGAAGAATCTGTCGGGGGCAGTATGAAAATGGCCAAATTATTTGCAAGAGGTGCTTTGGGCTTATCGAACAACTCTAAGAAATGCTACAAAAGAGACTCATTTTTCTTTGGCATATGGTATGGATGCAGTTAGCCCTATTGAATCTACGATGTCATCTTTTAGAACATTTTAATATTCTGAAAGATTTAATGATGAAATTCGAAGGGTGAATGTGGATTTGATTGAAGAAAAAAGGGTTCAAGCTTATTTGAATACCATACATTACCAAACTCTCATGAGAAGTATATATGATTCAAAGTTGAAAAGAAGAGAATTTAAAGAAGGCGATAAAGTGTTGCGAAAAGGTTTTCTACACACAAAGGACAAGAGCCTCGGCAAAATAGCTCTGAATTAGGAAGGGCCTTATACAGTTGTTGAAAGAGTTAAGCCAGGGTCTTATCGTCTTTGTGATTTCGAGGGGACGATGCTACAGCATCCATGGAATATTCAAAATTTGAAGCTTTATTGGGAGTAGACATGTGATTATACTTTGGAATTTTTGTTTTTAACGGCGCAGTCTTTCCTACCCTGTTGGCCCATGAAGGTATTAATGAGGCGTCATGTACTTGTACACATTCAACTTTATCAATAAAGTTTATTTTTTGGCCAATGGTTATTTTACATTTATTTGGATACTATCTTAACAAATCATAAAAATTGATCACCTTTGAGATTAGTTAAGGGAAGTATATTCCGAAGTATTTATAACACTTTTTGAAGAAATAACCATGTTTTCCAACCATTTTACATTTGAAATTTTGAAGTGAATGTTTTAAACTTACTAAGAATTTTGATGAGCTAATCAAGCTTAAAAATACATTTATATATTTTCAAAGAAGACAATACTTCGAATAATATAGAGAACAACGACAACATAAAAACAAAGAACACTTTGTCATTCAGATCGAGTTGTTACAATACAAAAAGAGATATTCTGATTAGACAAGGACAAAAAAAAACTAAACTAAAAAAGTAGCTAGTCAGAAGATTCTTCTTCTTCGGACGATTCTTCCTCTGAAGATGATGAGCTAGGAACAGGGTCGAATGCCTCACTTGCATGTTTTTCTTCGGGAATGTCGTTTCAAAGATTTGTGAGGTTGATTTTTGGATAGGTAGCATGGAGTTCTCAAAGGAGAAGGATAGTTGCATCTTCTTTTCTGACTTGAATAGCTGTCTGCATATTTTTTGAAAGTTCAGCCTCGGCAGTGGTTACAGCAGCACCTTTTTCTACTTCGAAATTCTTCTTCAATTTCTCTATCTCATCGGACAACTCTTTATTTTTTCCTTCACAAAGATTTTTAGAATTTTGAAGTGCGGTAGAGTTGGACCTTTCAATGTTCAATTCAGAGACAAGCTCGGTTTTGAGTTTCTTTATTTTGTGTTCGTGAGACTTTGCCAGTAGAATTGTGTCGACCATATGCTTGATTCAAAGATGATCCTTTATACAAAGAGCGCCTTTTATCAGCTCGGATCTAGCTATTTCATAAGCATAAAACTTCTTGGATACTGTGTTATGTAAGGTCTCTCTGAATTTCTTTTCAGACTCATAAGCTTCCTTATAATAAACCATATCATTGGTCAGTTGTTTGAGATGGTCTTAAGAGTCTTCAATTTGAGAGGCAAGAGATTTTGCAGCAGCATCAAGACTGGAAATGGTTGAAGAGCGATAGCAATTGCAAGATTTGGAGGAGGGCTGCCATATTCCGAGGTACTAGGTTTGTCAATCATATCAAGAGATGTAACAGGTTCGAACGAACGAGTCAATTTTGGAAAATATTTTTCTAAAGTAGGCCTCGCAAAATCAAGCATGTGATTCTGAATGACTTGAAGGGAAGGATCCTCTTCGCCAGCAAGTGCCTCTATGTTTTCAAAATTGATGAACATATCTGGTTCGAAACTTGTGGGTCGATGATAAACGGTACGAGAAAAGTCATCGATGATAATCACAGGATTGTCTTGTATGGAATGATCTTCGGTTGGAGGATTTGGGAGATGTTGTTGTTGTTGGTTCTCAGTAGCATCATCTTCTCCCTCGTCAATCAATTTATACGAGGTGAATTTTCTTTGTTTTTTTTTCTTCCGAAGGAATCGGATGAATTTTTCTTATTCTTCGATGAGTTTTCCTAATTTTCTCCCTCTTCGATGGGAGAGAGAGGTTGTTCATTAACTTGGCGTTTTCGACGCTTTGGTTTTGAGGGTGTGGAAGGGTTAGCACCAGATGTACTAACTACCATTTTTCCTTTCTTCTCTTTGGTGATATTTTTCTTTTTGTTTTTAGGTAGATGGCTGTCTGATCTGTTCTAAATTGGGAGAAAGACTTTGCAGTCGGCTTGAGGAATTCGTTAGAATATGGGTCTGAAGATAAGCTTTTGGGAGGCAGCCCACCTTCTGTGATCGGAAACATGTGGCATTGGAGGAAGTTAATGGGATGGAAGGCGGTATGGAATACGTTATTCTATTCTTTTTCAGCCCAGGCAGCTAATTTTTGGAACATCACGTTAGCAGCTTCTCGACGAGTGGAGTAACGCTTCGATATTTCTGGTATAAACAAACAAAATAAAATATTAAGTAAGAAAATAAAATATGTATTAAAAAACATAGAAAATAAATTTTGGAGAACTTACGATTGCTTCTCCAGACCATAGTTAACTTCGAAGGGTTATCTTCGGAAATTGGCTTGCCATTCTCCCAAACTACAAAGACGAAAACAAATCTTTGTTTCCAGAACTTATCAGCCTCCAAAAGATTGTCGATGATTTTAAGATCGTCCATCAATGTAAGGTAATAGAATGGAAGCTTCGACCTTTTGAAAGCTGAGTCAGTGAAATGAAGTCCTTGATACTGATCGGTATTTTGGATAGGCGAGATGCCATGATCACTGACATTAAGGTGAACCACTGGTTTGGAGTTACTTGGGCAAGTCACAAGCTGAGAACTTCGAAGTACTCCACCATCATTGGATATAGTGGAAATTGAAGACCCAGTTGATGATTTCTGGGTAAAATATTAATTCATTATCCTTGCAGTCAAGGGGAGTTTCTCCTTCCTTTGGTAATCGAAGGGTGATGTTCTCTCCCATTCCTCATTGTTTTTTGAGGAAACTGGCTTGGCTCTCTTTGTAATATATGTATCGAACCTTTTTCAAGGCGATAATATATTTGCTTTCGAGGTTTCTCAGATTCCTCCCAATCTTTTCTTTTTCCTCCTCGGAAATAGAACAAATGTCAGCTTCTTCTTGAGATTCAGCTTCAGCGTCGGATTTGGTAGCCTCTGAATCAGCTTCATTGGTTTTAGAGGTACCTTCTCGAGGATTTTGAGAAGTAGGAATGTTTGCTTCTGATAAAAGAATTGCAGTTCGAATTTCTTATTCTGTCATTTCTCTTTGAGGAGGATCATTGGTGGTGGTTTTCGAAGGATATGGAGTTCGAACTATTGTTAATTCATCTTCCATTGCGATGAAGGTCTTTTTAGGTTCGGATGAAGAAGTTTTCTTTGAGGAATTTTTATTTATTTTCAGTTTCAGAGGAGAAACTTTGCTTTGAGTTGAAGACGTTCGAGGGGTTTTAGGGCCAAAGATTTTAGATGCTGTTTTTTCTTCGATATTGGGAGTAGGAGAAAGCTTTGGAACTTTTGTAGGATCAAATTTACCGTAGTAAAATTTTTTAGTTGTAGTTCCAATTAGGGCCCCAAAAATTAGCCCTACTCTTTGATACTCTTCGGCTCTTTGTGTTATGCAACCAAACACCAGGTTGCTATCAGTATCAGAAGATTCTAGTGTTTTGAGTAAAATGGCCTTCAACTTTTTGGTTACCGGTTTCTTTCTCATAAACCAGGAATGGGTTGATCGGAGAAGATGAAGATTGATCGGAGGATTTGAGTTTTGCGGTAAGAGTTCTAGGAATAGGGGATTAGCAGTTGAAGGTAGCCAAAAATTCTCTCACTTCTCTCTAGAATAATTATGTGTAAAGAGAGTTGAAATGAGAAAGGAATGGTATTTATACTGACGTAGGTGAAGACGTGTGAAGATGGACAGACCCATTTGGTGATAGGTTGGAATACGAATCGCTGTGTGGACTAGATGTTCGACACTTGTTAGGTTTATATCACCGATTGAATGTAACCGTTATGTATGTAACCGTTACATTCGAGGAGGGAACACTTAAACAACATGATAAAGGCAATTTTTATTCGAAGTGATAACATCGATTCCTTTGGTTAATAGTCAAAGGTTATTTGTCCATGGCTTCGAATATATTATCAAAATCAGTTCGAATATGGTTTTAAGAATATGGCCCTAAGAGTTTATGATTTTGATATCATATATACGCTTCGAATAATAGTTTAAGCTAATAGCTTCAAATAGTTATTTTTATGATGACTAATTGGTTATTCGAAGACAATGGTTTCGAATATATTACTTGTTTTAATTTATGACAGGTTGACGATTCGAAGATAAACGGTTTTGAAGGCTTTGTAGTTCTCATTCATTTACTAACATGAGAACTAGGGGGCTTCTGATATGGAAATAGGTTTTTAGTTATTAATTTGTAAACAATGTAAATTCAGGGACTTGATTGTAATTAGTATAAGTTTTGTCTTTAATTTGTAAATGATGTAAGTTTTAGGGAGCTATTGTGAATTTACATAATCTGTAAGGCCTAAATAACAATTAACCCGTTTTTGTAACAGATTCAGTTATTTGGCTAAGTCTTGGCTCCTCTATATAAAGGATCAGACTGTTCTAATAAAGGGGTTGAACTCTTTTTACTTGAAACTCATTTTGTAGTTACGTTCTCTCTCTATAAAAACTCTTAAGCACTTTCTCTCTCTAGAATTTCTCTCTAGCAATTTACCTTAGCAGATTAAAACATTATCAGTATTAACCTCTAATTTTTTTTTTCAGGTCGATGTGTAGCAGAGGCCATGTTGTCCGGTTCATCAATAACTTCAATTAAGAAACAATTTTCCCACTGTATTTCATTACTATCTTCAGCGTCATAGGCAACATTTGCATTTGATTTGAAAATTTTCAAATAACAGTTTGGTTTGATGTGGCCTGATTTTCCACACTTCTTGCAAAAAAGCTTTGCACGAAAATCCAACTTCATGTGTCCAGCCCTTCCACATCTAAAAAATGTCAGTTTAGAGTGGTTTGCTGACTTCCTTTTATTCCGTTTCGGCTTACCACCATTTGGAAAAAGACTTTGTGTGTTTTTCCACCTTGACCTGTCTTATATAAAATGTGTATCTTCAACATCAGCAGAATACTTACCAAGCATTTATTTAACCAATGCTTCCTGGTTGGAGAGTAGGTTCTCTAACTCAACAATTGATGGTTGGTTAACCATCCATGTATTGATGATATACACGAAATTAAGTCATATCGTAATCCACGAATCAAATAACGTCTTAGCCTTGCATCACAAATAGGTTCATCACTATCCAAACCTGAAATTTCTGAATATACATTCTTAACCTTAAGAAAGTAATCAGAGATTGACATATTACCTTGGGTTAAAGAAGCAAGCTCGTTCTCAAGGTATTGAAGACGCATAGGTTTTCTGGGTAAATAACTAGTCAAGTGTATCCCAGATATACTTTGGAGATTCCAATGCACAAACATGATCAATAAATTCCTTACCGATCCAATTTCTCAACGCGAATAAAGCATTTACACACCTTACTTTCCATTTCCTCCTTAACTTAGTGTTTTCTGGAGTATCACTAGGAAGTATCTCGGTACCGGAAACAAGATCTCATAAATCATGTCCTTGAAGGAAGGCCTTCATACACAACCGCCAATATTGGTAATTGGTTCCAACAAACTTCTCTGTAGACATGGGAGAAGCTGAATTACTCCAATCCATATTGATTTAAAAGTAATAATACTTGACAGGATTTCTCTAGGAAGTAAAATCGAACACTTGATATGTAGAGACATTGCTTTGATACCATGAAACAAATTTGAATAGACAAAGCTGAAACAATTGAAGAGACAGACATTTGATTTTATTACTTGAAGAATGAAACAAAAGAGTTCAGTACTTATTGAAAATATGATTCCCATTACCCACTAACATCACTTAGTAATTTGAAACTTTCAAGCTTCTCAATATAACTCTCACTTCTCCACTAACGTCATTTAATAGTTGGGAATTGATTGGGGACTATATGTTTTTTTGGGAACTGTCTGCTTCTTTAGGAACTATGTGGGAACTGTTTGACTGTTTCTTGTAACTGAGATTAAAGATGCACTAATTTGTGAGACGATATTAATTTATTTATTTTTTATTGTATATTTTAAATTTTAATTTAAGATATGTTTTTTTAAATCGTTAAACACTTTAATATATATATATATATATATATATATATATATATATATATATATATATATATATATATCTTTTTTATGGAATAGTTAAACACTTTAATATACATAATTTCAATGAAAGAATAATGTAAATGATTGTAATGTTTAATATATATAAATATTAATATATATAGCCATACTAAAAGTGTGTTGAAAGACATAAACACAAGATTGTATCTAGCATACTGACATAACAAGTTAAGTTCGAACCTCATTTTGTTTGAAAACAACTATTATTTTGAAAAGGGCCGGCCGAGACCCCATCTCACTAATAAGCATTTTTCAGAGCATAAAATGTGAGAGAGTTTTTATACCAGAGAGAGGGTAAGAGAAATAAAACACAGAAATAGAGTGATTTTAAAATTGATGAATATTTTTCGGATACAATCACCAAAAAACTGTAAAAAATACCAAAAGTTAGGAATAACCACTAAAAATTTGTTGTTTTAAAAATTATTATACATAGCGTATTAGCTTGTATTAAGTGTTCGGTAATGGTTTGTAATTGTTGTATCTAAAATAACATATACATTTCTCATCCATATAAAATTATGCGTTAGTTATTTTTTAATCTCCATAGTTGTGATATAAAAGTTTATCCCTATCGGACACCTGATTTCTTTAAGAAAAGTCGGGTGTGGATTCTTGTGGAATGGCCGAAACTGGTGATCAAATATATTAAAGGGTATGGCTATATATACCCAAATGTGGTTTAAGTATACCCAAAACACGCAGTTGACTTTTGTTTGACTTTTTTAGGACGAAAAAACCCTTGAACTTTCGTTTAATATCTGAATTGCCACTAAGTAAAAAAAAACACTGAGTATATCCTAGATACACCCAATTCACAAAACAATCTATTTGGCTATATATACCCAAAAAAACATAACTCTCTACTAGATCAAACCCCATATTACTACAATTTTGTGAAATTCTTCAAATTGTTCTTGAACATTCAATGTTGCCTCAAGAACATTCAAACTCTTTTTAATTTTTTTAAAACTTCTTCTAATAAAAACACAAAATCAAAACTTGTTTTTTGGGAAGTTTTTTTTAAAAATATTAAAATTTTAATTATTAAAAAAAATCATAATTTTAGGGTGTTTGGAGGCCATTTTCTGGCCGAATTCCGGCCGAAAAGTGGCCTCCAAACACCCCTAAAATTATGATTTTTTTTTTACCTAATTCAACCATAACCCTAATTTTGATACTAAGACTAAGTTTCCATATTTTAGTTTGCCGGATTTTAGTTCGCCGGATAAATTAGAGAGAACTTGAAGGTTTTAGAGAGAAGTTAGAGAGTGTAAAAGAAAAAATGAGGTGGATAAAGTTAGTAAAAAAATAAAAACCTTATATACCTAGAAAATGGTATTTTTGTCAAAATTTGGGTAAACTTATACCACCTTTGGATAAACTCAAAATTGGGTATACTTAAACCACATTTGGGTATATATAACTTGACCCAATATTAAATTTGTATCAATCACATAAAAAACTGAGAAAGAAGAGTGTATTATTGTGAAATGAAATGTTACATGTTCCGACAACAATAGAGTCAGCGAAAGCATGACTCATAACCAGACTATCATACATACGACATTACATTACACAGCATAAAAGCCAACGTAGAACAATAAAACACAAGTAAGGCTCTTCACAAACAAATATGTTCAGAAAAAAGAAATCTTACAATCTTTACTTGAGATCATAGACGCCAATTACCGATGTATAAATCGAACCGATCCATAACTTTCCATCTTTCTCGTAGGCTTCACTAACAGCGCTCAGTGTCGTCCCTTTGCTGTCTACTAAAACTTGTACGATCTCTCCTTTCTCGCTCAATTTCAACGCGATCCCTTGTGGCTTAAATCCAATCAATAATGCGAACAGCGGGTCGGTCTTAAAGTTAAAAGCAGTTCCAATTAGTCTGGCTAACCAAGGATTATCGAAAATGAATTTCTGAATTGGACCTCGCACTGCATCCACTCCTACCCAGAAATCTCCGTCTGCGTTTCTTACAATGTTATCTGGGTACCCTGGAAGATCAGCAAAAACATCTTGCTTACCTGCATCAGGGCCTGTTAGCCAATACCGAAGGACACGAGAATAAGCAGACTCAGCTATCAAGACAAACGACTTGTCTTTGCTTAAAGCCACTCCGTTCGGGAAGAACATGCCTTCGATCAAAACCGTCGCTTCTTTAGTTTTTGGATTGTATTTTATTAGTCTGCCTGTTCTGTCGACTGTATAAAACAGTGTCATGAGAGTCCTACAAACAAAAACCGAAACAACTTAAACAATCAATCCTTGATTCAGTATGATATTAAACCAAATGTTGTTTCAAAACGAATAGTCTACCTTATGGCGTTGGTGTAGCTGCTATCTGTAAAATAAATGGTGTCATCGTCGTCCTCATCGACATCCAAATGATTGGTGAAATGGAATTTTTGTCCATTGGCTTCATCGACGACCAACGTAGCTAAACCTCCTTCAGGTCCAACACTTCTAAGGCCTAAATAACAATCGCAGATGTATAGTCGCCCGTTTTTCGATAGATGTAAACCTAATGGCCTCCCACATTCGTCCTCTTGCGCCGGTGTATATGTTTCCGCATCACAATTCGCCCTGTTATTTCACAAGACTTTTATTCAATCTTAATATATATATATAAGGAGTCCTTTGAAAAATAAAGGTATCGAAATAAAAGAAGGTACCTCTTGGTAGTGGTGTTAGCGAAGTTAGTCCAACCGATGGTGTGACCCTCCCATTTGAGTACTCGACCATCAGCTACACCAGTGTACGGTCCTTCTCCTTCTAGGTCGAACTGTATACTCTCCGGTCCGACCGCATCTTCCGGCAACTTGATTATCTGCGACGAGCCAAGGACATCTTGAGCTCCTTTGATCGGCGCCGGCATTAAAACACGAGCTATGATCACAGCTACAATCACGATCACCACCGCTGTTGTTCCAATAACTCTAGAATTTATGTTTATCGTCATTTTTTTTAAATTGATTTGGTTTTAGTTTTGGTTTTCATCGGCTGTTTATAACGAGAAGCTACGTAAAGTGGAGAATCGGGTCACGTTTTAATTGGTAAATGCGTATAGTACATGTAGATGTTGATGCTGATGCATCAGACTTTAGACAACACACAAATTTTAGAAGATTGTGTTTGTTTTGACAATATGCTGTATTTATTTTATTTGAAAAAAAACATGGTGGGTTTTTTATTTGGAGGATACAAAGTTGTTTTTATTAACTAAATTTTGTGAGTTTGCAATTTTTGTCTACGTTATGCTTTTATTTCATTTTAAAATGGTTTTTTATTATGGTTTTTTTGTTTGCTCCCTACCCTATAAATAGTTTTTATTAAATTAACACATGTTTTTGTTATTTTGTTATTTTATTCAACTTCAAATCTATATTTTTTTAAATTAACTTAGGTTCTTGCTATTTTTTATTTTATTTAAATTCAAATTCACTCAACATAAACTTTATTTTTTAAAAATACTTTATTTTTTAAACTTATATTATATTTTTAGATTTTTGAAATTAAATTTTCAAAAATCTAAAAAAAAACTTAAATCAAACAATATTAAATTAATTGAAGAAGAAAACGGTGAATCAACAACGGAGAATATCAAACATACCACCAACATAGTACTTTAATCTTGTTTTTAAGAATTACTTTCATTAAACATTAAAGAACCAAATTTTCAAAATTGCAAACATTGATTTCTATCTAGGCTTTCAGAACCAACTCCCTTTTAAAAACGCATTCAATTTTGAGGGTTGGGTTCGAAATCATATCTTTCGAAAAAACTATATTTAAAAGAATGATAATTTTTAAACACATTTTCCAAGATACAATCTTGGAAATAGGTGTCATGTTTTTTAAACACCTCTTTCCAAAACACAATCTCGAAAATAGGTGTCATGTTTTCTTTAAAGCACCTATTTTAAAGACACGGTATCGAAAAATAGACAGAGAACAACAAAATTCAAGTGAAATATACTTCAATTGTTGTTTAAAAAAACACTTATTTACTAAACACAATCTCAGAAATAGGTTTAATTCAAAAACGTAACTACATTCCCACGAAATCAAACTACATTCACTATAAAATTAAAGCAAACCTAAATGGTAAACTTCATTCACAAATAACATATACACAAAATCAAACTACAATCACAAAAACCAATTTAAATCAACTTTTTAAAGCGAAAAAACAACATTTTTAAACCAACAAAACCAACATTTTCGACTTAAACCACAGGCGTCGGGCTTGGTTTCATATTTGACTCCCGTTTGTTATGTATTTTAGGATCATTCGTATCATCAAGGACGATTGGAGCCCTAATTAATTGTTATTTCTAAAAGTTAGAAAAGTTGCATAGTACTATTTTGATTTTATTTTTATTTTATCTGATTACTCCCACTTTTTCATTCACAATGTACTTTAAGGTATTGATGCATTGTTGAGACGAAAACATACATGTGATCCGCCCACGTCTTCTCAAAATTACATTACATGAAAAAGGTGTGCCAACTATCATGAACAAATATTTATCCTTCTTTCTGGATTTTAGCCTTTTGATTGTTACCTCCAATGTCAATTCTCCTACAACATGTGTATATGCCTAAATAAACCCAGTTAGAATCCTATAGGATGGTACAATGATTGCGGAACATCTAATCTTGTCATACGTGTTTTGGAACATATTATTTCTTAACTTCATGCGTCTATCGTTAGTGCATTGACCTCTATAGCGGCTAACTCAAATATAATTAGTAATACATCTTTGTGTGGTGATGTAACTCATCTTAAATTATTATCGGTCAATCCCAACATTTGGTACATAATCCTATATAAATGGACTCATGTTTGGTATTGATATTGGACCCTCTCGAGTTTTTATAATTCATCGAATGAGTATCCTTCCACAATCGTGCAAATATTTTGTATGTTAGGATCTTGATCCATATATTCTTCTTATCTGTCTATGATGGTATTATTTTCCAAATCCTTTGATTTTTCAACCACTGTCGCAACTTGTTTTTCCTGCCTTGCTAGAGGCTGATGTCCGGCTGCAACATGTTTCGGCTCATTCTTGGACTTTCTTATAATAAAATTTGAAACTTTTCCTTCATTTATCATGTTTTGAACTTCATCTGTCAAAGTCCAACAATCTTGTGCATAATACCCAATGATATTATGAAATTTACATAATTTATGTTTTTTTCTATGCTCATTAACAAATAAAATATTATCTGGTTATTGATGTTTACTACATGAACCCCAAGTTTTCAGTTAACTCTGTGTAAGGTCCTTTGCTTTCTTTTTGTTGCTGTTGTAACTATTATTGTGGTTACTTCAAAGCTTCCTCTTGAGATTTGAATTTTATGGTAATGTATCAACCGTGTCGAGACTTCAATATTGTTATATTTGGAAGTTTAAGGTTCATGATATGATTTAGAATTAACTTGTGCAACTAATAGTGGTTTATTGGTTTTTTCCAAATTATGGTAGCTAGGTTATACATTTAATATTGTAGTGCCTTCATCCATCCTTGATCTTACGGTATCCTCCATATTTATTTGGAATTCTACCCGATCTTATATATGCATAAATATTATCATATTTTTCTTTATCATATATTTTACTGTAATCCCACATTTATGATTCGCAACATCAACCAATTCGTGGCAATATTATAACTCATTTTTCGTTTTCACAAATCTCTACTCGTAGTCCCTCAAACTCTCATTAGGTCTCTCTTACAGTAGATTATATAGTCATCATCTCCTTTGATGACTTTGGATCCAATAAATTTGTTCTTGTAGGTGGTCCATAATATCTTGAAAATTTTTATGCAACCTTGAGGAAGGGTGTTGAGCCAAGTTAAAGTATTACCCCTAAAGATCATAGAGATTACCTTACACATAAATTTATTGTCTCCTCTGAATTATAGCATTTTATTTTTAAATTACTCTCTCTGGTGCTAAGGATCTTATTTTTCCATTGTACTTGTCCATTTTCCGATAATTGTTTGGTAGACAGTCTATATATAAGACCTATGGAGTCAGTACATATTCAAAGTCGATGAGACTTTTGTTATCGATATGTGTTCTCATTTTGTTATGATTCTCATGCACGTAGTAAGCGTGGATTTCTTGTTGTATTTTCTACATACATCATTGAGTAATCAAATGTATGAAGTTAAAATTTACCTAATTCATTTGCTGGTAGATATGGGGTAACCGAGTTAGTGGTGTAACATGGTAAACGTTTGGTTGCGTATTGTGAGGAGTTCATTCATGGAAGGTTGAGGTAAGTTCTCTAGAGTTTTATATGTTGCTGGTGAAACTATAGAGTAATTTGGGTGCATTGTTTGGTAGATTTATAGAAAATGAGAAAAATATTGTTGTTGGGTGGGCGTACTTTTGGAAGAACTTGTGAGAAGTTAGGTTGAACCTCTTGAGGCATTGTAGGAGCTTGGTGGACATTCTCTTAAGACGGTAAGCTTGTTGAATGGATGGTTTGATTTTCTCCATTTTCATTTGGTTGATTTTGAGATGGGTGATTCTCATGGATATATCCATCATTTATCCTCTCACTATGGTGTTCTGAAGTTAAAGAGTTAGTCTTCCTCTTGTCCTGGATCAATGACATTTTGTGCTTGTTAGTAACATTTTTGTAGTGTTGTTTCCTTATCAGGGAGCTTGTGGAATTATCCACTTAATCCTTAGTGTTGTCCGCAGAAAATCTAATTTCAAATTTCAGGTGCAGTGCAGGAGCGGTCAACAACAAAGTTTTGAACTAGTTGGCTTGCTTATTTCTTACTTCATTCAGTTGTTGTTGGATGTTCATATTACAAGTGTATGATTTTCGCAATAGTTTTGTGAGTATTAGACTCGAGTATCAAACCCTATGGAAATTAATTATTTTTATTTATAGTTTGATATTAAAAATATACTAATTTAACAAAAGTAAAATTCAATTTTGTAACCTAGTGGATCGAGATTTTGTGAAACAAATAGAAGAAACAATTAGAATATGAAAGTATATCAATATTAAAGACGTGTGGGTTTATTAAACATGTATCAACAAATCATTATATATATATATATATATAATTTAATTTATACATAAATTCTTCAAAGCCATGTTCTATTTCAAAGTGTTTTATTTATCTCTCCATCACTAACAACTCACCTTATTGTATAACTAGTTATATCTCTAGCTTCATACCTCATACAATTGGATCATAAGATCTAAGAACATAGTTCAGACTTCCATGGGTTATGATCGTAGCACAGTACTCATTCAACTCAGTAGTAAATCTAATATCAATCAATTGAACTCGTAGGTAATTAAAAGAATTAAGTCCGATAATAATACTAATCAAAATATAGAAAAATAGTATTACATATTAAATTATAACAAAATCTTAGCTCATATTGAGCATAGTTCTAAGAACAAAGTAAAAGAAGAGAAAATGTGAATGAGTCTTAATTCATTGTGTACTTTGTTCCCGAGTTGTGTTGTGTGTTGGTGTTTTATTTTAGGTAAAAATGATGGATTTTTAAGATCATAATAAAATATTAATACCCATTAAATAAAATAAAAAATGTTGTATTATTATAATTTAATTAGTAAGTCATTATGATTTATTTACTACGAGACTATTTTTTTTCGTTTTTAATTCCATCTTTGTGTCCAATTTTGTTTATTCTTCTTCTTTTTTCTTTGTATATTGTCTCAAAGTCATTGAATTTTTATCCTTATCTTGAAATCTAGCTATTTTTTGTAATATAATTCTTTTTTTATCTTATATCTCTCAGTTTAATAATAGACACAAAAATAAACAAATGATAGTATTTTATTCATCATTAATAAAACTAACAATTATATTAGTATAAAAGTAATATTAAGTTAAGATCAATATCATTTGATCCGATTACGGCACACGTAATTACGCTTGTCTTCGGGTATGCTCAAATCTTAGGTTCTAGTAGTCTTATTATACACCTAAGTTTGACTGAGAATCCAACCACGTAGAGAGTTACAGGTCTTATTCTACGCCTAAAGGTTGCAGATTTTCAGATCTTCTTTTGTGTAGTCCTAGTAATCTATTTATAAAAAATAAATAGGCTTACTAGATAATAGGCCTAACATCCTCATATATAGAAAACTATAAACTATAACGCATGATATATTTTAACACAATATTGCAGCAATGAACATAAGATACACTGTCAATGACACAAGACTGTACCCCTAAGGGGTACATTGTATACAATTTCAACATAATTCGATTCATCCTCAACAAATCTTCCCTTTGAGGAGAATATCACTTTTTCACTATCAAGAAAGAAATTTTTCTTTTTCAACTCACCAAATACCCCTAAGGTATTCACTTGATGTTGCAAATATCAATCCAGTTAGGCATTCTTTAAACTTTCAAATTGATACTGTCGTGGTCATTATATCTGCTGAATTATCATGTTTAAACACTTTCTTCACATAAAAAAATCCTTTGATATTATATCACGAATAAAATAATATATAAAATTTTATCTAGTTTGTATGCTTTTGCTATATCTGGTTTTCTGTAACGTGTATGGCGTTCTGACTGTCACCAAATATTTTTGTAGTAGTCATATCCATGCCCAAATATACCACCAAACCTTACAACCATATTGCATCTTTAACTACATTTGTTTGCCATGTACTTTACATCTGTTGTAAATAAAGCTGCAATAGCTTGCAATTGTGCTTTCCAACTTATTGCACTCCCAGCTCGAGTAAACATATATCATGTCAAAGATCTCATTTGATCCATATCACTTGCAAAATCAGAATCAACAAAACCAACCACTAATTCTACCATATCGTTCACTGATCCATGAAGATTGGTCTTATTGAAAATCAAGCCAACATTCATAATACTCTTAAGTTACTAAAAATCCATTTCACTGTATGTCAGTGTTCTTTTCCAAGACATCCCATGTACCTTCTTACTACACTAACCGCATGTGAAATATCGAGATGTGTACATACTATAGCATACATTATACTACCAACTGCAATTGAATATTGAACTTTGGACTTTTTTTTCCAACTCAGCATTGTCTTTGGCCCGTCCTGCTGTAGACAACTTGAAAGGAGTAGCAAACGAGATGCTAACTACCTTAGCCTCAAACATGCTGAATCGTTGTAGCACTTTCGCAATGTAGCTTCCTTGAGACAAGTGTAATGATCATGCACTTCTGCTCCTAATAATGTCCATGCCAATAGTCTTGTTTGCTTTACACTGATCTTTCATCTTAAACTATGCACTAAGCTTTGTTTTATCAGCACAATATATGACATACTTCAAGAAGTAATAAGTATATCATCTACATACAATAACACGTAAACATAAGAATCATCTAATATCTTATGATACTCACAACTGTCATATGGACTCCTCGTAAACCCTTCTGACTCCATGAATGTATCAAAATGTTTGTATCATTTCCTAGGTAACCATTTCAAACCATACAGTGACAGTTTCAGCAGACAAATATTTTCCTCCTTATTAGGTTCGATAAATCCCTATGGTTGTCTCATGTATATTTTTTCTTCTAATTCAGCATGTAAAAATGCAGTCTTCACATCCAATTGCTCAAGCTCTATATCTTATAAAACTACCATGGCTAACAAAAGTCGAATAGAACTATGTTTCACCACTGGAGAACATATTTTATTGAAATCGATTCCTTCCATTTAAGTAAAACCCTTAGCGACCAGTCTTGCCTTGAATCGAGGTACCTCAACCCCTAGTTACCTTCTTTTTTCTTGAATACCATAGCCTACTACCTTAAGTCTTTTAGGGAAGCTAATAAACTCTCATGTCTGATTTTTGTGAAGAGATTTAATATTTTCCTCTATAGCATTTATCTACCGATCTGTTTCTAACTTCCTTATAGCTACTAGGCTCATATATCCGAACTTCTTCTGCAACCGATAGAGCATATGCAACTAGATTCATATAAATTTCTAGTGGTCTAATCTCTCTTCTTTCTATGCCCAATAATATGTTATAAGGTTGTTGTTTTGGTTCGAGCACACCATCATCACTATCATCAATTGCTGACATTTGTCCTCCTAATTCTAGATTCATCTCATAACGATTCAAATTATTGGACCTACTAAGAACTAACTACTTCAAGATCCACCAGTTTACTCACAACCAATCCTGATTCGACCAGTTCTCTTACTTTCTTTTGACTGTCTAGCAAATCAGACTTATTAAAAGTCACGTCCCTACTGATGATAAAACATGGAGACATTAGAGAGGTACAACATAATATATATCCATTCACTTCATTAGCATATCTTAGAAATATACACCTTTTTTTCTCGACTCAAGCTTACCATCTCACATATGATCGTACGCAAGACAACCAAAAACCTCATTTGTTCATAATCAGCCAAAGATCCAGACCAAATATCAAAGGAGTTTTATAATAAATAGTTGTTGATGGAAACCGATTCACGAGTAAGACATTGTATTAATAAATTCAGCATAACAAATCCTATCACATACCAAAATGCGAGAGAATGCTTTGTGCCTTGTCACAAAGTGTTATGTTCATTCTTTTTTAGACTTCATTCTATTATGGTGTTATAAAATAATTAAGATGATGTACTAATGCCTCAACTTCTCAAAACTCGTGCAACTCACGACTACAAAATTCAAACCAATTATATGTCTAAAATGCTTGATCTTTCTTCTTATATGTTTTTCAATCTTCGTTTTCCATTTGATAAAGGTTGAATAAGCCTTATCTTTGGTTTTCAGATAATAAACCTACACCATCCTTGAATAATCATCGATCAAACTCATGTAGTATATTGCTCCACTCTTTCATAGAATTTTATTTGGGCTCCAAAAACTGGAGTAGATGTAATCCACTGTCATTTTAATTCTTATTACAACCGACTTGTTAAATTTGACTTTAGTTTGTCTATCAAACACACAATAGTCACAAAAATCCCAATGATTATGCTTTATACTCTTTCGATAAATCTTTTTTTCCCAAAACAACTAATTATATTTCACTCATGTGACTGAGACATCAATGTCACAAATGATTTTGATTCTGCCAAATTTGGTTATTACTACTTGATGATCCTACTGTAACATCTCCCACAATAACACTTCTCTGGAGAATGTAAAGCCTTTTCTTACAAATTATCTTTCATATACATCCTTGAACCTTTTTTCATCTTTATTACACCAACGTCTGCATGATACTTATAACCTCGACGGTCTAGTATCCCGAAAGATATCATATTTCTTTTCCACCCAAGATCATGTCAGCATGTCACAATTCTAGCAACCTCATCAAACATTCGAATCTTGATATTACTGATCTCATCAACAAGCAACGAATAATTATTCCCAAAATAAAAGGGTCCCTTCATTGTCTTGTAAGTATCAAATCATTGCTTGAACTGACACATTTGATACGCAGCGCTAGTACCAAGTACCCCAAGATTTTTGCTCACAATCTGAACATAGACAACACATCTCTGATACCGTTATTTTCACAACCATCAGAATCATTTACACATCATTATTTTCCTTTTGATTTCTCTTCTTACCTTTGAGTTTCAGACAGTCTCTTCTATAATGACCCCGCCTTCATAATATTTTGATTTTTTGGCTCTTGATTTGAACCTCTAATTATACTTATTTGAATAACTCATCTTGTTGATAGATTTTTCTCTAGTCAGAAGACCTTTCTCTGCTGCCTGATTGTTTGGCTGCAACTGTCTCCACTCCTTTGGTTTTAGTGTTTTTTTTACATTCTTTAGAGATAACTTATCATTTTCATACATTATGGTATCCATGAAGTTCTCATTAGAAACTAGTAATGATCTCAAGACAAATAAAGATTGATCATCATCCTCAATGATGATATTAATGTTCTTTAAATCCATAATAATTGTTTTAAAATTATCTAGGTTTTTAGTTATCAACATACCTTCTTTCAATCTGAAATCATGCAAGTGTTTCTTCAAGTATAACCGATTTACGGCTGATTTATCTAAGTAAAACTCTCCTAACTTTCCATACGCGGGCAACAGTCTTCTTATCACTAATCTCGTGAAGAACGATGTCTCTTACACTCATTAGAATCCAACATAAAGCTCTCTTTTTTAATATCTTGTTTATTCAATTCTTTCATCTTTACTGGTAACTAATTGTTCGTATCTTTCCATAATCCTTGCAGTACCAATGAAGGTTTCAACTTAATCTTCCATAATGAAAAGTTGGATCCCCTATAAAATATTATGATTTTATATTTTATTTATGTAGACGTCATTGTAAACCCCAATTGCGAAGCCTAATTCTACAAGGAAAAGCTCTAATACCAATTTGTGATGAATCATTGTGCAATATATCACAAATGGATCACAGACAAAACAAACTAAAGAACATGAAAGATAAAACGCATGATTTTAATGTGGTTCGATAATGACAACGTCCACGGGCGCCACAAGAAAAAAGAGTTTCATTATGATAGAAAAGGGATATAGGTTTTCATATCTCCTTTTATGTAGTCCTAGTAATCTAAATATAGAGAATAAATAGGCTTACTAGATAATTGGTCTAGTGGCCTCATATACACAATACTACAAAACTATAATGCATGATGGGTTTGGCTAAATTAGGGCCCTCAATGATAACCAGCCCCAAAATTTCAGCGCCGTTTTTTACCCCGCCGGTTGAGACCCTCTCAACCGGCGGGGAACCTTACCCCGGCGGGTGAAACAGCTTTTCCGCCGGGTGGGAGGGTCTCAACCGGCGGTTGAGAAAGGTTCAACCGCCGGGATAAGGGTAAAATTGTGAGATTTTAAAAACGCTTGTTTTTTTTGGGCTGGTTAACATATTTTGGGCCCGAATTTAGCCGAACCCAATGCATGATATATACTAATATTATAGTGTACCATCAAATATAAGGTACACTATCAGTGACACGGGATTATACCAGCGGACATAATATACACTGTCAACATTATTTTACTCATCCTCAATAGATGGTAATACTGTTTATCAGATTTTTTGTAGAAGTAATTTAAATAAAAATAAAATTAATGAAATAAAATACTCACATTGGGTTATCTCACAATAAGCGTTTCGTTTACCGTTGATACCTCTACTAAATTAACCTTATTTTCAAGGTGGTTGGCAATTGGGTCATATGGTCTAAAAATCTAGTTCAGACTTCATTGAATCATGGTTATAGCGCACTACTCATTCAACCTGATGGTATTATTATAGTTCTAAAATATATTTTACCTCTCTGTCTCGTGCTAAATCTAATATCAACCAATTGAACCCGAAAATAATTGGAAACATTAAGTTAAATAACAATACTAAAAATATATGAAAAAAATAGTATCACATATTAAATTGTAATAAAATCTTTAGTCATAATAAAATCTTCACGGCCTATTAGATAAAATCTTAATAGCCATTAAATAAAATAAAAGAATTATTTGATTATTTAAATTAAATAATAAGCTATTATGATTTATTTACTAAGAGACTAAATATTTTTTTCCTCTTTAATACCATCTTTGAGTCCAATTTTTTTCTTCATGGTTCTGTATTTCTTTCAAGTCCTTGACTTTTCATCATTCTCTTCGAATTTATTTTTTTATATAATTAAACTCATTTTTGTCTTTTTATCTCTCAATTTTCTAATAATAAAATAAACGAAAGAGAGTATTTTATTCATTATTAAATTAAAAAATAATTAAATTAATATAAAATTGCTGATATGATCAAGTAGTAGAGGTAACATGCACACCAGAGACAAGAGATGGTCCCTTTAAAAATGGAGACAAATATCATAATATATTATCTCTTTTCAAATATCCCAAAAATTATCCAATGTATGACCTTAAAATGAAGATAGCTGATAAAATCAATATAATAATAATAATAAATAATAATGATCCAATATTTTAAAAATAATAACTGTATTATAAATTTATAGATTTTATAACTCACCTAAAAATCACGAGTGATGGACTAAAATTATAAATTTTACCAAGTCAATGAATTAGATTTATAGATTTTTTTCAAATCCAAAAATTAAATTTATAGATTTTGTCAAGTCCAAAGATCCAAAACAATGATTAGTTCACTGACTAAATGAAAAAAAAATAGAATAGTTAAATTACTATTCAACGATTTAAACTGTGACCAACCCATTAATAATGAGTGGATAAATATTTAATCAACTTTCACAAGTTACGAGAACTATCAACTCTCGATAGAAATCTTAACAAAACCACCATGTTGATTTAGCCAAGACCTTTAAATTAAAATATATCATTATGGTTAGGGCACCACAGCATATCTCAAGTATCAAACATCGACAAAAAACCAGGTCAACTCTGTGAAGACTTATAATCCTGAACTTTTACAATACACAATCTTGTACGATTGACCATAAATTTAACCTACCATCATTAGCAAACTTCATTTCCGCTACTCTCTCTCTATCCTCACTATGTGTAGCAGCGTAGTGAAAGGTAGCCAGTTGGCTTTAAATTAAGCTAACCACTAACATCATCTTTAACGAGATTACATAATCGACCGAGCTACGATTATATATGGTCAAATTTTAACACACCACAACTCAAACTTGACAAACTTGACAAATTCAACGTGTAAGTATCAACAATGGCACATGGATCATATATTCAAATTTGAGCTCGATATTAGTTAAGACATAAACCGTGCCACAAAATTCTATTACGGAACATAAACCTCACCATGATATGTCATGGGCGCCGACTCTTATGCTCGCAACTTTACTTTCACTATATGTTGCAACAGATTGATAATATGGGGGTAGTTAATAGGTTTTCAGCCAACATAACCATAAATTTTGAGCATAAAAAAATCCACAACTTTGTCTTAGAGATGGTCTAAAATATCAACTATCGACAAGACTACAACTTAAATGTTCGAAGATCGATAAGGTCACGACCTCGACTTGACAACGGTCTACAATAAAAAATATTCCTCATGTCCCATAATACATAACATATGAAGGTTACGCATAGATTTTATGAAAAATAAAAAATTTTTATTTTAAAAAAATCAAATTAGTAGCCCACAATCCATAATATTAAATTGTATACTGATATATGAAAACTACATCTATTGTGGGATAAAAAATATTTTCTAAAGTGATATGTATTATGAAAAAAAAAGATAGTATTTACTAAGATACATCCTAAAATTTTATACATAAAAAATATCAAAATCACCATTAGGAACGACCTAAAATATTAAGTATGTATCAATCTCGACATTTTTGGAACTAAACTAGTGTATATAAGAAATTCATTGTCTCGAACATTTTATAGCTTCGACATGACCGCGGTCTCACTCACAAATTATCAGTGGTTAAGGGCCTTTACCGCACATTAAAGTGTATTTTAACTAAAGTAACCATCAATTATTATATTTGATGATCGATACTGGTTGGGGTTTCACCGAAACGTTTGTACGAGTAAATATCTACATAAGCACCATGTGATGTAACCTCTATTCAACACTCCTGCATATACTCAATATTTCGAGTTATGCTCAATAGCGCCACCACTAGGCACCATAACATCCAGATAGGAAACTGTTTTTTTCTTTTCAATAATAGAGGTTTTAACTTATAAAATATTCAAAAAACTAATTGGAATCATTATCAACCCATGAGATCAATTTTCAAAATATCGTAGAAATCTGAACAGATACACATAGAAAACTCTTAAAATTTAGCATATCATTGCTTACACATAGAAAACTCTTAAAATTTAGCATATCATTGCTCCTACGGTGGTTATTCCTCTACTCCTAGTATTATAGTATGTGCGTCAATATATATATATATATATATATATATATATAATTATATATATATATATATATATATAATTAGATTTATACCAAACTAAATCTAAAATATTTAAGTTGATATCATCAACTACGACTACTTTATAAATGGAGAAAAATATCATGATGCATCTTAAAATTTATCCGCTATATTTTATTTTTATATCGCGTCAAATTAAATATAACAAAACACGGAAAGTTAAATATAAACTATTTTTTAGATTCTCTTAAGAATTAACAAGAATAATATGACTCGCGGGTTGCTATTAGCTATTTGAGAAACCTTGAACCAAGTTAGAAAAGAAAATGGTTTGGTTTTTCCAGACATTGTAGGAAGCGACAGATTTGTGTTTAGGATCTATGATGATGAAATATCTAAACCTAACCTCTTATTTATAGTTTTTACAATGTGAAGCCCAACATTGATTTGTGTTTAGGATCTATGATGATGAAATATCTAAACCTAACCTCTTATTTATAGTTTTTACAATGTGAAGCCCAACATTGTAAAGCTCATTTTTAATATTTTCTTCTGATTGCGAACCATAACTTGATTAATTGATAATTCGGTTTATTTTCTACTTTATTAATTCACGCTTAAGTGTTCAAACTTGGACCATCTTCATCACAGTGCCCAAAATTCAACTCGGTTACCACACTTGAGTCAATAATGTCTTTTTCACTCATAGGTCCAATTCAGTTAATAAAATAATTAACTCAAATATTTTTAATTTGAACTTTATGAAGACAATGATCGAATATGTTTATTTAGCATGTCGGTCAAATTATTAACGTACCACAAATATATTAAATAAATATGTTCCAATATTATCCACTATATGACTTATAAGTGAAGATAGGTAATAAAATGGATAATTGCACAATATTAATAATAATAGTAAATAATAAACAATAAATAATCCAACGTTATAAAAGAACTCACTTAAAAATTATTCGTTATAGGTTAAATTTATAAATTTTGTCAAAGAATAAATTCATAGATTTTGTAGAGTTCATAAATAAAATAATAATATTTTTTTTTTATTCGAATAACTAAATAAAGAAAAATAGTTAAAAACTACTCAACCTTTAATTACGTGGAAATGAACTTCTATATTTCAATATCACGTGACACTTAATATAATTACAATGCAAAATTTTATTGGTTATATTTAATAATATAATATCCTAATTTAAATCCAAACAAAAGCTATAACGTATTATATAATTAATTGTGGTGGGGGAATACCATATAATAATGGGGCTATAAAATATTAATAAAAATCATGTAATCATATAATAATATAAAAATCAAATTCAAATGGTTATAAATAAACATACAAACAGTAAATATTTGGTCTTAAAAAGAGTAGCTGGTGGAATAAAAAATTTCTACGGAACACTTTTTTTTATTGAATGCGTTACATGTTGAATTTAAACAGTAAATATTTGTTTAAATTCTTATTCAGGATTAATAATTGGACACCATATTTAAATATTTTGAAAACAACAAAAGCAATCAATATTATCGATGATTGAAATTTGTGTGTATAGACCAATATCGTGGTCCTAAAATTATCCGATTTATATATTGATTGATTAAGCTATATTTCAGCTTTAATAGATATGGAGTATTTGTTACCACTGATTCTCTTTATTAAACGAAATTTATGTAATGATGTTTTAAGAAAACGTGCGTTTTTTTTTTGGTTGAATGGAGATTTCCGAAAATATTAATTGGCCTCGTGAGCTAACATGTTAGATGGTCCAACACTTTGCCTTTTGTGAACCGTGGCATCATATCACTAAATACGTCTGACAAGCCCAACTAAACATTGCGTGACAACAATAGCTGCAACGTGTTTTAATACTCACATAAGACTTTGTGGATATGATTCAAGGTTTTCCCCAGAGGTGTCAAACGGTTTGAATCAGCACCAACCCGCATCGTTTAAGTCTGAACCACGGGTTGCAGTCCTGGCGGGTTGCGGTCTCGGCGGGTTGCGGTCCTGCCAGGTTGCGGTCCTGTCGGGTTGTTCTTATGCGGTCCTGACGGTCTGGCGGTCCTGCCAGGTTGCAGTCCTAATGGGCCAGTTTCACAGTTAAACCGCCAGTTCAAACCACCAGACGAACCATTTAAGAGCCGTTTACCAGTTCAAACCATCAGCCAAACCATTTAACCATTTAAGAACCGTTTATCAGAATATATTATAATGTTATTTAAAATTAATTTGTAAGTGATAATTGAATCTAATTTCAATAATTGAGTTAATTATTCTATTTCATGTATTTTAATTTAAATATGTTATCATTTTAATCGAAATTTTATAATCATCAATTATATTTTAAAAAAATAATTGTAATTTGATTTTGATACGTTTGAATAATATATTACTATTAAATAATATATACCTATTAGACATATAATTGTATTCTAATTTTAAATTATTAGGTGATTTGTATATTGTTTAGAACCGATTCGAAATCGAAATAAAAAATTATTAAAAACTTGCTAAAACTAATGTATTTTAAATATAATGCCGTAATAAATCTGCGATAATTAACAAACAAAATTGTTTTTAAATTATAAGAGATTAATTTAGGAAATATATATTTTTAAGTTTTTTTTCGACAAATATTAATAACTAAGTTAGTAGTATGTCTTTAATAATTAAACGTTTAATATCAAAACCAATCATAAAAAAATAATAAAATATAAAAGCCGAATAATCAATAATTAAATAATATATGATCATTGACAATGTGGATAATCTTAGATTACTTGGGATTCTTTTATATAGATTGACACTTTCATCTTCAATGGTAACTATCGATGTGGGATTCTTTTAAACAAAACTCGAGTTTTGTTTAAAAGAATCTCACATATATAGTTAGTACTACCATTAAAGATGAGTTTTGTTTAAAAGAATCCCACATCGATAGTTACCATTGAAGATGAAAGTGTCAATCTATATAAAAGGAGGCACAAACACACCCTATCACTCACCAAGTCTTGGGCAACTACTTGAATGCCTAACATGGTGGTTAATAGTTAAAAATTTCGAATTGAATACCTAACATGGTGGTTAATAGTTAAAAATTTCGAATTAATTTTTTTAAAGTAGTCTTGGGCAACTACTTGAATGCCTAATATTTTCTTAAAATGCCTAACATGGTGCCTAACATGGTTTTTAACAATTAAAAAAAAAAATTTAAAAAAAAATTAAAAAATTTTCAGGTCCGGGCGTCCGGACCTTACGTCCGGATGCCCCGGACCTGACGTCCGGACCGGACGTCCGGACCATCCGGATGGTTCCAAAAAAAAAAAAATTTCGTTTTTTTTAAAAAAAATTTTTGGTCTCCTCTATTTATAGAGGAGACCCCAAATCCACACTCATAAATTCATATACTCCTCTCTACGTCTCTCTAAATCTCTCTACTTGTTCTAAATATTCTAGAAAACTCAAATTTCTTATTTTACATATTGCAGTCCTACTTTCGGAATTGTTTGATTTTTTTTTCGCAAATTGTTTCTATTTGATAAAAACACTTAAATAACGTTGGGATAACATTATAATAGCTCAATTAAGAGCTTCGTATAATTTATCAAGTTATTTAATTGTTATAGTAATTTAAATTAGTTCTTTTAATTCTAATTTTATTAGTTGTTGTTAGTTGTTATTGCTTGTTGTTAGTTGTTATTGCTTGTTATTAGTTGTATTAGTTGGTATTAGTCTAAATTTAGTTTTTATTATTTGCGATATTAATCAGTTTCGATTAGTATTTTATTGCATATTTAAAAAAAACGTTGTTTTAAGTTTTAAAATGCCTATAAATCGTAGACTTACTAATACTCACCAATCCGTTAATTTTCACTTGTAATGAATGATGTTTGTGATAACCAAAACAAATTAATGCTGACCAAAATGTAATAATAATTTTATAATCATTATTAAAATTACAATAATAAAATTCAAAATTTAATATTAAAATTATAACAATATAACTTGTAATCTTTTACCATGATAAAATATGATTTTGGTTTAAAAAATAATAAATAACATTTGTAATATTTAAAACCAAATCACAATAATAATATTCAAAATGTAATATTAAAATTATAACAATATAACTTAAAAATAATAAATAACACTTGTAATATTAAAAACCAAATCACAATAATAAAATTCAAAATGTAATATTAAAATTATAACAATATAACTTAAAAATAATAAATAACACTTGTAATATTTAAAACCAAATCACAATAATAAAATTCAAAATGTAATTTTAAAATTATAACAATATAACTTGTAATATTTTTGTATGATAAAATATGATTTTGGTTTAAAAAATAATATATAACACTTGTAATATTCAAAACCAAATCACAATAATAAAATTCAAAATGTAATATTAAAATTATAACCATAAAATTTGTAATATTTTAACATGATAAGATATAGTTTTGCTTTGTATTAGATCTAAAAACATAATAATAATAATAATATTCAAAATATGATAATAACATAAGTAATATTTAAAATTTTAGACTATATAATAATTACAACACTTAAAATATTAATAACCAAAACAAATTAATATTAACAAAAATGTAATAATAATTCTATAATAATATGCAATATCTCAATATTTTTTAAATATAACATTTTGGTTATAAAATAAATAAAATCAACATAATATTTATCAATAAACCGCCGGTTTTTTACAAATAAACCGTGGTTTCGCAGTCTCGCCAGGTTGCAGTCCTGCCGGGTTGCAGTCCTGCCGGGTTGCAGTCCTGCCAGGTTGCGGTCCTGGCGGGCTGCTCCTTATGCGGTCCTGGTGGGTTGCGGTCCTGGCGGGTTGCGGTCCTGACGGGTTGCGGTCCTAATGGGCCAGTTTCGCAGGTAAACCGCCAGTTCTTAAGCAGGTTGTCAGCTTTGAACCGTCGTTCCTGAACCATTAGACACCTCTAGTTTTCCCTATTATTGGTATAAGTCAACGTCAAATACAAATAGCTCGCATTAATAGCGAAGTATTTTGTTTGATCACCTTTTAGTCTAAAAAAATATTAAATTAATTTTTTATAAGTATTCGGATGTATTTTAAACGTTAATATAAAATTTTAAAAAATCTAATATAAAAATAAATAATTAGATCCAAAGTTAAATCAGATTAAAAAAATATAAATAGTACCTAAAGTAAATATATTATGACATTGTAAGAACGTTAAAAGAAATCAGATAATTTTGGTAATATCAAACTATTAAAAATTAGTGTCATTATGTTCAGAGGAGGTGGTAACTGTCTATAACAAAACTAAAAATAAGTGAAGTCACCAACTTTAAGACAGGGAAGTGTGATATAATCAGGGGCACCATACTTAAACTTAAAGTAGTAATTGTCTTTTTTAGACTTGTATTTATAAGGTTTGGTTCGGTTACTTCAGATTTTTTTAAGAAGTTTTGTTTTCTATCACGCAATTTGGAAGTTCATCAAGATCTAGGTCTATGGGATTTTATGAAGGAATAATTTTGGGAAGATTTTTCGTTAGTGTATTTTTTTTATTACGAGCCATTTTACTCTTAGAAAAAAGAAAGAAAAATGTATCAAGAAAATTCTAGAGAAAATAAAATTGGAGTAATATTAGATTTCGAGTGCTATGGTTATGAAATATAATTTTTTCTTTCAACGGTTATGAGGATAAATTTTGATGTATTATAATATTTAGATTAAGAAACATATAAAAAAGGTTATATATAGTATATACATGTTCCACGGAAAGTAATTTTTTTTCGAGAGAAGAGGATGTGGAAGAATTATAATTGGTAAACGTGGCTAGTTTATGAAAAAAATGAGATCCATTAGTTATTTAAAGATCTGGACAGCTAGATTAGAATAAAATCTATGGTCAGATTAGCAGTCAGAAAATGAAAATGTGTTCAGATTATGTCAGAATTCATGATTGATTATGACATAATCTATGACAAATGTCAAATTAGTTAAGCACTAACTAAGTTGTTAGCGCGCTTATATTATATAAACTTTTGTTACCCTATCTAATTTTGTTTTTAATATTTAAAAAAAATTCTTTATGGACTAGGGGAAGTTTTTATAAGGCTATATTCCACGGGTAGAATATGTTCCTTATTTTGATGAGGTAAATAAAGCTAATAAAAGAATAATATGCAGGAAATATAATGATAGCCATACGTCGAGTGGTTACGATGAGAGCATAAAGTAGATCAGGAAGAGGGTCATATTCAAATATATGAAGATGACCATATGTTGATGGATTAAGATGAGAGCATAAAGTGGAACAGGACGAGGGTCATATTCAAATATATAACGAGGTCCATATACCGATGGACTAAGATGAGAGCGTAAAGTGGAATAAGACGATGGTCATATTCAGATATATGACAAGGGCCATATGCAGGATCGTGATGGGGGATAAAATCATAGTCATGATGAGGGTTGCATTCAGAGTTATGATGAGAGCTATATAAAGAATCAAGACAAAAACGTGGAAAGTTTGTTAGATGATTATAACCATTTTACATGTGTCATCATATAAGAGGTTATCAAGAAATTTTGTTAGACAATTATTACAAAATGACACGTTTCATGTTATGTAAATTCTATAAAAAGGGACTGAAGTATTTATTTGGAGACTAATCTCAAATTTTCAATAAGAAAAATATATTAAACAATCATTACTTTCTTTTTTAATTTTGAGTTCATCATTTTGGCTTAGTTATTTCAAAAGAAATTCCTTTAAATCATTTTGACTTAGTTATTTTAAAAGAAATTCCTTTAACATTGTGTTGATTTTCTATCTTTGGAATATTTTGTTCGCCTTTTGGATTTTTCTAGTTTGCATTATCACCTATACTCTTTTTACAATCATCTTAATTAGTTCTGTTTATGAATATTTATCTTTATTTTTGGTCGATGAAGATTTAGTGTCCACAACTGTCTTCTTTTTCATTTTTTATTCAAAACAGATTTGTTTGAGCTCTTGTATATTTTGATGTTTCTTTTGTTTGTTCCGGTGAAGCTCTTGTTTGTTTCGGTGGATGTTGTGGTCTTGTCTGCAATATTGTTAAGTGTAAATCTTATTTCTTGAGAGAGAACATAAAAGAGAGAATTTTGTAGAGAGAGAAAGCAAAATAGAGAAAAAAGTATCAGTCTAATAAGTGTCATCCTTGATTTATCGTCTCACCCTTTATTTATAGTTGTGTCGACTTCTATAACTAGTTATGTTATATTAATGGGTAAATTAAATTTTAACCCTCATATTTACAAGTAGTCCAAATATCATCTAATAAATATACAATTTATCATATATAATCTTAGCTTTATTACATTTACGACCCCAACATTTCATATCCTTATCAGTTGCCCCCCTAGTTCTTATGAAGGTCAGTTAATAAGAACTAGTTAGCATCGAAAATCATAGTAGGTGAAAACTGTTAGTTACCAAAATCTAATTTCCTTTGAATTAGATCTTCTCACCTCCTTATCAAAATGATTTGTTTCAACATCTTTTGTCTTCGAATAAAAACATATCTAAATTGTGCCTCGAATGTTGATGATTTGTTAGTCAATCCAAAACTGCTAGACTTCACACTTGCCATATTTGAATAAAATTATACTCATGTTTACTTCGAATTTGGTCCAAACATCTCACTTAACCCTTCGTTTCTGCTTCGAATGTTCACATGTGGAGTCTTTAGCTAGCATATTTGTAACGGTTAGAAACGTTTGGAATACTCTAGTACGCATGCAAAAATCCACTAGGATTGCCCTATGTCTAACAATTAACAAATGTCATGTTATCCCTTTACAATTAACGGTTTGGCAATCCCTATTTCTACCCAATAGTCATCATCACCTCTATCACTTCTCAGGTCATTTTATTTTTCTCCTCTCTTTTATAAATACCCCATCACTCATTATTTGTGAAACATAAATATCTTCTAGTGAGAGAAAGCTTCCTTCGCCTGAGAAAATCCTTAACTACCTTCACATGAGACCCAATTTGTTGGTTATCCTCATCCCAAAACCAAATTTATAGGCTACCTTCGCCGCAAAACTCATATTTCCCAGCCAACCTTTAAAATTTATGAACTAATCTTGAAGATTCGTCTGCATTTTAGTTTATGAAAAAAATCCACAGCTACTAAAAACCCATATTTGGAATTTTTGATTACTTGTATATCAGTGAAAGGGCTGCTGAATATCGGCAGCATGTGTAATAGACAATTCTCCTCAATTTTCAATTCAAACCATTGTTTACCGTGATTTTAATTCTAATCAAAGTTCCACTGGGTTTCAGAGTTCATCCAACCCAGAAAGAAACCCTTTACCACAATCATCACCTCGAAATTCTTCTCCAACCAATCCAGATTGAAGCCATTTACCACAATCATCACCTCACAATTCTTCTCCAACAATTTCTGGCTCCACGTCTGTTTCCCTTCAGAAGAATTGCATATTAACACAAAGCGCATCCAATACACTCTTAGAAGATCAAAATATTATTCATCACCCATTAACTCTGATCCACATTGAAGATTACATAAAGAGACTCATCAGATTCAGTCAAAAGCTCATCTCTCCCAAAGTCTTCCTGTTAAAAAAATACATTCATAGATATGTGAAACCTCGAGGCTGATAATACTTCATATAATTCTGCCCCAAATACTGCTATCGACATCATAAATAACCCTACACCACCTTATCCTCTCTCGAATGATATTGTTGAGACCAACCTAGAGTCATAACAAACTCCCTTGAATACTCAAGAAGAAAACCCATCATCAACTTAAATTCTCCTCATCTAATAGACGAAACTTCTGAAGAAGAAGCTGACTCAGAGAAAACTAAATCCAATGACGAGGCTATAGAAGTAGATCTGCATCTGATACTAAACACGATGCTTTGAAGAAAGGGGAACCAGAGAAAAAAGAAAGAAAAAGAAGGCTCCAAATAAACTTCCTGAGGAGTTTGCTTTTTCACTAAGTGTGAATTTAAAACCACTCCTCCTCAAATATATCATGGCGTTGAAAAGAATGCCACATATTTATTATATTAAAACTCAAGTCGATCATCTAAAGCAGCAATGGGGAATGCCAGAAAACATAACGCTTTGACTACCAAAAGAGGGGGAGACTCCAGTTGATTGTGGACCAGATGAATTGGTTGTCTACTCTGAGATCATAAATTGGGGTCTTCGGTTCCCACTGGATGCGATGATAGTGGAGTACTTCGAACACATGGACCTCTGCCCTGTACAAGTGACCCCAAATTTATAGTTCACAGTCCTTTCAGTGATTATAGATTCTAGACTAAGCTAAACATCTCTCTTCATCAAAGATTTCATCGCCATGACTGGTCTTTCTAAAGAACTGGTATTGCCCTTTTACTATCTGACACTTATGTATGATTTCAAAATAATAGACGATCTGCTCGAGGGTGACAAATTCTGAGAGAAAATGTTTGTCTTCATATCTATAGCTTGGGATAATGTGAAAGAAATATCTAAACAGAACCCTTCAAGACTCAGCCTTGTTTAGAGAAACAACAATAAGTTCTCTTTTCTTCTACTTTTTACAACTTATATTAATTTTTTACATGTATTGAATTATACTCTGGAATTCCGAGAAGATACAAAGCTCGCAAGAAGAATGCGAAAGATATATTTGATAAGTTGGCCACTTGAGGAAGAAAATGAATGGGGCAATGGGTTCCACTCAACTTTTTGACCTATAAGCCTCATCAATAGTCATTTGTGGAGGATCTCCCTAGGTTCTGATCTCCCCAAATATTTAATAGAACCACCATATCCAGAGCTTGTTGTGAAGAGATTGATAGCACCTGATGGTAAGATCATTTTACCGGTGCGAAATAGATCATAAAGTCATCTGCCCTTGAAAAAGATCGAGAAAAAAAAAAAAACTAGTACATCTGGTGCTATCCCTTCAGTTAATCCAAAGCCACATAAGAAGGAGAAAAAGACCAAAAGGAAGACAATTGTAGCTAGTCTTTCAACAATTAAAAAAGGGTTCGAGGATGAACATTCTTCAAAAAGAAAGAAAACTATTGCCTCAAAGAAAAAGAGAACTTCCAAAACTTCACCAGCTAAGAGAGCTGAAAAGAATTATGAAGAAGCTGCCTCAGAAGTGCCTCCTTCTGATGCTGAAAAAACTAAAGTGGAAGATCATCGAAGAGATGACCACTTAATTGCTGACGAGCCCATTATTACAGAGGAGCTTCAAGACCTTTACCAAGATATGGATCTGAGGGTCCAATAAATCCAAGAGCAACTTCAACAAATTGGCCATCAGGTTACTATTCTTCATTTATCTGAAATTCTAAATTCATAACTTCCCTTGGCTGCCTCATCTTTTTCTCTCATACCTTATAATAATAAGATGTTTATTCATATGGAAGCGCCATCCGAAGAAGTTTTACTTGCAATACAACCTTTTTCCAATCTTAAAGCACCAGCGTAAAAATTATGCACATAAATGGACTCTGCTCGAAGCCATTTAGAACGCATGGCCAAATAGATGGTCTGATGGAAAAAAGTTGATGGAGTATGCCACTGAGCAAGAGGGAGATTCATTTGAAGAGAACTCCGAAGATAATTATTAATTGATATTTGTTTTTTATTTTTGTGTTATGAAGTCTTTTTTTTGTTGATGATTTATTTTTGTGAATGCTTAACTTTTTGGCATTCAAAAACATATTTTGGTAAGATCAGACTTTTGCTTCAATGAACAAAGACTTTTTTCTTACCACATTTATTTTCCAAGTTTTACCTTATCATGAATAATTTTTATTTCATGAACAAGTCATTATCACCTCGAATCCCAATATATCCTATAAATGAATGTTTAAGTCTTCAAATAAAAATATTGAATTCAAAGAATGTATAACACCTCGAATTTAGAGAACATGAACACTTTGAATTTAACGAATGCATTTATAGAACGTTAGCACTTCAAATATAACTAGTGCGTTAGTAATTGTTAGCACTTTGAATATAACCATTGTGAATGGAGAATGTTAGTACTTTGAATATGGTTGTTTCTTCGAACAATGCTTGTAATAAACATATAACACTTCGAATCAAAACAATTACTTTTGGTCAAAAACTTCAAATATGATTAGTCTTGACTAGTTATCAAGATAATTTAAATACATGTATTTAAGAAAACCATTGGCCAAAAAATAATTTTATTAATATCGTCAAATATGTACATGACACCTCATTAAAACCTCTCTGGGCCAACAAGGTTGGAAAGAGTATGTCAATTATTCACAAAAGTTTCAAAAGAATAAATCATTCTCAATCTAGTTTTAAATGTTATATATTCTAAGGATGTTGAAGTATCCTGCCCAACTTATCACAAAGGCGATACGTACCCGGTTTTATTTTCTCCATTACCATATAAGGACCCTCACAATTTGAGGCAATCTTCCCAAGTTTGTTTTCCTTTGTATGGACAAATATATTCCTTAATACGTTGTCACCTGCTTTAAAATCCCTCCTTCTCACCTTCGCATTATAGTGAATCTTTATCAAAGTTTGATAATGATTCATATTAAAATATGCTCTAACTCTATAAGAAAATCCTTTCCAAGTTCGATCAAGTCCAGGTCTGCTCTTTTTGCTTCTTCATCTAGGTCTTCGGCATGATGAAGTACCATATAAGAAGGTAAATTAGATTTTGCTGGGCTAACAACCTCCATACCATATACCAAAGAAAAAAGAAGTTTCTTGAGTAGCATCTGCAAATAGTTAGGCCATTTCCCTGCAGCTCCTGATAAATTCTTCTTCAAACCTTTCAAAATAGACGTATTAGTCACCTCCACTTGACCATTTTCGTGGGGATGAAAAGGTGTTAAGAAAACATTGTGTGATTCCTCTTGAAGCGCAAAAAAAGTAATTTAGCTGTTGTTAAATTAAAGACCATTACTTGTGGTGATTTTCCAAGGAACCCCAAAACGATAACAAATATTATTCACAATGAACTTAATAACATCTTTGGATTTTATACCAGATAAGAGTTCAGCCTCAGCCCACTTCGAAAAGTAATTCACTGCCAAAATAATCATTTGACATCCTCTAGAAGCTATAGGCAATGGTCATACCAAGTCTATTCCCCGTTTGTAAAAAACAATAACTTCAGAAATAGACATAAGTGGAACTCATGGTTTATGAATGGAATTGGCAAAGCACTGACAAGTATCATATCATTCATAATTGAAGGCCAATAATAACCTGCCAACAAAACTCGACGTGTCAAAGACTTGAAACCACTTCGAGCTGCACCTTCACCATAATGCAACTCAGATAAAATATCTTGAAATTATTGCTTACCCAAACAACACAGCAATGGTCTGCTTAAAGTTTTATTATATAACAATCCATCCAATACATCATAACCATGGGATTTATACCTTAATTGTTTAGCCAGTTGTGTATCATGAGGTGACATTCCTCTTAGTAAAAAATTAATGATATCAGATCTCTAATCACTTCAAATTATGTCTGGAGTAACAAATACTTCCTCATCGTGTTAAAACCGAAAGACTCTCCTGCAATAGTTTCCATGGATATTCCTCTGTTTAAGCAATTGTTCCCAAAGAATTGCAGCTGTATTATCTCTCGGTTAATATGTTCTACAATTACTTTGTCAAACAAAAGAGTCAAATTTTGAAGCTCGTCCATATATAAAATTGAATGATCCTTCTTAGCCTCGGATACACCTGCGATATGATTTGCACTAGCTATGAATCTTCTTCTAAACGAACCGTTGTTGCTCCACAAATATTTGCAAGCCTTAAACCAGCTAATGTACCCTCACACTCAGCCTCATTATTAAATGCATGAAAGCCAAATCGAATTGTTTGGTACATTGCATCCCCAAAAGGTGCAACTAAATAGACTCCTGCACTAAACCCCAGTATACTAGAACAATCATCAGTTCATACCACTCAAATCGAAGTTTCTGGTAAGAAATCTTTATTTGTACCCTCATCTGATCCGCTCGAATGAATTCAACCAGAAAAATAGCTAATGCTTGAGCTTATATAAGCATTCGAGGATCAAAAGTGATATCAAAATCTCCCAATTCTACTGACCATTTGGTCATCCTACCAGAAATGCCTGATCGTTGTAACACATGTTTTAGTGGGAAAGAAGTTCAAACCACAATAATATGAGCTTGAAAATGAGGGCGCATCTTCCTAGCAGCCACCAGTAAAGCCAAAGTGCATTTTTTAAGTTTTAAATTCCTTTTCTTTGATGCCAACAAATTTTTACTAACACAATAGACCGGCTTTGAAAATTTCTTATCTTCACATATCAAAATGGCATTCATAGCAAAATCAGACACTGATATATATAAAAACAACTGCTCTCCAGCTCGAGGCTTTGATAAGATGGTGATAACAAAAGTTCCTTAATTTTTTTAAAAGTTGCTTCACAATCTGGTGTCTATACAAACTCATTGGGTCTTCGTAACACTTGGAAAAAAACACTTGGCAGAAAATCTTGAAATAAATCGATTAAGAGTTGTTAACCTTCCTGTCAAAATCTACACCTTCTTTATAGGTCGAGGTGACATCATTGAGGCTAGGGCCTTTAATTGCTCAGGATCAACCTCTATCTCCTTTTCCCTTCATATATACCCGAGAAAGTTTCCTGATTGTACTCCAAAGGTGCATTTTTCAGAATTTAAACTAATTGAATTACCTTTAGATTTAGAAATATCTCTTTTAAATATGTCAAGTGTTCACCATCAGTTAGGCTTTGAAGCCATATATCATCATCGTACATTTCCATACTCCTCCCAATCTGAGAAGCAAAAGACTTGTTCACTAGCCTTTGATATGTAGCTCCAACATTCACTCAACTTAAAAGGCATAACTCTTAATAATATAATCATCGATCAGTGATGAACGTAGTTCTCTCTTGATCTTTTAGATTCATTTGAATATGGTTATTGATAAGGGAGAATAAAATATATAAGGATAAATGGAAAGAAGCATTTTTATTAGGGAAAGATTGTAAAATATATTATGAAAGTACTAATTATGAATAAATGGTAAAATATAGGGACTATGAATGTAATAGTTAGTAATTTAAGCGTATGGGTCCTGTTATTGTACTATAAAAGGACCCCACACAAGTTGAGAAGGTTGGTTGATTAATATTATACTATTTTCTCTCTCTACTTTTAATAGCATTTTCTCTCTCTAAAATGCATCTTCATAACGAGTTGGTTGTAATAGTTTAGTCCCTCGGATATTCGTTTTACACAAAATTACCCTCGAGCTAACTCTTAATTCATCATTGGCGCCGTCTGTGGGAAAGCAAAGATTGTCCTGACAAGTAATTGCTTTCTGGAAATCGTTCGTAATCTGAGCGGAATTATGGAAGAGTATGAGGATGATTTTGTTAACGACTGTGAGGAGAATCTTGTTGGAAATACTTATCAGAATGATACGTATTATGAAGTGCACGGTGGTCAGCGCGCCGGAGAAATCTTTGACGAGTCAGCTCTGTTGGCTCGGAGGAATGAGCTACTATTAGAGATAAAAAAATTGAGGGCAGAAAAAGAAACTGTCCAGGAAAATCTTCGTTCCAAGGTTAGAGGAGAGCATAATAGCGGAAAAGATGAGTGTGAAGTTGATCTTCGTCCTAGAAATAGGGATGATAGACATAGAGGGCATGGACGACGTTCTTCGATGAGGAAAGGAAAGCGTCACTTGGAATCTTCTGATTCAAGCGATTATTCTCGCTATAGTTCATTAGAGTCATCTCCTGAAATGAGTCATCGAAAGAAAAAATATGGGAGAAAGCATGCAGAGCGTCGAAGGGGAAGAAGTTTGGAGAGAAAACCTCTGAGGGAAAAGAATTATCATACTCATGCTGATGAGTGAGGCTATGTCCAAATGAAATTTCCTCCTGGGAACCAAAATGTCGACCAACGGAATACAGAGTGGCACCATCTATATATTTTGCCTTCCGATGAGGGTCTTTATTTTCCAAACCATGAGAATTCGAGGGCTAACGTCTATAGGACAAACCATAACTGGAGAGCTTCTCCTTTGTCTTCGGAAATTCTAGCAGGAGCCTCCCAAAGCACTTTGATATTTTGAAGTTAGAAAAGTTCGACGGAACGCAGGATTCTGACAATCATATCGAGCAGTTCAAAAATTTCATGATCAATTTTGATGATGATGATAGATTGCTGTGTAGAGCGTTTTCTCATACCTTCAAGGGTGTAGCTTCCAAGTGGTACATCAGGCTTCCACAGGGCTCGATAAAGAATTTTAACATGTTCTGGAATATTTTTAGACAATATTATGTGGGGAGAAAAAACATTTGGGCCAACGGAGATACGATAAACTATTGTAGGCAAAACGTTGGGGAGAGTTTGAAGAATTACACCAATCGATTTGTGAAAATGAAAATATATATGAAATACTGCAAAGATTCTGTGGCATTGGAAGCTTTCAGGATGGGGCTTCTCCCCGGACTTCTAAAGGATATGGTGGCAGAGAGTCAGACGATGACTTTTGGGGCATTATTAGATCAAGTTGAGAAAGGAATCGTGGTGGAGGAGACCCAGGCATCAGAAAAATGATCAAGTGATCACCTAGACCAGAATCAATTTCAAAGGTCCGATTCTAGTAATCAAGGGCCTCGTGTTGATACTCAAGCCAAGGCTGTGGGTTAGTATCCGTCGAGGCCGAGAACGAATCAACAAAACTATAATAATCAGCAAAGCTATAACCAAGGAGCAAGGCCTATTTCGAATAAGTAGATTCGTCCGGACTATTTTGGTGAGTTAACAGAGAATGTGGCTACGATATTTTATAAGGCAAGGTCAACAGTACAGTTCAAAAAGCCTTTTCATATTCAAACTCTGAGAGAAAGCAGAAGTGCTAACAGGTTCTGTAAGTACCACGAGGATATTGGGCATGATACCAAAGAATGCATCGCTTTGAAAAAATAGGTGCAAGCTTTAATTGAGAATGGAATGTTATTAGAATTCGTAAAAAAGCATACTCAAAAAAATGTTGCAGTAAAGGCTGTCCCAAAGAATGCTGACACGAAAATGGTGATTTCCGAGGAAGTTGATGCTTTTGATATTGCAGCAGAGTATCTGGATCCCAAGGTAGGGAGAAACAACGTGAATATGATAGAGGAGATTATTCCAAGGGGGAAAGTAAATAACCTATGTGCCTTTTTCGAGTCGTTAGCTATTTTTGGAGGGGATACTATTGCAGGGAACTCTAATAGTTCGCGAAAAAGGCATATGGTAAATCTGAGTACGCAGATTGAAGCAGGGGTTTCAGCGCAGATGCATCACTTGCCATCCCATATTATATGTTTTGACGATGATGATATGAGGAATGTAGCGGGCCCGCATGAGGATGCGGTGGTAATTACTGCTGGGATAGCTGGTGACCAAGTTCAGAAAATACTTATTGATACAGGAAGCTCTGCGAATATTTTGTTTATGAGTACTTACAGGAGGATTTCCAACCCACCTATTATACGGCGGTCCGACAGAACTATAGTGGGCTTTACAGGAGCAACAACAATAGTCGTGGGAGAGTTTCAGTATGTGGTGGAGCTCGGTCGGGGACCATTCAAAAAGGAAGTTGAAGTTTTGTTTATAGTGGTAGATGCACCAACTTCTTATAATGCGATTTTGGGTCGTTCCTGGTTATCTAGGATGCATGGTGTTATCTCAATGGTACATCAATGCTTGAAGTATGTAGTACGTAACAATATAGGGACAATTAGGAGCAGCCAAAAGATGGCTCGAGAATGTTACCAGATAGCTTTATCCTCGAAATGAGCTCGGGGAAGAGCATCGAAAAAAGCATAGCAGTTAAAGGGGACTTTCTCAGCAATTACTCATTGTGATGATCCGAGGGAGTCCCCCGAATTTCTGGTTCCGGATGATGATCATGAGGAACACAAGTTTCAAGATGGAAATTTTTAAAAAATTGGAGTAAAGCTTTCTTTTGAGTTCAGAGAAAAGTTAATTGCACTTTTGTCAACAAAGTTAAATATGTTTGCTTGGTGTGCAGAGGACGTTACGGGTGTGCCTCCAGAGATAATTTGTCATAAACTAGCAGTGTGACATGATGTTCGGCCTTTTATACAGAAAAGAAGACATGTTTCTCAGAAGACGTCTGCAGCTATTGTTTCAGAGGTTGAACGGTTATTAAGCGTAGGTCATATTCGATAGTCGCAATACCCTGTATGGGCCTCGAATCCGTTCTTAGTCGCGAAAAAGAATGGCAAGTGGAGGATGTGCGTAGATCACGTCTGAATAGAGTATCCAAAAGATCCTTTTCCGGTACCTCGAATTGATCAGGTAGTGGATTCTACTTCGGGTAATCGGTTATTATATTTCATGGATGCTTATTCAGGATATAATCATATCAGATTAGATGCAAGGGATGAAGAAAGCACATCGTTTATCACTAGGAGAGGATTATATTGTTATAAGGTCATGTCTTTTGGCCTGAAAAATGTGGTCGGAATGTAGAAGCTTATATTGATGATATGCTGGTAAAGAGTTTACAAGATGAAGATTATTTCTCTGAGTTGGAGAATTTTTTTAATAATTTGAGCAAAGTCAATTTAAAGTTAAACCCGAAAAAGTGCATTTTTTGTGTACAGGGCATGAAAGTTTCTTGGCTATATGATAAGTGAAAGGGGAATTGAGGCTGATCCAAAGAAAGTAAAAGCTTTGAAGACAATGACTCCTCCTCAGAATATTAAGGAAGTCCAGATTTTGACAGGAAGATTGGCAGCATTGAATACGTTTATTTCTCGTTCATCGGATAAATGTGCGCCTTTCGTTAAAGTGCTAAGAAATGCCAGACATTTTAATTGGACCGAGGAATGTTCTGAAGCATTTCGTCAGATTCAAAAGTATTTGATGTCCCCGGAGATACTTTTCAAACCTTTGATGGGAGAGAGGTTGATCGTTTATGTGTCGGTATCAGATTTTACAATCAGCGTTGTGTTACTCCGAGAAGAGATTGATATTTTGAAGTCGGTGTATTATATTAGCAAAAGTTTGCTAGATGTAGAGAAACGGTATCTAAAGTTGGAAAAGTTAGCTTTGGCCTTGGTAACAACTGCTCGAAAAATGAGATCGTATTTTCAAGCCCATCCTATAGTAGTTCGGACAACATTTCCCCTAGAAGGTTAGTTACAGAGGTCGGATATATCAGGAAGAATGACAAAATGGTCAGTCGTGGTGAGGATTATTTTCTATTGAGGGTAATTTTGTCAGATGTTTTGTGGTATTTCAAGGGTATTAAATGTTTAAGTGTTTTGTAGTGAGAGATTTAAGCTGCCTGGTTGTATTAAATGTTCATCACCCTCATTAATGAAAGTTGTTGGCTATTTATACCCTTAATTATGGGCTACATGGGCTTTCGGGTAAAACTTATGAAATCGGGTCGAGTTCAAACACCCATTAATTTATTAAGCAGATTAGCAATTAGCTTAGTCAAAAGGTGTTTAGTGTTTTAATACTTTTGTATTTTCCGGATATTTCAGTGGGTAATTATTGTCCGGATTACCCCTGTCCGGTTTTTACAGTGAGTGGTGAATATTTCCAGACTCATCAGTAGCCCCTTTTTTAGGTTTTGTCGAAGGCTTTTGGCAAGACCAAAAAAATCTTATTTAGACAATAGCAACATTCTCTGGACCGTTTACGTATTTAGCTCAGGTTTTATCCGGACTGGATACTTCTCAGAAGTTCAAGAGTTCTGTTATGGATCGTGGGACACGTGTCACATTTTGATTCGTTTCACTAGCTGTTTTCCTCCTGGAATGACGCTCCCACTAATCCCATAAAGCAACCTATACATTTAATACCTATAACGTTAGCGCCGCCTTAAATCATTACTTTTTCCTTTTCGTTTTCTCCTAGGTATCTAGTAACGTTTTGCCTCACTAGTATAAATTACTTCATTTTACTGTTTTACCATCTTCATCACTTTGTCATTTCTCCATTTCAGAGCTTTTACTTCTCTTCTCAAAAAACTTCTTGTGTAGGTTTATGTTCACGGCAAGAAACGCATTGGTGAAAGGTGGTTGGCTAAATTTTTCAGAGTTAGAAAAATAACAAATTGTTGAGCGAGAGAGACATATCGTTGCGGGTCTCCCAGTTTCTCCAATCAATAAGCCTGAAATACCCTCTTCAGAAGCTGATCGAGGATCATCCTCTGCTAAAATTTCCAAACCTAGGCGTTTATTTCAACCAAGCTTTTCGCCTATTCCATCAGGCTCCTCGGTTCAAGAGTCACAACCCTCTATAGTGCAAGAGAAAGAAGTATCAAGTACAAGAAGACCCTCTCTGTTAATCGCTACGGGGTCGGACACTAAGAAACCTCCAGAAAAACGTATTCTTCGCCGGACAGGCCGTTTAGTAAAGGGTCAGGCAACTGTCTCTCAACCCAAGTCCCCAAAGTCGGGGCCCTTTAAGTCTGGGACCAAGGATAAAGCCACTGGATCAGTGGCATTTATCAGAGTCCCAAAAAATAAATCCTCTGGTCCAGAGGCTACTAGAATTAGCTCTCATAATGAGCCCTCCGGAGGTGAGCCATAGCCGGACACAAGACCCCTAAAGAGGGTGATTCTCAACCGTCCGGACAACCTACTGAGCCAGCCATCAGCATTCCCCCACCAACAACGGCTGATAAACCTTCCATGGTGATGGAGGACAGTATAGAAGATGCTCCATTTGAAACCGACGTTTCTGGGAAGAATGGGGATGCTGCCACTGATAAAAAAGGCAAAGGCAAAGAGAAACTCTGCCTGAAACATCCGGATCTGCCAGAGAGTCTGGAGGGTAAGGTGGGTCCTTGTTTTCACAAGGTCAATGTCAAGTATCTGTTGGCTATGCAGAATACCAACTATGTATATACTCATACTGCCGAGCTGGGTCGGATTCAGACACAACGGGGGATCCCTAAATCTGTAAAGGTGAGGATTCCAGTCACCCCGGAGACCCCAGTGGACTGTAAGCTTAGTGAGATAGTCATTTATACAGAGATGTTTAACTAGGGGCTCAGATTTCCCTTGGACCCAGAAATTGTCAGGTACTTCCACCTGATAAAACTCTGTCCAAGCCAGCTAAGTCCTAACGCTTGGTACACTCTTATGGCCTGTATTATAGCTTCTAGGATCTCCGGAATACCACTTCTTATGGAGCAGTTTGCTGCGGTGGTCGGCCTTCGCAAGAACCATCATATCCCATTCTACCACTACAACATGGGAGACAACTTTAAGGTGGTAGATGACTTGCTCGAGTCAGAGAAGAATTGGAAGACCCAATTTCTGTTTAGCAGCGGGGCTTGGGAAAATAGGAGGAAAATCAAGGCTGGTGTCAATCCTAGCATGCTCACCAGCAGATGGAAAATCTCAGGTAAATATCTCATAATGTTTGTCTTTCTTTATTTGTAATAAATCTGTTTCTGAACTATATATATTTTTTATATTTTCTTAGTGTTGCCGAAGGAGTTCTCTTATTATGTGGAGGAAGGGCATGCCATTTGTTCCAAGCTGAACGCTTGGACTGCTGATAAATGGGGAAATCACTTCCACAATTGCTTCAAATCCGGCAATTTAGTGAGATCCCACCTTTGGAACACAACGGATCGGAGAGACCTTACCTGGGAAGAGCTATGCACACCACCCCCTCCGCTTGTCATCCTTAAGAGAACAGAGGAGAAGGATGGCAAACTGGCCTTGCCTGCTAGAGCTAAAGCTCCAAGCAAGATGAAGGGCAGGAACAGAAAGAAGAAACAAGCTGCAGTAGAGGTTGTTCAAGGTGTTGTTGGGGAGATCGCCCCGGCGAGTCAGGGAGTGCAGGCCCAAGAAGGAATTGATGCTACTCTACTTCAAGTAGTTGAAGATGAGATTATTAGGGAGGCAGGCGGACCTCAAAATCTTCCAAAGGCTCCTAAGAAGGACCGAAAACGGGGAGCAAACAGTGAAGAAAGGGCAGCCAAGAAGAAGAAAATCTCCTCAGGGGATGAAGTTGCCCTCCGGCCGACCCAACAGACCCCACATTGGCAGAGCAAATCCCAAGTGGTCTACATGCCGGAGAAGGTACCAGAGGGTATATCAACATTGACGGAGTGGAAATCAGTTGCTTTCAAAACATTGGCCTTTACTTCGATGACCTTGAAAAAGATGACTTTGTTGGCCCCTACCTTCCCCCAAGTTCCTCAAACATGGTTACTTTCAATGGTAAGTCCTTTACTGTTTCAGGGGAGAACGACACAGTGACTCACTCTCTGCTGAGCCATATTCAACCAGTGCTCAACTTGGAGAGGCAAGTGCAAAGTCAATCTGCCCTTATCAACACACTCAATGCAGATAAGGAGAGTTTATCCAGTGACCTTCTAAATGCCAATTAAAGCATTGAAGCATTGATAAGGTTATGCTTTAATCGGAAATGAACCTAAAAAGAAACGTTGTATACCAACCATATTTTTATTGAAAAATATTAATTATTCGTTTTTATTTTATTTTAAATTTTTAATTAAAGTAAATATTTAATATGACAATAAATATCGAAATACGTTTAATTTTATAACTTTGTGTTAATATAATAACACATTATTAAACGAATTTTCCACACATAATTTTTCCTCACAAATATTAATTTTGAATATTAATTTGTTTAATTAATATTTTTTTACAATTATATTGCATTTAATTTAGTTAATTCTAACCGTCAATTTCTTTTTACTAATATAATTTTTTTAGCATTTGATTTATATTGTATTTAATTATTATTTTTTATATCTACAGTATAAGACATGAAAAAATATAATGATATTTTTAATTTCAACCTGTATTAGTCAAAGTTTATATAATTAGACATAAAATTTTATATAATAAAAATAATTTATATTAAAAGTAAAAGAAAATTAAGATAAAAGATAATTGAACATGTAGATTGATGTAGGATCAATAAAAAAATAAGATTAAAAGAAACGTAATCCTATTAGAAGGAAAACAAAATCTTATTCTAAGAGAAAAACTAAAAACTTGAGTGAAAAATATTTAATTCAATAAACATATTTTAATATTAGGATATGCGATGTTTTATATAAGAAATATTTGAAACTTTAATTAAATATTCTCGAAACAATATGAATTTATGAATGTGGAAAACTTGGCAACCACTGTAAAATTATGTGCAAAAATCAAAGGATATGAATTTATTTTCACTTCCAACATCTTTAGTAATTATCTATTCAAGAAGCTTTCCCAAGTTGACCTCGGGGAAAACCTCTTCAATTAGCTTTTGTCACTTTCCTTAACCACGTGAACCCCATATTTTACCCAGCTTCTAACAGGAGCACCATCTAGGGAGGTTTTATATACAGCTAAAATATCATGTCCATATTTTTTAAAATTGCCATACATGAAATTTGTAAAATTCTCGGTGGTTTCCTTATTGTGTAATGGTGCTAGCTGATAAAATAAATGTGTTCTCATTATACTTTTCAGCAAGTTTTCCACATTTCTTAAGTATAGCAACCTGGAACTCTGTATGTGATCATCCTATGAGTCAAGTTGCAATTCGCATCCAAACACAACTCATGCAAAAAAACAATACACACAAAGATTTTTGAGGAATCATTAATATAAGGAAATTTTCCTTGTCGTTGTTTTCCCCAATTGATGCCTTACTTGCACCTCCAACCTTAAAGATAGCAACATCACCGGATATCTTAGACAGTCTTTTTTGTGCTTTATCCTTGGTGAAAGTAGAATCACCCTCATGTAGCCATAAATATATCCACCATTCTATACTTACAAGATTTCTAAACCACTAAAGATTCAATGCATGGGCTACTACAATTGCGACCCAATGTTTGTTGGCAGCTGCAGTGATCATCATAAAGCATTATTATTTTGTGGTAATTGACTAACCCATAATTTTCTATGACTTCAGCAGTGAAATCCAATAATGATATCATATCAAGATTTGGAAGATAGTATGGCATTGCAGAGTATTATTTGGACAAACCAAGTATTTTCACTACACCATGCACTATTTTTTTAACAGATCGTGTGTTTTCACTGCAACATGTGAATTTCAATAATGATATCATATACAGCTTTGGAACATAATATGATATAAAAAAAAATTAGTACAAAAGATAAAAAGTTATGCTTTGATTGACTGAAATATGGAAAGGACACAAAATAACTTGAATTGCGCATATTTTGTTCTTTTATGTATTAAAAACCCCTCCATTTATATTTAAAGGGTGCAGGACTAAATGTTTTTTACATATAAAATATCCTGAAATTCTAGACCTTTTTATTCGACTGTATATACAATATGCCATCTAACATGGTACCCCACAATACAAAATCTATCTCAGGTTATTCCTCAAAAACCTTAACTGCGCTCTCAACTCTTACATTTTTAAAGAAAAAATAATAATGAGAGAATTGATAAACGAATCATATACCTAAACTCTCATAATGAAATAATCATCTACCTCAATAGTTTTTCTGTTAGCTTTTGTGCAACAACTTTTGTTTGAACAATAACTCAAAATTATATAATGACACCACGATACTAGTCATAATAACTATCAAATATTAAGGCGCTCAATGTACATTCAGTTGTATTAAGAGGAGCATGAACCTTTTCAAACCCAACTCTCTCCTTTGTAGAGCAATGCATTCCATTGCTACAGTCTAACCAGTTAACCAAACACCCTTCTAATAACACTGGCTTATTGGGTTCCTTGAATTTCAACATAAACTGGACTATGTTTGTTTGAACCCACTCAAGAACCAACGGCAAGACATCATCAACAAATGCTCTTGTATTATATTAGCAGCTTAAATATGGTAAAGCTTTATCTTATTCTAATGTGAATGCCATCATGTATTCTGTTTTTTTATTCAAGTATGGTCGTTGATTTATAATTTGAAACCTCAAATAATCTATACATTTCCTCGTATAATTTGAATTGGATAAATTAGCCAATTTGTACTTAACTAAAGCAAAACATATAAACGAGATTTTTTATTTACGATCATCAACGGGAGAAAATTTTGATGAATCAAATTTCCTAAGAGCGAAGACACCAATCCAATTAGCCACTAATGGATGAGGTGACTATAAATGCACATTTACCCATTTAGTATCGTGAACATTATCGACACTTGTTTTCAACAAATATACTTTCGATTTTTTTAACCGTAGATCCTCTTCAATCTTGGGTAAATTAACCATAGATTATTTTCATTCTTAGAAGCAGATAAAATTCTAAAAAAACATAAGGACTGGTAATCTTACCTCTCGCTACCAACGATGTAGACCACCTCACAAACGATTTGTTTGCCAGTCGGTAATCATCATCATACTCATCACAGACCGGTCTTGATAAATTCATGGAAACACATATTCTCTACCAGAATCCCTCCTCTAAGAGAACATATTTGCATCCTCATAGTAGTTTTTTGTATCAACTAAATAGTCTAGTAGAAATCAACTAAATTTTCGGGTCTGGTACTCATAGTCCAGTAGAGATCAACAACTAGCTCATGTGATTCATCAACTAAATTTTATTTGATAGCTCCCTCATATTCTCCCTCGCCTCTTCCCTAAGCATCTTTGTGGCCTCCTCTAGCATACCCAAACGCTCTATAAATATCGGTCACTAAAGAGGTATTCTTACCCTTAAAGTTTTTTAAAGACATGATTACTGTATTTATATAACAGAAAGTTAAGCTATGATACCAACTTATCCATGACCAATAACAAAAGAAGTAAAAAGATGAAACGTAACCCTATTCCAAAGGAAACAGAACTCTATTCCAAAGGAAAAATTTAAAACTTTAGTAAAAAGTATTTGATTCAATAAAATATATTATAAGATAAGGGTATAAGATGTTTTATATAGGGAACATGTGAAACATAATTAAATATTCGGGAAATAAAATAAAACTTGTTTAAAGAATTCCTTCTTAAGAATATTGTCAAAAAGAAAAGACTGGGAATGATCAAGAGAAATTATAAAGGTAATTTTATTAGTATAAGAATCAATATTGTTTTACAATGATTGGATCTTCCATTTTTAGCTAATTTTTTCCTAAGTATTCAGAATGGATGACACATATATTTTATGACATGTGTTAGCCATCTATTACATAAATTATTATTATACCCCTTAACTGTCATGGATATTTTAGTAATATGTTACATCTGTCTCAGATGTGACTATTATCTCAAGTATTTCACATCATCTTCCCAACTTTACTTGTCACGTCGACTTCCAATCAGTTCTTTATTTTACCGATACTTGTCTATTATGTCGTTACTAATTTCTTTTGCTGATATTATTTGCTAGTTACCTCAGCGATGCTCTTCGTCATCTCATATTCAACCCGTTTCTTGAGTTGACGCTTTTATTATAGATTCTGGTGATGATAAATTTTGTTCGAATAGTCTTTTGTTAATATGTGAAAGTGTAATAAGTGTAAAGTAAAGAGTAGATGGATAATTGAGCTCCTTCATTTATTATTTAGAGAGGGAAAATTACATCATATTAAATGTGATGAGCTTAGTGAATCTTTAGTGAGACTCGGGAGCGAATATGTTTGTGTAAGATGGTCGGACAAGAGAATATTTGTGTCATGTGACACCAAACAAAGAATTACTAGAAAAAGAAAGAGACAAAAGGAATAAATGTTGCAATTATTGATCAATCATTGGCCTTTTTTCCCAAAAGAGAATGTCATTTATATAGTAAATGAGGTGGATGGTAAAATTACATAACTACCACCGTAAAAGTGGATTTCTTACCCCACTATTTAACTATTTAAAAACAAGGTCTTGGGGTCTATCATTTAACCCCCCCCCCCCCTATTTCTTATGTGTGCTTTACTTTAGTCCTTAATTACTAAATACATGGACCTTGATCTTATTTGTGAGCTAAATTACATGTTAACCACCTATATTTTCCTTCCCTTATCAGTAGCCCCTAGTCCATGTGCAGTTCTCTGGATGTGGACTTCAGTTGTTGTCGTGTACCATTCGGATCGGAGTCTACGTTACCCCAGTCGGATCGGATACTACCATCATCGCAGTCGAATTTCCTGCTTCCAGGTAGAGTTTTGATAGGGTTGGATCGGATTTAGCCGTCATTATAGCGGATTTCACGCTTCTTGGTAGAACTTTGATAGGGTTGGATCACATGTTTCGCTCTGCTGACCTCACCTTTTATTCATGCTGATGTCACCTAAGTAATCATTTATGTCACGCGCGCATGCTTTATTTCGCTATTATCGAGTCAAGTAATTTTTAGGCGGCGAAGCTACCGTAGGCACGTGTCACTGTACCGTTACCTTTTTCCTATTCAACTTTTGTTTCCTTTGCCTATAAATACCCGAATCTTTTCTAACTAAAAGTTTCTGTTTGCCTTTCAAAAACATTTGCTCTAGAGAGCGAGGTTGTATCTAAGCCAACTTTTACTTTGCATTTTCATGCCTGATGAATTCGTCAATCTTGAAAGGTACAAGCTTTGGAAGTGGTTCAACATTTCTAAACGTATCGGTACTCGCAGGCCTGCTGGTGTAAGAGAATACCCTTCCCCTGCAGAGATTTGGGAATCCACCTTTTACAACAATTGGTCTCCCATCCGCGAACGCTCCATCAACCTTGTTGCATCCTCCACTAGTCAAGCGCACCTGTCCAGTGGTGGGGTTGATCTTTCTGTTTCTTTGACTTCATCAAACTTTCTTGCTCAACCTTCTCCCTTCATCGTAATGGGTGATGAAAGGCAAAAGCCATCGTTTAAAGAATACAGAGACAGAACTAAACGGAAAAGATCGCCCGATCCGGCGACCAAATCGGTCAGGATGAGGATCCCCTCTTCGGTCTCGACTCCTCAACAACCCCCCCCCCCCCCCCCCCAAGGTTCCACGTAGACAACACCAGAGGTTAGCCCTCAGAAAACCTTGTCAAGGGGGACTCGTCCTGAACCGTCTCTCACACCCATTCTAGAGGTTCAAGATAAAAATCTGTCCGATGACCCTGATGATGTGGTGATTGAGGCAGAGCCTCTTCGAGTTGTTCTTACTGATATTCCTTCCCCGGATAATGATGCTCTGGTTCCTCCCTTAGAACCTGCAACTAGTCTTCCCCCTCACCAAGGTGAGACTTCTGTTGTAAAAAGTAAAAAGAAGAAGAAGCATTCCACAGGTCTCCCTTCGAATGTAGAGGATATCTTGGGCGAAAATATATGAAGTATCGAAGTTAAACATCGTTTGGCTTTTTATAAGGTGAAGTATAAATATTTTCATTCGACTAGGGAGGTCAAGCTAAGGGATCGTTGGGGTATTGTAACTAACATCACTATCCGATTTCCTACTGTTGGTGAGACACCTCTATCAGTTCGGAACAATGAGTTAGTGTTTTATACTGAGCTGATAAACTGAGGTGTCCGACTACCCCTCAATCCTCTCTTGACCGACTACTTCTACCTGGTCGGACTTTGTCCTTTTGAGGTCGGGGCTAACATGTGGTATACCCTCATGGCCTGCATTATGGCTTCGAAGCTCTCCCAGAATGCTTTCACTATGGAACAGATCATTGTCGTCTCGGTTGTGGCTCAGAATTCTCACTATCCCTTCTATTCGCTTGGTTTCGCTAGGCAACTTAAAGTGATAAAAGATTTTCTAGAGGCCGACAAGAAGTGGAAGCAACAGTTTCTGTTTATTTCCGGGTTGTGGGAGACCGGCTTTGATAAGTCTGAAGACCTTCCCCATCGGATGGCACTGAAGTGGACCGGACAAGGTAAGTACTCTCACCTAAATTGTTTATGAGTCGTCAGGTTCGGTAAACTTTGACTTTGTGTCTTTTTCATCCATGAAAGAAATTACTAAGTCCTTTAAGCGCCATGCTAAATCTGACAAGGCTGTCTTTGATAAGCAGAGTGCTTGGATAAGTGAAAACTGGGATTATAAATTCCACCAAAGCTTTCTTCCTATGAACTTTTCCAAGTGTAATTTGTGGCGGTGTATTCTTAGTGAGAAGAAGACTGCCTCAGAACTTATGGTGCCTCCCCCTAGAGGGAAAATTACATAATATTAAATGTAATGAGCTCAGTGAATCTTAAGTGAGACTCAGGAGCGAAGACGTTCGTGTGAGATGGTCGGACAAGAGAATATTTGTGTGATGTGACACAAAACAGTGAATTACTAGAAAAAGAAAGAGACAAAAGGAATAAATGTTGCAATTATTGATCAATCATTGGCCTTTTCCCAAAAGGGAATGTTCTTTATATAGTAAATGAGGTGGATGGTAAAATTACATAACTACCACAGAGATTTGGGAATCCACCTTTTACAACAATTGGTCTCCCATCCGCGAACGCTCCATCAACCTTGTTGCATCCTCCACTAGTCAAGCGCACCTGTCCAGTGGTGGGGTTGATCTTTCTGTTTCTTTGACTTCGTCAAATTTTCTTGCTCAACCTTCTCCCTTCATCGTAATGGGTGATGAAAGGCAAAAGCCATCGTTTAAAGAATACAGAGACAGAACTAAACGGAAAAGATCGCCCGATCCGGCGACCAAATCGGTTTAGGATGAGGATCCCCTCTTCGGTCTCGACTTCTCAACAACCCCCCCCCCCCCCCGAAGGTTCCACGCAGACAACACCAGAGGTTAGCCCTCAGAAAACCTTGTCAACGGATATTCCTTCCTCGGATAATGATGCTCTGGTTTCTCCCTCAGAACCTGCAACTAGTCTTCCCCCTCACCAAGGTGAGACTTCTGTTGTAAAAAGTAAAAAGAAGTCTGAATCCGTTCTTAGTCACGAAAAAGAATGGCAAGTGGAGGATGTGCGTAGATCACGTCTGAATAGAGTATCCAAAGGATCCTTTTCCGGTACCTCGAATTGATCAGGTAGTGGATTCTACTTCGGGTAATCGGTTATTATATTCCATGGATGCTTATTCAGGATATAATCATATCAGATTAGATGCAAGGGATGAAGAAAGCACATCGTTTATCACTGGGAGAGGATTATATTGTTATAAGGTCATGTCTTTTGGCCTGAAAAATGTGGGGGCGACTTATCAGCGTTTGGTAAACCAAACCTTTGAGGAGCAAGATTGGTCGGAATGTAGAAGCTTATATTGATGATATGCTGGTAAAAAGTTTACAAGGTGAAGATCATTTCTCTGAGTTGGAGATTTTTTTTAATAATTTGAGCAAAGTCAATTTAAAGTTAAACCCGAAAAAGTGCATTTTTGGTGTACAGGGCATGAAAGTTTCTTGGCTATATGATAAGTGAAAGGGGAATTGAGGCTGATCCAAAGCAAGTAAAAGCTTTGAAGACAATGACTCATCCTCAGAATATTAAGGAAGTCCAGATTTTGACAGGAAGATTGGCAGCATTGAATACGTTTATTTCTCGTTCATCGGATAAATGTGCGCCTTTCGTTAAAGTGCTAAGAAATGCCAGACATTTTAATTGGACCGAGGAATGTTCTGAAGCATTTCGTCAGATTCAAAAGTATTTGATGTCCCCGGAGATACTTTCCAAACCTTTGATGGGAGAGAGGTTGATCGTTTATGTGTCGGTATCAGATTTTACAGTCAGCGTTGTGTTACTCCGAGAAGAGATTGATATTTTGAAGTCGGTGTATTATATTAGCAAAAGTTTGCTAGATGTAGAGAAACGGTATCTAAAGTTGGAAAAGTTAGCTTTGGCCTTGGTAACAACTGCTCGAAAATTGAGACCGTATTTTCAAGCCCATCCTATAGTAGTTCGGACAACATTTCCCCTAGAAGGTTAGTTACAGAGGCCGGATATATCAGGAAGAATGACAAAATGGTCAGTCGTGGTGAGGATTATTTTCTATTGAGGGTAATTTTGTCAGATGTTTTGTGGTATTTCAAGGGTATTAAATGTTTAAGTGTTTTGTAGTGAGAGATTTAAGCTGTCTGGTTGTATTAAATGTTCATCACCCTCATTAATGAAAGTGGTTGGCTATTTATACCCTTAATTATGGGCTACATGGGCTTTCGGGTAAAACTTATGAAATCGGGTCGAGTTAAAACACCCATTAATTTATTAAGCAGATTAGCAATTAGCTTAGTCAAAAGGTGTTTAGTGTTTTAATACTTTTGTCTTTTCCGGATATTTCAGTGGGTAATTATTGTCCGGATTACCCCTGTCCGGTTTTTACAGTGAGTGGTGAATATTTCTGGACTCATCAGTAGCCCCTTTTTTAGGTTTTGTCGAAGGCTTTTGGCAAGACCAAAAAAATTGTATTTAGGCAATAGCAACATTCTCTGGACCGTTTACGTATTTAGCTCAGGTTTTATCCGGACTGGATACTTCTCAGAAGTTCAAGAGTTCTGTTATGGATCTTGGGACACGTGTCACATTTTGATTCGTTTCACTAGCCGTTTTCCTCCTGGAATGGCGCTCCCACTAATCCCATAAAGCAACATATACCTTTAATACCTATAACGTCAGCGCCACTTTAAATCATTACTTTTGCCTTTTCGTTTTCTCCTAGGTATCTAGTAACTTTTTGCCTCACTAGTATAAATTACTTCATTTTACTGTTTTACCATCTTCATCACTTTGTCATTTCTCCATTTCAGAGCTTTTACTTCTCTTCTCAAAAAACTTCTTGTGTAGGTTTATGTTCACGGCAAGAAACGCATTGGTGAAAGGTGGTTGGCTAAATTTTTCAGAGTTATAAAAATAACAAATTGTTGAGCGAGAGAGACGTATCGTTGCGGGTCTCCCAGTTTCTCCAATCAATAAGCTTGAAATACCCTCTTCAGAAGCTGATCGAGGATCATCTCTGCTAAACGTTCCAAACCTAGGCGTTTATTTCAACCAAGCCTTTCGCCTATTCCATCAGGCTCCTCGGTTCAAGATTCACAGCCCTCTATAGTGCAAGAGAAAGCAGTATTAAGTACAAGAAGACCCTCTCTGTTAATCGCTATGGGGTTGGACACTAAGAAATCTCCAGAAAAACGTATTCTTCGCCGGACAGGCCGTTTAGTAAAGGGTAAGGCAACTGTCTCTAAACCCAAGTCCCCAAAGTTGGGGCCCTCTAAGTCTGGGACCAAGGATAAAGCCATTGGATCAGGGGCATCTATCAGAGTCCCAAAAAATAAATCCTCTGGTCCGGAGGCTACTAGAATTAGCTCTCATAATGAGCCCTCCGGAGGTGAGCCCCAGCCGGACACAAGACCCCTAAAGAGGGTGATTCTCAACCGTCCGGACAACCTACTGAGCCAGGCATCAGCATTCCCCGACCAACAACGGCTGATAAACCTTCCATGGTGATGGAAGAGGTGATGGAGGACATTATAGAAGATGCTCCATTTGAAACCGACGTTTCTGGGAAGAATGGGGATGCTGCCACTGATAAAAAAGGCAAAGGCAAAGAGAAACTCTACCTGAAATATCCGGATCTGCCAGAGAGTCTGGAGGGTAAGGTGGGTCCTTGTTTTCACAAGGTCAATGTCTAGTATATGCTGGCTATGCAGAATATCCACTATGTATATACTCATACTGCCGAGCTGGGTCGGATTCAGACACAACGGGGGATCCCTAAATCTGTAAAGGTGAGGATTCCAGTCACCCCAGAGACCCCAGTGGACTGCAAGCTTAGTGAGATAGTCATTTATACAGAGATGTTTAACTAGGGGCTCAGATTTCCCTTGGACCCAGAAATTGTCAGGTACTTCCACTTGATAAAACTCTGTCCAAGCCAGCTAAGTCCTAACGCTTGGTACACTCTTATGGTATGTATTATAGCTTCTAGGATCTCCGGAATACCACTTCTTATGGAGCAGTTTGCTGCGGTGGTCGGCCTTCGCAAGAACCATCATATCCCATTCTACCACTACAACATGGGAGACAACTTTAAGGTGGTAGATGACTTGCTCGAGTCAGAGAAGAATTGGAAGACCCAATTTCTGTTTAGCAGCGGGGCTTGGGAAAATAGGAGGAAAATCAAGGCTGGTGTCAATCCTAGCATGCTCACCAGCAGATGGAAAAGCTCAAGTAAATATCTCATAATGATGTCTTTCTTTATTTGTAAAAAATCTGTTTATGAACCATATATATTTTTTATATTTTCTTAGTGTTGCCGAAGGAGTTCTCTGATTATGTGGAGGAAGGGCAGGCCACTTGTGCCAAGCTGAACGCTTTGATTGCTGATAAATGGGGAAATCACTTCCACAATTGCTTCAAATCCGGCAATTTAGTGAGATCCCACCTTTGGAACACAACGGGTCGGAGAGACCTTACCTGGGAGGAGCTATGCACACCACCCCCTCCGGCTGTCATCCTTAAGAGAACAGAGGAGAAGGATGGCAAACTGGCCTTGCCTGCTAGAGCTAAAGCTCCAAGCAAGATGAAGGGCAGGAAAAGAAACAAATTGCAATAGAGGTGGTTCAAGGTGTTGTTGGGGCGATCGCCCCGGCGAGTCAGGGAGTGCAGGCCCAAGAGGGAATTGATGCTACTCTACTTCAAGTAGTTGAAGATGAGATTATTAGGGAGGCAGGCGGACCTCAAAATCTTCCAAAGGCTCCAAAGAAGGACCGAAAACGGGGAGCAAACAGTGAAGAAATGGCAGCCAAGAAGAAGAAAATCTCCTCAGGGGATGAAGTTGCCCTCCGGCCGACCCAACAGACCCCACATTGGCAGAGCAAATCCCAAGTGGTCTACATGCCGGAGAAGGTACCATAGGGGATATCAACATTGACAGAGTGGAAATCAGTTGCTTTCAAAACATTGGCCTTTACTTCGATGACCTTGAAAAAGATGACTTTGTTGGGCCCTACCTTCCCCCAAGTTCCTCAAACATGGTTACTTTCAATGGTAAGTCCTTTACTGTTTCAGGGGAGAACGACACAGTGACTCACTCTCTACTGAGCCATATTCAACCAGTGCTCAACTTGGAGAGGCAAGTGCAAAGTCAATCTGCCCTTATCAACACACTCAATGCAGATAAGGAGAGTTTATCCAGTGACCTTCGAAATGCCAATCAAAGCATTGAAGCATTGATAAGGTTATGCTTTAATCGGAAATGAACCTAAAAAGAAACGTTGTATACCAACCATATTTTTATTGAAAAATATTAATTATTCGTTTTTATTTTATTTTAAATTTTTAATTAAAGTAAATACCTGTAAATATATTATAATATTTAATATGACAATAAATATAGAAATACGTTTAATTTTATAACTTTGTTTTAATATAATAACACATTATTAAACGAATTTTCCATACATAATTTTTCCTCACAAATATTAATTTAGAATATTAATTTGTTTAATTAATATTTTTTACAATTATATTGCATTTAATTTAGTTAATTCTAACCGTCAATTTCTTTTTATTAATATAATTTTTTTAGCATTTGATTTATATTGTATTTAATTATTATTTTTTATATCTACAGTATAAGACATGAAAAAATATAATAATATTTTTAATTTCAACCTGTATTAGTCAAAGTTTATATAATTAGACATAAAATTTTATATAATAAAAATAATTTATATTAAAAGTAAAAAAAAATTAAGATAAAAGATAATTGAACATGTAGATTGATGTAGGATCAATAAAAAAAATAAGATTAAAAGAAACGTAATCCTATTCGAAGGAAAACAAAATCTTATTATAAGAGAAAAACTAAAAACTTGAGTAAAAAATATTTAATTCAATAAACATATTTTAATATTAGGATATGAGATGTTTTATATAAGAAATATTTGAAACTTTAATTAAATATTCTCGAAACAATATGAATTTATGAATGTGGAAAACTTGGCAACCACTGTAAAATTACGTGCAAAAATCAAAAGATATAAATTTATTTTCACTTCCAACATCTTTAGTAATTATCTATTCAAGAAGCTTTCCCAAGTTGACCTCGGGGAAAACCTCTTTAATTAGCTTTTGTCACTTTCCTTAACCACGTGAACCCCACATTTTACCAAGCTTCTAACACGAGCACCATCTAGGGAGGTTTTATATACAGCTAAAATATCATGCCCATATTTTTTAAAATTGCCATACATGAAATTTGTAAAATTCTCGGTGGTTTCCTTATTGTGTAATGGTGTTAGCTGATAAAATAAATGTGTTCTCATTATACTTTTCAGCAAGTTTTCCACATTTCTTAAGTATAGCAACCTGGAACTCTCTATGTGATCATCTTATGAGTCAAGTTGCAATTCGCATCCAAACACAACTCATGCAAAAAAAATACACACTAAGGTTTTTGAGAAATCATGAATATAAGGAAATTTTCCTTGTCGTTGTTTTCCCCAATTGATGCCTTACTTGCACCTCCAACCTTAAAGATAGCAACATCACCGGATATCTTAGACAGTATTTTTTGTGTTTTATCCTTGGTGAAAGTAGAATCACCCTCATGTAGCCATAAATATATCCACCATTCTATACTTACAAGATTTCTAAACCACTAAAGATTCAATGCATGGGCTACTACAATTGCGACCCAATGTTTGTTGGCAGCTGCAGTGATCATCATAAAGCATTATTATTTTGTGGTAATTGACTAACCCATAATTTTCTATGACTTCAGCAGTGAAATCCAATAATGATATCATATCAAGATTTGGAAGATAGTATGGCATTACAGAGTATTATTTGGACAAACCAAGTATTTTCACTACAACATGCACTATTTTTTAACAGATCGTGTGTTTTCACTGCAACATGCGAATTCCAATAATGATATCATATACAGCTTTGGAACATAATATGATATAAAAAAATTAGTACAAAAGATAAAACGTTATGCTTTGATTGACTGAAATATGGAAAGGACACAAAATAACTTGAATCGCGCATATTTTGTTCTTTTATGTACTAAAAACCCCTCCATTTATATTTAAAGGGTGCAGGACTAAATGTTTTTTACATATAAAATATCCTGAAATTCTAGACCTTTTTATTCGACTGTATATACAATATGACATCTAACATGGTACCCCACAATACAAAATCTATCTCAGGTTATTCCTCAAAAACCTTAACTGCGCTCTCAACTCTTACATTTTTAAAGAAAAAATAATAATGAGAGAATTGATAACCGAATCATATACCTAAACTCTCATAATGAAATAATCATCTACCTCAACAGTTTTTCTGTTAGCTTTTGTGCAACAACTTTTGTTTGAACAATAACTCAAAATTATATAATGACACCACGATACTAGTCATAATAACTATCAAATATTAAGGCGCTCAATGTACATTCAGTTGTATTAAGAGGAGCATGAACCTTTTCAAAACCAACTTTCTCCTTTGTAGAGCAGTGCATTCCATTGCTACAGTCTAACCAGTTAACCAAACACCCTTCTAATAACACTGGCTTATTGGGTTCCTTGAATTTCAACATAAACTCGACTATGTTTGTTTGAACCCACTCAGGAACCAACGGCAAGACATCATCAACAAATGCTCTTGTATTACATTAGCAGCTTAAATATGGTAAAGCTTTATCTTGATTCTAATGTGAATGCGATCATGTATTCTGTTTTTTTTTATTCAAGTATGGTCGTTGATTTATAATTTGAAACCTCAAATAATCTATACATTTCCTCGTATAATTTGAATAAGATAAATTAGCCAATTTGTACTTAACTATAGCAAAACATATAAACGAGATTTTTTATTTACGATCATCAACGAGAGAAAATTTTGATGAATCAAATTTCCTAAGAGCGAAGACACCAATCCAATTAGCCATTAATGGATGAGGTGACTATAAATGCACATTTACCCATTTAGTATCGTCAACATTATCGACACCTGTTTTCAACAAATATACTTTCGATTTTTTTAACCGTAGATCCTCTTCAATCTTGGTTAAATTAACCATAGATTATTTTCATTCTTAGAATGAGATAAAATTCTAAAAAAACATAAGGACTAGTAATCTTACCTCTCGCTACCAATGATGTAGACCACCTCACAAACGATTTGTTTGCCAGTCGGTAATCATCATCATACTCATCACAGACCGGTCTTGATAAATTCATGGAAACACATATTCTCTACCAGAATCCCTCCTCTAAGAGAACATATTTGCATCCTCATGGTAGTTTTTTGTATCAACTAAATAGTCTAGTAGAGATCAACTAAATTTTCGGGTCTGGTACTCATAGTCCAGTAGAGATCAACAACTAGCTCATGTGATTCATCAACTAAATTTTATTTGATAGCTCCCTCATATTCTCCCTCGCCTCTTCCCTAAGCATCTTTGTGGCCTCCTCTAGTATACCCAAACGCTCTATAAATATCGGTCACTAAAGAGGTATGCTTACCCTTAAGGTTTTTTAAAGGCATGATTACTGTATCTATATAACAGAAAGTTAAGCTATGATACCAACTTATCCTTGACCAATAACAAAAGAAGTAAAAAGATGAAACGTAACCCTATTCCAAAGGAAACAAAACTCTATTCCAAATGAAAAATTTAAAACTTTAGTAAAAAGTATTTGATTCAATAAAATATATTTTAAGATTAGGGTATAAGATGTTTTATATAGAGAACATGTGAAACATAATTAAATATTCGGGAAATAAAATAAAACGTGTTTAAAGAATTCCTTCTTAAGAATATTGTCAAAAAGAAAAGACTGGGAATGATCAAGAGAAATTATAAAGGTAATTTTATTAGTATAAGAATCAATATTGTTTTACAATGATTGGATCTTCCATTTTTAGCTAATTTTTCCCTAAGTATTCTGAATGGATGACACGTTTATTTTATGACATGTGTTAGCCATCTATTACATAAATTATTATTATACCCCTTAACTGTCATGGATATTTTAGTAATATGTTACATCTGTCTCAGATGTGACTATTATCTCAAGTATTTCACATCATCTTCCCAACTTTACTTGTCACGTCGACTTCCAATCAGTTCTTTATTTTACCGATACTTGTCTATTATGTCGTTACTAATTTCTTTTGCTGATATTATTTGCTAGTTACCTCAGCGATGCTCTTTGTCATCTCATATTCAACCCGTTTCTTGAGTTGACGCTTTTATTATAGATTCTGGTGATGATAAATTTTGTTCGAATAGTCTTTTGTTAATATGTGAAAGTGTAATAAGTGTAAAGTAAAGAGTAGATGGATAATTGAGCTCCTTCATTTATTATTTAGAGAGGGAAAATTACATCATATTAAATGTGATGAGCTTAGTGAATCTTTAGTGAGACTCGGGAGCGAAGATGTTTGTGTAAGATGGTCGGACAAGAGAATATTTGTGTCATGTGACACCAAACAATGAATTACTAGAAAAAGAAAGAGACAAAAGGAATAAATGTTGCAATTATTGATCAATCATTGGTCTTTTTTCCCAAAAGAGAATGTCATTTATATAGTAAATGAGGTGGATGGTAAAATTACATAACTACCACCGTAAAAGTGGATTTCTTACCCCACTATTTAACTATTTAAAAACAAGTTCTTGGGGTCTATCATTTAACCCCCCCCCCCTATTTCTTATGTGTGCTTTAGTTTAGTCCTTAGTCACTAAATACATGGACTTTGATCTTATTTGTGAGCTAAATTACATGTTAACCACCTATATATTCCTTCCCTTATCAGTAGCCCCCTAGTCCATGTGCAGTTCTCTGGATGTGGACTTTAGTTGTTGTCGTATACCATTCGGATCGGTGTCTATGTTACCCCAGTCGGATCGGATACTACCATCATCGTAGTCGAATTTCCTGCTTCCAGGTAGAGTTTTGATAGGGTTGGATCGGATTTAGCCGTCATTATAGCGGATTTCACGCTTCTTGGTAGAACTTTGATAGGGTTGGATCACATGTTTCGCTCTGCTGACCTCACCTTTTGGTCATGCTGATGTCACCTAAGTAATCATTTATGTCACGCGCGCATGCTTTATTTCGCTATTATCGAGTCAAGTAATTTTTAGGCGGCGAAGCTATCGTGGGCACGTGTAACTGTACCGTTACCTTTTGCCTATTCAACTTCTGTTTCCTTTGCCTATAAATACCCAACTCTTTTCTAACTAAAAGTTTATGTTTGCCTTTCAAAAACATTTGCTCTAGAGAGCGAGGTTGTATCTAAGCCAACTTTTACTTTGCATTTTCATGCCTGACGAATTCGTCAATCTTGAAAGGTACAAGCTTTGGAAGTGGTTCAACATTTCTAACCGGATCGGTACTCGCAGGCCTGCTGGTGTAAGAGAATACCCTTCCCCTGCAGAGATTTGGGAATCCACCTTTTACAACAATTGGTCTCCCATCCGCGAACGCTCCATCAACCTTGTTGCATCCTCCACTAGTCAAGCGCACCTGTCCACTGGTGGGGTTGATCTTTCTCTTTCTTTGACTTCATCAAATTTTCTTGCTCAACCTTCTCCCTTCATCGTAATGGGTGATGAAAGGCAAAAGTCATCGTTTAAAGAATACAGAGACAGAACTAAACGGAAAGATCGCCCGATCCGGCGACCAAATCGGTCAGGATGAGGATCCCCTCTTCGGTCTCGACTCCTCAACAACCCCCCCCCCCCCCCAAGGTTCCGCGCAGACAACACCAGAGGTTAGCCCTCAGAAAACGTTGTCAAGGGGGACTCGTCCCGAACCGTCTCTCACACCCATTTCAGAGGTTCAAGTTAAAAAATCTGTCTGATGACCCTGATGATGTGATGATTGAGGCAGAGCCTCTTCGAGTTGTTCTTACTGATATTCCTTCCCCGGATAATGATGCTCTGGTTCCTCCCTCAGAACCTGCAACTAGTCTTCCCCCTCACCAAGGTGAGACTTCTGTTGTAAAAAGTAAAAAGAAGAAGAAGCATTCCACAGGTCTCCCTTCGAATGTAGAGGATATCTTGGGCGAAAATATATGAAGTATCGAAGTTAAACATCGTTTGGCTTTTTATAAGGTGAAGTATAAATATTTTCATCCGACTGGGGAGGTCAAGCTAAGGGATCGTTGGGGTATTGTAACTAACATCAATATCCGATTTCCTACTGTTGGTGAGACACCTCTATCAGTTCGGAACAATGAGTTAGTGTTTTATACTGAGTTGATAAACTGAGGTGTCCGATTGCCCCTCAATCCTCTCTTGACCGACTACTTCTACCTGGTCGGACTTTGTCCTTCTCAGGTCGGGGCTAACATGTGGTATACCCTCATGGCCTGCATTATGGCTTCGAGGCTCTCCCAGAATGCTTTCACTATGGAACAGATCATTGTCGTCTCGGTTGTGGCTCAGAATTCTCACTATCCCTTCTATTCGCTTGGTTTCGCTAGGAAACTTAAAGTGATAAAAGATTTTCTAGAGGCCGACAAGAAGTAGAAGCAACAGTTTCTGTTTATTTCTGGGTTGTGGGAGACCGGCTTTGATAAGTCTGAAGACCTTCCCCATCGGATGGCACTGAAGTGGACCGGACAAGGTAAGTACTCTCACCTAAATTGTTTCTGAGTCGTCAGGTTCGGTAAATTTTGACTTTGTGTCTTTTTCATCCATCAAAGAAATTACTAAGTCCTTTAAGCGTCATGCTAAATCTGACAAGGCTATCTTTGATAAGTAGAGTGCTTGGACAGGTGAACACTGGGATTACAAATTCCACCAAAGCTTTCTTCCTATGAACTTTTCCAAGTGTAATTTGTGGCGGTGTATTCTTAGTGAGAAGAAGACTGCCTCAGAACTTATGGTGCCTCCCATAGAGGGAAAATTACATAATATTAAATGTGATGAGCTCAGTGAATCTTAAGTGAGACTCAGGAGTGAAGACGTTCGTGTGAGATGGTCGGACAAGAGAATATTTGTGTGATGTCACACCAAACAGTGAATTACTAGAAAAAGAAAGAGACAAAAAGAATAAATGTTGCAATTATTGATCAATCATTGGCCTTTTCCCAAAAGGGAATGTTCTTTATATAGTAAATGAGGTGGATGGTAAAATTACATAACTACCACCGTAAGAGTGGATTTCTTACCCCACTATTTGACTATTTATAAACAAGTTCTTAGGGTCTATCATTTAACCCCTCATATTTCTTATGTGTGCTTTACTTTAGTCCTTAGTCACTAAATACATGGACCTTGATCTTAGTGAGCTAAATTACATGTTAACCATCTATATTTTCCTTCCCTTATCAAAATATATTCTCAGAAAGTGTTTATATGCTGATTTTAGCTTAATGGGCCAAACCATACATATGGGCCAAGTGCAAAGTCCCAAAAACCTATTTGGCCCAAAAATAAGTAAGTAATTACATTAGTATTGTAAATAATTATTAAATTAAATGAAAAATATGGTATTTACACTAGGTCATAAATTTCCTTCGAATATTTCTGACCTCCTCATATATATCCCTTTCAAAGATTTCCGACCACATCATATTCAACCAATTTTTTACCTTACAATATAAATTTTTACTTTTTTCAAATAACGTTAATGACGTCATAGCGGCATATAAACTTATCAAAATCTAAGGATATGAAGTAAAGAAACAAAATATACATAAACTTATCTTTATGATTTAATATGGTCCATGACATACATGGTCTTCCCTTATATCTCACCCTAGTCACGAGAGAGTATGAAGTAAAAAATCATGAGAATGAATGTAATTTTCGATCCATTTAAATGGCCATTGCGGCTCTATTTAAATATATGACTCTCGTTTAGGGCTGTCAAAAAAATCCAAAAAATCTAATATCCGACCGAAATATTCGATATTAAATCTGAAAGAACGGATAATATCCGTATTCGAACAAAAACGGATAATATTCGTATCTGAAAATAGCGGATATGGATATAGTCATATCTGTATTCGAAATATCCGATATCCAAAATTTTATAAATAAATCTATATAATTTTTTTATATTTAAGCATGTTATTTCGTTATCCCACATTGTAAAAAGAAAAATAAATTACTAACAAAGTTAGCTATAAATATGAAGGGTTGTTTCTTGAAAAGGCTTTAAACATTACATCGTCCCTCGACTATCACGTTTGGTGGAAAATAGTCCCTTGACTTTCAAATATCCGTTGACAGTCCCTGAACTATCGCGTTTGGATAAAGTTAGTCCACCAGATCCTCTGATCAATGAGAGGCTGCCACCTGTCACCATAGTCCCCCGATTTTTGTATCACCACTAGTCCCTTGAGTTTAGTTATCCGTAATATTCTACATTTTGGGTTTGACTTAAACTCAAGGGACGATTTACTGTTCAATGCCTTCTTTACGTATAGTACATGTAGATGTTGATGCATCAGACTTTAGACAACGCACAAATTTTAGATGATTGTGTTTGTTTTGACATATGATGTATTTATTTTATTTGAAAAAAAAAACATTGTCGGTTTTTTATTTGGAGGATACAAAGTTGTTTTTATTAACTAAATTTTGTGAGTTTGCAATTTTTGTCTACGTTATGTTTTTATTTCATTTTTAAATGGTTTCTTTTATGGTTTTTCTGTTTGCTCCCTATAAATTGTTTTTATTAAATTAACACATGTTTTTGTTATTTTATTTAACTTCAAATATATATCTTTTTAAATTAACTTAGGATCTTGTTTTTTTATTTTATTTAAATTCAAATTCACTCAACATAAGCTTTATTTTTTAAAAATAATTTATTTTTTAAACTCATATTATAGTTTTAGACTTTTGAAATTAAATTTTCAAAAGTCCAAAAAAACCTAAATCAAACAATATTAAATTAATTGAAGAAGAAAATAGTGAATCAACAACGGAGAATATCAAACATACCACCAACATAGTACTTTAATCTTGTTTTTAATTATTACGTTCATTAAACATTAAAGAACCAAATTTTCAAAATTGCAAACGTGATTTTTATCTAGGCTTTCAGAACCAACTCCCTTTTAAAAACGCATTCAATTTTGAGGATTGGGTACAGAATCATATCTTTCGAAAAAAACTATATTTAAAAGAATGATATTTTTTTAAACACATTTTCCAAGACACGATCTTGGAAATAGGTGTCATGTTTTTTAAACACCTTTTTCCAAAACACAATGTCGAAAATAAGTGTCATGTTTTCTTTAAAACACCTATTTTAAAGACACAGTATCGAAAAATAGACAGAGAACAACAAAATTCAAGTGAAATATACTTTAATTGTTATTTAAAAAAACACTTATTTCCTAAACACAATCTCGGAAATAGGTTTAATTCAAAAACATAACTACATTCCCACGAAATCAAACTACATTCACCATAAAATTAAAGCAAACCTAAATGGTAAAGTTCATTCACAAATAACATGTACCACAAAATCAAACTACATTCACAAAAACCAATTTAAACCAACTTTTTTAAGCGAAAAACAACATTTTTAAACCAACAAAACCAACATTTTTTACTTAAACCACAGGCGTCGGGCTTGGTTTCATATTTGACTCCCGTTTGTTATGTATTTTAGGATCATTCGTATCATCAAGGACGATTGGGGCCCTAATTAATTATTATTTCTAAAAGTTAGAAAAGTTGCATAACACTATTTTGATTTTATTTTTATTTTATCTGATTACTTCCACTTTTTCATTCACAATGTACTTTAAGGTATTGGTGCATTGTTGAGACGAAAACATACATGTGATCCGCCCACGGTCTTTTCAAAATTACATGTCACGAAAAAGGTGCGTCAACTATCATGAACAAATATTTTTCCTTCTCCGTGGATTTTAGCCTTCCTATTGTTGCCTCTTAGGTCAATTCTCCTACAACATTCGTATATGCCTAAATGAACCCAGTTAGAATCCTATGGGATGGTACAATGATTGTGGAACATCAAATCTTGTCATACATGCTTTTGAACATATTATTGCTTAACTTCATGTGTCTATCGTTAGTGCATTGACCTCAATAGCGACTAACTCAAATATAATTAGCAATAGATCTTTATGTGGTGATGTAACTCCTCTTAAATTATTATCGGTCAATCCCAACATTTGGTACATAATCCTATATAAATGGACGCATGTTTGGTATTGATGTTGGACCCTCTTTAGTTTTTATAATTCATAGAGTGAGTATCCTCCCACAATCATGCAAATATTTTGTATGTTAGGATCTTGATCCATATATTCTTCTTATCTGTCTATGATGGTATTATTTTCCAAATCTTTTGCTTTTTCAACCACTGTCGCAACTTGTTTTTCCTACCTTGCTAGAGGCTGATGTCCGGCCGCAACATGTTTCGCTCATTCTTGGACTTCCTTATTATAAAATTTGAAATTTTTCCTTCATTTATCATGTTTTGAACTTCATCTGTCAAAGTCCAACAATCTTGTGCATAATACCCAATGTTATTGTGAAATTTACATAATTTATGTTTTTTTCTATGCTCATTAACAAAGAAAATATTCTCTGGTTATTGATATTTACTACATGAACCCCAAGTTTTCAGTTAACTGTGTGTAAGGTCCTTTGCAAAAGTGTTCTTGCTTTTTGTTACTATTGTAACTATTGTTGTGGTTACTTCGAAGCTTTCTTTTGAGATTTGAATTTTATGGTAATGTATCAACCGTGTCGAGACTTCAATATTGTTATATTTGGAAGATTAAGGTTCATTATAGGATTTGGAATTAACTTGTGCAACTAATAGTGGTTCATTGGTGTTTTCTAAATTATGGTAGTGAGGGTATACATTTAATATTGTAGTGCCTTCATCCATCCTTGATCTTACGATATCCTCTATTTTTATTTAGAATTCTACCCGATTGTATATATGCATAAATATTAACATATTTTTCTTTATCATATATTTTACTGTAATCCCATATTTATGATTCACAACATCAACCAATTCGTGGCAATATTACAACTCATTTTTCGTTTCCACAAATCTCTGCACGTAGTCCCTCAAACTCTCATTAGGTCTCTCTTACAATAGATTATATAGTCATCATCTCCTTTGATGACTTGGGATCCAATAAATTTGTGTTATTGTAGGTGGTCCATAATATCTTGAAAAAAATTATGCAACCTTGAGCAAGGGTGTTAAGCTAAGTTAAAGTATTACCCCTAAAGATCATAGAGATTACCTTAAACATAAATTTGTTCTCTTCTCTGAATTATAGCATTTTATTTTTAAATTACTCTCTCTAGTGCTAAGGATCTTATTTTCCATTGTACTTGTGCATTTTCTGATAATTATTTGGTAGAAAATCTATATATAAGACTTATGGAGTCAGTATATATTCAAAGTTGATGAGATTTTTGTTATCGATATGTGCTCTCATTTTTTTATAATTTTCTTCCATGTAGTAAGCGTGGATTTATTGTTGCATTTGCTACATACATCATTGAGTAATCAAAGGTATGAAGTTGAAATTTACTTAATTCATTTGCTGGTAGATATGGGGTAACGGAGCTGGTGGTGCAACATGGTAAACGTTTGGTTGTGTATTGTGAGGAGTTCATTCATGGAGGGTTGAGGTAAGTTCTCTATAGTTGTATATGTTTCTGGTGAAACTATAGAGTAATTTGGGTGCATTGTTTGGTAGACTTATAGAAAATAAGGAAAATCTTGTTGTTGGGTAGGCGATACTTTTGGAAGAACTTGTGAGAAGTTAGGTTGAACCGCTTGAGGCATTTTAGGAGCTTGGTGGACATTCTCTTAGGATGGTAAGCTTGTTGAATGGATGGTTTGATTTCCTCCATTTCCATTTGGTTGATTTTGAGATGGGTGATTCTCATGGACATATGCATCATTTATCCTCTCATTATGGTGTTCTGAAGTTAAAGACTTAGTCTTCCTCTTGTCCTGGATCAATGACAGTTTGAGCTTGTTAGTAATATTTTTTGTAGTGTTGTTTCCTTATCAGGGAGCTTGTGGAATTATCCACTTAATCCTTAGTGTCGTCCGCAGAACATCTAATTTCAAATTTTAGGTGCAGTGCAGGAGTGGTCAACAACAAAGTTTTGAACTGGTTGGCTTGCTTATTTCTTACTTCATTCAGTTGTTGTTGGATGTTCATATTGGGAGAAACTTGAATAGTGATATAATATTAAAAGTGTATGATTTTCGCAATAGTTTTGTGAGTATTAGACTCGAGTATCAAACCCTATGGAAATTTATTATTTTTATTTATAGTTTGATATAAAAATATACTAATTTAACAAAAGTAAAATTTAATTTTGTAACCTAGCGGATCGAGATTTTGTGAAACAAATAGAAGAAACAATTAGAATATGAAAGTATATCAATATTAAAGACGCATGGGCTTATTAAACATGTATCAACAAATCATTTTTTATATATATAATTTAATTTATACATAAATTCTTCAAAGCCATGTTCTATTTCAAAGTGTTTTATTTATATCTCAATCACTAACAACTCACCTTGTTGTATGACTAGTTATATCTCTAGCTTCATACCTCATACAATTAGATCATAAGATCTAAGAACATGGTTCAGACTTTCATGGGTTATGATCGTAGCACAGTACTCATTCAACTCAGTAGTATTATAATAGTTCTGAAATAGATTTTAACTCTCGATATCTACCTAAATCTAATATCAATCAATTGAACTCGTAGGTAATTAAAAGCATTAAGTTCGATAATAATACTAATGAAAATATAAAAATAATAATATTACATATTAAATTATAACAAAATGTTAGCTCATATTCAGCATAGTTCTAAGAACAAAGTAAAAGAAGAGAAAATGTGAATAGTCCTAATTCATTGTGTACTTTGTTCACGAGTTGTGTTGTGTGTTGGTGTTTTATTTGTAGGAAAAATGATGGATTTTTAAGATCATAATAAAATATTAATACCCATTAAAAAAAATAAAAAAAATGTTGTATTATTATAAATTAATTAATAAGTCATTATGATTTATTTACTAGGAGACTATCTTTTTTTTTTCTTTTTAATTCCATCTTTGTGTCCAATTTTGTTTATTCTTCTTCTTTTTTCTTTGTATATTGTCTTAAAGTCATTGACTTTTTATCCTTATCTTCAAATCTAGCTATTTTTTGTAATATAATTCTTTTTTGCTCTTATATCTCTCATCTTAATAATAGACACAAAAATAAACAAATGATAGTATTTTATTCATCATTAATAAAACTAACAATTATGTTAGTATAAAAGTAATATTAAGTTAAGATCAATATCATTTGATCTCATTACTGCACACGTAATTACGCTTGTCTTCGGGTATGCTCAAATCTTAGGTTCTAGTAGTCTTATTATACACTTAAGTTTGGTTGAGCATCCAGCCACATAGAGAGTTACAGGTCTTATTCTATGCCAAAGGTTGCAGATTTTCAGATCTCCTTTTGTGTAGTCCTAGTAATCTATTTATAAAAAATAAATAGGCTTACTAGATAATAGGCCTAACATGCTCATATACATAAAACTATAAACTATAACGCATGATATATTCTAACACAATATTGCACCAATGAACATAAGGTACCCTGTCAATGACACAAGACTGTACCCCTAAGGGGTACATTGTATACAATTTCAACATTATTCGATTCATCCTCAACAAATCTTCCCTTTGAGGAGAATATCATTTTTTCACTATCAAGAAAGAAATTTCTCTTTTTCAACTCACCAAATACCCCTAAGGTATTCACTTGATGTTGCAAATATCAATCCAGTTAGGCATTCTTTAAACTTTCAAACTGATACTGTCGTGGTCATTATATCTGCTGGATTATCATGTCTAAACACTTTCTTCACATCAAAAAAATTCTTTGATATTATATCACGAATAAAATAATATATAAAATTTTATATACTTTGTATGTTTTTGCTATATCTGGTTTTCAGTAAGGTGTATGACGTTGTGACTGTCACCAAATATTTTTGTAGTAGTCATATCCAAGCCCAAATATACCACCAAACATTACAACCATATTGCATCTTTAACTACATTTGTTTGCCATGTACTTTACATCTGCTGTAAATAAAGCTGCAATAGCTTGCAATTGTGCTTTCCAACTTATTGCACTCCCAGCTGGAGTAAACATATATCATGTCAAAGATCTCATTTGATCCATATCACTTGCAAAATCAGAATCAACAAAACCAACCACTAATTCTACCATATCGTTCATTGATCCATGAACATTGGTCTTATTGAAAATCAAGCCAACATTCATAATACTCTTAAGTTACTAAAAATCCATTTCACTGTATGTCAATGTTCTTTTCCAGGACATCCCATGTGCCTTCTTACTACACTAACCGCATGTGAAATATCGAGATGTGTACATATTATAGCATACATTATACTACCAACTGCACTTGAATATTGAACTTTGGACTTTTTTTTCCAACTCAGCATTGTCCTTGGCCCGTCCTGCTGCAGACAACTTGAAAGGAGTAGCAAACGAGATGCTAACTACCTTAGCCTCAAACATGTTGAATCGTTGTAGCACTTTCGCAATGTAGCTTCCTTGAAACAAGTGTAATGATCTTGCACTTCTGTTCCTAATAATGTCCATGCCAATAGTCTTGTTTGCTTTACACTGATCTTTTATCTTAAACTATGCACTAAGCTTTTTTTTATCTGCATAATATGTGACATACTACAAGAAGTAATAAGTATATCATCCACATACAATAACAAGTAAACATAAGAATCATCTAATATCTTATGATACTCCCAACTGTCATATGGACTCCTCGTGAAGCATTCTGACTCCATGAATCTATCAAAATGTTTGTATCATTGCCTAGGTGACCATTTCAAACCATACAGTGACACTTTCAGAAGACAAAAAATTTTCTTCTTATTAGGTTCGATAAATCCTTATGGTTGTCTCATGTATATTTGTTCTTCTAATTCAGCATGTAAAAATTCAGTCTTCACATCCAATTGATCAAGCTCTAAATCTTATAAAACTACCATGGCTAACAAAATTCGAATAGAACTATGTTTCACCACTGGAGAACATATTTTATTGAAATCGATTCCTTCCCTTTAAGTAAAACCCTTAGCGACCAGTCTTTCCTTGAATCGAGGTACCTCAACCCCTAGTTACCTTCTTTTTTCTTGAATACCATAGCCTACTACCTTAAGTCTTTTAAGGAAGCTAAAAAACTCTCATGTCTGATTTTTGTGAAGAGATTTAATATTTTCCTCTATAGTATTTATCTACCGATCTGTTTCTAACTTCCTTATAGCTACTAGGCTCATATATCCGAACTTCTTCCGCAACTGATAGAGCATATGCAACTAGATTCATATAACTTTCTAGTGGTCTAATCTCTCTTCTTTCTATGCCCAATAATATGTTATAAGGTTACTGTCTTGGTTCGATCACACCATCATCATTATCATCAGTTGCTGACACTTGTCCTCCTAATTCTGGATTCATCTCATAACCATTCAAATTATTGGACCTACTAAGAACTAACTACTTCAAGATCCACCAGTTTACTCACAACCAATCCTGATTCGACCATTTCTCTTACTTTCTTCTGACTGTCTAGCAAATCAGACTTATTAAAAGTCACGTCCCTACTGATGATAAAACATGGAGACATTAGAGAGGTACAACATAATATATATCCATTCACTCCATTAGGATATCTTAGAAATATACACCCTTTTTTTTCGACTCAAGTTTACCATCTCTCATATGATCGTACGCAAGACAACCAAACACCTCAATTGTTCATAATCAGCCAAATATCCAGACCAAATATCAAAGGAGTTTTATAATAAATAGTTGTTGATGGAAACCGATTCACGAGTAACACATTGTATTGATAAATTCAGCATAACAAATCCTATCACATACCGGAATGCGAGAGAATGCTTTGTACCTTGTCACAAAGTGTTATGTTCATTCTTTTTTAGACTTCATTCTATTATGGTGTTATAAAATAATTAAGATGACGTACTAATGCCTCAACTTCTCAAAACTCGTGCAACTCACGACTACAAAATTCAAACCAATTATATGTCTAAAATGCTTGATCTTTCTTCCTATATGTTTTTCAATCATCGTTTTTCATTTGATAAAGGTTGAATAAGCCTTGTCTTTGGTTTTCTAGAATAATAAACCCACACCATCCTTGAATAATCATCGATCAAACTCATATAGTATATGGATCCACTCTTTCATAGAATTTTATTTGGGCTCCAAACATTGGAGTAGATGTAATCCACTGTCTTTTTAATTCTTATTACAACCGACTTGTTAAATTTGACTTTAGTTTTTCTATCAAACACACAATAGTCACAAAAATCCCAATGATTATGCTTTATACCGAGATATCAATGTCACAACTGATTTTGATTCCGCCAAATTTGGTTATTACTACTTGATGATTCTACTGTAACATCTCCCACAATAACACTTCTATGAAGAATGTAAAGCCTTTTCTTACAAATTATATTTCATATACATCCTTGAACCTTTTGTCATCTTTATTACACCAACGTCTGCACGATACTTATAACCTCGACAGTCTAGTATCCCAAAATATATCATATTTCTTTTCAACCCAAGAGTATGTCAGCATGTCACAATTCTAGCAACCTCATCAAACATTCGAATCTTGATATTAGTGATCTCATCAACAAGCAACGAATAATTATTCCCAATATAAAAGGGTCTCTTTATTGTCTTGTAAGTATCAAATTATTGCTTGAACTGACACATTTGATACGCAGCGCTAGTATCAAGTACCCCAAGAGTTTTGCTCATAATATGAACATAGACAACACATTTCTGATACCGTTATTTTCACTACCATCAGAATCATTTACACATCATTATTTTCCTTTTGATTTCTCTTCTTACCTTTCAGTTTCAGACAGTCTCTTCTATAATGACCCCGCATTCATAACATTTTGATTTTTTGGCTCTTGATTTGGACCTCCAATTATTCTTATTTGAATAACTCGTCTGGTTGATAGATTTTTCTCTAGTCATAAGACTTTTCTCTTCTGCCTGATTGTTTGGCTGCAACTGTCTCAACTCCTTTGATTTTAGTGTTTTTTTTTACATTTTCTAGAGATAACTTATCATTTTCATACATTATGGTATCCATGAAGTTCTCATTAGAAACTAGTAATGATCTCAAGACAAATAAAGATTGATCATCATCCTCAATGATAATATTAATGTTCTTTAAATCCATAATAATTGTATCTAGGTTTTTAGTTATCGACATACCTTCTTTCAATCTGAAATCATGCAAGTGTTTCTTCAAGTATAACCGATTTACGGCTGATTTCTCTAAGTAAAACTCTCTCAACTTTCCATACGCGGGCAACAGTATTTTTACCACTAATCTCGTGAAGAATGATGTCTTTTACACTCATTAGAATCCAACATAAAGCTCTTTTTTAATATCTTGTTTATTTTATTCTTTCATCTTTACTGGTAACTTATTTTTCGTATCCTTGCAGTACCAATGAAGGTTTCAACTTAATCTTCCATAATGAAAAGTTGGATCCCCTATCAAATATTATGATTTTATATTTTCTTTATGTAGACGTCATTGTAAACCCCAATTGCGAACCTAATTCTACAAGGCAAAGCTCTAATACCAATTTTTGATGAATCATTGTGAAAGATATCACAAATGGATCAAAGACAAAACAAACTACAGAACATGAAATAAAAAACGCATGATTTTAATGTGGTTCGATAATGACTACGTCCACGGGCGCCACAAGAGAAAAGAGTTTCATTATGATAGAAAAAGGATATAGGTTTTCATATCTCCTTTTATGTAGTCCTAGTTATCTAAATATAGAGAATAAATAGGCTTACTAGATAATTGGTCTAGTGGCCTCATATATACAATACTATAAACTATAATGCATGATATATACTAACATTATTGTGTACCATCAAACATAAGGTACACTATCAGTGACACAGGATTATACCAGTGGACATAATATACATTGTCAACATTATTTTACTCATCCTCAATAGATGGTAACACTGTTTATCAGATTTTTTGTAGAAGTAATTTAAATAAAAATAAAATTAATGAAATAAAATACTAACATTGGGTTATCTCACAATAAGTGCTTCGTTTACCGTTGATACCTCTACTAAATTAACCTTATTTTCAAGATGGTTGGCAATTGGGTCATATGGTCTAAAAATCTAGTTCAGACTTCATTGAATCATGGTTATAGCGCACTACTCATTTAACCTGGTGGTATTATTATAGTTCTAAAAAAAATTACCTCTCTGTCTCGTGCTAAATCTAATATCAATCAATTGAACCCGAAGATAATTGGAAACATTAAGTTAAATAACAATACTAAAAATATATGAAAAAATAGTATCACATATTAAATTGTAATAAAACCTTTAGTTAGTCATAATAAAATCTTCACGACCTATTAGATAAAATCTTAATAGCCATTAAATAAAATAAAAAAATTATTTGATTCTTTAAATTAGATAATAAGTCATTATGATTTATTTACTAAGAGACTAAATATTTTTTTCCTTTTCAATACCATCTTTGAGTCCAATTTTTTTTCTTCATAGTTCTGTATTTCCTTCAAGTCTTTGACTTTTCATCATTCTCTTCAAATTTATTTTTTTATATAATTAAACTCATTTTTGTCTTTTTATCTCTCAATTTTCTAATAAAAAATAAACAAAAGAGAGTATTTTATTCATTATTAAATTAAAAAATAATTAAATTAATATAAAATTACTGATATGATCAAGTGGTAGAGGTAACGTCACGTTACTAACGTGCACACCAGAGACAAGAGGTGGTCCCTTTAAAAATGGAGACAAATATCGTAATATATTATCTCTTTTCAAATATCCTAAAAATTATCCAATGCATGACCTTGAAATGAAGATAGCTGATAAAATCAATATAATAATAATAATAAATAATGATCCAACATTTTAAAAATAATAATTGTATTATAAATTTATAGATTTTATAACTCACCTAAAAATCATGAGTGATGGACTAAAATTATATAATTTACCAAGTCCATGAATTAGATTTATAGATATTTTCAAATCCAAAAATTAAATTTATAAATTTTGTCAAGTCCAAAGATCTAAAACAATGATTAGATGACTGGCTAAATGAAATAAAAAATAGAAAAGTTAAATTACTATTCAACGATTTAAACTCTAACCAACCCATTAATAATGAGTGGATAAATATTTAATCAACTTTCACAAGTTACGAGAACTATCAACTCTCGATAGAAATCTTAACAAAACCACCATGTTGATTTAGCCAAGACCTTTATAGTTAAAATATATCATTATGGTTAAGGCACCACAACATATCTCAAGTATCAAACATTAACCAAAAACCAGGTCAACTCTGTGAAGACTTATAATCCTGAACTTTGACAAGACACAATCTTGTACGATTGACCATAAATTTAACCTACCATCATTAGCAAACTTCATTTCTGTTACTCTCTCTCTATCCTCACTATGTGTAGCAGCGTAGTAAAGGGTAGCCAGTTGGTTTTAAATTAAGCTAAACACTAACATCATCTTCAACGAAATCACATAATCGACCGAGCTACGATTATATATGGTCAAATTTTAACAGACCATAACTCAAACTTGACAAATTCAACGTGTAAGTATCAACAATGGCACATGGATCATATATTCAAATTTGAGATCGTTAATTATTTAAGACATAAACCATGCCACAAAATTCTATTACGGAACATAAACGTCACCATGATATGTACCGGGCACCGACTCTTATGCTCGCAACTTTACTTTTATTATATGTTGCAACGGATTGATAATATGGGGGTAGTTAATAGGTTTTCAACCAACATAACCACAAATTTTAAGCATAAAAAATCCACAACTTTGTCTTAGAGATGGTCTAAAATATCAACTATCGACAAGACTACAACTTAAATGTTCGAAGATCGATAAGGTCACGACCTCGACTTGACAACGGTTTATAATAAAAAAATATTTCTTATATCCCATAATACATAACATATGAAGGTTACACATAGATTTTATGAAAAACAATAATTTTTTATTTTAAAAAAATCCAATTAGTAGCCCACAATCAATAATATTAAATTGTATATTGATATATGAAAACTACATGTATTGTGGGATAAAAATATTTTCTAAAACGATATGTATTATGAAAAAAAGATAGTATTTACTAAGATACATTCTAAACTTTTATACATAAAAAATATCAAAATCACCATTAGGGAACGACCTAAAATATTAAGTATGTCTCAATCTCGACATTTTTGGGAACTAAACTAGTGTATATAAGAAATTCATTGTCTCGACCATTTTATAGCTTCGACATGACCGCAGTCTCAATCACAAATTATCAGTGGTTAAGGACCTTTACCGGACATTAAAGTGTATTTTAACTAAAGTAACCATCAATTATTATATTTGATGATCGATACTGGTTGGGGTTTCACTGAAACATTTGTACGAGTAAATATCTACATAAGCACCATGTGATGTAACCTTTATTCAACACTCCCGCGTATACTCAATATTTCGAGTTATGCTTAATAACGCCACCACTAGGCACCATAACATCCAGATAGGAAACTGTTTTTTTTCTTTTCAATAATAGAGGTTTTAACTTACAAAATATTCAAAAAAACTAATTGGAATCATTATCAACCCATGAGATCAATTTTCAAAATATCGTAGAAATCTCAATAGATAAACCTAACCCCTTATTTATAGTTTTTACAATGTGAAGCCCAACATTGTAAAGATCATTTTAAATATTTTCTTCTGTTCGTGGACCATAACTTAATTAATTGATAATTCCGTTTATTTTATGATTTATTAATTAACGCTTAAGTGTTCTGATTTGGACCATCTTCATCGTAGTGCCCAAATTCAACTCGGTTACCACACTTGAGTCAATAACGTCTTTTCACTCATAGGTCCACTTCATTTAATAAAATAATTAATTAAATTATTTTTAATTTAGACTTCATGAAGATAATGATCAAATATGTTTATTTAGTATGTCGGTCCAAATTATTAACGTACTATAAATATATTAAATAAATATGTTCCAATATTATCCACTATATGACTTATAAACGAAGATAGGTAATAAAATAGATAATTGTACAATATTAATAATAATAGTAAATAATAAACAATAAATGATCCAACGTTTCGTATTATAAATTTATAGATTATATAACTCACTTAAAAATTATTCGTCATAGGTTAAATTCATAAATTTTGTCGAAGCCAAAAATTAAATTCATAGATTTTGTCGAGTTCAGAAATAAAATAATAATATTTTTTTATTCGAATAACTAAATAAAGAAAAATAGTTAAAAAATACTCAACCTTTAATTACGTGGAAATGAACTTCTATATTTCAACTATCATGTGACACTTAATATAATTACAATGCAAAATTTTATTGGGTTATATTTAATAATATAATATCCTAATTTAAATCCAAACTATAACGTATTATATAATTAATTGTGGTGGGGAATACCATATAATAATGGGTTTATAAAATATTAATAAAAATCATGTAATCTAATATTATAAAAACTAAATTCAAATAACAGTAAATATTTGTTCAAAAAAAAGTACACGTTTGTGGAATAAAATATTTTTATAATTAAAAATTATGTGTTCAAGTTTTTCTAGGAACTTTTTTTTATTAAATTTGTTGCTTTATGTTAAATTTAAACAGTAAATATTTGTTTAAATTCTTATTCAGGATTAATAATTGGACACCATATTTAAATAGTTTGAAAACAACAAAAGCAAGCAATATTATCAATGATTTAAAATTTATATGTATAGACCTTTATTAATATTGTCAGGGGAGACTACTCAAAATACAATGAGTGCGCACAGGATAAACCTTCAGTTTTCGAACTCGTGATTTTTGGTCACAAGAATGTCATAACAGGATAAACCTTCAGTTTTCGAACTCGTGATTTTTGGTCACAAGAATGCCATACTCAACCAACTCGGCTACCGGGTTGTCAAGAATATATAAGTACCTCAACCAACTCGGCTACCGGGTTGTCAAGAATATATAAGTACCGGGTTGTCAAGAATATATAAGTGTGAATACTAGTATGATATTGTCCGCTTTGGGTCGGCTAAAGAACCCTCACGGCTTTGCTCTTGGGTGTACTCCCAAAAGGCCTCATACTAGTTAAGATGTTTTATCACTTATATATTGTATATTATTTTCAGTCCTAAGCGATGTGGGACAGCTGATCAAGTGAGGGAGCAAGTTTATTCTCTAACACTCCCCCTTAAACTTGATACGATATGATGGGCATGATATTTCTCATTGTGATGAGCATGATATTTCCCATATTGATGTGGCGGACATGACCGCCTGTTAAACACATCGCTTAGGACTTTTGGCTCTGATACCATGTCAAGAATATATAAGTGTGAATACTAGTATGATATTGTCCGCTTTGGGTCGGCTAAAGAACCCTCACGGCTTTGCTCTTGGGTGTACTCCCAAAAGGCCTCATACTAGTTAAGATGTTTTATCACTTATATATTGTATATTATTTTCAGTCCTAAGCGATGTGGGACAGCTGATCAAGTGAGGGAGCAAGTTTATTCTCTAACACGGGTACTGGTCCTAAAATTATCTGATTTATATATTGATTGATTAAGCTATATTTCAGCTTTAGTAGATATATTTGTTACCACTGATTCTCTTTATTAAACGAAATTTATGTAACGATATTTTAAGAAAACGTGTGTTTTTTTATTGATTGAAGGTATTCACATACATAGAGATTTCCGAAAATATTAATTGGCCTCGTGAGCTATGTTAGATGGTCCAACACTTTGCCTTTTGTGAACTGTGGCATCATATCACTAAATACGTCTGACAAGCCCAACTAAACATTGCGAGATAATTAGGGGTGGCAAATGGTTCTGGAACCGTGGTTCAAAACTGATAATTTGTTTATGAATCGGCGGTTTAACTGCGAAACTGGTCCATTAGGACTGCAAACCGGCAAGACCGCAAACCGGTAGGACCGCAAACCATTAGGACCGTCAGGACCGCATAAGGAGTAAACCGGCAGGACCGCAAATTGGCCGCAAACTGGCAGGACTGCGAAACCACGGTTTATTTGTAAAAAACCGCGGTTTATTGGTAAATATTATAAATGTTTTATTTATTTTATAACCAAAATGCTATATTTAAAAAATATTGAGATATTGCATATTATTATAGAATTATTATTACATTTTGGTTAGTATTAATTTGTTTTGGTTATTAATATTTTAAGTGTTGTAATTATTATATAGTCCAAAATTTTAAATATTACTTATGTTATTATCACATTTTGAATATTATTATTATGTTTTTAGATCTAATATTAGTAGTGTTGATTTTAATATTACAAACCAAAACTATATCTTATCATGTTAAAATATTACAAATTCTATGGTTATAATTTTAATATTACATTTTGATTACTATTGTGATTTGGTTTTATATATTACAAGTGTTTGTTATTATTTTTTAAACCAAAATCATATTTTATCATGCAAAAATATTACAAGTTATATTGTTATAATTTTAATATTACATTTTGAATTTTATTATTGTGATTTGGTTTTAAATATTACAAGTGTTATTTACTATTTTTAAGTTATATTGTTATAATTTTAATATGACATTTTTAATTTTATTATTGTGATTAGGTTTTAAATATTACAAGTGTTATTTGTTATTTTTAAGTTATATTGTTATAATTTTAATATTACATTTTGAATTTTATTATTGTGATTTGGTTTTAAATATTACAAGTGTTATTTGTTATTTTTAAGTTATATTGTTATAATTTTAATATTACATTTTGAATTTTATTATTGTGATTTGGTTTTAAATATTAAAGTATTATTTATTATTTTTAAGTTATATTGTTATAATTTTAATATTACATTTTGAATATTATTATTGTGGTTTGGTTTTAAATATTACAAATGTTATTTATTATTTTTTAAACCAAAACCATATTTTATCATGGTAAAAGATTACAAGTTATATTGTTATAATTTTAATATTAAATTTTGAATTTTATTATTGTAATTTTAATAATGATTATAAAAATATTATTACATTTTGGTTAGTATTAATTTGTTTTGGTTATCACAAACATCATTCATAACAAGTGAAAATTAGCGGATTGGTGAGTATTAGTATGTCTACGATTTATAGGCATTTTAAAACTTAAAACAACATTTTTTTTAAATATGCAATAAAATATTAATCGAAACTAATTAATATCGCAAATAATAAAAACTAAATTTAGACTAATACCAACTAATACAACTAATAACAAGCAATAACAACTAACAACAACTAATAAAATTAGAATTAAAAGAACTAATTTAAATTACTATAACAATTAAATAACTTGATAAATTATACGAAGCTCTTAATTGAGCTATTATAATGTTATCCCAACGTTATTTAAGTGTTTTTATCAAATAGAAACAATTTGCGGAAAAAAAAAAATCAAACAAAATAAGAAATTTGAGTTTTCTAGAATATTTAGAACACATAGAGAGATTTAGAGAGACATAGAGAAGAGTATATGAATTTATGAGTTTGGATTTGGGGTCTCCTCTATTTATAGAGGAGATCCAAAAAAAAAACGAAAAAAAAAAATTCCGGACCATCCGGACAGATCTTCGGACGCCCGGACTGAAAATTCGGGCCATCCGGAGATTTTTTCCAGGGCATTTTTAGAAACATTTTTAATTTTTTTTAACAACTATGTTTCAATAAGTGTTTGTTTTGCTTCTTTTTTTATTAAATGTTATTTAAATCACTTTCACTTTCAATTTTTATTTTGTTATTTACAAGTAATTTAAGTTTATGCATATAATTATACAATTCTAAAAAAATTAAATTTAAACTTCTAATATTGAATAGTTCGAAAATACAATAAACTATATAATTCATCTAACCATAAACACTTCAAGCTTGAAATAATCTAAAAAATCACCTAATAATTTAAAATTAGAATACAATTATATGTCTAATAGGTATATATTATTTAATATGTACATATCTAGTATGTTCAAACAATATACAAATCATTTTACAATTATATTGTTTACGATATCTTGTTTAAGACAATCAAATTTTTATTTTTATATTTTTACAATTATTGAAAGTTGTAATCAAAATACAAGTAGATGTATATATTTTATTTAATATCTACATAATATTAAATAAAATATCTTAAATACATAAATATAAATATATAATAAAACGTATCAAAATCAAATTACAATTATTTTTTTAGAATGTAATTGATTGATTATAAAATTTCGATTAAAATGATAACATATTTAAATTAAAATACATGAAATAGCATAATTAACTCGTGTATATGGTACATATCTCAATTATTGAAATTAGATTCAATTAACACTTACAAATTAATTGTAAATAACATTATAAGATATTCTGATAAACGGTTCTTAAATGGTATGGCTGATGGTTTGAACTGATAAACGGTTCTTAAATGGTTTGTCTGGTGGTTTGAACTGGCGGTTTAACTGCGAAACTGGCCAATTAAAACTGCAAACCGGCAGGACCGCATAAAAAACAAACCGGCAGGACCGCAACCCGCCAGGACCGCAGACCGTGGTTCTGATTTAAACGGTTACGATGGTTCGCGGTTCAGACCGTTTGCCACCCCTAGTGCCAACAATAGCTGCAACGTGTTTTAATACCCACATAAAACTTTGTGGATATGATTCAAGGTTTTCGCTATTATTGGTATAAGTCAACGTCAAATACAAATAGGTCGCATTAATAGCGAAGTATTTTGTTTGATCACCTTATAGTCTAAAAATTATTAAATTAATTTTTTTATAAGTATTCGGATGTATTTTAACCATTAATATAAAACTTTAAAAAATCTAATATAAAAATAAATAATTGGATCCAAAATTAAATCAGATTAAAAAAATATAAATAATACCTAAAATAAATATATTATTATATTATAAGAACGTTAAAAGAAATCAGATAGTTATGGTGTTAAATATCAATGTCATTATGTTTAGAGGAGGTGGTAACTGCATATAACAAAACTAAAAATAAGTGAAGTCACCCACTTTAGGACGGGATTCCTGATATAATCAGGAACACCATACTTAAATTTAAAGTACTGATTGTATTTATAATGTTTAGTTCGGTTACTGAAGACTTTTTGTAAGAAGTTTTGTTTTCTACCACGCCATTTGGAAGTTCATCAAGATCTAGGTCTATGGAATTTTATGAGGGGATAATTTTGGGAAGGTTTTTCGTTAGTGTATTTTCTTTTATTACGAGCCATTTTATTTTTAGAAAAAAGAAAGACGTATCAAGAAAATTCCTGAGAAAATAAAATTGGAGTAATATTAGATTTCGAGTGATATAGTTATGAAATATATTTTTTTCTTTCAACGGTTATGAGGATAAATTTTGATGTATTATAATATTTAGATTAAGAAAGATAGAAAAAAAAAGTTAGATATAGTAGTTACATGTTCCACATAACGTAATTTTTATTCGAGAGAAGAGGATATGGAAGAGTTATAATTGGTAAAAATGGCTAGTTTATGAAGAAAATGAGAGCCATTAGTTATTGAAGGGTATGGACAGCTAGATTATAATAAAATTTATGGTCAGATTAGTAGTCAGAAAATGAAAATGTGTTAAGATTATGTCAGAATTCATGATTTGATTATGACATAATCTGTGACAAATGTCAAATTAGTTAAGCACTAACTAAGTTGTTAGCGCGCTTATATTATATAAAATTTTGTTACCCTATCTAATTTTATTTTTAATTTTTTAAAAATTTATTTTAAAAATTTTCTTTATGGACTAGGGGAAGTCTTTATAAGGCTATATTCCACGAGTAGAATATGTTCCTTATTTTGAAGAGGTAAATAAAGCTAATAAAAGAATAATATGCAGGAAATATGACGATGGTCATACATCGAGTGGTTAAGACAAGAGCATAAAGTAGATAAGGAAGATGGTCATATTCAAATATATGACGATGACCATATGTTGATGGATTAAGAAGAGAGCATAAAGTGGAACAAGACGAGGGTCATATTCAAAGATATAACGAGGTCCATATACCGATGGACTAAGATGAGAGCGTAAAGTGGAATAAGATGATGGTCATATTCAGATATATGACAAGGGCCATATGCAGGATCGTGATGGGGGATAAAATCATAGTCATGATGAGGGTTGCATTCAGAGTTATGACGAGAGCTATATAAAGAATCAAGACAAAAATGTGGAAAGTTTGTTAGATGATTATAACCATTTTACATGTGTCATCATATAAGAGGTTATCAAGAAAGTTTGTTAGACAATTATTACAGAATGACACGTTTCATGTTATGTAAATTCTATAAAAAGGGACTGAAGTATTTATTTGGAGACTAATCTCAGATTTTCAAGAAGAAAAATATATTAAACAATCTTTAATTTCTTTCTTATCATTTTGGCTTAGTTATTTTAAAAGAAACTCCTTTAAATAATTTTGGTTTAGTTATTTTAAAAGAAATTCCTTTAACATTGTGTTGATTTTCCATCTTTGGAATATTTTGTTCGCCCTTTGGATTTTTCTAGTTTGCATTATCATCTCTACTCTTTTTACAATCATCTTAATTAGTTCTATTTATGAATATTTATCTTTATTTTTGGTCGATGAAGAGTTGGTGTGTCCATAACTGTCTTCTTTTTCATTTTTATTCAAAACAGATTTGTTTGAGCTATTGTATGTTTTGATGTTTCTTTTGTTTGTTCCGGTGAAGCTCTTGTCTGTTTCGGTGGATGTTGTGGTCTTGTCTTCAATATTGTTAAGTGTAAATCTTATTTTTTGAGAGAGAACATAAAAGAGAGAGTTTAATTGTAGAGAGAGAAAGAAAAATAGAAAAAAAGTATCAGTCTATTGAAAAAGTGTCATCCTTGATTTATCGCCTCACCCTTTATTTATAGGTGTGTCGACTTCTATAACTGATTATGTTATATTAATGGGTAAATTAAATTTCAACCCTCATATTTACAAGTAGTCCAAATATCATCTAATAAATATATCATATATAATCTTAGCTTTATTACATTTACGACTCCAACATTTCATATCCTTATCAGTAGCCCCCCTAGTTCTTATGAAGGTCAGTTAATAAGAACTAGTTAGCATCAGAAATCATAGTAGATGAAAACTGTTAGTTACCAAAATCTAATTTGCTTTGAATTAGATCTTCTCACCTCCTTATCAAAATGATTTGTTTCAACATCTTTTGTCTTCGAATAAAAACATATCTAAATTGTGCCTCGAATGTTGATCATTTGTTAGTCAATTCAAAACTGCTAGACTTCACACTTGCCATCTTTGAATAAAATTATACTCATGTTTATTTCGAATTTGGTCCAAACATCTCACTTAACCCTTTGTTTCTGCTTTGAATGTTCACATGTGGAGTCTTTAGCTAGCCTTTTTGTAACGGTTAAAAACGTTTGGAATACTCTAGCGCGCATGCAAAAATCCACTAGGCTTGCCCCTAGGTCTGACATTTAACAGATGTCATATTATCCCTTTACAAGTAACGGTTTGGAAATCCCTCTTTCTACCCAATAGTCATCATCACCTCTACCACTTCTCAGGTCATTTTCTTTTTCTCCTCTCCTTTATAAATACCCCATCACTCATTATTTGTGAAATATAAATATCTTCTAGTGAGAGAAAGCTTCATTCGCCTGAGAAAATCCTTAGCTACCTTCACATGAGACCCAATTTGTTGGTTATCCTCATCCCAAAACCAAATTTATTGGCTACCTTCGCCGTAAAACTCATCTTTCCCAGCCAACCTTTAAAATTTATGAACTAATCTTGAAGATTCGTCTGCATTTTAGTTTATGAAAAAAATCCACAGCTACTAAAAACCCATATTTGGCATTTATGATTACTTGTGTATCAGTGAAAGGGCTGCTGAATACCGGACAACATGTGTAATAGACAATTCTCCTCAATTTTCAACTCAAACCATTGTTTACCGTAATTTTAATTATAATCAAAGTTCCACTGGGTTTCAAAGTTTATCCAACCCAAAAAGAAACCCTTTACCACAATCATCACCTCGACATTCTTCTCCAACCAATCCAGAAAGAAGCCATTTACCACAATCATCACCTCAAAATTCTTCTCCAACAGTTTCTGGCTCCACGTCTGTTTCCCTTCAGAAGAATTGCATATTAACACAAAGCGCATCCATTACCACTCTCAGAAGATCAAAATAATATTCATCACCCATCAAATCTGATCCACCTTGAAGATTACACAAAGAGACTCATCGGATTCAGTCAAAAGCTCATCTCTCCCAAAGTTTTCCTGTTAAAAAAATACATTCATAGATATGTGAAACCTCGAGGCTGATAATACTTTATAAAATTATGCCCCAAATACTGCCATCGACATCATAAATAACCCTACACCACCTTATCGTCTCTCGAATGAGATTGTTGAGACCAACCTAGAGTCACAACAAACTCCCTCGAATACTCAAGAAGAAAACCAATCATCAACCTCAAATTCTCCTCATCTAATAGACGAAGCTTCTGAAGAAGAAGCTGACTCAGAGAAAACTAAATCCAATGACGAGGCTACAGAAGTAGAGCTGCATTTGATACTAAAGATGATGCTTTGAAGAAAGGGGAACCAGAGAAAGAAGAAAGAAAAAGAAGGCTCCAATTGAACTTCCTGAGGATGTTGCTGCCTCACTAAGTGTGAATTTAAAGCCACTCCTCCTCAAATATATTATGGCGTTGAAAAAAATGCCACATATTTATTATATTAAAACTCAAGTCGATCATCTAAAGAAGCAATGGGGAATGCCAGAACACATAACGCTTCGACTACTAAAAGAGGGGGAGACTCCAGTTGATTGTGGACCAGATGAATTGGTGGTCTACTCTGAGATCATAAATTGGGGTCTTCGGTTCCCACTGGATCCGATGATAGTGGAGTACTTCGAACACCTGGACCTCTGTCATATACAAGTGACACCGAATTTATGGTTCACAGTCCTTTCAGTGATTATAGATTCTAGACTAAGCCAAACATCTCTCTTCATCAAAGATTTCATCGCCATGACTGGTCTTTCTAAAGGACTGGTATTGCCCTTTTACTATCTGACACTTATGTATGATTTCAAAATAATAGACGATCTGCTCGAGGGTGACAAATTCTGGGAGCAAAGGTTTGTCTTCATATCTAGAGCTTGGGAGAATGTGAAAGAAATATCTGAAGAGAACCCTTCAAGACTCAGCCTTGTTTAGAGAAACAACAATAAGTTCTCTTTTCTTCTACTCTTTAAAACTTATATTAATTTTTTTACATGTATTGAATTATACTCTGAAATTCCGTGAAGATATAAAGCTCGCAAGAAGAATACGAAAGATATATTTTCCAAGTTGGCCACTTGGGGAAGAAAATGAATGGGGCAATGGGTTCCACTCAACTTTTCTGCCTATAAGCCTCATCAATAGTCATTTGTGGAGGATCTCCCTAGGTTCTGATCTCCCCAAATATTTAATAGAACCACCATACCCAGAGCTTATTGTGAAGAGATTGATAGCACCTGATGGTAAGATCATTTTACCGGTGCGAAACACATCATAAAGTCATCTGCCCTTGAAAAAGAAAGGGAAAAAGAAAAAAATAACTAGTACATCTGGTGCTAGCCCTTCAGCTAATCCAAAGCCACATAAGACAATTGTAGCTAGTCTTCCTACAATTAAAAAAGGGTTCGAGGATGAACATTCTTCAAAAAGAAAGAAAACTATTTCCTTAAAGAAAAAGAGAACTTCCAAAACTTCACCAGCTAAGAGAGCTGAAAAGAATTATGAAGAAACTGTCTCAGAAGTGCCTCCTTCTGATGCTGAAAAAACTACAGTGGAAGATCACCGAAGAGATGACCACTCCATTGCTGACGAGCCCATTATTACAGAGGAGCTTCAAGACCTATACCAAGATATGGATCTGAGGGTCCAATAGATCCAAGAGAAACTTCAACAAATTGGTCATCAGGTTACTGTTCTTTATTTATCTAAAATTTTGAATTCAGAACTTCCCTTGGCTGCCTCATCTTCTTCTCTCATACCTTATAATAATAAGAGGTTTATTCATATGGAAGAGCTATCCGAAGAAGTTTTACTTGCACTGTAACCTTTTTCCAATCTTGAAGCACCATCGCAAACATTATGCACAGAAATTGACTCTACTCAAAGCCATTTAGAACGCATGGCCAAATAGATGGTCTGATGGAAAAAAAAGCTGCTGGAGTATGCCACTGAGCAAGAGGGAGATTCATCTGAAGAGAACTCCGAAAAGAATTATTGATTGATATTTGTTTTTTATTTTTGTGTTATGAAGTCTTTTTTTTGTTGATGACTTATTTTTGTGAATGTTTAACTTTTTGGCATTCAAAAACATATTTTGGTAAGATCAGACTTTTGCTTCAATGAACAAAGACTTTTCTCTTACCACATTTATTTGCCAAGTTTTACCTTATCATGAATACTTTTTATATGAACAAGTCATTATCACCTCGAATCCCAATATATCTTATAAATGAATGTATAAGTCTTGAAATAAAAATATTGAATTCAAAGAACGTATAACACTTCGAATTTAACCAGTGCATTTAGAGAACATGAACACTTTGAATTTAACGAATGCATTTATAAAACGTTAGCACTTCAAATATAACTAGTGCGTTTAGTAACTGTTAGCACTTTGAATATAACCATTGTGAATGGAGAATGTTAGCACTTTGAATATGGTTGTTTCTTCGAACAATGCTTGTAATAAACGTATAACACTTCGAATCAAAAGAATTACTTTTGGTCAACAACTTCAAATATGATCAGTCTTGACTAGTTATCAAGATAATTTAAATACATGTATTTAAGAAAACCATTGGCCAAAAAATAATTTTATTAATATCCTCGAATATGTACATGACACCTCATTAAAACCTCTCTGGGCCAACAAGGTTGGAAAGAGTATGTCAATTATTCATGAAGGTTTTAAAAGAATAAATCATTCCGAATCTAGTTTTAAATGTTATATATTCCAAGGATGTTGAAGTATCCTGCCCAACTTATCACAAAGGCGATACGTACCTAGTTTTATATTCTCCATTACCATATAAGGACCCTCACAATTCAAGACAATCTTCCCAAGTCGTTTTTCCTTTGTTTGGAGAAATATATTCCTCAATACGTTGTCACTTGCTTTAAAATCCCTCCTTCTCACCTTCGCATTATAGTGACTCTTTATCAAAGTTTGATAATGATTCATATTAAAATATGCTCTAACTTTATAAGAAAATCCTTTCCAAGTTCGATCAAGTCTAGGTCTGCTCTTTTTGCTTCTTCATCTAGGTCTTCGACATGATGAAGTACCATATAAGAAGGTAAATTAAATTTTGCTGGGGTAACAACCTCCATACCATATACCAAGGAAAAAAGAAGTTTCTTGAGTAGCATCTGCAAATAGTTAGGCTATTTCCCTGCAGCTCCTGATAAATTTTTCTTCAAACCTTTCAAAATAGACGTATTGGTCACCTCCACTTGACCATTTGCGTGGGGATGAAAAGGTGTTAAGAAAACATTGTGTGATTCCCCTTGAAGCGCAAAAATAAGTAATTTAGCTGTTGTTAAATTAAGGACCATTACTTGTGGTGATTTTCCAAGGAACCCCAAAACGATAACAAATATTATTCACAATGAACTTAATAACATCTTTGGATTTTATACCGGATAATAGTTCAGCCTCAGCCCCCTTCGAAAAGTAATTCACTGCCAAAATAATCATTTGACATCCTCTAGAAGCTATAGGCAATGGTCATGCCAAGTTTATTCCCCATTTGTCAAAAAGAATAACTTCAGAAATAGATATAAGTGGAACTGATGGTTTATGAATGGAATTGGCAAAGCACTCACAAGTATCACATCGTTCATAATTGAAGGCCAATAATAACCTGCCAACAAAACTCGACGCGTCAAAGACTTGAAACCACTTCGAGTTGCACCTTCACCATCATGCAACTCAGATAAAATATCTTGAGATTATTGCTTACCCAAACAACACTGTAATGGTCTGCTTAAAGATTTTTTATATAACAATCCATCCAATACATCATAACCATGGCCTTTATACCTTAATTGTTTAGCCAGCTGTGTATCTTGAGGTGACATTCCTCTTAGTAAAAAATTAATGATATCAGATCTCTAATCACTTTAAATTATGTCTGGAGTAACAAATACTTCCTCATCGTGTTAAAACCGAAAGACTCTCCTGCAATAGTTTCCATGGATATTCCTTTGTATAAGCAATTGTTGCCAAGAATTGCAAATGTATTATCTCTCGGTTAATATGTTCTACAATTACTTTGTCAAACAAAAGAGTCAAATTTCAAAGCTCGTCCATATATAAAATTAAATGATCCTTCTTAGCCTCGGATACACCTGCGATATGATTTGCCACTAGCTACGAATCTTCTTCCAAACGAACCGTTGTTGCTCCACAAATATTTGCAAGCCTTAAACTAGCTAACGTACCCTCACACTCAGCCTCATTATTAAATGCATGAAAGCCAAATCGAATAGTTTGGTACATTGCATCCCCATAAGGTGCAACTAACTAGACTCCTCCACTAAACCCCAGTATACTAGAACAATCATCAGTTCATACCACTCAAATCGAAGTTTCTGGTAAGACATCTTTATTTGTACCCTCCTCTGATCGGCTCGAATGAATTCAACCAGAAAATAGCTAATTCTTGAGCTTTGATAAGCATTTGAGGATCAAAAGTGATATCAAAATCTCCCAATTCTACTGATCATTTGGTCATCCTACCAGAAATGTCTGTTCGTTGTAACACATTTTTTAGTGGGAAAGAAGTTCGAACCACAATAGTATGATCTTGAAAATGAGGGCGCATCTTCCTAGCAGCCACTAGTAAAGACAAAGCCTATTTTTCAAGTTTTAAATACCTTTTCTCTGATGCCAACAAATTTTTACTAACACAATAGACTGGCTTTGAAATTTTTTATCTTCACATATCAAAATGGCATTCATAGCAAAATCAGACAGTGTTATATATAAAAACAACTGCTCTCCAGCTCGAGGGTTTGATAAGATGGTGATAACAAAAGTTCCTTAATTTTTTAAAAAGTTGCTTCATAATCTGGTGTCTATACAAACTCATTGGGTCTTCGTAATACTTGGAAAAAACACTTGGCAGAAAATCTTGAAATAAATCGATTAAGAGTTGTTAACCTTCCTGTCAAAATCTACACCTTCTTTATAGGTCGAGGTGACATCATTGAGGCTAGGGCCTTTAATTGCTCAGGATCAACCTCTATCTCTTTTTCACTTAATATATACCCGAGAAAGTTTCCTGATCGTACTCCAAAGGTGCATTTTTTAGAATTTAACTTCAACTAAATTGCCCTTAGATTTAGAAACGTCTATTGTAAATATGTCAAGTGTTCACTATCAGTTGGGCTTTTAACCCGTATATCATCAGCGTACACTTCCATACTTCTCCCAATTTGAGAAGCAAAAGACTTGTTCACTAGCCTTTGATTTGTAGCTCTAACATTCATTCAACTGAAAAGGCATAACTCTATAACATTGTAATCATCGATCAGTGATAAACGTAGTGCTATCTTGATCTTTTAGATTCATTTGAATATGGCTATTGATAAGGGAGAATAAAAGATATAAGGATAAATGGAAGCATTTTTATTGGGGAAAGATTGTAAAATGTATTATGAAAGTACTAATTATGAATAAATGGTAAACTATAGGGACTAGGAATGTAATAGTTAGTAATTTAAGCGTGTGGGGCCCGTTATTGTACTATAAAAAGACCCCACACGAGTTGAGAAGGTTGGTTGACTAATATAATACTATTTTCTCTCTCTACTTTTAATAGCATTTTCTCTCTCTAAAATGCATCTTCATAACGAGTTAGTTGTAACAGTTTAGTCCCTCGGATATTCGTTTTACACAAAATTACCCTCGAGCTAACTCTTAATTCATCATTGGCGCCGTTTGTGGGAAAGCAAAGATTTTTTTAACGGTAATTGCTTTCTGGAAATCGTTCTTAATCTGAGCAGAATTATGGAAGAGCATGGGGATGATTTTGTTAACGACTGTGAGGAGAATCTTGTTAGAAATACTTATAGGAATGATACGGATTATGAAGTGCACGGTGGTCAGCGCGCCGGAGAAATGTTTGACGAGTCGGCTCTGTTGGCTCGGAGGAATGAGTTACAATTAGAGATCGAAAAATTGAGGGCATAAAAAGAAACTGTCCAGGAAAATCTTCGTTCCAAGGTTAGAAGAGAGCATGATATCAGAAAAGATGAGCGTGAAGTTGTTCTTCGTCCTAGAAATAAGGATGACAGATATAGAGGGCATGGACATCGTTCTTCGAGGAGGAAATGAAAGCGTCACTTGGAATCTTCTGATTCAAATAATTATTCTCGCTATAGTTCATTAGATACATCTTCTAAAATGAGTCATCGAAATAAAAAACATGGCAGAAAGCATTTGGAGCACCGAAAGGGAAGAAGTTTAGAGAGAGAAAACCTCTGAGGGAAAAGAATTATCATACTCATGCTGATGAGCGAGGTTATGACCAAATGAATTTTTCTCCTGGGAACCAAAATGTCGACCAACGGAATACAGAGTGGCACCCTCAGTATACTTTGCGTTCCGAGGAGGGTCTTTATTTTCCAAACCATGAGAATTCGAGGGTTAACGTCTATAGGATAGACCATAACTGGAGAGCTTCTCATTTGTCTTCGGAAATTCTAGCAGGAAACCTCCCAAAGCACTTTGATATTTTGAAGTTAGAAAAGTTCGACGGAACGCAGGATCTTGACAATCACATCGAGCAGTTCAAAAATTTCATGATCAATTTTGATGATGATGATAGATTGCTGTGTAGAGCGTTTTCTCAGACCTTCAAGGGGGTGGCTTCCAAGTGGTACAACAGTCTTCCACAGGGTTCGATAAAGAATTTTAATATGTTCTGGAATAATTTTAGACAATATTTTGTGGGGAGCAAAAACTTTTGGGCCAATGGAGATACGATAAAATACTGTAGGCAAAACGCTGGGGAGAGTTTGAAGAATTACACCAATCGATTTGTGAAAATGAAAATATGTATGGAATACTGCAAAGCTTCTGTGGCATTGGCAGCTTTCAGGATGGGACTTCTCCCCGGAATTCTAAAGGATATGGTGGCAGAGAGTCAGGCGATGACTTTTGGGGCATTATTCGATCAAGTTGAGAAAAGAATCGTGGTGGAGGAGACCCAAGTATCAGAAAAAGGATCAAGTGATCAGCTAGACCAGAATCAATTTCAAAGGTCTGAGTCTAGTAATCAAGGGCATCGTGTTAATACTCAAGCCAAGGTTGTGGGTCAGTATCCGCCGAGGCCGAGAACGAATCAGCAAAACTATAATAATCAGCAAAGCTATAACCAAGGAGCAAGGCCTATTTCGAATAAGTAAATTCGTCTGGACTATTTTGGTGAGTTAACAGAGAATGTGGCTACGATATTTGACAAGGCAAGGTCAATAGTACAGTTCAAAAAGCCTTTTCCTATTCAAACTCTAAGGGAAAGCAGAAGTGCTAACAGGTTCTGTAAGTACCACGAGGATATTGGGCATGATACCATGGAATGTATCGCTTTGAAAAAAGAGGTGCAAGCTTTAATTGAGAATGGAATGTTATTAGAATTTGTAAAAAAGCATACTCAATAAAATGTTGCAGTAAAGGCTGTCCCAAAGAATGCTGATACGACAATGGTGATTTTCGAGGAAGTTTATGCTTTTGATATTGCAGCAGAGTATCTGGATCCCAAGGTAGGGAGAAACAACGTGAAAATGATAGAGGAGATTATTCCAAGGGGGAAAGTAAATAACCTATGTGCCTTTTTCGAGTCGTTAGCTACTTTTGGAGGGGATACTATTGCAGGGAACTCCAATAGTTCGCGAAAAAGGCATATGGTAAATCTGACTACGCAGATTAAAGCAGGGGTTTCAGCGCAGATGCATCGCTTGCCCTCCCCTATTATATGTTTTGACAATGATGATATGAGGAATGTAACGGGCCCGCATGAGGATGCGGTGGTAATTGCTGCTGGGATAGATGGTGACCAAGTTCAGAAAATACCTATTTATACAGGAAGCTCTGCGAATATTTTGTTTATGAGTACCTACAGGACAATTTTCGACCCACTTGTTATACGGCGGTCCGACAGAACTATAGTGGGCTTTACAGGAGGAACAACAATAGTTTTATGAGAGTTTCAGTGTGTGGTGGAGCTCGGTCGGGGACCATTCAAAAAAGAAGTTGAAGTTTTGTTTATAGTGGTAGATGCACCAACTTCTTATAATGCGATTTTGGGTCGTTCCTGGTTATCTAGGATGCATGTTTTTATCTCAATGGTACATCAATGCTTGAAGTATGTAGTACGGAACAATATAGGGACAATTAGGAGCAGCCAGAAGATGGCTCGAGAATGATACCAGATAGCTTTATCCTCGAAGGGAAGTCGGGGAAGAGCATCGGAAAAAGCATAGCAGTTAAAGAGGACTTTTTCAACAATTACTCCTTGTGATGATCCGAGGGAGTCCCCCGGATTTCTGGTTCCGGATGATGATCATGAGGAACACAAGTTTCAAGATGGAATTTTTTTAAAAATTGGAGTAAAGCTTTCTTTTGAGTTCAGAGAAAATTTAATTGCATTTTTGTCAACAAAGTTAAATATGTATGCTTGGTGTGCAGAGGACGTTACAGGTGTGCCTCTAGAGATAATTTGTCATAAACTAGCAGGGCGACATGATGTTCGGCCTATTATACACAAAAGAAGACCTGTTTCTCAGAAGAAGTCTGCAACTATTGTTTCAGAGGTTGAACGACTATTAAGCATAGGTCATATTCGAGAGTCGCAATACCCTGTATGGGCTTCGAATCCGGTCTTAGTCACAAAAAATAATGGCAAGTGGAGGATGTGCATGGATTTCACGGATATGAATATAGTGTCCAAAGGATCCTTTTTCAGTACCTCGAATTGATCAGCTAGTGGATTCTACTTCGGGTAATTGGTTATTATCTTTCATGGATGCTTATTCAGGATATAATCAGATTAGATTAGATGCAAGGGATGAAGAAAGCACATCTTTTATCACTCGGAGATGATTATATTGTTATAAGGTCATGTCTTTTGGCCTGAAAAATGTGGGGGCGACTTATCAGCGTTTGGTAAACAAAACCTTTGAGGAGCAGATTGGTCGGAATGTAGAAGCTTACATTGATGATAGTTGGTAAAGAGTTTACAAGATGAAGATCATTTCTCTGACTTGGAGAAAACTTTTAATAATTTGAGCAAAGTCAATTTAAAGTTAAACCCGGAAAAGTGCATTTTTGGTGTACAGCGCAGGGAAGTTTCTTGGCTATATGATAAGTGAAAGGGGAATTGAGGCTGATCCAAAGCAGGTGAAAGCTTTGACGACAATGACTCCTCCTCATAATATTAAGGAAGTCCATATTTTGACAGGAAGATTGGCAGCATTGAATACGTTTATTTCTCGTTTATCGAATAAATGTGCGCCTTTCTTTAAAGTACTGAGAAACACCAGACATTTTAATTGGACCGAGGAATGTTATGAACCATTTCGTCAGATTCAAAAGTATTTGATGTCCCCGGAGATACTTTCCAAACCTTTGATGGGAGAGAGGTTGATCGTTTATGTGTCGGTATCAGATTTTGCAGTCAGTGTTGTGTTACTCCGAGAAGAGATTGATGTTTTGAAGCCGATGTATTATATTAGGCAAAGTTTGCTAGATGTAGAGAAACGATATGCAAATTTGGAAAAGTTAGCTTTGGCCTTGGTAACATCTGCTCTAAAAATGAGACCGTATTTTCAAGCCTATCCTATAGTAGTTCGGACAATATTTCCCCTAAAAGGTTAATTACAGAGGCCGGATATATCAGGAAGAATGACGAAATGGTCAGTCGTGGTGAGGATTATTTTCGACTGAGGGTAATTTTGTCAGATGTTTTGTGGTATTTGAAGGCTATTAAATGTTTAAGTGTTTTGTAGTGAGAGATTTAAGCTGCCTGGTTGTATTAAATGTTCATCACCCTCATTAATGAAAGTGGTTGGGTATTTATACCCTTAATTATGGACTGCATGGGCTTTCAGGTCAAACTTATGAAATTGGGTCGAGTTCAAACACCCATTAATTTATTAAGCAGATTAGCAATTAGCTTAGTCAAAAGGTGTTTAGTGTTTTAATACTTTTGTCTTGTCCGGAAATTTCAGTGGGTAATTATTGTCCGGATTACCCCTGTCCGGTTTTTACAGTGAGTGGTGAATATTTCCGGACTCATCAGTAGCCCCTTTTTTTAGGTTTTGTCGAAGGCTTTTGGCAAGACCAAAAAAATCTTATTTAGGTAATAGCAACATTCTCCGGACCGTTTACGTATTTAGCTCAGGTTTTATCCGGACTGGATACTTCTCAAAAGTTCAAGAGTTCTGTTATGGATCGTGGGACACGTGTCACATTTTGATTCGTTTCACCAGCCATTTTCCTCCTAGAATGGCGCTCCCACTAATCCCTAAAAACAACCTCTACATTTAATACCTATGACGTCAGCGCCGCCTTCAATCATTACTTTTGCCTTTTCGTTTTCTCCTAGGTATCTAGTAACTTTTTGCCTCACTAGTATAAATTACTTCCTTTTACTGTTTTACCATCTTCATCACTTTGTCATTTCTCCATTTCAGAGCTTTTACTTCTCTTCTCAAAAACTTTCTTGTGTAGGTTTATGTTCACGGCAAGAAACGCATTGGTGAAAGATGGTTGGCTAAATTTTTCAGAGTTAGAAAAAGCACAAAAGGTTGAGCAAGAGAGATGTATCGCTGCGGGTCTCCCAGTTTCTCCAATCAATAAGCCCAAAATACCCTCTTGAGAAGCTGATCGAGTATCATCCTCTGTTAAAAGTTCCAAACCCAGGCGTTTATTTCAACCAAGCCTTTCGCCTATTCCATCAGGCTCCTCGGTTCAAGAGTCATAACCCTCTATAGTGCAGGAGAAAGCAGTATCAAGTACAAGAAGACCCTCTATGTTAATCGATATGGGGTCGGACACTGTGAAATCTCCACAAAAACTTATTATTCGCCGGACATGCCGTTTAGTAAAGGGTCAGGCAACTGTCTCTCAACCCAAGTCCCCAAAGCCGGGGCCCTCTAAGTCTGGGACCAAGGATAAAGCCACTGGATTAGGGGTATCTATCAGAGTCCTAAAAGATAAATCCTCTGGTCCGGAGGCTACTAGAATTAGCTCTCATAATGAGCCCTCCGGAGGTGAGCCCCAGCTGGACACAAGACCCCTAAAGAAGGTGATGCTCAATCGTCCGGACAACCTACTGAGCCAGCTATCAGCATTCCCCCACCAACAACGGCTAATAAACCTTCCATGGTGATGGAAGAGGTGATGGCGGACAGTATAGAAGATGCTCCATTTGAGACCGACGTTTCTGGGCAGAATGGGGATGCTACCACTGATAAAAAAGGCAAAGGCAAAGAGAATCTCTGCCTGAAACATCCGGATCTGCCAGAGAGTCTGGAGGGTAAGGTGGGTCCTTGTTTTCACAAGGTCAATGTCAAGTATCTGATGGCTGTACAGAATATCAACTATGTATATACTCATACTGCCGAGCTGGGCCGGATTCAGACACAATGGGGGATCTCTAAATCTGTAAAGGTGAGGATTCCAGTCACCCCGGAGACCCCAATGGACTGCAAGCTTAGTAAGATATTCATTTATACGGAGCTGTTTAACTGGGGGCTCAGATTTCCCTTGGACCCATAAATTATCAGGTACTTCCACCTGATAAAACTCTGTCCAAGCCAGCTAAGTCCTAACGCTTGGTACACTCTTATGGCATGTATTATGGCTTCTAGGCTCTCCGGAATACCACTTCCAATAGAGCAGTTTGCTGCAGTGGTCGGCCTTCGCAAGAACCATCATATTCCATTCTACAACTACAACATGGGAGACAACTTTAAGGTGGTAGATGACTTGCTCGAGTCAAAGAAGAATTGAAAGACGCAATTTCTGTTTATCAGCGGGGCTTGGGAAAATGGGAGAAAAATCAAGGCTGGTGTCAATCCTAGCATGCTCACCAGCAGATGGAAAAGCTCAGGTAAATATCTCATCATGTTTGTCTTTCTTTCTTTGTAAAAAAATTGTTTCTGAACTATATATATTTTTTATATTTTCTTAGTGCTGTCGAAGGAGTGCTCTGATTATGTAGAGGAGGGGCAGGCCACTTGTGCCAAGTTGAACGCTTGGGCTGCTGATAAATGGGGAAATCACTTCCACAATTGCTTTAAATCCGGCAATTTAGTGAGATTCCACCTTTGGAACACAACGGGTCGGAGAGACCTTACCTGGGAGGAGCTATGCACACCACCCCCTCCGGCTGTCATCCTTAAGAGAACAAAGGAGAAGGATGGCAAACTGGCCTTGCCTCCAAGCAAGATGAAGGGCAAGAAGAAACAAGCTGCAGCAGAGGTTGTTCAAGGCGATGTTGGGGAGATCGCCCCGACGAGTTAGGGAGTGCAGGCCCAAGAAGGAATTAATGCTACTCTACTTCAAGTAGTTGAAGATGAGATTATTAGGGAGGCAGATGGACCTCCAAATCTTCCAAAGGCTCCTAAGAAGGACCAAAAACGTGGAGCAAACAGTGAAGAAAGGGCAGCCAAGAAGAAGAAAATCTCCTCAGGGGATGAAGTTGCCCTCCGGCCTTCGGAGTCTTTTCCTCCGGCCGACCCAACAGACCCCACATTGGCAGAGCAAATCCCAAGTGGTCTACATGCCGGAGAATGTACCAGAGGGGATATCAACATTGACGGAGTGGACATTAGTGGCTTTCAAAATATTGGCCTTTACTTCGATGACCTTGAAAAAGATGACTTTGTTGGCCCCTACCTTCCCCTAAGTTCCTCAAACATGGTTACTTTCAATGGTAAGTCCTTTACTGTTTCAGGGGAGAACGACACAGTGACTCACTCTCTGTTGAGCCATATTCAACCAGTGCTCAACTTGGAGAGGTAAGTGCGAAGTCAATCTGCCCTTATCAACACACTCAATGCAGATAAGGAGAGTTTATCCAGTGACCTTCTAAATGCCAATCAAAGCATTGAAGCATTGAGGATAGAGCTCGAGGAGTTGAAGAAAGGGAAAGAAGACCTAGCAACCGGGCTGGCCACTTCGGAGAAGGCCAACACAGAGCTCCAAACCAAGTGTTCTGGCTTGGAGAGGGATCTCTCTATCTTGAAGGAAGAGGTGAAGACTAAGGATAATGGTGTACAAGCCTTGTCCAATGACAAAACGTCCCTGGAAGGTGCTGTGTCCAAAGTTACCAAGGAAAATGAGGATTTGATAAAAGAGAAGGAGAAGACAATCCAGGCCAGGGTCGATGCATACACCAACGAGGTGATAGATTCTCTTGAAAAAAGGGATGCCGAAGTTAAATCTGACATGGTCTTGCTTTTTCATCGAACATTCCCGAAGAGGACACTTGGTATTCTGTGGCAATATGTGTAATACAAAGACCTCCCAATCCATACTATGGCAGATGGCGATAATCACAACTACTCCAGTGGTATGGATGATACTACTGACAAGGAAGAAAGGACCGGAGAGAGCTCCAATGATGAACCCAAAGATCCAAAGAAGAAACAAGATGAAACAGGAACATCTAAGGGAAATCAGCCCTAAGGTTATTGTGTTTACTTTTTTATATTTAAGACTAAAGTCCTTGGATGGCCAAAGCATTTTGTTATTTTTGTCCGGTTTGAGTCCGGCCAAGCTCTCCTTTTTTTAAACTTAAAGTTCTTGGATTGCCAAGGCACTCTTTATGCTTTAATATTATCCTCCGGTATTAGCCGGACAGTTTTACTTTGCCAAATTCTTGCTTTATTTCATATTCGCACAATCTTAATGGCTGGTCTTTAAATTCTCCGATGACAAATGGTAAATGGTCATCATTCTACCAGATCAATCCGACCTGTCAATGATGCTTAGAAGGCTTTAAAGAAACCGTAAATCAAACAACTCCGAAAATTTTAAGAAGGCATCAAATTTTATTAAAAAAACCAGAGACCTTATTAAAACCTCCCCGCGCCACCAGGGTAGGAAAGAGTATGCCCCTTAATATTTATATGGACTTTAAACAAGTAAATATTTACACAACTTTTATTCTAGATACATCCGGAGGTGTTCAATGTTCCAAGAGTGGTTTAACATTCTTCCATCTTTGTCTTGAAGCCTGTATGTCCCAGGCTTAAGCTTTTCAATGACCACATAAGGTCCTTCCCAATTTGGAGCTAGCTTGCCGAACTGCTTCTCTTTAGTATGCATGAAGAGTTTTCTGAATACTTTATCCCCCGTCGAAAATCTCTTCTTCTGATTCTGGAAGCAAACCTGCATCTCATTAAACCTTGATAATGGGTGGCTCGAAGATGAGCCTTAACCCTTTTATTTTCTATTAAGTCTAATTGACTTCTAACTTCCACTTCATTAGCCTGTTCGGAAAAATTATGGAATCTGTATGATGGAAGAGTTGCCTCTATAGGAGCAATCGCATCCATACCATATACCAAGGCAAACGGGGATTCCTGTGTAGTAGCTCTAGGAGTAGTCTGGTAGGCCCATAGTACTTCTTGTAGATAGCTTGGCCACTTTCCAGCAGTCCCTTCTAAATTCTTTTTGAGACCGGACAGAATGGTTCTGTTTGCCACTTCAACCTGACCATTCGCCTGTGGGTGAAAAGGAGAAGAGAAACAATCTTGAATGCCCCTAGAAGCACAAAAATTCTCCATATCCTTGTTATCGAATTGTGGCCCATTGTCTGTGGTTATCTTTTGTGAAACCCCATATCTGCAACAAATATTAGATAAGATAAATTGTATGACATCTTTTAAAGTAGTCCCTGCCAAAGGGGCAGCTTCTATTCATTTTGAAAAATAATCAATGGCTACAATAATAGTCATGCACCCTTCAGACGCCATTGGTAGAGGTCCTACCAGATCCAGTCCCCAACGAGCAAAAGGTATTGGCTCAGGAATCGACTCCAAGGGGACAACTGGGATATCAATTTCATTACCATATCTTTGGCATGGATCACACTTCTTTACCAATTCCTTGGCATCTTCCATTATGGATGGCCAGTAGTATCCGGCCAATAAAACTCTTCGGGTTAAAGCCCTATAACCACATTGTGCTGACCCTTCACCATCATGCAGTTCAGACAGGACTATTTGGGACTCTTCAATTCCCAAACACCGCAAGAGAGGTCTACTAAAATACTTCTTGTAAATGATGTCTCTTATGATTAAAAAACCATGAGCCCTATACTTCATTTTTCTTGCTACTTCTTTTTTCCGGAGGAAAAATGCCATCTGAAATGTATTGAAGAAGAGGATACCTCCAGTCTTCAGGTTGAACCACCTGTATACTTAAACTTTTCTCCTCTTCCTTGCTCTGATTAGGTTGAATGGATGGTCATTCTTGCACATGAATCCATGGGTAGGACTCATAGTAAGCTATGGTTGCCAATGAGTCTGCTAGTGTGTTCTCTGATCTGGGTATATGCTCAAAGCTGGCATCTTTGAAGTTAACGGCCACCTCTTTAAGAATGAATAAGTATTTAATCAACTGCTCCTTTTTTTCCTCAGATTGACCTTGGGCATGATGGATAAGAAGCTGTGAATCACTCATCAACCTAACTTTTTTGGCTCCACAAAGCAAAGCTAATTTCAAACCAACTATAGCAGCTTCGTATTCGGACTCATTGTTCGAAGCCCTGAAAGCAAAACATATAGCTTGGTATAACTTATCGCCATACAAAGAGGTTAAACATATCCCAGCATCACAACCCATGGTACTCAACCCACCATCGGTCCGGACAACCTATACATTCTTATCTTTTTCACCTGTAGTTTGTTTGGTACTCCTGTTCGAATGGAATTTAACTAGGAAATCAGCAACAGACTAAGCCTTGATTGCAGTTCGAGGAGAAAAATCAATGTCATAGTCTCCCAATTCTACTGACCACTTGGTCATTCTGCTTGATATGCCTGCCTTTTGAAGAAGATTTTTCAAGGGAAAAGACGTCCGGACGACAATCGAATGAGACTGAAAGTATGGCTTTATTTTCCTGGCAGAAATTACCAAAGCTAGCGCTAGTTTCTCGAGTTTTAAATACCTTTTATCAGCATCCATCAGGCTTTTGCTGATGTAGTACACCGGACGAGGATAATTGTCCACCTCTCTTACTAGCACTGCACTTATGGAACATTCAGAGACTGCTAGATATATATACAATGTTTCTCCATCAATAGGTTAAACAAGGTTTTGGGGGAAGATAAATGTTTCTTTATTTCGTCAAAATCTTGGTCGCACTACAGAGACCAGTTGAAGTCTTTAGCACTCTTTAAAGTTTGAAAAAACGGGGCACATCTATCCGAAGACCTTGAGATAATACGGTTTAAAGCAGCCAACCTCCCTGTCAACCTTTGTACTTCTTTAATATTCTAAGGAGGATCTATCTGCAGTAGAGCATTAAGTTGGTCCGGATCAAGCTGTATACCTTTCTCACTTATCACATACCCCAAAAACTTCCCGGACTGTACTCCAAAAACGTTTTTCTGGATTTAATTTTAAATTAACTTTCACCAAGTTGGCAAAAGTCTCTTGCAGATCTGCCAAGTGCAATTCTTCTTCCACACTCTTTATCATCATATCACAATGTAGACTTCCATATTTCTTCCAATCTGATCAGTGAATGCTTTGTTCACCAACCTTTGATAAGTAGCCTCAGCATTCTTTAATCCAAAAGGCATCACCTTGTAACAATAGAGGCCCCTGTCAGTAACAAAAATAGTGTGTTCATGGTCCTTCGGATCCACTTGAATCTGATTATAACCGGAGAAGGCATCCATAAATGACAACAACTTGTTCCCAGATGTGGAGTCTACTAACTGATCAATCCGGGGGACTGGATATAGGTCTTTTTGGCAAGCCCTATTAAGGTCAGTAAAGTCGATGCACATACGCCACTTCCCATTTTTCTTTTTTACTAATACTAGATTAGCTATCCACAAAGGGTACTGAGATTACTTTATGTGCCCCATCTTAGTAAGTCGGTCAACCTCTTGAACTATGACATTAGCTTTCTCTTTAGAAAAAGCTCTTCTCTTCTGCACAATGGGTGCTACATCCCTTCAGATGGATACTTGGTGTGATATAACATCTGCAGACACTCCGGTTACATCAGCATCACACCAAGCTAAAACGTGTTGATGTCATCTTAGATCCAATATTGACACTTCTTCCTTCAGCCAGAGAGTGAGTTTCAACCTCTTCAATCGGTATTAAAACACCAGGGGTCTCTCTAGGGTCATCAATTTCACCCTCTCCCCCAGAGGGACCCCTCAATTGCTAATCTTCATTAATCTAAACTGCCCCCAAAGTTCTAGGGGCAAGTGCACTTGTATAACATTCCCTTGCTATCTTTTGACTACTCCGGACAACTCCCACTTGTCTTTGCACAGCATATTTTAAACACTGGTGAACTGTTGAAGCCACAGCATGCATCCTGGAGAGCCAAGACCTTCCCAAAATGGCATTGTAGCATGTGGGACAATCTACCACAACAAAAAGTACTCTAACCATTTTCTTGAAGGGGCCCTTGCCCAACAAAAACTCTTCTTTAAACTCTCCGTCTACATCCGCAGAGCTTCCAATGAAACCCACAATAGACCTGTTCGAACATTGAATTACTGCTGGATTCTTCATTTGTTTATAGGAAGTCAAAAAGAGGATATTGGCTAAGCTGCCAGTGTCCACCAAAATTCGTCTAATGTCATTGCCCCCTGTGGAGGCTCCTATCACCACAGCTTCTTCATGGGGACCAGCTATGTCCCTCAAATCATCTTCATCAAAAACAATGAAGGGAAAAGGAATTTGCGATTGATAGGAGGATATGCCTCCCTCCAACTGAGTAGCCAGGGTGTGAACATGCCTCTTACTTGAAGAAGGAGTTAGTGCAGTCATAGTGTCCCCCCCAAAAATAGTGAGTGACTCAAAAAATCTTAAGAGCCCGGACACCGTTTTGGTGTGTTCTGTGATAACGCCCACCTTATTCCGGACTGGATCAAGATCCAAATACTCTGATTCCACATCGAATCTTTCAATAATCACCATGGCCCCGTTCGGAGCCGAAGTCCCTGCATTGATTGTTGGGCCGGTCCGATGAGCATTATCATGCCTATTCTCACTCATTCGTTTAACATAAGCACCCAATTTTCCTCTTTCAATCAGATTTTAGACCTCTTGTTTCAAAGAGATGGAATCTTCTGTGTTATGGCCAATATCATGATGATATTGACAGAACAAGCATTACGACTTTCCCTGGGATATTGAAGCGCTGCCGGCTTCCTAAAATGCACTTCGTCTTTTGTTTTGTCATAGATAGTTGCCACATTTTCTTTCAATTCGGCAAACCACTCCGGTTGGACCCAAGGTCCTTGCTTATTCCTGGACTGATGGCTCTTTGAGCTGGGACCGGGTGAGATTGAGCCTTGGCCCTGTTGGGACCATGTCCAACTTCCTTTGCCTTGTATCCGGACTGATTATGGTTCTGGTTTGGTGCAGCTGGGGCAGATCTCACTTGCCTGTGCACCCTAGTCTTTTTTTTCATCCATATTGATTTGCTTTCCCACCTGATTCAGTAAACCGCCCCACGTCATGGCCTTCTTCCTGGTTACCGAATCGGCCATATTGCCAGGGTTCAAACCCTGTCTTAGATACTTGTTCAAAGAAATCAGCTAATCCATTCTTGTTATTCACAAACCGACTTATATATTCTTTCAATGATTTGTTTGGCTCTTGGGCACAATGGATAATAGTGTCTCCATTTCCCTTCACCTCCTTACTTCCAAAAACTTCCTCCGGAAAGCCACCCAAAAGGTATCAAAATTTCTGATGCAGCTCTGTGGCAGGCTATTATACCACTTGAGAGCACTCCCCGTAAAAGATTGAGAGAATGCTCTACAAAGCAACTTATCATCATCGTCAAACTTCATCATAATTTTTTTAAATTGCTCCAGATGATTATCTGGATCTTTGATCCCATCATATTTTTCCATCTTAGTACTGTCAAACCTCTTTGGAAGGTTTCCGGACAGTATATTGGAAGACAATGGAAATTGTCTCCAATTCCAGCCACGACTAAACACAATATCTTCATTGGGAGTTGTAAAGATACCTGGTTCATCATAGAAAGCGAAATGATCCATCAACAAATGGTCTATATGCCTCCGGCCATGGATGTGGCTATGAGATGACCCTTTACCTAGATGCCTTTTCAACCTTCCATGCCTGTCCCTTTTTCTTGAATATTTTTTTACCAACTTTTGCTTCTTCTTAGACCTGCCTTCATCACTGCTGGATGACAGGGACTCCTCAACTCCATCCTCATTCGAGGACTACTAGAGGATTCTGAATCGGAGCTCTCCACCGGTTTAGACCGGTGAGATTTCTTTGAGCTGGCATAAGTCTTTTTAATACTTAAATGCGTCTTTGCTGATGGGTCACGCTCCCTTGGATTGTCAGTGTGGTGAATAGCTGACACTTTTGATTTTTCTTTCAAGCCCATCTCTACCTTTTTAGCAGCCCTCAAGGCTTCTATCTCAGCTTTCAAACTGTCTCGCTCTTCGATCGTATATTCATCATTTTCTCCCACCACTTCTTCCAAAGTTGGTGGCACTGTCTGCTCGTCCGGATTCATCCCAACTGGTTTTTCTTGTAGGATTTGAATGCTAGATTCAGGCACCTTCTTCTCCCATTATGGTCGCCAATTTGGTGAGGATTATTTTTTACTCAGGGTAATTTTGTCAAATGTTTTGTGGTATTTCAAGGGTATTAAATGTTTAAGTGTTTTGTAGTGAGAGATTTAAGCTTCCTGGTTGTTTTAAATGTCCATTACCCTCATTAATGAAAGCGGTTTGGTATTTATACCCTTAATTATGGGCTACATGGGCTTTCGGGTCAAACTTATGAAATCAGGTCGAGTTCAAAGACCCGTTAATTTATTAAGCAGATTAGCAATTAGCTTAGTCAAAAGGTGTTTAGTATTTTAATACTTTTGTCTTATCCAGATATTTCAGTGGGTAATTATTGTCCGGATTACCCCTGTCCGGTTTCTACGGTGAGTGGTTAATATTTATGGACTCATCAATTCGAATTGGAAGATTTTGACATAACGTTTGAGCCTCGAACGGCCATAAAAGCTCAGGTTCTGGCTGACGTTTTGGTTGAATTTCACTCAGAGAGAGGTGATATGGAGATTATTGATCAACCGGATAAGACAGAATGGTTGGTTCCAACTGATAGGGGGTCGAATATTTCTGGAAGTGGGGCTGGAGTTTAGCTAACTTCCCCAGGTAGGATAGCGATGTTTCAAGCTATCCATTTTGGTTTTAAATCAACTAATAACGAGGCGGAATATGAGGCAACATTAGCAGGGTTAAGATTGGCTCGACTGTGTGGGGCTAGAAAAGTTAAATTGATTAGTGACTCACAGTTGGTAATAAACCAAGCTTTAGGAGAGTCAGAGGCAAGAAAGGATTAATTAGTCAAGTATTTGAAAGTCTTGAAGGACTTGGTTTTAAATTTTGATGAAGTTCAGTATGAGCATGTTCGAAGGGAAGCAAATCTGACCTTTGATTCCTTAGCAGCTGCTTCACGATTAGAAAGTCATCCATGGCTCATAACTCATGAGTATCCTTCGGTCACAAGCAATACAGAGCATTTGATGATTGTGGAAGATGTAATCAATGTTGTTACAGACGATTCGAGGTCAGAACTTATGGACTTTCTGGAAAAGGATAGCTTACCAGCAGATAAATCAGAGGCTAGAAGAATCAGGTTTAAATCTCACGGCTATATCCTATTGGGAGGAGTCTTATACAAGAAATCCCTAAGTAGACCGTTGCTAAGATGTTTGGCCAAGGACGAGTCGCAATTTGTCTTGTCAGAACTGCATGACGGGGAAGGGTCGGTCCATTGTGGATATAAAGAATTAACTCGACGAGTGTTTATGGCCGGTTATTATTGGCCGACTATTTCCAGTGATGCGAAAGAGTTGGTAAAAAGGTGTGACACATGTCAAAGATATGCCAATGCAATACACAAGCCAGAGGTAATGGTAGAAAGTATTTCCGAAGCAGTGTAATTTGATAGGTGGGGTATTGATTTAGTCGGACCATTACCAATGGAATCTGGGGGAAGGCAAACGATCATAGTAGCAGTTGACTATTTTTCCAAGTGGGTGGAATCAGAACCTTTAGTGGGGACGAAGGAAAAAGATGTTATTAAGTTTGTTGTCTCAAACATTTGTTGTCGTTGTGGGGTGCCAATAAAACTCACAACAGATAATGGACCTCAATTTGATAACAAGGAGTTTAAGAGCTTTTGTGCTTCCAGGGGCATACAACAATGTTTTTCTGCTCCGTTTCATCCGCAAGCCAATGGTCAGGTGGAGGTGACCAATAAAACAATTTTGGACGGATTAAAGAAAAACTTGGAAGGCAAGGCTGGAAAATGGCCAGATTATTTACATGAAGTATTATGGGCTTATAGAACAACGCCTCGAACTTCAGCTGCAACATCTCCATTTGCTTTGGTGTATGGAATGGATGCGGTGGTCCCCTCAGAGATTATTTTCCCATCATACTGTGTGATAGCTTATGCAGAAGACTTGAATGATCAAAGCAGGGCTATGGAATTAGATTTTCTGGAAGAAAAAAGACGACGTGCACAATTGAAGTCTCTACACTATCAAACATTAATGAGGAGCAGGTATGCTTCACGGGTAAAGCAGAGAAATTTCAAGGTGGGGGACAAGGTACTACGAAACGTTTTTCTTCACACCTAGGAAAAAAGCCTCGGAAAATTGGGACCGAATTGGGAAGGTCCTTATGAAGTAACAGAGAAAGTGAAACACGGAACGTATCAGTTAAAAGATAAGGAGGGGAGATACTTTAAACATCCGTAGGTTTCGAACACTTAGAGAAAATTCATCGCCTTGAGGAATTTCGAAGGAGCTAGTAGGAGAACCTCTTGTTGTGGAGTCAAAATTCGAAGACTCACCAGTTAAAATGATGGGATCAACGGTTTGTAGAGGATCGCTTCGAGGAATTGGGAGCGGTGCTAATCTTGGGAAATCATCATTTGAAGATGGACTTGAAGATAGAGTGAGTGGAGAGTTGGGTATTTGACCTGAATTTCCTTTATCTTCACCTTCATTTTCAGTTGCAGCAATTTGGGCTCCAGTGCCGTCGGAGATTGCCTGGATATCCTCTTGTGCTCTAGTGTCCTCGGATATTTCCTGGATGGGCTCCAAATTAGTTTTCTTCTTGGTTATTTTTTTTTGTTTTATTTTTTCTTGATGATAGACAGTTTTTCGTGGAGGGGAAACTGAGATGGGTGTTACAATATTTAACGAAGAGGTTGGCTCTAGTTTAGCAGCTATTCCTTCGGAGTCTGATTGAAGATATTTGATCGATACTTCTTCTTCAGAATCATCCAAGTGAATTTTGGCTCGGGAGCACTTCGGAAGATAAATAATGATGTTTTTTTTTCCACTCGATCAAGGACTTCTTGCTGAGAAGGAAGAGTCATCAATTCCTTCACAGTGAGTCTGTCGAGGGGGTTTAGCCTCCAAAGTCGACTCTTGGCCAAGTTATTGTTTATAAAACAGAGGTGGAATGTTTTCCCAGTTTTCTTTGGCCCACTCACTAAGTTTAGTGAAAACCATGGTGGCACTTTCCACATAGGCAGCATAGGGCTTAGAAATCCCAGTCATAGCTCTGCAAAAGTTCGAACAGTAAATTATTAAGCTATTATTCGAGGAAGATAAAAGTAAGAGTTAAAAAGACTTACATCTGTTAATCCATAAAAAGATAGCTTGTGTGGATTCGAGAGGGTCGACTCAGAGCCTGTCTCCCAATGTCCGGAGAAGAAGAGGAATTGTTGCCTCCATTTTTTATCAGCCTCTAGTAAGTCCTTCACTATTTTTTGTCCTCGACCAAAGGTCACTGAGTAAAATGGGAAAAATGGATTATTTGCCAAGCCAGACAATCCGATGAGCTATTCTAAGGAAAATTCATTGCCAGAAATCCTTAAAGCCATGATACATGCCATGAGTGTGAACCACATATTTGGACCAGCTTATGAGGGGCAGAGGTCGATTTTGGAGAAGTATTCAATGAAGAATGGATCTAAGGGATACCTCAGCCCCCAATTCATGATCTCTGTGTAGACAACCAACTCATTATCCTTAACAGATAAAGGAGTCTCACCTTTTGAGGGGAATCTGATGGTAATATACGAGGGGATGCACCATCGAGTCCTTAGCATGGTATCTTCCGAAGGCGAGAAATATTTGTAGGAGATATGGTAGAGTGTAACCATGTGCTTGTTCTCGATTCCTCCGATGTTATTGCCCACAATGGCATCAAGTTCTAAAGGAAGAGTGGTATCACCCTTGGATTTTGGGGCAATTATCCGAGCTTTCTCTTCAGAAATCGCTAGGGGAGTTGCAGATATTTGACTAGAAGAGGCCAAGGAAGGACCATCGGATTTACTCTTCTCTACAATAGGAATTTGTTGTGTCTTTGACTTAGGGTTTTCTGAGGCAATCGATTTCCCTTTATTTTCTAAGGATTTGTTTCGGAATGATTGTACATCTCCATCGGTAATAGTAGTTCTTGAGGGGGAGAATCGAGGACTTCCTTGCCCCGTCATTGAAGGGGTGGCTGGAAGGTTTAATCCAGAGACGTCAAATTTCAGAAAAGAGTTGTCAATTACTGGAGTTAAATTCGGATCTAGGGTTTTCGAATGAGTTTCTTTAGCACGTTTGCGTTCTTGAGAGTTTCTTTTATCTTTGTGATGCATTTTACGTTTTCCAAAATAATGCTTGTGATGTTTATATTTACCCATAGATTTGAGGGGTTTGAGATCGGAACGTTGGTTTAAACAAGAGATTTCTAAGGGTATGATGGCAGATGAGTTTTCCGCTGGGGGCCACCGGATGTTGGGGTTGAGGCTCAACGTACATACCAACAGCAACTTTCTCTTCGATTTTTTGGCTTATGAATAGCGACTCTAGAATTCGACGAGGTTTGGGGAGCATAAGCCAGCTTTCTCTCTTTAGAAAGTTTAGAACAGAGGTTTTGGATTGTAAATAAAAAGGGCAAGTATTTATAGAAGCAGATGGGATTTTAAGGAGGAAAAGGCCTGGGGACATTTTCCTTTGTTTGCCTAGGAGTGTTATGGGTAACATAGGTACATTTGTATTGAATCGAGAACTGAGGAATAATGTGAAGAGGAAATCAAATGATGGAGAACTTTAGGAAGTGTAATGAGATCCCTAAAAAGATTTGGTGACAAAGAATTTCGATTAATGACGTCATTAATAAAAAAACGGGAGTTTGCTGACTGGGATGTGAGAGCTGATACTGATAAGTTCGATGAGCCTAATCCTTGAAATTAATTAGCCAAGACTAGGGGGCTATTCTAAAATTGTATTAATACGATTATTTTCGAAGAAGACTCTTTAAAGACACCAAAATGTCCACATGGTTGTTTCCGATGAGATTTTTCGAGGAGTTAGAAATTACCTGCGTTGGGCTATATTCTAATATTTGCTAAAACATTGCAAGAATTGGGTGCTACTGGTTAATCTTCGTAGAACAGTTTCTCATCAGAAAGTAATTTGTGAGGAAATGTTTTGCAAGGAGAATCCGAAGACGAGGAAATGTTTTTCGAGGAGAATTCAAAAATAAGAAGAAATTGGAGGACTTCATTGCAGTCCTAGTAAAAATATTTTTACAAGGACTATGGGGCTACTGATAAGGGAGAATAAAATATATATAAGGAGAAATTGGAAATAAGTATTTTTATTGGGGAAAGATTGTAAAATGTATTATGAATAAATGGGAAAATATAGGGACTAGGAATATAATAGTTAGTAATTTAAGCGTGTGGTGCCCGTTATTGTACTATAAAAGGACCCCACATGAGTTGAGAAGGTTGGTTGATTAATATAATACTATTTTTACTCTCTACTTTTAATAGCACTTTCTCTCTCTAAAAGGCATCTTTATAACGAGTTGGTTGTAACAGTTTAGTCCCTCGGATATTCGTTTTACACAAAATTACCCTCGAGCTAACTCTTAATTCATCAGTTATAACCTGCAAAAGCATTCATAAAAGATAAAATTTTATTTCATGAAGTAGAATCAACCAGCTGATCTATTCGAGGAACAAGAATTGGATCTTTAGGGCAAGCTCGATTGAAACCTGTTAAAAAATAAACACACATTTGTCACTTCCCATTTATGTTTTAACCAATATTGGGTTTGTTGTCCATAAAGGATATTACGCCTCCCGAATATGTCTGACCCTGGATAAGTGATTCACGTCTACAATGATAGCGTTTGATTTTTCTACAGAAATAGCACAAATGTCCCGAATGATAGGCTTGATCCTCGGATTTATAGCTAAGCTATGACATATCACTTCAGGTGGAACTCCCATTAAATCCTCTGTTTTAAAGCAAAAACATCCAAATTATCAAACAAAAATTGTAACAACTGATAACGCAAAGTTGGTGACAACAACATTCCTATTCGAAGAGTATTCCCATCAGAAAAGATATACTCCTCTATATTTTCACTCACTGTTAAAGAAACTGGGGTTTTCCTTGGATCATTAATTCCATTTTCTTCCAAGATCAATCCCCTGATTATTATTCATTCATCTTATCCTCACAATTGAGACCTCGAATATGAAGATTTGTTGCATACATTCTCTAGCTACCTTTTAGCCACTTCAGACCACCTCAATACGTTCTCCAATGACATACTTCAAGCACTGATGAACAATAGAAACAATAACAAACATTTTTGAAAGCCAAGATTTTCAAAAAATAACATTATAACTGGTTGGACATTCAACCAACATGAATAAAACTTGAACCTTCTTTTTAAAATATTTTTTTCCCAAACACACTTCACCCTCGAATTCTTCAATCACCTGAGCTGTCACACATGTAACCCCATTATAGTACAATCTGATTGACAAATTCGAGACGAATTACGCATCCTATCATACGTTGACTTGGACAACACATTTGCAAAACTCCTTATACACGTCCGATTTGAGTCCTAACTATTTTTGCCTTAATAACTACTTCATCTTCATGAGGTCATGTTATTCCTCTAAAATCATCCTCATCGAATAAAATAAAATGAGTGTCTTTTTTCATACAAGTGAGTAGAAATCTTTCATTCTATTTGAATAGTTAAACTTACAATGTGTCTCTTCCTGGAGTTATCAATATTTCCAGTCATGGAATCTCCTCCAAAAATTGCTAAATTTTCAAAATACTCACACAAACTTCGAACTTGTCTTTGGTCCACTGGCTCATCTACAACTAGTAAAATCAACAGATCTGGATCTGCATCAAATTCCTCACATTTAGAGTGTAGAATCATCATTGTATTCTTTTGCCTCAATTTTGGATTAGCATCTGGTTGTGTTGTCGTGCTTGGAGTTCTCGATCCACCATTTTACAAAAGCAGCTAATTTTCCATTTTATATTAAAACTTATGATGAGTCCGAATTTTGCCTGCTCCCCGTACAGGGACAGATCGGTCCAACCTCTTCGGATACCGGACAGCTCACTTCGAATATCTAGCCTATAGGACTGTTCGAACTATGACAAAAGTACTAAAATACATAAACACTTCTTGACTAAGCTACTTGCTCTCCTACTTAGAGCTCATGGGTCTTTTAACATGACCCGGGTCCATTAAACATGACCCGAAAACCCATAAGGGCCCAAACATTAGGGTATAAATACCCAACCACCTGCATTAAGTGTGGGTAATGAGAATTAACTGCTACCAAGCTGCTTAATTATCTCTCTACTCTCTACTCTCTACTCTAAACACATAACACCCACATACTACCTTAAAACACCAACTGAAATTACTAGCCTACCCTCAGGCGATTATTATCTTCACCAAATTGGCGACCACAGTGGGAGAAGGAGGTACCTGAATCAAGCATTCAAAACCAGCTAAGAAAATCTGTCCGAATGAATCCGGACAATCCAGAATTACCACCAGCTTTGCTCGAAGTGGTGGGAGAGAACGATGAATACACTGTCGAAGAGCGTGATAGGCTAAATAGAAGCTCTGAGGGCAGAGAAGGCCAAGATGGGCGTGAAATAAAAATCCAAAGCATCGGTTGCTCATCACACCGATAACCCCAGAGAGCATGAGTCTTTAAAAACTCATATGAGCACCAAAAAGACTCATGCCAGTTCTAAAAAGTCTCACCGGACCAAGCCTGTGGGGAGTTCTGACTCAAGCTTAGAATCTTCTGATAGCTCTTCGGACGATGAAGGAGTTGAAAAATCTTTATCCTCAAGCAGCAATGAGGGTCGAACTAGAAAGAAACAAAGGCAGATAAAAAAGTATTCAAGAAAAAAGGATAGACATGGAAGAATGAAGAAGAATATTGGAAAAGGGTCATCAGAGTGAGGATACTGTGTTCAGTCGTGGAAGGAATTGGAGGCAATCTCCATTGTCTTCTAAAATTCTGTCCGGAAACCTCCCCAAGAGGTTTGATAGCACCAAAATAGAGAAGTACGATGGCAGTACTGATCCGGACAACCATCTGGAGCAATTTAAAAACTTCATGATGAACTTTGACGACGATGATAAACTACTTTGTAGGGCATTCTCCCAATCATTCACGGGGAGTACTCTGAAATGGTACGACAGCCTGCCTCAAGGTTGTATTAAAGATTTCGATACGTTTTGGATAGCCTTTCGAAGGCAGTTCGTAGGAAGTAAAGAGTTGAAGGGCAATGGAGACACAATAATCCACTGTGCCCAGGAACCAAATGAGTCCTTGAAAGAATATATAAGTCGTTTTGTGAACACCAAGAATGGGTTGGCTGATTACTTCGAACAAGTGGCAATAGCATCCCTAAGGCAATGTTTGAACCCAGGCAATCTAGCTGATTCAATGACCAGAAAGAAGGCCATGACATGGGGAGGGTTGCTGAATCAGGTTGGCAAACAGATAAATGTTGACAAAACAAAGAAAACCAGGGTGCACAGGCAGGTGAGGTCTACCCCAGTGGCACCAAATCCCAATCAAAATCAGTCCGGGAACAAAGCTAGAGAGACCGGACAGGGGCATGGTAGGGGAAAAGCTCAGTCTCAGCCAGCTGCTCCTGCTCAGAGTCAGCAGTCCAGAAACAAAAGAGGGTCATGGGTCCAACCGGACTGGTTCGCAGAGTTAAAAGAAAGTGTGGCCACCATTTTTGATAAAACAAAGGATGAGGTGCATTACCGGAGACCGGCAACACTACAGTCTCCCAGAGAGCATCGCAACAACTCTTTTTGCCAATATCACAATGATATTGGCCATACCACTGATGACTGCATAGCATTGAAACAAGAGGTTCAAAACTTAATTGAAAGGGGAAAGTTGGGAGCTTACGTTAAAAGAAGGGGAGGCAACAGGCCTGACAACACTCACCGGGTTGGTCCAAGTAATGTTGTTCAGGAGGGTGCCATGGTTATAGTTGAGAGGTTTGACGTGGAATCTAAATACTTGGATCCTGATCCCACTCGAAACAGAGTGGGTAGAATCGAGGAATATTCTAGGTCGGTCTCTGGGCTCATTAAGTTTTTCGAGTCACTTACAATTTTCGGAGGGGACACTATGACAGCTCCTACTGCTTCTTCAAGGAAGAGGCATGTTCATACTTTAGCCTCCCAGCTTGAAGGAGGCATGACATCCTATCAGTCACCAAACTCATTCCCCTTCATTGTTTTTTATGAAGATGATTTAAGAGACATTGCTGGCCCTCATGAGGATGCTGTTGTCATAGGAGCATCTATAGGGGGCAATGACATAAGACGAATCCTGGTGGATACTGGGAGCTCAGCCAATATCCTTTTCCTAACCACTTACAAGAAAATGAAAAACCCAGCTGTAATTCAGAATTCGGACAGGTCAATCGTGGGCTTCACAGGCAGCTCAGCAGATGTGATCGGAGAGTTCGAAGAAGAGGTGTTATTGGGCAAGGGCCCTTTTAAGAAAATGGTCAGAATACTCTTTATTGTGGTGGATTGTCCCACTTGCTATAATGCTATTCTAGGAAGGTCTTGGCTCTCTAGGATGCATGCAGTGGCTTCAACCGTCCACCAGTGCTTAAAGTATGATGTTCAGGGAGAGGTTGGAGTCGTCTGGAGCAGCCAAAAGATTGCAAGAGAATGTTATGCCACTGCCCTGGCTCCTCGAACGCTGATGGCAGTTCGTATTAATGAACAATAGCAGTTTGAGGGCCTTTCTGGGGATGAGGGTGAAATTGATGACCCCAGAGAGAACCCTGGAGTATTGATACCGATCGAAGAGGTAGAAACACACTGTTTGGAAGATGGGAAAAATGTCAAGATAGGGTCTAAGATGCCACCTATGTTGAAAGATGAAATGTTGAAGTTTTTGAAGAACCATCAGCACGTTTTTGCTTGGTGCAATGCTGATGTTACTAGAGTTCCATCATGAGTGATATCACATCACCTATCCGTCCGGAGAGATGTAGCTCCAGTGGTCCAAAAAAGAAGAGCTTTTTCCAAAGAAAAGGTTGATGTCATTGTGCAAGAGGTTGACAGGCTCACAAAGATGGGGCACATCAAGGAATCTCAATACCCTTTGTGGACTATCAATCCTGTCTTGGTTAAAAAGAAAAATAGCAAGTGGCGCATGTGCATTGACTTCACAGATCTTAATAGAGCTTGCCTAAAAGATTTGTATCCAGTTCCCCGGATTGATCAGTTAGTAGACTCCACCTCTGGGAACAAGCTGCTTTCCTTTATGGATGCCTTCTCCAGGTACAATCAGATTCAAGTGGATCCGAAGGATCAAGAGCATACCACATTTGTTACTGACAGGGGACTTCATTGCTACAAGGTGATGCCATTTGGTTTGAAAAATGTTGGGGCTACTTATCAGAGGTTAGTCAACAAGGCATTTGCTGATCAAATTGGAATAAATATGGAAGTATACATTGACGATATGATGGTAAAGAGTGTAGATGAGCAGTTGCACTTGTCCGATCTCCAAGAAACTTTTACCAACTTGGTGAAAGTAAATTTGAAGTTAAACCCTGAGAAGTGTGTGTTGGGAGTGCAGTCCGAGAAGTTTCTAGGTTATATCATAAGTGACCATGGAATACAGCCCGATCCGGACCAGCTCAATGCTCTATTCCAAATGGAGCCTCCTCGAAACATTAAAGAAGTACAACGATTAACGGGGAGATTAGCTGCCTTAAACAGATTTATCTCAAGGTCTTCGGACATGTGTGCTCCTTTCTTTCAAACTTTGAAGGGTGTAAAGGGATTCGATTGGACCCCACAGTGTGATGAGGCAGTTTCAAGTTGTGCCATCAGTGTTGTGCTGGTAAGAGAGGTCGATGGTCATCTACATCCAGTGTACTACATCAGCAAAAGCTTGATAGATGCTTAGAGGCGTTACTTGAAACTTGAAAAATTGGCATTAGCCCTGGTGATAGCTGCAAGGAAGATGAGGCCTTATTTCGAGGCTCATCTTATCTTCGTCCGGACCTCTTTTCCCCTGAAAAATGTTCTTTAAAAGGCAGACATTTCGATCAGGATGACTAAGTGGTCAGTAGAGTTGGGGGACTTCGACATAGACTTTGCTCCCCGAACAGCAGTCAAAGCCCAAGCTGTGGCTGATTTTCTGGTTGAATTCCACTCTGACAGGGATTCAGAGCAAGCTATTGATATAAAAGACAAAAAAGTATGGGTCGTCCGAACAGACGGTGGATCTAGCACTATGGGATGTGGTGCAGGGGTATGTTTAACTTCCCCATATGGAGACAAGATGTACCATGCTATTTGTTTTGCTTTCAGGGCATCTAATAACGAGTCCGAATACGAAGCAGCTATAGCTTGGTTAAAGTTAGCCTACATTTGTGGGGCTAAGAGGGTCAAGCTGTTAAGTGACTCCCAACTACTTATTCACCATGCCCAAGGCCAATCTGAAGCTAAGAAGGAGCAACTTGTGAAATATTTACTCCTCCTAAAAAATGAAGCACTTAAGTTTAAAGATGTTATCTATGAGCACATTCCCCGGACATAAAATGAGCTAGCAGACTCATTGGCAACCATAGCTTATACGGAGTAATATCCATGGATCCATGTGCTCGAAAGCCCCTCCATTCAACTCAGTAAGGGTAAAGAAGAAGAAGTGTTTGAAGTACAAGCAAAGCAACCTCAAGACTGGAGGTTTCCCCTCCTGCAATATCTCTCCAATGGTGTCGTGCCTCCGGATAAGTCACTAGCCAGAACATTGAAACACAAGGCTCGTGGTTTCATCAGATTGAGAGAAGTGTTGTACAAAAAATCCTACAGTAAACCTCTCCTGCGTTGTTTGGGGGATGAAGAGTCACAAGTGGTTCTCTCTGAATTGCACGATGGTGAGGGATCAGCCCATTGTGGATTTAGAGCTTTAACAAGAAGAGTTTTACTCTCCGGTTACTATTGGCCATCAATCATGAAAGATGCTAAGAAGAGGGATCCCGGACAGCCTTGATGCCATGATGCATGACATAAGGGTATACCAAACAACGTAGTACATTGCTTAGCGAGGAGTGGGCTATGGTATCCTTTTCACTAGAGACAATAAAAGTCTTACCATTGAAGTTGACCGTGTTGGAGCTGCTCGGAGGAATGTAAGGCCCTGCGAAGTCGTCTCTAGGGAGGTTGAGGAAGTATTCACCAAGCTCACCAAGACCGGTGATGTCGACTCCATCGATGTTGAGATCTCCTCCTTCAACCTCATCGGTATGAAAGTTCCTTGGGATCTCGTCAGCATGCGTTGGGTCAGAAGGGTCAGCCTGGAAAGAAGGCTCCGGATCCCGGAAAGCAAGCTCATCTCCCTTAGCAGTCTTTTTCTTCTTGGTTACCTGGTCTGCGCCTTCACTCCCCTGTTTGCGATTCCTCTTGGAAGCCCTTGGAGGTTTCGGGAGATCTGCCTCCTGCCTTTCGGTCTCTTGCTCCACTACTTGCAAAAGAGCAGCATCGATTTGGCTCTGGGCTGGCCCTTCCAGGTCTGTTGGAGCATCCTTCTCAGCATCAGCAGGATTAGCATCACTCGCCACCTTCTTGCCTTTCTTTTTGCCCTTCATTTTTCTTGGGGCTTTGGCCCGGCCTGGCAGGAAGAGTGTCCCGTCTGGTTCATGGGTCCTCTTAAGCACAGTGTCCGGAGAAGGCTGGGTGGTGAGCTCCTCCCAAGTCAAGTCTCTCCGACCTGTGGTGTTCCACAGGTGAGACCTTGCCAAGTTTCCACTGGTGAAAGCAGCATGGAATCGGTTCCCCCATTCCTCAGCAGCCCAGGCATTAATCCTGCCACAAGTAACCTGCCCGGCCTTCAAGTAATCACCGAACTCCTTAGGCAGTTCTGTTAAGACAAAAGAAAGACTAATTAATTTAAACCAACTTTAAGAAGTAGATGAAGATTTAAAGTGGGAGACTTACGGTCACTCCTCCACCTGCTTCTGAGGAGGCTTGGGTTCACTCCGGACTTGATCTTCTTTCCGTTTTCCCAAGCGTCACTGACGAGCAAAAACTGGCTCCTCCATTTACTCTCAAACTCCAATAGATCATCAATAACTTTGAAACTGTCCCCCATATTGAAATGGTGGAAGGGGAATTGGTGATGTTTGCAAAGATTGGCCACTGCAGCAAACTCTTCCCGGACAGCCTTGATGCCATGATGCATGACATAAGGGTATACCAAGCGTTGGGGCTCAGTTGGCTCGGACAGAGCTTGATCAGATGAAAATATATGACAATCTCTGGGTCCAATGGGAATCTGAGTCCCCAATTAAATAGCTCCGTGAAGATGACTATTTCATTCAGCTTGCAATCCATAGGAGTTTCAGGATCTATGGGAATCCTTATCTTCACATTTTTTGGGATCCCCCATTTCGTGCGCATTCGACCCAGTTCAGCCGTATGGATGAATGCATACTTTGGTCTTCTGTAAGGCCAAGAGGTATTTAAGTTTGACCTTGTGAAAACAAGGCCCCACCTTCCCTTCAAGACACTCCAGCAGCTGCGGATGCCTCAAGAACATATTTTCTTTTCCTTTATCTTTTTTGGCAGCAGCAGTATTACTAGTCTGACCGGAGGGCTCAGACTCGAAAGGGACTTCTTCAGCAGAGTCCTCCATTTTTTCCTCCATGATCGTTGGAGGAATATCAGTGGCAGTGGCCCGGGGAGAATTCAAACTTGGCTCAGCCTGGCTTCCGGACTGCTGATCTTCAGTGTTTCCTTGACTTCTAGTCTCAGGCTGGAGCTCTGAGGCAGAGGTCTCTCTTTGAAGTGCTGGGCTGCTAGCCTCCGGACCAGGTAGTCTTTCCTGGGGAGCTCTGATAGGCACTCCAGACCCAGAGCTGCTATTTTTTGCCCCCGACTTTGAGGGAGTGTTCTTAGAGGCTTGCCCCTTAACCAGCCGACTCTTTCTTCGGTCGACTAACTTCTCCGGGGAGTGCTCCATGTCTGATCCCATCGCTATGAAGGGTGAGGGTTTTTTGAAGCTAGTGGCAGTTACTCCTGGTTCGACGATGAATTCTGATTCCTGAACCGAGGAACCAGAGATGATGGGGGAAAGGCTAGGTTGGAATAACTTTCTAGGCTTAGTCCCTTTGGAGGAAGAAGATCCTCGATCTGACTCTGCAGCAGAGGTGATTGGTCTGTCAACGGGCGAAGTAGGTAACCCTGCTGCGATTCGTCTTTCATTCTCAACTTTTTGTGCCTTCTCCAACTCAGAAAGGTTGAGCCACCCGCCTTTGATCAAAGCAGTCTTTGCTTTAAACAAAAATTATCAAGTAAATCTTTGCTTTAGAGAGAGAAATCTCTAAGAAAATATGCAGAGTAAATATGAAAGAGATAGTAAAACAGTAGAAAGTGAGTTTGAATTTATAGTAAATCTGAAAAAAGAAGTTGATTCCTAGGAGAATTCGAAAAGTTTGGCAATGATTAAAAGACGGCGTTGATGTCACCATCTGTAATTAAAGAGGTTGCTTTTCGAAGAAGGTGGGTTCGAAATTCAAGGTGAAAAAACGGCTGAAGCAACCAATCAGAGTGTGACACGTGTCCCACGATCTCTGGCAAAAAACCATTTGGATTCATCAAGCTTTATCTGTCCGGATAAAACCATAAAGCAAATAAACCTCTCCGGATGAGAACTACCCAAGATATCGGACTGTTTTTCAGGTTTTTGACAAAGAGAATTTGAACAAACACCTAAAAAAGGGGCTCCTGATGAGTCTGAATTTTGCCTGCTCCCCGTACAGGGACAGATCGGTCCAACCTCTCCGGATACCGGACAGCTCACTTCGAACATCTAGCCTATAGGACTGTTCGAACTATGACAAAATTACTAGAATACCTAAACACTTCCTGACTAAGCTACTTGCTCTCCTACTTAGAGCTCATGGGTCTTTTAACATGACCCGGGTCTATTAAACATGACCCGAAAGCCCATAAGGGCCCAAACATTAGGGTATAAATACCCAACCACCTGCATTAAGTGTGGGTAATGAGAATTAACTGCTACCAAACTGCTTAATTATCTCTCTACTCTCTACTCTCTACTCTAAACACATAACACCCACATACTACCTTAAAACACCAACTGAAATTACTAGCTTACCCTCAGGCGATTATTATCCTCACCAACTTATATCTCCTTCTTCAATGTTATGCAATCTGCAGTGTCCTTCCCAATATCCTTATGGTACTTGTAAAATCTAATGTTGAGCTCTTTTCTTGGTTTGTTTATTAGAGCAGGATTTTTAAAGCTTACATGACCTTTAAACTTTTCAAAAATAGCAGCTAAATTCTCAGTTAAATCAACGTAATACTCTGGCCTTACCCACTGGTTTGGCCTTGGTCTATAATGTTGATTGTTTGTTACTGATAACCATGATTAACATTCCCTTGCATCGAATCTTTCGGTACAGAATCAGGTCCACATCGAACTCTTGTGGATTCCTCTACTTTAATCTGATCTTCCACTTGAGCCATTAAGGCTTCAAAATTTAAAGCCCTCATTTTTTTTGTTTCTTTTTCCAAATCCCCTAGTAACAAACCTTATCTAAAAGCGGCAATATCAACCAACTCTTCACAATCATCCAAACCAATATTTGTTGATACCAAACACCTCGTATAATCCTTTAATTTTTAACCCACAACCTGTTTACACTGTATTATAATATCACCATTAGCTCGCATCTCTTTCCTTCCCACATATTATTGTCAAAAATCTGTATAGAATTCTCTAAAGTTGGTAATGGATGCCATCATAATTCTATTATACCACTTCAACGCAATGCCTTTGAAGGTCTGATAAATTGAAGCGTTTCAGAAGACATATGGACCTAATCTTAGCAGCTAAAGGATAATTTCTCCAATCTACTCCTTGCACATACTGATCATCTCATCTAGCCCCCATAGTAGCTTACAAATTCTGACCAGCTATACATGTGTATTGATTGGGTTTATTTTCTTCATACCAAACAGTATCCCTCATGTGACGAGGTTCACTATCTATTTTTTATTTATATTTTCTGTGCGATTTTTTTATGCCTACTACTTTCATTTTCAATATCAACGATACTTCCTCTGCTTAAACAAGCCCGTCTTAGACTTCGAGCTATCATAATCATCGTTATATGTAATATATTTATGTTTATCTTTCTTTTCTTTTCATGAAGTTTGGTATTATTTATTGGAGTCAAAATGAAATTTTTTTTATCGCTTTGAATTTAATGAGTTGTATATGATTGATCATATTGATCTTCCATTTTGTATTTCTCTTTAACTTGTCGTACCTTAGATTTTAGCATACCTGACTGAATATGTTATTCTCTTTGAACGTACTTCATTCAACTCTGTTATTTTGTCCAGCAACTGATTCATCCGAACTTCGATGTCAGAATGAACTTGATGTATCAAAATTTGACCATCTTCTTTACTTTCTTCCCTATATAAGTCAGATCTCAAAGTTTTAATAGTTTTTCGAACTAATGGATCAGCTCATTCTCTGGTTCCATATCGATCAAGAACGATATAAATGATCAAGAATTCATCAAGTTCTGGTTTTTTTACGTGAAATCAAGGTACTAATCAAATTAATCTCCCACTGTGGTCGCCAATTTGTTGAGAAAGTAAAAGAGAGAGTTTATTTGTACAGAGAGAAAACAAAAAAGAGAAAATAGTATCAGTCTAATGAAAAAAATCACCATTGATTAATCACCTCATTCTTTATTAATAGACGTTTCAACTTCTATAACTGATTCTATTACATTTATAGGTAAATTGATTTTTCAGCCTCTCATATTTACAAGTAATCCATATATCATCTAACAACTATACAATTTATCATATATAACTTTAGATTTTTTACATTTAGACCCCAACATTTCATATCTTTATCAAATATAATCAGCATTGTCTTCATTAAAGCCTAAGAAACTTTATTTGTTTCATTATAGGAATATATATATATATATATATCATTTTATGCCACCCTATGTTTATGTCAACCCTCATTTGACTGTTTCTCCACTATATATGCGTCAATATGCATCACTTTGTAGCATTTTGTATTCTAAATCTCACCTCAAAATAAAAAAAAATCATATCATATTTTGCCACGTACGTTTAACATTTATGAATCATGTATGTTTATGTTAATTACTCGTCCCACGGTTGTACATCTTCAAATTACACATATTATATTGAATTATTTATTGCTAGAAGTTATACTTTTTATTGCATAAATGTATCGTTATATTATTCATATATTATATATTTTTTATGTATGCTTGTGTCAATATTTCACTTTTTTGTAACATACTAATTATTTTCCATATCATTGTACTGCTCATTATGTCTCATTACTAATCTTATCATCAATATCACCCATATCTGTACTTAGTCTTACACACTCTCTTGTATGTATCATTCAAACATCAGGATTAAAGTAAGGGGTTTTATAGCCTTATTGTAAACTTGAGTATCCTTCTACAATCTCATAATCATGTTGTCTTCATTAGTGTTTTATTCTAATTACTTAGTTATTTCTAGTCTGGAAAACCAGTCCCAATTTTTTTGCTTTTTAAACAAATATTTCTTCATATCAGTTAGTATTTTTTCATGTATTTCTTTAATGGCATCTAATATCTTCATACATTATCTCCTCACGTTAAAATGAAAAGGGAAATCCATCACTGCATTGTTGTAGATAGCTTGAAGGATATTTTATCTTTTCTTTCTAAATAAATTTGTTGAGTATCCAATCTCATCGTCAAAATCTTTTCTTTTCTATTTTTTTCATTAAGAAACGTAAACAACGCTTCATTTTTATCCTTCAATTTTTTCTTCATAAATAATCTTTATATCTTGAACACTACTTTATTTTTCTTCACCAAGTGCAATTTTACAAGCCTTGAGCTTATTTAGGTACGCCAGTTCCACTCAAATATACTCCAACCATAAGTCTTCTACCATTGGATATGCTTTTAGACTAATATGTATGAGAGCATGAGCAACAACTACATCTAATCTAATCACTCCATTGTAGCTCTCTGGAGCACCATCACCTTGATAGTAATCTAAAATTTGTTTTACTAAGGTACATTCATCTCGATGCAGTAAGGTAAGAAAAAACAGAGACAAGACTTGGAATATTTGGCTAAACCGTAGAAGGTTCCAAAAATAGACCTCTTCGCTCAATCTTGGAGGTGAGTCTTTATGTATTGAGCCATGGATAAAGTATATGTTAGCGGGAACAGATAGGACTGATTTTTGCCATCATTGACTTGTAAATCTATTTTCAATTCCAAAATGCTATATTTTGATTGATGAAATACACCGTAAACTAAGTCACTGTGAATTATTTATTCATTTATATACAATTGGTTATCATACTGAGGTGAGACGTGAGGACTTGAATGGAATTTTTATCCATGAGAAGTTACTTATGATGGTTGCATGTTGGATTGCTTCTTGGTTTTATTTGTATATTATGGAAAGTATGAAGGTCGGAACACTTGTAAAAGTAGGTTTATTTGGTTGCAGTTTTGGGCTTATGGATCCTTAGTTATTTATTATGTCACTTTGTTGGGGTTTCGGTGAAGAGTATAAATTTGTGTTACTTGTTATCGAATCATTGGAGTTAATGTTAGACGATGGGTGTTAAAAATAAATACTTGTATCGTGCTATAATTCGGATATTCTATATACTATATTGTACACCAATATGTTGTGCTATAGTTAGGATAAGAAATATACATTTGTGTGATCCATTCAACATTATTATTGTTAGACGAAGGGTCTGAAGATGTTTTAAATTGTAAGTGACCAATGAAATAATTTAGTAAGTCATTAATTGTTCATTAAGCAGAGTTAATCACCATTTTATCCGTTTCTTCTTCCTTTATGTGTTAAACTCTATATAAAACCAATACCTAGGTTTTGTGAGTGTATCAAAAAATACAGAGTCACAGAGTCCTTTCTAATAAAATTGATATACATCAGGTTTGACGATGTAGGCATAATTTATTAAACTTCGTTAACAATTTGTGTGTTTTTATTTTACTATTTTTTTTGTGTTTTCCCTTTGATCAGATTACATGAAAATCGTATATTTTCTCAACAACTGGTATGAGAGCTCTATAATGGTAGTGAGATAAAAGAGTTCAAATTTGATTTAGAGCAATGGCTACAAACAAAGGAAATGTAAGACTCAAAAATTTTGATGGTGTAAACTTTGGATTTTGAAATATGCAGATTGAAGACTATTTATACCAAAAAAATATTTATTAAACCCTCTTAAAAAATAAGCCTGAGAGTATGGGAGATGAAGAGTGGATGCTTCTTGACAGACAAGCCTTTGGAGTCATCTGGTTGACGTTATCCCTCAATATTGCTTTCAACATCGTAAACAAAACAACCACCATGTGTCTGATGGAAGCTCTCTCGAGTATGTATAAGAAGCCATCGTTATCTAAAAAAATTTCCTTCATGAAGAAATATGAGCATTGGTATTTTTATCTTATGCACCAGAAAATTGGAATGTTATTGTCACATATGTGAGTAACTCATCAGAAAGAAATAGTTTGAAATTTGATGATGTTCGTGATCTGGTTCTTAGTGAAGAGATTAGAAGGAAAGACTCGGGTGAATCCTCAACCTCCTTAGTTTTGCATACAGAGTCAAGAGGAATAAATTCAACTAGAGGCAATGAACCTGGAAAATCGAACTACCGAGGTAGAGACATGAGGTCCAAGTCTAGGAATCCTAAAAATCTCAAAAGGTAAAAAACATCGAGTTTTAGAACTTGGGGAAGAGTAGACACTATAAAAATCAATGTAATACAGAACCAAAGAACCAAGAGATGAATACATAAGCTTATGTCACTTTAGAATAAGATGATGCACTCTTCGGATAGCAATGAAGAGTCTTGGTATTAGACTATGGATTGTCGTTTCATGCTACTTTAAAGAAAGAATTCTTTGAGAGGTATGTCCCTAGAAACCTTGGATATGTATATCTTGGTGATGATCAACTGGTAAATGTGTACAGAATATTGAGTTGAATGGGTCTATTTGGGAGCTGAAAGTTGTCAGGCATATCCCCAACCTGAGAAATAGCTTAATCTCAGTAGGACAGTTGGCTAGTGAAGGCTACACTACGATCTTTTATGGTGATAATTAGAATATTTCAAATGGTACAATGACGGTTGCTAGCGGAAAAAAGAGTGGTACTCTTTACAATACAGCAGATGCGCGTTGTTCAAATGCAATATGAAACAAAAATCCTAATATGTGACATTAGAGACTTGGTCACATTAGTGGAAAAAATGGCGAGAATTATGAACTTCAAGGGGAAACTCCCAGGTATACAGTCGATTAATATAGACATATGCGAAGATTGCATACATGAAAAAAAGGGTCAGTTTTCAGACAAGTGGTAGAGCCCCGAAGAAAGAAAGGCTAGAGCTTATTCACACTGATATTTGGGGCTTAAAATTGTTTCATCTATATGAGGAAAACACTACTTCGTGACTTTTTTCGATGATCATTCTCAAAACGTATGGATATATTTTACTAAAGAATAAATTAGAAGTTTTTGATGTTTTTAGGAGATGGAAATCTATGGTTGAGAATGATACAGACCTAAATATTAAAATGCATAGAACCGAAAATTGTGGTCAATATGAAGATACAAGATTCAAGTTTTCATATGTGCACATGATCGTGATGGAGAGAACTGTACTAGGTACGCCTCAACACAATGGTATTTCCGAATGTATGAATCGAACATTGATAGAAATATCCAGAAGCATTCATATACAGTCAGGTCTACCGAAGCAAATCTGGGCAGAAACAGTCAACAGTTCGACTTACTTGGTCAACCAAGGTCCATCGATTCTCTTAGAGCATAGGATACCCAAGGAGGTATGAAGTGTTAATGAGATAACACTATCATATCTAAAAGTTTTTGTTTGTATGGCATACGTTCATATCCGTGATCAATGCATGGACAAGTTTGATCCCAAATAAAAAAAATACACCCTGATTGGCTATTGTAAATAAGATTTTGGCTCCCGTATATGGGATGAGGAAAAATTAAGATGATCTGAAGCAAAGATGTGATCTTTTACCAAATAGTGATGTACAAGGATATGCATAAAATGGACGCAAAGGACTCAGTATCGAGTGGTCAAGTGTTTGCATATACCAAAGATGTCCTAGATAGTCAAGAAACAGAGTCGATCGAATCAATCCCTTAGCAATGAGAGTCTATTGGAGAAAACAATACACAGTAGTCTGACCCAGTGCAGCCAACCGTATCAGCTCTTATTTTATACATATCTTCCCGACCTCATGTGCCCAACATTAGATGCTTGAACCATTTGTTGCTGACTGACGGAAGGGAACCTGAATGCTATGATGAAGCTTGTCAGACTAGTGATGCTAGGAAATGAAAGCTTACCATTAAAAATGAGATCGAGTCTTAAATATTAAATCGGATATGGGAACCAGTTAAGTGTCACATGGGTAAGAACGCACTTCATAATATGATGAATCTAATAGATAAAAAGCCCAACTAGTTGTTAAAGGATTCCAACCAAAGGAAGTTATTAATTACGCTGATATTTTTGCTCTAGTTGTGAAGCTTAATACTATTAGATTAGTGTTTAGTATTGTTTCTATTGAAGATCTCTATCTTGAACAGTTAGATGTGAAGACTATATTTATTCACACGGACTTGAATGAGGAGATATACATGTATCAATCAGAAGGTTTCTTAAAAGAAGAGAAATAAAACATAGTATGTAGACTCATGAAACGTTTGTATGGTCTAAAACAAACCCCAAGACAGTGGTACAAGAAATTTAACAGTTTTATGCACAATGAGAGTTTCCAAAAGTGCAATGCTAACAACTGTTGCTATTTTAAAGATGTAAATCCAGTTATTTCATTGCTACTCTATGTTGATGATATGTTAGTAGCAATTTCACATATAGATATATTAGAATATTGAAGCAACGATTTTCAAAATAATCTGACATGAATGACTTGGGTCCAGTGAAGAAGATGCTTGAAATGCAAATCACAATAGATAAGCTTAGAAATTTTTTGCAGTTATCTCAGTCAGAGTACATCGATCGATTTATACAGAGATTTAATATGGGTGATGTCAAGATAGTTAATACACCATTGGCAAATCATGTTCGTTTATCCAATTATCAATCCCCTTAGAAGGAGGAATAGAAAGAATTTATGGCTAACTTTCCTTACGCATAAGATATTGAGAGTTTGATGTATCTTAATGGTTATGCAGTGGGAGTTTTGAGCGGGTTTATATAAAATCCAGGGAAAATTCATTAGGAAGCTGTATAGTGGATTTTGAGGAACCTACTAGACACCACAAGAAACTGTTTGTACTTTGGCAAGGGTGATTTAAAGGTACGAGGCTACGTAGATGCAAAATTTGGAGGTGAATTCGATCATTGGAAATGCATCATCGGTTATATATTCATTATTGGTACTAAAATTGTTAGTTGTATGTCAAAATTAAAGAAACTTGTCACGTTATCCACTATAGAGGCTGAATATGTAGCAGCGATTGAAGTCAATAAAAAGATTATATGGCTTCAAGGTTTGTTAGCCGAGCTGGGATTAAAATAGAAGAAGAATGTTCAGCTTAGTAATAGTCATAGTGCAATTCACTTGGCAAAGAATTCAACGTGTCATTCGAGAACCAAGCATATCAGTCTTCGTTATCATTTCATGAGATCTTTATTGGAAGATGAGGTGCTAATATTGGAAAATATCCAAGGAAGCAGGAATTCAACTGATATGTTGATAAATACAGTAACCAGTGAAAAACTGAAGTTTTGTTTAGCTTCGGTTGGTCTGCAAGAGTAACAAGACTAGAAAGATCTATTGTATAGATCAAGGTGTGAAGACAAATTGAAACCAATCTTTAAGCCAAAGATTGTTAGACGAGGGGTCTTAGAAAAAAATATTTGTGTCATGCTATGATTCGGATATTCTTTGTACTGCATTGTACAAGAATGTGTTGTGCTATAGTTCGGATAGACACTGCACATTGGTGTGATTCATTCAACAGTATTATTGTTAAATGACACGTTTTGAGCCATTTTGAATTCTAAGAGACGAGTGAAATTATTTAGTGAGTCATTAATGGCTCATTAAGAAGAGCTAATTATCGTTGTAAAGGTTTCTTTTTTCCTTTGTGTATTAAACTATATATAAAACCAATAGTTAGGTTTTGTGAGCATATCAAAAAAGACAGAGTCATAGAGTTATTTCTAATAAAATAGATCTGCAGTAGGTCTGGAGACGTAGGCATAATTTGCTGAACTCTGTTAACAATTTGTGCGTTTTTATTTTACTAGTTGTTTTTGTGTTTTCCCCATTGGTCTTACATGAAAATTGTGTATTTTCTCAATAGATAACATATAAATCACTACGATTGTTTTTTTAGACATGTCTTTGTCTGCTCGGCTATTTATTGAACTTTTGTTTTTACTTTTTATAGGTGCAAGACTCCGAAACCTTGAATCTTATTTTTGACAAAATCAAAAAATCTGCTTCAATAAAAAATAAACCCTGGAACGAGGTTATGCTTTAATCGGAAATGAACCTAAAAAAGAAACGTTGTATACCAGCCATATTTTTATTAAAAAATATTAATTATTCCTTTTTTATATTATTCTAAGTTTTTAATTAAAGTAAATACCTGTAAATTATTATAATATTTCATTTGACAATAAATATGAAAATACGTTTAATTTTATAACTTTGTTTTAATATAATAACCCATTATTAAACGAATTTTCCATACATAATTTTTCCTCACAAATATTAATTTAGAATATTAATTTATTTAATTAATATTTTTTACAATTATATTGCATTTAATTTAGTTAATTCTAACCGTCAATTTCTTTTTACTAATATAATTTTTTTAGCATTTGATTTATATTGTATTTAATTATTATTTTTTATATCTACAGTATAAGACATGAAAAAATATAATGATATTTTTAATTTCAACCTGTATTTGTCAAAGTTTATATAATTAGACATAAAATTTTATATAATAAAAATAATTTATATTAAAAGTAAAAGAAAATTAAGATAAAAGATAATTGAACATGTAGATTGATGTAGGATCAATAAAAAAAATAAGATTAAAAGAAACGTAATCCTATTCGAAGGAAAACAAAATCTTATTCTAAGAGAAAAACTAAAAACTTGAGTGAAAAATATTTAATTCAATAAACATATTTTAATATTAGGATATGCGATGTTTTATATAAGAAATATTTGAAACTTTAATTAAATATTCTCGAAACAATATGAACCTCTTCAATTAGCTTTTGTCACTTTCCTTAACCACGTGAACCCCATCTTTTACCAAGCTTCTAACAGGAACACCATCTAGGGAGGTTTTATATACAGCTAAAATATCATGCCCATATTTTTTAAAATGGTCATACATGAAATTTGTAAAATGCTCGGTGGTTTCCTTATTGTGTAATGGTGCTAGCTGATAAAATAAATGTGTTCTCATTATACTTTTCAGCAAGTTTTCCACATTTCTTAAGTATAGCAACTTGTAACTCTCTATGTGATCATCCTATGAGTCAAGTTGCAATTCTCATCCAAACACAACTCATGCAAAAAAAAATACACACTAAGGTTTTTGAGGAATCGTGAATATAAGGAAATTTTCCTTGTCGTTGTTTTCCACAATTGATGCCTTACTTGCACCTCCAACCTTAAAGGTACCAACATCACTGGATATCTTAGACAGTCTTTTTTGTGCTTTATCCTTGGTGAAAGTAGAATCACCCTCATGTAGCCATAAATATGTCCAATATTCTATAGTTACAAGATTTCTAAACCACTAAAGATTCAATGCATGGGCTACTACAATTGCGACCCACTGTTTGTTGGCAGTTGCAGTGATCATCATAAAGCATTATTATTTTGTGGTAAATGACTAACCCATAATTTTCAATGACTTCAGCAATGAAATCCAATAATGATATCATATCAAGATTTGGAAGATAGTATGGCATTGCAGAGTATTCTTTGGACAAACCAAGTATTTTCACTGCAGCATGCACTATTTTTTTAACAGATCATGTGTTTTCACTGCAACATGCAAATTCCAATAATGATATCATAGCTTTGGAACATAATATGATATAAAAAAATTAGTACAAAAGATAAAACGTTATACTTTGATTGACTGAAATATGGAAAGGACACAAAATAACTTGAATCGTGCATATTTTGTTCTTTTATGTACTCAAAAACCCTCCATTTATATTTAAAGGGTGCAGGACTAAATGTTTTTTACATATAAAATATCCTGAAAATCTAGATTTTTTTATTCGAGTGTATATACAATATGCCATCTAACATGGTACCCCACAATACAAAATCTATCTCATGTTATTCCTCAAAAACCTTAACTGCACTCTCAACTCTTACATTTTTAAAGAAAAAATAATAATGAGAGAATTGATAACCGAATCATATACCTAAACTCTCATAATGAAATAATCATCTACCTCAACAGTTTTTCTGTTAGCTTTTGTGCAACAACTTTTGTTTGAACAATAACTCAAAATTATATAATGACACCACGATAATGGTCATAATAACTATCAAATATTAAGGCTCTCAATGTACGTTCAGATGTATTAAGAGGAGCATGAACCTTTTCAAAACCAACTCTCTCCTTTGTAGAGCAGTATATTCTATTGCTACAGTCTAACCAGTTAACCAACACCCTTCTAATAACACTGGGTTATTGGGTTCCTTGAATTTTAACATAAACTCGACTATGTTTGTTTGAACCCACTCAAGAACCAACGACAAGACATCATCAACAAAGGCTCTTGTATTTCATTAGCAGCATAAATATAGTAAAGCTTTATCTTGATTCTAATGTGAATGCCACCATGTATTCTATTTTTTTTATTAAACTATGGTCGTTGATTTATAATTTGAAACCTCAAATAAGCTATACATTTCCTCGTATAATTTGAATTGGATAAATTAGCCAATTTGTACTTAACTAGAGCAAAACATATAAACGAGAATTTTTATTTACGATCATCAACAGGAGAAACTTTTGATGAATCAAATTTCCTAGGAGCGAAGACACCAATCCAATTAGCCACTAATGGATGAGGTGACTATAAATGCAAATTTACCCATTTAGTATCGTCAACATTATTGACACCTGTTTTCAACAAATATACTTTCGATTTTTTTAACCGTAGATCCTCTTCAATCTTGGTTAAATTAACCATAGATTATTTTCATTCTTAGAATCAGATAAAATTTAAAAAAAACGTAAGGACTAGTAATCTTACCTCTCGGTACCAACGATGTAGACCACCTCACAAATGATTTGTTTGCCAGTCAGTAATCATCATCATACTCATCACAGACCGGTCTTGATAAATTCATAGAAACACATATTCTCTACCAGAATCCCTCCTCTAAGAGAACATATTTGCATCCTCATAGTATTTTTTTGCATCAACTAAATAGTCTAGTAGAGATCAACTAAATTTTCGGGTTTGGGACTCATAGTCCAGTAGAGATCAACAACTAGCTCATGTGATTCATCAACTAAATTATATTTGATAGCCCCCTCATATTCTCCCTCGCCTCTTCCCTAAGCATCTTTGTGGCCTCCTCTAGCATACCCAAACGCTCTATAAATATCGGTCACTAAAGAGGTATTCTTACCCTTAAGGTTTTTTAAAAGCATGATTACCGTATCTATATAACAGAACGTCAAGCTATGATACCAACTTATCCATGACCAATAACAAAAGAAGTAAGAAGATGAAACGTAACCATATTCCAAAGGAAACAAAACTCTATTCCAAAGGAAAAAATTAAAACTTTAGTAAAAAGTATTTGATTCAATAAAATATATTTTAAGATTAGGGTATAAGATGTTTTATATAGGGAACATGTGAAACATAATTAAATATTCAGGAAATAAAATAAAACTTGTTTAAAGAATTCCTTCTTAAGAATATTGTCAAAAAGAAAAGACTGGGAATGATCAAGAGAAATTATTAAAGGTAATTTTATTAGCATAAGAATCAATATTTTTTTACAATGATTGGATCTTCCATTTTTAGCTAATTTTATGACATGTATATTTTATGACATGTGTTAGCCGTCTATTACATAAATTATTATTATACCCCTTAACTGTCATGGATATTTTAGTAATATGTTACATCTGTCTCAAATGTGACTATTATCTTCAAGTATTTCACATCATCTTCCCAATTTTACTTGTCACGTCGACTTCCAATTAGTGCTTTATTTTACCGATACTTGTCTATTATGTCGTTACTAATTTCTTTTGCTGATATTATTTGCTAGTTACCTCAGCGATGCTCTTCGTCATCTGATATTCAACCCGTTTCTTGAGTTGGCGCTTTTATTATAGATTCTGGTGATGATAAATTTTGTTGGAATAGTCTTTTGTTAATATGTGAAAGTGTAATAAGTGTAAGGTAGAGAGTAGATAGATAATTGAGCTCCTTCATTTATTATTTAGAGAGGGAAAATTACATCATATTAAATGTGATGAGCTCAGTGAATCTTTAGTGAAACTCAGGAGCGAAGATGTTTGTGTGAGATGGTCGGACAAGAGAATATTTGTGTGATGTAACAGCAAACAGTGAATTACTAGAAAAAGAAAGAGACAAAAGGAATAAATGTTGCAATTATTGATCAATCATTGGCCCTTTTTCCCAAAAGAGAATGTTTATTATATAGTAAATGAGGTGAATGGTAAAATTACATAACTACCACCGTAAAAGTGGATTTCTTACCCCACTATTTGACTATTTAAAAACAAGTTCTTGGGGTCTATCATTTAACACCCCCCCCCCCTATTTCTTATGTGTGCTTTACTTTAGTCCTTAGTCACAAAATACATGGACCTTCATCTTCTTTGTGAGCTAAATTACATGTTAACCACCTATATTTTCCTTCCCTTATCAGTAGCCCCCTAGTCCATGTGCATTTCACTGGATGTGGACTTCAGTTGCTGTCGTATACCATTCGGATCGGAGTCTACGTTACCCCAGTCGGATCGGATACTGCCATCATCGCAGTCGGATTTCCTGCTTCTAGGTAGAGTTTTGATAGGGTCGGATCGGATTTGGCCGTCATTATAGTCGGATTTCACGCTTCTTGGTAGAACTTTGATAGGGTTGGATCAGATGTTTCGCTCTGCTGACCTCACTTCTTGGTCATGCTGATGTCACCTAAGTAATCATTTATGTCAGGCGCGCATGCTTTATTTCGCTGTTATCGAGTCATGTAATTTTTAGGCGGCGAAGCTACCATGGGCACATGTCACTGTACCGTTACATGTTGCCTATTCAACTTCTGTTTCCTTTGCCTATAAATACCCAACTCTTTTTCTAACTAAAAGTTTCTATTTTCCTTTCAAAAACGTTTTCTCTAGAGAGAGAGGTTGTATCTAAGCCAACTTTTACTTTGCATTTTCATGCCTGACGAATTCGTCAATCTTGAAAGGTACAAGCTTTAGAGGTGGTTCAACATTTCTAACCGGATCGGTACTCGCAGACCTGCTGGTGTAAGAGAATATCCTTCCTCTGCAGAGATTTGGGAATCCCCATTTTGCAACAATTGGTCACCCATCCGAGAACGCTCCATCAAACTTGTTGCATCCTCCACTGGTCAAGCGCACCTGTCTAGTGGTGGGGTTGATCTTTTATGTTTCTTTAACTTCCTCAACTTTTCTTGCTCGACCTTCTCCCTTCATCGTAATGGGTGATGAAACGAAAAAGCCATCGGTTAAAGAAAACAGAGATAGAACTAAACGGAAAAGATCGCCCGATCCGGCGACCAAATCGGTGAGGATGAGGATCCCCTCTTCGGTCGCGACTCCTCAACAACCCCCCAAGGTTCCACGTAGACAACACCAGAGGTTAGCCCTCGGAAAACCTTTTCAAGGGGGACTCGGCCCGAACCGTCTCTCACGCCCATTCCAGAGCTTTAAGAGAAAAATCTGTCCGACGACCCTGATAAAGATAATGAGAACCCTGATGTTGTGGTGATTGAGGCATAGCCTCTTCGAGTTGTTCTTACTGATATTCCTTCCCCGAATAATGATGCTCTGGTTCCTCCCTCAAAACCTGCAATTAGTCTTCCCCCTTCCCAAGTCTTGGGCGACAATCTATGCGGTATCGAAGCTAAATATCGTTTGGCTTTGTATAAGGTGAAGTATAAATATTTTCATCCGACTGGGGAGGTCAATCTAAGGGATCGTTGGGGTATTTCTACTAACATCACTATCCGATTTCCTACTGTTGGTGAGACACCTCTATCGGTTCGGAACAATGAGTTAGTGCTTTACATTGAGCTGCTAAACTGAGGTCTCCGACTGCCCCTCAATCCTCTCATGACCGACTACTTCTACCTGGTCGGACTTTGGCCTTCTCAAGTCGGGGCTAACATGTGGTATACCCTCATGGCCTGCATTATGGCTTCGAGGCTCTCCGAGAATTCTTTCACTGTGGAACAGCTCATTGTCGTCTCGGTTGTGGCCAAGAATTCTCACTATCCCTTTTATTCGCTTGGTTTCGTCAGGAAACTTAAAGTGATAAAAGATTTTCTAGAGGCCGACAAGAAGTGGAAGCAACAGTTTTTGTTTATTTCCGGGTTGTGGGAGACCGACATTGATAAGTCTGAAGACCTTTCCCATCGGATGACACTGAAGTGGACCGGACAAGGTAAGTACTCTCACCTAAATTGTTTCTGAGTCATCAGGTTCGGTAAATTCTGACTTTGTGTCTTTTTCAGCCATGAAAGGAATTTCTAAGTCCTTTAAGCGCCATGCTAAATCCGGAAAGGCTATCTTTGAGAAGCTGAGTGCTTGGACAGGTGAACACTAGGATTACAAATTCCACCAAAGATTTCTTCCTATAAACTTTTCCAAGTGTAATCTGTGGTGGTGCATTCTTAGTGAGAAGAAGACTGCCTCAGAACTTATGGTGCCTCCCCCTAGAGGGAAAATTACATCATATTAAATGTGATGAGCTCAGGGAATCTTTAGTGAGACTTAGGAGCGAAGATGTTCGTGTGAGATGGTCGGACAAGAGAATATTTGTGTGATGTGACAGCAAACAGTGAATTACTAGAAAAAGAAAGAGACAAAAGGAATAAATGTTGCAATTACTGATCAATCATTGGCCTTTTCCCAAAAGGGAATGTGCTTTATATAGTAAATGAGGTGGATGGTAAAATTATATAACTACCACCGTAAGAGTGGATTTCTTACCCCACTATTTGACTATTTATAAACAAGTTCTTAGGTCTATCATTTAACCCCTCTTATTTCTTATGTGTGCTTTACTTAGTAATTAGTCACTAAATACATGGACCTTGATCTTAGTGAGCTAAATTACATGTTAACCACCTATATTTTCCTTCCCTTATCAAAATACATTCTCAAAAAGTATTTATAGGCTGATTTTAACCTAATGGTCCGAACTATACATATGGGCCAAATGCAAAGTTCCAAATACCTATTTGGCCCAAAATAAGTAAGTAATTACATTAGTATTGTAAATAATAATTAAATCAAATGGAAAAAATGGTATTTACACTAGGTCATAAATTTCCTTCGAATATTTCTAACCTCCTCATATATATCCCTTTCGAAGATTTCCGACCACATCATATTCAACCGATTTTTTACCTTACAATATAAATTTTTACTTTTTTCAAATAACGGTAATGACGTCCTAGCGGCATATAAACTTATCAAAATCCAAGGATATGAAGTAAACAAAAAAATATACATAAACTTATCTTTATGATTTAATATGGTCCATGACATACATGGTCTTCCCTTATATCTGACCCTAGCCACGAGAGAGTATGAAGTAGAAAATCATGAGAATGACATGTAATTTTCGATCCATTTACATGGTCATTGCGACTCTATTTAAATATATGACTCTCGTGTAGGGCTGTCAAAAAAATTAAAAAAATCTGATATCCGACCGAAATATTTGATATTGAATCCGAAAAAAACTGATAATATTCGTATCCGAATTCGTATCCAAAAATAGCGGATATTGATATAGTCATATCCATATTCAAAATATCCGATATCCGAAATTTTATAAATAAATATATATAATTTTTTATATTTAAGCATGTTATGTCGTTATCTCATATTGTAAAAAGCAAAATAAATTACTAACAAAGTTAGCTATAAATATGAAAGGTTGTTTCTTTAAAAAGCTTTGAACAGTACATCGTCCCTCGACTATCACGTTTGGTGGCAGATAGTCCCTTGACTTTCAAATATCCGTTGACAGTCCCTGAACTATCGCGTTTGGATAAAGTTAGTCCACCAGATCGTCTGATCAATGAGAGGCTGCCACCTGTCACCATATTCATCCGATTTTTATATCACCACTAGTCCCTTGAGTTTAGTTATCCGTAATATTCTACATTTTGGGTTTGACTTAAACTCAAGGGACTAGTGGTGATACAAAAATTTGGGGACTATGGTGACAGGTGGCAGCCTCTCATGGATCAGAGGATCTGGTGGACTAACTTTATCCAAACGCGATAGTCCATGGACTGTCAACGGACATTTTAAAGTCAAAGGACTATCTGCCACTAAACGCGATACTCGAGGGACGATTTACTGTTCAATGCCTTCTTTAAATAATATATCTTATCCCACATCTAAAGTTGGAAAAAAGAGTTGCTACCAAACTGTTTATAAAACACATGATGACTTTTCTTAACAAGTATATTTTTTTAAGTTTTATGACTTTTATTCCACATCTAAAATGTGGAAAAGAATTGATGCCAAACTTTCTATAAAAGACATGGTGACTTTTCAAAATAAGTATATTTTTTTAACCTTATCCCACATTTGAAATGGGAATATGAATTTCTACTAACGTGCCTATAAAAGTAGTTTAACCAATAATAGTGCAATTAGTTAAAAAATTTAGGAGAAATTCAAATATTCGGATTCGGATATTATCCGTCGGATACAGATTCGGATATTATTATTTTTTTAAATCGAATTCGGATTCGGATAGTGATTTCGGATTTCGGATTGGGATTCGGATATAGGCAGATTCGTATCTAAAATATCCGTTTGATGAATAATTCATTCCTTAAATATATCCTCGTTTTTTAACAGAGATGATATTAACCCTTAAAAATTGATCAATCATTTCTTCCTGACGCCAAACCTGACACGAGTATTGCATCATCTTCAAATAAACACCTGACAGTTAACAAACATAGACTATTATACTTGTTGCATCTGTCTTGCTAAAAATATCGTTTGAAATGTCCAACATCATGTGTGAATATCATTTAAAAATATCAATGATTCGTCTTTCTATTATTTTATTTTTCTAAATGTCAGAAGTATAATCCTCTTGCCATCATATGTCCTGAATTGGCAAGAAATATATGCTGTATTAGTATTAACCGTGAGTCAAAATATCTAAGATATCATTAATGAAACTGGTTGATTATGCATAAAACAATGTGTGTCTTAACTTGTGTGTCTTAACTTTCATATATTACTTTTTTATACTTAAAGCCATAACATATACTTGTTGCAAACTACTTTTTCATTCTTCAGAAGCTAAAATAATTTCAAAAAGATAGAAAAATGCAATTTCCATCTCAAGAAAACCTACTACGCTCTTTATTTTGGCAAGCAGATGGATTTTATCTTTCTTACAACTATAATGCAATGGACAGTTATACCAAAAATCCTGCTATACACAAAGATTTCACCGATACTTTGAAGAATCTTATTGGAGAAGAATATGAATAGGGTATGGAACTTGAAACCCCAAAGCAACAATGAATCAAGAAACCTAAATAAAAAGAAAACCAACTATACAAAGAAAAATGAATTGAATAACCCACAGAACAAGTATTGAAGAAATGATAATATGTCATGCCTTCTAAGAGAAAAAGATTATTGACAATTTTCCCTTACAAAAAATTACCCCTCTAAATTAGGAAACAAACCAACGATTACAAAAAGTTCATTTCCGCGTTGGTTTAAATAATCCTCCTAATCTTTCTGAACATCGTAAGTACTAACCTATCAATTCTAACATATATCTTTCTATCCTTTCTGCTAATTATTAAAAAAAACCATTATCAACAACCTTTGCATGTGATTCATCAATAATAAATTCATGGTCATCTGATGGTCGTTTCGTATTTGACAGTCCTAAACAATACTCAACATCAAATAGAAATTCAAATGGAGATATAAAAAATTTCTATCTTATTTCCAACATATTTTCCTTATTAATACTGAATTATAATTATTTGTAAAAGTTCTGTGTAGAGTTCATTCAATTATGACCTACTTGTCGGACGATAGTTTTTATCCAGCGAACTAATAATTTTAAATGAAAAATCAATCCCGCATATTCACTTCGGAGAAGGATCTTTAAAATTATAATAAAAAATAAACCATCGAGTTAATCTTCTCAAAAATTGGAAGCAAAAAATCGAATGGTAGAAAAATGAAAAAGGCTCTTGAAAAAAAATATCATCAAAGAATGATGGCAACAACAAACTCCAAACTTCCAGCAATGACTTAAGAAAACAACACCAAACTTAAAGGTGAAGTGAAAATTTTCAAAAAGATTAAAGATGTCAACGTTGAAAAGATTATGAAAAGCTTAACTAAAAAAGTAGACGATGCAATGAAAGTGGTAAAATAACATCGTATATTGATGGTAACACAAGTACTTTATCATAACTAATCCAGAGCAACTTTTATATCGCACAAACGGAAGTTCGACTGTCCCATCTTCAATCTTTTCTTTTATGAAGTACCTATCTATTTCAACGTGCTTTGTTCTATCGTGATGTACCGGGTTCTCTGAAATCTTAATCGCAGCTTTATTATCGCACATCACCTGAGTTGGACACTTCAGAGGGGATCGGATTTCTTTCATTATCTTCTTTAACCAAAGTATCTCGGTAATCCCCTTAACGATTCCTCTAAATTCTAATTCAGCACTTGACAGTGATACTACTTTTTGTTTCTTACTCCTCCAAGTCACCAAGTTACCTCCAAGAAGAGTAAAATAGCCAGCAGTTGATCGCTTGTCGTTAGGATTCCCTCCCCAATCAGCATCTGTGAATACTTCAACACAAAGGTGTCCATTTTTCTTAAAAATTATGCCTCTTCCTGGTGTGCCTTTGAGATATCAAATGATTCTCATTACTGCCTCCATATGGTGTTCCTGAGGATGATGCATGAACTGGCTAACTACTCCCACCGCATATGCAATGTCGGGTCGAGTGTGAGCCAGGTAAATCAATTTTCCCACCAACCTTTGGTACCTTTCTTTATTCGTTGGTATGGCCCCTTCAGTTATCTTTAGTTTGTGATTCACAACCATAGGAGTGTCATTTGGTTTGCAATCCACCATGCCAACTTCAGCTAATAAATCCAATATATATTTCCGTTGGGAGATATAAATCCCTCCTCTTGACCTAAGAATCTTGATTCCTAGGAAATACTTCAATCCCTCAAGGTCTTTCATTTCGAACTCCTTGAAAATGTTTTTCCTAAGAGAGCTAATTTCTTCTTCGTCATTCCCCGTTATAATCATATCGTCGACATATATTATAAGACAAGTGACTAATTCTTCTCTCTTTTTGTAAAAAAAAGTATGATCCCCATTACTCTGTTTGTAGCTATATTGCTTCATTGCCATTGTAAATCTCCCAAACCAAGCACGAGGAGACTGTTTGAGCCCATATAATTCCTTTTTCACTTTGCATACCTCATTTTCTTGAAAACCATCAGAGAACCCTGGTGGGGGTTCCATATATACCTCTTCTTCCAAGTCTCCATGTAAGAAATCATTCTTTACATCAAATTGATGAAGAGGCCAATCTTTATTCGCGGCTATTGAAAGTAAAACTCTAATAATGTCAATCTTTGCAACCGGAGAGAACGTTTCAGAGTAGTCTATACCATATGTTTGTGTATATCCTTTGGTAACCAATCTTGCCTTGTGTCGCTCAATGGTGCCATCAGATTTATATTTTATATTAAACACCCATCTACACCCGACTGCTTTCTTCCATTGTGGTAACACAAAATTCTCTCATGTACCATTCCTTTTTAGAGCTGCCATTTCGGTTTTCATTGCCTCATGCCATTCAGGCATCTTCTTAGTTTCTTGAGTTGTTTTAAGGATTTGGTCAGAGAGAATAGTAGCTGAAAACGCCTTCGCAATCTTCGTCATTCATTTCCTGTCCGTTTTTACCGGATATGTAGAAGCACGAGGAACGTGTTCCGGTGAATACCGGTCACGAGGAACCCCTCTATTTTTTCTTGGGGGAAGAACCGTAGTTTGAGTTTCAACAAATGAACTTCCTGAAATGTCATGGTCAATAGCATTTTGTGAATTATGACATTGTAAATTGTTTACCTCTTGATGGACATTTTCTTCGGCTGATTCGCTAGTAGTATCCATGGCATTTATTTTTTGTTGGATATTGTCTTCGGGAGAATCATTGGTGGTAAAAACTGCCTCGTCAGTCTCATTTATGTTGGAAGAGGTATGTTCGCTGGCGCCATCTATCGACTCTGTCGACACATCCTCAAAGTAACTTTCATATAGCAACTAGTCGAGTGATTCACTTACTTTCTCCCCTTGAGCACGAGATTGGTGGTCAAAATAATAATCGGATTCTAAGAAGTCACAGTCCATGGTGACATGGATTCGACGAGTAACCGGATTGTAACACCGATATCCCATTTGATGAAAACCGTATCCAACGAATACACACATTTCAGCACAAGGATTAAGTTTGTTTCGACTAGTTTTAAGGATATGAACAAACACCGAACAACCAAAGACACGAGGTGGTAAGGTCATAACAGATGGAATTGTAACTTGGGTGGCAAGCACTTGTAATGGAGTTTTATTTCCTAGACATCTGGTTGGTAGACGATTTGCAACATACATAGCTGTAGCAAGAGCTTCTGGCCAAAGAGAATGAAGAACTCTAGATTCAATCATAATAGCACGAGTTTTTTCAAGTAAAGTACGATTTTTTCGTTCGGAAGTACCGTTTTGTTGAGGTGTGTTTGGACAAGTGGTTTGATGGATAAGACCATTTGTTTTGAAAAAATTATACATTGTTTGGTTGACAAACTCTGTTCCATTATAAATACAGATAATCTGTAAAAAAAATCAAATTGAGTCAAAATCATTTTGTAAAAACAAACAAATATTTCTGGTACTTCCGATTTATGTTTCATGAAGTATATCCAAGTCATTCTTGAGAACTCATCCACAAATAAAACAAAGAATCTAATTTGATTGTTAGTGGAATTTAGTGCTGGACCCCAAACATCAGAATGGATTAGCAAAAAAGCATAATCAACTCTAGTATTACTTTGATTAAATGAGACCCTACGATTTTTTGCAAGAATACGGGTTTCACATTTCTCATGAATGGAATTTTCAAAAAAAAAACTAAGAAACAAACTCTTAAGATAGCTAAAAGAAGGATGAACAAGTCGTCGGTGCCATAACCAAAGTTTCCTTTTGGTTGTTCCGTGAGCAAGTATGGCATGTCCCTTATGAACTACCTCATCAACATAATAGAGACCTTTTTGTTTAGTACCACGCCCAATGATCTCCTTCGTACGAATATCCTGTAAAATGCAAAAACAATGGATACATAAGAACCACACAGTTGAGTTGTTTAGTCACTTGACTAACATATAATAACTTTAAGGATAGTGAAAGAATATAGAGGCAGTTTTTAATTTCCATTTTTTCCGAAAAAATAATTGAACCTCCCCCTTTGACTTCACAAATTTCTCCACTAGCAGTCTCAATATGGGATTTCTTTGGAGATGACATGTCACCAAAGTCTTTAGGATCATAAGACATGGTGTTCGTAGCCCCGCAATCAAAGATCCAATTCATTGATTTCTCAAACCCTTTACCTCCAAGTTTTTCATAGGAGTTCGCCGCCATTCCTCCAAAACCAGTACCACTTCCTTCCTCATTTTTAGTCGGATCTTCACCGTCACTTGTAGACGAAGCCCGTTTGACATTAGATCTGAAATGCTGGTTATTTTTCTCCTTATGATCATCCTCCCACCATTCTGGATAGCCAACCAGCTGGAAACATGTCTCTTTAGTGTGTTTCTTCATCCCACAATAAGTGTAATACAACTTGGATTTATCTTCTTTCTCTTTGGATCAGAATTTAAACCTCTGTGCAGAATCTTTAGCAGCCAAACCCATTCTATTTTCAATCGAGTCACTATCAGAAGAACTTGATTTTAGTATATTAAGCCTGGCCACTTCCCTTCGTATTGTAGCATATGTTGTTTTGACGGAAGGAAGAGGATCCTTTTTCAGGATATCTCTCTTGACTGGTTCCAGCTTGTCATTAATCGCCATTAGCAATTGATAGAGTCTTTGTTCTTGAGTCTTCTTATTGTAGATCTGAATGTCTTCTGGGTCTTTCATAGGGTTCGGATCTCACCGATCTATAGACATCCAGATGTTCTGCAGTTTGTTCCACAAGTCTTCTAGTGCATCGGACCCTTGCCTTAATGAATTAGCCCTCTTATGAAGGTCAAACACCTGTAACGAATCTGTACCAGAACTGTATGTGGTGGCTAACCCATCTCAGAGGGCTTTTGCAGTGGGATATTGCGAGACATTATTCACCAAGCTGGATTCAAGATTCTGGATAATCCATGTGAAAACACATTGATCATCTTGTTCCCACCTTGTATATATTTTGTCCGTTTTGAATGGAGGTGTCGGCTCCCCTGTATTGTTAGAACCTCTCCCCCTTCCCCCAATTGTTTTCTTCATCAGGTTTGCCCATAGGGCATAGTTGTCACCACCGAGTTTAATCCCTAGGGATAAATTCTCGGGGTTAGTTGTTTGTTGTTGTGTTCCGAGACCATTTCTTAGAATGGCAGCAATCTGCATTGTTAATTCATCAGGGATTTGACTGACCACGACTTCATTGACAGACATCTTTGTTGACGATGTTCAGAATTCCCAGAATTATACGTGCTCTGATACCATGTTAACATGCACATGTTTTATGTATTATCTCAGTTGTTGTCTTTGTTAAAAACAAAGAGAGAAGTAGCCGCAGGAAGCGGCTAGGGTTTTGTGTTTATTAGAAAATGTTCCCTTTTGTTTTATTGATGCATTAGAGATGTAATTCAAGAATTGACCAATAGTATGGCTCTCAATATACAGAGAACTTAGAGGCCTATACAAGGAAAGTTAATACACTGAATATTCTAATATGGCCATATTATAACTATCTAAAGCAACTTTTATATGGCCATATTATAACTATCTTCCTAAAAAATATAAAAAAACGTATGGCGTATCTACCTTCCATTTCGATGTTATTGTCGATGCTTACAAGATTGTTAACGCTTCTTTCATAAAAGATGCCTCTATTCCTGGTAATATTAATAAAAAAACAAAATGATGCTACTATTGAGGCAAACAAAACTCTATAAATCACCCTTGGTAATGCTACCAAAAAACTAAATAAGTCACCAAGGTACTCTCGTAATCATGAAAATCTTTGAATTTTATGGATTGTTGTGTAATAAAAGATTGTACTCCTTCATGAAATCAATCATTTCTTAGAGAAGTTTTTATAAAAATTGTGTTTATTGAAATGGAGAAACACACATGAATAGCCATATCTATTGTTATTGTATTGTAATGGCATACTTATAGCTGGAAATTACATAATGATGATTGTATGAAACCTCGTATTAAGGAAAAGTTTGAAATTAAAGATATAAGAGAAGCTGAAAGTATTAGAAGAAAAAAATTAAGAGGTTATATATTCTTATCGCATAGGGAATACATACCAAGGATGCTCAAGAAGTTTGGATTGTTTGAAGACAACGTTATTGAGAATCTCATTGGTGCACAAATTCAAACAGAGTATCATGCAAGTACAAACTTATGTAAAAGATATGAAGTTTATACAGGAGATACCCTATTAGAATATCATTGAAATTATCATATATGATATGATTGCACCAAACATGATCTTGCATACTCAATTATTATATTGTGCAAATTTATGACAGGTCTCATGAGTAAATAAATGACTTATGGAATATTTCGGATCTTGAGTCTGATGTGACTAGAGAGAGAAAGTGTAGAGAGATAAGGTGCAAAAAGAATAGAATAATATTCAATGTCCCACCTACCAAGAATAAAGAATCCTCCTTTTATAGTGTTGAAAAGTGGACCCATTTATGTTCTTAGTGGGCTTGCTTTATTGCCTTTTTAGTCCGTTATTGTTTATATTGTTTACAAATTACTCTCTAACTAACAATAAATACTCAAATAAATACATTAGTTTCCTTTTATTAACAATTGGCTCTTTATTCCTATTATTGGCGAATTATTCCCTTATCAGTAGCCCCCCAGTCTTCGGGAGCAGAGGGAGTGAAGACTTTGATGGTTAGTTCGGACGGCCCTGGTGCATTAGCTTCGGGACCGACCTCTGGCGTTTCTTCTACGGGACCGGCCTTCCACTTTATCTGACGTCCGACCCTTCTAGCTACTCATAGGTGATCGGGGACGTCTCATCCTTTGGTTTGTTCCCAAGCTCTTTTTAGGGTCTGTCTTCCTCCATCCTCATAGGCCTTGACCGGTCACATTGTTTCGGGTCGGTGAGGCCTATACTAGTATCTCTGTCTGACTCAGCTAGCCTACGCCTGCTGTGTTTTTCTGACCAAAAACGACACGTGTTGGTTGATCACTCGAGGCGTGCTTGTTTGCACAACTTCTTACGAAAACCTTTCGACTTCCCGCCACTTTCTGTCGTTTGGGCTTCCCCGTGCATGCAACGGCTAGAGGGAGTTCTCTATAAATACCTCATAAATCATCACTACTCTCAGAAGCTTTCTAGAGAGAGAAATTGCTGCTTAGATTTTTCTAGAGAGAGAAACCCATTTTATGAGATATAACCACCCGAAGCGGAAAAAACCCAAAAAGAAACAGCCGGCGTTCGGATTCGTAGACTGGGCTAGCATCGGTCATCGTGCTGAAGAATACCGACGCACGGGGTTAATTTGGAGTCCTAACGCCAAACCATTCACGTCCATACCGCAGCCTCACGACCCCGTTATTCCCCATCCGATCCCTGCTGAGGCCTTTATTTTTCCCGAATCATCTGGAGGTCAGACCTCAGAGCCTATCACTGTATCCTCTAGCAGCAGCTCGCCGCACACCCCCATTGCCCAAACAACCCGTCCGACGCCTTCGTCGGTTAACTCATACGTTAAAGCGTCCCCGTTCTCCTCCCTACGCCGCGGCCGTCATCAGTTTCTTCCCATGGGTGAAACCAGTCCTCCGACTTCTCCGACGAAAGGTAAATTCCTTGGGATGGTTCAGCTAACTCCTTCCATACGGGGATACCGAACCGGTACTAACACAGCTGTGACTTTTTTAGGTCTTAATCAGCGGCCCCTGACTCCCGCGGAACTGGATCCCGAACGTGCCCGTCGAGAACAAGGCGAGGCCCTCCCGGCCCAAGCCGGTAGCTGTTCCAACCCTGCCGACCACGTCGTGCGGGAAACCGACCCGGGAGCGGCCATTTCCCTTAGCTCAGATAAAATCCCGGCAGCGAGTGCCGAGGAGTCGGATGCAGATGCCCTTCCTGCCGGTGCTTTGCCTATTGTAGATGGTACCGCTGCTGGAACCTCTGCCGCCCCTCCTTTTGAGCCACTTCCCGAGGAGATAGAGGCTATTGTTACCACTTCTTACCATCGCTGGCTGCCCGCAGACTACGTCATTTCTTTGTTCAAAGGAAAGTATTTATACTTCACCGTTGCGGAATAGCCAGAGTTCGGTGGGGCATCCCCGAATGCGTCACTGTCAGATTTCCGGTTCCTGGGGAGACCCCCGTACACGTTCGGTCACGAGAAATCGTGATTTTTACCGAACTATTTAATTGGGGCCTTAGATTCCCCATGGACCCCGAGATAGTTCTGTACTTCAGGACGCTGCAGATCTGTCCCTCTCAGCTGACGCCTAACGCCTGGTACACGCTGATGTCCTGCATAATGGCGTCACGTCTTTCTAGTCGGGAGATGCCTATGAAGCAGTACATTGCCATGTCTGGACTGTCCAAATCCCCGAAGTCGGCTTTCTTCTACTCTTCCCTCGCCAACACCTGGAAAATAGTGAATGATTTCCTTGAGGGTGACAAGGGTTGGAAGCACCGCTTCGTCTTCATAAGTGGCTACTAGGAAAATGGCCGACCTTATCGTCAGGAGAATCGGAGGACGCTGCTGCGGACATGGGTACTGATGGTATGTAACCAGTTTTTTTTTGTTTTTTTTTTTAACATTCCCGAGCCTTTTTTGCAGTGTCTAAGGAATTCATCCAGGGGCTGAAAAAGGACCATTTTAAGGCGGGCAAGGCTACCTTCCAAGTGTTTAAGGACTATGCTAAAACGCACTGGGGTCGGGCCATGCGTCGGTGTTTCAAGAATACAAACCTGATAATGAGCAACCTCTAGCGTTGTTCATCAGAAGTGTTATCGATTGAGCAGCTGCGCCAGCCCCCCAGCACGGAAGACTTGATTGCCAAAACCACAGCTCCTGACTCGCATCTGTATCTACCGAAGCGCAACAAGGCGCCTAGCAAGCGCCCAAAATCCGACGATGAGGTTGAACAAGTTGCTACCGGTGCTGAAGAGGTTGATGCTCGAGGGCCCCAGGATGAAGCTGCTGCTGCTGAGGGTGAGGAGGCACCACCGACCCAGGAATTGGTTCTGAAGCGGAAGGGAAAAACCGGCGCAGGTGGAAACTATGGTAAAAAACTCAAGCGGTCAAAGAAAGAAGGTGGCTCAGTCCCTACTGTCGAAGGCGCCACTGTTCCGGAGCTTTTCGTTCAGTACGAGAGGGTCGGTGGTTTAGAGGTAGCCCCCGTTCTGGTAATTCCTGATGACGCTAGTCCATCCAAAACTTCGGACCCTACCGCGGCGTCGTCGAATGGTACAAAGTACCCGGTGCTAACTATGCTTGGAAGTCCGCATACTTTCCCGTTGTAGGGATCCGATGGACTGGCCTTATCCTTGTACAATTTGCTTATACCAGCGGCTATGAAGGAGCGTCGGGCGATCGAGCTGAGCCAGAAGCTAGAGGGCGCAGAGGCCAAGATTGCTGGTCTGGTAGAGGAGGTGCAGAAGACTAAGGCGGCTCAGGCACTGGCGGAAGGGCGGGCTGCAGAGGCCGACCGGGTCGTAGTAGATAAAAAGAATGCCGGGGAAGATCGTGCCACTATCTTGACTCGGGAGGTCCAAGAGTTAAAAGCTTCGAACACTGCCTTTGCTGACAAGTGTAAGAAGTGCATGGAGAAGGAAGCAGCTGACACTAATTCCGCATATGTGATGTCATTTCATAACCGCTTCTCGGACCTCCACCTCGGCGCGATGTGGCTGGATGTGCCGGAGGAGGACCGCCCTTCTGGTGTTGTCTGCGAAGACGAGTCGGATGACACCGAGTCCGAGGAGGATGACGAGTGATCCGGATGCCCTATCTCTGTTGTTTTAAGTGTCTGACTTTGTTGTTTCGTTGTTTTGTTGTATCTGACTTTTGGGGGCCACGGGGTCCCCTATTAATTTTCCCTGCGAACAATCATATTATTTTTATGTTGACATGTGATCAGGTATTTCTTTCCATAGTATATTAGTAGATGTTTTAACTTGAAAACTAAACAACCCATAGAGGTTCTAATGATTGATATGATAGGTCGGAAATTGGAAAATATAGATTAGTGCGGGAACCGAAAAACCAAAGGAGGTTTTGTAGATCAACATAATATTGAAAATTCCTGATGGGATCGGGAATCGTAAAATGTGGATCAGTTCGGAAACTGAAAACCAAAGTAGGTTTTGTAGATCAATATAATATTGAAAATTCCTGATGGGATCGGGAATTATAAAATGTTGATCAGTTCGGAAACTGAAAAATTAAAGTAGGTTCTGTAGATCAATATAATATTGAAAATTCCTCATGGGATCGGGAATTGTAAAATGTGGATCAGTTCGGAAACTGAAAAACCAAAGTAGGTTATGTAGATCAATATAATATTGAAAATTCCTCGTGGGATCGGGAATCGCAAAATGTGGATCAGTCCAGAAACTGAAAAACCAAAGTAGGTTCTGTAGCGCAATCCAGGTTTGCAGGGACAAACGCCGAACAGCTCGTCAGCTGATCAAGTTTGCAACACTTCAAAAATTGGAAGGCAAAATCAAATTTCGATTAATTCAATCAAGGGGGTCGGGTGTTTATGATGCCTCATTAAAACCTTATCGCGCCACCAAGGTAGGAAAGAGTGCATCCCCGACCAATAAGTTCTTACAGACCATGTCTAACAAATTACAGATATTTATAACTATTCTAAATACAACTTTAGATGTTCGATGTTCCATGGTAGTCTCAAAGGCTGCCCGAGCTTGTTCTGCAGGTGATATGTCCCGCTCTTGATTTTTTCTATGATTTTGTATGGTCCTTCCCGATTCGGGGCGAGCTTGCCGAGGCTTTTGTCTTTGGTGTGCAGAAAAATGCGCCTCAAAACCTGGTCACCGACTTTCAACTACCGACGGCGTACTTTAGATGCGTATCGACTTCTCATCAGGGTCTGATAGTGCAAAGAGTTCAATTGAGCGCGACTGCGCTTTTCTTCTACAAGATCGAGAGCGAGTCGTCGGCTGCCGTCGTTTGTGTTTTCCTCATAGGTACCGACTCTGAAAGATGGAAAAATGGACTCGGCTGGGGTAACCGCATCCATACCATATACCAGAGCATAAGGTGATTCCTGGGTTGCCGTCCGGGGGGTGGTTCGGTAGGCCCATAGTACTTCTTGTAGGTAGTCCGCCCATTTACCAGCCTTTCCTTCGAGGTTCTTTCTGAGTCCATCCAAAATGGTTTGGTTGGTGACTTCGACCTGCCCGTTTGCTTGAGGATGGAACGGAGCGGAGAAACAGTGTCTGATCCTGTGAGTTGTGCAAAAAACTCTCATTTCTCCGCTGTCGAACTGTGGTCCGTTATCCATGGTTAGCCTCTGGGTACCCCGAACCGACAACATATGTTGGACCAGATAAAATTGATGATGTCTTTGGCCTTAGTAGCCGACGACGGCTCAGCTTCGACCCACTTGGAAAAATAGTCCACTGCCACGATAATTGTCTGTCTCCCGCCAGATGCCATTGGTAGTGGTCCGACAAGGTCGATTCCCCATCGGTCGAAGCGTAGTCCTTCGGATATGGACTCTAGAGGAGCTGCAGGAACGCTTATCGTGTTTGCGAATCTTTGACACGTGTCGCAAGTTTTCATTATTAGTCGTGCATCTGCTGTTATCATAGGCCAATAAAACCATGCGAGAAAAATCCTTCTAATTAAAGCCTTGTAACCGCAATGTGCCGTACCCTCACCGTCATGTAGTTCGGATACAATTATTTGTGACTCGTGGACCCCGAGACATCTAAGCAGAGGGCGGCTGAATGATTTCTTGTATAGTACGTCTCCTAATAGCGTGTAACCTCGGGCCTTGTTGCGAACCTTTCGAGCCGAGGCGTCATCGCTAGGGAGTCTACCTTCGGCTAAGAAGGCTATGATATCACGCCGCCAATCCGAGATGGTTACCGAGGAGACCTGACAAGCGATTTCAGGTCGGTTATCAAGCTCTTGTCGTTTGATGGTGGATGGATTTTCTTGCTCGGTTACCCAGGGATAGTTGCTTGAGCAGGAAGTTGTCGCTAAGGAGTCTGCCACCATGTTTTCGCTCATCGGAACGTGCTCGTACGTGATTTTGATGAACGAGGCAGCTAGCACACACAGTGCTGCTAAGTATTGTACCAGATGCTCTTTCCTAGCTTCCGCAATTCTCGAGGCCTAGTTTATCAAAAGTTGGGAATCACTCACGAGGCGTACTTGCTTTGCACTACATACTTGCGCTAGTCGTAGCCCGGCAAGGGCAGCTTCATATTCCGCCTCGTTGTTTGAAGTGTGAAAACCGAATCGAATGGCTTGGTGCATACTAATGCTTGTTGGGGTAATTATATGTATCCCCGCTCTACAGCCACTAACACTCGCGTCCCCGTCGGTGCGGATGGTCCACTCATTTATTTCGGCCTCTAAAGATGGTGCATCCTGATCCGGACGTTCGGGGTGGAACTCCACTAAACAATCAGCCAGAATTTGGCCTTTAATGGTTGTCCGCGGTTCAAAGTTGATGTCAAAATCACCTAATTCGACCGACCATTTGGACATCCTCCCGGACATGTCCGGTCGCTGGAGGACGTACTTGAGCGGAACCGAGGTTCGGACTACGATACGATGGGCTTGAAAATATGGACGCATTTTTCGTGCTGCTGTCACTAAGGCGAGAGGCTTTTTTTCCAACCTTAAATACCGTGTTTCCGCATCCAGCAAGCTCTTGTTTACAAAGTAAACTGCTGTAGAGGCTGGTCCTGACTCACTGATTAAGGCCGCACTAACTGCAAAGTCAGTAACCGCAATGTAAAGAAAAAGGGTCTCGCCTGTTACGGGCTTTGTTAAGAGGTTCGGGGATGACAAATATCGTTTAATCCCCAAGAACGTTTTGTCACATTCGGGCGTCCACACAAAATTCTTGGCTTGTCTCAAGAACTGAAAAAAGGGAGCGCACTTGTCAGATGAACGAGAGATAAAACGGTTTAAAGCAGCCAGACGCCCAGTTAGGATCTGGACTTCCTTGATGTTCTTGGACGGAGTCCTGTCGGTAAGAGCTCGGAGTTGGATGGGATCGGCTTCAATCCCTTTTTCGCTAACGAAGAAACCTAGAAATTTTCCCGACCGGACCCCGAAGGAGAATTTTTCTGGGTTGAGCTTAAGGTTGATACCCCGTAGGTTATCGAAAGTTTCTCGCAGATCGGTAGATGATCTTCGTCCGTGCCGCTCTTGAGTAACATGTCATCGATGTACACTTCCATATTCCTCCCAATTTGACCCTCAAACGTTTTATTAACTAGCCTCTGGTATGTTGCCCCAGCATTTTTTAGTCCGAACGGCATGACTTTGTAACAATACAGTCCTCGGCTTGTTATAAATGTGGTGTTTTCCTGATCTACAGCGTGTAATTTGATCTGATTATAGCCGGCGTATGCATCCATGAATGAAAGTAGTCTATTCCCCGAAGTCGAATCTACTAATTGGTCAATCCTCGGCATCGGGAAAGGGTCCTTCGGACACGCCCGATTGAGGTCGGTGAAATCCACGCACATTCTCCATTTCCTGTTTTTCTTCTTGACCAGAACGGAATTGGAGGTCCACAACGGGTAACTTGCTTCCTTTATGTGGCTGACGCTGATCATTCTCTCGACTTCGCGTAAGATAATGTCTGCCTTTTCCGTGGAAAAATCCCGACGCTTTTGGGAGATCGGTCTGACGTTTTTGTTGATAGTTAGTCTGTGAATGACACAAGTTTCCGGGACCCCGGTTACGTCCCTTGAGCACCATGCGAACAAATCTAGGTTTTCCCGTAGTAGAGACGGTAACTGTTCCCTGAAGGTTGGTGACAAGCAAACCCCGATCTGCAGAACTTTTCCTTCGGCAAATAGGTGTTTTTCACATTATTCGTCGGTAGTCAGATAGCTAGGGGCTTCCCTAGGATCATCAACAGGTAACGACCCTGGAGTGAGCCCCTCTAATTGCTATTCCCGAGCTTGAACCATCTCTTGATCCTTTTTAGGTGCCAATGCTGCTCGGTAACACTCTTGTGCTGCTTTCTGGCTACTTCGGACTATACCCACGTTGTTTCCGACCACGTATTTTAAACACTAGTGGATTGTAGAAGATACCGCATGCATTCGCGATATCCACGATCGGCTGAAAATTGCGTTGTGGGAAGCTGGTGCGTCTAGTACCACGAATAAGACGGTAACCTCTTTCTTAAATGGGTCGCGGCCTAATTGGACGATGCCCTCAAATTCTCCTATAACGTCAGCTGCTGACCCCGTAAATCCCACTATGGTACGGTCTGACCGTGTGATGACCGGTGGCGTCCTAAACTTGGCGAAAGTGGACGCGAAGATTATGTTGGCCGAACTACCGGTATCTACCAAGATGCGTCGGACTTCCTCCCCCGTAATGGCTGCCCCGATCACAATGGCATCCTCATGAGGGCCGACTATGTCTCTCATGTCGTCGTCGTCGAAGTACAAGATCAGAGACGGGACGCTTTTGGACTGGGAGTAGGGTCGAGCCTCTAACTGAGTGGTTAGGTTTACAATGTGCCTTTTCCTGGAAGAGTGCGTGGTTCCTGCCATAGAATCTCCCCCAAAAATAGTTAGGGATTCAAAGAATTCACAAAGGCTTCGTACATTACCGACGTTTTCCTCTGCTTCCTCCTCGATGATCCCGATGATGTTGCGGTTTGCTTCGGGGTCAAGGTATTCAATGGAAACATCGAAAGGGTCGGTTACCTCTGAAATGGTCATAGTGGTTTCGGGCTTCGGAATTATCACGACTTCCTTCGAAGTTGTACTCTGCTGTGCTTTCTTAACGTATTCCAGGAGGTTTCCATGTTCTATGAGCATCTGTATTTCTTTCTTCAGGGAAATGAAGTCCTTAGTATCATGCCCCACGTCTTCGTGATAGCGACAATAGCGGTTGTTCCTCTGTTCCCGAGGCGTCGGTATCGGAAAAGGCCTTCGGTACATCCCGCTTTTTTTAGTTTTTTCGTAGATCGACGATACACACTCGGTGAGGTCCGCGAAGTAAGAAGGCCGGATCCATTTGTTAGACATGGGTCGCGAAGTCGTCTGACTCGTCTACTTTGGTTTCTGGCTCGTTGGAGCCGAAGGTTTGGTGGATATTGGCTGGGTCTGATGTATTGTGCTGACCGGTTGGGCTGCCCGAGCGTAGCTCGATTGAGTCCCCTGCCTTATCACTACCGCTGCTTGGGCACTTTGCTGAATTTGCGCAGCCAGCTCGGACGCTTCGGTTTCTTCGATCAATATTTGCTTTTCTATTTGAGCCAGAAGTGCGGAGAAAGTAAACGCCTGTTTCTTCGTTACTGATTGCTTCATAGGTCCCGGGAGTAAGCCCAAACGATACGTGGTTAAGGCCACATTCTCCTCGCAGTGGTCCAGGTCGGTTTTAGCGTCAATAAATCGTCGGGTATACTCCTTGAGGCTTTCCCCCAACCTCTGTCTACAATTCATAATAGTGTCCGCGTTGGCTCGGAAACTCTTACTTCCGACGAAATGTTGCCTAAACATCGTCTTGAACATCCTGAATTTTTTTATGCAGCCTTGTGGTAAACGGTTGTACCATTTGGACGCCCGATCTCGGAAGGTCATAGAGAATGCTCTACACAGGAGTTTATCATCATTGTTGAAACTCAGCATGAAGTTTTTGAAGGCCTCCAGGTGGTTATCTGGGTCCTTCTTCCCGTCGTATTTTTCTAGTTTGGAAATATCAAATCGCTTCGGGAGCTGCCCCGTTAATATGTTGTCGGACAATGGTGAGGCTCTCCAATTAACTCTGAACCCGAAAGCTCCGCCTCCGAGTCCTTATGTCTGAACTCCGTAGAGTCCCTCGTCCCCTGGACTGATAAACTGGCTCCTGGTTCGGTAACCTAGGTTCTGGTTGTTCGATGGTTGCCATGGCACTTGAGGCAGCGCTGCTCGCTCTTCACGACTGGCTGCGGGCATTTCTTCCTTCTCAAACGACACAGGAGTTTGTTTCTCGGTGCTACCCTTTTTGTACTTCGGGAAGTCTGTCTTGGGTCCTCGGTGGCGTCAGGAATGATTTTTATGTGTGCGTTGGACTCTTTCCCGTCGTCGGTACTCCCTGCCCGATGAGTCATCTGAGGTGTAGTCAGCGGACACGCCGCGATGGTCCTCCGTGTATCATTGTGTTCTGGTATTTTGCCCTTCCTCGGGATGAGGCTCTCGATAATACCTGACAGGTCGGGCTTCGATGCGAGGTCCAACAGTGGGGTTGCCCTCCTCACGGTCCTCCAAGAGTGGTTCTTTGCCTTTTCCTTCCCGAACCCTTTTCTCGTCTAGTGCCCGCTCTCTTTCGGCGTTCAGCCTGGCAATGTCTTCTAGGAGCTGTCTTCGGGTCATGATTAGGGTCGATCGTTTGTCCCGACCCTGGCCGTAGCGCCCCCGACCTGGGGCTTCTTCGCCTTCGGATACCGAAATGGCTCGGATTACTTCTCTACCGACCCTCTCTCCCACAGCCTCGTCATTCATCTTTTAAAGCGTGATTTTCAAAGAAAAAAGATTCTTTTTTGGTATCACGGGTTCCCACAGACGGCGCCAATGATGAGAAAATAAATGACTTATGGAATATTTCGGATCTTGAGTCTGATGTGACTAGAGAGAGAAAGTGTAGAGAGAGAAGGTGCAAAAAGAATAGAATAATATTCAATGTCCCACCTACCAAGAATAAAGAATCCCCCTTTTATAGTGTTGGAAGGTGGACCCATTTATGTTCTTAGTGGGCTTGCTTTATTGCCTCTTTAGTCCCTTATTGTTTATATTGTTTACAAATTACTCTCTAACTAACAATAAATACTCAAATAAATACATTAGTTTCTTTTTATTAACAATTGGCTCTTTATTCCTATTATTGGCGAATTATTCCCTTATCAAGGTCTAGGACAGCCTTACGGGTAGACCTTGCAATTGGTCACGAGATACATGAACGATTCGTTAGATTTTGGAGTATGTTATAATTAAAATTATATATATGGTAAAATGATGAGAGGGTATGTGGACTCTAGTTATGCAGGTTATCTTGATACAAGGGAGTTAACTTCAGGTTACTTGTTACACTTTTTAGTGGAGCGGTCACTTGAAGAGTTAGTCCATTAAAAATTTATTGCGCTGTAATCTACAAAAGTTGAATAAATCATTTTAACTTATTCAAGAAAGAATTCATTCAAGAAAGAATTCATATGGTTAATAGATTGCTAAGTGATGTAGCTCATACATAACAAATAGTAACACTATTGTCTCACAAGATATGTATTATTTACTTAATGAAAAATCATAATTTTTTACGAGAGATCTAAGCATGTAGGTGTTAAGATTTTCTTCGCGAAAGATGTGGATTATAAAAAACAAATAAAAATTGGAAATATTATAAAAATAAGAATACATTCACAAATAAATATGTTCGAAAAGAAAAAACTCTAACAATCTTTAGTTGAGATCATAAATGCCAATTACCGATGTATAAATCGAACCCATCCATAACTTTCCATCTTTTTCGTAGGCTTCGCTAACAGCGCTCAGTGTTGTCCCTTCGCTGTCTACTAGAACTTGTACGATATCTCCTTTCTCGCTCAATTTCAACGCAATCCCTTGTGGCTTAAATCCAATCAATAATGCGAACAGCGGGTCGGTCTTAAAGTTAAAAGCAGTTCCAATTAGTCTGGCTAACCAAGGATTATCAAGAATGAATTTCTGAATTGGACCTCGCACTGCATCCACTCCTACCCAGAAATCTCCGTCCGCGTTTCTTACAATGTTATCTGGGTACCCTGGAAGATCAGCAAAAACATCTTGCTTACCTGCATCAGGGCCTGTTAGCCAATACCGAAGGACACGAGAATAACCAGACTCAGCTATTAAGACAAACGACTTGTCTTTGCTTAATGCCACTCCGTTCGGGAAGAACATGCCTTCGATCAAAACAGTAGCTTCTTTAGTCTTTGGATTGTATTTTATTAGTCTGCCTGTTCTGTCGACCGTATAAAACAGTGTCATGAGAGTCCTACAAACAAAAACCGAAACAAATTAAACAATCAATCCTTGATTCAGTATGATATTAAACCAAATGTTGTTTCGAAACGAATAGTCTACCTTATGGCGTTGGTATAGCTGCTATCTGTAAAATAAATGGTGTCATCGTCGTCCTCATCTACATCCAAATGATTGGTGAAATGAAATTTTTGTCCATTGGCTTCATCGACGACCAAGGTAGCTAAACCTCCTTCAGGTCCAACACTTCTAAGGCCTAAATAACAATCGCAGACGTATAGTCGCCCGTTTTTCGATAGATGTAAACCTAATGGCCTCCCACATTCGTCCTCTTGCGCCGGTGTATATGTTTCCGCATCACAATTCGCCCTGTTATTTCACAAGACTTCATTCAATCTTACGATTCGATATATATATAAGGAGTCCTTTGAAAAATAAAGGTATCAAAATAAAAGAAGGTACCTCTTGGTAGTGGTGTTAGCGAAGTTAGTCCAACCGATGGTGAGACCCTCCCATTTGAGTACTCGACCATCAGCTACACCAGTGTACGGTCCTTCTCCTTCTAGGTCGAACTGTATACTCTCCGGCCCGACCGCATCTTCCGGCAACTTGATTATCTGCGACGAGCCAAGGACATCTTGAGCTCCTTTGATCGGAGCCGGCATTAAAACACGAGCTATGATCACAGCTACAATCACGATCACCACCGCTGTTGTTCCAATAACTCTAGAATTTATGTTTATCGTCATTTTTTTAAAATTGATTTACTTTTAGTTTTGGTTTTGATTTTAGTTTTGATCGGCTATTTATAAGGAGAAGCTACGTAAAGTGGTGAATCGGGTCACGTTTTAAATTGTAAATGCCGTATAGTACATGTAGATGTTGATGTTGACGCATGAGGCTTTAGACAACACACAAATTTTAGACGATTATGTTTGTTTTGACAATATGCTGTATTTATTTTATTTGAAAAAAAAAACATTGTCGGTTTTTTATTTGGAGGATACAAAGTTGTTTTTATTAACTAAATTTTGTGAGTTTGCAATTTTTGTCTGCGTTATGCTTTTATTTCATTTTAAAAATGGTTTCTTTTATGGTTTTTTTGTTTGCTCCCTATAAATAGTTTTTATTAAATTAACATATGTTTTTGTTATTTTATTTAACTTCAAATCTATATTTTTTAAAATTAACTTATGTTCTTGTTATTTTATTTAAATTCAAATTCACTCACCATAAATTTTATTTTTTTTAAATACTTTATTTTTTAAACTCGCATTATATTTTTAAACTTTTGAAATTAAATTTTCAAAAATTTAAAAAATGAAAACATAAATCAAACAATATTAAATTAATTGAAGAAGAAAATAGTGAATCAACAACGGAGAATATCACACGGACCACCAACAAAGTACTTTAAGAATGTTTTTAAGTATTACGCTCGTTAAACATTAAAGAACCACTTCCAAATTTTTGAAATTGCAAACGCGATTTCTATCTAGGCTTTCAAAACCAACTCCTTTTTAAAAACGCAATTAATTCTGAGGGTTTGGTTCGGAATCATATCTTTCGAAAAAAACTATATATAAAAGAATGATATTTTTTAAACACATATTCCAAGACACAATCTTAGAAATAGGTGTAATGTTTTTTAAACACCTCTTTCCAAAACACAATCTCGAAAATAGGTGTCATGTTTTCTTTAAAACACCTATTTTAAAGACATGGTCTCGAAAAAATAGACAGAGAACAACAAAATTCAAGTGAAATATGATAAGGGAGAATAAAAGATATAAGAGGAAATTGGAAAGAAGCATTTTTATTAGGGAAAGATTGTAAAATGTATTATAAAAGTACTAATTATGAATAAGTGGTAAAATATAGGGACTCGATGTGTAATAGTAAGGAATTTAAGCGTGTGAGGTCTGTTATTGTAATATAAAAGGACCTCACACGAGTTGAGAAAGCTGAATGATTAATATAATACCATTTTCTCGCTCTACTTTGAGTAGCACTTTCTCTCTCTAAAAGGAACCCTCATAAAGAATTCATCATAACAAGTTAGTCCCTCGGATATTCGTTTTACACAAAATCACCCTTGAGCAAATTCTTAATTCATTATTGGCGCCGTCTGTGGGAAGCGAAGATTGTCCTGCCGACAATTGCTTTCTAGAAATCGTTTTTAATCTGAGCAGAATTATGGAAGAGCAGGGGGTGATTTTGCTAACGACTGTGAGGAGAATCTTGTTAGAGATACTTATCGCAACGATATGGAATATGAAGCGCATAGTGGTCAGCGCGCCAGAGAAATCTTTGACGAGTCGGTTCTGTTGGCTCGAAGGAATGAGTTACTACTAGAGATTGAAAAATTGAGGGCAGAAAAAGAAACTGTCCAACCAAATCTTTGTTCTGAGGTTAGAAGGGAGCATGATAGCGGAAAAGATGAGAGTGAAGTTGATCTTCGTCCTATAAATAGAGATGACAGATATAGAGGGCACGGACGACGTTCTTCGATGAGATAAGGCAAATGTCACTTGGAATCTTCTGATTCAAGTGATTATTCTCGTTATAGTTCACTAGAGTCGTCTCCTGAAAAGAGTCATCGAAAGAAAAGACATGGCAGAAAGAATGTGGAGCACCGGAGGGGAAGAATTTTGGAGAGAAAATCTCCAAGGGAAAAGAATTATCATACTCATGCTAATGAACAAGGTTACGACCAAATGAATTTTCCTTCTGGGAACCAAAATTTTGACCAGCGGAAGTGAGAGTGGCAGCATCAGTATACTTTACCTTCCGAGGAGGGTCTTTATTCTCTGAACCATGAGAATTCAAGGGCTAATGGTTATAGGGCAGGTCATAACTCGAGAGCTTCTCCTTTGTCCTCGGAAATTCTAGCAGACAACCTCCTAGATCACTTTGATATTTCGAAGCTTGAAAAGTTCGACTGAACGCAGGATCCTAACAATCATATCGAGCAGTTGAAAAATTTCATGATCAATTTTGATGATGATGATAAATTGTTGTGTAGAGTATTTTCTCAGACCTTCAAGGGGGTGGCTTCGAAGTGGTACAACAGGCTTCTACAGGGCTCGATAAAGAATTTCAACATGTTCTGGAATATATTTAGACAACATTTTCTGGGGAGTAAAACATTTCGAGCCAATGGAGGTACGATAATCTACTGTAGACAAAAATTTGGGGAAAGTTTGAAGAATTACACCAATCGATTTGTGAAAACAAAAACAGATATGAAGTACTGCAAAGATTTTATGGCATGAGTAGCATTCAGGATGGGACTTCTCCCCGGACTTTTAAATGATACGGTAGCAGAGAGTCAAGCGATGACTTTTGGGGCATTACTGGATCAAGTTGAGAAAAGAATTTTGGTGGAGGAGACCCAGGCATCAGAAAAAGGATCAAGTGATCAGCTGGACCATATTCAATTTCAAAGGTTTGAGTCTAGTAATCAAGGGCCTCGTGTTAATGTTCAAGCTAAGGTTGTGGGTCAGTATCCGTCGAGGCCGAGAACGAACCAGCAAAACTCTAATAATCAGCAAAGCTATAACCAAGGAGCAAGGCCTATTTCGAATAAGTGGATTTGTCCGGACTATTTTGCTGAGTTAACAGAATATATGGCTACGATATTCGATTAGGCGAGGTCAACAGTGCAGTTCAGAAAGCCTTTTCCTATTCAAACTCCGAGGGAAAGCAGAAGTGCTAACAGGTTTTGTAAGTACCACGAAGATATTCGGCACGACACCAAGGAATGTATCGCTTTGAAAAAAGAGGTGCAAGCTTTAATTGAGAGTGGAATGTTATTGGAGTTCGTAAAAAATCATACTCAGAAAAATGCTGCAGTTAAGGCTGTTTCAAAGAATGTTGACACAGCAATGGTAATTTGCGAGGAAGTTGATGCTTTTGATATTACAATAGATTATTTTGATCCCAAAGTGGGGAGAAACAACATGAATATGGTGGAGGAGATTATTTCGAGGGGGAAAGTAAATGACCTATGTGCTTTTTTCGAGTCGCTAGCTATTTTTGGAGGTGATACTATTGCAGGGAATTCTAATAGTTTGCGAAAGAGGCACATGGTAAATCTGACCATGCAGATTGAAGTAGGGGTTTCAGCACAGGTGCATTGTTTGCCCTCTCCTATTATATGTTTTGACGATGATGACATGAGGAATATAGTTGGCTCACATGAAGATGCAGTGGTAATTATTGTAGGGATAGCTGGTGATCAAGTTTAGAAAATACTTATTGATACAGGAAGGTCTGCGAATATTTTGTTCATGGGTACCTACAGGAGAATCTCCGACCCACCTGTTATACGACGGTCCGACGGAACTATAGTGGGCTTTACAAGAGAAACATCAATTTTCGTGGGAGAGTTTCATTGTGTCCACACATTTTGGTGCATAAGCATTCACAGCTGCCTCTTTTTCTGTTTCTATCTTCTGAGGAAATTTTGCAATCGTCTTTAACAGATTTTTCTTTTCCTCTGCAATAAACTCGAAGTTGGAAAGACAATCCTTAAATCCTTGTGTTTTAATTTGGTGAGCTTTTTTGAGTTATGTAAGGAGTCTTTCTTAAGCACCGGTCTTCTTTTGGTAGAGATCCATTTTTTCCTGAAAACATTTTTCGAGAACAAGGACATAGCTTTTTGAGGCAATCAATTTTTCAAAAATTCCATCAGTCTGTCTTTCTAGAAAAAAATATTATTTCTTTATCTCTTCAAGCTGTGCGGAAACATGAGAAGCCTTGAACTTGTAATAGTTTTTCCGATCTTCCAGATGTTGCATTTTTCTTCCCATGTTGACAGAGGCATGGAGTAAGTTCCGAACACTTAAAGAAAATTCATCGCCCTGAGGAATTTCGAAGGAGTTAGTAGGAGAACCTATTGTTGTGGAGTCAAAATTTGAAGACTCGCCAGTTAAAATGATGGGATCAACGGTTTGTGGAGGATCGCTCTGAGGAATTGGGAGTGGTGCTAATCTTGGGAGATCATCATTTGAAGATGGACTTGAAGATGGACTTGAAGATTGAGTGAGTGGAGAGTTGTGAATTTGACTTGAATTTCCTTTATCTTCACCTTCGTTTTCAGTTGCAGCAATTTGGGCTCCAGTCCCCTCAAAGGTTTCATGGAAATCATCTTGCGCTTTAGTATCCTCGGATATCTCCAAGATTGGCTCCAAAGTAGCTTTCTTCTTGATTGTTTTTTCTTGATTTCTTTTTTCTTTATGGGATGAACAGTTTTTCGTGGAAGGGAAACTGAGATGGTTGTTACAGTATTTGACGAAGAGATTAGCTCTTGGTTAGCAGCTAATCCTTCGGAGTCTGAATGAAGATCTTTAATTGATACTTCTTCTTCAGAATCTTCTAAGTGGCTTTTGGCTCGGGAGCGCTTCAGAAGATAAATAATGATGTTTTTCTTTTCCACTCGATCAAGGACTTCTTGCTGAGAAAGAAGAGTCATCAATTCCTTCATCGTTAGTCTGTCGAGGGGGTTTAGCCTCCAAAGATGGCTCTTGGCCAAGTTATTATGGATAAAACAGAGGCAGAATTTGTTTTCCCCGTTTTCCTTGGCCCATTCACTAAGTTTGGTGAAAACCGTGATGGCACTTTCTACATAGTCAGCATATGGCTTAGAAATCCCAGTCATAGGTGTGCCAAAGTTCTAACAGTAAGTTATTAAACTATTATTCGAGGAAGATAAAAGTGAGAGTTAAAAAGATGTTACATCTATTAGTCCATACAAGAGATAGCTTGTGTGGATTCGAGGGGGTCGGCTCAGAGCCCGTCTCCCAAACTCCGGAGAAGAAGAGGAATTGTTGCCTCCATCTTTTATCAGCCTCCAGTAAGTCCTTCACTACTTTTTGACCTCGACCAAAGGTCAGTGAGTAAAACAGGAAAAACGGATTATTTGCCAAGCCAGATAGTCCGATAAGCTCTTCTAAGGAAAATTCGTTGCCAGAAATCCTTGAAGCCATAATACATGCCATGAGTGTGAACCACATGTTTGGACCAGCTTGGGAGGGGCAGAGATCGATTTTAGAAAAATATTCAATGAAGAATGGATCTAAGAGATACCTCAGCCCCCAGTTCATGATCTCTGTATATACAATTAACTCATTATCCTTAACAGATATAGGAGTCTCACCTTCTGAGGGGAATCTGATGGTAATATACGACGGGATGCACCATTGAGTCTTTAGCATAGTTTCTTCCGAAGGCGAGAAATATTTGTAGGAGATATGGTGGAGTGTAACCAGGTGCTTGTTCTCGATTCCTCGAATGTTATTTCCCATAATAGCATCAAGTTCCAAAGGAAGAGTGATATTAACCTTGGATTTTGGGACAATGCTTCGAGCTTGCTCTTCGGAAGTTGCTAGGGGGTTATAGAAATTTGACTAGAAGAGGCCAAGGAAGGACCATCAGATTTAATCTTCTCTGCAATCGGAATTTGTTGTGTCTGTGACTCAGGGTTTTCTGAGGCGATTGCTTTCCCCTTATTTTCCATGTTTTTGTTTCGAAATGATTGTACATATTCGTCGGTAATGGTAGTTCTTGAAGGGGAGAATCGAGGACTTTCTTGCCCTGTCATCGAAGGGGTGGCTGGAGGGTTTGATCCAGAGACGTCAGTTTTTGGAGGATTTTCAAAATCTAGAGTTAAATTTGGCTCTGGGGTTTCCGAAGGAGTTTATCTTGCTCGTTTGCATTCTTGAGAGTTTATTTTGTCTTTGTAATGCCTATTGCTTTTTCCAGAAGAATGCTTGTGATGTTTATCTTTACCCATATATTCGAGGGGTTCGAGATCGGAACGTTGGTTTAAACAAGAGATTTCTAAGGGTATGATGGCAGAGGAGTTTTCATATGGGGGCCAGGCACCGTAAAAAATGGTAACCGGAGGTTGGGGTTGAGGCTCAACGTAGGTACCAGCAGCAACATTCTCTTCGAATTTTTGGCTAATGAACAACCACCCTGGAATTCGACGAGGTTTGGGGAGCATAAACCAGCTTTCTCTCTCTAGAAAATTTAGAATAAAGGGTTTGGATTATAAATGAAAGGGGTGAGTATTTGTAGGAGTAGATGGGCTTTTTAAGTGAGAAAGGCATGGGGACATTTTCCTTTGTTTGCCTAGGGGTGTTATAGGTAACATAGGAACAATTGTGTTGAATCAAGAACTGAGGAAGAATGTGAAGAGGTAATCAAATGATGAAAAATGTTGGGCAGTGTAATACGATCCCTAAAAAGATTTGGTGACAAAGAATTACGACTAATGACCTCATTAATAAAAAGGTGGGAGATTGATAACTGGGAGATGAGAGCAGACACTGAAACATTCGATGAGCCTAATCCTTGCAATTAATTAGCCAAGACTGGAGGGCTAATAATATATGTATTGATACGATTATTTTCGAAGAAGACTCTTTGAAGGTATCAAAATGTCTGCATGATTGTTTCCGATGAGTGCTTTCGAGGAGATAAAATTGCCTTTATTGGGTTATGGATTATTTTCGAAGAAGACTCTTTGAAGGTATCAAAATGTTCACATGATTGTTTCTGATGAGTGCTTTCGATGAGATAGAAATTTCATGTGTTGGTTTATGGTCTAGTCTTTGCTAAAAAAATTGCAAGAATTTGAGGGCTACTGGTCAGTGCCGTCGAGGAGGTAAAATGTGGCAAAACAAATTCCAAATGTTTGATAAGAATGGGAAAAATTATCTTGTAGGTTAATCTTCGAAGAGCAGTTACTCATCAAAAAGTGATTTGCGAGGAAATGTTTTTCGAGGAGAATCAGAAGACGAGGAAGTGTTTTCCGAGAAGAATTCAAAGATAAGAAGAAATTCAAAGTTGTCATCGCAGTCCTAGTAAAAATATTTTTACAAGGACTTTGGGGGGGGGGGGCTATACTGGTCAGTGTCGTCGAGGAGGTTAATCTTCAAAGAGCAGTTACTCATCAGAAAGTCATTTGCGAGGAAATGTTTTTCGAGGAGAATCAGAAGACGAGGAAGTGTTTTTCGAGGAGAATTCAAAGATAAAAAGAAATTCAAAGATGTCATCGTAGTCCTAGTAAAAAAATATTTTTATAAGGACTGTGGGGTTATTGATAAGGGAGAATAAAATATATATATATATATATATATAAGGGGAAATTGGAAAGAAGCATTTTTATTGGAGAAAGATTGTAAAATGTATTATAAAATTACTAATTATGAATAAGTGGTAAAATATAGGGACTAGATGTGTAATAGTAAGGAATTTAAGCATGTGGGGTCCGTTATTATACTATAAAAGGACCACACACGAGTTGAGAAAGCTGATTGATTAATATAATACTATTTTCTCTCTCTACTTTGAGTGGCACTTTCTCTCTCTAAAAATCACCCTCATAAAGAATTCATTATAACAAGTTAGTCCCTTGGATATTCGTTTTACACAAAATTACCCTTGAGCAAATTCTTAATTCATCAAAATATACTTCAATTGTTGTTTAAAAAAACACTTATTTCCTAAACAAAATCTCGAAAATAGGTTTAATTCAAAAACATAACTACATTCCCACGAAATCAAACTACATTCACCATAAAATTAGAGCAAACCTAAATGGTAAACTTCATTCACAAATAACATATACCATAAAATCAAACTACGTTCACAAAAACCAATTTAAACCAACTTTTTTAAGCGAAAAAACAACATTTTCAACCAACAAAACCAACATTTCGACTTAAACCACAGGCGTCAAGCTTGGTTTCATATTTAACTCCCGTTGGTTATGTATTTTAGGATCATTCGTATTATCAATGACGATTAGGACTCTAATTAATTGTTATTTCTAAAAGTTAGAAAAGTTGCATATCACTATTTTTATTTTATCTGATTACTCCCATTTTTTTCATTCACAATGTACTTTAAGGTATTGGTGCATTGTAGAGACGAAAACATACATGTGATCCGCCCACGGTCTTCTCCAAATTACATTGCACAAAAAAGGTGCATAAACTATCATGAACAAATATTTTTCCTTCTTCGTGGATTTTAGCTTTCCTATTGTTACCTCAAAGGTTAATTCTCCTAAAACATGTGTATATACCTAAATGAACCCAGTTAGAATCCTATGGGATGGTACAATGATTGCGGAACATCTAATCTTGTCATACGTACTTTTGAACATAACATTTCTTAACTTCGTGTGTCCATCGCCAGTGCATTGACCTCTATAGTGGCTAACTCAAATATAATTAGTAATACAACTTTATGTGGTGATCTAAATCCTCTTAAATTATTATCGGTCAATCCAAACATTTGGTACATAATCCTATATAAATAGACTCATGTTTGGTATTGATGTTGGAACCTCTCGAGTTTTTATAATTCATAGAGTGAGTATCTTCCCACAATCGTGAAAATATTTTGTATGTTAGGATCTTGATCCATATATTCTTCTTATCTGTCTATTGATGAGTCCGGATTCTATTACCTCTTCAGACAGGGACAGTTCGGACAATGACCATCTAGCCGGACAGGGCAGTTCGAACACCTCATCCATTGGACTGTTCGAACAAGGACTAAAGTACTTAAAAACCTAATCACTTCTTGAATAAGGTGCCTGCTCTCCTACTAAGAGCTCATGGGTCCTTAAACTTCACTCGGGTCCATTAAACATGACCCGAAAGCCCATGAGGCCCAAATGTAAAGGTATAAATACCCAACCACCAATATTAAATGAGGGTAATGAAAATTAAATACAACCAGACTGCTTAATTATCCCTCTACTCTCTACTCAAACATCAAATACTTACAAACTTCCATAAACTCTAAACTAAATTACAAACTTACCCTCGGACGAGAATAAACCTCACCAAATTGGTGACCACAATGAGAGTGCGACGGTGCCTGAATCAAGCATTCGAAACCAACAGCAAAAGTCAGTCCGAATGAATCCGGACGTCTCAGAAGTACTACCAGCCTTGCTTGAAGTGGTGGGTGAAAATGATGAGTATACCATCGAGGAGCGTGATAGATTAAAGGGCGAGATAGAGGCTCTGAGGGAAAAAAAGGCTAAGATGGGCATGAAAGATAAGTCAAAAGCGTCAGTTGCTCATCATACCGATAACCCTAGAGAGCATGAGCCTTCAAAGACTCATGTGAGTACCAAAAAGACTCATGCCAGCTCCAAAAAGTCTCACCGGTCTAAGCCAGTGGAGATTTCTGACTCAGACTCAAAGTCTTCTGGTAGCTCCTCGGATGAGGAAGGAATTGAAGCAAAAGGATCATCTCACAGCCGGAGGCAGTGATGAGGGCCGATCCAAAAAGAAGCAAAAGTTGATTAAAAAATATTCAAGAAAAAAGGATAGACATGGGAAATTGAAGAAGAATATAGGAAAAGGATCATCTCACAGCCGGAGGCATGTAGACCGGATGTTGATGGATCCTTTCGCCTTCCATGATGAACCATGTATCTTTTCAATTCCCAATGAGGATATTGTGTTCAGTCGTGGCCGGAATTGGAGACAATCGCCATTGTCTTCCAAGATATTTTCCGGAAACCTCCCTAAGAGGTTCGATAGCACTAAAATGGAAAAATATGATGGTATTACTGATCCGGACAACCACTTGGAACAATTTAAAAACTTTATGATGAATTTTGATGATGACGACAAGTTACTCTATAGAGCATTCTCCCAATCCTTTACGGGGAGTTCTCTAAAGTGGTATAACAGCCTACCTCAAGGCTGCATCAGGATTTTTGATACCTTTTGGGTGGCCTTTTGAAGGCAGTTTGTTGGGAGTAAAGAGTTGAAGGGCAATGGGGACACAATAATTCATTGTGCCAAAGAACCAAACGAATCATTGAAAGAATACATAAGTCGTTTTGTAAACACTAAAAATGGGTTGGCTGATTGCTTCGAGCAAGTAGCAATAGCATCCTTGAGACAAGGCTTAAACCCTAGAAATTTGGCTGATTCGGTGACCAGAAAGAAAGCCATGAATTGGGGAGGTTTGATGAATCAAGTCGGAAAGCAAATCAATGTTGATGAAACGAAGAAAACTATGGTGCACATGCAGGTGAGGTCTGCCCCGGTTGCACCAAACCCTAACCAAAATCAGTCTGGGAACAAGGCAAGGGAGACCGGACAGGGGCACAACAGGGCTAAAGCTCAATCTCAGCCAGCTACACCTGCCCAGAGTCAACAATCTAGAAATAAGAGAGGGCCTTGGGTTCAACCGGAGTGGTTTGCAGAATTAAAAGAAAGCGTGGCCACCATTTATGATAAAACAAAGGAAGAAGTGCACTATAGGAGACCGGCCGCACTGCAATCTCCTAGGGAACATCGTAACAACTCTTTCTGCCAGTACCATAATGACACTGGCCATACCACCGACGATTGTATAGCCTTGAAACAAGAAGTTCAAAACTTTATTGAAAGAGGAAAACTGGGGGCATATGTCAATAGAAGAGGAGGAAATAGGCCTGATAATGCTCATCGGGTTGGTCCAAGCAATGCTGCTCCGGAGGGAGCTATGGTTATAATCGAAAGATTTGATGTAGAATCAGAATACTTGGACCCTGATCTAACTCGAAATAGAGTGGGTACCATTGAGCAACGTTGTAAAACGGTCTCTGGGCTTATCAAGTTCTTTGAGTCACTTACAATTTTCGGAGGGGATACTATGACAGCTCTTACTGCTTCATCAAGGAAGAGGCACGTCCATACCTTAGCCACCCAGCTAGAAGGAGTCATGACCTCCTATCAGTCACAAATTCCGTTTCCCTTCATTTTTTTCGATGAAGATGACTTAAGGGATATAGCTGGCCCTCATGAAGATGTTGTTGTCATAGGAGCATCCATTGGGGGCAATGACATAAGACGAATCTTGGTGGATACTGGAAGCTCAGCAAATATCCTCTTCTTAACCACTTATAAAAATATGAAAAATCCAGCCGTAATTCAGCGTTCGGACAGATCAATTGTGGGTTTCACTGGGAGCTCAGAAGATGTGATCGAGGAGTTCGAAGAGGAAGTTTTGTTGGGCAAGGGCCCTTTCTAGAAGATGGTCAGGATACTTTTTATTGTGGTAGATTGTCCCACTTGTTATAATGCTATTTTAGGGAGGTCTTGGCTCTCCAGGATGCATGCGGTGGCCTCGACATTCCACCAATGTTTGAAATATGCTGTTCAAGGACAAGTGGGAGTTGTCCGAAGAAGTCAAAAGGTTGCAAGAGAGTGTTATGCTACAGCACTGGCTCCACGGACGTTGGGGGCAGTTCGTATCAACGAAGAATAGCAGTTTGAGGGGCTTTCTGGGGGTGAGGGTGAAATTGATGACCCCAGAGAGACCCCTGGAGTATTGATACCGATTGAAGAAGTTGAAACACATTCTTTAGAAGAAGGAAAAAGTGTTAAGATAGGAGCCAAAATGTCGTCTGAACTGAATAATAGAATGTTGAAGTTTCTAAAAGGCCATCAGCATGTGTTTGCTTGGTGCAATGCTGATGTAACCGGGGTTCCAGCAGATATTATATCACATCACCTATCCATTCGGAGAGACATAGCACCTGTAGTACAAAAGAGAAGGGATTTTTCCAAGGAAAAGGCTGATGTTATTGTTCAAGAAGTTAACATGCTCACAAAAATGGGGCATATAAAGGAGTCTCAATATCCTTTGTGGACTGCCAATCTGGTCTTGGTGAAAAAGAAGAATGGCAAGTGGCGTATGTGCATTGACTTCACAGATCTCAATAGGGCTTGCCTAAAAGATTTATTTCCAGTCCCCCGGATTGATCAGCTGGTAGATTCCACTTCTGGAAATAAGCTACTATCCTTCATGGATGCTTTCTCCGGATACAATCAGATTCAAGTAGATCCGAAGGATCAAGAACATACCACATTTGTCACTGACAGGGGTCTTCATTACTACAAACTGATGCCATTCGGATTGAAAAATGCTGGGGCTACTTATCAGAGATTGGTGAACAAAGCCTTTGCTGATCAAATTGGAAGAAATATAAAAGTATACATTGATGACATGATGGTGAAAACTGTGGATGAACAATTACACCTAGAAGACCTCCAAGAAGCTTTTGCTAACTGTATAAAAGTGAATTTAAAGCTGAATCCAGAAAAATGTGTGTTCGGAGTGCAGTCCGGGAAATTCCTAGGGTATATAATAAGTGAGCAAGGGATACAGCCCGATCCGGACCAGCTTAATGCTTTGTTCCAAATGGAGCATCCTTGGAATGTTAAAGAAGTCCAACGGTTGACTGGGAGGTTGGCTACTTTAAATCGATTCATCTCAAGGTCTTCGGACAGATGTGCCCCATTTTTTCAAACTCTAAAGGGTGCAAAGGTATTTGACTAGACTTCATAGTGCGATGAGGCCTTCAATGAAATTAAGAAGCATTTGTCCTCCCACAAGACTTTATTTAAACCTATCGATGGAGAGACACTCTTCGTATACCTGGCAGTTTCAAGTTGTGCCATCAGTGCTGTATTGGTAAGAGAAGTGGATAACTACCCCCATCCAGTATACTACATCAGCAAGAGTTTGATAGATGCTAGAAAAGCGTTATTTGAAACTCGAAAAATTAGCGTTAGCCTTGGTAATTGCTGCAAGGAAGATGAGGCCTTATTTCCAGGCTCATCCTATTATCGTCCGGACATCTTTTCCCTTGAACAATGTTCTCCAAAAGGCAGACATTTCAAGTAGAATGACTAAGTGGTCAGTGGAATTGGGGGACTTTGATATTGATTTTGCTCCTCGAACAGCAGTCAAAGCCCAAGCTGTGGCTGATTTTTTGGTTGAATTCCACTCTGATAGGGATACGGAGCAGACTACTGAGATGAAAGACAAAAAGGTCTGGGTCGTCCGGACGGATGGTGGATCCAGCACTATGGGATGTGGAGCAGGGGTGTGCTTGACTTCTTCATATGGTGACAAAATGTACCAGGCTATATGTTTTGCTTTTAGGGCTTCCAACAATGAGTCCGAATACGAAGCGGCTATAACTGGTTTATAGTTAGCCTATATTTAGGGGGCCAAAAGGGTCAAGCTAATGAGTGATTCTCAGCTTCTTATCCACCATGCACAAGGTCAATCTGAGGCAAAAAATGAGCAACTAGTGAAGTACTTACTTCTCCTTAAAAATGAGGCTCTTAAGTTCAAAAGCATTGTTTATGAGCATATACCCCGAGCAGAGAATGAACTAGCAGATTCGTTGGCAACCATAGCATACACTGAATCATATCCTTTGATCCATGTACTGGAGAGCCCTTCCATTCAACTTAATGTGGGTAAGGAGGAAGAAATTTTCGATGTACAGATGAAACAACCTCAAGATTGGAGATTTCCTCTCCTGTAGTATCTCTCTGATGGCATCTTGCCTCCGGATAAATCACTAGCAAGAAAAATGAAGCACAAGGATCGTGGTTTTATAATACTAAGAGACGTTCTGTATAAAAATTCTTACAGTAAACCTCTTTTGCGATGTTTGGGAGATGATGAGTCTCAAGTAGTCCTCTCCGAATTGCATGATGGTGAGGGATCAGCTCACTATGGGTTCATGGCACTAACAAGGAGAGTTTTACTGGGTGGCTATTATTGGCCCTCTATAATGCAAGATTCTAAGGAGCTGGTAAGAAGGTGTGATCCATGCCAGAGATATAGTAATCAAATTCATGTCCCAACCATCCCTCTAGAGTCAATTTCTTAGCCTATACATTTTGCTCGATGGAGGTTGGATTTAGTGGGACCTCTTGCTATGGTGTCCGGAGGCCGCAGAACCATAATTGTTGCTATAGATTACTTTTCAAAGTGGGTTGAAGCAGCCCCTCTGGCAGGAACAATATCAAAATCTATCATAAAATTCATTTTATCCAACATCTGTTGCAGATTTGGTATTCCACAAAAGATAACAACAGACAATGGGCCACAGTTCGACAACAAGGAAATGGAGAGTTTCTGTGCCTCGAGGGGTATACAACATTGTTTCTCTTCACCTTTCCACCCACAAGCGAATGGTCAGGTTGAAGTGGTTAACAGAACTCTATTGTCCGGTTTAAAGAAGAATTTGGAAGGGGCTGCTGGGAAGTGGCCTAGCTATTTACAAGAGGTTTTATGGGCCTACCGGACTACACCTGGGGCTGCAACACAAGAGTCGCCTTTCTCCTTGATCTATGGGATGGATGCAATAGCCATATTATTTCCTACCCTGGTGGCACGGGGAGGTTTTAATGAGGTATCCGGGCTTTTTAATAAAATTTTATGCCTTCTTAAAAAACATTGAAGTGTTCTTATTTTGTTTTTTGTCATACAATCCGGATTAAATTAAGGGAATGATGACTACTTAAACATTTGTCATCGGAGAATTTAAACACTCTCACTTTAGAATGCTTATGAAATAACTAAGGGTTATTTAAACACTAGCCACCAAAATTGAAACAAACTATGGAAGAATACAAGAGTTGTGCAAAACAAAGATATTCATTAAAATAACCTAAGTGCCTTGGCCTTCCAAGAAATTTTCAATTGTCAAACAAAACAAAAGATCTATCCGGTCGAATGCCGGACACAATAACAAAAATGCCTTGGCCTTCCAAGGACTTTAGTTTAGATAACATGAAAAGTGAAAAAACAATTCATAATTTAAGACTGAGCCTTTGAAGATGGCTCAGCCTCACTGGTCTTCTTCTTCTACTTGGGATTGTCTTTTTCTTCGTAAGGGCCCTCCCCGGTGTTTTCTTCTTCGCCAGAGGAGGAAGCACTGGAATAATGATGCAAGTCTCCATCAGCCATGGTGTGGAAGGGAAGGTCTTCGTACTCTACATGAAGCCACAAATCTCCCAGGTTCCTCTTCGGGAACTTCTCATGAAAGAGCAGGACCATGTCCGATTTCACCTTGGCATAGATTTCCTCTTGAGTGTCTATTACGTTATTGGCGTAAGCATCGATCTTGGCCTGAATTTTGGCCTCCTGCTCTCTTAACAGATCAGCTTTCTCCTCTGCGGCCTTGGACATTGTGTTCTCGAGCGCAATTTTGTCACTCGTCAAGTTGTGAATGATTTGATCCTTGGCCTTTGCCTCCTCTTTCGAAGAGGTGAGATCTTTCTCCAATCCGGATAGCTTCTCCCGGACCTCTTTGATAATTTCTTCCGAAGTGGCAACCTTTGTGATCCACCCTCTTGGCTCTTCTTCAGCTCCTTGTTTTCTCCCTTTAGAATGTCAGCATGTTGAGTGGTAGTAAGAAGGTCATCGGACAGTCTCTCTTTGTCAGACTTGAGATCTTTGATAGTATCTGCCTGACTTCGAACTTGCTTCTCCAACACAAGCACTGGCTGAACACTACTTAATATAGAGTGAGCTATAATATCCCTTTCACTTGAAACAGTAAAAGTCTTACCATTAAAAGTGACGGTGTTCGAAGTACTCGGAGGGAGGTAAGGCCCAGCAAAATCGTCTCTGGGGAGATTGGCAAAATAGTCACCAAGTCTATCAAGACCGGTGATGTCAACCCCATCAATGCTAAGGTCTCCTCCTCCAACCTCGTCGGTTTGAAAATCACCAAGGATCTCCTCTGCTTGTGTTGGGTCAGTAGGATCAACAGGGGGAGAGGCTCCGGAGCCCAAGAGAAAGTTCATCACCCCTGGAGGTCTTTTTCTTCTTAGTCTCCCTGTCCTTGCTTTCAGCTCCCCGTTTTCGGTCTCTTTTGGGAGCCCTTGGGGGTTTTGGGGATTGAACCTCTTCCCTAACACTCTCCTCCTCCACCACTTCTAAGAGAGCAGCATTGATCTGGCTTGGGGCTGGCCCCTCCGGATTTGTTGGAACAGCCTCCTCCACCTCAGAAGGGTTAGTTGTACCTACCACCTTCTTGCCCTTCTTCTTCTTACCTTTCATCTTACTCGGGGCCTTGGCCCGGCCTGGCAGGTAAAGTGACCCATCCGGTTTGTGTGTTCTCTTGAGGACTACATCCGGAGGGGGTGGAGTGGTGAGTTCTTCCCAAGTCAAGTCCCTACGACCAATAGTGTTCTAGAGGTGAGACCTTGCAAAGTTGCCTTTTGTGAAAGCATCGTGAAACCGGTTCCCCCATTTTTCAGCAGCCCAAGTGTTGATCTTGGTGCAAGTGGTCTGCCCGAACTTTAGGTAGTCATTGAAATCTTTGGGCAGTTCTGCTAAGAAAAAAGACAAGACCAGTTAGTTTAAGCAAATTCGATAAAAGTAGAAAAAAGAATATAAAGTAGGAGCCTTACGATCACTCCTCCATCTGCTGGTGAGGAGACTTGGATTGACTCCGACTTTGATTTTCCTCTCGTTTTCCCAAGCACCACTTACGAACAGGAATCGAGTCCTCCAATTTCTCTCCGACTCAAGCAGATCATCCACTGCTTTATAATTATCACCCATATTGAAGTGATAGAAGGGAATGTGGTGGTTCCTGCAGAGACTGGCCACAGCTGCGAATTCCTCCATTGGTAGAGGGATCCCGGAGAGCCTGGAGGCCATGATGCAGGCCATAAGTGTGTACCAGGCGTTGGGGCTTAGTTGACTGGGATAGAGCTTGATAAGATGGAAATACCTAACTATTTCCGGGTCCAAGGGGAACATTAAACCCCAGTTAAAGAGCTCAGGGAAGATGACTATTTCACTGAGTTTGCAATCCATTGGGGTTTCGGGGTCTATAGGGATTCTTATCTTCACATTCTCCGGAATCCCCCATTTCATACGCATCCGGCCCAACTCAGATGTATGGATGAAAGCGTAATTGATCTTTTGCAAAGTAAAGAGATATTTAACATTGACCTTGTGGAAACAAGGTCCCACTTTTCCTTCGAGACACCCTGGCAGATCTGGATGCCTTAAGCATAGCTTCTCCTTGCCTTTATCCTTTTGGCGAGCAACAGCACCACTAGTTTGTCTGGAAGGTTCGGACTCAAATGGAGCCTCTTCGATAGAGTCCTCCATTATTTCCTCCATGATTGAGGAAGGGTTTTCAGTTGTATTGATGAAGGGGGAGTTTGGAGTTGGTTCAGTCTGACCACCGGACTGATGAGCTTCAGTGCTCTCCTACACTCTAACCTCCAGCTGGGGCTCTAGTATGGAGGTTTCTCTTCGGGGGCTTGAGCCAGTGGCCTCCGGACCTGACAGCCTGTCCCTGGGTGCTTTTATGGGTACTTCTGGCCCTGTACTGCTGTCCTTGGCACCTGATTTTGAAGGGGTGCCCTTGGAAGCCTGCCCTTTGACCAGCCGGCCTTTTCTTCGATCAACCAGCTTGTGAGGAGAAGTATCAGCATCTGACCCCATGGCTAAGAATGAGGAAGGGTTTTTAAAACCGGTAACTGTTAAACCTGGTTCAACGGTGGGTTCTGACTCTTGAACCGAAGAACCTGAAATGATAGGGGAAAGGCTGGTTTGAAACAATTTCTTCGGTTTGACACCCTTTATGGAGGAAGAACCCTGGTCAGACTCTGTAGCTGAGATTACTGGTTTGTCGATGGGGGAAGTGGGTAAGCCTGCTGCGATGCGCCTTTCTCTTTCGACTTTTTCGGCTTTTTCTAGTTCAGAAAGATTGAGCCACCCACCTTTGATTAGAGTGTTCCTAGGCGTGAACATAAACAACCTAAGTAAAGAATTTTTGTTTGAGAGAGAAATCTCTGAAGATTAGTAGAGTGAAAGTGATAGTAAAACAATGGAAAAGTGTCTTAATTTATTATAAACCTCAAAAAGAAGTCTTGATTCCTAGGAGAATTCAAAAAGATTAGCAATCATTAAAAGACGGCGCTGATGTCACCTTCCTTAATGAAGAGATTGCTTTTCAGAGAAGGTGGGTGCGAAATTCAAGGTGAAAAAACGGCTAAAGCAACGAATCAAAAAGTGACATGTGTCCCATGAACTTTGGCAAAAAACCGTTTAGGTTCAAAGATCTTTTTCAGTCCGGATAAAACCATAATATAATTCGAAAGACCTGTCCGGATGAACTGCCACTGACAACGGACTGTTTTCAGGTTTTGAAAAAGGTTATTTGAACAAACACCTAAAAAAGGGGCTACTGATGAGTCTGGATTCTGTTACCTCTTCGGACAGGGACAGTTCGGACAATGACCATCTAGCCGGACAGGGCAGTTCGAACACCTCATCCATTGGACTGTTCGAACAAGGACTAAAGTACTTAAAAACCTAATCACTTCTTGAATAAGCTGCATGCTCTCCTACTAAGAGCTCATGGGTCCTTAAACTTGACCCGGGTCCATTAAACATGACCCGAAAGCCCATGAGGCCCAAATGTAAAGGTCTAAATACCCAACCACCAACATTAAATGAGGGTAATGAAAATTAAATACAACCAGACTGCTTAATTCTCCATCTACTCTCTACTCAAACATTAGTTACTTACAAACTTCCATAAACTCTAAACTAAATTACAAACTTACCCTCGGACGAGAATAAACCTCACCATCTATGATGGTATTATTTTCCAAATCCTTTGCTTTTTCAACCAGTGTCGTAACTTGTTTTTCCTGTCTTGCTAGAGGCTGATGTCCAGCTGCAACATGTCTCGGCTCATTCTTGGACTTCCTTATTATAAAATTTGAAAATTTTCCTTCATTTATCATGTTTTGAACTTCATCTGTCAAAGTCCAACAATCTTATGCATAATCCCTAATGTTATTATGAAATTTACATAATTTATGTTTTTTTTCTATGCTCATTAACAAAGAAAATATTCTTTGGTTATTGATATTTCCTACATGAACCCCAAGTTTACAGTTAACTCTGTGTAAGGTCCTTTGCAAAAGTGTTCTTTATTTTTGTTATTGTTGTAACTATTCTTGTGGTTACTTCGAAGCTTCCTCTTGAGATTTGAATTTTATGGTAATGTATTAACCGTTTCGAGACTTCAATATTGTTATATCTGGAAGATTAAGGTTCATAATAGGATTCGGAATTAACTTGTGCAACTAATAGTGGTACATTGGTGTTTTCCAAATTATGGTAGTGAGGGTATACATTTAATATTGTAGTGCCTTCATCCATCCTTGATCTTATGGTATCCTCCATTTTTATTTGGAATTCTACCCGATCTTATATATGCATAAATATTAGCATATTTTTATTTATCATATATTTTAATGTAATCCCATATTTATGATTCGCAACATCAACCAATTCGTGGAAATATTACAACTCATTTTTCGTTTCCACAAATCTTTGCACGTAGTCCCTCAAACTCTCATTAGGTCTCTCTTACAATAGATTATATAGTCATCATCTCCTTTGATGACTTTGGATCCAATAAATTTGTTCTTATAGGTGGTCCATAATATCTTGAAAAAATTTATGCAACCTTGAGAAAGGGTGTTGAGCCAAGTTAAAGTATTGCCCCTAAAGATCATAGAGATTACCTTACACATAAATTTGTTGTCTCCTCTGAATTATAGCATTTTATTTTTAAATTACTCTCTCTAGTGCTAAGGATCTTATTTTCCATTGTGCTTGTCCATTTTCCGATAATGTTTTAGTAGACAGTCTATATATAAAACCTATGGAGCCAGTACATATTCAAAGTCGATGAGACTTTCGTTATCGCTATGTGTTCTCATTTTGTTCTGATTCCCTTGCACGTAGTCAGCGTGGATTTCTTGTTTCATTTTCTACATACATCATTGAGTAATCAAAGGTATGAAGTTGAAATTTACTTAATTCATTTGCTGGTAGATATAGGGTAACGGAGCTGGTAGTGCAACATGGTAAATGTTTGGTTGCGTATTGTGAGGAATTAATTCATGGAAGGTTGAGGTAAGTTCTCTATAGTTGTATATATTGCTGGTGAAACTATAGAGTAATTTGGGTGCATTGTTTGGTAGACTTATAGAAAATGAGGAAAATCTTGTTGTTGGGTAGGCGGTACTTTTGGAAGAATTTGTGAGAAGTTAGGTTGAACCGCTTGAGGCATTGTAGAAGCTTGGTGGACATTCTTTTAGGACGGTAAGCTTGTTGAATGGATGGTTTATCCTCAATTTCCATGTGGTTGATTTTGAGATGGGTGATTCTCATGGACATAACCATCATTTATCCTCTCATTGTGGTGTTCTGAAGTTAAAGATTTAGTCTTCCGTTTGTCTTGGAGCAATGACATTTTGTGCTTGTTAGTAACATTTTTGTACTGTTGTTTCCTTATCAGGGAGCTTGTGGAATTATCCACTTAATCCTTAGTGTCGTTCGCAGAACATCTGACTTCAAATTTCAGGTGTAGTGCAGGAGCGGTCAACAGCAAAGTTTGAACTGGTTGGCTTGCTTATTTCTTACTTCATTAAGTTTTTGTTGGATGTTCATATTGGGAGAAACTTGAATAGTGATATAATATTAAAAGTGTATGATTTTCGCAATAGATTTTGAGTATTAGACTCGAGTATCAAATCCTATGGAAATTAATTATTTTTATTTATAGTTTGATATAAAAAAATATACTAATTTAACAAAAGTAAAATTCAATTTTGTAACCTATCGGATCAAGATTTTGTGAAACAAATAGAAGAAACAATTAGAATATGAAAGTAATCAATATTAAAGACGTGTGGGTTTATTAAACATGTATCAACAAATCATTTATATATATATATAATTTAATTTATACGTAAATTCTTCAAAGCCATATTCTCTTTCAAAGTGTTTTATTTATCTCTCCATCACTAACAACTCACCTTATTGTATAACTAGTGATATATCTAGCTTCATACCTCATACAATTGGATCATAAGATCTAAAAATATAGTTCAAACTTCCAAGGGTTATGATCGTTGCATAGTACTCATTCAACTTAGTAGTATTATAATGGTTCTGAAATATATTTTAACTCTCGATATCTACCTAAATCTAATATCAATCATTTGAACTAGTAGGTAGCTGAAAGTATTAAGTTCGATAATAATACTAATGAAAATATAGTAAAAATAGTATTACACATTAAATTATAACAAAATCTTAGCTCATATTGAGCATAGTTCTAAGAACGAAGTAAAAGAAGAGAAAATGTGAATGAGTCCTAATTCATTGTGTGCTTTGTTCACGAGTTGTGTTGTGTGTTGGTGTTTTATTTGTAGGAAAAATTATAAATTTTTAAGATCATAATAACATCTTAATACCCATTAAATAAAATCAAAAAAATGTTGTATTCTTATAAATTAATTAATAAGTCATTATGATTTATTTACTAGGGGACTATCTTTTTTTTCTTTTTAATTCCATCTTTGTGTCCAATTTTATTTTTTCTTCTTTTTTTGTCTTTTTATATTGTCTTAAAGTCATTGAATTTTTATCCTTATCTTCAAATCTAGCTCTTTTTTGTAATATAATTCTTTTTTACTCTTATATCTCTCAGTTTAATAATAGACACAAAAATAAACAAATGATAGTATTTTATTCATCATTAATAAAACTAACAATTATGTTAGTATAAAAGTAATATTAAGTTAAGATAAATATCATTTGATCTGATTATTGCACACGTAATTACGCTTGTCTTTGGGTATGCTCAAATCTTGGGGTCTAGTAGTCTTATTATACACCTAAGTTTGGATGAGCATCCAACCACATAGAGAGTTACAGGTCTTATTATACGCCTAAAGGTTGCAGATTTTCAGATCTCCTTTTGTGTAGTCCTAGTAATCTATTTATAAAAAATAAATAGGCTTACTAGAGGCCTAACATGCTCATATACAGAAGACTATAAAGTAAAACGCATGATATATTTTAACACAAGATTGCACCAATAAACATAAGGTACATTGTTAATGACACAAGACTGTACCAGTGGACATTGTATACAATTTCAACATTATTCGATTCATCCTCATCAAATCTTCCATTTGAGGAGAATATCACTTTTTCACTATCAAGAAAGAAATTTCTCTTTTTTCAACTCATCAAATACCCCTAAGGTATTCACTTGATGTTGCAAAAATCAATCCAGTTTAGGCATTCTTTAAACTTTCAAACTGATACTGTCGTGGTCATTATATGTGCTGGATTATCATGTCTAAACACTTTCTTCACATAAAAAAATTTCTTTGATATTATATCACGAACAAAATAATATATGAAATCTATCTACTTTGTATGCTTGTGCTATATTTGGTTTTCTGTAAGGTGTATGGCGTTCTGACTCTCACCAAATATTTTTGTAGTAGTCATATCCAAGCCCAAATAGACCACCAAACCTTAAAACCATATTGCATCTTTAACTACATTTGTTTTCCATGTAGTCTACATCTGGTGTAAATAAAGCTACAATAGCTTGCAATTGTGCTTTCCAACTTATTGCACTCCCAGGTGGAGTAATATATGTCATGTCAAAGATCTCATTTGATCCATATCACTTACAAAATCAGAATCAACAAAACCAACTACTAATTCTACCGTATCGTTCACTGATCCATGAACATTGGTCTTATTGAAAATCAAGCCAACATTCATAATACTCTTAAGTTACTGAAAATCCATATTGTATGTCACTGTTCTATTCCAAGACATCCCATGTACCTTCTTACTACACTAACCGCATGTGAAATATCGAGATGTGTACATACTATAGAATACATTATACTACGAACTGCACTTGAATATTGAACTTTGGACTTTTTTTTCCAACTCAGCATTGTCCTTGTCCCGTCCTGCTGCAGACAACTTGAAAGGAGTAGCAAACGAGATGCTAATTACCTTAGCCTCAAACATGTTGAATCGTTGTAGCACTTTCGCAATGTAGCTTCCTTGAGACAAGTGTAATGATCCTGCACTTTTGTTCCTAATAATGTCCATGCCAATAGTCTTGTTTGATTTACTTTGATCTTTCATCTCAAACTATGCACTAAGCTTTTTTTTACCTGCACAATATGTGACATACTACAAGAAGTAATAAGTATATCATCCGCATACAATAACAAGTAAACATAAGAATCATCTAATATCTTATGATACTCATAACTGACAAATGGACTCCTCATGAACCCTTCTGATTCCATGAATATATCAAAATGTTTGTATCATTGCCTCAGTGACCATTTCAAACCATACAGTGACACTTTTAGCAGACAAACCTTTTCCTCCTTATTAGGTTCGATAAATCCTTTTAGTTGTCTCATGTAGATTTGTTCTTCTAATTCAGCATGTAAAAATGCAGTCTTCACATCCAACTGCTCAAGATCTAAATCTTATAAAAATACCATGGCTAACAAAAGTCGAATAGAACTATGTTTTACCACTGGAGAATATATTTTATTGAAATTGATTCCTTCCTTTTAAGTAAAACCCTTAGCGACCAGTCTTGCCTTGAATCGAGGTACCTCAACCCCTAGTTACCTTCCTTTTTCTTGAATACCATAGCCTACTACCTTAAGTCTTTTAGGGAAGCTAACAAACTCTCATGTCTGATTTTTGTGAAGAGATTTAATATTTTCCTCTATAGCATTTATCTACCGATCTTTTTCTTAACTTTCTTATAGCTACTAGTCTCATATATCCGAACTTCTTCCGCAACTGATAGAGCATATGCAACTAGATTCATATAAATTTCTAGTGGTCTAATCTCTCTTCTTTCTATGCCCAATAATATGTTATAAGGTTGTTGTTTTGGTTCGAGCACACCATCGTCACTATCATCAGTTGCTGACACTTGTCCTCCTAATTCTGGATTCATCTCATAACCATTCAAATTTATTGGACCCACTTTTTTATGACTATCTATCAAATCAGACTTATTAAAAGTCACGTCCCTACTGATGATAAAACATGGAGACATTAGAGAGTTACAACATAATATATATTCCTTCACTCCATTAGCATATCTTAGAAATATACACCTCTTTTTTCTCGACTCAAGTTTACCATCTCTCATATGGTTGTACGCAAGACAACCAAACACCTCAATTGTTCATAATCAGCCGAAGATCCAGACCAAATATCAAAGGAGTTTTATAATAAATAGTTATTGATGGAGACCGATTCACAAGTAGCACATTGTATTGATAAATTCAGCATAACAAATCCTATCACATACTGGAATGCAAGAGAATACTTTGTGCCTTGTCACAAAGTGTTATGTTCATTTTTTTTAGACTTCATTCGATTATGGTGTTATAAAATAATTAAGATGACGTACTAATGCCTCAACTTCTCAAAACTCGTGCAACTCACGACTACAAAATTCAAACCAATTATATGTCTAAAATGCTTGATCTTTCTTCATATATGTTTTTCAATCATTGTTTTCCATTTGATAAAGGTTGAATAAGCCTTATCTTTGGTTTTCAGATAATAAACCCACACCATCCTTGAATAATCATCGATCAAACTCATGTAGTATATGGCTCCACTCTTTCATAGAATTTTATTTGGGCTCCAAAAACTGGAGTAGATGTAATCCACTGTCTTTCTAATTCTTATTAAAATCGACTTGTTAAATTTGACTTTAGTTTGTCTACCAAACACACAATAGTCACAAAAATCCCAATGATTATGCTTTATACTCTTTCAAAAAATCTCTTTTTCCCAAAACAACTAATCATATTTCATTCATGTGACCGAGACATCAATGTCACAACTAATTTTGATTCTACCAAATTTGATTATTACTACTTGATGATTCTACTATAACATCTCCCACAATAACACTTCTCTGGAGAATGTAAAGACTTTTCTTGCAAATTATCTTTCATATACATCCTTGAAACTTTTGTCATCTTTATTACACCAACGTCTGCACGATACTTATAACCTCGACAGTCTAGTATCCCAAAAGATATCATATTTCTTTTCAACCCAAGAGCATGTCAGCATGTCACAATTCTAGCAACCTGATCAAACATTCTGATCTTGATATTATTGATTTCATCAAAAAGCAACGAATAATTATTCCCAAAATAAAAGGGTCTCATTATTGTCTTGTAAGTATCAAACCATTGCTTGAACTGACACATTTGATACGCAGTGCCAGTATCAAGTACCCCAAGAGTTTTGCTCACATTCTGAACATAGACAACACATTTCCGCTACCGTTATTTTCACTACCATCAGAATCATTTACACATCAGTATTTTCCTTTTGATTTCTCTTCTTACCTTTCAGTTTCAGACAGACTCTCCTATAATGACCCCGCATTCGTAAAATTTTGATTTTTTGGCTCTTGATTTGGACCTCCAATTATTCTTATTTGAATAACTCGTCTTGTTGATAGATTTTCCTCTAGTCAGAAGACTTTTCTCTTCTGCCTAATTGTTTGGCTGCAATTGTCTCAACTCCTTTGATTTTAGTGTTTTTTTTTACATTCTCTAGAAATAACTTATCATTTGTATACATTATGGTATCCATGAAGTTCTCATTAGAAACTGGTAATGATCTCGAGACAAATAAAGCTTGATCATCATCCTCAATGATGATTTTAATGTTCTTTAAATCCATAATAAGTTTTTCAAAATTATCTAGGTTTTTAGTTATCGACATACCTTCTTTCAATCTGAAATCATGCAAGTGTTTCTTCAAGTATAACCGATTTACGGCTGATTTCTCTAAGTAAAACTCTCCCAACTTTCCATACGCGGGCAACAGTCTTCTTACCATTAATCTTGTGAAGAATGATGTCTCTTACGCTCATTAGAATCCAACATAAAGCTCTTTTTTTAATATCTTGTTTATTCTATTCTTTCATCTTTACTGTTAACTTATTCTTCGTAGCCTTCCATAATCCTTGCAGTACCAATGAAGGTTTCAACTTAATCTTCCTTAATGAAAAGTTGGATCCCCTATCAAATATTTTTATTTTATATTTTATTTATGTAGACTTCATTGTAAACCCTAATTGTGAAGCCTAATTCTACAAGGCAAAGCTCTAATACCAATTTGTGATGAATCATTGTGCAAGATATCACAAATGGATCAAAGACTAAAAAAACTAAAGAACATGAAATAAAAAAACGCATGATTTTAATGTGGTTCGATAATGACTACGTCCACGGGCGCCACAAGAGAAAAGAGTTTTATTATGATAAAAAAAGGATATGAGTTTTCATATCTCCTTTTATGTAGTCCTAGTTATCTAAATTTAGAGAATAAACAGGCTTACTAGATAATTGGTCTAGTGGCCTCATATACACAATATTATAAACTATAATGCATGATATATACAAACATTATAGTGTACCATCAAACATAAGGTACACTATGAGTGACACAGGATTATACCAGCGGACACGATATACATTGTCAAAATTATTTTACTCATCCTCAATAGATAGTAACACTATTTATCAAATTTTTTGTAGAAGTAATTTAAATAAAAATAAAATTAATGAAATAAAATACTCACATTGGGTTATCTCATAATAAGCGCTTCGTTTACCGTTGATACCTCTACTAAATTAACCTTATTTTCAAGGTGGTTGACAATTGGGTCATATGGTCTAAAAATCTAGTTCAGACTTCATTGAATCATGGTCATAGTGCACTACTCATTCAACCTGGTGGTATTATTATAGTTCTAAAATATATTTTACCTCTCTGTCTCATGCTAAATCTAATATCACTCAATTGAAACTGAAGTTAATTGGAAACATTAAGTTAAATAACAATACTAAAAATATATGAAAAAAATAGTATCACGTATTAAATTGTAATGAAACCTTTAGCCATAATAAAATCTTCACGACCTATTAGATAAAATCTTAATAGCCATTAAATAAAATAAAAGAATTATTTGATTCTTTAAATTAAATAATAAGCCATTATGATTTATTTACTAAGAGACTAAATATTTTTTTCCTCTTCAATACCATCTTTGTGTCCAATTTGTTTTCTTCATAGTTCTGTATTTCCTTCAAGTCCTTGACTTTTCATCATTCGCTTCAAATTTATTTTTTATATATAATTAAACTCATTTTTTGTTTTTTTTATCTCTCAATTTTCTAATAAAAAAATAAACGAATTAGAGTATTTTATTCATTATTAAATTAAAAAAAAAATAATTAAATTAATATAAAATTACTGATATAATCAAGTGGTAGAGGTAACATGCACACCAGAGACAAGATGTGGTCCCTTTAAAAATGGAGACAAATATCGTAATATACAATCTCTTATCAAATATCCTAAAATTTATCCAATGCATGGCCTTGAAATGAAGATAGCTGATAAAATCAATATAATAATAATAATAAATAATAATCTAACATTTTAAAAATAATAATTGTATTATAAATTTATAGATTTTATAACTCACCTAAAAATCATGAGTGGTGGACTAAAATTATAGATTTTATCAAGTCCATGAATTAGATTTATAGATTTTGTTAAGTCCAAAAATTAAATTTATAGATTTTGTCAAGTCCAAAAAGTTATTCAACGATTTAAACTCTGACCAATCCATTAATAATGAGTGGATAAATATTTAATCAACTTTCACAAGTTATGAGAACTATCAACTCTCGATAGAAATCTTAACAAAACCACCATGTTGATTTACCCAAGACCTTTATAATTAAAATATATCATTATGGTTAGGGCACCACCGCATATCTCAAGTATCAAACATCGACCAAAAACCAGGTCAACTCTGTGAAGACTTATAATCCTGAACTTTGACAAGACACAATCTTGTATGATTGACCATAAATTTAACTTACCATCGTTAACAAACTTCATTTCCGCTACTCTCTGTTTATCCCCACTATGTACAGCAGCGTAGTGAAGGGTAGCCAGTTGGCTTTAAATTAAGCCAACCACTAACACTATCTTCAACAGGATCACATAATCGACCGAGCTACGATTATATATGGTCAAATTTTAACAGACCACAACTTAAACCTGACAAATTCAACGTATAAGTATAAAAAATGGCATATGGATCATATATTAAAATTTGAGCTCGATATTAGTTAAGACATAAACCATGCCACAAAATTCTATTACGGAACATAAACGTCCCCATGATATGTACCGGGCACCGAATTTTATGCTCGCAACTTTACTTTTACTATATGTTGCAACGGATTGATAATATGGGGTTAGTTAATAGGTTTTCAATCAACATAACCATAAATTTTAAGCATAAAAAAATCTACAACTTTGTCTCTGGTCTAATATATCAACTATCGACAAGACTACAACTTAAATGTTCGAAGATTGATAAGGTCACGACCTCGACTTGACAACGGTCTACAATAAAAAGTATTCCTTCTGTCCCATAATACATAACATATAAAGGTTACGCATACATTTTATGAAAAATAATAAATTTTTATTTAAAAAAAAAAACCAATTAGTAGCCCACAATCAATAATATTAAATTGTATATTGATATATGAAAACTACCTGTATTGTAGGATAAAAAATATTTTCTAAAGCGATATGTATTATGAAAAAAAGATAGTATTTACTAAGATACATCTTAAACTTTTATACATAAAAAAATATCAAAATCACCATTAGGGAACGACCTAAAATATTAAGTATGTCTCAATCTCGACATTTTTGGGAACTAAACTAGTGCATATAAGAAAGTCATCGTCTCGACCATTTTATAGCTTCGACATGACCGCGGTCTCAATCACAAATTATCAGAGGTTAAGGGTCTTTTACCGAACATTAAAGTGTATTTTAACTAAAGTAACCATCAATTATTATATTTGATGATCGATACTAGTTGGAGTTTCACCGAAACGTTTGTACGAGTAAATATCTACATAAGCACCATGTCATGTAACCTCTATTCAACACTCCCGCATATACTCAATATTTCGAGCTATGCTCAATAGCGCCACCATTAGGCACCATAACATCGAGAGAGGAAACTATTTTTAGGAAAGTTAGGAAAGAAAAGGGTTTGGTTTTTCTAGACATTGTAGGAAGCGACAGATTTGTGTTTAGGGTTTAGGATGATGCAATATCTAAACTTAACCCCTTATTTATAGTTTTTACAATGTGAAGCCCAACATTGTAAAGGTCATCTTTAATGATTTCTTGTGTTCGCGGACCATAACCTGATTAATTGATAATTCGGTTTATTGTCTGTTTTATTAATTGAGCCTTAAGTATTGAGGTTTGGACCCTCTTTATTACAGTGCCCAAATTCAACTCGGTTACCACACTTTAGTCAATAACGTCTTTTCACTCATAGGTCCAATTCAGTTAATAAAATAATTAACTCAATTATTTTTAATTTGGACTTTATGAAGACAATAATCGAATATGTTTATTTAGCATATCGGTCCAAATTATTATCGTACCACAAATATATTAAATAAATACATTCCAATATTATCCACTACATGTCTTATAAATGAAGATAGGTAATCAAATGAATAATTACACAATATTAATAATAATAGTAAATAATAAACAATAAATCCAACGTTATAAAAAAAATAATCGTATTATAGATTTATAGATTATATAACTTACCTAAAAATCATTTGTCATAGGTTAAATTTATAGATTTTACCGAGTCAATAGATTAAGTATATAGAATTTGTGGTAGCCGAGTTGGTTGAGTATGGCATTCTTATAACCAAAAGGTCATGAGTTCGAGTCCCTCTACATACGCTTTCTCGGCTGAGCCTGTCACCTTGTGTGGTTTACCTTCTGGCGTTGGTTTGCAGGCTATCGCGTCAGACTGAGGGTTTACCCTGTGCGCACTCAACCTTCTGGCGTTGGTTTGCAGGCTATCGCGTCAGACTGAGGGTTTACCCTGTGCGCACTCATTGCACTCTGAGTAGCAGTAGCGGCTGCGGGTTCCCTCCGAAAAAAAAAAAAAAGAATTTGTCAAATCCAAAAATTAAATTTATAGAGTTTGTGAAAGCGAAAAATTAAATTTATAGATTTTGTCGACTTCAGAAATAAAATAACAATAATTTTTTATTCGAATAACTAAATAAAGAAAAATAGTTAAAAAAAAAATACACAGACCTTTAATTGCGTGGAAATGAACTTCTATAAATCAACTATCACGTGACACTTAATATGATTTCAATGCAAAATTTTATTGGTTATATTTAATAATATAATATCCTAATTTAAATCCAAACAAAAGCTATAACGTAGTATATAATTAATTTTAGTTGTTGGAAAACCATATAATAATGGGTTTATAAAATATTAATAAAAATCATGTAAGGGTGAAGCTATTTTTTCCATAAGATTATTATTTCTTCCATTTTATATTTTTTTAAAAATATTTAACACTTGTTTTTACTTTTTATCCTTAATTTACTTTCTAATTTATATTTTGATTCCACTATGCACTATCCAACCCATATTCGAACAAACACATCATTAAGACAAATTACATCCAACATATATCATTTGACTTCTAAAATTAAATCTTAAAAACAAAAAAAAAACTCAAATTCGTTAAAAATTAATCATAGAAAATTAAAACAGCCAAATAAAAGATTCAATATCTCACAACATCACCCAATCAACCAACCAGATAATTTAATCTTGTAAAAATAAAAATAAACAAAAATAAGAAAGATATGAATAAAAACAAGTTAAAGTTTTTTAAAAAAATAAACAAATCAAAAACAGATTTTCAAAGTTTTATAAAAGTAATTTGATACTAAAAAAACTTGTTCCTCGAACTCAATATACATGAAATTTAAAAAAAAAACAATCATAACAAGAGAATTCCGAGAACTGCAAATTTTTCGGCATATCGATATCGTGGAACTCGCTATGTAGAGTATACCTGACTTCCTAGAACTCTTGCTAACCGATAGATTAAAAAAAGATTTAGGAAAGATTTTTACCTTTAACAGATTACTTCAATCGAAAGTGGTGGTTGTGTTTTTTTTTCTCAGTTAAAAGAGCTGATAGTTGTGTATTTATATTAATAGGATTAGAGTTTATTGGTGGAAGTAAATATGGTGGAAGTAAATATGGTGGGTAGAAGGTTGCCGGAAAAAAAATTAAGGTAGATATGGTGTTTGGGTGGTTGCTAAATAAGAAGGTAAATATGAGTTTTTGGAATAAAATTAAAAAAGGGTAAATTGATCATTTCTTTTATGGAGGAAATAATAAGGTGGAGGTTTTTTTGAAATATGGAGGAAATAAAAAATCTTACGGAGGAAATAGCTACCCATCATGTAATCATATAATATTATAAAAACCAAATTCAAATGGTTATAAATAAACATACATTTAGTAAATATTTGTTCCAAAAAAAAAGTGTCCGAGTTGGCGGAATAAAATATTTTGTAATTAAAAATTATGACAAACACTTTTTTTATTAAATTTGTTACTTTATGTTAAATTTAAACCGTAAATATTTGTTTAAATTCTTATTAGGATTAATAATTGGACACCATATTTAAATATTTTGAAAACCACAAAAACAATCAATATTATCAATGATTGAAATTTGTGTGTATAGACCAATATCGTGGTCCTAAAATTATGTGATTTATATATTGATTGATTAAGCTATATTTCAGCTTTAATAGATATATTTGTTACCACTGATTCTCTTTATTAAACGAAATTTATGTAACGATGTTTTAAGAAAACGTGCGTCTTTTTTATTGGTTGAATGTATTCACATACATAAAGATTTCCGAAAATATTAATTGGTCTCGTGAGCTAACATGTTAGATGGTCCAACACTATGCCCTTTGTAGACCGTGGCATCATATCACTAAATACGTCTAACAAGTAACAAGCCTAACTAATAATGGCATGACAACAATAGCTACAGCGTGTTTTGACACCGACATTAAAGTTGTGGGTAGGATTCAAGGTACTCCCTATTATTGGTATAAGTTAACATCAAATACAAATAGCGCATTAATAAGGGAGTATTGTACGTGATCAGCATTTTAAAAAAAAAATATTAGGATTATTTTTTATTAGATACTTGAAAATTTTAATAATTTTTATTTTGTGTGCTTTAGTATGAGTATTTCTTATTAAATGCGTCGGGTAGTTTAGAAATTTTAATTATATATTTTATTTATTTATAATGACACAAATGACCTTTAATCTATTATAAGTACTTCAAAACAGATGTACCGAATAATCTAACCGTTTAAGATTATTATTATTTTATTTGACTTTCTCAGGTGACTTGCGAAGTGCAAGGTTTTTATATTTCATATTATATCGTTGATTTTTTTTTTCTCTGTTTTGGAGAGAAACAATATTATTACCAATTAGTTTTTAATCTACTAATTAGTTTTCTCTCTTAGTAGAAAATTGGCCAAAGTAATAAACAGTATTATTACTAATTATTTTTTGTATTTTTTAATGAATAACAAAAATTATTTTTGTTAATTTAAACCACTTAAAAAATTTGTTTATAAAAAATAAATAATATAATTGATTTTCGTTAGTTGAAATACATAAGAATAACATTTTATTATTGTTATTCCTATTATAGTAACACTCTTAGTAATGTTATTCATAATAGAGTAAGAGTCTTATTACTGTTATTCCTAATAGAGTAATCGTTGTGGTCGCGGTGGTGGTTGTCGTGATGATGCCACCGACGGTCGTGGTGGTGGTTGTAGTGGTGGTCCGCCACCGGTGGCGGTCTGTCGCTGGAGGTTGGTGGTGCCAACGGCGGTAGCGGCGGCTATGGCGGTGGTGGTGGTCGTAGTGGTGGTGGTGCCAGCGGCGACGAAGATGGCGGTGGTCGTGGTCGTAGTGGTCCACCAACGATAGTGGTGGTTGTGGTTGTGGTGGTGTCGGCGGCGGCGGTCTTGGTGGTCGTGTTGGTGGTGGTGGTGTCAGCGGCGGTGGTGGTGGTTATCGTGGTGGTCCGTCGCCGGTTGTGGTGGTGGCAGTGGTGGTGGCCCTGGTAGTGGTCCGTCGCATATGGTGGTGGTGGTCGTGGTGGTCCGTCGCCGGTTGTGGTGGTGGCAGTGGTGGTGGTGGCCCTGGTAGTGGTCCGTCGCATATGGTGGTGGTGGTCGTGGTGGTCCGCCGTCGGTAGCGGTGGTGGTGGTGGTGGTCGTCGTGGTCATGGTCATGGTGGTGGTGGTGATGGTGCCGCTGATGGTGGTAGTGGTCGTGATCGCGATGTTGGTGGTGGTGGTTGTGGCGCCGGCATCGGCGGTCATGGTTGTGATGGTGGTCGTGATGGTAGTCGTGGTGGTGGTCGTGGTGGTGCCGACGGTGGTGGTGGTTATGGTGGTGGTTCGGCGCCGGTGGTGTTGGTTGTGGTGGTGTCGCCGGCGGCGGTTGTTGTCGTGGTCGTGGTGATCGTGATGGTGGTCGTGCAAGCCGTGGCGACGGCGACGGTGGTGGTTGTGGTACCGGCCCGCTGGTAGTGGTGAATTAAATAGGATTATATTTTTTAAAAAATAAGATGATCAAACTTAGTTTTTTAATTAGAGGGTATTTTTGTACTTCTAAAAATCTCATACACCTATTGGAATTATGAAAGTTTGGTGTATCTAACAAGAATCTTGAAATATTTGATGTACCCTTTAAAAAGTCACCCAAAAAAATTATTATACAATTATTAAATTTATTTTTATAAATATTTGGATATCTTACGAATATTGATATAAAAGTGTTAATAACATACAAATGAATAATTGAATCTAAAATTAGGTTAGGATAAAAAAAATGTAAACAATATACGTAAAATTATATTAGAACATTATATATAATCATGTTAAAAGAAATTGGACGGTTATTATAACAAGAAACTATTCAAAATCAGTGAGCATGTACGCCATCATGCCAAGAGAAGGCGATAACTCAATACAACGAAACTATTTTAGAAAATAAATAAAGATTACGTTTGTCATTCCACCTTAGCTCCAAGGAATGTGAACCAAAGATCTGAAAACATACGGTGTGAAATCGTAGAAGCGAGAGCAGGAGGGGGTCCAAAAATTATTGCAGTCTACTTTCGTTAGACGTGGTATATTACATTGGAAATAACAAATTGAAGGGAAACATCTATGTCTAAAAGTTTTGAACTAAGTAATACGTTAAGTAGCACACATGAACTGTTATTTGTTAGCTGGGTGGGAAAATCCGACCGTGTTTAAAAAAAATAGCGAGGATGAAAGGGTAATCGAAGACCTTATTCAAATGGAGCAAAGAAAAACCGATTTCATCTTATTCGGTATGATGGGGTAAGTCGCCAACTTTAAGACGGCGAGTTGTGATATAGTCGAGGATACCATACTCAAACCTAAAGTACTGATGGCCTTTTTTAGACATATGTTTATATGGTTTGGTTTGGTTACTGGAGAATTCTCGTAAGAAAAAAAAGGAAGGGGTATCAAGAAAAATCTTGAGAAAATAAAGTTTGAGTAATATTAGATTTCCAGTGCTATGGTTATGATATATAATTTTTTTTATTTCAACAGATATGAAGATCAATTTTGATGTATTAAAGCATTTAGATTAAGAAACATAGAAAAGATGAAGAATATGTTAGATATAGTAGATATATGTTCAAGGGAAAGTAATTTTTTTAAAAGAGAATAGGATAGTGAAGAGTTGTAATTGATAAAAATAGCTTGTTACGAATGAAAAGGCGAGTGATTAGTTAGTGAAGGATCTAGACAGTTAAACTAGAATAGAATTTATGGTCAGATTAACAGTGAGAAAATGAAACGGTGTTAAATTTATGTCAAAGTTGATGATTGACCTTATCGCAGAATTTGTGACAAATATCAAATTAGTTAGGCACACATTAATTTGTTAGCGCGCTTATAATATTTAATTTGTTATTACCTCATCTAATTTTGTTTTTAGTCCTTGCAAAAATTATTTGAAAAATTTTACTTTAAGAATTAGAGGGAGCCCTCATACGGCTAAATTCTACAAGTGGAATATGTTCCTAATTAAAACGAGGTAAATAAAGCTAATAAACGAATAATATGCAGAAAATACGACGAGGGTCATATGTCGAGGGGTTAAGACGATAACATAAAATGGGCGATGGTTATATTCAGAGATATGACGAGTACCATATGTCGAAGGATTAAGATGGGAGCATAAAGTGGAACAGGACGAGGGTCGTATTCAGATATATGACGAGGTCCATACGATGATGGATTAAGATGAGTGCATAAAGTAGAACAAAACGATGGTCATATTCATAGATATGACGAGGGGCATACGCATGATCATGACGAAGGATAAAATTATAGTAATGATGAGGGTTACATTTAGAGTTATGACGAAGGCTGTATTAAGAATCAAGACGAGCACGTGGAAAGTTTGTTAAATGATTATAACCATTTTACACGTGTCGTCATATAAGAGGTTATCAAGAAAGTTTGTTAGACAGTTATAATAGAATGATATGTGTCATCTTATGTAAATTCTATAAATATGGACTAAAGTGTTTATTTGAAGATTGATCACACATTTTCAATAAGAAAAAATATATTAAACATCTTCTAATTTATTTCTTGATTTGAGTTCATCATTTTGGCTAAGTCATTTGAATAGAGATTCCCTTAATATTATGTTTTATGTGTCTTATGTTGAGTCTTTCTCTTCTTAAGTTGTTGAATTAACATCTTCAGAATATTTTTGTTCGTCCTCTGGATTTTTTATGTTTACATTATCTTCCCCACTTTTTTTTATCATCTTTATTATTGTTTTTTATGAAGATTTATCTTTCTCTTTGGTCAATGAAGAGTCGGTGTGTCCATTGGTTTTTCATTTTTTGCTCAAATCATATTTGTCTGAGCTCTTGTCTGTTTTGATGTTGCTCATATCTTTTTTATGAAACTCTTGTCTGCTTCGGTGGATGTGGTTGTCTTTGATGAGTCCGAATGTTGCTACCTCTCCTGACGGGGACAGTTCGGACTAAGATCACCAGACCGGACAGGACAGTTCGAGCACCTAGCCCAATTGGACTGTTCGAACTATGACTAAAGTACTTAAAAACCTAAACACTTCTTGACTAAGCTGCTTGTTATTCTACTAAAAGCTCATGGGTCCTTGAACATGACCCGGGTCCATTAAACATGACCCGAAAGCCCATAAAGCCCATATGCAAGGGTATAAATACCCAACCACCTGCATTAAATATGGGTAATGAAAATTAAATACAACCAGGCTGCTTAATTCTTCCTCTACTCTCTACTCGAAAATTAAACATTTACCAACCTTCACCAACTCTAAACAAATTACAAAATTACCCTCAGACGAAAATTAACCACACCAAATTGGCAACCACAGTGGGAGGACGAAGGTGCCTGAATCGAGCATTCGAAACCAACCAGAAAAATCAGTCTGAATGAATCCAGACGCCCCGGAGGTACCACCAGCTTTGCTTGAAGTGGTGGGTGAAAACGATGAATACACTATTGAGGAGCGCGATAGGTTAAAAGGCGAGATAGAAGCTCTGAGGGCAGAAAAGGCAAAGATGGGCATGAAAGAAAGGTCAAAAGCATCATTTTCTCATCACACCGATAACCCTAGAGAGCATGAGCCTTCAAAGACTCATGTGAGTACCAAAAAGACTCCTGCCAACTCCAAAAAGTCTCACCGGTCTAAGCTAGTGGAGAGTTCTGACTCAGACTCAGAGTCTTCTGATAGCTCCTCGGATGAGGAAGGAATTGAAGAGTCCTTGTCCTCTAGCAGCAATGAGGGCCGAACTAAAAAGAAGCATAAGTTGATCAAAAAATATTCAAGGAAAAGGGATAGACATGGGAAATTGAAGAAGAATATTGGCAAAGGGTCATCTCACAGCCGGAGGCATGTAGATAAGATGCTGATGGATCCTTTTGCCTTTTACGATGAACCAGGTATCTTTGCAACTCTCAATGAGGATACGGTGTTCAGTCGTAGCCGAAATTGGAGACAATCTCCATTGTCTTCCAAAATTCTGTCCAGAAACCTCCCTAAGAGGTTTGATAGCACTAAAATGGAGACGTACGATGGCAGTACTGATCCGGACAACCATTTGGAGCAATTTAAAAACTTCATGATGAACTTTGATGACGATGACAAACTACTTTGTAGAGCATTCTCCCAATCATTTACGGGGAGTGCTCTAAAATGGTATAACAGCCTACCACAAGGCTGCATCAAGAATTTTGATACCTTTTGGGTGGCCTTTCGAAGGCAGTTTGTTGGGAGTAAAGAGTTAAAGGGCAACGGGGACACAATAATCCATTGTGCCCAAGAACCGAACGAATCATTGAAAGAATACATAAGTCCTTTTGTAAACACCAAAAATGGGTTGGCTGATTGCTTCGAGCAAGTAGCAATAGCATCCTTGAGACATGGCTTAAACCCTGGGAATTTGGCTGATTTAGTGACCAGAAAGAAAGCCATGACTTGGGGAGGTTTGCTGAATCAGGTTGGAAAGCAGATTAACGTCGATGAAACAAAGAAAACTAGGGTGCACAGGCAGGTGAGGTCTGTCCCGGTTGCACCAAATCCCAATCAGAATCAGTCCGGGAACAAGGCAAAGGAGACCGGACAGGGGCATAGCAGGGCTAAAGCTCAATCTCAGCCAGCTGCACCTACTCAGATTCAACAATCCAGAAATAAGAGAGGGCCTTGGGTTCAACCGGAGTGGTTTGCGGAATAGAAAGAAAGTGTGGCCACCATTTATGATAAAACAAAGGAAGAGGTACACTTTAGAAGACCGGCCGCACTGCAATCTCCTAGAGAACATCGTAATAACTCTTTCTGCCAGTATAACAATGATACTGGCTATACCACCGATGATTGTATAGCCTTGAAACAAGAAGTTCAGAACTTGATTGAAAGGGGAAAGCTGGGGGCATATGTCAAAAGAAGATGAGGTAATAGGCCTGACAATACTCATCGGGTTGGTCCAAACAGTGCTGCTCTGGAGGGAACTATGGTTATAATCGAAAGGTTTGATGTGGAATCAGAATACTTGGATCCAGATCCAACTCAAAATAGAGTGGGTGCCATTGAGGAATGTTCTAGAACAGTCTCCGGGCTCATTAAGTTTTTTGAGTCACTTACAATTTTCGGAGGGGATACTATGACAGCTCATACTGCTTCTTCGAGGAAGAGGCACGTTTATACTTTAGTTACCCAGCTAGAAGGAGGCATGACCTCCTATCAATCGCAAATTCCGTTCCCCTTCATTGTTTTCGATGAAGATGACTTAAGAGATATAGCTGGACCTCATGAAGATGCTGTTGTCATAGGAGCATCTATTGGGGGAAACGACATAAGACGAATCTTGGTGGATACCGGAAGCTCAGCCAATATCCTCTTCTTAACCACTTACAAGAAAATGAAAAATCCAGCCATAATTCAGCGTTCGGACAGATCAATTGTGGGCTTTACTGGCAGCTCAGCCGATGTGATCGGGGAGTTCGAAGAGGAAGATTTGTTGGGCAAGGGCCCTTTCAAGAAGATGGTCAGGATACTTTTTATTGTGGTAGATTGTCCCACTTGCTATAATGCTATTTTAGGGAGGTCTTGGCTCTCTAGGATGCATGCAGTGGCTTCGACAGTCCACCAATGTCTGAAATATGATGTTCAAGGACAAGTGGGGGTTGTCCGAAGCAGTTAAAAGGTTGCAAGAGAATGTTATGCTACAGCCCTGGCCCCCCGGACGTTGGGGGCAGTTCGTATCAACGAGAAATAGCATTTTGAGGGGCTTTCTGGGGGTGAGGGTGAAATTGATGACCCCAGAGAGACCCCTGGAGTATTGATACTAGTTGAAGAGGTTGAAACACATTCTTTAGAAAAGGGAAAAGTGTCAAGATAGGGTCTAAAATGCCACCCGACCTGAAAAATAAGATGTTAAAGTTCTTGAAAGACCATCAGCATGTTTTTGCTTGGTGCAATGCTGATGTTACTGGGGTTCCAGCTAATGTTATATCACATCACCTATCTGTCCGGAGAGATGTAGCACCAGTGGTACAAAAGAGAAGAGCTTTTTCCAAAGAAAAGGCTGATGTTATTGTGCAAGAAGTTGGCAGGCTCACAAAGATGGGGCATATCAAGGAGTCTCAATATCCTTTGTGGACTGCCAATCCGGTCTTGGTGAAAAAGAAAAATGGCAAGTGGCGTTTGTGCATTGACTTCACAGATCTCAATAGAGCTTGCCCAAAAGATTTGTATCCAGTTCCCCGAATTGACCAGCTAGTAGACTCCACCTCTGGGAATAAGCTGCTATCCTTTATGGATGCTTTCTCCGGGTACAATCAGATCCAAGTATATCCGAAGGATCAGGATCATACCACATTTGTCACTGACAGGGGTCTTCATTGCTACAAGGTAATGCCATTTGGGTTGAAAAATGTTGGGGCTACTTATCAGAGATTGGTGAACACAGCCTTTCCTGATCAGATTGGAAGGAATATGGAAGTATACATCGATGACATGATGGTGAAAAGTGTGGATGAGCGATTGCACTTAACTGACCTCCAAGAAACTTTTTCCAACTTGGTAAAAGTGAATTTGAAGCTAAATCCAGAAAAATGTGTGTTCGGAGTGCAATCCAGGAAGTTCCTAGGTTATATAATAAGTGAGAAAGGGATACATCCCGATCCGGACCAACTTAATGCTCTATTCCAAATGGAGCCTCCTTTGGAATATTAAAGAAGTGCAACGATTGACGGTGAGGTTAGCTGCTTTAAACCGATTTATCTCAAGGTCATCGGATAGATGCGCCCCGTTTTTTCAAACTTTGAAGGGTGCAAGGGGATTCGACTGGACCTCACAGTGTGATGAGGCCTTCAATGAGATTAATAAACATATGTCCTCCCCCAAAACCCTATTTAAACCAATTGATGGAGAGACACTTTTCGTATATTTGGCAGTTTCAAGTTGTGCCATCAGTGCTGTGTTGGTAAGAGAGGTGGATAACTACCCCCATCCTGTATACTACATCAGCAAGAGCTTGATAGATGTGGAAAAACGTTATTTAAAACTCGAAAAGTTAGCACTAGCCCCGGTGATAGCTGCAAGGAAGATGAGGCCTTATTTCCATGCTCATCCTATTATCGTCCGGACATCTTTTCCTTTGAAGAATGTTCTTCAAAAGGCTGACATTTGAAGTAGAATGACTAAGTGGTCGGTAGAATTGGGGGATTTCAATATAGATTTTTCTCCTCGAACAGCAGTCAAGACCCAAGTTGTGGCTGACTTTCTAGTTTAATTCCACTCTGACAGAGATTCGGAGCAGACTACTGAGATGAAAGATAAAAAAGTCTGGGTCGTCCGGACGGATGGTGGATCCAGTATTATGGGATGTGGTGCAGGGGTGTGCTTGACTTCTCCGTATGGCGACAAAATGTACCAGGCTATATGTTTTGCTTTTAGGGCTTCCAACAATGAGTCTGAATACGAAGCAGCTATAGCTGGGTTAAAGTTAGCTTATATTTGTGGAGCCAAAAGGGTCAAGCTAATGAGCGACTCCCAGCTCATTATCCACCATGCTCAAGGTCAATCTGAGGCTAAAAAGGAGCTGCTAGTAAAGTATTTACTTCTTCTTAAGAATGAGGCACTCAAGTTTAAAATCATTGTTTATGAGCATATACCCAGGACAGAGAATGAATTAGCAGATTCACTGCAACCATAGCTTACACAGAATCATATCCATGGATCCATGTACTGGAGAGCCCCTCCATTCAACTTAATGTGAGTAAAGAGGAAGAAATTTTTGAAGTACAGGTGAAGCAACCTCAGGATTGGAGATTTCCTTTCCTACAATACCTCTCTGATGGCATTTTGCCTCCGGATAAATTGCTAGCGAGAAAAATGAAACACAGGGCTCGTGGCTTTATCATACTAAGAGACATTCTGTATAAAAAGTCTTACAGTAAACCTCTTCTGCGGTGTTTGGGAGATGATGAGTCTCAAGTAGTCCTCTCCGAATTGCATGATGGTGAGGGATCAGCTCATTGTGGGTTCAGAGCTCTAACAAGGAGGGTTTTACTGGCCGGCTATTATTGGCCATCTATCATGCAGGATGCTAAAGAGCTGGTAAAAAGGTGTGATCCATGCCAGAGATATATCAATGAAATTCATGTCCCAGCCATCCCTTTAAAGTCGATTTCCGAGCCTATACCTTTTGCTCGATGGGGGTTGGATTTAGTAGGCCCTCTCCATATGGCGTCCAGAGGGCGCAGAACTATAATTGTTGCTATAGATTACTTTTCAAAGTGGATTGAAGCAGCCCCTCTGGCAGGAACAACATCAAAAGCTGTCATAAAATTCATTTTATCCAACATCTGTTGCAGGTTTGGTGTTCCACAAAAGATAACGACAGACAATGGGCCACAGTTTGACAATAAAGAAATGGAGAGTTTCTGTGCCTCAAGGGGTATACAACATTGTTTCTCTTCGCCTTTCCACCCACAAGCAAATGGTCAGGTTGAAGTGGCTAACAGAGCTATACTGTCCGGTTTAAAGAAGAACCTGGAAGGAGCTGCTGGGAAGTGGCCTAGTTATTTACAAGAGGTCTTGTAGGCCTACCGGACAACACCTGGGGCTGCAACGCAGGAGTCACCCTTTGCTTTGGTCTATGGGATGGATGCAATAGCTCCCCTAGAAGAAACTCTCCCATCATTTCGAGTTCACAACTTCTCCGAATGCGCTAACGAAGTGACCATCAGAGGTCAGCTTGACCTGGTAGAGGAAAGACGAGTTAAAGCTCACCTTAGAGCTGCACACTATCAGGGTTTGATGAGAAGCAGATTTGCTTCTAGAGTTAAAAGAAGAGATTTCCAGCCGGGGGACAAGGTATTAAGGAAAGTCTTCTTACACACTAAAGAAAAGCTGCTCGGCAAACTGGCCCCAACTTGGGAAGGACCTTATATGGTTGTTGAAAGGCTTAAACCTGGAACATATTGGCTAGAAGACAAGGATGAAAGAATTCTGACCCACCCTTGGAATATTGAACATCTCCGGATGTACTTAGAGTAGCATCTGTGTAAATATTTACTTGTTTAAACATCCATATAAATATTTGGGGGCATACTCTTTCCTACCCTGGTGGCGCGGGGAGGTTTTAATGAGGTGTCCGGGCTTTTTAATGAAATTTGATGCCTTCTTAAAAAAAATTCCGAAGTATTCTTTGTCACACCATCCGGATTGAAGTAAAAGAATGATGACCACTTAAACATTTGTCATCAGAGAGCTTAAACACTCTCACTTTAGGCTATTTTATGAAATAACTAAGGGCTGTTTAAACACTAGCCACCAAAATTGAAACAAACTATGAAAGGATGCGAAAATTGTGCAAAACAAGGATATTCATTGAGATAACTTAAGTACCTTGGCCTTCCAAGGACTTTTAAATTGTCAAACAAAGTAAAGGATCTATCCGATCAGATACCGAACACATTAACAAAAGAGTGTCTTGGCCTTCTAAGGTATTTAGTTTAGATAACATGAAAAGTGAAAAGATAATTCATAATTCAAGACTGAGCCTTTGAAGATGGTTTAGCCTCATCCATCTTCTTCTTCCTCTTGGGATCGTCTTTCTTTTCAGGAGGGCCCTCCCCAGAATTTTCTTCGGCCTCGTCAGAAGAGGAAGCACTGGAGTAGTCATGCAAGTCTCTGTCAGCCATGGTGTGGAAGGGAAGGTCTTCGTACTCTACTTGAAGCCACAAATCTCCCAAGTTCCTCTTCGGGAACTTCTCATGGAAGAGCAGGACCATGTCTGATTTCACATTGGCATACATTTCCTCTTGAGTAGCTATTACGTTGTTGGCATAGGCGTCGATCTTGGCCTGGATTTTGGCCTTTTGCTCCCTTAGCAGATCATCTTTCTCCTTTGCAGCCTCGGACACTGTGTTCTCAAGTGCAATCTTGTCATTTGTCAAGTTGTGAATGACTTGATCATTGGCCTTGACCTCCTCTTTTGAAGAAATGAGATCTTTCTCTACTCCGGACAACTTCTCCTGGAGCTCTTTGATAGTATCTTCCAGAGTAGCAACTTTAGTGGTCCACCCCTCTTGGTTCTTTTTCAGCTCCTCGTTCTCCCCCTTTAGAATGTCAGCATGTTGAGTGGCAGTAAGAAGGTCATCGGACAGCCTCTCCTTATCAGACTTAAGGTCTTTGATAATATCTGCCTGACTTTGAACTTGCTTCTCCAATACAAGCACCGGCTGAACACTACTTAAGATAAAATGAGCTACGATGTCCCTATCACTTGAAACAGTAAAATTCTTACCATTAAAAGTGACGGTGTTTGAAGTACTCGGAGGGAGGTAAGGTCCAGCAAAATCGTCTCTGGGGAGATTGACAAAGTAGTCACCCAACCCACCAAGACCAGTGATGTCAACCCCGTCAATGCTAAGACCTCCCCCTTCGACCTCGTCGGTTTGAAAGTCACCAGGGATCTCCTCTTCTTGTGTTGGATCAGTGGGATCAACATGGGGGAGAGGCTCCGGAGGCCGGAGAGAAAGTTCATCACCCTTAGAGGTCTTCTTCTTGGCCTCCCTATCATTGTTTTCAGCTCCCTGTTTTTTGTCTCTTTTAGGAGCCCTTGGGGGTTCTGGGGAGTGAAATTCTTGCCTAATACTCTCATGCTCTGCCACTTCTAAGAGAGCAGCATCAATCTGGCTTGGGGCTGGCCTCTCTGGATTTGTTGAAATAACTTTCTCCACCTCAGCAGGGTCCGATCCACCAACCACTTTCTTACCCTTCTTCTTACTCGGAGCCTTGGCCCGGCCTAGCAAGTAAAGTGTCCCATCCGATTCGTATGTCCTCTTAAGGACAACATCCGAAGGGGGAGGAGTGGTGAGTTCTTCCCAGGAAAAGTCCCTCTGGCCAGTAGTGTTCCAGAGGTGAGATCTTGCAAAGTTGCCTCCTGTGAAAGCATCATGGAACCGGTTTCCCCACCTTTCAGCAGCCCAAGTGTTGATCTTGATACAATTGGTCTGCCCGGACTTTAGATAGTCATTGAAGTCCTTGGGCAGTTCTGCTAAGAAAAAAGACAAAGCCAATCAGTTTAAACAAATTTGATAAAAGAAGAGATAAAAATATAAAGTAGGAGCCTTACGGTCACTCCTCCATCTGCTGGTGAGAAGACTTGGGTTGACTTCGGCCTTGATTTTCTTCCCGTTCTCCCAAGCACCACTTACGAACATGAATTGAGTCCTCCAATTCCTCTCCGACTCTACCAGGTCATCCAGTGCCTTGAATTTATCCCCCATGTTTAAGTGGTAAAAGGGGATGTGGTGGTTTCTGCAGAGACTAGCCACAGCAGCAAACTCCTCAATCGGTAGAGGAATCCCAGAGAGCCTAGAGGCCATAATGCAGGCCATGAGGGTGTACCAAGCATTGGGACTCAGCTGTCTTGGACAAAGCTTTATCAGATGAAAGTATCTAACAATCTCTAGGTCCAAGGGAAATCTGAGCCCCCAGTTAAACAGCTCCGTGAAAATAACTATCTCGCTCACCTTGCAGTCCATGGGAGTTTCGGGGTTTATAGGGATTCTTATCTTCACGTTCTCCGGAATTCCTCACTTCGTACGCATCCGGCCCAGCTCAGCTGTGTGGATGAAAGCGTAGTTGATCTTTTGCAGGGCAAGGAGATACTTAACATTGACCTTGTGAAAACAAGGCCCCACCTTTCCTTCGAGACACTCCGGCAGATCTGGATGCCTCAAGCACAATTTTTCCTTGCCTTTATCTTTTTGGGAAGCAACAGCACTACCAGTCTGTCCGGAAGGTTCGGACTCAAATGGAGCCTCTTCGATAGAATCCTCCATTATTTCCTCCATGATTGAGGAAGGGTTTTCAGTCGCAGTGGTGAGAGGGAGGTTTGGATTTGGCTCAGCCTGACTTCCGGCCTGATGAGCTCTGGTACTCTCCTGATTTCTAGCCTCTGGTTGGGGCTCTGTTGTGGACGTTTCTCTTCGGGGACTTGAGCCGGTGCCCTCCGGACCGGACAGCCTGTCCCTAGGTGCCCTAATGGGTACTTCTGACCCAGTACTACTATCCTTGGCACCTGATACAAGGGTGCCCTTAGAAGCCTGCCCTTTGACCAGCCGACCTTTTCTCCGATCAACTAACTTGTGAGGAGAGGTTTCAGCATCAGACTGGTTCAACGACGGGTTCCGACTCTTGAACCGAAGAACCTGAGATGATAGGGAGAGACTGGATTGAAACAACCTTCTCGGTTTGACACCCTTTGTGAAGAAAGAACCCTGGTCTGACTCTGTGGGTGAAGTTGCTGGTTTGTTGATGGGGAAAGCGGGTAAGCCTGCTGCAATGCGCCTTTCCCTTTCAACCTTTTGCGCCTTTTCTAATTTAGAGAGGTTGAGCCACCCGCCTTTGATCAGAGCGTTCCTAGCCGTGAACATAAACAACCTGAGTAAAAAAAAATTGAGAGAAAAAGCTTTGAGGATTTGCAGAGTGAAAACGAAAGTGATGGTAAAACAGCATAAAGTATTTCAATTTATAGTAAATCTCAAAAATGAGTCTTGATTCTAGGAGAATTCGAAAAGATTAGTAATGATTAAAAGACGGCGTTGATGTCACCCTCATTAATGAAGAGGTTGTTTTTCGAAAAAGGTGGGTGCGAAATTCAAGGTGAAAAAACGGCTGAAACAACCAACCAAAAAGTGACACGTGTCCCATGAACTCTGGCAAAAAACCATTTGGATTCACAGAGTTTTTTCAGACCGGATAAAGCCATAGCACAATTCGAAAGACCTGTCAGGGTAAAACTGTCCCTGACATCGGACTGTTTTTCAGGTTTTTGGCAAAGGTATTTGAACAAACACCTAAAAAAGGGGCTCCTGATGAGTCCGAATATTGCTACCTCTCCGGACGGGGACAGTTCAGACTAAGATCACCAGACCAGACAGGACAGTTCGAGCACCTAGCCCAATTGGACTGTTCGAACTATGACTAAAGTACTTAAAAACCTAAACACTTCTTGACTAAGCTTCTGGCTCTTATACTAAAATCTCATAGGTCCTTGAACATGACCCGAAAGCCCATAAAGCCCATATGCAAGGGTATAAATACCCAACCACCTGCATTAAATATGGGTAATGAAAATTAAATACAATCAGGCTGCTTAATTCTCCCTCTACTCTCTACTCAAAAATTAAACATTTACCAACGTTCACCAACTCTAAACAAATTATAAAATTACCCTCAGACAAAAATTAACCACACCAGTCTTGTCTTTAATATAATTAGCATTGTCTCAATTAGAGCCTAAGAAACTCCATCACTTTTATTGTAGGTATATATATACATATATTTCTCTCATTTTATGTCATCATATGTTTATGTCAACCCCCATATCATAATCTACTGTCTCTTCATTGTACTTGTGTCAATATACATCTCTTTTTAGCATTATTTTGTTATCACTCTCGCTTCACAATCCAAAAAATTCCATATCACATTTTACCATTTACGTTTAATATCTATCAATTATAGTTGTTTATTTGTGTCTTTTGTATGTTTAATTACTCCTACGACACTTGCACATCTTCAAATTGCACATATTATCTTGTATTTGTTATTACTAGCAATTATACTTTTGTATTGTATATATGTACCGTCACATTATTCATATACTATATATTTTCAATGCGTACTTGTATCGATGTTCCACTCTTTTTGCAACATATTATTTAGTTTCCATATCATTATACTGCTTATTATGTGTTATTGTTTATCTTATTATCATTATCATCCATATTTGTTACTTAGTCTTACACATTCTCCCGTATGTACCATTGAAACATCATGCTTGAAGGAAGGGTTTTTATAGCCTCGTTCTAAACTCGAGTACCATTCTATAATCCTTTAACCATGTTGTCTTCATTAATATTTTGATTTTCTACAAAAATAGTTATTTTCAATATGACAAACCAATCCTAGAATTCTGACTCTTTAAATAAATTTTTATACATGTCAATTTGCATATTTTGTTGCATTTCTTATACACATGACATATAAAGGACATCTAGTATCTTTGAAATATGTTTCCTCATGCTAAAACGTAAAGGAAGAGCTGTAATTGCTCTGTTGTAAATAGCTTAAATGAGATTTTATCATTGTTCTCTAAATAAATCTTGTTGAGTATTTGTTCTCATCATCGGGTTTTATATATATATTTTCCTTCATCAAAAGACGTAAACAACTCTTCATTATAATCTTTTTATTATTTTTAACCAGTACTATTTGTATCATGAACAAGACTTTCATTTACTTCTTCAAATGCAACGTTACAAGTCTTAAACTTATTTAGGTAAGTTAGTTCCACTCCAAGATACTTTGACCACAAGTCCTCTGATGTTAGACATGCTTTTAGACCAATGTGTACCAGAGCACAAGCAGCAGCTATATCTAATGTGATCTACAAATTTATCAATATTATTCCATTGGTCATCATCATCATCATCCTGGTTATTATAGCTCTCTTGAGAACCATCACTTTGATAGTTATCTAAAATTTTCGTTACTGTATATGCATTATAATCGATGCAATAAGGCATGAAGAACAAAGACAAGAATTGGAGCATCTAGAAAAATTGTAGAAGATTCCGACAAAGAGACATATTCGCTTAGTCTTTGAGGTGCATATTTATGCATTGAGCCATGGATTAAATATTTATCAGTCTCAACAGATAGGATTTATTTTTGACATCAATAACTTGTAAATATATTTTCAATTCCAAAATTCATATTCTGATTGATAATATACACCGTAAACTAAGTCACTATGAGTTTTTTATTCATTTAGATTCAACTGGTTATCATAGTAAGGTGAGAAGTGAGGTTTTGGTTGGGATTTTCCTCCATGAGAAGTTACTTATGTTGGCTGCATGTAGGATTGTTTCTTGGTTGTGCTTGAATCTGATTGAGGAGTATGAAGGTCGTAACGCTTGTCTAAATCAAGTTTTTTTTTTGTTTCAGTCTCAGGATTATGGATCTTCAGTTCTTTGTTAAGTCACTTGTTGGAGTTTTGATAAAAATTGTAAGTTTTTGTTACATTCTCTCGAATCATTGGAGTTAACATATAAGTTATTGCGTTATTTTTTTAAAACTGATCTTTGGTTACTCGTCCATTTACTAAACTTTTTAATTTCTCAATAGATGCAAACTCTGCTTTAATTAAAAATGAATGTTAGAGACAAGTCACCCTTTAATCGGATACGGACCCTTTTATTCGGAAGGGACCAAAAAAAACAAGCATTATTTTAAAAAAAAATCATGAATACCAACTTTATTTTCATAAAAAAGTATTAATCATTAGTAGATTATTACTTTATTTTTAAGTAGGTTTTAATTAAAATAAATATCTATAAATCTTGTCTAATATCACAATAAATACAAATATATGTTTATCTTGTTAACATATTGAATATAATAAGACATTACTAAACGAATTTTAAGGAATCGATATCTTGAAGTGATATATTTCCAATAAAATATTAGTTTTGAATACTAATTTGTTTAATTAAAATATATTTTATACAATTATATTGTATTAAATTTAGTTAATTTTGTTGGTTAACTTTTTTTATTCGTATAATATCTTTAGCATTTAATTAATATTATAATCAACTATTATTATTTTTTAAACTACACTATAAGATATTAAAAATTGATACAATGATATTTTAAAAATATAAGTATATTATGTTACCTTGATATAATGAAACCCTAATCTAAGTATGTATTAGTCAAAGTCAGGCTTGAATCAGATTTAAAATTCGATATAATAAAAATGTAAAATAGGTATATATATAATTCACATATAAAATAAAAGAAAATTAAGATATCTGAAAATGTAGTTTTGGACGTAGATTAATGGAAGACCAATAACGTAATAAGAACTCTATTCCAAAGAAAAAAAAACTTATTCCAAGGGGAAAAGTTGAAACCTTCGGTATAAAAGTATTTGATTCAATAAAATATATTTTAAGATGGAGTGAAGCTATTTTTTCATAAAATTTATTTTTTCTTCCATTTCAATTTTGTTTTTAAAAATACTCAACACTTGTTTTTATTTTTTTGTGTTTAATTTATTTTCTAATTTATATTTTGATGTCACTATACATTATCCAACCCGTATTACAATAAAAGGTTCATTAAATCAAATTATTGTTAGGGTAGCGACCAAAATTCCACATCCCACATCGGTAATACATGGGAAGGATTAGTGGTATATAAGTAAGAATATACCTCAACTAGTTTGAGGCCTTTTGGTAGTGGACCAAATGCAAAGCCGTGAGGCCTTCGGGTGCCAAAGCGGACAATATCATACTAGTGTTGAGATCGGTTGTGTTCTTACTTATATACAGAGGAGGAATATGCGGACCGGACCCCATATTCCCAACATGTGGTATCAGAGCGAGAGGTTGTGTACTTGTCTTGTATCAAATATGGAGGTGAATACAAGCAGAATGGTGGCGAGAGGTTGTGTACTTGTCTTGTATCAAATATGGAGGTGAATACAAGCAGAATGGTGACGATGAATGGTTTGAATTATCATATATGGAAATCGAAGATGGAAGATCTTCTTTATGTTAAAAGTTTTCATTTACCAGTGTTCGGTGATGAAAAACCTAAAGATAAGTCTGATGCAGAATGGATAATTATTCATCGACAGGTTTGTGGCTTTATTCGGCAATGGGTTGATGATAATGTGCTGAATCATGTTGTAGACGAAACAGATGCAAGTAAATTGTGGAGTAAACTTGAGGAGTTATATGCTCGGAAGACAGGAAATAGTAAGTTACTTTTGTTCAAACAGTTGATGTATTTGAGGTATCAAGATGGATCACCTCTTACAGATCACTTGAATACCTTTCAAGGATTGATTAATCAGTTGGCTGCTATGGGTATCAAATTTGATGACGAGGTTTTGGCGTTATGGTTGCTTGGTTCGCTGCCAGACTCATGGGATACTTTCAGAATGTCTCTTTCTAATTCAGCTCCTAAAGGCAATATCTAAATGGCATTAACTAAAAGTAGTATGTTGAATGAAGATATGAGAAGAAAAACAGTTGGCTTCTCTTCACATTCAGAAACTCTAGTCGTTGAGAAACGTGGTAGAAATGAAAATCGTGGTTGGAAAACTAGAGGTAAAAGTAGAAGCAAGAGTCGAAACAAGTCTAATAAATTTGCAGATTGGGAGTGCTACTACTGTCATGAGATCGGGCACACTAAGAATTTTTGTCCTAAGTTGAGAAAGAAGAATAATTTTGGGAAATCTAATAATGGTAAAGAAGAAAAGAACAAGGAGAAAAATTATGATGAAAGTGGTGACGAGAAACATGTTGCTGCAGTTTCAGATAGCTACTTCGTTGTTATTGATGATGTTGTTGTGAATTCCGTGTCTGATGAAAATGGTTGGGTAGTTGACAGTGGTGCTACAATTCATGCCACTTCTCGTAGAGAATTTTTCTCATCTTACACCTCTGGTGACTTTGGTTCTGCAAAGATGGGAAATAATGATTTGTCTAAAGTGGTTGGTATTGGTGATGTTTATCTAGAAACAAGCATGGGTGCAAGATTGATTTTGAAGGGTGTTAAACATATACCCGATCTTCGATTGAATTTGATATCTACAGGGAAGCTAGATGATGAAGGTTATTGCAGTATTTTTGCGAATGGGCAGTGGAAACTTACTAAGGGCTCGTTGGTTGTGGCAAGAGGACAAAAATATGCAGCCCTCTACATCATGTCTGCAAGGGTGTCTGTTGAGAAAATCAATGTTGTTAATGATGAAGCAATGCTTGATTTATGGCATAAAAGACTCAGTCACATTAGCGAAAAAGGATTAGATATTCTAAGGAAGAAACAGTACATTCGTGGGATACACAAAGCTCATTTAAAGAAATGCGTACATTGTTTGGCTGGAAAGCAGAATAGAGTATCTTTCAAGAGCTCGGCTCCTTCAAGAAAACCAAGTTTGCTTGACTTGGTACATACTGATGTTTGTGGTCCTTTCAAAACGAGAACACTTAGTGGTTGTTTGTACTTTGTTACTTTTGTTGATGATCATTCCAGGAAAGTTTGGGCTTACACTTTGAAAACAAAAGATCAAGTGTTAGATGTCTTTAAGCAGTTTCAAGCTTCAGTTGAGAGACAAACTGGGAAACAATTGAAGTATGTTAGAAGTGATAATGGGGGAGAATACATTGGTCCTTTTGATGATTATTGTAGACAGCAAGGTATTCGGCATCAAAAGACACCTCCCAAGACCCCTCAGTTGAATGGCGTAGCGGAGAGACTAAACCGAACATTAATTGAAAGGGTAAGATGTCTTCTTTCACAATCACAACTCCCTAAATACTTTTGGGGTGAAGCTTTGAATACAGTGGTACATGTCTTGAATCTTAGTCCTTCTGTACCTTTAGATGGAGATATCCCAAATAGAGTTTGGACAGGTAAAGATGTTTCTTATGATCATTTGCGTGTCTTTGGGTGCAAAGCTTTTGTGCATATTCCTAAAGATGAGAGATCTAAACTCAATTCGAAGACAAGACAGTGTGTATTCATTGGTTATGGTCTTGATGAGTTCGGCTACAGATTTCATGATCCAATTAATAAGAAACTTATTAGGAGTAGAGATGCCGTGTTTATGGAAGATTAGATAGATCCGCTGTAAAGGCTCTAGAGATCAGGCAGCCCCAACCTGATTAGAGTGAGCGGATGGATGTCAATTGAGAGGAGGCTAAAGTGGTACTTTGTTCGAGAGAAGGATTTGTTAGGGTAGCGACCAAAGTTCCACATCCCACATCGGTAAAATATGGGAATGATCAATGGTATATAAGTGAGAACATATCTCAACTAGTATGAGGCCTTTTGGTAGTGGACCAAATGCAAAGCCGTGAGGGCCTTCGGGTGCCAAAGCGGACAATATCATACTAGTGTTGAGATCGGTTGTGTTCTTACTTATATACGGAGGAGGAATATGCGGACCGGACCCCCATATTCCCAACATGTGGTATCAAAGCTCCAGGCCCAGACAGTACGCGATGTGGTGGGTGATGTGGGTGAAATTCTTATTAGTCGAACATGATGAATTAGTAGCCATGCTCAAGATCCTTGTTTGGAGTGCCCGTGGCTTATCAAGCAGTGTGGCTTGATTGGAGGCTCATCAAGCAGCGTGTCTTGATTGGAGAGATCCTCGTTTGGAGTGCCCGTTGCTCATCAAGCAGTGTGGCTTGATTGGAGTGTATCAAGACGGTGGTACTCGTTTGGAGTGGCGCTAAGGAACAAGGCAGGATGGTCGAGATCAGATAGATCCGCTCTAAAGGCTCTAGAGATCAGGCAGCCCCAACCTGATTAGAGTGAGTGGATGGATCTCAATTGAGAGGAAGCTAAAGTGGTACTTTGTTCGAGAGGAGGATTTGTTAGGGTAGCGACCCAAGTTCCACATCCCACATCGGTAATACATGGGAAGGATTAGTGGTATATAAGTAAGAATATACCTCAACTAGTTTGAGGTCTTTTGGTAGTGGACCAAATGCAAAGCCGTGAGGCCTTTGGGTGCCAAAGCGGACAATATCATACTAGTGTTGAGATCGGTTGTGTTCTTACTTATATACGGAGGAGGAAAGAAATAAATTAATCATAGAAAAAAAACATTCAAACCAAAGATTCACCTGAGAATATCACTCGATCAACCAAGATAATTTAATCTTGTAAAAATGGCAACAAACAAAAATTAGAGAGTCACGAATAAAAAAAAGTTAATTTTTTTAAATATAAACAAATCAAAAACAAAATTTAAAAGTTTTATAAAAGTAATTCGATACTAAAAAATATGAAATATATTTCTAGAACTCAATATGCAGGAAACAAAATTTAAAAAAAAAATCACAACAAGAGAGTTCTGCGAACTGTAATTTTTTCTGCATATCGAGTTCATGGAACTCGCTATGCAGAGTACAACAGAATTCCTGGAACTCTTACCAACTATAGATTAAGAAAAATATTTTAGAGATATTTTTACCTTTCATAGATTGCTTGAATCAAAAGTGGTGGCTATGTGTTTTTTTCTCGGTTAAAAGAGTTAATGGCTTTGTATTTATATTAATAGAATTATAGTTTATGGGTGGAAGGTTGGTGAAATTTTTTAAGGTAGACATGGTGTTTGGGTGTTGCCGGAGAAGAAGGTAATTATGAGTATTTGGAGTAAAATTAAAAAGGGGTAAATTAATAATTTCATTTATGGAGGAAATAACAAAGTAGAGTCTTTTTATAGCTTCACCATTTAGAATTAGGGTATGAGATGTTTTGCATAGGGAACATATCAAAACTATAATTAAATATTTTGGAAATAAAATAAAAATATTAAAGAAACAACCACATTTAATTTGCTAATTAAAATTTGTTTCTAAAATAAAAAAAATAAACTAGAATAGGATTTTGGACCTTAAATAGTGGAATTTAAATTGTGGATCTTCTCAACTACAACATTATCTTGGTTGAAAAGAATTTGCCTTCGAATTCACAACATAATATGTTTTTCATCATAAGCGAGAAATCGATATCCCAATAAACCACTTCTTTTTCTCCGGCCAAGAAACATGATAAACACTCTATTGCATTTTGTAATTCAAGCAAGTTGCTTTAATAACTATATGGAGAAAATGCTCAAGAACTCCTTTGTTGATTGGAGTGGAAAACTTGGCAACCATTGTAAAATTACGTGTAAAAATAAAATTTTGTGTATTTATTCCATTACCAGCATATTGAGTGATCCTCTATTCAAGAAGCTTTCCCAAAATGACCCCTGTAAACTTCTTCTAGCAGCTTTTGTCACTTTCCTCAACCACGTGAACCTCACCTTGTACCAAGCTTCTAATAGGAGAACCATCTAGTGAGGATTTACATGCAGCTAAAATATCGTGCCCATATTTGTAAAAATGGTCATACATGAAATTCATAAAATGATATGGTGGTTTCCTCATTGTGTACACCATGGTGCTATCTGATAAAATAAATGTGCTCTCACGATATTTTTTTAAAAAAATCCACTTTTCTGAAAGTATTAGCAACCTGGCATTTTCTCCGTGATCATTGATGAGTCCGGATTTTCTCACCACTCACTGTGGGAACTGGACATGGGCAATTCGGACTAAAACCACCCACTAAACCATCCGAACAGGACTAATGTATTAAATACTAAATCACTTCATGACTAAGCTAATTACCTACCTGCTTAAAAACTAATGGGTCGTTGAACTCGACCCGAATTCATAAGTGTGACCCGAAAGCCCATGTGGCCCATAATTAAGGGTATAAATACCCAACCACTTTCATTAATGAGGGTAATGAACATTTAATACTACCAGGCAGCTCAAATCTCTCACTAGAGACTACTTAAGCATTAAATACCCTTGAAACATCACAAAACTCTACACAAAATTAGCCTTAGTTGAAAATAATCCACACCAATCATATTATAGGTCAAGTTGAAATTTGAATCCAAACACAAGTTGCAACCTGGCATTCTCACGATATTTAAAAAAAAATCCCCAATGGCTTCCTTACTTGCACCTGCAACCTTAAAGACAAAAATACATCGGATAGCTTAGACCATCTTTCTTGTGTTTTATCCTTATCAAAAGTAGCATCACCCTCATGCATCCATAAATTTTTCCATCACTTTATAGTTACAAGATTTCTAAACCACTAAAAAAAAATTCATGGGCTACTACAAGTGTGACCCACTATTTGTTGGCAGTTGTCGAACGTTAATCAACATAAAGCAATATTATTTTGCGGTAAGCGACTAATATTGGAATTTCTCCATTGACTTACCATCACATGTTTTATCAATGTATCGGATTATTGTCATTATTAGTCCAATAAAAGTAATCATAAAAAAGAACGGATTAGTAGATAAAACATGTATCATAGAAGTAATTGTTAGATATCATGTTTAATTTTGAACACTGTGAAAGACTGGATTCAGAAATAAACAACTTAAGAAAAACGTAAAGTTTTGGGGTTATTTTGTAAGACAAAATAATACTGAGTTATGGTCCATAAGAGTGACAATTTAATAAGGTATGGTCTTCATTAAGTAATTGTCTAAAAGTTACAGACACTCAAAATAAAGAACCATCTCTTAATTTTATTATAAGAAGTGAATTTCTCACTTCTTGAAAACCATGGTATCAATACATAAAGAAAATACCTTTAAGAAAAACGTATTGATTATTCCTTCAAATTAATTACAAAACTAGGATTTTGGTTTCCATATCTTAGTAGAATCACAACCATTAGCAAAATATCACGGATCATCTGCTTCAAGTTTGAAATCTGGAAATTCAAGGAATGTCTACATCTTGTAAGTATTTTTCCGTATTATTACATGATGATTTAATTTCATGGATCTTAAGTTAGATTATAAATCCAAAAATAATTTCTAACAACTAAGCCATAATTTTCCATGGCCTCACTAACAAAATTCAATAAAGACATCATATCCAGCTTTGGAAGAAAGTATTGCATTATAAAGTATTATTTAGACAAATCAAGTGTTTTCACATCAATATGCAATATTTTATTTTTGACATATCAAGTGTTTTCACTACAACTTGCGACATCTAATAATAATATTATATCCAGCTTTAGAAGACAATATGACATAAAATTGTTTTAGTTCAGAGCATAAAATATTGTGTTTTGACTGACTGAAACATGGAAAGGGCACAAAATAACTTCAATCAAACATGTCTTGTTCTTTTATGTACTAAAAAACCCTCCATTGATTTTGAAAGGGTGGAGAACTAAAACATTTGCACATGAAGACATTATGCAATTCTAGACCTTTGCATTCTATCGTTGATATGGTATATCATATACCTAAACTCTCATAGGGAAGTAAGCATCTACTTCAACAATTTTTTATATCAGGTTTTTGTACAAAGACCTTCAGTTTTTCCATTTTTTGCATTCATCTTCTGGATAGTTCTAGCAAGAACTTGAAAGTATACAATGACACTATTGTTAGGTCCGACCAAAGTCTCGTATCCCACATCGGTTATACATATGAATGTAGATCAGTATATAAGTTAATAATATATTTCTATTAGTCTGGGCTTTCTCGAAATGAACCTAAAGTCGAACATAACTAACATGGATAAGTTCAAAAAATAAAAACTCTTAAAAAAAATTCATAACTTATAATATTTTATAAAAATATGATCCAACTACTTTATATAATTTCTATTTTTTTTAGATTTTAAAAGGAATGGAATATGAGTTTAGATAAATAATATTAAATCACCTTTATGATGATAAGTCCCTTTTATGTTGGTTAACGAACTTTTCAAATAAAATTTATATATTATTATTATTATGGTGAATCTATTTCCTCGGTAAGATTTTTTATTTCCCCCATATTTCAAAATATACTCCACTTTGTTATTTCCTCCATAAAGAAAATTATTAATTTACCTTTATTTTAATTTTACCTCAAACACTCATATTTACCTTCTTCTCCAACAACAATCCAAATACCAAATCTACCTTAATTGTTTTCCAGCAACCTTCTACTCATCATATTTACTTCCACCCATAAACTCTAATCCAATATAAATACACAGTCATCAACTCTTTTAATGGAGAAAAAAAACTTAGCCACCACTTTCGATTGAAGTAGACTATCAAAGGTAAAAATCTCTTTTAAATCTTTTTTAATCTATATAACACGTGTTTTGTTTAGTAATAACAAGAATAACAATGTTACTCATATGTATTTCGATCAATCATTATTTTTTTATTCTTTTCAATTGTTTAGATTAACAAAAATAAATATTGTTATTCATTTAATAAATATAAAAATTAATCATGTTATTTCTATTAAAAATAAATGTAATAAAAGTGTTACTTTATTATGAATGACAGTAATAAAATTGTTACTCTATTAGGAATAACAGTAATAAGATTGTTACTCCTAAGTACTTTGAGTAGGCAAATTGAGTCATACATTTGATATTTAGGTTTAACCGGTTAGATAAGCTACTGATTAAAATAAAATGTTAGAAGGATATTTTTGTCTTTGAAAAATAATAAAGTATATAATCCAGTAAGAACTAACCATATCAAAGCACGCAAGTTAAGATTATTTAAAAGTTTTGATGTATCTAATAGAAAAAAAAACAAATTATAATTTTAAATTGTTTTATAATTGGTTATATTATAATTATTTGAATTATATTCTTCGACTTGCTAAATAAATAGATTAATCAATTAATGTATCTTATTAATAAAGTATGTGGTTAGAATTTTAAAATTTTTGTCTAATCTACCACTTGTAACTTATTCACAAATACATTTAATCTTGAATAATAAAGGACTCGATAAGCAAAACATTTTCTTATGCGATGATACTCCTGATCTGATTCACAACTAACAGAGCATGAGAAGGAAATACTTGCATCTAACGTAGAATCTTTAGAAGCAAAACACTCACTCACGTCTTCAAAAGAAGGTCAATAAAAAACAATACCATCAAAATTTCTTGACGGGTGAGGATTTGTGGCATCCATAATTATGAATTCGTTCATGAAAGTATAATCATAAAAGCATACCCAAACATAATTAATATATGAAATTCGTTTTATCTTAAAGAACAATATCAAATAAACTACCTAGATCTATACATGGTATATGCTCATATTTGGTTTCCAATTTTTTTCATACTCAACCGCATCATCGACAACGATCTTCTTAATTTTATATAAGAGAACTTTATATTCATACTTCAGTTTATTTACCTCAATCTCATGATCAGCTTTTGTATCATTCAACATAGTAATAAATGTTTTATTACCCTCTTCAAGACTACATGAGCACCCTCGGTGTGGAAAAATAATCGATCAAGTTTTGTACCTTAACATGATATTGATCGATCAATTTTTATCTATTATGAAAATATTCTCACTACGTTTTATGTAGAAGTCATTGTAATATACTATTCTAAATCACATCAAATAATATATAACAAATTGTGGAATTTTAAATAGAAACCTTTTTTGTGGATTTACCTAATGAATAAACGAAAGAAGAATGCTTACGGGTTTGTCTGCTACTTTCCATCTAGTATTCTCTTTTATTCTTCTTCGTTCTCTAGCGATTCTGTATATTGCTTTAAGAAACCTGCCAAACGAGTTAGTAGAAAGGAAATGTATCTAGACACTGAAGGAAGCGGTCATCTGTTTGATTAGGGTTTAAGATTATGAAATACCTAAACCTAGCCCCTTACTTATATTCTTTACAGTGTGAAGTCCAACATTGCAAAGCTCATCCTTTAATACTTCCTTGTGTACGGGGATCATAACCCGATAAATTGATAATTTAATTTATATCTCTAATTTATTAGTCCATGCTTAAGTGTTGAAATTTGGGCCCTTTTGTTGTACCTAGACCATATATGTATCCTGGTTAGAACCCTCAAATGGAGCATCATTGTTAATTTGAGGATTACCTTGTTCTAATGGACCAAAATGATTGGCATTACATCCCAATATTTTGATACTTGAGTATCCCCATTAAACCCTTCATGAATCTTCTTCAATGTCAATATTTGTTCCCTTATTATCCCCCTCAAACTCAACATGATATAGAAACTTGGTCGTTCCTGTCTCAAATATTTTACCAGTGAGAAAACCATAAAACTTAAACCCTCTCAAATGTTTGGAATAACTTATAAAGAAACAACTAAATATTTTTTGGGTCCAGTTTATTTTCTTGAGGTTTGTAAGGCCTTGCCTCAGCTGGACAACCCCACACATGAAGATTCTTTAAATTAGATCTAGGGCTACGCCCGTTCTAAATCTCATATGGGGTCCTAACAGTAGCCTTGATGGGTACTCAATTGAGTATATAAGTGACACTTTTGATGGTTTCCCCCGAGAGAGATAATGGTAGATATGAGTGGCTTATCATGCTTCTAACCATATCTTTTAGTCTTTGGTTGCGTCTTTCAAATACACCATTCATGCGAGGTGAACCGAGCATAATGTATTGAGGGATTATTCCACACTTCTCTAGGTACTGTGCAAAGGGTTTTGGACATTGTTCACCCGATCCGTCATATCTACCATAGTATTCACCACCACGGTCAGATCTAACGGTCTTAATGCTTTTACCGAATTGTTTCTCAACCTCGGTCTTAAAAGCTATGAACTTGTCCAATGCCTCCGAAGTTTTCTTCTTTACCAGACCTTGACCTGGTCCTTTTCCATTTGCCTTCCACTTAGGCCCTACCCATTTTTTTCCTCCTCTTGTGCAACGTGGGAAATCAACTCATTGATATTTCATTTTTCCCGCATGCAATATAGGTGGACTGGAAATACTTAAACCGGTCTGGCAGCGAATGAAATATGAATCTCACTATGCATTCCTCAGGTAAGTCTAAACTGATTACTTTTAACTTTTGGCCAATCATCGACATTCCCAGAATGCACTTCCGGATTTTACCTTTTCCATTATATTTTTTTGGTAGCTAGCTCGATGAGCAAACGCTGCATCTCTACCTTCTCATTTTTGGCAAATGCTTTCTCGACCTCCGCGAGAAAGACCGAGGCAGTGGTAACACCTTTAGGGACAACCTCATGCAATACTACTGGTATCCCTTGTAGTAAGAGCGTCACGCATAACTTATTTGACTTCTCCCACCTTTCATCGGCCTTAGTTTCCTCCGGTGTACTTTCCGGACTAAGGTGAGATGGTTTGGGAGTTGACAATTCATGGTCATAATCATGTACAGATAAAAACAACAACATATCTTCCTTCCACAGTTGGAAGTCCGAACAATCCAACATGGGTGGACGGTTCCCCAATAGATTATAACCAGTGGATACTATAATAAGAACAAACAACACAAAACACATTTAGCATCTTGACGTATAACTGAAAACATATGTATGAACATGGCAAATACATGTAAAACATAAAATTCCCTAATAATAGATACTGGAGGGCAAATCATACTAACATGCAGCTTTATGAGTTTGAGAAAAATACAATGGTCATTATATTTTAATTTCTGAAGTACCAATGAAACCTTCTAGTGGGCCGATATCATTTACTTAGATTAAAATAACCCTAATTTAATTTTCTTAAGTACTGGTGAAATCTCCTTTCAAATCCTAGGATCCATAAGAAAGTTAATTTTAATCATCTAGAGGGTCTATTAAATTAATTTCTTAGTTTCACCTATCGGTCAGCAAAAACTTAGTGATATATCACCATTTAATCATTCAAGCATATACAATTTAATTCACAAATAAATATACAACAATTAGCATGCCAAACACACCATATTTGTGAAACAAATCATGTCATATATTTTAAATTAATTAAAATAATTTAGTAAAATAAATTTTTTTGATGAGTAGTGTTTTCGAAAAAACAATATTCATCATCCGAAAATTACTATTCACTACCCGAAAAAACAAATTTTATAACTCGGTGAATAGTGTTTCCGATGAATAGTATATTTATTCATCCTAGAAAAATAATGTTCACATATTGTTCATATTCCAAAAACATGCATTCATCAATATATCCTTATACAGTTCGATTATTCTATCGAATCCAAAAAATGGTTAATTTGGTTATGATACAAATTGTTATATATTATTCTAAATCGCATCAAATAATATATAAAAAATCGAGTGAAATTTTAAATAGAAACCCTTTTGTGGATTTACTTAATGAATAAACGAAAGAAGAATGCTTACGGGTTCGTCTGTTGTTTTCTATCTAGTATTCTCTTTTGTTCCTTTTCGTTTTCTAACGATTCTGTATATTGCCTTGAGAAACCTGCAGAATGAGTTAGTAGGAAAGAAAGGTTTCCAACCACTAAAGGAAGCGACTGTATGTTTGATTAGGGCATATGATGATGAAATTCATACACCTAGCCCCTTATTTATAGTATTTACAATTTGAAGCCCAACATTGTAAAACCCATCCTTTATTACTTCTTTGTTTCCATGGACCATAACCCGATAAATTGATAATTCAGTTTATATCCTTGATTTATTAATTCAGGCTTTAAGTGTTGAGATGTGGGCCCTCTTCATCACAGTGCCCAAATTCAACCTGGTTACCAAACTTTAGTGCATAACGTTTTTTCACCAATAGGTCCAATTTAGTTAATTAAATGATTAACTCGATTACTTTAAATTTGGACTTCCTTAAGACAATAATCGAATATGTTTATTTAGCATGTCGGTCCAAATTATTGTCGGTCCATAAATATATTAAATATACATATTCCAACAGTCATGTCATGTCTCAGTCCTAGTGTGATTGACCATTCTCTTTTCAGAACTTATGATGTGAGAACATAAAATATTGACAAACATGACCATAATAGTGAGCAACACTACATATTCTGAATCATCGTGGACTTTTTTCCTTTTGCTTTTATTAATTTCTCTTGGTAATTTATTATTAACAACTTATTCTCATTTTATTACCCTTTAAAAATGAAACAATATTTAAATAAGTAAAACTAAGTGTAAAAAATATAGATAAAATAAATGATTGAACATATAAATTTTCATAGCTTTGGCTATCTCATTTTTTTTGCCACTATAGGTGTGGAGCAAATATCTAAATGTCCTTTAAAAATAAGTAAATAAACTCGAGACACATAAAATGCAATAATCTCGATGTGGAACAATCTATTGTGCAAAAGTTGACAAATACAACCAACTATCATGAAGATATATCGTTTAACAAAATAACAAACACGCATTACATTCAAATGACTATTTGGTATTTTTTGTTACGAGTAGTATATAAGCTAAGCGTGAGAAGACGTTTTAATGTCTTATATGTCGTATCACGAACGATATAATAAAAATCTATAATGTTTTATAAAAAATTATTAATGAACTGTTTACACATCATCATAAAATACATTAACATAAATAAGACCATGAGAAGAGGTAAGTTTTTTTATAACGTTGTAAGAATTTTGTATTCTTTACATGATACTAATTTGAAGTTGAGTATTTATCAACCAATCATTCATTGTAGGACTAGGTCTATTGTTATGGTCGATGCAGAACAACTCAAAATGTATGCTCATTCATTAACCGATAATAAACAAAATGAAACCTATATTCATATAAACGAAATGTATAGTGATATTATAATATAATCAAATCTTTTGAGCTATTTCGAAATACAATACAAATAAAGATTTTTTGTACATAATTGTTAATACAATTTAATATTATTTTAATCTTATGGTAAATCTTCATAATAATTTGTTGGTTAAACAAAAAAAATGATACTATTTTATTTTATTTAACTTATTTTTACGTGTCATTAATTTTTTATAAATCATTATTTATTAAAAAAATTACTTTAAATTAATTTTTAAATAGAAAAGGTAATCATAATAAAATATAATTTTTAGGTACGTACTTTATAAACTTAACTACAAATTTATATATTATAATTAGGATATTAATGAGATAGTAGTTCAATGTACTATAAAATTAACAATTATACAATATTTTGGTACATATTATAAATATAAACTTTTTTATTAAAAATAATATTTTATAAACATTTTTATATTAATCAAAAATAAAATTTGATATATCCAACCTATTCATTTATGTTGTCTAAAATTTATAATCTTAACAACCTCACTAAATTACATTTTATTAAACTTTTATTTATTAATTTATTCTTTTATAAAATTAATACATTACATAAAGCATATTTGAAATAAATCGTTTTCTTACTATATTATTAATATTAGTTTATAACAGAGAATAAAAGCATATTATTTTAATATCAAACTATCATAATTATATGAATTAAGAAAATCAATCGAAATATGATATTTAGTATATTTTCATCATAAAAATATCCTTAAATTTTGTTAATATTTTGATAATAATATTACACCTTTAAAAGCAGTATTAACGGATATATTTTAAATCAAACAAATTTCTAAAATTACCATTATTATTTCGAAATTGTATTAAAATTTAAAAGAAAAAACTAATTCTTTTATATGATAATTTGTTAATAGGACTCGTTACCAATAAAAGCCTAATATTTTTTATTAATTTTCTTTTAAATTTACCCCATATAAATACAGGTTTTGAAATGCGTCGAACCTATTTCTCCCTCCTCTCTAACTTCTCCATCCTAAATCTCGATTTCTTATTTTCTCCGATAAATTATCCGATTAAACTCCGTTTAACTTCCGATTCAAGATTCAAGTACTAAGAACTATACCAACGCTAAAATAGTAAGTCCAATTATGTTTTTCTTTGAAAAATCAGTTCGATTCTATCACATTTAAGAAACCTAGAGTTCCATTTTCATGGATTTTTTGAGTTTTTGAGGTAGTTTAGTGATAATCTACTTCACATATATATATATATATATATATATATATATATATATATATATATCAGTTTTGTGAGATTTATATATGGTTTGTCTGATAAATCTTCTTCATTACTTCATTTATACATGTTTTCGGTCTGATCATCAATAACTAATGCTTCTTACTCGTGTATCGCTAAAGAGAGACAGGAGATGCTCATACTAACTACATAAACGACATGCAATTTTGTATCAAAATAGCCTTACTATTGTTATTGAAATTCATACATGCTTTTGTACATTTGTATAGGTTTCGTAGCTATTTTTTTCATAATTTCATGTTGTATAGGTTTCACATCTATCAACATGTATTGGTTATATAGTTATATAGGTTTTGCATATATCCGTGTATTAGTGCTTATAAATTAACATAGGTTTTGCAACTATCATTTTGTCATAATTGCAGGTTTGTATAGGTTTCACATCTATCAGTGTGTATTGGTTATAAATTAACATAGGTTTCGCATCTATCAGTGTGTCAGTGCTTATATATTAATATAAGTTTCGCAACTATCAATCTACTACTTGTGTTAACATTTCCAAAGGTTGATCATCTATCATTTTTAACAATGGTTTCAAATTTGCATACGTTTCAAATCTATCGTTTATCTAACTTCTAATGATTTCGCATATATCATAGCTCGTCTATATTTATCATTTATTGATTTTACATGAAAAATGGCACCAAAACATGTTCCTTCAGGTCATGCTTCTTTGCACTGATAAAACAGATGAAAGAGACAAAAGTGAGGCAAGAACATATAGAAGCAACAAAGAAGTTGCCTTTTTACTCAATTTCAAAGGCAGCATATGATCTTAGAAAGAAGAAGACTCCGTACAAAAAACACTCTGATGTAATTGAACAGATAGTAATGACATATGATAACGAAAATAAAGCATTCAAATTGGGCCAAAAGTTTATACAGCTTAAACACCATGACATAAAGATCATATTTGGTTTAAAACATGGAAACAATATTATGCCACTACAAGAATAGCGAAGATGTACTTTTCTGATGAGACATCAAGAAAAATTGATAAAAGCCGAGCAAGACCAATCACTAACAAAATGATAAAAGTATGCAATTCCAACTTTTCATACATTTTTGCACTGGTTTCAAATTTGCATAGGTTTCTCATATACTACCTCCGCCCTGTTTCACATTTGCATAGTTTTTCATCTACAACTTTTGTTTTAGTTTAATATTTGATTAAAGTTCTACATCTACCATTTATACTTTGCTTCACATTTTGGTTGATTTCGCATCCATCATAATAGCCCTGTTTTACATTAGACTTGGTTTCACATTTATCGATATTAATACATGTTTCACAACTATCATTTTAGCATTTGTATAGGTTCCGCATCTAGTTTTTTAACTATGCTTTCACATTTGAATAGGTTTCACGTCTATCAATTAGACATGTTTCACATTAGCATAATTTTGCATCTATCCTTTTTAACTAATGCTTTTGCATGTTGATAAGATGTTATAAGTAAAGCAGCAAAAACATCTGGACGACAAGCAATAGAAGATGTTGTGATCCTCTTCATCATGTTAGCCTGTTCTACCTTATTTTTCTCTACATCTAGAGATATACTATTTTTTACGGTGGTCTATTATATGAAACACCTATACAAAATAAACAACTACAACTGGGCTAAAGCAATCCGGGAAAAGTTGATGAATTCAATAATAGTTTGTCATGAAACTAAACCTGGAAAAGTAGTTGGTTGTGTTGCTCTTCTACAAGTTAGTATTTTTCTTTGTTCTATTTTAAATACTATTTAGTAAAAACTGGTATATAAAGTATTGTTAATATATAGCCATTCATCATAGAACACACAACAATATATCAAAATGATGAAATTGAAGACAAGATACCTAGATGCTTCAAATGGCTGGGTATTAAGGGCAAAACAACATTAGATTTGATTGAAGCCATAACAAAGATAACATATAAACAGGTATATTTACACATTTTTTTGTTCCAATTTCACATTTTACACATACACACACACACACACAATCTTTCCCAATAACATTTTAACAATTTTATAAATTATGGAAGAAGAATTAAAATTAATAGAAGAAGAACAACAATTTGGAAGAGAGTTCCAAATACAAGAAGAAAGTAATGATGTTCTTCAACAACATGATGATGTTCCACCACAGGATTCCGAACAAGTAAACCTCAATGATGATGATGATAATGATTTCATTAGGATACGCACCAAGACTTAGCTGCAAGAGCTTCTACTGATAGCAAAAAAACAATAGACCAATACGTTGTTCAACCATGTGCAAAACTTACAAGAACTAAAACAAATGCAAAACGAAAAATAAAACCAGTAAAGAAAGTGGAAAAAAAATTTACTGAAAGAAACTGGTCCTCTGATCAAACAGAAGATGGTACAGACAAGACGTGCTCTTATTGCAATAAAGGAAAATTCAATATCGCAGATTCTTAAGAATCTGAAGAGACCTAAAAATAAAATAAAAAAGAAGTCTCTAATTAACATTGTTGACATATTGTACCATCTCATAACAGAAAACATATGGTTGGAAAAATTACTAGCAAGAGAAAATGTAAAAATCTTTTTTTTATCATATTTACTATACGTTCTGCATCTAGCATCAATAATATCATAAGATGTTTCGCATCTATCATATTAAATGTACGTTTTACATCTATCATGTTTCCAAAAGGCTGCGCATCTATCATTTAAGTCATGTTTCACATCTACCATGTTTACTAAATGTTGTGCGCATCTATCATCTAATTCACGTTTCAAATCTATCATTTCTATTTAGGTTCCACATCTATCTTTTTAATTCACTTTACATCTATCATATCTATTAAGGTTCCGCAACTATCATTTACATCTTGTTTCACATGTATCATGCCTATTAAGGTTACACATTTATCATGAATAATCTCATGAAAGGGTTCTGCATCTATCATACTTGTTTACGTTTCGCATATATTATATTTGTTAAGGTTCCTCATCTATCATCCATCATCTTATATAAAATGTTTTACATCTTTGATATAACTTATTATTTTGCAGAAACTTAACAACATATCCTCAACCCCAACCCTAGCCATAACACCAGCCCTAGCCTTAGTCCCAACACCATCCAAAGCACCAGCAGATCATGTCTATAGCTAGAACTTTAACTTATAAACAATTAAAAAAATGGAACAAAATAAACTAGAACGTAGAAAATTTCAAGGACAAATTGAAGCACTAAAAAATAAACTCGAGAAAAAGAAGAAGAGCATTACACAAATGAAAACTGATGCAGAGTTAGACATAGAAGTTGACCTATAAAATACACTTAAACTGACTATGTTGAAACCAAACATAGAGGATGAAGTTAACAAAACAACTGAAAAGAAACAAAAAAACTTATGCAAGAAAAAAGTGACTGGATGATCAAGTCTAACACTCACCGAATAAAATCAGAAAAAAGCTACATGATTTTGTTATTAGTTTTTGTGTTGAAAACCCTATTGTTGATGTTAACAGCCAAGACACATCACCTAATACTGTAGTGAAAGACAAGGTTCGACCTCTTCAAAGAGAGAACGGTGAAGGTCTTGTGGAATAACATGATCCTACTGTTGTTGTTGTTGAAGATGAGCATGTTGTTGGGTTGTGCTTAATGTTGTTGTTGTTACATATAAGGGTATTATTGTTGTTCCTCATGATGTTGGAGTTAAAAAACAAAATATTTACTTTGTTGATGTTAATGTTGTTACTTCTAATAGTACTGATGTTGTAGAAAAGGAACATGTTACTCTTATTGAAGGTGGGCTTGAAAAGAAAAATGTTTCCCCTGTTGATATTGATGTTGTTACATCTAACAATATTGATACAGTGGAAAAAGATCATATTACTCCTATTGAAGGTCGGATTGAAAAGAAAGATCATCACCATGTTGATGCTGATGTTGTTACATCTAAATATATTGTTGTTGTGGAAAATGATAATGTTACTCCTATTGAAGTTGGGTTTCAAAAGCAAGATGATCCCTCAATTGATGTTACTGTTATAGAAAAACAGGATCCTGATACTACTGCTGTTTTACATGCTGTTATGGAAGAACATGATAAAGATACTAATATTGTTATACATGAAGAATCTGTTGTTGAAGTGTTTGAAGTGACCAAGAATGTTTCTGAAGTAACTGAAGTGACAAAGAATGTTATTGTGGACAAAGATTTGATTTAGATTACCCAAAATTAACAAAACCTGTTTTAAAAAAACTATGTAATTAAATATACATTTTGCTCTGTATTATCTTATGTTTTGCTTAACTATTCTAATATTATCAGTATATATATATTTAATGTCTATATCATATACTTGAATGGTGGTTTTGTATAATATAAATGTTTCGCATCCATTGAAAACAACAGGTTTTGCATCTATCATTCAGTCTATATCATATATACTTTGTTTCACAACTATTGTTTTTTAAAATGTTTTGTATCTAATGTGCAATTTTATTTTATTTTGGAAAGGACTATGCCTCTGAAGTCCAACAAATTTAAAGTACCACAAATCAGTGACTTAGACCCAGTAATTGAGAACAATTGTTTTGCATCTATCATATTTCCTTAGGTTTCGCATCTAGTTAAGTTTCACTCATATCTCATCTATCATAATTGCACAAGTTTCTCATCTATCACATTTCTTTAGGTTTCACATCTAGTTTAGTTTCACTGGTTTCTCATATAGCATAATTGCACAGGTTTCTCGTCTATCACATTTACTTGGGTTTGAAATTACACCATTAAAAAGAGTATAAATGTTTTACATGTTTTTTTATGAAACCAACACTAACAGATTTTGGGACGATGATTTGTAATATTTGTTGTAATTGTTTTAGTAATGTTTGTAATAAATGTTTGTTGTACAGTTTGTCTACAATCAATATATCTCAATGAAAACAAATACTAATAATGTATGTTTTCGCACCTATCCAAAATGTAAACAAAGTGTTTCGCATCCATCTTTTCTATTGTAGACAAGGTTTCACATCTAGCTTTCATTTCATATAACTTGTTTCGCATCTATCAAGTCATTATTTTTGTTGGTGACTTTTTCCCATCTTCTTTTCTAATTAGAGAATTTTTATGTTTTTGTAATTAATGTAGTTTACCGATTTCCAACATATTATGTCAAATCAAAATTTAAACTAGTAATTACATTTGGTTGATTATTTACTTATATGATCTGAGAAAAGTAGATACTCATGATTACATTGTATTGACTACAAACCTAGCCAGTAACAACCAAGATAACCCAAAAGTAGAATATCTTGCATCTAACATATCATTTGTCTCTTTGTTTCGCATCTATCAGAAATGAAAATAAAGGGTTTCGCATCTACCATTTGGTTTTTAGATAAGGTTCCGTATTTATGTTTAATTTGGTAATAAATATTTCGCATCTATCTAGTCATTATTATTTTTAGATATTATTTCCCATTTTCTGATCCAATTATTATTTTTATCGAGATATCATTTAGAGATATATTATGGTTTTGTAATTAATGTATTATACCCATCTCCCACCCATTTTGTCAAATCAAAATTAAAACTAGTAACTTCAATTTTAATGGTTATTTAGTTATATGATTTGAAAAAAGTGGATACTCATGAGTACATTGCATTAACTACAAAGCTCACGAATATCAACCAAGATATTATTACTGTGAGTTTTTTTAAAAAATTTAGCTACTCATCTAAAGTTCACTTCTTACTTTGAGTTCTCATATACACACACACAAATTGTTATTTTGAAAAATACCACGTCTAAATTATTTTTCAGGTGTTGACTCAGTTTATCGTGATTTCAATTTGCCTATTCATTTATAAGACTTACAAAATAGCAAAATAGTGATTTCATTTTGCCTATCTATCAAGTGATTAAATTTGTTTTCAGTTTATCGTGATTTCAATTGGCCTATTTCAATTGTTGCTAGATAAGACTTACAAAATAGCATGACTCAACATATTTCATAGGGCAACATCTATATAAAATAATGCAACTAAAGCATGAGAGCACGAGAAACAATCATGTTGTCACGCACCACAAGAATATATATGTACACTAAAATCAACAAGCATAACAAGATCACATAAAACTTTATGCAAAAGAGGAATAGACGAACGAACTATCCATGTATGACCTTAGTCCATATTAGCTTTAAACGTTTTATCAACTTCAAGACACAAATTGCTAGTCCAACGTTCAGCATCACAAAAACATCTCAAAGTTTGACTCAATTGTTAAACTCTAACCCTATCAATTAACTCTAGTATAGGCAAACCACAAATTTTTTTAATTTGATTGTTAAAAGACTCAGCTCGAGTAGAAACCACAGAACCATACATCTTGCCTTTGAAAAAAGCACAAGCATATTTGTCAGAAGGTAAATTATCACAAAAACTTTCAACCATCCAACCTCCTTGTTTAAGAAATTTATTCACATATTGAATAAACAAATTCTGATTAGCAGTATATGCGCATATTTTTAATAGTTTAACCATGGTATCCTTAAATGTTATCGATGTACCACTTACAAAATGCCTCAACTTATTTAAAAGATGATAACGACAGTATCCATGATGACAATCTGGAGATATAGCAAATACAACACTAATAATACCTAAATGACGATCAATAATAGATGTGATTTGTCGATTCAACAAATGGGTATTCGAAATCTTCGAAAACCATAATCAATTCTCAGTATCTTCAGTCGCAACAAGGAAAATTCATGCAACAAATATATATAAAATATATTATAAATAACTGATTAAAACGGGTTTCGCATATGCCAATTTACTTATACCGTATGTATCGCATCTATTATATTAAGACATACGTGTTTCACATCTACCTATTTACTGATACATTAAGGTTTCACATCTCTCATGTTAGTTATAAAAGGTTTTACATCTAGTTTATTTTACAACATGCCTGGTTTCGCAGATTTATGTATAACATAAGAAAAGAAAACATGTATTCCGATATTAAAAAAATAGATAACAAAAACTCACCATTGTTACCATATTTAGCTATGGCAGATACCAACCCCTTTTTGTATTAGCCGTTAAAAAAGTTCTATCAATAAATAAAATTTGCGACAAGAATTGAAACCATAAAGACAAGAACTGAATGCTACGAAACAATGCTTGAAGACATTAGTTTCCAAAGAATACTCCAGTGTGTAATCATTGTTGTTATCAAGAATCTTCAATGTTTTAAAATGATTCTTGAGTAGTTTATACAAAGTAGAACTATTTCCATGTACATTCATCTTAGCTTTCTCTAAAGAAATCCATAAAACACGGTAATAAATATTTAAACCATAGTCATTTTTAAAAAATGATTTCACATTTATACATGTAAAATCAACTCTCTTTCTAACACAATCACGTATTTCATTCGCAATCAAATCAGATGACAAATGATTTCTATTTTCTTTGCTAAAACCAGTCCCACATGTATGAGTTTGGACATACTTCTTAATAATAATAAAAAGCCAGTAGACCTTTCTCGTTTAGCATAAAGTCTCCAAGGATAACCCTTTGAATCTTTTTTCGTGCAGTAAACGGTTACTCTTTGTTTATTGTTATGAAAATATTTAAAAGTAAAACCTTTATATAAAGCCAACCGACTAACAACTAATCTTAAACCTACTGCATTTATTCAAATACCTGTCCAACACCACTAATTTCATTAACCCAACCAACAGTAACAAGTGCTTTATTCTTGTGACAAATAGCATTAACACCAGAAGTTTCACCAGTTTCTCCACAAATGATATCTTCATTTGAAGCTTCAAATTTACTTTGAGCAGTTTCTCTAATATTATCACCAACAAAAATATCACCTTCAACTTTAATAGTAACATTTGAAACACCCAAACTACCAACAACTGATACCAAAGCAATTAAGTCACCATCACACCCTAATACAATGTTTTCTAGATCACCAAAACAATATCTTAATTTGATTTACCCAGAACTAACGTATCATATCTGCTTAAAACAAATTTAATAATATCCTCAAAATAAGCAAACACACCAAGATCACAAATTGGAAGCTCTCTATTTAGTTTTAAAATACGCAATCTACTACCAAACATCGCGTACCCGCATTAAACAAAAAATAAACAAGTTTTCAATCTATCATTACAGTAAAAAATACATATGTTTTGCAGCTATCAGTAGAAAAAAAATACACATGTTTCGCAACTAACAGCAAATAGGTTTAGAATCTATCAGTACAAGAAATACATATGTTTCGCATCTACCAGTAGAAAACAATACAAAAATGAACTTTCTCTCTCTCCTACGCTCCTCTAACGGCTAGTTTTTTGTTTTTTCTCTATTTATGATCTGAGTTTTAAGAGTGGTTTTAGGCTAATCGGCCTGAAACCGGTGGCTGCTACTAATGAGTTCAGATATTTGAGCTACTGTGTCTTGACTAAATCCAATGGGAAATTTGAACCATAACCACTATTATAAAACTCCAAACATGACAAATGTATTAAATGTTGACTAAGCTAGCTGCTGGTCACTTCAAACCAGATTACTAATGGGTCCTTAAACTTGACCCGACTTTACGATCCGACCCAGTATGCCCATGGGTCAGTAATTAAGTATAAATACCCCAACCACTTTCATTAATGAGGGTAATTATAATTTATTACTAGCACACAGCTTAATTATCTCACTACCCACCACTCCAAACATTAAATTCCACAAAACATCCAAAATATTTTACAAAATTAACCTCAGATAGAAATAAACCACACAAATTTGGCGACCACAATGGGAGCACGACGGGGCCTGAATTTCACATTCAAAACAAGCAAACAAAGTATTTCGTATGGATCCGAATGATTAGAAGGTTCCACCTCCAGAGGTGGAAGGTGCAAGGGAAAACAAGGAATATACCATCAAGGAGCGAGACCAGCTGAGGGCTGAAATAGAGACGTTGAGAGCGATAAAACAAGCAAAAAAATAAGTTAAGGAGAAATCTGGAGCGTCAGTACTTCACCACACTGATAATCTTGGAGATAATGAACAATCTTTGAAAACTTATCTCAGCTAAAAAAAGACACACCGATCCAATCATGTTGAGAGTTCTGCATCTGAGTCCTCCAACAGTTCTTAAAATGAGGTAGAACTTGGAGAGTTATTATCTTCAAGTATTGATGAAGGAAGATCTAAAAATAAAATGAGAATGACTAAAAAACATTCAAGAAAGAGGGATAGACATAGCAGGCTTAAAAGCACCATGGTAAGGGTAAGGGGTCAGCTCACAAACATATTGATCAGTTGTTGATTGATCCCTTTGCCTTTCAGTCCGAACTGGGTATTTTTGCAACCACTAATGAAGATACCATTTTCATTCGCAGCAAAAATTGGAGGCAATCATCTTTGTCCGCAAAAATACTCTCCGGACATTTTCCTAAAAGGTTTTATAGCTCCAAGATGAAGAAATACGATGGGAGTCGAGATCCAGATAACCATCTGGAGCAGTTCAAGAACTTAATGACAAATTTTAACTACGATGACAAGCTATTGTGTAGGTCTTTCTCACAAACTTTCACAAGGAGTGCCCTTAAATGGTACAACAGTCTCCCTCATGGGTGTATAAGAAATTTTGATACGTTCTAGGTTGCCTTCCGGAGGCAATTTGTTGGAAGTTAGGAACTCGAGGGTAATAGAGACACCATTATTTATTGTGCTCAGGAACCAAACGAGTCCCTGAAGGAATACATTAATCAATTTGTGAATACAAAAAATGGGCTAGCAGATTGCTTTTAACAAGTTGCAATTGCTTCCCTTAGACAAGGTTTAAATCCAGGGAATCTAGCTGATTCAGTAACTCAAAAGAAGGCTATGACCTGGGGTTGTTTGTTAAATCAAAAGGGGAAGCAAATCAATGTGGAGTAGACCAAGAAAACCAGAATACACCGTCAAGTGAGATCTACCACTACAACAATAACCCCTACAGCTACTAACCAATCCGGTTATATGGCAAAGGAGACCGGATAGGGGTCCAACCGGTCAAGGAAAAATCAATCCAACCAAACTCATAGCCAACAAACCAGAAATAAGAGGGGGCCCTGGGTCCAGTCTGAGTGGTTCACTGAGTTGGGGGAGAGTGTGGCTACAATTTATGACAAGACTAAGAATGAGGTGCATTTTAGAAAACTAGCAGCGTTGTAGTCCCCTAGAGAAAACCAGAGCACTTGCTTTTGTCAATATCACAATGACATAGGCCATGATACTCAGGATTTTATAGCATTGAAACAGGAGGTCCAAAACCTCATTGAAAGGGGCAAGTTGGGGGCCTACGTTAAAAAGCAAAGTGGAAGAAGACCAGATAATGCGCAAACCAATGCTCCCCGGACAGGTCCTTCGAATAATCCTAGGACATCTACACAAGAGTGTGCAATGGTGATTGTTGAAATATTTGATGTAGACTCTGAGTATCTGGATCCAGATCCGAGTCGGAATCAGGTGGGGGTGATAACAGACAAAACCAAGACAGTTTTTTTACTGATCAGTTTTTTTGAATCATCAACTATTTTCGGAGGAGATACAGTGACTACACATTCCACTTCATCAAGGAAGAGGCATGTTCACAATTTGGCCACTCAGTTGGATGGTGGGATGTCCACCTATCAGTTTCAATCCCTATCTCCATTTATAGTTTTTGATGAGGATGACATGAGGGACATTGCAGGGCCTTATGAAGATGCGGTGGTAATAGGAGCTTCAGTAGAGGAAACTATATACGCCGAATTTTGATTGATACAAGCACTTCGGCAAACATCTTGTTCTTAAACTCCTACAAGAAAATAAGAAACCCTTCGGATATACAACATTCGAACATAACCATTGTAGGCTTAAGAAGGACGAAGGATTATCTCTGCTTCCAGAGTAACTTTTTTATTCTTGGCAGCTTTCTTATCATTGTTGGCCTTACACTTCCTGTTTTTTTTCGAGATCTTCGGTGGGATGTCTGACCCACCAGCTTCTTTTACAGTGACTTTTACTGCTTCCTATAAAGCATCATTAATACCTCATTGGTTCCCCGAACCAATCTCTTTAGTGGTTGTTTGGGGTGGGTCTGTTGTGGCCTTTTTCTTGTTGTTTTTCATCTTGTTTAAGTGACTGGGGGCTTTGGCCCTGTAAGGCATGTAAAGTTTGGAATCTTTGGCCTATGTCCTACTTAGGATGACATCTGTCGGGCAATAGGTGGTTAGCTCTTTCCAAAAGAGGTTTCTTCTCCCTGTGGTGTTCCACAGATGAGACCTCACGTAGTTCCCCGACGTGAAGAAGTTGTGAAAATCATTGCCCCACTTCTCTAAGGCCCAAACGTTCAACTTGGCACAAGTATCATGACCTGCCTTCACATATTCTGAAAAATCCTTCCGAAACATTGGGAAGAAGTATGAGTCAGTTTGGATTAAAAACTTAATGCTTAAAAGATTAAAGAAGAAATAAGAGAAACTCGCCTATGCTCTTCCAGCGATTGGTCAATTGGCTTGTCAACCTAGATCTTCTTTCCATTTTCCCAATCCCTACTGATGAATAAGAACTACATCCTCCAAGAATTTTCAGACTCCAGGAGATTGTTCACTACCTTGTAGTCATTCCTCATGTTGTAGTGGTCGAAGGGGATTTGATGATTTTTGCACAAGTTTGCCCCAACAACAAATTGTTCCATTGGTAGTGAAATTTTAGATAACCTGGTAGAGTATACCAAGCATTGGGGCTCAGTTGGATGGGACATAGCTTAGTCTGGTGGAAGTATTAGACTATCTTTTGATCCAAAGGAAACCGAGTCCTCAATTTAGCACTTCTGTATAAACCACCAGTTTATTGGGCTTGCAGTCCAATGGGATTTCTGAAGTGACCAGAATTCTTACTTTCAAATTTTTTAGAATTCCCCACTTAGTCCGAAGTCGACCCAGCTCAGGAGTGTGGGTGTATACGTAGGCTATGTTTTGGAGGGACAATAAATACTTCACGCTGACCTTTTTGAAGCTTGGCCCCACTCTACCTTCTAGACTTTCCGAAAGTGCATCCGGATGAGTCATACCCACCTTAGTCTTACCCTTCCGATCTGCAGTTGTATCTTCTGTTTGACCGGACGCCTCAAAAGGGGCTTCCTCCAGATTGTCCTCCATATTCTCTTTCATTACTGTGGAAGGCTGTTCGGATGGTTGTACAGATGGCAGTTCGGATAGTTTGGTTTCTGATAGGGGTTGTTGCCCATATGGTTTAGCCTTTGGTACAGGTTTTATTGCCTCCAGACTGGAGGGCTTTGAAGATGTAGGGGTGGATTTTGATTTGGATTGACGCGTGACTCGGTGTGGGGTTAATTTATCTGGATATTTATCTGCATCTGACCCAATTGCAATGAAAGTTGAAGGCTTTCTTATACTAGGTACAACTTCTCCTTGGGTAAGGGATTTTAGGACTCCTGGACAGAGGACCCTGATGGAGGAGGTGAAAAGTTTGCTACAAATGGAAATTTCCTAACCTTGGAAGTTTTTGAATAGGATGAACCTTGATCTGTATTCAATTGTGGTTGATTATTTCTTTCACTAGGTGAAGCAGGAAGACCAACACTAATGCATTTGTCTCTTGCAACTTTTTGTGTTTTCTCAAACTCAGATAAGTTCAACCAATCTCCTTTTACTAAGGCGTTTATGGCTTTGAACATATATGATTCGAGAAAAAAATTGAAGATGAAGTAAGCTTTCTCTCTCTAGGAACGTTTGTGATTGTTGAAGACAATGAAACAGTAAGAAGGTTTATATAGCAGTGAAAAATTGTAGTTACCTAGGAGAAGGTAAATCGATTTTGGGCAATGATTAAAAACTGAAAAGTGTGGAAGTTGAATCCTATGTAACTTTCTAGCCTAATGGGTACGAGAATCTAGGATAAAAACGGCTGAGAGATCAAACCAAAGCCTGACACGTGTCCCACGATTGAAGAAAGACTCTTAGAATTCTGAACTGAGAAATCAATTCCACCAAAATTCGAACAAGGTCACTCTTGAAGGAAATGTTTTACAATTCGAACAAAACAACTGATCGGAGAATCTTGGTATTGATTTTTTAGAGTTAGCTCCTCCAAAGATCATTTGCAAGACCTAAAGGGGCTACTAATAAGTTCGGATATTTGAGCTACTGTGTCTTGACTTAATCCGATGGGAAATTTGAACCATAACCACTATTATAAAAATCTGATCAAGACAAATGTATTAAATGTTGACTAAGTTAGCTGCTGGTCACTTCAAACCAGATTATGAATGGGTTCTTAAACTTGACCCGACTTCACGATCCGACCTAGTAAGCCCATGAGTCAGTAATTAAGTATAAATACCCCAACCATTTCATTAATGAGGATAATCAGAATTTATTACTAGCATACAGCTTAATTATCTCACTACCCACCACTCTAAACATTAAATTCCACAAAACATCCAAAACACTTTACAAAATTACCCCTCAGACACAAATAAACCACACCAGCTACCATCTGAAAAGATGGTTCTCAACATGCCTTATCCTCCTCCAGTGTTCATTTAAAAATTACTGCTTCTACATCTGACTCTTCATCGCAGGGAAGCTGTACATTCGTCAGTCTTTTGCTTCAATGGTTCTCTTCTATCTCTCACATCGTCGTCGACGAAACTGTTTGTATTTTGTATCATGTTGTTGTCTCTAACACTGCGGCAAAAGTTGTTTTTAGACCTTACGGTATGAAATATTTGCTGGTTTTCTTTAACTTTTTGTCTAGATATTTACTTCTTAGTGGATATCATTTGTTTCTGCAATAAAAAGCTTTATTTCCGACCGAGTGTAAGGTCTACTCCGGTGCTCAGTTAATCCATTCCTCGGAGTGACTTATGGTTTCGCTCTACTTCCTGATTCGAAGCTTTGACGTTCATGTTAGAGGTCCTTTATAATCGTCGTCACTGCCTATTTTCATAGACTCCATCAAGGCATAAGAGATAGTAAAAGAATTTTTGATTTTTTATCTCGATGCTTTGGGTGTTGTGTTCCCGTTGCAGCCTTTGCTCTCTTCCGGCACTCTCTTTCAGAGTTTTATGGTTGCGCTTAGTTTTGAGGAGGATTCGGTGTCCTTTCGGAGCCTGAAAATGACTATGGTTTATGTCGATAAGACAGAGTATGGAAAGTCCACGAAGGTGACGACGTCTATGGTACAAGCTCCTAACCTTTTTGGCATGGATAAAATAAATAGCATAGGTCATGATATTAGTAAATGTCCACCGGTTACATCTAGATAGGGTGTATATGGTTTTCCACCCATATACATTTCCACCCATATACCTTCTTCCTCGACAAAAAATTTGGCGATCCTTCTTGCTTCTTTTTTCTTTAATGTTTTATAATAATTTTTTATGTAAAATGAATTATTCAAAGATAAACCCTTTTTATTTTCTAATTTTCACTTGTTATTCTAACTATCCTTCTTTATTTTCTTTATTAGGTTTTAACTATTTAAAATCTAGTAATGTTTTTTACTTAAATTTCTATTATCATTCTATTTCATATTCGCTAATTTTTTTGGTATAAAAAGTCTTAAAATTTTGGTTTTTATTTCTTTTTACTTATTTGTTTTTTAAGATGGTTGTCTATGAGTGCTCACTACCTAGGCAAATAATTTATTCTGGATCTCCGAAGGGCGAGTATTCCTTCAGTAAAAATGTTGTCGTTGTCCACTTTTGGACACCACTCTCCCTCACTGTAAGTTTTTAATGTTTATTGCCTCGTGAAATGTTCGTGGGTTGAACGATCCTATTCGTCAAAAGAATGTTACAGATTTTATCATTAAAAATGGTATCACTGTAATTATCCTTGTGGAGACTAAGGTACGATTTTCTAATGTTAATTCCATTATTATAAATGTTGCTCCTTTTTGGAAGTATGACACTAATCACTCCTCCCATAGGCTTGGTAGGTTCTAGATTATTTGGAACCATAATGTCTTCTCTATCACCATTATTTCTACCTCCTCTCAGTTCATTCATTGCAAAGCTTACAACCTTAACTCCCCTGCCTCATTCTTCCTTATCACTATCTATGCTTTCAATGATGAGCCCGAACATCGTCCTTTGTGGACCGACTTGGAGGAAATTCCGGCTACTTTCTGTAATTTCCCTTGGGTTGCTCGGGGACTTCAACGCTATTCATAACCTCGAAAAACATACTAGCTCATTCTCTCATCGTTAGATTGACGAGTTCAATCATTGCATCCACATGTGTGAGTTGAGTGACCTTAGATCATTTGGTTCTCATTTCACATGGGCTAATAAAAATCTGTTAAACCATATTGCTTCAAGAATTGATTGTGTTCTTGTCAATAGTGTTTGGGACGATTCTTTCTCCATGCCTGTCGCTCATGTTGGTTCGACCCGCTCTTCTGACCGTTCTATTGTCAAACTTATTTTGGGTTTTCCTAGGTCACGTACTAAGAAAACTTTTAATTTTTTTAATATGTGGTAATCTCACCCTTCATACAATGACTTGGTGCCTTCTTCTTGGAACCTTCTGATCTCTACTCAAGGTATGTGATCGGTATCTCAAAAGCTCACTCAGTTTCAATTCGCCCTTCGTGACCTCAATCGTAAGGAATATAGTGATATTAACTATTGCTTGTCTATTGCTAAAAACCATATTTTCACCGCCCAATCACTTTTAGCTAATGAGCTTTTGAATCCCTCTTTGGTCTCTGCCAAGATTGCAGCTTCTTCTGTCTATATCTCCCTTAGCCGTGCCGAGAAATATTTCTATAAAGAAATCTAAAGAGACTTGGCTCAATCTTGGGGATCGTAATACTAAATTCTTTCATAATATCATTAAAACCCGTATAATAAGGAATACAATTGTCTCTATCTATAATAGTAACGGGGACCTTGCCACTCTCCCAAACGAAGTGACGAGCGTCTTAGTCAACTATTTTTCTAACCTTCTACGGACTAGATGTCTCCCATGATACATGTGCTCACTCGTATCTCCTCGTTTATTTCTTCTAAAGTGAGTAATCAGGATCGAACTTCGATGGCCCGACCTGTTACCTGTGTTTAAATTAAGAGGGATTTGTTTAGTATAGATAACGATAAATCCTCAGGGCTTGATGGCTTTAATGTCGAGTTTTTAAAATATTCTTGGAACCTCATTAGTAAAGATATTTGCGATGGGATCTTAATGTTTTTTTAAACGGGTCGTCTTGAGCCTTCTTGGAATGTCACCTTCATATCCCATATCCCTAAAAAATATTTCCCTTCTATCGTTGATGATTTCAGGCCAATTACATACTGTAATGTGGTCTACAATATTAATTCCAAAATCCTTGCCGACAGGACCAAGGACTCTTTCTCGTATTTGATTGATAAATCTCAATCGAATTTTGTGGTTGGTCGTAATATTACGGATAATATTATTTTTTCGTAAGAACTCATTAGAGGTTACTAGACTAATTATAAGGGCCCGAGGGTTGCTCTTAAAATCGACCTGATGAAAGCTTTTGACAATGTTCGCTGGCATCTCATCCTTGACATCCTGGTGGCCATATATTTCCCAGAATAAATGATCTGTTGGATTACTCAATGTATTGCCACCCCTTTCTATACTGTTAATATTAACTGTGATCCTCACAAGCATTTTAATGGTTGAAAGGGTCTCAAACAGGGTGATCATTTATCTCTCTTCTTAGTTGTCTTGATCATTCAAGTATTGTCTAGTATCCTTAAGTAAAAATTATTGATCCTAACTTTAAAGTTCACTGGAAATGCCATAAGCTTAAGATTGTAAATCTCTGCTTTGCAGATGACTTGATGATTTTATGTTATAGTGACATTAATTCCTTAAATCTTATTCAGGATGGTCTTAATGACTTTTTTATTTTCTCGGGCCATAAAGTTAGCCCTTAGAAAATCCATATCTTCATTTCGGGGGTTAACCCTTCCCTTAGGGCGGATCTAATCAGCATCCTTGGTTTTAATCTTGGGTCCCTCCCGGCTAAGTATCTTAGTATCCATCTTCTCATGGGTCGTCTCTCGTAACGATTGTCGACCCATTCTTGACAAAATCACTTCTCGTATGACCTCTTGGACTTCCAATCACCTCTCTTATACGGGTAGGCTTCAGCTTCTTAAATCTGTACTTTTCGCAGGGTAGGTTTATTGGTCTTCAATCTTCATTCTTCCCGCTAGAGTTCTTAAAGAACTCTCTCATTTTATCTATCATTTTCTCTGCTATGGTCATGAGATGAAGGCTTCAAGTGCTAAAGTGGTTTGGTCTGCCGTAACCTTGCCCTTGTTAGAGGACGTCTTTGGGATTCTAGACCTAAAAAACTAGAATCGGGCGGCTATCTTTAAACATTTGTGGTCCATTGTTAGTTTACATGACAACTCAATGTGGTTCAATTGGATTTACTCTAAGAAGATTAAAGACAATAACTTTTGGTATTTAAGGATTGACTCTTCTCCCTCGTGGACTTTGAGGAAAATCCTTAATCTTAGGCCTCTTGCTAACAATCTCTATATGGTTGCGATTGGTAACGGGGAGATGACCTCCCTCTGGTTTGATCCGTGGTTGCTTTCAACGTCTCTTGTTAACCATTATGATCTTAGTATTATTCGTGATTCTCGTTTGGGGAGTAACCTCAGGGTTTCCGATATCATTCAGGATGGTCTTTGGAATTGGTCTTCTCATTTAAGGCCTGTGAGTGCTCGAAACCAACCTACCTTCAAGGAGATTAACCATCTCATCTTATTTCTACCTCCCCCAAATATCATTTAACAACGATGTGCACTACTAGTTTGCTAAGAGAGGTGTCACGAAGTTCATTATGAAAGATACTTATAACATCATCCGTACGACCCTCCCTTGTGTCGGGCAGGCAGGGCTTGTTTGGCATAAATATAATATTCTCCGCCACTATTTCATCTTTTGGCTTGCTATCCATGGAAATCTATCCATTTGTGATAAGCTCTTGAGTTAGGGTCTACGCACCTGCCTAATTGTGTATTATGAAACTCTGCTTCTGAAACCATTAATCATATTATTTATGATTGTAGCTTTACTCAAAGCATATGGGGATTCGCAAGATCCAAGCTTGGTTTTTCTTTAAGAAGTAATCACAATTGGGTATCTTGGGTCCAAGAGGCTTTTAACTAGCCTCCATTCAATTTACGATACTTTTGGCGTGTCTGTTTTGGTGATGTCATCTACCACGTCTGGTGTGAGAGGAATGCTAGAATTTTTAGTTCCGCTTCAACCCTTGCCTTTGCAGTTTCTTACCGCATGCTTTCTAACCTTTGTTTCAGATTCTTTGGTACCAAGGTGGTCTAGCCTATCCAATTCATTTAAAATTCTAACTCAATTTTGTTTTAATTGTTGCAGGTATCTATCCCTTCTGGTTTGTCGTCTTTGGTCACTGACGAATGTGATGTCCAGTCTTTCTGATCTCGTCGGTCTTAGCTCTCCCGATTTGCTTTGTTATTATTGTTTGTCCAAGTATAGAACTCTCTTCTCAAACTTTGCTCTTTCTCCTTAACTTATTGTAATGTTTGGCCAAGTTTTGGTCATTACCATTGCTTTCTTTTTTTCCCGACTTCAAATGTCTCTCTTTGGGGTATGCCCCATGTATTTGTAAGAATCTTTTTTATATTTATTTAATATATTTTCAACAAAAAAACAATACAAAGGTTTCACAGATATCTGTAATAGGTTTCACATCTGTAATACAAAAAGAACAATAATGTTTCGCAACTATAAAAAATATGTTCGCATCTATCATTCAAGAATTAACACGTTTCGCAACTACCAGTACGTACAAACACAAAACATTTTGCATCTCTTTCATTTTAAACCCATAACCGTTTTACTCAAACATAAATTTCACAAACTTAAAACATACTAAAAATTGACGAAAACCTAACTCGAATACAACAAATAAACTACATAAGCATCGTAATACCATACGAATACAAAAAACAGAAAGAAAATATATATCAAGTATCATAATATTTTGAAATCAAAATTATAGTTACCACGCACATAAATCGACTTATCTAAACATATATCCAAAATCAAACTTTGAAATCAAGTAAAAACACAATCAAAATCATATGAAAATAGAAGAAAAACAAGAAATCGAGTACAAAAATGTAAGCCATTGTTCTATTACGGAGAGAGAGAGAGAGAGAGAGAGAATTATGGGTGTTGATTGACTTTATATAATTACGAATGGGTATTTATTGTAGTAATGGGGTCTTAAATGGTAAATATTTAAGTGAAATAAGTCTTTCTCAGATAAACATGAAAATATGGATCTTAAGTAGATAATAGTATTGCTTTTGGGTCTTTAATGATATTAACCCTTTAAAAATCTGTAAACATATTTTATTATATGAGATGGGTAAAATTTGTAAAATTTGTAAACAACTTTGGTAACAAAAAAAGAAAGAAAAATATCATCAACAACATAACGGAAGGAGAACAGTGGATTATTAACAAAAAGCTTATTGGGAAATCAGCTGCTACCTTTTTCAAAGGCATTCTAATTGAGCCTCCTTACTATAGCAAGGAAGAGAAAGATAATCTCATGAATAACACTGTTTTTAATAACATTCCTAAGCTTATCATTAATATTGATAATGATAACCTGATTTCTATTCCTAATGAGCAAGAGATTCATGAAATTATCACTAACCTTAATCCATCAAGTGCTGCAGGTTTGAGTGGCTTTAATGGATGATTCTACAAGACTTGTTGGCCTATAATTAAACAAGATCTCTGCTTGGATATGGATTGATGAGTCCGAATTCTGCACGCTCCCCGGACAAGGACAGATCGGTCCAAGGCCTCCGGACCGGACAGATCACACGGAACGGACAGATCACTTTGAGCACAATGACCATAGGACTGTTCGAACTATGACAAAAGTACTAAAAAACCTAAACACTTCTTGACTAAGCTACTTGCTCTCATACTTAGAGCTCATGGGTCTTTGAACATGACCCGGGTCTATTAAACATGACCCGAAAGCCCATAAGGGCCCAAACATCAGGGTATAAATACCCAACCACCTGCATTAAGTGTGGGTAATGAGAATTAACTGCTACCAGGCTGCTTAATTATCTCTCTACTCTCAACTCTAAATACATAACACCCACACACTACTATAAAACACCAACCAAATTACTAGCCTACCCTCAGGCTATTATTATCCTCATCAAATTGGCGACCATAGTGGGAGCACGAAGGTGCCTGAATCAAGCATTCAAAACCAGCTAAGAAAATCTGTCTGTATGAATCCGGACAATCCAGAAGTACCACTAGCTCTGCTCGAAGTGGTGGGGGAGAACGATGAGTACACTATCGAAGAGCGTGATAGACTCAAGGGTGAAATAGAAGCTCTGAGGGCAGAAAAGGCCAAGATGGGCGTGAAAGAAAAATCCAAAGCATCGGTGTCTCATCGCACTGATAACCCCAGAGAGCATGAGTCTTCAAAGACTCATGTGAGCACTAAAAAGACTCATGCCAGTTCTAAAAAGTCTCACCGGTCTAAGCCAGTGGAGAATTCTGACTCAAGCTCAGAGTCTTCTAATAGCTCTTCGGACAGTGAGGGAGTTGAAAAATCCTTATCCTCTAGCAGCGATGAGGGTCGAACTAGAAAGAAGCAAAAGCAGCTTAAAATATACTCAAGAAAAAGGGATAGACAAGGAAAGATGAAAAGGCATATTGGTAAGGGATCATCTCATAGCCGGAAGCATGTAGACCGGATGCTGATGGATCCCTTCGCTTTTCACGATGAGCCAGGTATCTTTGCAACTCCCAATGAGGGTACTGTGTTCAGTCGTGGAAGGAATTGGAGGCAATTTCCATTGTCTTCTAAAATTCTGTCCGGAAACCTCCCTAAGAGGTTTGATAGCACCAAAATAGAGAAGTACGATGGCAGTACTGATCCGGACAACCATCTGGAGAAATTTAAGAACTTCATGATGAACTTTGACGACGACGATAAACTACTCTGTAGGGCATTCTCCCAATCATTCACGGGGAGTGCTCTAAAATGGTACAACAGCCTGCCTCAGGGTTGTATTAAAGACTTCGATACCTTTTGGGTAGCCTTTCGAAGGCAGTTCGTAGGGAGTAAAGAACTAAAGGGCAATGGAGACACAATAATCCATTGTTCCCAGGAGCCAAATGAGTCCTTGAAAGAATATATAAGCCGTTTTGAGAATACCAAGAATGGGTTGGCTGATTGCTTCGAACAGGTAGCAATAGCATCCCTGAGACAGGGTTTGAACCCAGGAAATCTAGCTGATTCAGTGACCAGAAAGAAGGCCATGACATGGGGAGGGTTGCTGAATCAGGTTGGCAAACAAATAAATGTCGATGAAACAAAGAAAACCAGGGTGCACAGGTAGGTGAGGTCTACCCCGGTGGCACCAAATCCCAATCAGAATCAGTCCGGGAACAAAGCAAGAGAAACCGCACAGGGGCATGGTAGGGCAAAAGCTCAGTCTCAGCCAGCTGCTCCTGCTCAAAGTCAACAATCCAGAAACAAGAGAGGGCCATGGGTCCAACCGGAGTGGTTCGCAGAGTTAAAATAAAGTGTGGCCACTATCTTTGATAAAACGAAGGAAGAGGTGCATTATTGGAGACCGGCGACACTACAGTCTCCCAGAGAACATCGCAATAATTCTTTTTGCCAATATCACAACGATATTGGTCATACCACTGATGACTGCATAGCATTGAAACAAGAAGTTCAAAACTTGATTGAAAGGGGAAAGCTGGGGGCCTACGTGAAAAGAAGAGGGGGTAACAGGCCTGATAACACTCACCGGGTTGGTCCAAGTAATGCTGCTCTGGAGGGAGCCATGGTTATAGTTGAAAGGTTTGACATAGAATCTGAGTACTTGGATCCTGATCCAACTCGAAACAGAGTGGGTACAATTGAGGAATGTTCTAGGTTGGTCTCCGGGCTCATTAAGTTTTTCGAGTCACTTACAATTTTCGGAGAAGACACTATGACAGCTCCTACTGCTTCTTCGAGGAAGAGGTATGTTCATACTTTAGCCTCCCAGCTATAAGGAGGCATGACTTCCTATCAGTCACAAAACTCGTTCCCCTTCATTGTTTTTGATGAAGATGATTTAAGAAACATTGCTGGCCCTCATGAGGATGCTGTTGTCATAAGAGCATCTATAAGGGGCAATGACATAAGACGAATCTTGGTGGATACTGGAAGCTCAGCCAATATCCTTTTCCTAACCACATACAAGAGAATGAAAAATCCAGATGTAATTCAGAGTTCGGACAGATCAATTGTGGGCTTTACAGGCAGCTCAGCAGATGTGATCGGAGAGTTCGAAGAAGAAGTTCTATTGGGCAAGGGCCCTTTCAAGAAAATGGTCAGAATACTCTTTATTGTGGTGGATTGTCCCACTTGCTATAATGTTATTCTAGGGAGGTCTTGGCTCTTTAAGATGCATGCAGTGGCTTCAACAGTCCACCAGTGCTTGAAGTATGCTGTTCAGGGACAGGTTGGAGTCGTCCGGAGCAGCCAAAAGATTGCAAGAGAATGTTATGCCACTGCCCTGGCTCCTCGAACGCTGGGGGCAGTCCGTATTAATGAACAATAGCAGTTTGAGGGCATTTCTGGGGGTGAGGGTGAAATTGATGACCCCAGAGAGACCCCTGGAGTATTAATACCAATCGAAGAAGTAGAAACACACTGTTTGGAAGATGGGAAAAGTGTCAAGATAGGGTCTAAGATGCCACATGTGTTGAAAGATGAAATGTTAAAGTTTTTGAAGAACCATCAGCACGTTTTTGCTTGGTGCAATGCTGATGTTACTGGAGTTCCATCAGAAGTGATATCACATCACCTATCCGTCCGGAGAGACGTAGCTCCAGTGGTTCAAAAAAGAAGAGCTTTTTCCAAAGAAAAGGCTAATGTCATTGTGCAAGAGGTTGACAGGCTCACAAAGATGGGGCACATCAAGGAGTCTCAATACCCTTTGTGAACTGCCAATCCTGTCTTGGTGAAAAAGAAGAATGGAAAGTGGCGCATGTGCATTGACTTCACAGATCTCAATAGAGCCTGCCCAAAATATTTGTATCCGGTCCCCCGGATTGATCAGTTAGTAGACTCTACCTCTGGGAACAAGCTGCTTTCCTTTATGGATGCCTTCTCCGGATACAATCAGATTCAAGTAGATCCAAAGGATCAAGAGCATACCACATTTGTCACTCACAGAGGTCTTCATTGCTACAAGGTAATGCCATTTGGTCTGAAAAATGTTGGGGCTACTTATCAGAGATTAGTCAACAAGGCATTTGCTGATCAAATTGGAAGAAATATAGAAGTGTACATTGATGACATGATGGTGAAGAGTGTGGATGAGCAGTTGCACTTATCCGATCTCCGAGAAACTTTTGCCAACTTGCTAAAAGTGAATTTGAAATTAAACCCAGAAAAGTGTGTGTTCGGAGTGCAGTCCGGGATGTTTCTAGGCTATATCATAAGTGAGCATGGAATACAGCCCGATCTGGACCAATTAAATGCTCTTTTCCAAATCGAGCCTCCTCGAAACATTAAAGAAGTACAGCGGTTAACGAGGAGATTAGTTGCCTTAAACAGATTTATCTCGAGGTCTTCCGAGAGGTGTGCACCTTTCTTTCAAACTTTGAAGGGTGCAAAGGGATTCGATTGGACCCCACAGTGTGATGAGGCTTTCAATGAGATCAAGAAGCACCTGTCCTCTCCCAAGACTTTGTTTAAACCAGTTGATGGGGAGACCTTCTTCGTATATTTGGCAGTTTCAAGTTATGCCATCAGTGCTGTGTTGGTAAGAGAGGTCGGTGGTCATCCCCATCCAGTATACTACATCATACATCAGCAAAAGTTTGATAGATGCAGAAATGCGTTACTTGAAACTCGAAAAGTTAGCATTGGCCCTGGTGATAGCAGCTAGGAAGATGAGGCCTTATTTCCAGGCTCATCCCATCATCGTCCGGACTTCTTTTCCCCTGAAGAATATCCTCCAAAAAGCAGACATTTCAAGCAGGATGACTAAGTGGTCAGTAGAATTGGGGGACTTCGACATAGATTTTGCTCCCCGAACAGCAGTCAAGGCCCAAGCTGTGGCAGACTTTTTGGTTGAATTCCACTCCGACATGGATTTAGAGCAAACTACTGACATAAAAGATAAAAAGGTATGGGTCGTCCGAACAGATGGTGGATCTAGCACTATGGGGTGTGGTGCAGGGGTGTGTTTGACTTCCTCGTATGGAGACAAAATGTACCAGGCTATTTGTTTTGCTTACAGGGCATCTAATAATGAGTCCGAATACGAAGCAGCTATAGCTGGTTTAAAGTTAACCTACATTTGTGGGGCTAAGAGGGTCAAGCTACTAAGTGACTCCCAACTACTTATCCACCATGCCCAAGGCCAATCTGAGGCTAAGAAGGAACAGCTTGTGAAATATTTACTCCTCCTAAAAAATGAAGCACTTAAGTTTAAAGGTGTTGTCTATGAACATATTCCCCGGGCAGAAAATGAGCTAGCAGATTCACTGGCAACCATAGCATATATGGAGTCATATCCATGGATCAATGTGCTTGAAAGCCCCTCCATCCAACTTTGTAAAGGTAAAGAAGAGGAAATTTTTGAAATACAAGCAAAACAACCTCAAGACTGGAGATTTCCTCTCCTGCAATATCTCTCCGATGGTGTCGTGCCTCCACATAAGTCACTAGCCAGAACATTGAAACACAAGGCTTGTGGTTTCATCATATTGAGAGAAGTGTTATACAAAAAGTCCTACAGTAAGCCTCTCCTGCGCTGTTTGGGGGATGAAGAATCACAAGTGGTCCTCTCCGAATTACACGATGGTGAGGGATCAGCCCATCGTGGGTTTAGAGCTTTGACAAGAAGAGTTTTACTCTCTGGTTATTATTGGCCATCAATCATGAAAGATGCTAAGGAATTGGTAAGAAGGTGTGACCCATGCCAGAGGTACAGCAATGAAATTCATGTGCCAGCCATTCCTTTAGAGTCAATTTCTGAGCCTATTCCTTTTGCTCGATGGGGATTGGATTTAGTAGGGCCTCTCCCTGTGGCGTCCGGAGGACGCAAAACTATAATTGTGGCCATAGATTACTTCTCGAAGTGGATAGAAGCAGCCCCTCTAGCAGGGACAACATCAAAAGCTGTTTTAAAATTCATTCTATCTAACATTTGTTGTAGATTTGGTGTCCCACAAAAGATAACCACAGACAATGGGCCACAGTTCGACAATAGGGAAATGGAGAGCTTCTGTGCCTCAAGGGGTATACAACATTGTTTTTCTTCACCTTTCCACCCACAAGCAAATGGGCAGGTTGAAGTGGCTAATATGACTATACTGTCCAGTTTAAAGAAGAATTTGGAAGGGGCTGCTGGGAAGTGGCCTAGTTATCTACAAGAGCTCTTGTGGGCCTACCGGACAACACCTGGGGCTGCAACACAAGAATCACCCTTTGCTTTGGTCTATGGGATGGATGCAGTAGCTCCCATAGAGGCAACTCTCCCCTCCTTTCGTGTTCATAACTTCTCCGAACACGCTAACGAGGTGGCAATCAGAGGTCAACTTGATCTGACAGAAGAAAAACGGGTTAAAGCTCACCTTAGAGTTGCACACTATCAAGGCTTGATGAGAAGCAGGTTTGCTTCTAAAGTTAAAAGAAGATATTTCCAACCAGGGGACAAAGTATTAAGGAAGGTCTTCTTACACACTAAAGAAAAGCTGTTCGGGAAGCTGGCCCCAACTTGGGAGGGTCCGTATATGGTTGTTGAAAGAATTAAACCTGGAACATATTGGTTGGAAGACAAAGATGGCAGAGTTTTAACTCATCCTTGGAATATCGAGCATCTCCGGATCTACTTGGAGTAACACTTGTGTAAATATTTACTTATTTAAACAGCCATGTAAATATTTGGGGGCATACTCTTCCCTCCCCGGTGGCACGGGGAGGTTTTAATGAGGTGTTTGGGCTTTTGAATGAAATTTGATGTCTTCTTAAAAATTTTCTAAGTATTTTTAAAGTTTTGTCCTTTGTCATACTATCCGGATTGAAATAACTAAGGGCTATTTAAACTCTAGCCGGAGAACTTAAACACTCTCACTATGAAATAACTAATGGCTATTTAAACTCTAGTCGGAGAGCTTAAACACTCTCACTATGAAACAACTAAAGGCTACTTAGACTATGGCTATCAAAATTAAAACAAACAATTAAAGAAGATGATAGTTGCACAGAACAGAAATATTCATTTAAATAAATAACTTAAAATTGCCTTGGCCTTCCAAGGACTTTTAAATGATCAAAGTAGAACACAAAAAACCTATCCGGTCAGATACCAGACACCATTACAAAAAAGAGTGCCTTGGCCTTCCAAGGACTTTAGTCTGGATAGAAAATAAACAAAGTAGATCATAAGTTAAGGTTGAGCCTTTGAAGATGGCTCACCTTCATCTAACTTCTTTCCCTTAGGATCGTCTTTCTCTTCATTTGGGCTCTCCCCAGTCTTTTCTTCATCACCTGAGGAATCACTAGAGTAGCCATACCTATCGCCTTCGGCCATCGTGTGGTATGGGAGGTCTTCAGGCTCAACATAAAGCCATAAGTCCTCTTCTTCGGAAACTTTTCATGGAAAAGTAGAACCCTGTCAGACCTCACTTTCTCAAGCATTTGCTCTCCGCTTTTGATCATCTGGTTGGCATAGGCATTGATCTTGGCTTGGATCTTGGCCTCTTGCTCCTTTAACAAAGTGTTTTTCTCCTCGGCAGCCTTGGATGCTGCATTCTCAAGAGCAACCTTGTCAGTAGTTAAGTTGGTGATGATTTTGTCCTTTGCCTTGGTTTCTTCCTTTGAGGCAGTAAGGTTTTTCTCCACACCGTACAGCTTCTCCCGAAGATCTCTGATGGTTTCCTCTAAAGTGGCGACTTTTATGGTGCTTTCCTCCTGATTTCTCTTCAACTCCTCGTTTGCTTCCTTTAACATATCAGCATTGGAAGTGGCAGTGCGGAGGTCTTCGGACAGCTTCTCCTTGTCAGACTTAAGGTCTTTAATGATGTCTGCCTGACTCCGAACTTGTCTCTCCAACGTAAGTACAGGCTGCACGTTGCTTAACAAGGAGTGGGCTATAGTATCCCTTTCACTAGAGACAATAAAAGTCTTACCATTAAAATTGACTGTATTGGAGCTGCTCGGAAGAATGTAAGGCCCTGCAAAGTCATCTCTGGGGAGATTGAGGAAGTATTCACCAAGCTCACCAAGTCCGGTGATGTCTACTTCATCAATGTTGAGATCTCCTCCCTCAACCTCATCAGTGTGAAAGTCCCCCAGAATCTCTTCGGCATGTGTTGGGTCAGAAGGCTCAGCTTGGAAAGAAGACTCCGGAGCCCGGATAGAAAGCTCGTTTCCCTTAGAAGTCTTTTTCTTCTTCGCCTCCCGGTCTGCGCCTTCGCTTCTCTGTTTGCGATTTCTCTTGGAAGCCCTTGGAGGTTTTGGGAGATTCGTTTCTAGCCTTTCAGTCTCTTGCTCCACTACTTGCAAGAGAGCGGCATCGATTTGGCTCTGGGCTGGCCCCTTCGGGACTGTTGGAGCATCCTTCTCAGCATCAGCAGGGTTGGCTTCACCCACCACCCTTTTTCCCTTCTTCTTCTTGCCTTTCATCTTGCTCGGGGCTTTGGCCCGGCCTGGCAGGAAGAGTGTCCCATCTGGTTCATGGGTCATCTTGAGCACAACATCTGGAGAAGGCTGGGTGGTGAGCTCCTCCCAGGTCAAGTCTCTCCAACCTGTGGTGTTCCACAGGTGAGACCTTGCCAAATTTCCACTAGTGAAAGCATCGTGGAATCGGTTCCCCCAGTTCTCAGCAGCCCAGGCATTAATCTTGCCACAAGTGACCTACCCGGCTTTCAAGTGGTCATTAAACTCCTTGGGCAGTTCTGCTAAGACAAAAGTAAGACAAGTTAGTATAAACTAAGTCCAAAAAGAAAAGACAAGAGAGACAAAAATATAAAGGCAAGATGCTTACGGTCACTCCTCCATCTGCTTCTGAGGAGGCTTGGGTTCTCTCCGGATTTTATCTTCTTGCCATTCTCCCAGGCACCACTGACAAATAAGAACTGGGTCCTCCAGTTCCTCTCTGCCTCCAGCAGATCGTCCACAGCCTTGAAGCCATCCCCCATATTGAAATGGTAAAAGGGGATGTGGTGGTTTTTGCACAGGCTGGCCACTGCAGCGAACTCCTCCATTGGCAGAGGAAACCCGGACAGCCTTGATGCCATGATGCATGACATAAGGGTATACCAAGCGTTGGGGCTCAGCTGGCTCGGACAGAGTTTGATCAGATGGAAATATCTGACAATCTCTGGGTCTAGTGGGAACCTGAGCCCCCAGTTGAACAGCTCCGTGAACATGACCACCTCACTCAACTTGCAGTCTATGGGGGTCTCCGGATGTATAGGAATACTGATCTTTACATTCTCTGGAATGCCCCATTTCGAATGCATCCTGCCCAACTCAGCAGTGTGGATGAATGCATAGTTGATTTTTTGTAAGGAAAGTAGATAATTAACGCTGACCTTGTGAAAACAAGGCCCTACTTTTCCTTCTAGGCTCTCCGGCAGATCTGGATGCCTCAAGTACAGCTTCTCCTTGCCCTTGTCCTTCTTGGCAACTATTTCTTTGCTGGTCTGACCGGAGGGCTCAGACTCAAACGGGGCCTCTTCAACAGAGTCCTCCATCACTTCCTCCATGATTGTTGAAGGGATTTCAGCAGCTGTAGTGGGGGGAAGGTTCAAACTTGACTCAGCCTTATCTCCGGACTGATGGGCCTCAATGCCCCTTTGATTTCTGCTCTCCGGCAGAGTGTTTGGAACAGAAGTTTCTGGTTGAAGGTTTGGATTGGAGCCCTCCGGTCCGGATAGCCTGTCCTTAGGGGCTTTAATAGGCACCTCTGATCCGGTGCTGCTGTCCTTTGCCCCCGACCTAGAGGGAGTATTTTTGGTCCCCAGGCCTTTAACCAACCGGCCTTTCCTCTTGTCAACCAGCTTCTCAGGAGAGTGCTCCGTATCCGATCCCATGGCAATAAAGGGAGAAGGTTTTCTAAGGCTAGTGACTGTAATTCCTGGCTCGACAGCAGGTACCAATTCCTGAACTGAGGAACCAGAGATTATGGGGGAGAGGTTGGTTTGAAATAGTTTCTTAGGCTTAGTACCTTTGGAAGAGGACGAGCCTCGATCTGACTCGGTAGCAGAAGTATTTAGTCTCTCAACAGGAGAGGTGGGTAACCCTGCTGCAATCCGTCTTTCTCTTTCAACTTTTTGAGCTTTCTCTAACTCAGAAAGGTTGAGCCACCCGCCTTTGACAAGAGCGTTCCTCGCTGTAAACATAAAATATTGAACTAAACTTTTGCTTTAGAGAGAGAAAGCTTTGAGAGTTTTTGCAGAAGTAAATTTGAAGGAGATGGTAAAACAGTAGAAATGAGTTTGTATTTATAGTAAATTTGAAAAGAGAAGTTGATTCATAGGAGAATTCGAAAAGTTTGGCAATGATTAAAAGACGGCGCTGATGTCACCACCTGTAATCAAAGAGGTTGCTTTTCGAAGAAGGTGGGTTCGGAATTCAAGGTGAAAAAATGGCTGAAGCAACCAATCAGAAAGCGACACGTGTCCTACGAACTCTGGTAAAAACCGTTTTGAATTCGTGAAGCTTTATCTGTCCGGATAAACCCACCTGTCCGGATAAAAACTGCCCTTGACGTCGGACTGTTTTTCAGGTCTTTGGCAAGAGTATTTGCACAAACACCTAAAAAAGGGGCTCCTGATGAGTCCGAATTCTGCACGCTCCCCGGACAAGGACAGATCGGTCCAAGGCCTCCGGACCGGACAGATCACTTTGAGCACAATGACCATAGGACTATTCGAACTATGACAAAAGTACTAAAAAACCTAAACACTTCTTGACTAAGCTACTTGCTCTCATACTTAGAGCTTATGGGTCTATGAACATGACCCGGGTCCATTAAACATGACCTGAAAGCCCATAAGGGCCCCAACATCAGGGTATAAATACCCAACCACCTGCATTAAGTGTGGGTAATGAGAATTAACTGCTACCAGACTGCTTAATTATCTCTATACTCTCTACTCTAAATACATAACACCCACACACTACTATAAAACACCAACCAAATTACTAGCCTACCCTCAGGCTATTATTATCCTCATCATGGATGACTTCATCGTGGGAAAGAAGATTCCTAAAGGTATTTTAGCCACAGGTATTTGCCTCATCCTGAAATCCTCCAACACTACAAATTGGAAGGATTTTAGACCCATTAGCTTATGTAATATGCTTAGTAGAATTATGTTTAAGATTGTCAATAATAGAATAACAAGGATCATCCCTAAAGTTATTTCTAGGGTTCAAGAGGCTTATTTCCCCAATACTTTTAATATATTAATAGTTAAATAGCTCATATTTGATCTCAACAAGAACAAAAAAACTAGTAACATCATGATTCAAGTGGATATGTCAAAGGCTTTTGATAAGATTTCTCACATATCTATATATAAAGTGTTTGAATCCTTTGGTTTGCTCCTACTTTTGTCAAATTGATAAATAACTTAATTAATATTGTCTATGTTTATATGCTCATTAATGAGAATTTTTATGATTTCTTCAAAACCAAAAGAGGTCTGAGACAAGGGGACCATCTTTCCTCAGTCTCTTCATTCTTGTTGAGGAAGTTCTCATAAAGGGGCTTTATAAGTTGTTTAATGATAATAAAACTATGCAATTCTCATGTAGAAGCAACTCGATGATCCTAGCTTAGTGTTTGTTGACAATATCATAATATTTACTAATAGTTTGGATGCTTATATTCTTGGTAAATTTTTTTCCAAATTTATATGGATTGTATCATGGCAAATGATCAATAATGAAAAGACTAAAATCATCATATCATCAAGAATCAGTAACACAAGAATAGCTGCCCTTACCAACTTTTCTGGATTCAGCTCAAGCTCCATTCCAACTGAATACTTAGGCATCACCTTAAACAACTAAAACAAAGTCAACAACTTCATAACATGATTAATAATATAAATTTCAAGATTAAGGAGTGAGAAGACAATAATTTATCATTTGGAGGGAGGTTACCCCTGCTTAACTTGGTACCGATGGCTATTCCAACATATTGGACTCAAAGTTGCTCTATTCCCAAGTCCATTGTTTACAGGATTAAAAAGATTTTCAACAATTTTTTTGGGGGATCTTCAACAACTGATAACTTGATCCAGTGGTCTTCCTGGATAGTTTTGTATAAGCCTTTCAATTAAGGGGGTCTAAATATTCGTAACATTACGGACTTACATGATACTTTGGCTTGTGAATTGTGGTTGAATTTCAGGAAAAACAAGACCACGTGGGCTAATCTAATGCAAAGTATCTACTGCAATAAGCTTCATCATTTGCAAACTTATTACAGTATATTAGGTTCTAATACTTGCAAAAAGTTAACTAAAATAAATCAAATTGCAGAGCATAACATTATGTGGAAATTGGGCAAAATATATTGAATTTTGGCTTGAAAATTGGTATGTTCAGCCTCCCCTTATTACGCTTAATGATAATTGTGATAACTTTGGGTACATGCAACAGGTGGTTAAGGATTACTGGAAAGATAATACATGGGATAATAACAAGCTAAAGATATTTTTAAATCAATCCACTATTGAGGATATTCAAAAGACTTAATCCTTTATAATATTTCCAATGACTCAAATTCCAGCACTAAACATACTTGGAATCACTTGTAAAGCAAGCCTAACAGATCCAATCTGTTTGGAAAAATGTGGAATTCGGTAATCCCTATAAAATTCTCCTTTCTGGCTTGGAAACTACTACATAATTTCATTCATGTTGATACAATTTTTCAAAAAAAAATATCACTTAGTTATGGTATCCAAATGCCGATTCTGTTGTAACATTGAATCTCCTAAGCATCTTTTTATTGCCTGTGATTTTGCTTGGAGTTTATGGTGTTACTATGGTGACCTCTTTACAATCAAAATTGAAAAGTTTATGACTATAGCTCATATGATTAGAGCTTGGTTCTGGTCTACTACTTATGTTGTTCATGTTAAAACTATAATTCCTATAATTATCCTTTGGACAATCTGGAAAGCTAGAGACAATGTCAAAATCAACAACAATGAACAAAGTACTGAGTCTGCCACCAGGTACATTAACAATATAATTTTTAGTCTCGATCATTCTAATAGTCTTAGGTCCAAAATTGGAAAAAAGACTTCAAGGTTGCTAAAGAGCTTGGGTGCATAAATTACATAAATGATAAACGAAAGCCCAACTACCAAAAGTGGTGTCCTCATGGTCTTGATTATCTCAAACTAAAAACGGATGCATCCTGTCAGTTGAATGGAGACTCAAGTGTTGACATAATAATCAAAGATCACACCGATGAAATTATTCTTGGATCTACTAATTTATATGGCAAATTGATTCCGATTATGAATGAATCTCATGCTCTGTTAGACGGATTTCTGCTATGCAAAAAGAATGGTTGGAATAAGGTTGGAATTGAAACTGATTCTTTGTTCTTAGTTAGCATGTAATCTAATAGTATATATCCCTGGCCCCTGAAGCAAACTCTTCATTGTTGCAGAAGATTAATTATATCGACTATATCTATATCTTACATTTCCAGGGTCGAAAATAAAATAGCCGATTAGTTTGCTAAGTGGATCCTGAAATGCAAAATAAAAAATTGACTTTCAAGCTCCAAATCCTTTAAAAGCAACGATCTTTTAAAAAAAATTAAACTTGGGTTACTTTAGTACAGAAGAATAAACTGACCTTTAAATGTGTTAAATTTCTTAACTTATTATCTTGACAAAATTATTAGTGTTCGTTAATTGGATAGAAATTTTCCGGCTCTTCTCTTGTTTGTGTAGATCATTTCTCTAACCGTCAGCCAACTTTGCTTGACATTTGCCTATATTTTTCATTTTTTTAGGCTCTAGTTCCGGTACTGATCCCATAATTACTACTACTATTCTTGAAGTTTTTCGGGTCTCGAAGATTTCAGAGCTTCTATATCTCGATTGCTTAGTTGCTGAAATTATTGAATCGGAATTTAATTGTTTAGAAGCCGATAAAATTTGATTTTTTCAAGAGTTAAATTCCAAAAGTGCATTCTCCTTACTTGCCTTGCTGGGAGGGAAAAGAAATTTAATTTTCCTTTAAGGCCTTTCGGATCTAAATATTTGTGTATAATTACTTTAGGCTTCTCTTTAACTGTAAGCCCGTTGGACTATTGTAAAGCTTTAATATTGGATCATTTTCTAGTTAATGAAATTTTATTATATTATATGAAGAAAGCTTAAAGAATAGGAGTGCTTTCTTAACCTTTAAGAATCTCCTACTCTATACTGTTTGTTCTTACTTCTTAGCATTGAGAAGCTTTCTTCTTTCACTGCTCTTACGACCTTTGTGACATTACCAACGCCGGTTGGTTTGCTGAAAAGTTTTGCGGCTAAGATGGATACTATGGACAAGAACGACTTCCCGCCGTTGAATAAAGTGAATTTACCTTCTCAAGTAGCCTCTACAAACAAGCTGTATGCTGATGTTGTGCGGAAAAAGGTTGCCAATCCTGAATTTAGGTCAGAATGTGTGGTTGCTTATGAAGACCATAATAAGGTAACGTTTGCAAGAAAGGTTAAAGAAGATCTTCGGTCACTGTCAAGATGCACTCTTGTTGCAAAATTCAATGAAGGGATACCCAAAAGACACGCTTTACAGAGTTTCCTTGAGTCTTTTAAATTCAAGGGTAGATTTTCGTACGTTACAATAGACTCGCGACAGATCCTCGTGGAGTTCGATATTCTTGAAGATGCAGGCAGGCTTTGGGTCAACAGATTCTGGAAGGTAGATGGGAAGTTAATGAGGGTAATAAAGTGGTGTCCTGACAGTTCGAGAAGTTTTGAGTGCCCTGAGGCTCTGCTTTGGGTTCGTTTTGAGAAGGTTACTGAATTTATGTACAACAGTTCCATGATTCATGCTTTGGCTTCATCGTTGGGAGTAGTTCATCATGTTGTTATCCCTGAAGTTAACAGGGCTAGTTGGAACGCTTGTTATGCATTAATAGAAATAGATGTTTCTCGTGTATTGAAGAGAAGGTTGTGTGTGGACTTTGAGGATGGGCAAGAGTATGTTATAAACGTAAGTTACAAGAATGCGCCAAGTTACTGCAATATCTGCCACCATATAGGGCATGAGTCTGATTTATGCAAGAAGAATCAAAACATGGAATCCAAGAATGATAAAGATCAAGAAAAGATTGATATTAATGAAGGAAAGAGTTTACAACAGGAGGTGTTACAAGAAGTTGATAAGAAAGACAATGCTGCAAAGGCTACAAGAATCCAGACTTTTACACAGGTTTACAAGAGGAAATTAAAGTCAATTGTCACAAAAAAAGACAGACCATATGTTTCTTGTCCCTCAACTAATGTGGGAAGCCCAGTGATTGATAAATCTGCTTCAACTAATCATGATATTATCAGCGCTCTTCAAAATCTTGAAGAGGAAGAAAACTGTCAAGATAGGTTGCAAGTTTCTTCTAGTGGTGGAAAGGTTGGGAGCTACAATCCTTCTCCACGAGCGAGTTCCAATGAGGTTGATCAAGACTTTGAGACAGTCATTTCTAGGAAGATTAAAGCTGCAAACAAGAGTAGTGACTCAAATAGATTAATTATAAACTCTCTTAGTAAGAGAGAAAAGATAGCTAAACATTCTGTGTCTGATAATGATTAAAATCATTAGTTGGAACGCAAGAGGAATACACAACAATCCTACGATTGCAAGGTTAAAATTTATTGTTAAAAAGGAAAAAGTCATGCTGGTAACTATACAGGAGCCAATGGCCAGGATAGACAAGATTGAAATGGTTGCAAGAAGAATTGGGTTTGAGAACTTTGTGTCAAATGTTTCAAATAAAGTTTGGATGTTTTGGTCTAGTGAGCTAACTATTTCTGTTATAGAGGATCATGATCAGTATTTACACATGAAGCTAAATAAGGCTGCATTTAACTGTTGTCTCACCTCAGTTTATGCAAAAAACACAAGAATTCAAAGAAGGATACTATGGAGTCAACTAAGTAGCATCACCTGTAATGTGCCTTGGGTTTGTGCTGGATACTTCAACACGACTAGAAGCCCTGATGACCAGCTGCATTGCAGAAATTATGATGAGAGTAGTGCTGAGGAGTTCAACGAGTTTATAAGACTCTGCAAACTGGAAGTGCCTGCTCATATTGTCTCCCGTTATACCTGGAGTAACAAAAACAACTGGAAGAGGTTAGATTGGGTATTGACCAACCAGGAAATGCTTAATAACTTAAGCATCCAGGTTTGTCACATGGTCAGAACGTGTTCTGACCATGCTCCACTGTTAATCTCTATTAGTAAGAACTTAAACGATGTTTTAAATAAAAAGAAGGGATCTTTCAAGTTTATCAATGCTTCGACAAATCATCCAGAGTTCTTGACTATGGTAAGTCAGAACTGGTCCAAGCATTGCTATGGTGAAGATAGCTCTATTTTCTGGTACAAACTCAAAAGGTTGAAAAAACATTTAAAAAGTTGGAATTTTAATACATTTGGAAACATTTTTTGTAAAGTAAAAGAGGCTATCACTGAAGTTGAGAAATGTGAATTACTTCATCAAACAAATAAGACTGACATCTCTAAATCTAACCTATCTAAGGCTAACAGCATTCTTATCCTTGCATTAAAGGATGAAGAAAGTTTTTGGAAGCAAAAATGCTTCAACAATTGGTTAAGTGACTGTGATGGTAATACTAAACTCTATCACAGTTATGTAACTAAAAAAAGAAAGACTAACATTATTGCTGGAGTTAAACATAATGATAATTGGCTTACAGATCAAAAGGAGATAGCCTCTTCTGCTGTGGAATACTTTAAAATGAGCTTATCGCATGTACCTGATGATAATGATTCTGTTAGTGATCAGGATTCTATATTAAACAATATTCCTAAGTTGGTTTTGGACAGGGAAAACATTGAGATCATGAAACCAGCATCTAGTGAGGAGGTGTGGACTACAATAAATGAAATGAAGAAAGACAGCGCACCAGGAACAGATGGGTTTAATAATTTTTTTCTTAAGCAATGCTGGGAAATAATTAAGTGTGATTTGTGTAATGCAATAAATGCTTACCTAGCTGGCAGTGATATCCCAAAGGGTGTGTTTGCCACTGGGATTGTGCTGGTCCCTAAGCTGGCAAACCCAATAACCTGGAACAATTATCGACCATTAAGCATGTGCACAATTGTGAATAGACTATTCTCTGCCCTCATTAATAGGAGAATATCTAATATTCTGCCTAGAATCATATCTAGAGGGCAGAGTGCCTTTGTGAAAGACAGAATGATTCATGAAAATGTTTTAATCATGAAAGAAATGTTACACAATATAAAAAGAAAGCCTTCTAAAGGCAACATTATAATGCAATTAGACATGACTAAAGCGTTTGATAGGATGTCACACTCCTTTGTGATTAAAACATTAAAATGTTTTGGTTTTTCAGAAGATTCTGTTTCTTTGATATACAAACTAATTTCAAATGTTATGTTATCAGTGCTAATCAATGGTTCTAGCTCTGGTTACTTCCCTCAAAAGTCTGGATTAAGACAAGGAGATCCTTTATCTCCTTGCCTTTTTATCCTGGCTCAAGAAGCCCTTTTGAGGGGGCTAGAAAACCTATATGCAGCAAATAACAAACTACAGTATTATATTAAAACAGGTTATGTCTTACCATGCCTTGCCTTTGCAGATGATGTGGTAATATTTACCAATAGCTCTCCATCTTCAATAAGTAGCCTGAGTTACCTGCTGAACAAGTACCAACATGAGTCAGGGCAAATGATCAATGTAAACAAGACAAAAGTAATAACTTCTACAAGATGCTCAAGGTCAAATATTGCAAGGATCAATACTACAATGGGATATGAAACAGTCAATGCTCCATTCAACTATCTGGGGATTACTATTGCTGATAGCAATAAAGGAAAGTTCTATTCTGCTCTCTTAGCCAAAGTTTTTAATAAAATAAATGAATGGGATTTGAAGAACCTGTCTTATAGTGGCAGATTGTCACTTATAAGGCATGTTCTTCATCCCATTATCTTTTATTGGATGCAAAACTGTTTTATACCAAATAATATATTAAATAAAATTGAACTTGTTTTCAATAAATTTTTATGGAGATCTAAGGTAAACGAGAGTGCTATTCACTGGACTAGTTGGAGGAAACTATGTCATCCTTTTGAGGAGGGTGGTTTAAATGTTAAATCACTCTCTGATATACAACTCTCATTTGCTTTTAAACTATGGTATAGTTTTAGAAAAGGAAAATCACTTTGGTCAGAGCTGATATATAAAACCTATTGTTTAGAAAGACATCCTATAGTTGCTAAGTGTGGGATTGGAGACTCTATTATATGGAAGGGTCTCTGTGCTATAAGGGAAAAGGCTGAACAATATATTCATTGGAAGATTGGCTGTGGGAACGTTGATTTTTGGAGGGACTCATGGCACAACATGAGTCCTATAATTTCTGATAGAAACTCATGGTACATTCCAGCAAAAGTAAAAACGTTTTGGAACAATGAAGGTTGGGACTCTAGTATACTGTCTTCACTATCATATGAAAGGCAGCAACATATAAATGGGATTACTATTGCACATGATAAAGAAGACAGTATAGAGTGGATTTTATCAAATGATAAAAAATTTAATACAAAGAAAACTTGGGAAACAATAAGAGTTAAAAATGACAGTTCTCTGTTTTTTAAGAAAATTTGGCACAGTTTTATACCTTCAAAGTTTTCTTTTCTTTGCTGGAAAATACTAAAGGGATTTATTCCCACTGATAATATTCTATCAAAAAAGCACTTCATAATAGTTTCAAAATGTCAATTTTGCTGCAATTCTGAGAACTTAAAACATCTCTTTGTGAATTGCAGCTATGCTTGACATCTTTGGAACTATTATGGTATAGTGTTCAAAGTTCCAGTTAGACGATACATGAATCTAAGACATATGCTTTGGGTGTGGTTTAAGACTGTTGGTAACAAGTTCCATATTAACCAAATTGTACCACAACTGATAATATGGACAATTTGGTTAAACAGGAACCATAGCAAAAATGACAAGCCTGTTGACAGCTTTAACAATGCAGTTAATAGGATTAACAGGTTTATATTGGCAATAGACTTGAGATTAAAGTCTAAGCACTGGTTATATGTGGAAGATGCAGGGTTCAAAATTGGAGTGCAATCAATATGCAAGAGAAGAGTAACTTACCGGAGTTGGAGAGCTCCTGCCCTGGGAAGAATTAAAATCAACACGGACGGGGCGTGCGATTTCACCGGAGAAGCAGCTGGTGGATTTGTGGTTAGAGATCATCGAGGGGACTGTATTGAAGGGGCTGGCTTTGTGTTTGGAAAGCTCAGTCCTTTGCAAGCAGAGAGGAGAGCATTCATCGAAGCTCTCCTGCTTTGCCACAAAAGACGATGGACGAACGTGGATTTAGATCTGGACTGTCTGACGTTGGTTAAAAATGTGAAGGAGGACTCAATGATTTGTAAGGCTACTGAGTTGTGTAAGGCTTTGATTCATCCATCCATGAAGGTCAGTCATGTATCCAGATCGGAAAACATGGCTGCCGACTGGATTTCGAAACAGTCAAGGGTGGAGAAGAAGGATTGTAGATTTGATAGCTTAGAAATTCCTAACGCCCTACTAGCTATTATGGTTCTTGATAGCATGGGTGTAGGGTATATTGACCCCGGTTGAAAGAGATGGACCTGAGGAACTCGATTTCAAGGCTGAAAGAGAGAAGAAAGGGAAGACTCTGATGAAAGTAGGGTTTCAATTGGGGTTGAATCAGTTCATGTAATTGGGTCGGATAATTGAGAAGACCTGATAGCCCATGTTTGGGCCTTTGTCTTCTCACTTGATGGGTCACTTTTGGGCGGACCTTTTGTACTGATTGATTAAAAATAATAAAAATTGCAGTTACTATAAAAAAAAAAAAAATTTATTATATTATATTATATGAGATGGGTCATTCGAAAAATATGACATCTTTCGGTTAAATTTTGAAGATTATTTTGAAAAGTAAAAAAATTGAAAGTACTTTTTATGAAAACAAAACTTTTGGTGGTATAGTATGGAGTAATATTTTCTTCTAATATTTCATATGATCAACTCCGGCTACTGAAAGTCGTGTATTTGCTTGCTCCATCACCCTCTGCTCTCGTGTTCTATTTGACGTCGCGTTTTCTAGGGTTACTTTTTTATTTTCCTGCACTAACGACACCCGCTCCTTTTTCCGGCGATTGAATTGAGAATCAGAGTAATTTCGATTGTTATGGTCTGTTTTTCTCTGTTCAATCTTACACTAGCTATTGTATCCTTAGGGTAGCGATTCTTTGTTATTGATCTTTTTCGCGTTTTCTCATCTGTGGTTTTTGTCTCGTCGAATCGGTAGTCGGTATATAGTTTCTCGGTTTTCTTATAAAAATACAATTGGGTTTTGGGGTTTCGCTTTGGATCCTCTGTAATTTTTGTTGGATTTTATTAGAAACTGAAACGATTGATATAGATTTCCATGTGTGGAGTCTGCTCTTCAATCGTATAGGGAATAACTACTTCGATGATCTTTGGAAACTTTGTTAGCTGTTTCTTTGTTTTAGCGATAGAACTCGATTCTAGGGTTCTTATATTTCTTGTGTTGTACTGTTCTTTTAAATATCTGAAATTGCTGCTCACGTGTGTCTAAGCACAATAAATTGGATGTATAGTGAGGCAAAGATGTGTATCTAGTTGCATTGCAACCTTTAGATATCTTGTGGGTGGATGGCTACTCACCTTCTAATACTTTCTTGAGCTGTGTTTTATGGATTCTGATATTGGGAAACAATATATAGTAAAACTGAATCTTTGTTCTTGTTTGAAAAATAAACAATTTTATCATACTTAATGGATTTTTTCGTTAAACCAAATGCTTTGTTACTTTGTCGTTGTGTTTCTTTGCCTTGTTATGTCATGTTTGAGCGCTCATACTAAGAAAATTTGGTACAAGATCAGTAATAGTTTACCTAACTTCTTTAAATATTAACTGTTCTGACACTATGTTCTTACTTGATTACCGAGTATTCATACCCTCTTATGTATTATTATTACAGTTGTTTTATTCAGCTCATTACATCACGTTTCTTATCAGTTTGTTTATATAAACGGGGCAGCCATAGCTTAGATTTAGAAGATAACGATGGCTGGAGTGTTGCCTGGAGAATCCTCAGTTATCACAGCATCTGATAGTTGGCCTTCCAAAAATTCCCTTGAGAACCAAGAGGTGGAAGTTGGTCTCTGGTATTTTTCTAGAAAAGAAATTGAGGAGAATTCTCCGTCTAGGAGAGATGGCATTGATTTAAAGAAGGAAACCTATCTGCGCAAGTCTTACTGCACCTATTTGCAAGCCTTAGGCATGAGACTGAAAGTGTAAGGTTTCGACCACTTAATAGTTGATCAAGGTTTCGCTTCGTCAGCTATGCGTATGGTGGTTTCTTACTTTAGTGTAAAACATTCAATTTATGGTGGTAATTATAATTCCTGCCATGGTAAGCACTTACATAATGTTCTCCATCATATTTGAGAATTAAAGAAAAACACCCTTCTCAAAGCATTCAACAAAAAAATCGTCCAAAAGAAGTACCTCTATATGGTAGTTTCATATATCAATAATAACATAATCGTTATATATCGTACGCTGGTTGCCTCCTTATATCTTAGTATGGACCACTTTATTAAATTCTATATGAGAGTGGGGCTTATGAGGACGGAATATATTACGTTTCTACGTATATGCTTAAAAACATTAATATTTGCCTGGACATGAAACCTTTTTAAATTTAGTTTCTACGGCATTATGATGGAAACCAGTTTGAACTTTTTCTTCCGAATCTGATGTCATTAATTACCCCTCAATGCAGTCCGCAGGTAACAATAGCTACAGCTATTATATTTTGTCACCGGTTCTTCATTCGTCAATCACATGCAAAGAATGACAGAAGGGTGAGTTACTCTTCTCATATTAATTTATTAAATCTACTTATTGAAACCGAATTTTATATGTTTGGGTTTGATCATTGGAGCATCTGATGCTCTTATCGTTCTCGCCTGATTGTAGGACAATGCGTGTGTGTCTCTGCAGTAACCCTACTTATTTGAGAGTACTGTTAGAATGTTAATTGTAGTTTTCTAGATATTACAACTATCATTATTTAAAATAGGGTACCCAAAATATGATTTCAATGTAGAATATTATGCGATCACATAAAGGTGTCAAGAAGCTGGCTATTTTGCTTGGTGTCTCGTGCTTGTAAACTTTTAAACTCTACCTTTCTTATGCATGTTGGAAGCACTCTTAGTATTTTGTATGTACGTCGTGTATCGGTTTCAAGTTTTGTCACCACGCATTTCGATACCTATCTCTAGGTTATATGTTTACCCAGCGGCTGGTATATTCTGTATCTGAATTTCTTAAATATATATAGCATCATAATATACACGGTCTGGGTGGCATTTAGTTAATTTTGTTTAATGATCCAAAATGATAGCTGGAGGATGTTATAATATGGGTTTTTGCCTTCTGATTTTTTATGAAAACCTTATGTGATTACAAAAATCATTCAACACGTTAATATAAAGATTAATTGCTAATCAAAGGTAGTGGTAGGACGAAATTTGGACATGAAGTATTCAACAATAGGGTCTGGATCGTTGGTGGCCAAATTGGGTATATTACCTAAAATGGGATTGGTTGAAAGATTATAAATTTATAATGGATTTTTTGCTTTTTGGTCTTTGATGAAATTTTTATGAATTAAATTTTGCATAGACTTTCTAATAATTAAATACAAGATACTATACACATAACAAGAAATTAATGCATGGTAAGATGTTGTCTGCTCCTATTCGCATGTCGGAGTTTGGCAGCTTAAGATACAATGGTAACTACTAACCCAGCATTGCAGAAGTCTGATGGTTGAATTTCTGAAAGACAAATGGACAAATATATATCGGCTAGATGAATTGTGCTGGCTGAAATAGCATTGATCTGTCGCATTTAACTCCATACAATTTCTGTGCAGACTATTGCGACCGTGTGCATGTTCCTTGCTGCGAAGGTTGAAGAGACTCCTCGTCTACTGAAGGATGTCATTATAGTTTCATATGAAATTATTCACAAGAAGGATCCTGCTGCGGCCCACAGGATTAAACAGAAGGTGACTCTTTCATATATCTGAATAGTATAGGTCTCCTATTACTTCCACTTCTTTCTCTCTCTCTCTCTCTCTCAAATTGAAGGGGTGGCTTGCATGTAGTAAATTGTTTTACCTCTATACTAAAAAAATAAATTCAAAATTGTTTGAAATAATCAAATTGTGTTTATACTTGATGAAATAGTTTAATTCTCTGAATAATGATTTTTAATTTTGTTATTCTGCTTTTGCACGTCCAGGCAATACATCGAACACCATTACAACTCCTTTTTTGTGATTGTAATTTGCTTGCTCTATTCGATCTTTTATGTAGGAAGTGTATGAACAACAAAAAGAGCTTACTTTGGTCGGAGAAAAGGTTTTACTTGCTACGTTAGGCTTTGACCTCAATGTTCATCACCCTTATAAACCCCTTGTTGGTGCAATAAAGAAGTTCAAGGTTGCCCAGAATGCGCTTGCACAAGTGGCATGGAATTTTGTTAATGACGGGTATGCACATTAAAAGGCTCTTTCCCTCCAAACTTGTGATTATGTTTCATACTTACCTCCTTCGTCGCACACTCAAACCGACTTGCAGGCTGCGGACGTCTCTCTGCTTGCAGTTTAAACCCCATCACATTGCAGCAGGTGCCATTTTCCTCGCTGCCAAGTTCCTCAGAGTGAAGCTACCATCAGAAGGTGACAAAGTTTGGTGGCAAGAATTTGACGTCACACCACGCCAGTTAGAGGGTTGGTATTATTTTCTTTTTTCTCATATTATAAGATTGTGGACATTTGATGGGACAACTTACGAGGACTTCTCCTTGAATATTATAGTATGATATAATTGGTTCTAGGCATACGTTGACATGTAGATTTTGCTTGTTAGTGTGCGATGGGTGCTGCTCATATGACTCGACTGTCTTTTTTTTTGTTTTTAGACGCTGCATTTTATTGAGGATTCCCTGCAATGATAAGTTGATAACAATTGTATGTATTTCAGAGGTTAGCAATCAAATGCTCGAGCTATATGAGCAAAACAGAGTTCTTCCGTCTCAAGGGAGTGAAATGGAGGGAAGCACGGGTGTTAGTGGAGCATCTTATTGTGGCGCTGCGAAAACAACTGTAACTGATGAACGTGATTCTAGGAAAATATCTACAAACTCAGCACCTGAAAATCCATATGCTGATCATGAGGCTCCATCAAGAGATATGAAAAATCATAGCAATGATAATGGGAGTAGGGAGATGGGTAGTGTCATAACTGATCACAAGCTTGATGGAGAGAAGAAAGATAATCAGCACCATGAAGAAGTTGTCCCTCATAATGAGAACACTGCAGAAGTCTCTCGAAACGGTACGCCAGAATTAAAGCGATTTAAGGGTGAAGACAGGAAACAGAGTAATGGTACAACTGAAACAGCCGAAGTAGGAGAATGTAAGGGTGATAGCACCCAGCTTAAACCTGCTAACGTGGTTGGCCGGAAATGGGATCTTACTGATGGTCCAATTGGGCAGTCACCAAAGGAAACAATAAAGATCGACAGAGATAAAGTGAAAGCTAAATTTGAGAAAACGAAAAAGGCTCGCCTTCAAAAGGCAATGAAAAGAGATGCAATGGATGAAGATGATCTTATCGAAAGAGAGATTGAAGAAGGACTTGAATTTGCAGTAGAGGAACAAGAAAAAATACCAAAGTCAGAGAATGACTATGAGAGTAAGAAACATGAAGAAATGTTAGAGGTTAACAACTTGAACATGAAGGGACATACTGCATTTGAGGGATTAAGAGTGCCAAAGGCAGAGGAAGGGGATACATCCTGCCCTTACCCAATGTTTAACAACAGAAAGAGGAAGACCCCACCAGGGAGGCATTTAGAAGAAAAGAAAAGGCTCTCTCCTGGATCAACTTACTACAACCATGATACAGCTGATGATCGATGCTTAAGTAGTAACTTTGTAGAGAACCCACAGCCAATATAGTGGTGTACTAACATGTGAGGTTACAATGTCATGCATGCATGGTCGATATGACCTTTGGATTTTGATCATTTTCCATTGGCGTGATTTATCGACGGTGATATTAGGTAATGGCATCTAATTAGTCTAGTTATGGATTTTGTCCTTACAGCAGATGTTGGCATAGTAAATTTTTTTAGTGCAGTGGTTTCCCTGTAATTTTAAGTGCAGTTTCTTTTTAACATTTTCGGATGTTCTAAATATTTATATCGGCCCGATTTCAACCCAAAGAAACACCAAAGTTTTGTCACGTAAAGTTTCTATCTTAAATTTTACAAAATCGTTGGAGGTGAATAGAATTTGATAATGTAATAACAATAGAAGTGCTCAAGGCTTATGTGAGCCACACGACCATATCACAAAATTTCTTATCCAAGAAAAATATATAATTTATTGCCGAAAGAGAGAGCTATAGATATAGCGAATCTAAAATCTCACGCTGAACAAAATTCAGCGAATCAAAACCTTACACGTCAGATTTCTCACTCTAACCTTATCCCAGTGTTTGATCACTATTTCGAATCTTAACCATAACTCTCTAAAGCTCGCATTCATTTTCTTTTCCTTCTTCACCAAACAAACCTTAAGAGAAAAGATAACACAACAATGTCACTCACTGTTCCGACGAATCTCTCCATCTTAAAACCCAAGCTAAACTCTCAATTAACCTCCAAAAATGCTCGTCCGATGATCGTCTGTTCCGCTCAACCACCGGAGAAAACGACCGCCGCCACCGCTTCTCCGCTCCAAGCATTCTCCGCCGCTTTAGCACTCTCCTCCATCCTCCTCTCTGCTCCCCTCCCCGCGGTGGCCGATATCTCTGGTCTGACTCCTTGCAAGGAGTCTAAGCAGTTCGCTAAGAGAGAGAAACAATCAATCAAAAAGCTGGAGTCATCTCTGAAGCTGTACGCACCGGACAGTGCGCCAGCGCTTGCGATCAAAGCGACGATCGAGAAGACGAAGAAGCGGTTCGAGAACTACGGAAACTACGGTCTGTTGTGCGGAGCCGATGGATTGCCTCATTTGATTGTGAACGGTGACCAGAGGCATTGGGGAGAGTTCATCACTCCAGGGATATTGTTTTTGTACATTGCCGGATGGATCGGGTGGGTAGGACGGAGCTACTTGATCGCTATTAGCGGTGAGAAGAAGCCGGCGATGAAGGAGATCATTATCGATGTGCCGTTGGCTTCGAGGATTATTTTCAGAGGTTTCATTTGGCCTGTTGCTGCTTACCGAGAGTTGTTGAATGGAGAACTTATCGCCAAAGATGTTTAATTTCAGAGGTAATCGTTTCTTCATACATGTAATGCATGCATATAATAAGTAAAGATAAGAACACAAAATTGATTTGCTTTGCTTTGTTTAGGTACTACTACAATGGTGGAAAGTGAAGATGGAGTGAGTGAGTGATTGTTGTATCTATTTTTTACATTGTAAACTCTTGAATGGTTGGATGGTTAGTGTATGTATTATTATTGGTAATTTCTTTGATTATGGACACAAATGCTAATCATATATCATCTTTTAACCATTACAAAGAGGTTTAAAATACTCAATAGTTTTTCCACTATATTTTTATTTAGTCGTTAAAGTTATTTACGAAATTTGACAAAATTTATAAATGTAGGCTATGTAGCCATTCCATTTGTCAAAATCTATACATTTAGTATTTGGTAATTATCTTTTACCCTATGAAATATAGATTAAATTTATAGATATTATCAAATACCAGATTTTGAAGTTAGAAAAAATAAATAAAAAATGGGATAATTGAGAAACTACTTTTGGGTTATGTAAGAATTATGGCTGTTATCCGGTACGGGTTTTGACGGAACCAGATAGAACCGCTAAGCTTATCGGTTCGATTTAGACCGGACTGCTAAGCTTTCGGTTCTAAATTTTGGAATCGAACCGAAAACAATCCGAGTTCGATTCGGTTTGTTATCGGTCCGGTTTCGATCCGGTTCGGTCCAATTAAAAAAATCAAATTTAATTAAAATTTGTTTTTTAATTTTTTTTTAAATAAATGATATAAAAACCAAAGCTTATAAGTTAAGCTTTAATTTTTTATTTTATTAAAAAATTGGTAATTAACTTTTGTTACTATAATTTATACAAGAATAAATAATAATAATAATAAATAATTAATTCTAATAATTTTATTGGTCCGATATACTATCAATTCTACTGGTTTATCGGTTCTATCGGTTTGATTCCGTATCGGTTTGATTCCATATCAATTCTATCAATTTTATCGGTTCGGTTCATAACCAGTTTTTTGTTTCGATTTTTTACCGGTTTCCGATTTTTAGAATGGAAACACAAACTGAAATGTTAAGATTCGGTCCGGTCCTTATCGGTTCGGTCCCGGTCCGGTTCTCGGTTCTCCAAAACCGTCAACCGCACTAATAAGAATATACACAAAATCATACCATATATTTTTTAAATTGGTTAAAATAATATTTATTACATTTTTTTAAAAAATAAAATAAAATGGTTGACATGTAGGAGCATAACTTATTGTCAATGGATTTGTAGTGACATTATGAAAATGCATTTCTTTCTTTACAAACAAAAAAATAATTTAAACTTTCAAAACTCACTTTGTTTTATCTCGTGATTATAGTGTTTCTTTTCTTTCAACCTTCATCTTTACATTAAATTTTGAACTATCAATTTGATAAATACTATAATCAAATAATTTATTAATGGGTGAAACTATGTTTGAAATATATTTGATTTCTTTAATAAAGTTAATTGTTTATAAATTACATTACTATACCACAGATTCACAGCTCAATCCAGCCCAGTCCCTTGGGTTAGAAAACAAATCCAGATCCTTTTCAACCATGATCATAACTTTCTAATAGATTTTTTTTCCAACAATAGTTTATCAGATTCAAATGTATAAAATCCGCTATAATTAGTGTTTTATTATTACATAATCGTTCGTAAACTTAACTATTAAAATCAAATTATGTTTATCAGTAGTTCTAACATTTACCATAAATATAATACACTGAGTTTATACCTAAACTATGTATCTATTGGAATGAGTTCTGAAATTGATACTCACATTAAGAGTGTTTATCACTTTAGGCAATAAAGTGCTGATAACTAAAAAGGTTTATGTAATAACCTTCACACAAATCACAATGCCGATAATTTAAGTGTTTTATAATATCCATCATCAAAAGTGCACCAGAACATTTTTAATACAAGCATTTAACATGAAAGATTTATTAGATAAAAAAAATTATGTATATTATATACAACTAAAAAAATACATATAATAAGCTATCCAAATTGGAATACATGAAATTATGATAGAAAATTTATTCGATAAATGTTATAAAAAACAATTATATAATTTAAAATGCTATAGAGATGATTATTATGTTAATTATCCTCTAACTAATATATGATTGTTTATAGATTTTTGGATGACGGTTGAAACTAGCACGATTTTTTTAAAAACCAATTCAAAATTAAAAGTAGGTTACAATGACAATAATGTGTAGATGCGCGGCATTAATAATAAAGATTAGTCAAAGTATTTGGTCATAAGTTCGAACAACCTATCCAATATGGTTAAACGGGCGAGATCTCCCGTTCATGAACGTATTAACCAAAAAATATATCTTTGATTTTTATTAATATTATTATCGTTGTGCGTTTATTTTTTTTTAAAAATTTATTGAGCGAAACTTATTCTCTTATGAGAAATGACACCATATCTTATTTTAGAGACTGTTTTTTTTTTATTATAAACAGATGTAAACTTAGACTTAATCATAATAAAAAAGAAATCAAACTTATCAGTTTAATTGATGGAACCGGGATATACCTCATCTCATATAACATTTTATATTATTTATATAGTAAACTTTTTTTGTAAATTTTGTTATCCTTTACAAAAAATGATATATATATATATATATATATATATATATATATATATATATATATTCTACAATCAATTGGATTTCCATCATTAAAAAATATCCTTGAGTCCCTCTAGATGTTAAATTTACCGATTCTTGAGACAATACTTTGTTAAACAATTTCGCTTATGTTCTTACTAGGACGCATGTGCGACATTGATATATTTATATTAAAATGGTGTGTCTTACATTTTCATGTTTAAAACTTATATGTCTATGATTTATATTGTATATGTCATTGTAGAATTTATCAAGAGTTGCTAACTATCATAATGAATTTGGATTTTTATTATTTTATTAGAAATACATGATAAATCTAATAGTAGAACTATCAATCTTTTGACTTATTTTCCCATTACAAACAACATCGTAAGCTAGTCCAATTAACAAGTGATCAAATTAGTTATATTACATATAATTAAATATGAATTTGGCATATATGTGAAAAGGTGTTATGGAGGTATAAGTGTGATAACCGGGTTGAATCGGCCATTGTGAAGGATTGAGTCTAAATCTCAACACTTAGAATTGAGTATATTTTATTATATGTATATTAGTTTATCACATTGGGGGTTCAATAGCCCACACTTGCAATAAACTAAATTAAGACGATTTGGTTAATTCTATCAATTGGTATCAGCACCACAAAAAATCTTTCGTATTTTATGGAGAAACTGCATGTATATCTTATAATGAATCAAGTGTATGTTTATAAAGTAGTATCGAGTTCCAGTGAAGATAAGTTTCCATGCACTTCATCAACGATAAAAGTCAATTAATATATTTTTCTTTATACTATATAATTTTTGAAAGATTTAGATCTTTTTGTTAGGCTTTAAGTCGTTTATAAAACCATTACTACTTTGATGTTAATTTTTATTTATGAGAATGTGATGTTGGTTTCATTTTCTAAAGATATAAACCATATAATAAAATATACTAACTCATTCTCATCGTGTTTTTTAAAAAATGGAGTGTAAAACTCATTCTCATTAATGCAACCAAAGAAAACAAAAAGTATTAAAAATTACAAGTTAGTATATGATTTGGATCATTTACAAAATATCTTAGTTTGAGGGTTTATAAAGTATCTAACTTAATAAGAAACCCCAAATGTATATGAAATACTTATCTCATAAATAAACTCTAAATAAAAATCCATGTTATCTAAATAAAACAAGGAAAAAATATTTTTGACTAAATATAATTCCAAAGTTTGCCAATATCTTTATTTCATCAAGCATTGACGAAATTCAAAAATTAATCCATAATTGGAAAATTTTGAAAATTTAGTCTCATTTGTGTATTCTTATTCTCAACACTATGTTTTTTATTTTTCCATGTTTCCATAGTCAATCACATGATATAATTTCAGCTATTGAACAAGAAATCATCCCTCGACTATCGCGTTTGGTGGCAGATAGTCCCTTGAGTTTCAAATGTCCGTTGACCGTCTGTGGACTATCGCGTTTGGATAAAGTTAGTCCACCAAATCCTCTGATCCATGAGAGGTTGCCACCTGTCACCATAGTCCCCAGATTTTTGTATCACCACTAATCCCTTGAGTTTAGGTTAAACCCAAAATGTAGAATATTACGAATAACTAAACTCAAGGGACTAGTGGTGATACAAAAATCTGGGGACTATGGTGACAGGTGACAACCTCTCATGGATTAGAGGATCTAGTGGACTAATTTTATCCAAACACGATAGTCCAGGGACTGTCAACGGACATTTGAAAGTCAAGGGACTATCTGCCACCAAACGCGATAGTCGAGGGACGATGTACTGTTCAAAGCCTATAATTTCATAATCGATCCAATGATATAATTGTTAAGTTATAAATAAACCATATACTATATGATAATTATAGGCTTTGAACAATAATTTGTCCATTGACTATCCAATTTTATGACACATAGTCATTCAACTAAAAAAAGTCCGGATTTAGTCCATTGACTATCTATTTTGGCGACATATAGCCTCTTGACTAAAGATTATCCGGTTTTAGCCCTCTGACTATCCATTTAGATAAAGTTAGTCCCTCGTGCATATTTATTTAAGGGGCTAATTTTATCAGAAATAGATAGTCAACATACTAACTTTATAGAAAACGAATAGTTGAGAGACAATCTGTCACGGAATTAGATAGTCAAGACATGTGTGTGACTAACTTCATCCAAGATGGATAGTCTAAAGATTAAATTCAAACTTCTTTTAGTAAAAGGACTATCTGTCATGAAAATTGATTGTCAATGGACTAATTACTGTTCAAAACCAATAGTCATAAGTATAATTCACATAATATCAAACTAACTTGACTAATTACATTTGTTTTTTCCGGTAAAATCTCTTAGATTTTGAATATTTTGTCATCTTGATAAATTTTGAAATAGCGAAAGATCATTTTGTTCTTGTTCTAAAAAGAATCTATAATTTGTTTGTTCACTTTCTCATATAATTTTCCATTTCAAAATTTTAAAACCTCAAAACCGCTTTACAATTTTTAAGAACTCTGATTTCGATTCTATTTTTTTATTTATTTATTTATTCTGATCAAAGACAATATTTAGTTTTCTATATCATTTCTTAGGCGTAAATCAGAATATAGTCCCTCGACTATCACGTTTTCTTTCATTTAGTCCATCGATTAAAAAATCATCAATCAGGGTCCCTAGACTATTCAAAATCTATAAATTTAGTCATCGCGCATTATTTTTTTTCTGGTTCAGCAACGTGTCCCCATAGCTAAATGGTACGAGTCTCACAAATAGTCTATCGACTTTTAATTTCACTTTTACCCTTTAAATTTAATATTTTTTTAATATTGTTTTTTTTATTTTTCTTTATTTTTTATTCTTCTGAGTATCGCAAAAAAATAAAAAAAATATTAAAAAAATAAATAAAAGTCGATGGTAAAATATTTAATATATATATATATATATATATATTAAAAAATACTAAGTGTTCAAAAAAAAATTAAAAAAAAGAAAATTAAAAATTGATGGACTATTTGTGAGACTCGTACCATTTAACTATAGAGACACGTGGCTGAATAAAAAAAGAAAACACATAGAGACTAAATGTATAGATTTTGAATTGTCCAGGGACCCTAACCGGTGATTTTTTAGTTGAGGGACTAATGATAGATAACATGATAGTTGAGAGATTGTATTTTGATTTAAGCCTCATTTCTTAAGTATAGTTTGTTTTTTTATTTTGATTGGTTGTTGTTTAGGGCTAAGAACACATGTTCAAAATATATGTAAAAAACCTTAAAAATTTGATTCTTCTTAGTTTTTACTTATTTAATTTCGTTTAACGATACATTTAGATATTAACTAATGTCTAGTTTAGGATTTGAAGAATATAAGATATAGTTATTATTTTTTGGTATGAATATATATTTTAAGATTTAGTGTTTTTCAAACTAAAGACTGACCCGAGTTCTGACACAATTGATAAACATATTATGTGGTGAAAAACAATTACTTCCGATACAAGGTTGAATTTAGTTGTTTTTAACAATATCTAAACACACCAACTGCGTCAGAATTATATATTTATACAATATATGATTTTGACATATTCCGTCGAATTGTTTTTCTCAAAATTGTACAACTAATCTTGGCACAAGAACTATTTCAAACCAATTTTGCCAGAATTAATGGATTTTTTAAAACAAATTCCGACCATTATGTCAGACTTTAGACCTAAAAGTAGACATAACGATTGTTTTAGTAATTACACCTTAAACAACAATAGATTTTAATTAGTTGTGTTAACTAATTATACAATAAGTTTAAGTGTGAGAATTAGTTGAAATTTTTGATAAAAATAAAATTTTTGAATGATTGGACCGTATTTATGTGTAATTTTTTCTTTATGCAAAGATTACAAATAATTCCTTCAATATTTTTAGAATTCTCTATTCCATAATATTACACACTCACTATTCTTACGAATATTAAAATCTCTTACAAAATGATTTGGTTACCACAAATATAAAAACTACATATATCGTCTTTTAAGTTTTTTTCTATGAGTGGTTTTTGCTAGAACTTTTGTTTATTCTTCTTAACTACGTTAATGCACATGGAATTTATATATTTGGATTATTTTTCCATGTCTCAAACACACTATCATTCCTCAGTCCTTTACTGTTTCTAAACTTTCTCATACTCATCAGATTGGTTTTGCTAATTTGTATACTCATTAATTTTGCAGAATATTAGAGAAATTTTGTATGATTTTCTCACTTGAAGTTTCAAAATTGCTAATTTCATGGATACTAGCTCATTAACTATTACATGGAATTAACAGAATTTGTAGAGAATAGAATATTTATCTATAAACTTAAAATCAAAATACTTAGATATAAAAAATCTATTGATATATTTCTTCTGTATTTTATATTTTTTCTCGAATGTGTTTTAAATATTGAACACTGATCTTTGGTTAATGTAAAATCCATATAAATGTTTGAAAAGATATTTGGAATATACCATTAAAATATCATTATTTTTTTAATGTTCGTTACTTTCTTCTTCCGTAACTTGGAAGTCATTTAGTGTCATCTCAGAAAGTTTAGTCAAGTCCATATCAAATGGAAAAATACTTTGATTGATGTGAACAAAAATTTTAACTTGTCTTACAATCGTATAATATTGGTTCATAAAACATATCCAACCAAACTGAAGCTCGATATCTTTTCATTTATGAATGTTAGATAACGAAAATAACATACAAAACTTGTAAAATTTTGATGAAAAACTTTGACGATAGAGAGTTTTTTTCTTCAAGTATGATTTGAAATGCGAATTAGATACTTATTACTCATGTCATATAAAAAAGTTCGTTTGTATATATTTTTAACTTCTATTATAAACAACTAGAAATTGAAAGGTTAAACTTAGTGAATAAAAGAGAAGAGAAATATGATAGTTTAGAAAGTTATCGAGATATACTTATTTTATAAAAGTAGTATCTTAATCATCTAAGTTATGTACAGTTTTTGAAGGACATAACAACCAACATAATGTTTTTAGAAATGCCATTCAAATTTAAAAAATATTTTAAAATGACAAACTTACCAACTTTGTCGCAAAAGTATGGTTATGTAGTCGCGATAACCATAACTTGTTGTTGCGACGAACATGTCACCAAATTGGGCAGTAGCTCTTGCCACAATGAGGACTTATCCTAGATCGGTACCCATATTATTATAGTGAACCTTCTGTTCTCATTACCGGGATGATTAAACAAATTGTTAAGCACTTAAAACATTCTTGTGTGTCATTCGGCAGCAAGTGGTTTGCATTATCTCGATGACCACGTACCAAGTTGTTTTTATGTCTTGCGACATATGACATGTTGCATGTCTTATTTAAACGCGTATTGATTTTTCGCAAATTCTTTTCAAAATCTTAGTGCACCATCTCAAATAACATTTTTCTAATCATAAAATTTTTCGATTCGAACTCGTCCACGAATTTTTTTTTAAATTTTATTTAATCAATATTTTAATATATTTTATGCATACTTCTATATATTATCCAAACGTCTCGCACTAAAAATGTATTACTATTTTAGTTTTGAATGTTATGACTTAACTAATCATAATAGATATAGATATTTATAATTATACTTTAATGCTTCAATATGATATCTAGATATAATAAGCTTGATCTTCCTTTCATATTTTAAATTTTTAGATGAAAATAAAGTAAGTCTATCGTATCTTTTTACTCATTGTTGACTCTTTCAAAAAAATATTGATTGCCAATAGAGATGCATTTCTATCGTTTTACTAAAATTCGATGAAAAAAGAGTCGACTTTTATGGGGATGGGTTTGTATCGTTAACTGTTGGCTCCATCAAATATAAGAGCAAGTTATACCAATGGGTGATATGTGTTTCAATCTAATGTAAAAATAAATTCAAAACTCAAGGGCATTCATATTCTTGATAATTTGAGGAACCTAATCACTTATATATATATATATATATATATATATATATAAAATAAAAGATAAAGACAATACAATACTTATCCTTAGCCATATTTAATTTTTATTTTGAAGGCTTTGCAGCAAAGGTCTTAAAGTTTTGATTTGAGAGACTACTAAGTATATGAGAGAGTTCTTCCAACAGCTTGTGAGCGGTACACTAAAATTTATTCTTGAAGGAGTAGAGTCAATGACCTCATAAGGATCTAAAAAATGAATAGACGCGACGAGAGAGAAAAAAATGGAAAGCGACCAGAAACTTCATGTAATAAAACTAGGGTTTTAGATTAGCCTATATATATTAAGAGCATATAGTTCTTTTCATTGTGCAATTGTCCCTCAAGTAATCCTTCATGTTCAATTAACCATATGGAATTTTATTTCTTCTTTAAGCCACTATAATAAATTTATATTATTGCAACAATCTCATGGACACACTGTTTCTAAGGACCATTGATGAGTTCGAATATTTGAGTTACTATGCCTTGACTAAATCCGAAGGGAAATTCGGACCAAACCACTATAATAAAATTCCGAACAGGACAAATGTATTAAATGTTAACTAAGCTGACTGCTAGTCACTTCAAACCATATTACTAATGGATCCTTAAACTTGACCCGACTTCATGACTCGACCCAATAAGCCCATGGATCAGTAATTAAGTATAAATACCCCAACCACTTTCATTAATGAGGGTAAAAAAAATTTATTACTAGTAAACAACTTAATTATCTCTCTACTCACCACTCTAAACATTAAATTCCATAAAAAATCCAAAATACTTTACAAAATTACCCTCAGACAGAAATAAACCATACCAACCATTTCAAACAGGGAACAAAGTTTTAAGAAAAGTATTTTTGAACACCAAGGAAAAGTAGTTCGGTAAGCTGGCTCCAAACTGGGAAGGCCCTTATGTGGTATGTGAAAAGGTTAAACCAGGAACATATAGGCTGCAGGACAGAGAATGGAGAGCTCTAAAGCACCCATGGAATGCTGAGCATCTAAGGTTATACTTAGAATAAACTCTTTTGTAAATATTTACTTTTTAAATATCAATGTAAATATTAGGGGCGTATTCTTTCCTACCCTGGTGGCGCAGGGAGGTTTTAATGAGGTGTCCGGGTTTTGCAATAACATATGATGCCTTCTTCAAAAGTTTGGTGCAATTATGTTTCAATTCGGATATTGAATGTTTATATAACACCCCGACTCTCAAGACTTTTTGAGTTGATCGGATATACTTAACACTTGATCACATTTATTAAACACATATGGTCAGAGATGTTGGATAATTTTGTTCAAGACTTTTGAAATATTAAACGCTATTTAAACATTGGCCATAAAATATTTAAACAAAATATTAAACAAAAGGGAAATGTGATAATTAAAATCCGATCGGACTTAAACCGATCACTGGTACAAAAGATACCTTGGCCATCCAAGGACTTCATTATTTCAAAACAAAAAAGTACATAATATAACCTTAGGGCTTGTTCCCTTCAGATTTTTCTTCACCACCATCTCTTTTGGGACTTTTAAGTTTAACACTTGAACTCTCATCCGTTCCTTCATCATCATCATAAGTAGAGTCTATTTCACTAGAGTAGTTGCGCTTGTCATCATCTGCTAAGGTTTAGAATGGGATGTCATCATAGTCTACATATTTCCACAAGAGACCAAGGTTCCTCTTAGGAAAGGTCTCATGGAACAATAGGACCATATCAGACTTGATCCCATTATCCCTCTTTTCCAGAGAATCTATTATTCCATTAGCATACTTCTCTATGCCTGCAGCTATGGCTTGAGCTTGTTGGGTTCCAGGGCCTCTTTCTCTTTGGTCTTCTCCTGAAAAATATTCTCCAACTTAGCTTTGTCATCAGACAAAGTCTGGATACTACCATCCTTAGTTTTCAATTACTCCTTCAAAGCTGTGATGTCTTTTAAAGAAGAGGTCTCCAGGTTAGAGTATTTGGTTTGACGCCCCTTGCTGGTCGCTTCTGACTTGAGCAGTTCAGCAGCTAACTCTTCTTTCTCCTTCTTTAATAACTCTATTATTTGTTGAGCACTGAGAAGATCATTCGGCAAGTTTTGCTTATATGTGGTTAGGGAATTGATGGTACCAGTTTGAGCCCTTACTTGTCTCTTTAGATCAAACACTGGTCGGATATAGCCTAAGAGGGCATGACTCAAAGTATCTTTCTCCCCAGATATTGCATAGGTCTCCTAATTATGAGTCACCACATTGGAAGAGCTGAGAGAACGTAAGGCCCCACGAAGTCATCTTTTTCTAAGTCGGTTACCATCACCAGCAACCAGCAACCTGTCCGGAATGGAGGTCGGTTGGAATTTCCTCCTGCAAGGTAGGATCGGTAGGAGCTGAGGGAAGGAATTCAGGAGGATGAAGGATTATCTCTGCTCCCACAGTGACTTTCTTTTTCTTGGCAGCTTTCTCATCACTGTTGGCTTTACGCTTCTTATCCTTCTTCGGAGGCTTCGGTGGGTTGTTTGACCCACCAGCTTCCTTCATAGTCACTTCTACTGCTTCCAGTAAAGCAGCATTACTACCCTACTGGTTCTCCAAACTGGTCCCTTCAGTAGTCGTTTCGGCTGGGTCTATTGTGGTCTTCTTCTTCTTGTTGTTGTTCTTCATTTTACTAGGGGCTTTGGCCCTGGAAGGCTGGTATAGTTTGACATCTTTGGCCTCTGTCATACTTAGGATCACATCTGCGGGGGTAGGGGTAGTTAACTCTTCCCAGGAGAGATCTCTTCTTCCCATGGTGTTCCACAGGTGAGACCTTACAAAGTTTCCCGAATTAAAGCAATTGTGAAAAGCATTTCCCCACTTCTCCGAGGCCCAAGCGTTCAGCTTAACACAAGTATCCCGACATGCCTCCAAATAATCCGAAAACTCCTTCGGAAGCACTAAAAATAAGTATAAGTCTGTTCGAATTAAAAACTTAACACTGGAAAGATAAAAGAAGAAATAAAAGAAACTCATCAGTGCTCTTCCAGCGACTCGTTAAAAGGCTTCGTATAGAGTCAGCCTTGGTCTTTTTGTCATTCTCCCGAGCCCCACTAACAAATAAGAAATGTATCCTCCATGGTTTTTCGGACTCTAAGAGATCGTCCACTACCTTATAATCGTTCCCCATGTTGTAATGATAGAAGGAGATCTGATGGTTCTTACACAAGCTTGCCAGAGCAGCAAACTGTTCCATCGGTAGTGGGATCTTAGACAACCCGGATGCCATGATGCAGGCCAAAAGAGTATACCAAGCATTGGGGCTCAGCTGGCTGGGCACAACTTAATCAGATGGAAGTATCTGACTATCTCTGGGTCCAAAGGAAACCAGAGTCCCCAGTTCAACACTTCTCTGTAAACCACCACTTCATTCAGCTTGCAATCCATTGACGTCTCTGGGTCGGAATCCTTACTTGTACAGACTTTGGAATTCCCCACTTAGTGCGAATCTGACCCAACTCATCCGTATGGGTATACATATAGGCAATATTGGCCATCAAGTACTTTACGCTAACTTTCTTAAAGCATGGTCCCACTCTACACTCCAAGCTCTCCGGAAGAGCATCCAGATGAGACATATCCACTTTGGTCTTGCCCTTCCGATCTGCAACTGTATCTTTTATTTGACCGGACGCCTCAGCCTCAAAAGGGTCTTCTTCTATACTGTCTTCCATAGTTTCTTCCATCACTGTGGAAGGTTGTTCAGATTGTTGTGCAGATGACAATTCGGATAATCTGGTTTCTACTAGGGGTGGTTGCCCTGATGGTTTAGCTTGTGGCGTAGATTTTATTGCCTCCAAGCTGGAGGGCTTTGAAGATGTGGGGATGGATTTTGACTTGGATTGACGAGTGACTCGGCGCATTATTAACTTATCTAGAGAGTTTTCTATGTCTGACCCCATTGCAATGAAAGGCGGAGGCTTTCTTAAACTGGATACATCTTTCTCCTTAGGTAAAGTATTTTGAGACTCCTGGACAGAAGATCTGGATGGAAGAGGTGAAAGGGTTACTACAGATGACAATTTCCTAACCTTGGAAGGTTTTGAAGAAGATGAGCCTTGATCTATATTCAACTGTGGCTAATTACTTCTTTCACTAGGTGAAGCAGGAAGACCAGTAGCAATGCGTTCGCCTCTTGCTACTTTTTGTGCTCTCTCTAACTCAGATAAGTTCAACCAACCTCATTTTACTAAGTCGTTTTTGGCTGTGAACATATATGATTCAAGAAAAAATTTGAAGGTGAACTGAGCTTTCTCTCTCTAAGAACGTTTGTGATTTTTGAAGACAATGAAACAGTAGAAATATTTATATATAACAATGAAAATGACAGTTATGTAGTAGAAGGTAAATCGATTTTGAGTAATGATTAAAAGATGCAAGGTGTGAAAGTTAAAGCCTATGTAACTTTCTAGCCTAGTGGGTGCGAGAATCTAGGATAAAAACGACTGAGAGGTCAAACCAAATCCTGACACGTGTCCCACAATTCAAGAAAAACTCTTAGAATTCTGAATTGAGAAATCAGTTCCACCAAAATTCGAACAGGGTCACTCTTGAAAGGATAATTTTACAGTTCGAACAAAACAACAGATTGGAAAAAGTTGGTATTGGTTTTTTGAGTTTTAGCTTTTCCAAAGATCCTTTGCAAGACCTAAAGGGGCTACTGATGAGTTCAGATATTTGAGTTACTATGCCTTGACTAAATCCAAAGGGAAATTCAGACCAAACCACTATAATAAAATTTCGAACAAGATAAATGTATTAAATGTTGACTAAGCTGATTGCTGGTCACTTCAAACCATATTACTAATGGGTCCTTAAACTTGACCCGACTTCACGACCCGACCCAATAAGCCCATGGGTCAGTAATTAAGTATAAATACACCAACCACTTTCATTAATGAGGGTAATAAAAATTTATTACTAGTAGACAACTTAATTATCTCTCTACTCACCACACTAAACATTAAATTCCACAAAACATCTAAAACACTTTACAAAATTACCCTCAAACAGAAATAAACCACACCAACCATAACTCTCGTTGACCTTCTAAAACCTAAATACTTGAATTGTTGGGCTAAAATATCTTCCCTTTAAATACATTTTAACCAAACCGGTATCCACATATTATTTATTTATTCTACTATGAGATATTATTATTATTATTATTATTATTATCATCATCATTCATATGTCCAATATTCCCAATATTGATTTCTCTAATTATTTAATTGTACTTGTAGCAACATGTCTGAACACTTTAAAGTTACACATAATGAGACATTCTAAATTTGGATTTCTTTACAATCTCCCACTTGGAGTATTCATTTGTACTAAAATGTATCCATCTGAATAATGCACTATATAATATCGTTGTTCACGGATAATATTTGAATGTTTATTCATGTCAGGATATACGTAACAAAAAACTAAATAATTCAACCACGTCTTATGATGCGTATTGGTTTACAATTAATCATATTACTAACTACTACCTTAGTGAACCCTCACCTCTTATGGAGTGTAAAATAGTATGACACGTCTTTGTAACTAATATATGTCAACTTTTCAACTGATCCTACTTCACTGCATTAAGATCACTTAAAATGAGAGAAAAATATAAAACCTGAATAATTGCATTATTGATAATAATTCAATATGAAGTACTAAAAACTAAATAATTGTATAAATGATAGCTTAAGTGTATATGCATACATTAGTAATACAATCTGAAATACTGAATACTAATTTGAATTCAATTCTGAAGTGAAATAAAAAACTCTACTTAAATCAAAACAACACTCCCACTTAATATGAATATCCTATAGACTAAGAACGTCCAAGTGAATGATATGTTCACGAAATAATATAGACGTTCAGATATTAGTAGATGTAGATGAAAATAAGAGAGATAAATATTTCTATTTACCATAATCTCAACTAAATTAAATGAGTTTGTTTTATTTTTCTCTATCTTTATTTCCTTGATTATAAGGAACCGAATGTCTTCTCATTATTGAATGTTATTAAGTGTGTTATAAAATTTATTCTCATAAAAGATGCAGACCTAAATAACATTGTATGGTTTAACATCCACTTAACTTATAAAGTCATGCACTTAAATGATCTTCTTAATTGTCTGAATTTACTTGTGTCATTATGTGATGTTAGATACGTAATATTGGATGACATATATCACATCTACAATGGTACATCTGTGAAAGTCTCAAGTATTACTTAAGATTAGTATAATGAATTTCATAACTTGTCCTAAATTAACCATGGACATACACTCATAAATTTCCAAATTGGTCTTGAGATATTTGTTCGAGAAAAATTATTTCAAAGCAACTATAACAAATTAAATGTTTTGTCATAAGCCCAAAAAATTATCAAGAATAATCCCGATTATTATTGTTTCCTAAATACATAAGACACCTCACATGTAAATTTGAGACTTAATATCATTAACATAAATTTCTTGATGGCATGTAATAAGTCACTGTTGGTGTGGATAATTTTTGGTTAAAGGGTATTTTAGGGAGTTTTTTAGTTAAATGTTATTTTCTGGATAATGAGTAGTGAGATAAAGGAGGTGTATGCTTGTTTTTAATGTTTTATAAAAAAATCCAAACTATTAAATGAAGTTGGTTGGGGTATTTATACTAATTCTCTGACCCATGGGCCTTATGGGCCGGACCCTGGATCTGGTTCAATGTTAGCATACAGCTGAGTCATGCATTGACTGGTTGGATTATTCTTAATTTGCGTGATCCAATATATACCCAAACTGCCCCGTCGGTTTTCACAGCAATGTCCTTCCAAAAAGACCTCACCCTATCAGTAGCCTCTTTAGTTCTTAAAAAATTATTTTGGAAGAGCTAACTTATTCATGAAAAGACCTGGACCGGATCCGAAGGGGTTTCATTTTGTAAATTCTAACCGGATCAGAATGGGTTTCTTTTTGCAAATGAAAAACCAAGAGTTAAAAATATGAAATCTGACATGTGTCATATTTTGATTGAACCTCTCAGTCGTTGTTCTTTCTTGGAAGTTGTACCTATTTTTTAAATTAATTATGGTAGACTTAATAGCCCCTAATCATTATTCGAACCATTTCATCTTCTCCAAAAGAAATACTCAAGTGGTTTTTATCTCTATTTAAACTTGTTTTACTATTTAGTTTCTCATAACCAAAACCATTTTCTAGAGAGAGAAAGCTTGAGTTTTTTATTTTTCCTTGTCTTTAAGAAGTTATATGTTCACTGCTTGAACAACTTTGATTAAAATAGGTTGGTTAAACCTATCAGACATGAGGCAAGGATCGCAGCCGGACATCTTGTTTCTCCTAGTGGAGTGGTTAACCCAGTGGTGCGAGAATCTGATAAGAGCACATCATCATCCTGAACATCAGTAACGCAAAAAACCTCTTTTATTCCTACATTATCTACTCTAGAATCCAAACCTTCAGTTCAAGCATCTTTAGATTATTCTCCGAAGAGAAAAACCATTTCTAGTGTTAGGAAACTGTTATCTTTTATAGCCATGAGATCAGATATAGAAGAGGTCACACCTTAGAGAGTTACTCGACTTTCTAAATCTAAAAGCACCCCATCTACATCCATAAATATCATTTTGGATGCATTAAAACCTACTGCCCAATCCCCAGTAAATCCGGACAACATGTCTCTCCACGATGAGGCCACTCAAGTTGAAAAAGAGGCCACTAGTACTAAGTCGATCGAACAACGACTAAGTGTTGGGGTGGATAATTATCGCCTTTAGGGTAGGCTTGTAATTTGTTTGGTATTTTATAGTAGTATGGGGGTATTTAATATTTAGAGTAGAGAGTAGATAGATAATTAAGCTGGCTGGTTGCAGTTAATTCTCATTTCCCTACACTAAATGCAGGTGGTTGGGTATTTATACCCTTATGTTTGGGCCCTTATGGGCTTTCGGGTCATGTTTAATGGACCCATGTCATGTTCAAAGACCCATGAGCTCTAAGTAGGAGAGCAAGTAGCTTAGTCAAGCAGTGTTTAGGTTTTTTAGTACTTTTGTCATAGTTCGAACAGTCCTATGGGCTAAGTGTTCGAGGTGATCTGTCAGGTCCGGAGGCCTTGGACCGATCTGTCCTTGTCCGGGGAGCGTGCAGAATTCAGACTCATCAGGTGCCCCTTTTTTAGGTGTTTGTTCAAATACTCTTGTCAAAAACCTGAAAAACAGTCCGACATCAGGAGTAGTTTTAATCCGGACAGGTCTGTCAATTTGGGCTATGGGTTTATCCGGACTGATAAAGCTTCGCGAATTCAAAACGGTTTTTTCCAGAGTTCGTGGGACACGTGTCGCTCTCTGATTGGCTGCTTCAGCCATTTTTTCACCTTGAATTTCGAACCCACTTTCTTCGAAAAGCAACCTCTTAATTAAAGGTGGTGACATCAGCGCTGTCTTTAATCATTACCAATCTTTTCGAATTCTCCTAGGAATCAACTTCTTTTTTCAGATTTATTATAAATGCAAACTCACTTTCTACTGTTTTACCATCTCTTTCTCATTTACTCTGCAAAATTTCTCAAAGCTTTCTCTCTCTAAAGCAAAAACTTGCTCAATAGTTTATGTTTACAGCGAGGAACGCTCTGATCAAAGGCGGGTGGCTCAACCTTTCTGAGTTAGAGAAGGCTCAAAAAGTCGAAAGGGAAAGACGAATTGCAGCAGGGTTACCCACTTCGCCTGTTGATAGACCAATCACTTCTGCCACAGAGTCAGATCAAGGCTCTTCTTCTTCTAAAGGCATCAAGCTGAGAAAGCTATTCCAAACTAACCTCTCCCCCATTATTTCTGGTTCCTCGGTTCAGGAATCGAAACCTACTGTCGAGCCTGGAGTAACAGTTACTAGTCTCAAAAAACCTTCACCCTTTATAGCAATGGGGTCAGATACAGAGCACTCCCCTCAGAAGCTAGTTGACCGGAGAAAGGGCCGGTTGGTCAAGGGGCAATCCTCTAAGAACACTCCCTCAAAGTCGGGGGTAAAAGACAGCAGCACTGGGTCAGAGGTGCCTATTAAAGCTCCCGTGGACAGATTGTCTGGTCCGGAGGGTAACAACCCAGCTCTTCGAAGAGAGACCTCTGCCTCAGAGCCCCAACCGGAGACTAGAAGCCAAGGGAACACTGAAGCCCAGCAGTCCGGAGGCCAAGCTGAGCCAAATCTGAATCCTCCCCGTGCCACTGCTGCTGAAAACCCTTCAACAATTATGGAGGAGATAATTGAGGACTCTGTCGAAGAGGCTCCATTTGAGTCTGAGCCCTCCGGTCAGACCAGTAGCGCTGCTGTTGCCAAAACAGACAAACGCAAAGAGAAGCTGTGCTTGAGGCATCCGGATCTGCCGGAGTGCCTCGAAGGAAAAGTGGGGCCTTGTTTTCACAAGGTCAGCGTTAAGTACCTCCTTGCCTTGCAAAAAATCAATTACGCATTCATCCACACAGCTGAGCTGGGCAGGATGTGTACGAAGTGGGGAATACCGGAGAATGTGAAGATCATGATCCCCATACACCCGTAGACCCCTATGGACTGCAAACTGAGTGAAGTCGTCATGTTCACGGAGCTATTCAACTGGGGGCTCAGATTCCCACTAGACCCAGAGATTGTCAGATACTTCCATCTGATTAGGCTCTGTCCGAGCCAGCTGAGCCCCAACGCCTGGTATACCCTCATGGCCAGCATCATGGCCTCAAGGCTCTCCAGGATTCCTCTACCAATGGAGGAGTTTGCTGCTGTGGCCAGCCTTTGCAGAAACCATCACATCCCCTTCTACGATTTCAACATGGGGGATGACTTCAAGGCTGTGGACGACTTGCTGGAGTCGGAGAGGAATTGGAAGACCCAGTTCCCGTTCGTGAGTGGTGCTTGGGAGAACGGAAAGAAGATCAAATCAGGAGTGAACCCAAGCCTCCTCAGAAGCAGGTGGAGGGGTGACCGTAAGTCTTTTGCTTTATATTTTTACTTCTTTTTCTTTAAAGTTACTTTTAAATTAACTCGTTTCATTTTTGCCTTGGCAGTACTGCCCAAGGACTTCAGTGACTACCTCAAATCCGGGCAGGCCACTTGCACCAAGATCAATGCTTGGACTGCTGAGAGGTGGGGGAACCGTTTCCATGCTGCTTTTACCAGTGGAAACTTGGCAAAGTCTCACTTGTGGAACACCACAGGTCGGAGAGACTTGGCTTGGGAGGAGCTCACCACTCAGCCTCCCCCGGATGTTGTACTTAAGAGGACCCATGAACTGGACAAGACACTCTTCTTGCCAGGCCGGGCCAAAGCCCCGAGCAAGATGAAAGGCAAGAAGAAGGGCAAGAAAAAGGTTGGTGAAGCTAAACCTGGAGAATTGGAGGAGGATGCTCCTACAAACCCGGAGGGGGCAGTTCACAGCCAAATCGATGCTGCTCTCTTGGAAGTGGTGGAGCAGGAGATTGAAAGGCAAGAAGTTCCCTCCCCGGATCCTCCAAGAGCTTCCAAAAGAGAGCATAAACGGGGAGGAGAAAGCAAAGACAGAGAGGCCAAGAAGAAAAAGACCTCCTAAGGTGACGAGCTTTCTCTCCGGGCTCTAGAGCCTTCTTTCCAAGCTGATCCAACTGACCCAACGCTTGCTGAGGAGATACCGGGTGACTTCCATACCGATGAGGTCGAGGGGGGAGATATCAATATCGACGGAGTAGACATCACCGGTCTGGGTGGGCTTGGTGAATACTTCATGAATCTTCCCAGAGACGACTTTGCCGGGCCTTACCTCCCTCCGAGCACCTCAAACACGGTCACTTTCAATGGTAAGACCTTTATTGTTTCTAGTGAAAGGGATGCCATAGCCCACTCTTTGTTAAGTAACGTTCAGCCTGTACTTGTGTTGGAGAAACAAGTCCGAAACCAGGCCGATGTCATCAAAGATCTCAAGTCTGACAAAGAGAGGCTGTCCGATGACCTTCGCACTGCCACTTCCAATGCTGCCATTTTAAAGTAAGAAAATGAGGAGTTGAAGAGAAACCAAGAGGAAAGCACCACAAAAGTCTCCACTTTCGAGGACACCATCAGAGAGCTCCGGGAGAAGCTGTCCGGTCTGTAGAAAGACCTTACCACCTCAAAGGGAGAATCCAAAGCCAAGGATCAAATCATCACCAACTTGACCAATGATGAAATCGCCCTTGAGAATACAGTGTCCAAGGCTGCCGAGGAGAAAGCTACTTTGCTAAAGGAGCAGGAGGCCAAGATTCAAGCCAAGATTGACGCTTATGCCACCAAAATGATCGACATCCAGGAGGAAATGTACGCCAAGGTGAGGTCTGACATGGTTCTACTCTTCCACGAGAAGTTTCCGAAGAGGAACCTAGGGGACTTATGGCTTCATGTTGAGTCTAACGATCTCCCGTATCATACAATGGCTGATGGAGACTTGAAAGGTTATTCTAGCGCTTCCTCATCCGATGACGAAGAACGTACCAGAGAGAGCCCAGACGAAGAGGAAAATGATCCTAAGGGAAAGAAGAAGGTAAACGAAGCTGAGCCATCTTCAAAGGCTCGGACTTAATTTATAAACCACTTTTTTACTCTTTATTCATACTAAAGTCCTTGGAAGACCAAGGCATTCTTTTTGTAATCGTGTCCGGCAACTGACGGGATAGGTTTTCTGTTCTGTTTTTGACAATTCAAAAAGTCCTTGGAAGGCCAAGGCACTTTAAGTTATTTTAATGAATATTTTTGTTTCATGCAATTCTCATCTTCTTTCATAGTCTGTTCCAATTTTGATGGCTAGAGTTTGAACAGCCTTTAGTTATTTCATAGTGAGAGTGTTTAAGTTCTCCGGCTAGAGTTTAAATAGCCCTTAGTTATTTCAATCCGGATAGTGTGACAAAGGACAAAAATTAAAACACTTGGGAAAATTTTTAAGAAGGCATCAAATTTTATTCAAAATCCCGGACACCTCATTAAAACCTCCCCGTGCCACCAGGGAGGAAAGAGTATGCCCCCAAATATTTACATGGATGTTTAAACAAGTAAATATTTACACAAAGGCTACTCCAAGTACATCCGGAGATGCTCGATATTCCAAGGATGAGTCAAAACTCTTCCATCTTTGTCTTCCAACCAATATGTTCCAGGTTTAATTCTTTCAACAACCACATACAGACCTTCCCAAGTCGGAGCCAATTTGTTGAACAACTTCTCTTTAGTGTGTAAGAAGACTTTCCTTAATACCTTATCCCCCGGTTGGAAATCTCTTCTTTTAACTTTGGAAGCAAACCTTCTTCTCATCAAACCCTGATAGTGTGCAACTCTAAGGTGAGCTTTAACTCGTCTTTCTTCTATCAAATCAAGTTGACCTCTGATTGCCACCTCGTTAGCGTGTTCGGAGAAGTTGTGAACATGAAATGATGGGAGAGTTGCTTCTATGGGAGCTACTGCATCCATCCCATAGACCAAAGCAAAGGATGACTCTTGTGTTGCAGCCCCGAGTGTTGTCCGGTAGGCCCACAAGACCTCTTGTAAATAACTAGGCCACTTTCGAGCAACCCCTTCTAAATTTTTCTTTAAACCGGACCGTATAGTTCTATTAGCCACTTCAACTTGCCCATTTGCTTGTGGGTGGAAAGGTGAAGAGAAGCAATGTCGTATACCTCTTGAGGCACAGAAGCTCTCCCTTTCCCTATTGTCGAACTGTGGTCCATTGTCTGTTGTTATCTTTTCTGGGACACCAAATCTGCAACAGATGTTGGATAAAATGAATTTTATAACAGCTTTTGATGTTGTTCCTGCTAGAGGGGCTGCTTCAATCCACTTTGAAAAGTAGTCTATGGCAACAATTATAGTTTTGCGTCCTCCGGACGCCACAGGGAGAGGCCCTACTAAATCCAACCCCCATCAAGCAAAAGGAATAGGCTCATAAATTGACTCTAAAGGAATGGCTGGGACATGAATTTCATTGCTGTACCTCTGGCATGGGTCACACCTTCTTACCAATTCCTTAGCACATTTCATGATAGATGGCCAATAGTAACCGGACAGTAAAACTCTTCTTGTTAAATCCCTGAATCCACAATGGGCTGATCCCTCACCATCATGCAATTCGGAGAGGACTACTTGAGACTCTTCATCCCCCAAACAGCGCAGGAGAGGTTTACTGTAAGACTTTTTATACAACATGTCTCTCAATATGATGAAACCACGAGCTTTGTGTTTCAGTGTTCTGGCTAATGATTTGTCCGGAGGCACAATACCATCGGAGAGATATTGCAGGAGAGGAAACCTCCAGTCTTGAGGTTGTTTCACTTGTGCTTCAAAAATTTCCTCTTCTTTACCCATACTAAGTTGAATGGAGGGGCTTTCCAGCATATGGATCCATGGATATGACTCCGTATATGCTATGGTTGCTAACGAGTCTGCTAGCTCATTTTCTGCCCGGGGTATGTGCTCATAAACAACACTTTTAAACTTGAGTGCTTCATTCTTAAGGAGGAGTAAATATCTCACAAGCTGCTCCTTTTTAGCCTCAGATTGGCCTTGGGCATGGTGGATCAGAAGCTGGGAGTCACTTAGTATCCTGACCCTCTTAGCCCCACAAATGTAGGCTAACTTTAATCCAGCTATAGCTGCTTCGTATTCGGACTCATTATTGGATGCCCTGAAAGCAAAACAAATAGCTTGGTACATTTTGTCACCATATGGAGAGGTCAAACATACCCATGCACCACATCCCATAGTGCTAGATCCACCATCTATTCGGACGACCCATACCTTTTTATCTTTCATGTCAGTAGTCTGCTCCGAATCTCTGTCAGAGTGAAATTCAACCAAAAAGTCAGCCACAGCTTGGGCCTTGACTGCTGTTCGAGGAGCAAAGTCTACGTCGAAGTCTCCCAACTCAACTGACCAGTTAGTCATCCTGCTTGAAATGTCTGCCTTTTGGAGGACATTTTTCAATGGAAAAGAAGTCCGGACGATGATGGGATGAGCCTGGAAATAAGGCCTCATCTTCCTGGCAGCTATCACCAGGGCTAAAGCTAATTTTTCGAGTTTCAAGTAATGCCTTTCTGCATCTATCAAACTTTTGTTGATGTAGTATACTGGATGGGGATGACCATCGACCTCCCTTACCAATACAGCACTGATGGCACAACTTGAAACTGCCAAATATACGAAGAGTGCCTCCCCATCAACTGGTTTAAACAAAGTTTTGGGGGAGGACAGGTGCTTCTTGATCTCATTGAAAGCCTCATCACACTGTGGGGTCCAATCGAATCCCTTTGCACCCTTCAAGGTTTGAAAGAAAGGGGCACACCTGTCCGAAGACCTTGAGATAAATCTGTTTAAGGCAGCTAATCTCCCCGTTAACCGTTATGCTTCTTTAATATTTCTAGGTGGCTCCATTTGGAATAGAGCATTGAGCTGGTCCGGATCGGGCTGTATCCCATGCTCACTTATAATATAGCCTAGAAACTTTCCGGACTGCACTCCGAACACACATTTTTCTGGGTTTAACTTTAAATTCACCTTTACCAAGTTGGCAAAAGTTTCTTGGAGATCAGACAAGTGCAATTGCTCATCCACACTCTTCACCATCATGTCATCAATGTATACTTCCATATTTCTTCCAATCTGATCAACAAAAGCCTTGTTTACTAATCTCTAATAAGTAGCCCCAGCATTTTTCAACCCAAATGGCATTACCTTATAGCAATGAAGACCTCTGTCAGTGACAAATGTGGTATGCTCCTGATCCTTCGGATCTACTTAAATCTGATTGTATCCGGAGAAGGCATCCATAAAGGAAAGCAGCTTGTTCCCAGAGGTGGAGTCTACTAACTGAACAATCCGGGGGACCGGATACAAATGTTTTGGGCAAGCTCTATTGAGATCTGTGAAGTCAATGCACATGCGCCACTTGTCATTTTTCTTCTTTACCAGAACCGGATTGGCAGTCCACAAAGGATACTGAGACTCCTTGATATGCCCCATCTTTGTGAGCCTGTCAACCTCTTGCACTATGACATCAGCCTTTTCTTTGGAAAAAGCCCTTCTCTTCTGAACCACTGGTGCTATATCTTTCTGGACAGACAATTGATGTGATATCACTTCTGCTAGAACCCCAGTAACATCAGCATTGCACCAAGCAAAAACGTGCTGATGATTCTTCAAAAACTTTAACATTTCATTTTTCAAAACGGGTGGCATCTGGGACCCTATCTTGGCATCTGGGGTCATCAATTTCACCCTCACCCCTAGAAAGCCCCCCAAACTACTATTGCTCGTTGATGCGAACTGCCCCAGTGTCCGGGGTGCCAGAGCAGTAGCATAACATTCTCTTGCAATCTTTTGACTGCTCCGGACGACTCCAACCTGTCCCTGAACAACATATTTCAAGCACTGGTGGACTGTCGAAGCCACTGCATGCATCCTAGAGAGCCAAGACCTCCCTAGAATAGCATTATAGCAAGTGGGACAATCCACCACAATAAAGAGTATTCTGACTATTTTCTTGAAAGGGCCCTTGCCCAATAGAACTTCCTCTTCGAATTGTCTGATCACATCTGCTGAGCTGCCTGTAAAGCCCACAATTGATTTGTCCAAACTCTGAATTACAGCTGGATTTTTCATTCTCTTGTATGTGGTTAAGAAAAGGATATTGGCTGAGCTTCCAATATCCACCAGAATTCATCTTATGTCGTTACCCCCAATAGATGCTCCTATGACAACAGCATCCTCATGAGGGCCAACAATATCTCTTAAATCATCTTCATCAAAAACTATGAAGGGGAATGAATTTTGTGACTGATAGGAAGTCATGCCTCCTTCTAGCTGGGTGGCTAAAGTATGCACGTGCCTCTTCCTTGAAGAAGCAGTAGGAGCTGTCATTGTATCCCCTCCGAAGATTGTAAGTGACTCAAAAAACTTAATGAGTTCGGAGACCGTTCTAGAACATTCCTCAATTGTACCCACTCTGTTTCGAGTTGGATCAGGATCCAAGTACTCAGATTCCACATCAAACCTCTCAATTATAACCATGGCTCCCTCCAGAGCAGCATTACTTGGACCAACCCGGTGAGTGTTGTCAGGCCTGTTACCTCCCCTTCTTTTGACATAAGCCCACAGCTTTCCCCTCTCAATCAAGTTTTGAACTTCCTGTTTCAATGCTATGCAGTCATCAATGGTATGACCAATATCATTGTGATATTGGCAAAAAGAGTTATTGCGATGCCCTCTGGGAGACTGCAATGTGGCTGGTCTCCGATAATGCACCTCTTCCTTTGTTTTATCAAAAATGGTGGCCACACTTTCTTTTAATTCTGCGAACCATTCCGGTTGGACCCATGACCCTCTCTTGTTTCTGGATTGCTGACTCTGAGCAAGAGCAGCTGGCTGAGACTGAGCTTTTGCTCTACCATGCCCCTGTCCGGTCTCTCTTGCTTTGTTCCCGGACTGATTCTGATTGGGATTTGGTGTTACCGGGGTAGACCTTACCTGCCTGTGCACCATGGTTTTCTTCGTTTCATCAACATTTATTTGTTTTCCAACCTGATTCAGCAACCCTCCCCATGTCATGGCCTTCTTTCTGGTCACTGAGTCAGCCAAGTTGCCAGGGTTCAAGCCCTGTCTTAGGGATGCTATTGCTACCTGTTCGAAGCAATCAGCCATCCCATTCTTGGTATTCACAAAACGACTTATATATTCTTTTAAGGACTCATTTGGTTCCTGGGCACAATGGATTATTGTGTCTCCATTGCCCTTTAGCTCTTTACTCCCCACAAACTGCCTTCGAAAGGCTACCCAAAAGGTATCGAAATCCTTAATACAACCCTTAGGCAGGCTGTTATACCATTTTAGAGCACTCCCCGTAAATGATTGGGAGAATGCCCTACAAAGTAGTTTATCATCGTCGTCAAAGTTCATCATGAAGTTTTTAAACTGTTCCAAATGGTTGTCCGGATCAGTACTGCCATCGTACTTTTCTATTTTTGTGCTGTCAAACCTCTTAGGGAGGTTTCCGGACAGAATCTTAGAAGATAATGGAGATTGCCTCCAATTTCTTCCACGACTGAACACAGTATCCTCATTGGGAGTTGCAAAGATACCTGGTTCATCGTGAAAAGCGAAAGGATCCATCAGCATCCGGTCCACATGCCTTCGGCTGTGAGATGACCCTTTACCAATATTCTTCTTCATCTTTCCATGTCTATCCCTTTTTCTTGAATATTTTTTGATCTGGTTTTGCTTCTTTCTAGTTCGACCCTCATCGCTGCTAGAGGATAAATATTTTTCAACTCTTTCACTGTCTGAAGAGCTATCAGAAGATTCTGAGCTTGAGTCAGAACTCTCCACTGGCTTAGACCGGTGAGACTTTTTGGAGCTGGCATGAGTCTTTTTGGTGCTCACATGAGTCTTTGAAGACTCATGCTCTCTGGGGTTGTCGGTGTGATGATCAATTGATGCTTTGGACTTTTCTTTCATGCCCATCTTAGCCTTTTATGCCCTCAGAGCTTCTATTTCACCCTTTAGCCTATCGCGCTCTTCGATAGTGTACTCATCGTTCTCTCCCACCACTTCGAGCATAGGTGGTGGTACTTCTGGATTGTCCGGATTCATTCGGACAAACTTTCTTTGCTGGTTTTGAATGTTTGATTCAGGCACCCTCTCCTCCCACTGTGGTCGCCAATTTGGTGTGGATAATTATCTCCTGAGGGTAGGCTTGTAATTTGTTTAGTATTTTATAGTAGTATGGGGGTATTTAATATTTAGAGTAGAGAGTAGAGAGATAATTAAGCTGGCTGGTTGTAGTTAATTCTCATTTCCCTACACTTAATACAGGTGGTTGGGTATTTATACCCTTATGTTTGGGCCCTTATGGGCTTTCGGGTCATGTTTAATGGACCCAGGTCATGTTCAAAGACCCATGAGCTCTAAGTAGGAGTGCAAGTAGCTTAGTCAAGTAGTGTTTAGGTTTTTTAGTACTTTTGTCATAGTTCGAACAGTCCTATGGGCTAAGTGTTCGAGGTGATCTGTCCGGTCCGGAGGCCTTAGACCAATCTGTCCTTGTCCGGGGAGCGTGCAGAATTCGGACTCATCAAGTGTAATAGAGGAAGTTATGGAGGACAGTGAGGACGACACCCCACTAGAGACATCCGCACAGATTGAGAATACTACACCAGATCGGTCCAATAGGCAAAAAACAGGAAGGCCTAACACTGAATCACTCTCGGAGTGTTTAGAGGGGAAAGTTGGGCCAAATCTTTATAAGGTCAATGTGAAATATTTGTTGGATCTTTAAAATATTAACTACGTGTATACACACACCGCTGAACTGGATCAGATACAAATAAAGTGGGGCTTCCCAGAGTCTATCAAAGTTAGGATTCTAGTTACTCTAGAGACTCTTTTAGACTGCAAGACTGGTGGTATACACCGAAGTGCTAAGCTAGGGACTTCGTTTCCCCTTGGACCCAGAAGTAGTTCGGTACTTCCATCTGATTAAGATTTGCCCCAACAAGCTGAGTCCAAATGCTTGGTACAACCTTCTAGCCATTGTCATCACTTCCAAGCTACCAAACATTCCATTTCCTAGGGAGAAATTTGCTGTCATTGCCGTTTTATGCGGGAACCACCAAATCCCCTTCTATCACTACAACATGGGGAATGACTACAAGATAGTGAACGACCTGCTAGAGGCTGAGATACCATAGAGGATCCAATTTTTGTTCATTAGCGGAGCCTGTGGAAATGGTAAAAAATCAACTACCGAGTCAACTGACTAGGTATTGGAAGAGCTCAGGTAATACTCTTTTTGTTCTTTTACTTATATTTAACTATTTATTGTTTTGATAAATTATGACTAATGAGATACTTAAATTTAATATCATAAATGAATTTTTAATTATTACAAAAGATTGACTCTATTAGATCTAAATACGGTTGTTACAACCCCGTTAATCTTCATGTGGACCGATTGACTTTTGAAATTCATCATTATAAATTAAAAGAGTTATTAAGTTTTAACAAACACACACACACACACACACACAAACACACACACACACACGCGCACACACACACACACACACACACACACACACACACACACAAACACACACACACAAACACACACACACATACACACACACACACACACACATATATATATATATATATATATAAAGTTTTATTAATGTTACCATTCAAAAATACTTGATCTTGATTTTCATTTAATGAAGCTTAATTTTCGAAGTGTGCAAGAAGAAGTGTGCCAATTATCTTTAAAAAGTCATTTATAAGAAAATTTGAAATAAAAGTTATTTCTAAAGATTAATCTTTTCAAACTGGATGAAACGTGATTGGTGTAAAATCTTATGAAGATCTTTACTGAATTTTCATACATAAATTTTCATCATTGTTATAATAGTCCACATCTAAACATCAAATTGAAATAAAAGTTCTTTCTAAAGATTAATCTTTTCAAACTGGATGAAACCTGATTGGTGTAAAATCTTATGAAGATCTTAAATGAATTTTCATACATAAATTTTCATCATTGTTATAATAGTCCATATCTAAACATTAAAAAAACTAAATGTGATCCTATTTAATTTTAAATAAAATTATCCATTTACATCACAATATTTGTAATATTTTTATGGAACTCTTTATAGTGTTACGGAAGCTACAACTTGCATTATTTTGTTTAACCATATATTATCTTTATGTTCTTGCAGAACTCTTTATGGCATCACAAAACCTGAAACTGGATTCTTTTTTTCATCGTAAAGAATCTTAATATTCTTGTAGAACTCTTTATGCCATTACAAAAGATGAAACTAGAAAATAATAGAATAAGTTATCTTTATATAACTTCTTGAGGATGTTGATTTTGTCTTCCATGAACAACTACAACTTCTTAATCTTAAGTGTGAATTTGAACATTGATTCATAAAGGAGAATAATGAGAGGAGTGGGTGTGAACTATCAACTCTTTGTCGTTTGAATCTAAACAAACCATTTATGATTATTTCTTAATATAAAGGTTCTTCATTGAATATTTTCCTTCAAATTAATCCTCAAAATAACTGAATCATCTCAAATCTAAAATTGGATAATCAGTTTCCAAAATAAATGTTATAGAATGGAATTCTGACCAAATGTAGATAATTCTTAATCTATCAGACTTCAATTCCCATGGTTAGGCATGTAAGGTTATGCTTTTACAAGGCGTCTTTAAATGCACAAATTTATTAAAAAGTACTTTTGTTATGTTGAAGTTTCAATGTACTAATTTTACCAATTACCTCCCTATGAAATCGGTTAATAAGAAAATATTGTATATCTTAACTATATAAACCAAAAAATTGAATCATGAAATTATAAATCACCACAGATATACCTCAATTGATTGGTAACCACCAATGACACATATAACAAACTATTTGATTTTATCGATGAACTCCATTTGTATAGCGGTTATCTTACCATCGTACATGACAATACTATCGTATTGCCATGGTCGGCCTAGTAATAAGTGACAAGCATTCATAGTAATAACATCCGACCTTGCTTTATCCTTATAGTTACCGACATAAAAAGACACAAGACATCTTTTAGAGATTGTTACCTTACTACATTTTTTTAACCAGACGAGTTTGTAGGGGTTGGGGTGGTCTTCTATTTTCAGGGCCATCCTCTGCACAACTTCTTCAGAATATCACATTTTTGCAACTCCATGAATAAATAGCAAATTTACATACCTTTCCCCCGATAGTACAAGTCGACTAGAAAATATTGTTTCACAACCAATCATCTCATTCACTTATTCTCTTATACGTAAAACATACATGCCTTAAAACCAATACATGTTCATTATCTCCTCTGGTAATCTGATCTGCTTGAATCTCATCTACAATATCCTCCAGTTCCTAACCAAATCGTGGTTCACCTTCCAAATCGAAATTAGCATCTCTGGTGAACAAACCCCTCAATTTTTGTGGTTATTATTATAATTTCGAACACTACAAAGCAACGTGAGGACCTGCGAGGAAGTACCTGCGCGACTCGGGACTTGTAAGCTAGCACTTGCACGAATATGAGCAATAATTCAACTACTATGCTAGGACCTGAAATTTTCCTTTTGGAAAGACCATTGATTTTTTCTTAGAAGAATCTTCTTCATAAAGCCTCCGCGAAAGGACTTTCTGCATATGCACCGCGTGTTGATTTGCTTCAAACACATTCACAGGGTTGGACATATTCAGCTCGTCCTGAAAGTGTTGTCTCATCTCGCCTATATATCGAGATATTAATTGATCAGCTGAATCAATAATATCCATACGGTTTTGCAGCTTGAAAAAATTGTTAGAGTATGCATCAATAGTATTTGATTATTGTTTAAGGTTTTGGAACTACTGGTACATTATACTTGCATAATTATAAAGAAAGAACGCAGCCCTCAATTGCTTCACAAATTTAGGCCAGTTTGTTATTTTTGGCTTACCTTTCCTCGAACTAATCTGCTTTACCAGCTGCAACCAAGATATATCTCGACCTCAGAACTTAGTTGCAGCCAACCGTACCTGTTTTGCATCTGGAACCTCCTTGAAATCAAGGATTTCTTCAACTGATATAATCTAATCTTAAAACTCACCTGGTTCAAAACCCCCTGGAACTCTAGGATCTCAAGTCTGAATCTTGATTCCCATCGGCTGCTGGTGTTTTAATCGAAATCTCTCACTAGTGGCTGCTCAAAGACCTGTTTACAATAGTGTTTGGGGTAATATTGAACTTTATAGTGTTCCCTTCGAGGAGAAAATGAATTATTATCGTGGCCCTCTCTCTCAAATCTCGACGGTTGGTTTCTTAAACCTGGAGCTCGAAATCCGGTGGTTTGTTGTTCAACAGCCTATGTATAGCCTTATGTACGCCCCTGATATGGTCTCCCAACAAATTCATATATACACCCATCTAGCCAAATTGGTGTTTTATTTCCTCCTGATCGATCGGTTCTGCGATTGGAAAAGTTGACTTCCTGCGCATGGATCTCTTTGGCGGTATATCTTCGTAACCCAAGTCGTAGGAGCTATCGCTCTAATACCTACTGATTCAGATAACCAAGCCCGAAATAAAGCTCGATTTGAGTAGTCGCATCATCTAATTTGGATAACCAAACTTCAAATAAAGCTCATTTATGTTTGTCTAAAATGATCATATGATCGAAATGGGTTTTTAAAGATATATTCATTATCATTGTATTTCAATTTATTTTTCTTTATGATAAATAAATATGGATAATATCATTTCAATATTTATTAATTACAATCCTTAGAGGAGATAGTGGGCGTTAGCGCGTTATACAATTAAATTCATTTTACAAGCCCTAAATAGATTAATCACAATTATTTGTAAATATATTTATCATCAATTAATTTTAAAGATTTAATGTATTCACTGAATGAAGATCAAATATTCTAAGAGTTGGAAAAACAACAATAAATCACCACTATCTGTAAAGATATTTTACAATCTCTTAATTTTCGTGATTTAATGTATCTACTGAATATGGATCAAAAATCCTTTAAAGGTCTGAAACTTGGTGCAATATAAATTGTCCTTATTACTTAGTATATGTCTTTTGATAAATTAAATTTATAATCCTCTCTATTGTTAACGTTAGAATCTTTAGAACCAATCTAGTCTGTTATTTAAAATTTTAACTAAATTATCATGCACATATAAAAAATTTAAGTGGAATAAAAAAAGAATCACATAAATTGGATAACTGAGTGCCAAGATACGATCTTCCGAAATAAGTTAGTCAAGCTGTTATTGCACACTCGTTGTGAATACCCAAAATTGAAAATCTCACTTTTGTTCTGAATTAGGAATTGATTTTTCAAATTTAAATGATGTAACTTTATAAATATTTCCATTAGCATTATTATATTTAAATGAATTATTGATTTGCATAATTTTCATATTCAAGCACTTGAAAAACTAAAAAATTTAAGCACTAAAATTTCTAAATTTTGCCAATAAAATTTACAAATGTATAAAACATATTTCATGATATGTTTTATATAATTTTTCATGGAGTAGCATCACTGTATATGGATGGATTCATAATCTCTTAATTGAAGAGTAGTCATTTACCATAGTTTGGTAGATATTCATGTGTTATTATTGAGCAAACATATAATTCTTGTTCATTCAATCTGAATAATTTGAATATATTACCTAACGTATAATTATATTTCATATTTACAACATTTAAACTTACTCATCACATAAATAATATAAAATGAATGAATTTTATCAAGTTGGAAGGTATGAAAGAGCATTTTTATGTACCACACTCGCTATAATCATTAACAGAGACGTCAGACACCAGCGCTATACATTGCCTTTGAAGTCAATACTTTAAGGTTAGAAAGTGTATGTTCTAGGTCATATTTAAAAATCAGCCAAACCTTCCATAGGGTCCGTACTTGACTGATTCGTGGTAACTAAACGAACCTTTCATTATTGAGAAACCAATTCTGCATGATTATGATACGTGTAAATGCAACAAATTCATCATGTAACATGTGCTCACCATCATAAATATGTGTGGTAGGCTTTCGTAAGGACCGACCTACACACACAAAAATCGTTCCATAAGTTGTGATATCTAAAATTATTTCTTGTTATGACTCGTTTGACATTTCCACGCAGATGGGAAACAAGGTCCACCAATGAGTCCTAACGAATGGGTATATGAATGTTTACATTGTAATTCGTACATACGCTATTATATATATATATATATATATATATATATATATATATATATATATATATATATATATATATACATCTTTATAGATAAAACCTTAACGCGTCATATTAAACATCTAAATAAGTTCAAGGATGTAAAATATCATGTTAAGTGCTCAAATATCTAAAGTGAGATCAATGCCAATCAAACTTTATGTACCTGAAATAAAACAATCCTTGGGCATGCAAGACATCATCAGGTACATCCCAAAGTCCAAGTGTCAGAAGTAATAGGTAATTACATTTTATCATGTCGCCAAATATTCTCAACACTAAATGTTTCTCAATGCGCACATAATGGGGTTATATAATTGTAAACACTTAAACATATTTCATAACATCCAAACATGGCATACACATACAACTGAAACAACTAACCTAAACGTGTTTGATCTAAACATGATATACAAACACAAGATTAACTTGTTTTCATCATATATATGAAAATTAATTGAACATGCTAAAAATACGCATACATACATTTATATATGACATAAAAAATCATGAATTGAACAGTGGCACACTAAATGGGGTACTAGGAAACTACAACACATAAACTAATCAAACACATTACATATAATGAATTTTCGGGCATGAACTACTTGGTTATTAAAAAATATAACCAATAATAATGCGAACTCTGAATTTTAGGTGAAATTGGAAAAAAAATCACATGATTTGAATAACCGATCGCCAAGTTAAGGCCTTCTGAAGTCAAACACTCAAAACCAAAAAATATTCTTACTGTTTGTATTGTCGTAATCACAACAAGGTGGGAAAGACGAACTAGAAACTTTGCCACTGTTAATTGCCTCAGAAGTGGGTTCGTCCTGAAAATCAAACCCTTGATCACAATGAACGTCTTCAATTTAGAAAATACAACCCCCCCCCCCCCCCCCAAATTGGGTTTCTTCCTAAATGTTTCAAAATCAAACATGCATTTTAAACATACAATAACATATTAAAAATATGTGCCTTAGATTGTGGTGAGGTTTATTTTTGTTTGAGGGTAATTTTGTCCAAACTTTTGTGGTATTTTGAAGGTATTTAATGTTTGGATAGAATGTAGAGGGAGAATTGAGCTGCCTGGTTGTATTTAATTTTCATTACCCTCATTAAATGAAAGTGGTTGGGTATTTATACCCTTAATTATGGGCCACATGGGCTTTTGGGTTGATTTATGGATTCAGGTCGAGTTCAAAGACCCATTTAGTTTTAATCAGGTAGTTAATCAGCTTAGTCATGAAGTGGTTAAGTTTTTAGTACATTAGTTCTGTCCGGACGGTTCAGTGGGTGGATGTTGTCTGAATTGCCCCTGTCCGGTTCTCATAAAGAGTGACAACAAATTCTGGACTCATCAGTAGCCCCTTTTTCAGGTTGTGTTCGAAGGCCTTCGACAAGACCTAAAAATAGCTCAAGTGTAATTATAACTTTGTCCGGACATTTCGAAAATGTGTAACGACTTTATCCGGACAGACTGAAAACCTTAGAAGCTGAGCAGTTTCATCAGAGATCGTAGGACACGTGTCCTCCTCTGATTCGTCACACCGGCCGTTTTTCTCCTAGAATGGCATTCCCACTTGCTCAAAAAAACAACTTCTTCATTTAATGCGAATGACATCAGCGTCGCCTTTAATCATTGCATCTACCCTTTCGAATCTTCCTAGGTATCGAAGCATCATTTTCCTGATTATTATATGATGAGTCCGAATTCTGCACGCTCTCCGGATAAGGACAGATCGGTCCAAGGCCTCCGGACCGGACAGATCACCTCGAACACTTAGCCCATATGATCGTTCGAACTATGACAAAAGTACTAAAAAACCTAAACACTACTTGACTAAGCTACTTGATCTCCTACTTAGACCTCATGGGTCTTTGAACATGACCTAGGTCCATTAAACATGACCCAAAAGCCCATAAGGGCCCAAACATAAGGGTATAAATACCCAACCACCTGCATTAAGTGTAGGGTAATGAGAATTAACTGCAACCAGCCAGCTTAATTATCTCTATACTCTCTACTCTAAATATTAAATACCCCCATACTACTATAAAATACCAAACAAATTACAAGCCTACCCTCAGGCGATAATTATCCACACCAAATTGGCGACCACAGTGGGATAAGAGGGTGCCTGAATCAACATTCAAAACCAGCAAAGAAAGTCTGTCCGAATGAATCCGGAAAATCCAGAAGTACCACCAGCTCTGCTCAAAGTGGTGGGAGAGAACGATGAGTACACTATCGAAGAGCGCGATAGGCTAAAGGGTGAAATAGAAGCTCTGAGGGCATAAAAGGCTAAGATGGGCATGAAAGAAAAGTCCAAAGCATCAATTTCTCATCACACCGACAACCCCAGAGAGCATGAGTCTTCAAAGACTCATGTGAGCACCAAAAAGACTCATGTCAGCTCCAAAAAGTCTCACCGGTCTAAGCCAGTGGAGAGTTCTGACTCAAGCTCATAATCTTCTTATAGCTCTTCGTACAGTGAAGGAGTTGAAAAATCTTTATCCTCTAGCAGCGATGAGGGTCGAACTAGAAAGAAGCAAAAGTAGATTAAAAAATATTCAAGAAAAAGGGATAGACATAGAAAGATGAAGAAGAATATTGGTAAAGGGTCATCTCACAGCCGGAGGCATGTGGACCGGATGCTGATGGATCCTTTCGCTTTTCACGATGAACCATGTATCTTTCCAACTCCCAATGAGGATACTGTGTTCAGTCGTGGAAGAAATTGGAGGCAATCTCCATTATCTTCTAAGATTCTGTCCGGAAACCTCCCTAAGAGGTTTGACAGCACCAAAATAGAAAAGTACGATGGCAGTACTGATCCGGACAACCATTTGGAACAGTTTAAAAACTTCATGATGAACTTTGACGACGATGATAAACTACTTTGTAGGGCATTCTCCCAATCATTTACGGGGAGTGCTCTAAAATGGTATAACAGCCTGCCTCAGGGTTGTATTAAGGATTTCGATACCTTTTGGGTAGCCTTTTGAAGGCAGTTTGTGGGGAGTAAAGAGCTAAAGGGCAATGGAGACACAATAATCCATTGTTCCCAAGAACCAAATGAGTCCTTAAAAGAATATATAAGTCGTTTTGTGAATACCAAGAATGGGCTGGCTGATTGCTTCGAACAGGTAGCAATAGCATCCCTAAGACAGGGCTTGATCCCTGGCAACTTGGATGACTCAGTGACCAGAAAGAAGACCATGACACGGGGAGGGTTGCTGAATCAGGTTGGAAAACAAATAAATGTTGATGAAACGAAGAAAACCATGGTGCACAGGAAGGTGAGGTCTACCCCGGTAACACCAAATCCCAATCAGAATCAGTCCGGGAACAAAGCAAGAGAGACCGGACAGGGGCATGGTAGAGCAAAAGCTCAGTCTCAGCCAGCTGCTCCTGCTCAGAGTCAGCAATCCAGAAACAAGAGAGGGTCATGGGTCCAACCGGAGTGGTTCGCAGAATTAAAAGAAAGTGTGGCCACCATTTTTGATAAAACAAAGGAAGAGGTGCATTATCGAAGACCAGCCACATTGCAGTCTCCCAGAGAGCATCGCAATAACTCTTTTTGCCAATATCACAATGATATTGGTCATACCACTGATGACTGCATAGCATTGAAACAGGAAGTTCAAAACTTGATTGAGAGGGGAAAGCTGGGGGCTTATGTCAAAAGAAGGGGAGGTAACAGGCCTGACAACACTCACCGGGTTGGTCCAAGTAATGCTGCTCCGGAGGGAGCCGTGGTTATAATTGAGAGGTTTGATGTGGAATCTGAGTACTTGGATCCTGATCCAACTCGAAACAGAGTGGGTACAATTAAGGAATGTTCTAGAACGGTCTCCGGACTCATTAAGTTTTTTGAGTCACTTACAATCTTCGGAGGGGATACAGTGACAGCTCCTACTGCTTCTTCAAGGAAGAGGCACGTGCATACTTTAGCCACCCAGCTAGAAGGAGGCATGACTTCCTATCAGTCACAAAATTCATTCCCCTTCATAGTTTTTGATGAAGATGATTTAAGAGATATTACTGGCCCTCATGAGGATGTTGTTGTCATAGGAGCATCTATTGGGGGTAACGACATAAGACAAATTCTGGTGGATACTGGAAGCTCAGCCAATATCCTTTTCTTAACCACATACAAGAGAATAAAAAATCCAGCTGTAATTCAAAGTTCGGACAGATCAATTGTAGGCTTTACAAGCAGCTCAGCAGATGTGATCGGAGAGTTCGAAGAGGAAGTTCTATTGGGCAAGGGCCCTTTCAAGAAAATGGTCAGAATACTCTTTATTGTGGTGGATTGTCCCACTTGCTATAATGCTATTCTAGGGAGGTCTTGGCTCTCTAGGATGCATGCAGTGGCTTCAACAGTCCACCAGTTCTTGAAATATGCTGTTCAGGGACATGTTGGAGTCGTCCGGAGCAGTCAAAAGATTGCAAGAGAATGCTATGCTACTGCTCTGGCACCCCGGACACTGGGGGCAGTTCGCATCAACGAGCAATAGTACTTTGAGGGGCTTTCTAGGGGTGAGGGTGAAATTGATGACCCCAGAGAGACCCCTGGAGTGTTGATACCGGTTGAAGAGGTAGAGACACACTGTTTAGAAGAAGGAAGAAGTGTCAAGATAGGGTCCCAGATGCCACCCGTTTTGAAAAATGAAATGTTAAAGTTTTTGAAGAATCATCAGCACGTTTTTGCTTGGTGCAATGCTGATGTTACTGGGGTTCCAGCAGAAGTGATATCACATTACTTGTCTGTCCGGAAAGATATAGCACCAGTGGTTCAGAAGAGAAGGGCTTTTTCCAAAGAAAAGGCTGATGCCATAGTGCAAGAGGTTGACAGGCTCACAAAGATGGGGCATATCAAGGAGTCTCAGTATCCTTTGTGGACTGCCAATCCGGTTCTGGTAAAGAAGAAAAATGGTAAGTGGCGCATGTGCATTGACTTCACAGATCTCAATAGAGCCTGCCCAAAAGATTTGTATTCGGTCCCCCGGATTGATCATTTAGTAGACTCCGCCTCTTGGAACAAGCTGCTTTCCTTTATGGATGCCTTCTCCGGATACAATCAGATTCAAGTAGATCCGAAGGATCAAGAGCATACCATATTTGTCACTGACAGAGGTCTTCATTGCTATAAGGTAATGCCATTTGGGTTGAAAAATGCTGGGGCTACTTATCAGAGATTAGTAAACAAGGCTTTTGCTGATCAGATTGGAAGAAATATGGAAGTATACATTGATGACATGATGGTGAAGAGTGTAGATGAGCAATTGCACTTGTCTGATCTCCAAGAAACTTTTGCCAACTTGGTAAAGGGGAATTTAAAGTTAAACCCAGAACAATGTGTGTTCGGAGTGCAGTCCGGAAAGTTTCTAGGCTACATCAGAAAAAGTTTTATAGATGCAGAAAGGCGTTACTTGAAACTCGAAAAATTAGCTTTAGCCCTGATGATAGCTGCCAGGAAGATGAGGCCTTATTTCCAGGCTCATCCCATCATCGTCCGGACTTCTTTTCCATTAAAAAATGTCCTCCAAAAGGCAGACATTTCAAGCAGGATAACTAAGTGGTCAGTAGAGTTGGGAGACTTCGACATAGACTTTGCTCCTCGAACAGCAGTCAAGGCCCAAGCTGTGGCTGACTTTTTGGTTGAATTTCACTCCGACAGAGATTCGGAGCAGACTAGTGACATGAAAGATAAAAAGGTATGGGTCGTCCGAACAGATGGTGGATCTAGCACTATGGGATGTGGTGCAGGGGTATGTTTGACCTCTCCATATGGTGACAAAATGTACCAAGCTATTTGTTTTGCTTTCAGGGCATCCAATAATGAGTCTGAATATGAAGCAGCTATAGCTGGATTAAAGTTAGCCTACATTTGTGGGGCTAAGAGGGTCAGGCTACTAAGTGACTCCCAGCTTCTGATCCACCATGCCCAAGGCCAATCTGAGGCTAAAAAGGAGCAGCTTGTGAAATATTTACTCCTCCTTAAGAATGAAGCACTCAAGTTTAAAAGTGTTGTTTATGAGCACATACCCCGGGCAGAAAATGAGCTAGCAGACTCGTTAGCAACCATAGCATATACAGAGTCATATTCATGGATCCATATGCTGGAAAGCCCCTCCATTCAACTTAGTATGGGTAAAGAAGAGGAAATTTTTGAAGCACAAGTGAAACAACCTCAAGACTGGAGGTTTCCTCTCCTGCAATATCTCTCCGATGGTATTGTGCCTCCGGACAAATCACTAGCCAGAACACTGAAACACAAAGCTCGTGGTTTCATCATATTGAGAGACATGTTGTATAAAAATTCTTACAGTAAACCTCTTTTGCGCTGTTTGGGAGATGAAGAGTCTCAAGTAGTCCTCTCCGAATTGCATGATGGTGAGGGATCCGCCCATTGTGGATTCAGGGCTTTAACAAGAAGAGTTTTACTGTCCGGTTACTGTTGGCCATCTATCATTAAAGATGCTAAGGAATTGGTAAGAAGGCGTGACCCATGCCAGAGGTACAGCAATGAAATTCATGTCCCAGCCATTCCTTTAGCGTCAATTTCTGAGCCTATTACTTTTGCTCGATGGGGGTTGGATTTAGTAGGTCCTCTCCCCGTGGCGTCCGGAGGACGCAAAACTATAATTGTTTCCATATACTACTTTTCAAAGTCGATTGAAGCAGCTCCTCTAGAAGGAAAAACATCAAAAGCTGTTATAAAATTTGTTTTATCCAACATCTGTTGCAGATTTGGTGTCCCACAAAAGATAACAAGAGACAATGGACCACAGTTCGACAATAGGGAAATGGAGAGCTTCTGTGCCTCAAGAGGTATACGAATTTGCTTCTCTTCACCTTTCCACCCACAAGAAAATGGGCAAGTTGAAGTGGCTAATAGAACTATACTGTCCAGTTTAAAGAAAAATTTGGAAGGGGCTGCTGGGAAGTGGCCTAGTTATTTACAAGAGGTCTTGTGGGCCTACTGGACAACACCTGGGGCTGCAACACAAGAGTCACCCTTTGCTTTGGTCTATGGGATGGATGCAGTAGCTCCCATAGAAGCAACTCTCCCATCATTTCATGTTCACAACTTCTCCGAACACGCTAACGAGGTGGCAATCAGAGGTCAACTTGATTTGATAGAAGAAAGACGAGTTAAAGCTCACCTTAGAGTTGCACACTATCAGGGTTTGAATAGAAGCAGGTTTGCTTCCAAAGTTAAAAGAAGAGATTTCCAACCGGGGGACAAGGTATTAAGGAAAGTCTTCTTACACACTAAAGAGAAGCTGTTCGGAAAATTGGCTCCGACTTGGGAAGGTCCGTATGTGGTTCTTGAAAGAATTAAACCTGGAACATATTGGTTGGAAGACAAAGATGGAAGAGTTTTGACTCATCCTTGGAATATCGAGCATCTCCTGATGTACTTGGAGTAGCATTTTGTGTAAATATTACTTGTTTAAACATCCATGTAAATATTTGGGGGCATACTCTTTCATCCCTGGTGGCACAGGGAGGTTTTAATGAGGTGTCCGGGCTTTTGAATAAAATTTGATGCCTTCTTAAAAAATTTCCCAAGTGTTTTAAGTTTTGTCCTTTGTCACACTATCCGGATTGAAATAACTAAGGGTTATTTAAACTCTAGTCGGAGAACTTAAACACTCTCACTATGAAATAACTAAAGGCTGTTTAAACTCTAGCCATCAAAATTGGAACAGACTATGAAAGAAGATGAGAATTTCATGAAACAAAGATATTCATTAAAATAACTTAAAGTGCCTTGGCCTTCCAAGGACGTTTTGAATTGTCAAAACCAGAACAGAAAACATATCCGGTCAGTTGCCGGACACGATTACAAAAAGAATGCCTTAGCCTTCCAAGGACTTTAGTCTGAATAAAGAGTAAAAAAGTGGTTTATAAATTAAGACTGAGCCTTTGAAGATGGCTCAGCTTCGTTTACCTTCTTATTTCCCTTAGGATCATTTTCCTCTTCGTCTGGGCTCTCTTCGGTATGTTCTTCGTCATCGGATGAGGAAGCGCTAGAATAACCTTTCAAGTCTCCATCAGCCATTGTATGATACGGGAGATCGTCAGACTCAACATGAAGCCATAAGTCCCCTAGGTTCCTCTTCGGAAACTTCTCGTGGAAGAGTAGAACCATGTCAGACCTCACCTTGGCGTACATTTCCTCCTGGCTGTCGATCATTTTGGTGGCATAAGCGTCAATCTTGGCTTGAATCTTGGCCTCCTGCTCCTTTAGCAAAGTAGCTTTCTCCTCGACAGCCTTGGACACTGTATTCTCAAGGGCGATTTTATCATTGGTCAAGTTGGTGATGATTTGATCCTTGGCTTTAGATTCTCCCTTTGAGGTGGTAAGGTCTTTCTCCAGACCGGACAGCTTCTCCCAGAGCTCTCTGATGGTGTCCTCTAAAGTGGAGACTTTTGTGGTGCTTGCCTCTTGGTTTCTCTTCAACTCCTCATTTTCTTCCTTTAAAATGGCAGCATTGGAAGTGGCAGTGCGAAGGTCATCGGACAACCTCTCTTTGTCAGACTTGAGATCTTTGATGATATCGGCCTGGTTTTGGACTTGTTTCTCCAACACAAGTACAGGCTGAACGTTGCTTAACAAAGAGTGGGCTATGGCATCCCTTTCACTAGAAACAATAAAGGTTTTACCATTGAAAGTGACCGTGTTTGAGGTGCTCGGAGGGAGGTAAGGCCTGGCAAAGTCGTCTTTGGGAATATTCATGAAGTATTCACCAAGCCCACCCAGACCGGTGATGTCTACTCTATCGATATTGATATCTCCCCCCTCGACCTCATCGGTATGGAAGTCACCCGGTATCTCCTCAGCAAGCGTTGGGTCAGTTGGATCAGCTTGGAAAGAAGGCTCCGGAGCCCGGAGAGAAAGCTCGTCACCTTAGGAGGTCTTTTTCTTCTTGGCCTCTCTGTCTTTGCTTTCTCCTCCCTGTTTACGCTCTCTTTTGGAAGCTCTTGGAGGATCCGGGGAGGGCACTTCTTGCCTTTCAATCTCCTGCTCCACCACTTCCAAGAGAGCAGCATCGATTTGGCTGTGAACTGCCCCCTCTGGGTTTGTAGGAGCATCCTCCTCCAATTCTCCAGGTTTAGCTTCACCAACCTTTTTCTTGCCCTTCTTCTTGCCTTTCATCTTGCTCGGGGCTTTGGCCCGGCCTGGCAAGAAGAGTGTCCCGTCCAGTTCATGGGTCCTCTTAAGTACAACATCTGGGGGAGGCTGAGTGGTGAGCTCCTCCCAAGTCAAGTCTCTCCGACCTGTGGTGTTCCACAAGTGAGACCTTGTCAAGTTTCCATTGGTAAAAGTAGCATGGAAACGGTTCCCCCATCTCTCAGCAGCCCAAGCATTGATCTTGGTGCAAGTGGCCTGCCCGGATTTGAGGTAGTCACTGAAGTCCTTGGGCAGTACTGCCAAGGCAAAAATGAAACGAGTTAATTTAAAAGTAACTTTAAAGAAAAAGAAGTAAAAATATAAAGAAGAAGACTTACGGTCACTCCTCCACCTGCTTCTGAGGAGGCTTGGGTTCACTCCGGATTTGATCTTCTTTCCGTTCTCCCAAGCACCACTCACGAACAGGAACTGGGTCTTCCAATTCCTCTCCGACTCCAGCAAGTCGTCCACAGCCTTGAAGTCATCCCCCATGTTGAAATGGTAGAAGGGGATGTGATGGTTTCTGCAAAGGCTGGCCACAGCAGCAAACTCCTCCATTGGCAGAGGAATCCCAGAGAGCCTTGAGGCCATGATGCTGGCCATGAGGGTATACCAGGCGTTGGGGCTCAGCTGGCTCGGACAGAGCCTAATCAGATGGAAGTATCTGACAATCTCTGGGTCTAGTGGGAATCTGAGCCCCCAGTTGAATAGCTCCGTGAACATGACGACTTCACTCAGTTTGCAGTCCATAGGGGTCTCCGGGTGTATGGGGATCCTGATCTTCACATTCTCCGGTATTCCCCACTTCGTACGCATCCTGCCCAGCTCAGCTGTGTGGATGAATGCGTAATTGATTGTTTGCAAGGCAAGGAGGTACTTAACGCTGACCTTGTGAAAACAAGGCCCCACTTTTCCTTCGAGGCACTCCGGCAGATCCGGATGCCTCAAGCACAGCTTCTCTTTGCCTTTGTTTGTTTTGGCAACAGCAGCGCTACTGGTCTGACCGGAGGGCTCAGACTCAAATGGAGCCTCTTCGACAGAGTCCTCCATTATCTCCTCCATAATTTTTGAAGGGTTTTCAGCAGCAGTTGCACGGGGAGGATTCAGATTTGGCTCAGCTTGACCTCCGGACTGCTGGACATCAGTGTTCCCTTGGCTTCTAGTCTCCGGCTGGGGCTCTGAGGCAGAGGTCTCTCTTCGAAGAGCTGGGTTGTTACCCTCTGGACCAGACAGTCTGTCCACGGGAGCTTTAATAGGCACCTCTGACCCAGTGCTGCTGTCTTTTGCCCCCGACTTTGAGGGAGTGTTCTTAGAGGCTAGCCCCTTGACCAACCGGCCCTTTCTCCGGTCAACTAGCTTCTGAGGGGAGTGCTCCGTATCTGACCCCATTGCTATAAAGGGTGCAGGTTTTTTTAGACTAGTAACTGTTACTCCAGGCTCGACAACAGGTTCTGATTCCTGAACCGAGGAACCAGAAATAATGGGGGAGAGGTTAGTTTGGAATAGCTTTCTCGGCTTGATGCCTTTAGAAGAAGAAGAGCCTTGATCTGACTCTGTGGCAGAAGTGATTGGTCTATCAACAGGCGAAGTGGGTAACCCTGCTGCAATTCGTCTTTCCCTTTCGACTTTTTGAGCCTTCTCTAACTCAGAAAGGTTGAGCCACCCGCCTTTGATCAGAGTGTTCCTCACTGTAAACATAAACTATTGAGAAAGTTTTTGCTTTAGAGAGAGAAAGCTTTGAGAAATTTTGCAGAGGAAATGAGAAAGAGATGGTAAAACAGTAGAAAGTGAGTTTGAATTTATAATAAATCTGAAAAAAGAAGTTGATTCCTAGGAGAATTCGAAAACATTGGTAATAATTAAAGACGGCGCTGATGTCACCAACTTTAATTAAGAGGTTGCTTTTCGAAGAAAGTGGGTTCGAAATTCAAGGTGAAAAAACGGCTGAAGCAGCCAATCAGAGAGCGACACGTATCCCACGAACTCTGGCAAAAACCGTTTTGAATTCGTGAAGCTTTATCAGTACGGATAAACCCATAGCCCAAATTGACAGACCTGTCCGGATTAAAACTACTCCTGATGTCGGACTGTTTTTCAGGTTTTTGACAAAAGTATTTGAACAAACACCTAAAAAAGGGGCTCCTGATGAGTCCGAATTCTGCACGCTCCCCGGACAAGGACAGATCGGTCCAAGGCCTCCGGACCGGACAGATCACCTCGAACATTTAGCCCATAGGACTGTTCGAACTATGACAAAAGTACTAAAAAACCTAAACACTACTTGACTAAGCTACTTGCTCTCCTACTTAGAGCTCATGGGTCTTTGAACATGACCTGGGTCCATTAAACATGACCCGAAAGCCCATAAGGGCCCAAACATAAGGGTATAAATACCCAACCACCTACATTTAAGTGTAAGGTAATGAGAATTAACTGCAACCAGCCAGCTTATTTATCTCTCTACTCTCTACTCTAAATATTAAATACCCCCATACTACTATAAAATACCAAACAAATTACAAGCCTACCCTCAGGCGATAATTATCCACACCAGTATAAATTAGTTCTCTAGCTCTAATCTTTCAAACTCCAAAACTTTTATCTCTCAGGAAACCTTTCATTTGGTGTGAGTTTATGTTCACAGCAAGAAACGCTTTAGTAAAAGGTGGGTGGCTCAATTAGTCAGAGTTAGAGAAGGCTCAAAATGTTGAACGAGAAAGGCGCATCGCTGCAGGTCTCCCTGTTTCCCCTGTTGATAAACCAGAAACACCAAGCTCAGAGCCTGATCGGGGGTCTTCTTCAACTAAGAGAGCTAATCCTAGGAGGTTGTTCCAGTCCAACCTTTCACCAATTGTTTCGGGCTCATCAGTCCAGGAGTCAGAGCCTGTTGTTGAACCAAGGCAGGTAGTCACAAGTTTCAAGAAACCTTCCCCATTTATTGCCATGGGGTCAGATGCTGATAACTCCCCGGAGAAGTTGGTAGATAGAAGAAGGGGTCGTCTGGTTAAAGGGCAGGCTGCTGGTACACAGCCTAAATCAAAATCCACGCCTTCAAAATCCGGGGCAAAAGGTAAAACCACAGGGTCAGAAGCACCCATCAAAATTTCCAAGGACAAGCTGTCCGGACCAGAGGCAACCAGCTCAAGCCTTCGAAAAGAGACCTCCGGGTCCGAGCCCCAACCAGACTCTAGACCTCAAGCGGGAAAAGATGCTTTACAATCCGAAGAGCCTACTGAGCCAATCCCCAGCCCCTCTCTTCCTAAGACAACTGATAACCCCTCCATGATGATGGAGGATATAATGGAAGATAGCATTGAAGAAGCCCCTTTCGAGACTGATGTCTCCGGGAAAACTAGTGAAATTGCCATAGCTAGGAAGAGCAAAGGCAAGGAAAAAGTATGTTTAAAGCATCCGGACCTGCCGGAGTGCCGTGGGGGAAAGGTGGGGCCTTGTTTTCACAAGGTAAACGTTAAATACTTGCTGGCCATGCAGAAAATCAAGTACACTTTCATTCACACAGCGGAACTTGGCCGGACAAGGACAAAGTGGGGTATTCCGGAGAATGTCAAAGTAAGGATCACAATCGATCCGGAGACGCCCATGGATTGTAAGCTCAATGAGATTGTCTTTTATACCGAGTTGTTCAAATGGGGACTAAGATTTCCCTTGGACCTAGAAATAGTCAGATATTTCCATCTGATTAAGCTGTGCCCAAGCCAGCTAAGCCCCAATGCATGGTTCACACTTATGGCATGTATCATGGCTTCAAGGCTCTCCGGAATTCCTCTTCCGATGGAGCAATTTGCTGTCGTGGTAAGCCTCTGCAGAAATCATCTCATCCCTTTCTATCACTTCAACATGGGTGATAATTACAAGGTGGTGGATGACTTGCTTGATTCAGATAAAGGCTGGAAGACTCAATTTATGTTCATCAGCGGTGCTTGGGAGAACGGAAAGAAAATTAAAGCTGGTGTCAATCCAAGCATGCTCACCAGCAGGTGGCGAAGTGATGGTAATAATCTCACCAGACACTTCTATTTTTACTTATAAAAGTTTTTTTATCTAACTTTCTTTCCTTTTGCTTTTTGGTAGTGCTACGCACGGATTTCAACGATTATCTGGAGGTCGGGCAGACTACTTGTGCCAAGCTGAATGCTTGGGCAGCTGAAAAATGGGCAAACCGCTTCCACAACTGCTTTACCGGAGGCAACTTAGCCAGATCTTATCTGTAGAATACAATGGACCAAAGGGATCTGTCTTGGGAGGAGTTTACTACTCCACCCCCTCCGGGAGTGATCCTCCGGAAGACAGAGGGAAAAGATGGAAAACTGATCTTGCCGGGCAGAGCTAAAGCCCCAAGCAAGATGAAGGGCAAAAAGGCTAAGGCCGGGCGAGGTGTGACAGAGGCCAATCTTACTGAGGTGGAGGAAGTTGTCCCAACAAATCCCGAGGAACAAGGTCAAGGGAAAATTGATGATGCCTTACTACAGGTGGTGGAACATGAGAGCACTAAGGAGCCTGCTGGGTCTTCAAAGCTTCAAAAGGTCCTAAAAAGGACAAAAAGCGAGGGGCAGAAGGTGGAGGCCGGGATGCAAAGAGAAAGAAAACTTCCAAAGGAGATGAGGTTTCACTCCGGGATCCGGAGCCACTACCTTCCATTGACCCTACTGATCCTACGAGAGCAGCAGAGATCCCTGGTGATTTTCGAACCGAAGAGGTCGAAGGAGGGGATATTAGTATTTATGGTGTCGACATCACCGGGCTTGAGGGGATCGGTCTCTATTTTGAAGGGCTCCCCAGAGATGATTTCGCTGGGCCCTATCACCCTCCAAGCTCTTCGCACACTGTCACTTTCAACGGTAAGTCTTTTTCTGTCTCGAGCGAAAGGTATGTCTTTGCCCCCTCAATTCTGAGAAATGTTCGACGAGTTCTTATCTTGGAAAAGCAAGTACGCAATCAGTTAGCCATCATTAACACCCTCAATTCTGACAAAGAGAAGCTGTCTAACGATCTTCTTAGTGCCAACCAAAATACTGAGGCATCGAGGAAAGAGAATGAGGAGTTGAAGAAACGTCAGGAGGATTTGGCCAAGAGGTTAGCCACTTCGGAAGGAGTTGTCAAAGAACTCCAACTAAAACAATCTGTCCTAGAAAAAGACCTCCGGACGTCAAAGGAAGAGGTGAAGGCCAAAGATAGCACCATTCATGCCTTAACTAACGACAAGGTCTCTCTTGAGAATAGTGTGTCCAAGGCTGGGCAAGAAAAGGCTGACTTGTTGAGGGAGCGGGAGAAAACAATCCAGGCTAGGATGGATGCTTACACTAATGAGGTGATAGATTCTCAGGAGGCAAGGTATGCCGAGGTTAGGTCAGATATGGTTCTAATGTTTCATGAATAATTTCTGAAGAAGACCTTGGGGGATTTATGGCGATTCGTGGAGTATGAAGACATTCCTCACCATACCATGTCTGTTGGTGATAAGTACAACTACTCCAGTGAAGACACTAGCGATGAAGAAGAAGAAACCGGGAAAAGTCCGGATGATGACCCAAAGGGGGAAAAGCCAAGTGAGGCTGAGCCATCTTTAAAAACTCAGCTTTAAAGTATTAATTATCCTTTTAATTATGTTGTGTTTGAACCAAAGTCCTTGGATGGCCAAGGCATTTTTTATAATCGTGTCCGGTCCTTGTCTGGACCTTGTTTTGACAATTCAAAGTCCTTGGATGGCCAAGGCATTTCGTATGTTTTAATTAGTAACTTCATTTTGCATAACTCCTCCATTGTTTAATGATTTTACTTTTGGTGGCTAATGTTTAAACAGCCCTTAGTTATTTCACAAGTATTTTAAAGTAAAGTGAGAGTGTTTAAATTCTCCGATGACCAATGTTTAAGCAGTCACCAGTCCACCAATTTAATCCGGTCTGCTATTGATGAAAAATTTCAAAAAAAACTTTTAATTGAAACACTCCGAATTTTTTAAGAAGGCATCAATTTTATAAAAAATCCCAGACACCTTATTAAAACCTCCCCGCGCCACCAGGGTAGGAAAGAGTATGCCCCCAAATATTTACATGAACTATTAAGCAAGTAAATATTTACATAGTTTCTATTCCAAGTACAACCGGAGATGTTCAATGTTCCAGGGGTGATTCAAAATCCTTCCATCTTTGTCCTGAAGCCGATATGTCCCAGGCTTAAGCTTTTCAATAACCACATAGGGTCCTTCCCAAGTTGGAGCCAACTTACCGAGCTGCCTCTATTTAGTATGTAGGAAAACTTTTCTAAATACCTTATCCCCTGGCTGAAAATCCCTTCTCTTAACTTTAGAAGCAAACCTGCTCCTCATCAAACCTTCTTCTATTAAGTCAAGCTGGCCTCTGATTGCCACCTTGTTAGTGTGTTCGGAAAAATTATGAACTCGAAATGAAGGGAGAGTAGCTTCTATGGGAGCTATGGCATCCATCCCATATACTAGGGCAAAGGGAGACTCTTGTGTTGCAGCTCCGTGAGTGGTCCGGTAAGCCCACAAAACTTCTTGCAAATAACTAGGCCATTTTCCTGCAGCCCCTTCTAAATTCTTCTTTAGACCGGACAGTATTGTCATGTTGGCCACCTTGACCTAACCATTTTCTTGCAGGTGGAAAAGGGAAGGAAAAATAATGTTGTATGCCTTTAGAGGCGCAGAAACTCTCCATTTCTTTATTGTCGAACTGTGGCCCATTGTCTGTTGTTATCTTTTTTGGAATTCCAAATCTGCAACAAATGTTGGATAAAATGAATTTTATAACAGCTTTTGATGTCGTACCTGCCAATGGAGTTGCTTCGATCCATTTCGAAAAATAATCAATAGCAACGATTATAGTTCTGCGCCCTCCGGATGTCATAGGTAGAGGTCCCACTAGATCCAACCCCCATCGAGAAAAAGGTATTGGCTCAGAAATCGACTCTAAAGGGATGGTTGGGATATGAATTTCATTGCTATATGTTTGGCATGGGTCACACTTTCTCACCAACTCCCTAGCATCTTGCATTATGGAGGGCCAATAGTACCCAGCTAATAAAACTCTTCTTGTTAGAGCCCTGAATCCACAGTGAGTTGATCCATCACCATCATGTAACTCGGAGAGCACTATTTGAGACTCGTCGACCCCCAAGCATCGTAAGAGGGGTTTACTATAAGACTTATTATACAGAATATGTCGTAGGATGACAAGACGACGAGCCTTGTACTTTACTTTTCTTGCTACTGATTTTTCCGGAGGCAAGATGCCATCTGAGAGATATTGAAGGAGAGGAAATCTCCAATCTTGAGGCTGTTTTATCTGTATATTAAAACTTTCTTCTTCCTTATCCGGAATGACTCGAATGGATGGGCACTCTAGCACATAAATCCAAGGGTAGGACTCAGTATAGGCTATGGTTGCCAAGGAGTCTGCCAGTATATTTTCTGTTCGGGGTATGTGCTCACAAATGATGCTCTTGAAATTAAGTGCCACTTCTTTAAGAAGAAATAAGTATTTAACCAACTGCTCCTTTTTGGCTTCGGATTGACCTTGTACATGATGGATAAGAAGCTGAGAATCGCTCATTAACTTGACCCTTTTGGCTCCACAAATATGAGCTAATTTCAAACCAGCTATAGCAACTTCATATTCAGACTCATTATTAGATGCCCTGAAAGCAAAACATATAGCTAGGTACATTCTGTCACCGTACGGAGAGGTCAAACATACCCCAGCACCACATCTCATGGTACTTGATCCACCATCAGTCCGGACGACCCAGACTTTTTTGTTTTTCATATCAGTTGTTTGCTTAGTATCCCTATATGAGTGAAATTCAACTAAGAAATCTGCTACCGCTTGGGCTTTGATTGCTGTCCGGGGGGCAAAATCAATTTCGAAGTCTCCCAATTCTACGAACCACTTAGTCATTCTACTTGAAATGTCGGTCTTTTGGAGAACGTTTTTTAAGGGAAAAGACGTTCGGACAACAATAGGATGAGCCTGAAAATAAGGTCTCATCTTCCTCGCAGCAATCACCAGGGCTAGTACTAATTTCTCAAGCTTCAAATAGCGCTTTTCTGCATCAATCAAACTCTTGCTAATGTAATATACCGGAAGGGGGAAATTATCTACCTCCCTAATCAACACTGCACTTATGGCACAACAAGAGACTGCCAAGTATACGAAAAGAGTCTCTCCGCCAACGGGTTTAAACAAAGTCTTAGGAGAGGATAAATGCTTTTTGAATTCATCGAAGGCCTCAGCACACTGTGGGGACCAATAAAAATCCTTTGCACCTTTCAAAGTTTGAAAAACAGGGCGCACCTATTGAAGGACCTTGAAATGAATCGAGTTAATGCAGCTAACCTCCCAGTCAATCGTTGTACCTCCTTGACATTCCGAGGAGGCTCCATTTGTAGTAAAGCATTAAGCTGGTCCGGATCAGGCTGTATCCCTTGCTCACTTATTACATACCCCAGGAATTTCCCGGACTGCACTCCAAACAGACACTTTTCTGGGTTTAATTTCAAGTTTACTTTCACTAAGTTAGCAAAAGTTTCTTGGAGATCTGCCAAGTTTAGTTCTTCGTCCACACTTTTCACCATCATGTCGTTGATGTAAACTTCCATGTCTCTTCCAATTTGATCAGCAAAATCCTTGTTTACCAACCTCTGATAAGTAACCCCAGCATTCTTTAACCCAAATGGCATCACTTTGTAACAATGAAGGCCCCTATCAGTAACAAACGTAGTATGCTCTTGATCCTTTGGATCCACTTGAATCTAATTATACCCGGAGAAGGCATCCATAAACGATAGCAGCTTGTTTCCTGATGTGGAATCCACCAATTGATCAATCCGGGGGACTTGGTATAAATCCTTTGGGCAAGCTCTGTTGAGATCTGTGAAATCGATACACATACGCCACTTGCCATTTTTCTTTTTTACCAACACCGGGTTGGCTGTCCATAAAGGATACTGAGACTCCTTTATGTGCCCCATTTTAGTTAGTCGGTCGACCTCTTGAACTATGACATCAGCCTTTTCCTTAGAAAAAGCTCTTCTTTTTTGTATTACAAGTGTTACGTCCCTTCGGATAGACAGTTGGTGTGATATAATATCTGCTGGTACTCCGGTAACATCAGCATTGCACCAAGCAAAAACATGCTGATGGCCTTTCAGGAACCTTAACATTTTACCCTTTAATTCCGATGTCATCTTGGACCCTATCTTGACATTTTTTCCTTCAACCAAAGAATGTGTTTCAACTTCTTCAATCGGTATTAAAACTCCAGGGGTCTCTCTAGGGTCATCAATTTCACCCTCTCCCCCAGAAAGCCCCTCAAACTGCTATTCCTTGTTAATCTGACATGCCCCCAACATCCGGGGAGCTAGTGTTGTTGCATAACACTCTCTTGCTACCTTTTGGTTGCTCCGAACAACTCTCACTTGTCCTTGCACAACATATTTCAAACATTGGTGGACTGTTGAGGCCAGGGCATGCATCTTAGAGAGCCAAGACCTCCCCAGAATAGCATTATAACAAGTGGGAAAATCCATCATAATGAACAGTATTCTAACCATCTTTTTAAAGGGGCCTTTTCCCAACAAAACGTCCTCCTTGAATTCCCCGATCACATCTGCTGAGCTTCCAGTGAAACCCACAATTGACCTGTTTGAACGCTGAATTACTACTGGATTTTTCATCTTTTTGTAGGAAGTTAAAAAGAGAATATTGGCAGAACTTCCGGTGTCCACCAAAATTCGCCTTATGTCATTGCCCCCGATGGATGCTCCTATGACAACAGCATCTTCATGAGGACCAGCTATATCCCTCAAGTCATCCTCATCAAAAACAATGAAAGGAAACGGAATATGCGATTGATAGGAAGTCATGCCTCCTTCCAGTTGGGTAGCTAAAGTATGAACATGCCTCTTTCTTGAAGAAGCAGTTGGTGTTGTCATGGTGTCTCCTCCGAAAATCGTGAGTGACTCATAAAAGTTAATAAGTCCGGACACCGACTTGCAATGTTTTGTGATAACACCCACTTTATTCCGGGTTGGATCAGGGTCCAAGTATTCTGATTCTACATCAAACCTTTCGATTATAACCATAGCCCCATCCGGAGCCGATGTGCCTGCATTGTTCGGACCAGCCCGATGGGTGTTATCTGGCCTATTTCCGCCTCTTCTTTTAACATATGCTCCCAACTTTCCTCTTTCAATCAAATTTTGGACTTCTTGCTTTAAAGAAATACAATCCTCAGTGGTGTGGCCAGTATCATTGTGATACTGGTAGAAATAATTGTTGCAGCTCTCCCTAGGAGACTGTAACGCAGCCGGCCTCCTATAATGTACTTCATCTTTTGTTTTATCATAAATGGTGGCTACGTTTTCTTTTAATTCTGAAAACCACTCCGGTTGAACCCAAGGCCCTCGCTTATTTCTAGATTGTTGACTCTGGGCTGGTGCAGCTGGCTGAGATTGAGCTTTGGCTCTGTTATGACTTTGCCCGGCCTCCCTAACCTTGTTTCCGGACTGATTTTCATTTGGATTTGGTGCAGCCGGAGCAGACCTCACCTGCCTGTGCACCCTAGTTTTATTTGTTTTGTCTACATTAATTTGCTTTCCAACCTGATTTAGCAGACCTCCCCATGTCATGGCCTTTTTCTGGTTACTGAATCATCCAAGTTTCCAGGGTTTAAGCCCTGCCTTAGAGAAGCTATTGTTACTTGTTCGAAGCAATCAGCTAATCCATTTTTAGTGTTTACAAAATGACTTATATATTCTTTTAGAGATCCGTTCGGTTCTTGGGCACAATGGATAATTGTGTCGCCGTCGCCCTTTACCTCCTTGCTACCAACAAATTGTCTTCGAAAAGCCACCCAAAAAGTATCGAAATTTCTGATGCAACCTTGTGGCAAACTGTTGTACCACTTCAGAGCACTCCCCGTAAATTAGTGGGAGAATGCTCTACAAAGCAACTTGTCATCATCATCAAAATTCATCATGAAATTTTTGAACTATTCCAAATGGTTATCCGGGTCTAACTGCCATCGTATTTTTCCATTTTTGTACTGTCAAACCTCTTAGGGAGGTTTCCGGACAGGATCTTGGAGGACAATGGAGATTGTCTCCAATTCCAGCCACGACTGAAAATGATATCCTCATTAGGAGTTGCAAAGATACCTGGTTCATCATGGAAGGCAAAAGGATCCATCACCATCCGATCTACGTGTCTCCAGCTATGAGACGATCCTTTGCCTATATGCCTCTTTAACTTTCCATGCCTATCCCTTTTTCTTGAGTACTTTTTGACTAACTTTTGCTTCTTTTTCGAACGGCCTTCATCACTGCTGGATGACAGGGATTCTTCGACTCCATATTCGCCTGAGGAGCTGCTGGAAGATTCTGAGTCTGAATCAGAGCTCTCCCCCGGTTTAGGCCGGTGAGACTTTTTTGAGCTAGCATGAGTCTTTTTCGTGCTCACATGGGTTTTTGAGGGCTCATGCTCCCTTGGATTGTCAGTATGATGAGCTACTGACACCTTAGACTTCTCTTTTGTGCCAATCTCTGCCCTCTTGGCAGCCGTCAAAGCTTCTATTTCAACTTTTAACCTATCTCGCTCCTCAATGGTATATTCATCATTTTCTCCCACCACTTCGGCCAGAGCTGGTGGTACTTCCTGCATGTTCGGATTCATCCGAACTGGTTTTTCCTGATGGTTTTGAATGCTAGATTCAGGCACCGTCGTTCTCCCACTGTGGTCGCCAATTTGGTGAGGTTTATTTTCGTTTGAGGGTAATTTTGTCTAGATTTTTGTGGTATTTTGAAGGTATTTGATGTTTGGATAGAATATAGAGGGAGAATTGAGCTGCCTGGTTGTATTTAATTTTCATTACCCTCATTAAATGAAAGTGGTTGGGTATTTATACCCTTAATTATGGGCCACATGGGCTTTCGGGTTGACTTATGGATTCGGGTCGAGTTTCAAAGACCCATTTAGTTTTAATCAGGTAGTTAATCAGCTTAGTCATGAAGTGGTTAAGTTTTTAGTACATTAGTTCTGTCCGGACGGTTCAGTGGGTGGATGTTGTCCGAATTGCCCCTGCCCGGTTCTCATAAAGAGTGACAACAAATTCCGGACTCATCAGATTGCACCAACCAAGTCCTACATATATGATTCTACATTCTTTTACATGCTTAAGTCTCAAAATCATAAATTATAAAAAAGAGTTTTTCTTCCAAACTGAATCAATTAAAAAATTAATATTTTGGGAGACTCGTTTCATTCCTACACACAGAGGTACAAGAATCGCTCTGGAACCAGTTGTAAAATCAAATTCATAACTGAAGGGTATCCATACACTTAATAATGCTTGGACCATATTTCTTTTATGTGTAGAAATAATAAAAAGAAAGAATATATGATATATATAATTAGTCGAATTCGCATTCACTTTTGGAAGGTTTGCAATAAAGATCTTGAAGTGTTTTCACTTGAGAGGCTACATGTGATTTTCTGGCAACTTGTGAGCGGTACACTAGAATTGATTCTTAAAAGAGTAAAATTAATAACCTCAAAAGAAGTGTTGTCACAGACCATAACCTTTATTGAGCTTTTTGAAAAAATTTACCAACTACCATACACATATTATTTATTTATTCCACCATGAGACTAATTATTATTATAATATATTATATTATATTATTATTCATGAGTTAAATATTCTAAATATTGATTATTTTAATTATTTAATTTGACTTATCAATAAATGTAAATACTTTGATTTTACACATGATGAGACATTCCAATTTTGGATTTCCTTACTTCCAGTTCATCAAAACAGAATGGCCAGACTAAATATCAAGTCTTTTTTGTTGGATCTCAACACACAAATTTTAATTAATTTTTCAAAAAAATGAATTACCAAAAAATAATCTATGCCTCTCAGCTAGAAAAAAAAAATCTAATCACACCTAAACCTAAAATCATTTTAAAAGTACTTCAAAACATTATTACTTTTAATATCCACATTATCTTTAAAGTATGGATTTAAGTAACAAATATAACGATTTAGCTCTGAATTTAATGATTTCCTTAGGAAGGATAGAGAACCACAAACGAAGAATCATGATACAACTATGAGATACATTTCGTTTTTAAAGTATGTAAATTAAATTTCCGCACGATAAACATGAAAAATGGACCACTATGCGCACGTATGGTATGTGAATGTATCACAATTTTTGCACGTTTGATTTTTGCAAAATGTGTGCGATATTTGGCACAATTTCATGAAATATTTGGCATAATTTGGCGCAATCGCATGCGATATTTGGCACAATAAAAATGTAAATATAACAAGGTCATCAAACTCTTATATAACAAGATCATCAATGTGAACAAGAGAGTCATAACAAAAAACACTTAATAAAATCAATCCAAATATCGATAATGGTGCACAAATTTTAGCACTCACGTAAAAAATCTTGTCTCTCTTCCATAGCCATGGCCTCATCTATCGCCTCCATCTCGAGTAGCCGATCCATAAACTCATGTTAACTTCTCTGATAAGTGGTCCAATAGGGTTTTACCCCAACATATGTATCGGCAGATCGAGGCTGAGAGTTAATCAATACATACCATATGTTATATCTTACCAACATTAAGTTTAAGAATGTCATAAAAAACCTAATTTTTTTATAAATTTCAAACTAAGAATGTGAAAATTAGAAAATATCTCGTATACATCATACAAAAATTTGGGCAAAATATCGCATAATTTATGCCTAGAGTTTCCCATTTTTTGCATACAAAACCATGGATGTCATGAAAATTCTCACACATATTGTATGATAGACTCCTCAATTCACGCATACAATATGTGAAAATTGACCAGTTTTTTGCATGATGGGTGTGAGAATTTACTCGACAACCATAACTCCCTAACAAAATCCAGATTATTCGTTCAATTCTTATTATCTACAAATAAGAATCCAAAACCTAGATCTATACATTATACCTTAAATAATACAATTAGTCTTTTTATTTGGTTGGCTTGGTTCGTGTTTTCACTTAACCAAGTCTAGCTTGGGAAGCTGTCGGGTCATACCAGCCCAGACCGTTAAGCATTGAGAGCCAAATATGCTGGCTCGAGCCCGGCTCGATAAGTTGTTGGATTGGTCCAGCCCGGACCGTTAAGAAAATGGAGCCAAGCATGCTGGTTTGAGACCGACTCGATAAAATATCAGACCAAGAAAAGTGTCATTGTGTGTTTTAATTGTCTTAAAAGGATTGAGAAAAGTGAAAGGGTTTTTGCTCCTTGGTGATGATAATTAACTGTAACACGCTCATCTATCTTTTAGTATTAACATGTCTTTAAATTACTGAGAGAGACAGACAGATTAGAAACAAATATTTTATCTCAAGAAGTATACATAATTCAAGAAGTAAAACTTTATGTCCAATAAGATTTAAGTTTTTGAACAGACATAACCCAATAATATAAATAGAGTGTACATATTTTGTGGGGAAAAACAATATCGTTTAGTACTTCAATACAGCTACCGCCTAAAAGGTAACTAAAATTTGTTATACAAGACAATTTGTCTGCTTAACTAAGACTAAGAGCACTGTCTACGAAGAAGGTTTCTATAGACTCCCTTAAAACTGTATAAAATTAGTTTTACAAGATAGTTTGTATGCTAACTAAACTAAGCATGTTGCGTAGTAGGGTAAACATTTTCTTGTCTTTATGGTTTTCTTGACATCACTACATCAGCAACCGGTGAACACACAAAACAAACAGCATAAAAATAATGATCCTTAGGTCATAAACACTATCTTTGATAACCAAAACTCACCAATATATAAACACTATCTTTTTCAAACACTGTTTTTAAACTTTGATAACCAAAACCATTATCAAAACCTGTATCAAAACTTAGGAATATATAAACAATACAAAACCAAACGAAACTCATTATCAAAACACGGGTCATATAGTTAGAACAAAATCTTTTTCTTCAACTAACCTTTGTCAAATTTGTCAAACATACCGTATTTAAGTCGTTGAATTGCCAGACGAAATATCTCCAATTGCTTACTGCATCTGAAATTCCACCTCCTCAAGCTACCATTACATTATTTGAAGATGTAAAAATAATGAAATAATATTAAACGGTTAATTAAATACTTACAATGCTTTGGACCTGTCCTTTTTAATCCGTGAATTTATTTCACTCAATTACCTCCACACAGAAGCATTTTTACGGTCTTTGTTCTCATTGACACGTGTTTAGGATCAATCACTCATTTTCTGGTACTGAAAGTTGATTCTAAAGCAACTTTTGTTGTAGGAATTGACAATATATCCTTCGTCATGATACTCAACACTGGATATTTAGGCCCATTGATCATGCACAATTGCAATACGTCAAACGACTTAGCTTTAGGTACTCCGAACGGGGGCTCTTCCAAGTACAATTCAAGGTCAGTTTTAGCACTTTTAGAAGCCTCGACTGATTCAAGAAAAGCGTCAAACGATCTCTTCCCCAACCCAGATTAGCCACTAGAAGATCTAACAGTAGCATTAACATTGGATTGGGAAGCAACGTTTCGTTGATTGGTTTCTTGGTACAATGAGAATAGGGTGGCTAATTTGGTCTCGAAGGATAACTGTTCACTCTTAGCTTCAGAAGACTCTTGTTTATTTATTTCTTCCTCAAGAGTGGCAGGGTACAATTGCTTGTATGCCCATCCGATAACCACCATTTTATACATTTAATGTGCATCAAGTCTACTATATAGTATCATAAAAACCTGAATCAAAAGTAATAGTATTATACCTTGGATCAAGAACGACCCCGATAGAAATCAAAACATAAGATTGCGCCTAATACTTGTCCTACTTTTCCTTCATCACAACATCCATTCTTAATATGTGGGACTTAGTTTCATCTGTGATAGTCTGATCCAGCAGCTGCTTAACACGGTATATCTCAGCCAAAAATAGGTTCACTGTTGGATATGACGTACCACTTATTAGGTTCGTAACTTCTGTAAATACTTCAAGAAAATTGCCAATTCTTCCCACACTGATCTAGTTTTCCTCGTCCGGCACAAAATGGGAAAATGCAGAATTCAGTTCAGCATTGATAAGGGCATAATATACCAAGGAGAATAAATGCTCTAATTTGTAATATATAAATCTATAGGGACCTACTTCTAGAAGTAGGAAATGTGGGACCCAAGTATAAATATAGGGAGTAACATGTAATTAGAGGAAATATAGCATGTGACAGTGGGGCCCACCACTGACACTATATAAGGAAAGATTTTGTCCCCCAAAAAGGGACCTCTCAATGATTTATACATTATTCTCACTGTATTCTCTCTCTAGAATCTTGTACTTATTCTCCTGACACCTCTTTTGGTACACGTCTCCCGATAATCCACCCTAGATATTCTGAGACTTATCATTGGCGCTGTCTGTGGGAAAGAGAGATACCCGGAGATCAGGTTCCCCAAAATCTCGACCCTATCAAAAATCTAAAATTCTAGGAATGAATGCCGAGGCTAGGAAAGGAAAGGCGAATGGAAAATATTTTGATAAAAAATGTCATATTTAGAGGATCGGTACTCTGAAGAGCTGCTGATGATGACGATCAGGGAAATCAAGGCTGAAGCAAACGATCGACCCTAATCATGACTAGGCAGCAGCTGTTGGATGACATTGTTAAGCTAAATGCTGAGAAAAATGTGGCTTTAGCCGAAAAGAAATGTCGGCTTGAGGGTCGAACCGAACAATCGGGTGAGGAAGAAAAAGAAGTGGATTTTACAAAGGCAAGATTCGAGTTTGAAGGCTCGACGGGGTTGCAAGAAAAAAGTCTGGATTCCAATCCAAGTGTGAGTACGAATTTTTAACAGGGGAAGATATGTGTGAGTTTTCTTCCGCAAATAGAGATTTTCGATGCCTTAGGAAGGATAAAAGAATGGTCATGAAGCGACAAAATTCAAAGATATAAGTCATCGCGAGCAAAGATAATCAAACCTCAAGGTGATATCATCGATAAAGTGACTCCTACGTCTGCTAAAAAGGTCGGTATGGTAACAGTTAACAGGGAACAGCAGAATGGCCCACAATTCCAATTTTCATCAGGGAGCCAGTCTAATGGCTACAGGGTCGGAAGTCAATTCGCAAATCCACTTGAAGAGGGTTTATTTACAAGTCATGCAGAAGGTTTAGGAGGTGGAACTTTTCGCCTCAGACATAACTGGAGGTTGTCCCCGCTATCAGATGAAATTTTGTCGGGGCATCTCCCGAAGCGCTTTGATATTTCAAAGCTCGAAACATATGACGGAAAGAAAGACCCAGACAACCACCTGGAAACTTTCAAGAATTTCATGTTAAGCTTTGACAACGACGACAAGTTGATCTGTCTAGATTTCTCGAGACATTTAAAGACAGGACATCAAAGTGGTACAATCGATTGCCGCACGGATGCATTAAGAACTTTGGTATATTTTGGATGATGTTCAAACAGCAGTTTGTAGGAAGTAAGAACTTCCGGGCTAACGGAGATACAATCGTTAATTGCCGACAAAAGGTCGGAGAACGTTTGAGAGATTATACTCGAGGCTTTATCGAAGCGAAGACCGATCTTGACTACTGTGATGAAAGTGTGGCTCTGACTGGTTATCAATTAGGCTTGTTACCTGGTCCGATGAAATAAGCCGTAACAAAGAAACAAGCCTCGGAGTTGGCAGCACAAATCCAACAAACCACTCAAGCTTCAGTTATTACATATCAAAAGACTCCACAAAAAATAGCAATGATTCCTCAGCCACAACCGATAACTACTGTAGCACCAGCAACGCAGCAATCTCACAGGAAGGGATCAGGGAATCAGACCCAAAGAGTACGAAATAATTACCAGGGAAACAATTACCGACCCGTATCAAATAAATGGATTTGACCTGATTACTTCGCCGATCTGACTGAGTGTGTTGCGACTATCTTTGACAAGGCAAGGAAAAGTGTACACTTCCGGAAGCCATTTCCGATAGGAACTCCTCGAGAAGGCCGAAACGATTGCTATTGTAAGTGTCATAAGGATGTAGGTTGCATCGCTCTAAAAAGGAAGTGCAAGCACAAATTTACAGTGGAAAATTTCTCGAGTACGTGAAGAAACAAGCTCAACAAAATGTAGCGGCTAAACAGATTGTAGTTGCACCAAAGCAAGAACTTTCTTTGGTGATATCCGAGGTCACCTATTCGTTTGATGTGTCCACTGAGTATCTGGTCCCGGATAAAAGCAGTAATGTGATTAGATTAATTGAGGAAGTAGTACCGGTGGCGCAAGGAAAGGTAAACGACTTGTGTAAGTTTTTCGAGTCCCTAACAATTTTCGGGGGTGACTGAATGACAGGTATCACCAATTCTTCTCGGAATAGGCACGTAGTCAATTTGGTTATACAGTTAGAAGCAAGAGCCTCGCCTCACTTATACCAGAGCCCATCTCCTATTATGTGCTTTGATGACGATAATATGAGAGATATTGCTGGTCCTCATGAAGACACAATCGTAATTATAGCGGCTATTGCTGGTGAGGAGGTTCGGAGAATATTGGTGGATACCGGAAGTTCGGCGAACATTATTTTCTTATCAACTTTCTCAGGTTTTAGGAATAAGCCAATGATTATGAAATTGGATCGAACTATTATCGGTTTTACAGGAGCATCGGCAGAGGTAGTCGGTGAGATTAAAGGTGTGGTCCAGCTTGGACGAGAGCATTTCAAAATGGGAGTAACGGTCCTGTTTATAGTTGTAGATGCTCCCACGTCAGATAAAGCAATTTTCAGCCGATCTTGGTTTTCAAAGATACATATTGTAACCTTTACGGTTCATCAGTGCCTAAAATATGTGATCAGAAACAATGTTGGCGTTGTCAGAAGCAGCCAAAAAGCTGCAAGAGAATGTTACAGAGCAGCACTGGCAATAAAATCCAATAAGAAGATGGCGATGCAAGGGATTAGCAGTTAGCGGGGTCAGCCCCTGGATCGGAACCTGCAGACGATCCCAGGGAGGCCCCAGGATTGTTACTTACCGATGAAAATTGTGAAAGCTATAAATTTTCCAAAGGAAAGGTTTTAAAGATTGGCATAAATTTGTCTCTCTTGTTTCGGAAAAACTTGATTAATTTTCTTAGACAAAATCTACATTTGTTTTCTTAGTGCTCAGAAGATGTTACAGGGTCCTAAGAGTGTTATCTATAACCATTTGTCCATAAATTCAAGTGTTCGACCTATAACGCAAAAACGCCGAGCTTTCTCCCAAGAAAAGGCAGAGGAAATTGTTTCAGAGGTTGAAAGACTAACAAGGGTAGGACATATAAGGGAGTCTCTGTATCCGCGCTGGATAGCAAATCATGTTTTAATAAAGAAGAAAAACGGAAAATGGAGAATGTGCGTAGATTTCATGGACCTCAACAGAGTGTGTCCTAAGGACCCATTTCTGATTCCGAGGATTTACCAGTTGGTAGATTCGACGTCGAGAAACAAGCTATTATCGTTCATGGACGCCTACGCAGGATACAACCAGATAAATCTAGATCCAAAAGATCAGGAGAGCACTACGTTCATTACAGGGAGAGGTTTATACTGTTACAAGGTTATGCCATTTGGTCTGAAAAATATAGGGGCCACCTATTAGAGGCTTGTGAATAAGGTCTTTGATGAGCAGATTGGACGAAATATCGAGGTCTATATTGACGACATGTTGGTCAAGAGCGTCACGGATGAAAATTATTTCGTCGATCTTGAGGAAACATTCAAGAACCTCGGAAAGGTAAATCTCAAACTGAATCCAGAAAAGTGTTCTTTCATAATTCGGTCTGGAAACTTCTTAGGGTACATGATCAGCGAAAGAGGGATAGAGACAGATCCAACCCAGTTGAATGCTTTAAATATTATGGCACCCCGGCGAAATATTAAGGAAGTACAAATTTTGACTAGACGATTAGCAGCACTAAATAGATTCATTTCGCGATCTTCGGATAAGTGCGCACCATTTTTTCAAGTGCTGAGGAATGCTAAGAATTTCAGCTAGACTCTTGAATGTACCGAAGCTTTTCTCAACATCAAGAATTACTTATCATCCTCAATGTTGCTGACAAAACCACTATCCCGAGAAATTTTATTTCTATATATAGCAGTTTTAGAGTATGCGGTGAGCGCAGCTTTAGTTCGAGAAGATGATAGGATCCCTATACATGTCTATTACGTGAGCAAAAGTTTGATGGATGCAAAAAAGCAGTACTTAAAGCTCGAAACATTAGTACTGGCTCTGGTAATAGTTGCTAGAAATGTGCGACCGTATTTTCAAGGTCATTCGATTATGGTACGAACTGCATTCCCCCTAAAAAGTGTTTTACAGTGACCTGATATTTATGGTCGCATATCGAAATGGTCGGTAGAACTGGGGGACTTCGATATCGACTTCGAACCAAGAACGGCTATTAAAGGGAAAGCTTTAGCAGACTTCTTGGTGGAGTTTCATTCCGGTAGACCTGAGGAAGTAGCAGCTGAACCAGAAGTAAACACGAACGAGTGGATATTCAGAACTGATGCTGGTTCAAGTATCAGCGGATGCGGGGGGGGGGGGTGTCTAGATTTCTACACCGACAGGGATCGCAATGCATCAAGCAATTCGTTTTGGTTTCAAGTCTTCGAACAATGAAGTTGAGTACGAGGCAGCACTAGCGCGCCTAAAGTTGGCACAGGATTGCGGAGCTAGAAATGTTCGGCTGATAAGCAATTCACAGCTGCTGATTAATCATGCAACAGGACAATCTGAGGCGAGAAAAGAACAGCTAGTGCAATACTTAGCGACTTTGAGAATTTTGGCTTCGTTTTTTAAGAAAGTTACTTATGAACATGTCTGAAGGGAAGATAATACAATCGTTGATTCACTGGCAACAACAGCGTATGTGGGAGAATACCCTTGGATTTTGACTCAAGAGTATCCGTCTATTTTGAAGAGGAAATACCTGGAAATTCGACCAGACATGGCTTGTCAAATTTCAACGGTTTCGAATACTGATTGGAGGAGTAACATTATAAAGTTTTTTACTGAGGAAATGTTTCCTGATGATAAAACTCTAGCAAAAAGCATTCGGTACAAGGTGCGAGGTTTTACCTTGTTGGGAAATGTTCTCTATAAAAAGTCTGCAAGCAAACCTTTGTTAAGATGTCTGGGGCGTGAAGAATCAAGATAGTATTGTCCGAGCTACACGATGGTGAAGGGTCGGCACATTGTGGCTTCAAGACACTGATTAGGAGAGTTCTTTTGCCAGGCTTCTATTGGCCTACGTTGTCTGCCAATGCCAAAGAGATGGTCAAAAGATGTGATACATGCCAGAGGTTTGCCAATTCAATTCACATCCCAGCAGTCCCCCTAGAATCCATTTCTGAGGGATCCCCGGATTCTCTTCAAACCCTCCTCATCATCATGAGATTAATACAGGTATTTGCCGTTGAAAAGGGACAGGATATGTTCGTTGGTCAGACGAATGTGGTAACCGGTTACAACGTCGGTAGTTCCAAGAGGCAATGGCTCTCTTTCAACATCACCAACAATTATGGTACTTCTAGCTGCCAAGTTTGTTGGAACGTCTGGTTCGATTTTTTCAGTTTCAACTTCTACCGGTGCGTCATCGACTTTTACCGACGCAGATGCCTTAGAGGCTTTTGACTGGTTGTCTCAGCATCTTTGTTTCTGACCTTCACCGGTGAAGAGACTTTGGAGGAAGGTTCAAGGGCGACTTTCCCAGCAGCGACATCGTCGACCCTCGTTGATATTGTTGCCTTAGAAGGTTTGTGTGAATCTTTTTTAGCAGGTTCCTCCTCGGCTTTTCTTGGTGCAGCTCCCTTGGAGGAGGATTTATGGCCAGTTCTTTCAATGATTTTGCCTCCGACACCTGCTGATGCAGCGTTTTTAGAAGGATTATGAGTCGTTTGCACGGCCTCGGCATTTTTCGCTCCCGTAGGTAGGTATTTATCAGCAGATGTCAAGTCACAGGGGGAAGGAGTCGCAAGGACAACACTTGAGCTACTATGGATTCGGACGTGGCCAGGTGTTGTAGCTCCGAACGTTTTAGCAGCGGCTTCTCCATGTTTCCTTTTCTCTTCATCTTGTTGAACCACGCATTTAATGGTAGTCGCAGTATTCGGACCGGTCAGACATCCTATGATAGTCGGGATCAGTTGAACGTATTTGTGAGGAGGAGTAGATAAGGAGCTGGAGTCACCCATAGTAAAAAAACGGAGTCTTGGGTCGGTTGGTGGTATTCTGAGGTCTTGAAGAGGAGGGAAGATTTTCAGCAACGGATTTCCTGGGAGAAGAGTGAGCAGCAGCAGTAGACCTCGACGAAGAAGATTTTTGGGTGGTCGGAAGATTCGCGTTGGGTGAAAGGTTCGAGGGGCTGGTTTTCTAGGTTTTGGAAAGATTAATGGCTCTGAATACAATGGTGATACGACGCCTTTGTGGATCAACCCGACAGCTCGGTATTCTTCTGCCCGGTCGGTGATTTGTAGGTAGTCGACGAAACAAAAAACTGGTTTCTTATGGGAGTTGGGTTTCTTCGTTGGTTTCTTGCGAGATGGGGGCTTTCTCATAAACTAAGTAGGATTCTCTCTCTCTCTCTAGAAAGAGAAGAACAGCCAGAGTTTATCTCTCTGAAAAACTTAGTTGAAATGTAAGAGTGAAAGAGATGAGCTATTTATAGAGAAAGCAGACGTGTCAAAGGTCCGCTCCATGGAGAATTGCAATCGAAAAGAGCCTCAGGAATACCAAGAGTCGCTTAACCAAAATACTAGTTAAAATACGGCCCAGTTACCATGACACACGTGTCCATCAGAACAGCTACAGCAGACCTATGGGGCTAGATTTATGACATGCGCGTAGATATCAATTATGAAAAAACACACTGACAAGTTAAAGAAGGACATGTGGATAGTTTGATAACCGGTTTCAAAGGGAAAGCGTGGTGGGCTTTTAAGAAATTAATTTGGCCCACAAAAACGACCTAAGAAGGTTGGATTTAACCCTGTCTACATCCAATCCATCACTGCACACTGAATAAAAAATTTGACGCTTAGCAATGTCGATCATAGAGGTTCAACAATCAAGCTCGCGAAGAATCCAAACCTGACCTGGCCATAGTATATGAGAAGGTTCGAGAGTCAAGCTCGTAAAGAATCCTAACCTGGCATGGCCATGACATATGAAAAGGTTCGACAGTCAAGCTCACAAAGAATGTCGACCTGACCTGGCCATGATATATAAAAAGGTTCGACATTCAAGCTCGCGAAGAATCCCGACTTGAAGGTCTTGCATTCAAGTAGTTTTTGCTCAGTCTTCCGCAAAACTAGGGGGCTACTGAGAATGGCATAAACTACCAAGGAGAATAAAGGCTCTAATTTGTAATATATAAATCTATAAGGACCTACTTGTAAAAGTATAAAATGTGGGACACAAGTATAAATATAGGGAGTAACATGTAATTAGAGGAAATATAGCATGTGACAGTGGGGCCCACCACTGACACTATATAAGGAAAGATCTTATCCCCCCCCCCCCCAAAATGGACCTCTCAGTGATTAGTACTTTATTCTGACTATATTATCTCTCTATAATCTTGTACTTATTCGCTTGACACCCCTTTTGGTACACGTCTCCCGATAATCCACCCTAGATATTCTGAGACTTATCAAACATATCTTGGCACGCGTCTTTATAGTACATAGCAACTGACAACATCAGCCAAGTGGAATCCCACCTCGTTTTAACATCAAATTTAAGTAATCTTCCACTCAAACCTAACTCTTTCACAATATTATCAAATTCCTTGGATCTTGCCTCCGAATTTAATAAATACTTAACCTCTCCCATAACCTTCTCAATTGTTGTACTAATTACTTCCAAACCATCTTAACCAACATATTCAAGATGTGAGCACAACATCAGGCATGGAATAACTAACCATCTAGGGGTAAATTATTTCTATCTCTAAAGTCCATATTTAACCTATTAATGCAATTGTCATTTGCAGATGATTATTTACTGAAATTGAAACAATCTTATCTCGTATTCTCCAATCATTCATAACTCTGAATAGCTCCCTAGCAAGTACCTCGTCGGTATAGGGAGGATGGGCATTACAAAAGGATATAAATCTCTTGTGTAGTTGCTACTTATCATCTATGAAATGAGTCGTAACTGTCATGTACCCTATTTTTTATTCCCCGGACCACCACAAATCAGTTGTCAATCCTAGCTTTTCTAGATCTTAGACATATGTTTTTTCATTTTTTCTTTTTCCTCAGCATAAAAAATCTCACATTCACCTTTGACACGGTGCCTGGTGATCTTTTGGTACCAATGTGAAGCTTCTTTTAAAAATTTATTCAATATAACTTCCTCCATAATACTGAAAGGATATGCATGCCTTAACACAAATTAGGCAGCCAATTTTCTAACTTTCACATGATCATATTGCCAAGTACTGAGACTTGTACCACCTTCACCGAAAGACTTCAAATTCAACACAATATGTGTCTCAGCCGTGGTTGGTTCATTAATTGATTTCCATCGACAATATTTAAATAAGTGCTTTATGGGGTTATAGGTAATTTTACATGTCTCGTCAAATACATAAAATTTACCATACCACTTACATTTTCTTTTAGTCTGACCATTGGGCATTTTTTGTAGTTCAAATTATTTTTAAATTATGGATTTCTTAGTCCTACGCCTAGTTTTAGTTTAATTAGATGGGTCTTCCATAGCCGCATCGGCTAAACCAACATCCGTTGTTGACCCACCTGTTTGGGGTTCGCCAATATTATTAATATTGTTAAGACGTTCCCCTATTTTTATGCCATCCTCATCAGTCTCCTCGTTACCAAAACTAAATAACTCAAGATCAAACTCACCCTCACCAAAAACAGTCATCACCGAAGAACTCGAGGAATCTTGAAAAGATATTAAATTTTAAGTACAATTACTATTTCGACATAGAAGATATTACATTATATTTATATAAAAAAGTCGAAGTAGAAAACTAGCTCATTTAACGCGAAGAAGTTCTTGTGAATGAAAAGATGACAAAATTATCTACTTCTCCACTTCAGGCAGACCTGCTTCAAAAATAAAAATCGAAAACAGATAATTTGATAAATTTACAATAATCGTGAAAGTGTTCTATTCAAAAATAACAGTAGATATGACCCATATGACCTATGTATATCATTCATTAAAAACACAACAAAAATGATTGCAGACACCAGAGATAGGACACTTAATTTATTTTTTCATTAGAAGTCTGCTTAACTCAACCTATGAAAGCATTTGATTTAAAACCTCCATACTAAACCTCATGAAACTAAAAGATAATACTAAAAAGGTTTAATACGTACCTATCCAAATTTATAATAAACTAATACAAAATCACAAATATGACAAACACACAAATAAATAAATATATATATATATATATATATATATATATATATATAATATTTTTATATAGATTATTCTAACTCAAATATCTAAACATATAAAAATAGAAATTTAATATATATATATATATATATATATATATTATAGATGAAGTATTAAGTATTTTAACAATATGGAAAAGTCGAATTCTAAAAAGCTGAGACTTTTGAAATGAATAAAAAGAAGTTTCTCAGTTTTTATGAGGAGATGTGTGTGTTTTATGGTGATAGTTTTAACAAAAATACTATATATAATGAAAGACAATATGGTAAAAAAGTATAACAAATTAGGATTAAAATCCAACGGTGTTGAAAACCAACAATAACGGATTGATATTTAACATAGGCCACATAGAAGTGAGTCAATATAATTATTATATACTTTTGCTTTTAATGGTTAATATATGGAGGATATTTTTTCATACTCTAAGTTTTTTTTACCATAAAGTTAAGTACAACCTCACTAGTTCAATGTTGAAAGTATCTAGGAGAGCCATTTTCTACAAACATAAATTATTTTATGAATCTGTGTTTGATATAAGTAGAAATTAGAGCAATCTCATTTTTAATCATTTAAAAAAAATTCACTATACAATTAAAAATATACTTACAACAAAAGAAATCAAGAGTCACAAGAGTAATAAGATGTTATCTAAATCAATAAATAAATATTAAACTTACAAATAGAAACAATGACTAAAAATGTTTTGTCTAAAATAATTTTAAGATTGTAAATTAATTTATTGAATTACAAATTTTGAAGATTGCAACCATATTTAATAATTTGTGTTAGAATATAATATTAATATTTAAAATATTTTAGTATGAAAATACAATGGAATTTGAACCTAATTTTAAATTATAATTTGAAAATATATACATATATTTCCTCTTTACATATGTGGACATATCCTATATCAAATGTTATAGAATCAGATACAAGTTTTGTATCGCATGAATATAAAGAGGTTTGAAATTTCCACACTATCTTCAAAACATAAAATCATTTTAGAACTACTTCAAAACATAAAATCATTTTAGAACTACTTCAAAACACTATTTTCTTAAATCCATATTATCTACAAAATACGGATTTAAGTGAGGAAAATAATGATTTTAGTTGTTCATATTTCTTTTCGTAGGATGAGGATCCTCCGATGAAAAATCATGATACAGTTATTGATGTAAATTTTATTTTTAAATTTTGTAAACTTATTTGTTTTTAAATTCTGTAAACTCAATATTTGCAAGATGGGTATGAAAAGCAGACCATTTTGTTTCACCAAGCGTGGTGTGGTTTATTTTCGTCTGAGGGTAAGTTTGTAATTTTTGTTTAGAGTTTTGTGGAAGTTTGTGAGTATTTAATGTTTGAGTAGGGAGTAGAGGGAGAATTAAGTAGCCTGGTTGTATTTAATTTTTTATTACCCTCATTTAATGTTGGTGGTTGGGTATTTATACCCATATATTTGGGCCTTATGGGCTTTCGGGTCGTGTTTAATGGACCCAGGTCGAGTTTAAGGACCCATGAGTTCTAAGTAGGAGAGCAGGCAGCTTAGTCAAGAAGTGATTATGTTTTAAATACTGACCCTGTCCGAAGTGGTGACGGAATCCAGACTCATCAGTAGCCCTTTTTTTAGGTGGTGTTCAAAAACCTTTGGCAAGACCTAAAAAACAGTCTGTTGCTAGTGACAGTTACATCCGGACAGGTCTTTTGAATTGTGTTACAGTTTTATCCGGACTGAAAAAAGTTCTTTGAATCTAAACGGTTTTTTGCCAGAGTTCGTGGGACACGTGTCTCTCTCTGGTTCGTTATTTCAGCCGTTTTTTCACCTTGAATTTTGCTCCCACCTTCTCTGAAAAGCAACCTCTTCATTAAATAAAGGTGACATCGGCGCCGTTTCTTAATCATTGCAAATCCTTTCGAATTCTCCTAGGAATCAAAGCACCTTTTTGGGGTTTACTATAAATTAAACACTTTTCCACTGTTTTACCATCATCTTCATATTCACTTTGCTAATTTTCAGAGCTTTCTCTCTCAAACACAAGTTCTTCTTTTTGGTTGTTTATGTTCACGACTAGGAACGCTTTAATCAGAGGCGGGTGGCTTAATCTATCAGAGCTAGAAAAGGCACAAAAAGTTGAAAGGTAAAGGCGCATTGCAGCAGGCCTACCTACCTCTCCCATCGACAAATCAGTAACCTCAAACACGGAGCCTGACCAGGGTTCCTCCTCAACAAGAAGTGTCAAACCGAGGAGATTGTTTCAAACCAGCCTTTCTCCCATTGTCTCAGGCTCATCGGTTCAAGAATCAGAACCCACCGTTGAACCAGGGCTAGCAGTTACTAGTTTAAAAAACCCTTCCCCATATATAGCCATGGGGTCAGATGCAGATACCTCTCCCAACAAACTAGTCGATCGAAGAAGAGGCTGGTTGGTTAAAGGGCGACTTTCCAAAGGCACCCCTTCAAAATCAGGGGCCAAAGACAGCAATACAGGGTCAGAGGCACCCATAAAAGTACCCAAGGACAGGATGTCCGGACCGGAGGCCACTAGCTCAAGCCTCCGAAGAGAAACCACCTCACCTGAGCCCCAACCGGAGGCCAGAGTCCAAGAGAGCATTGAGGCCCAACAGTCCGGAGGCCTGACTGAACCAACTTCAAACTCCCCTCTCCCAAAAACAACTGAGAATCCCTCTTTGGTAATGGAGGAAGTAATGGAGGACTCTATTGAAGAGGCTCCATTCGAGTCTGAACCCTCCGGACAAACTAGTGATGCTGCTGCTGCCAAGAAGGACAAAGGTAAAGAAAAACTATGCCTCAGGCATCCAGATCTTCCAGAGGTCCTAAAGGGAAAAGTTGGACCTTGTTTCCACAAGGTCAATGTCAAATATTTACTTGCCTTGCAAAAAATTAATTATGCCTTTATCCACACAGCCGAACTGGGTCGGATGCGAACGAAGTGGGGGATTCCGGAGAATGTGAAAATAAGGATCCCAATAGACCCTGGAACCCCAATGGACTGCAAACTTAGTGAAGTAGTTATCTTTACTGAGCTCTTTAACTGGGGGCTACGGTTTCCCTTGGATCCGGAGATAGTTAGGTACCTCCATCTCATCAAACTTTGTCCAAGCCAACTGAGCCCTGACGCCTGGTATAATCTCATGGCTTGTATCATGGCCTCCAGGCTCTCCGGAATTCCTCTCCCGATGGAAGAATTCGCTGCTGTGGCCGGTCTCTGCAGAAACCCTTATATCCCCTTTTATCACTTCAACATGGGTGATAACTATAAAGCAGCGGATGACCTGCTTGAGTCGGAGAGAAACTGGAGGACTCAATTCTTGTTCGTAAGTGGCGCTTGGGAGAATGGGAGGAAGATCAAAGCTGGAGTTAACCCAATTCTCCTCACCAGCAGATGGAGAAGTGATCGTAAGGATTCTACCTTACACTCTTATTTTTACTTTTATCGGATTTGTTTAAACTGACTGGTTTTGTCTTTTTTCTTGACACAGCTGCCCAAAGACTTCAATGACTATTTAAAGGCCGGGCAGACCACTTGTACCAAGATCAACACTTGGGCTGCTGAAAATTGGGAGAACCGTTTCCATGACGCCTTTACCGGAGGCAATCTTGCAAGGTATCACCTCTGGAACACTACTAGCCGGAGGGACTTGACATGGGAAGAACTCACCACTCCACCCCCTCCGGATGTAGTCCTCAAGAGAACACACGAACCGGACGGGTCACTATACTTTCCAGGTCGAGCCAAGGCCCCAAGTAAAATGAAAGGCAAGAAAGGGAAGGGCAAGAAGGTTGCAGGTGAGGCTAACTCTGCCGAGGTGGAGGAGGCTGCTCCAACAAATCTAGAGGGGCCAGCCCCAAGCCAGATTGATGCTGCTCTCCTAGAAGTGGTGGAGCAGGAGAGTGCTAGGGAAGAGGTAGGGTCTCCCAAACCTCCAAGGGTTCCCAAGAGAGACCGAAAACGTGGAGCAGAAAACAGGGAGAGGGAGGCCAAAAAGAAAAAGACCTCCAGGGGTGATGAACTTTCTCTCCGGCCTCCGGAGCCTCTCCCTCCTATTGACCCTACTGATCCAACAAGAGCAGATGAGATCCCTGGTGACTTTTAAACTGACGAAGTTGGAGGAGGAGACCTCAGCATTGATGGTGTCGACATTACAGGGCTTGATGGACTTGGCGACTATTTCGCAAACCTTCCCAGAGATGACTTTGCTGGGCCTTACCTCCCTCAGAGCACTTCAAACACCGTCACCTTTAATGGTACAACTTTCACTGTTTCAAGTGAAAGAGTTGCTATAACCCACTCTATTCTGAGTACCGTTCAGCCAGTGTTGATCCTGGAGAAGCAAATACAAGGTCAGGCAGCGATCATCACCTCCCTTAATTCTGATAAGGAAAAACTGTCCAACGACCTCCTCACTGCCACCCAAAATGCTGAGGTTTTGAAGGGAGAAAACGAAGAGCTAAAGAAGAGCCAAGAGGGGTGGACCACAAAGGTTGCCATTTTAGAAGATACCATCAAAGACCTCCTAGAAAAGCTATCCGGATTAGAAAAAGATCTCACCTCTTCAAAAGAGGAGGCGAAAGCCAAGGACCAAGTCATCCATAACTTGACAAATGATAAGATTGCGCTCGAGAACTTAGTGTCCAAGGCTGCAGAGGAGAAAGCAGATCTGCTAAGGGAGCAAGAGGCCAAAATTCAGGCCAAGATCGATGCTTATGCCAACAATGTAATAGATACTCAGGAGCAAATATATGCTAAAGTGAGGTCGGACATGGTCTTGATCTTTCATGAGAAGTTCCCGAATAGGAACCTGGGAGATTTGTGGCTTCATGTAGAGTACGAAGACCTTCCCTTCCACACTATGGTTGATGGAGACTTGCATGATTATTCTAGTGCTTCATCCTCTGACGAAGAAGAGAACACCGGGGAGAGCCCAAATGAGGAGAAAGACGATCCTAAGAAGAAGAAGACAAGTGAGGCTGAGCCATCTTCAAAAGCTCAATCTTAGATTATGAATTATCTTTTTTTTGTGTGTGTGTGTGTGTGTTTTTTTGTTTTGATTAAACTAAAGTCCTTGGAAGGCCAAGGCATTTTTGTAATTGTGTCCGGCATCTGACCGGATAGATCTTTTGTTTTGTCTGACAGTTTTAAAGTCCTTGAAAGGCCAAGGCACTTGGATTATTTGAATGAATATTATTTGTTTTGCACGACTCTTGCATTCTTTCATAGTTTATTTCAATTTTGGTGGCTAATGTTTAAACAGCCCTTAGTTATTTCATAAATATTCTAAAGCGAGAGTGTTTAAATTCTCCGATGACAAATGTTTAAGTAGTCATCATTCCTTTAATTTGATCCGGATGGTGTGACAAGAAACAAAGTAAAAACACTTCGAATTTTTAAGAAGGCATCAAATTTTATAAAAAAAGCCCGGACACCTCATTAAAACCTCCCCGCGCCACCAAGGTATGAAAGAGTATGACCCCAAATATTTACATGGATTTTTAAACAAGTAAATATTTACATAGCTTCTATTCCAAGTACATCCGGAGATGCTCAATATTCCAAAGGTGATTCAAAACCCTTCCATCCTTGTCTTATAGCCAGTATGTTCCAGGTTTGAGCCTTTCAATGACCATATAAGGTCCTTCCCAAGTTGGGGCTAGTTTGCCGAGCAGCTTCTCTTTAGTGTGTAAGAATACTTTCCTTAACACCTTATCCCCCGGCTGAAAATCTCTTCTTTTAACTCTGGAAGCAAACCTGTTTCTCATCAAAACCTGATCGTGTGCAGCTCTAAGGTGAGCCTTAACTCGTCTTTCCTCTATTCGGTCAAGCTGACCCCCTGATTGCCACTTCGTTAGCGTGTTCGGAGAAATTGTGAACTCGAAAGGAATGGAGAGTTGCCTCTATGGGAGCTATGACATCCATCCCATAGACCAAGGCAAAAGGTGATTCTTGTGTTGCAGCCCCAGGAGTAGTCCGGTAGGCCCACAAAACCTCTTGTAAATAACTAGGCCATTTTCCAGCGGCCCCTTCTAAATTTTTCTTCAAACCGGACAGTATAGTTCTGTTAGCCACTTCAACTTGACTGTTTGCTGGTGGGTGGAAAGGTGAAGAGAAACAATGTTGTATACCCCTAGAATCACAGAAACTCTCCATTTCCTTGTTGTCGAACTGTGGCCTATTGTTTGTCGTTATCTTCTGTGGAACACCAAATCTGCAACAAATATTGGACAAAATGAATTTTATGACAGCTTTTGATGTTGTACTTGCCAACGGGGCTGCTTCAATCCACTTCGAAAAATAATCAATTGCAACCATTATTGTCCTGCGTCCTCCGGATGCCATAGGAAGAGGTCCCACCAAATCCAACCCCCATCGAGCAAAAGGTATAGGCTCAGGATTTGACTCTAAAGGGATGGATGGGACATGAATTTCATTGATATATCTCTGGCAAGGGTCACACCTTCTCACCAGCTCCTTAGCATCTTGCATTATAGAGGGCGAATAATAGCCAGCCAATAAAAATCTTCTTGTTAGAGCCCTGAATCCACAGTGAGCTGATCCCTCGCCATCATGTAATTCGGAGAGGACTATTTGAGATTCATCATCTCCCAAACATCGCAAAAGAGGTTTACTGTAAGACTTTTTATACACAACATCTCTTAGTATGATAAAACCACGAGCCTTCTGCTTCATTTTTCTCGCTAGTGATTTATCCTGAGGCAAGATGCCATCGGAGAGATACTGCAGAAGAGGAAATTTCCAATCTTGAGGTTGTTTTACTTGTACATCAAAAATTTCTTCCTCCTTACCCATATTGAGTTGAATGGAAGGGCACTCCAGCACATGGATCCAAGGGTATGACTCATTATAGGCTATGGTTGCCAAGGAATCTGCTAGTTCATTTTCTGCTCGGGGTATGTGCTCATAAACGATACTTTTGAACTTAAGTGCCTCATTTTTAAGAAGAAGTAAGTATTTCACTAGTTGCTCTTTTTGGCCTCAGATTGACCTTGCGCATGGTGGATAAGAAGCTGGGAATCACTCATCAGCTTGACCATTTTGGCCCCACAAATATAAGCTAACTTTAAACCAGCTATAGCAACTTCGTATTCGGACTCATTGTTGGAAGCCCTAAAAGCAAAACATATAGCTTGGTACATTTTGTCACTGTATGGAGAGGTCAAGCATACCCCTGTACCACATCCCATAGTACTTGATCCACCATCTGTCTAGACGATCCAAACCTTTTTATCTTTCATCTCAGTAATTTGCTTTGTATCCCTATTAGAGTGGAATTCAACTAAAAATCGGCCACAGCCTGGGCTTTGATTGCTGTTCGAGGAGCAAAATCAATATCAAAGTCCCTCAACTCCACTGACCATTTGGTCATTCTGCTTGATATATCTGCCTTTTGAAGAACATTTTTCAAGGGATAGGATGTCCGGACGATAATAGGATGAGCCTGAAAATAAGGCTTCATCTTCCTTGCAGCAATTACCAAGGCTAATGCTAATTTTTCGAGCTTTAAATAGCGTTTTTATGCATCTATCAAGCTCTTGCTGATGTAGTACACCGGATGGGGGTAATTGTCCACCTCTCTTACCAATACAGCACTGATGTCACAACTGGAAACTGCCAAGTATACGAACAGTTTCTCTCCATCAACAGGTTTAAATAAAGTCTTGGGGGAGGACAGATGTTTCTTAATCTCATTGAAGGCCTCATCACACTGTGAATTCCAGTCGAATCCTTTTGCACCCTTTAAAGTTTGAAAAAACGGGGTACATCTGTCCGAAGATCTGGAGATGAATCGATTTAAAGCAGCCAACCTCCCAGTCAACCGCTGTACTTCTTTAATATTCCGAGGAGGCTCCATTTGGAATAAAGCATTAAGCTGGTCCGGATCGGGCTGTATCCCTTGCTCACTTATTATATAACCCAGGAATTTCCCGGACTGCACTCCGAACACACACTTTTCTGGATTTAGTTTCAAATTTACTTTTACTGAGTTAGCAAAAGTTTCTTGGAGGTCTGCCAAGTGTAGCTGTTCGTCCACACTTTTTACCATCATGTCATCAATGTATACTTCCATATTTCTTCCAATTTGATCAGCAAAGGCTTTGTTCACCAATCTCTGATAAGTAGCCCCAGCATTTTTCAACCCAAATGGCATCACCTTGTAGCAATGAAGACCCCTATCAGTGACAAATGTGGTATGCTCTTGATCCTTCGGATCTACTTGAATCTGATTATACCCGGAGAAGGCATCCATGAAAGACAGTAGCTTATTCCCAGAAGTGGAATCCACCAGCTGATCAATCCGGGGGACTGGGTATAAATCTTTTGGGAAAGCCCTATTGAGATCTGTGAAATCAATGCACATACGCCACTTGCCATTTTTCTTTTTCACCAAGACCGGATTGGCTGTCCATAAAGGATACTGAGACTCCTTTATATGCCCCATTTTAGTGAGCCTGTCAACTTCTTGAACAATAACATCAGCCTTTTCCTTGGAAAAAGCCCTTCTCTTTTGTACCACAGGTGCTATGTCTCTCCGAATGGATAGGTGATGTGATATAATATCTGCGGGAACCCCAGTAACATCAGCATTGCACCAAGCAAAAACATGTTGATGGTCTTTTAGAAACTTCAACACTTTATTCTTCAGTTCAAATGGCATTTTGGACCATATCTTAACACCTTTTCCTTCTTCCAAAGAATGTGTCTCAACTTCTTCAACCAGTATCAACACTCCAGGGGTCTCTCTGGGGTCATCAATTTCACCCTCACCCCCAGAAAGTCCATCAAACTGCTATATTCATTGATACGAACTGCCCCCAACGTCCGTGGAGCAAGTGTTGTGGCATAACACTCTCTTGCAATCTTTTGGCTGCTCCGAACAACTCCCACTTGTCCTTGAACATCATATTACAAACATTGGTGGACTGTGGAGGCCACTGCATACATCTTAAAGAGCCAAGACCTCCCTAGAATAACATTATAACAAGTGGGACAATCCACCACAATAAAAAGTATTCTAACCATCTTCTTAAAAGGGCCTTTGCCCAACAAAACTTCCTCTTCAAACTTCCCGATCACATCTGCTGAGCTTCCAGTGAAACCCACAATTGATCTGTCCGAATGCTGGATTACGGCTGTATTTTTCATCCTTTTGTAAGAGTTTAAAAAGAGGATATTGGCTGAACTCCCAGTATCCACCAAGATTCGTCTTATGTCATTGCCCCCAATGGATGCTCCTATGACAACAGCATCTTCATGGGGGGCAGCTATATCTCTCAAGTCATCCTCATCGAAAACAATGAAGGGAAATGGAATTTTTGATTGGTAGGAGGTCATGCCTCCTTCCAGCTGGGTAGATAAAGTATGAGCGTGCCTCTTCCTTGAAGAAGCAGTGGGTGCTGTCATAGTATCCCCTCCGAAAATTGTGAGTGACTCAAAAAACTTAATAAGCCTGGAGACTGTTTTATAACGTTCCTCAATGGCACCCACTCTATTTCGAGTTGGATCAGGATACAAGTACTCTGACTCTACATCGAATCTTTCGATTATAACCATAGCTCCCTCCGGAGCGGATGTGCCTGCATTGTTTGGACCAGCCTGATGAGCATTATCAGGCCTATTTCCTCCTCTTCTTTTGACATATGCCCCCAGCTTTCCTCTTTCAATTAAATTCTGGACTTCTTGCTTTAAAGAAATACAATCGTCAGTGGTATGGCCAGTATCATTATGGTACTAACAGAAGAAATTGTTACGATGTTCCCTAGGAGATTGCAGTGCAGCCGGCCTTCTATAGTGTACTTCTTCCTTTGTTTTGTCATAAATGGTAGCCACACTTTCTTTCAACTCAGCAAACCACTCCGGTTGAACCCAAGGCCCTCTCTTATTTCTAGATTGTTGACTCTGGGCAGGCGCAGCTGGCTGAGACTGAGCTTTAGCTCTGTTATGACCCTGCCCGGCCTCCCTTGCCTTGTTCCCGGACTGATTTTGGTTGGGGTTTGGTGCAACCGGGGCAGACCTCACCTGCCTGTGCACCCTAGTTTTCTTTGTTTCATCAATGTTGATTTGCTTCCCGACCTGATTCAGTAGACCTCCCCAAGTCATGGCTTTCCATTCTGGTCACTGAATCAGCTAAATTTCCAGGGTTTAAACTCTGCCTCAAAGATGCAATTGATACTTGCTCGAAGCAATCAGCTAACCCGTTTTTGGTGTTTACAAAACGACTTATGTATTCTTTCAGTGATTCGTTTGGTTCTTGGGCACAATGGATTATTGTGCCCCCATTGCCCTTCAATTCCTTACTCCCAACAAATTGCCTTCGAAAGGCCATCCAAAAGGTATCGAAATTTTTTATGCAGCCTTGTGGTAGGCTGTTATACCACTTCAGAGCACTCCCTGTAAAGGATTGGGAGAATTCTCTACAGAGAAACTTGTCGTCATCATCGAAATTCATCATGAAGTTTTTAAATTGTTCCAAGTGGTTGTCCGGATCTTTACTGTCATCGTATTTCTTCATTTTTGTGCTATCGAACCTCTTAACGAGGTTTCCGGACAGAATCTTGGAAGACAATGGAGATTGTCTCCAATTCCAGCCACGACTGAAAACATTATCCTCGTTGGGAGTTGCAAAGATACCTGGTTCATCGTGGAAGGCAAAAGGATCCACTAGCATCCGGTCTACATGCCTCCGGCTGTGAGATGATCCTTTGCCTATATTCCTCTTTAATTTCCCTTATCTATCCCTTTTTCTTGAATACTTTTTAATCAACTTTTGCTTCTTTTTGGATCGGCCCTCATCACTACTAGAGGATAAGGACTCTTCAACTCCATCCTCGCCCGAGGAGCTATCAGAAGATTCTGAGTCTGAGTCTGAACTCTCCACTGGCTTAGACCGGTGAGACTTTTTAGAGCTAGCATGAGTCTTCTTGGTACTCACATGGGTCTTCGAAGGCTCATGCTTTCTAGGGTTATCGGTATGATGAGCAACTGATGCCTTTGACTTCTCTTTTATGCCCATCTTTGTCTTTTCTGCCCTCAGAGCTTCTATCTCGCCCTTTAATCTATCACGCTCCTCAATGGTATATTCATCATTTTCACCCACCACTTCAAGCAAAGGTGGTGGTACTTCTGGGGCGTCCGGATTCATTCGGACTAATTTTTTCTGATGGTTTCGAATGCTTGATTCAGGCATCGTCGTGCTCTCACTGTGGTCGCCAATTTGGTGTGGTTTATTTTTGTCTGAGGGTAAGTTTATAATTTTTGTTTAGAGTTTTGTGGAAGTTTGTGAGTATTTAATGTTTGAGTAGGGAGTAGAGGGAGAATTAAGCAGACTGGTTGTATTTAATTTTCATTACCCTCATTTAATGTTGGTGGTTGGGTATTTATACCCTTATATTTGGGCTTTATGGGCTTTCGGGTCGTGTTTAATGGACCCGGGTCGAGTTTAAGGACTCATGAGTTCTAAGTAGGAGAGCAGGCAGCTTAGTCAAGAAGTGATTATGTTTTAAATACTTTAGTTCTGTTCGAACAGTCCAATAGATGAGGTGTCCGAACTGCCCATGCCCGGTTAGGTAGACATTGTTCGAACTGACCCTGTCCAAAGTGGTGACGGAATCCGGACTCATCAAAGCGTACGCGAATATATCACGATTTTTGCATGTTTCACGCTATAATTCAGTATGATTTTAAATTTCAAATTAATAATGTAAAAACTGGGAATAATCTCGCACAAATCATGCAAATATTTAGACAAAATATTGCACAATTTATCATAGAATTTTCTATTTTTGCATGAGAATTTTTGGCTGTCGAGCAAATTCTTGCACGCATCGCGGAAAGAAATGCCAACCGGATTCATCACTTCATCTTTATTTTTCTACAAATAAACTTCCAAAACTGATGGACTGTAGACTTAAGTCCAACAGCATTGAGAACGAGCAAAGACGGATTGCATTTAGCGTAGCTCCGACGGAAGTGGGCTATTATGTTTTTATTCTTTTGCCTGTAGTATAATGTACGGAGGACTTAATTTCCAGCTTTAAGCTTTTCTTTAACGACTGTCATGCAATTAAGTAAGACTTCGCTAGTTCAATGTTAAAAGTGTCTAGCACTAGCAGAGCCATGTTGGTTCTATTTTATATAAATATCAACTATTCAATGAATATGTGGTTGATTTAAACAAAAATTGGAACCAATTCCTTCCCAATCACTCTCTGTCTTTTAAAGAGTCGAGACTTATATCTAAACCAGATAAGGAAATGTTTAACTTAAAAAGAAACAAATAAAAAATGGCATTGTTTGACATAATTTTTAAATTTAATTACAAATCTTGAGGGTTGTTAGAATAAAATTTCATTTTATAAAATTCAGACATTTGACAGAATATGCGGATTTTATACTATATTTTGAATATCTAAAATATTTTTGTGTAACAGTACGATATCAAATGAGTAAAAGTCGAATCCAATTTTAATATATAGTTAGAAAAAAAATGTGTATTTGTTTTTTGGGTAAGGTTATTTTGTGATCTTTTTATAATAATACCTCATTTGGCTATAATGACTCCAAAAATGATTAATTTATCTTTAATATAAACTTCCTCTTTTCTCTCTTCTCCACATAAAAAACTTTCAAAATTGGTAAAAAAAAAATTCTAAGATTTCTTAAATCCGAAGTCACAAACACGTTAAGGTACGAATCATATACTTATTGATGTAATTTTTATGCAATTTAGTTATGTATTTTTAGGATATTTAGAGTTATAGGTTCTGCCGAAAAAGAAGAATTTTCATCTAAATATTGTTGTTTTTTTGGAAAGTAAGTTTTAGATAAGTGTTAGTCTAGTGATTGTCGACGTTTTGGTATGTTGTTTGTCGATTTTGGATCAGTTTCCAATGATGGGGGTTTTTGAGCTTGAAGGTTGGGGAAGATATTGTCTCGACGCGATTCGTAAATGCTAACGCCCGATTTTGGACAAATCGCGAGTTGAAAAGTAGAAATTAATAGAAACACAAAATCGAAATAAATACGAAGTTCTTAGTCTTTCTGGTTCTACTTTCTCCTCCTCGTAAGTTTCTTTTATTGTGTTATGATTTATGAAAATTTGTTAAATTTCTGGTTCTACTTTCTCCTCCTCGTAAGTTGCTTTAATTGTGTTATGATTTATGAAAATTTGTTAAACTTTTTTTTAGAGTATGTTTATATAAAAAGAGAAAAATCACTCAACACTTAATAGTAAAACACTAAACACTTAATAGTGTAAATTTATGAAAGATACAAAGTATTATTAATAAAAGACTTTTTTTTATGAAATACAGAAGAGAGGAGACAATAGTGGAAGGTAGGGTTTTTATAAACTTTGGTTTTATTTGGTTTTATATAGTAAAATGGTCAATTCACGTAGACATAATTTTTCTTTTATTTTGAGGTCTCATAATACCAAAAAAGGATCCCAACAACATAGCATTGCCCCCACCTTTCCTTTCTGCATCCTCTAGACACCAAACCATTTACAGGTGTTTCCATCTACAAAGAGCAAACCATTTACAGGTGTTTCCATCTACAAAGAGGACCAAGACACCAAACCCTCAGCAACATAACATTTAATCCACCACATCCCACTTAATAATAACATTCATAAATTTATAACGTCCCACTTTAAAAAACACAAAGCAAACTGATCCATATATCAAAAACTACAAGTGTTTTTAAAAAAACTGAGACTAAAACAAGAAGGGCTCCGAAGAGAACACTGAAAATAACATAACAAGCCCATAAAACACAAAAAAAGAGAGATACTATTTCGCTGAAGATGATGAGATTCGCACTACATAACCCCTGCGGCAGGATAAGGCAAACATATAGTTTATGTGGAAGAACAAATAACTATAATATTATCAGTAGTAGTGTATATAATTCCGCACCTGGAAATAACTGAGCGTGATCTCATCGATATAGAAAGACATCATAATTCTCGTAGTTCTCGGTATAATAATCATATGCTCTCTTATAACGATAACGCTCCCCATAATACCTCCACGCATTCATGAGATTAACTGCAGCATAGACCTTAATGGTGGGATCATTACGCAACTTCAAACCTTTAAAATCACAAACCTGTTTATACAGCTTATAAAGCGTCCGCGCTTCCTTCGACAGCCCATAAAGACAGTAACAGTGCCTGAAGTCTAGAGATTCTATACGAGGACATCGATCTATAATGGCCTGCAAGCCATACTCTCCCAACCAATTTCCGAAAAGGTGAAGGTGGCGTAGCTCAGGCATGGTTTCAGCAATAGCCAGTGCATCGTCATCATATTCTTTTTCTGAAAGAAATCTCGACAATCGACGTCTGTAATTTAAGGATTTTAACCGAGGGCAAGAACTCCCAACAACCCTCAGCGCGTTTCCAGTTACAATTATATCTGAAATTTCAAGATCTTCTAATAAAGGAAATTTGACTACGGCTTCAATAATTCCCTTTTCAGTAATGCTCTCGCATTTTAGAAGCCGCAGATGTTTCAATTCACTTGCCCTATCAAATGGTAATAGATGGATTTGAAAACATTTAGTAACAAGACAAATAGGAAACATAATCAAACTATGATCTTAAATAAATTATACAAAGCGGAATAGCAAACATAAACTTTAAGAATGTACACAAATCTTATCTATTTCATCTCCCTAAATATATAGTGATGAACTAATTCCAATTGAATGGAACAATGAGTGTAAGACAAAGCAAAGGAGACTAGAAACAAATGGAAATCGAACCCCAACATCATTTTCGCATGATTGGTGAGCCTCAGATATAACAACCATGACAAGAGAAGAGCACCAAGAGACTCCTAACACAAACTTATTGAAGTCCATGGCATATCAACCAAGGATTTATAGTGCTGAGACGCCAACACAGTTCATATGTGACATATATCAATTTCACCGAACCAATTCAAAGAGCAACACAGCAGTTTAACGGCTAACAAAGTTCATAGATTCCTTTATATTAGCAAAATTGACACTCGAAAATCATCTATCTTAAAATAATCGGATTACAGAAAGCAAGTAAAGAGAGTAACAGAGACGTACCTATCGGCAACGTAGATCAGGAGTTCATCCGTGCCAAAATCCGCTATGCTGATGTCGACCAAGCCGCCACAGCTAAGATCAACAGCGCGGCGGCACATCATTTGGAGAACCTCGTCGTCATGAAGTTCACCGGTGTCGCTCATGTCGATCGATTTCCACATCGACTGATGTTTACAGAGGTCGAGCCAGGTGTTGCACACCATTTGCGCAGAGCCCAGTATAGTGATCGGGCCTAGTCTCGACAATATCAACGCAGTCAAATCGGCAGGAAGGTCCAGCCAGTTGCGCTCGTCGTCCCCTATGGCCCGGCCTTCGTGTTCGTAATTGTCTTCCGTTTCTAGCGGTAGTGCAGAAGGTACTGGCGGTGTGATCATTTTGCCTTTGAGTTTCTTCAAAGAAGCTTTGAAGTATTTATAGGTACACACGGATCGGGTCGGGCCAATTTTTTCCTTCGATTTTTTGCTAGGTAGAAATGATGATATTGGACTGGTATATAGCTCATCCCCTTCTTTCCTTATTAATTTTTGCAATTTATGTTATGTTCACATCTATAATATTTATTGTGACGTCCTTATTTAATGCGCGAGAAAAAATTGTATTGCAAAAAGAAAAGAGTAGTTATATTATTTTTGGTCTAATGCCTTTATTCATACTAATTGACTCATATATCGTGGTTCTAATGCCTTTATTCGTACTAATTGGCTCATATATCGTGGCTTTAAACCGTTGATTTGGCGATGATCTCTTCTGCTCAGCGTCGAATGACTCTTTCTCGTTTGGCGTCTCGATTTTTCTTTTGATCTTGTTCTTCCCGGTCAGACTTCTGATATCTTACCTTGTGGAAGTATCCGAGTAGTTGTCATTAGATGCTAAGTAATTAGATTTGGTACGAGCGAAATATATTCTGCTGGGTTTGTGTTTTGCTCGGCAAGTTCTCATCCTTGGTTAAAATATGGTCGTCGTCTTCTGATTTGAGCAACTGATATTCCTGATAAGTTTAACTTCTTGGTTAGCTCGGACGGTACTGTGTTCTGTTCGAATCTGGATGAATATTCTCTTCATATGGGAATTATTCCATATCATTTATAAAGTGTTTGGGATGACAAGAGAATATAGTTATTGTCCATAATATTTGTTGTTGTTTTTTTATGTAAAAAGTTACCACTCGATTTTATCAATTTATTTTTCCCGTGATTATGGAGATTTGTCGTGTTTATTGATATTCTTTTATGTGATATGATTGTGTATGATAAGTGATGTTTGTTATTCCGATTTTTCTAAATGGGGGTTTATTTTGTCGTGCTGATTGCATTTTTTTTAAATTTTGTTGGTTTGCCTCGTTAATCTCTATGTGAGTGAATTAGTATAATTCGTCCCGATTTCATTCCCTTCTAATATCAAGTCTAATAGCGTTTTTTTTCTTCAAGTGTGCTTTTCTTTCCTTACCGCTAGCCTTACTGTTAAAGGCTATCTGTTTTTCTTTCACAAGTTTCAGTTGTTTAACTTGTAAGTTGTTTATTTTTTACTTTAGATTCTCGTGAGCGATGAATATCATTTAGTTGCTACAAGTTTGAGTATTTGTCTCATTTTTTTATTCATGTATTATATCTAGATTTTTTTTATTCAAATTTTAGATTCTCCGATCTAGATTTTGGTGGTAATATATTGTAGATCCCGAGTAATCTCGTATCTTCCTCTGCTCTCATGTATCCCATTAGAATTTCATAAAATCTAATAGTTTCTTATTTTCCATTGTTATTGTTATACTGATTTTCCGGTTGTATTTAGGTACCTGTATATTATTTGGCTTTACTTAGGTGTCTAGGGATAATTCCTATAACATTGTCACTTTATTATTATATATATTTAATGGTTTTTTAGAAAAAAAAAATTAACAAAGACAAATAGTATTAAATATGACCAATTAAAAAGATTTTAATAAATTTTGATCAATTTAAAACATTGATATACAATATTATTTTATTAACTTTGTATAAATAAAATGTGAACTTTTTTGTTCTTTTAATGGGATAAATACTATATAATATTAGAAAACCCAAACTTATTATATATTTATAATAAATATGATTAATACCATATACTATTCATTTAAGCTGATCAATTACCATATAATATCTAAATTTTCATACATAAATACTTTTAATGAGGTGTATAAGCATCATTTGTTAGAGCTAATTTTTCTATTATTTGTATTTTATGCTCATTAATTTTAAAGACTTTTTCTCTTTTTATTACGTCTTCTCTCCCAAATCTCTTTTGAACAAACCTTAAGTTCTTAATTACACGTATCTCAATCGAGAACCAATAATCTTTACAAATTCAAAATTAAATTCAATAACAACATTAACTATGCTTGTTGCAAATCAAAACGATTCGATGAAGCCATGTGGGCGATGAAGAAATGAAAGCGTATGGATTTTAACTTTGTATTATTAGTTATTCGACTATTGTTTTGTTTTACTACAATTAGTGTAATTTTACTATGAGTTATTGAATTAAATGAAAACTCAAGTTTGTCCTCCAAATTTAGTAATCTACATTATTCTCATGATTCACTAACTATAGTTGATGAATTCGATGAAGCACTAAATGTAGCCGCTAGAATGAAATTGGAAAAATCTAAACTCGATACATTGTTTTACAATTGTTTGATTCACGTTTTAGGTCGAGCCAAAGTTAAAAGAAGTTGTTCGTGTTCTCGAGGGGGAAATTCTTAATAATAACATTCTACATAATACAATAACTCAATGATAACTATGTTTTATCATCAAAGGGAATATTAAAAATATTTTGTTCTTTTAAAAGAAATAAAAATATCTAAAATTTGTAAGCCGGATTATTATTTGTTCCTTAACGCGTGTTTTAAAGGAGGGAGCATCGATATATTGAGAGATTTATTAGGCGAAATGACTAATAACTGTGAAGTATGGTTCTAAATTGGAAACTAAAGTGTAGCTGATTGAAGCTTTATTGTTTGAATGCATCAACTAAGCATTAGTTGCATTGATCATGAAGTATTTGGTCAATCCTAGCAAATTCATCAACCATAATGTCATCATACAAATCGTTAGCTGCATGAGGTAGGAAACTATTAGTCAAACCAAGCAAACAATTGGCCATTACGCCACCATACATGAGGTCATCGACAAATGAATTGGCTACATTAGTTAGGAATACATAGGTGAAATTGAACGAAATAATCACATGAGGCGGAAACTTTATCGGTCTGAAGGCCATTGATGAGGCAAAGGTTGCACACGCCAATAGTCATAAACCCGGACTTATATTATAAATATCATGTGTTCAACTTTCTCTTATTATTTTATTTATCTTTTAACTTCATTTATATCATTAGGAAAATTATTAAGCATAAGTTGACAATTCTTGGCACGATTTGGTAGATTCTCGATCGTTGGAATCCGTCATAATTGGTATGAGATATTGGTTACAAGGTGATTTTTGAAGACTGAATAACTTTGATTTAAAGAGGTTTAACACACACAAAATTAGGAAATGGTAATACTGAATGTAAGCAATCAAGGTTTAACAAAAAACCTTTCAGCCCTTGCATGGGAGACTAAGTTGTCTTAAAATTTGTATAAGTTTGGTAAGCTATAAATTCTTGAAACCACGTATAGCATGATGATCAATAATTTAATTGATAATATACCGAGATATGTCTCAAAATATATTTAGTAGTTGGAGTTTGGAACAAACGAGAGAGTATGTACATGAAAAAGTCTATGAGTAATCGATATATATTTGAAGGCAAAGTTCTTTGGTTTCAATATGGATGAAGACAATAATATTGCTAAGAATGTTTATGAATTCTCAATAATCATGATCAATTTGGGGAATATTGGTGGCAGAATGAATGTATGAAGATCAGGAAGGCGCTATGTTACATGGCAATACCAAAACTTGCATAAAATGTAATTAGATATGTGAAGATCTGAATATTTGATGGATGTAATCATCTTCTGACGTATGTGAGATATGTTCCTGATTTGAGAAGAAATCTAATCTTCATTAGCATGTTATAAATTTAGGTTGTTTAATAAAGTTGAAATTTTTCTACATAAAAATTACTAGAGGTGTCATAACTATAATGAAGGAAAAATGTCGAATTAAGTTTATTCCGTAATCGAGGATACTGTGATAGGTACAATAGCCAACTTGTCTAAGGGAAAAGTATATTGTACAAATCTATAGCATATGATGTTGGATATATGAGTGAAAAATGATTGTTGGAATTGTAGAAGCAATGACTATTTAGAAAAGATAAAGTGATTGACTTGATATTTTGTCAATTTGGTGTGTATGAAAAAAGTAATATGGTCAATTTTGTAAGATCTGATCACACAATAAATGAAACTTTTGATTATGTTAATGTTTATCTCTAGGGGCATGCAAAGGTTCAGTCACATTTAGGTAGTATTTACTTTATGCCAATAAGTGATGATTACTCGATGAATCTATGAATTTATTTGTTGAAGTAAAAAAGGTCTTTGGATAAATTCAAGAAATTGAGGACAATAGTTGAAAAACAAGTTGACAGAGAAGTAAAAAATTCCACGAGTAATAATGGTCTTAAATTATGTGCAAATGAATTTACTAGATTAATTTAAATTTGAATGGATAACTCGACATAGAATTGTACAAAATATTTCACAGAAGAATGGCCTAGCCGAAATAATGAACATAACCATTCTTGAGAGGCTGAGGTGCATGTTAGTGACTACTAAGCTCCCTATGCAGTTTTGGGAAGAATTAGTAATAAATGCTTGCTACCCCATAAACAAATTTCCATCTATTGTGATTGGTTTGAAGACTTCATAATAAATATGGTATGGTAATCCATTCGACTACTCGAATTTAAGAATATCTGTTTTTTAGTATATGCACACATTATACATAACAAGTTGTAGCCAAGAGCCATGAAGTGTATATTCATTCGGTATCTCTAAGGTGTCGAGGATTACAATTTATCTTGTCATAAAGCATTCTATAATAAGTATAAATTCAATTGTAATGAGTATCCTAGTTTAGATGTTGAAAATCTTGAAGCCCAACTAGATAAAAATGGTATACTTGAGACTGAGGTGGATTCACCTGGATCCAAATCTGTTTGTGGCTCAAGGAAAAATGAGCCAACTAATATATCGGGACAAGAAATGTGTATTGAATATGAAGGTATCCATGCTCAACATGGTTACTAGATAACAATGGACATGACCATACGTTCCATACGAGATCCTCAAAAGTTCATATATGCTACTCTGATAGATTTTGTGTTGGTTGCAGCATCTGAGGTTATTCATCCAAATTCATAGAACTTCGGGCTGAAAATTCAAAATGAGGATAAAGTCAAGTGACTTGTATTTATGAAAGAGGAAATGATTTCTCTTCACAAAAGCAACACATGGGATCTGGTAGACAAACCTAAAGGTTAGAAACTAGTTGACTATAAGTGTATATCTAAGAGAAAAGAATAAACTTTTGGGTTTGAAAAGGTCATGTACAAGGGCATTTTGGTTGCTAAAATGTTCATTCAACAAAAATGTGTAGATTACAATGAGATATTCTCTCATGTAGTAAATTTTGACATAGAGTTGAACCAGATGGACGTCAAGACATCTTTCCTATATTGTACCATTGAGGAAATCATTCACATGAAGCAACTTGAAGGATTTGTAAATAAGGAAATGAATAATCATGTATATCTCTTAAAGAAAATATTATATAGCCTGAAGCAATCGTTTATACAGTTGTATAAATATTTTGATGATTTCACAGTTAAGAATAGTTTTAGAATAATAAGTTATGACAGTTGTATGCATGTGAAGAAATATTGTTCTGTTGAAATATATCTATTTTTATGTAGATGATATGTTGATTGCTAACAAAGACAAGGAAACAATTGAGTCATTCAAGGAAAAGTTAATGATCATGTTTGAAATGAAAGACATGAGATTGACCATGAAGATTCTTGGGATGAAGATTATTAGAGACATACAAAAGAAAACTTTATTTCTGTCATATGAAGGTTCTTTAAAGAGGATAATAGACATGTTTGGTATGACATAGGCAAAACCAGTCACTTGTCTCATTGCCCAACATTTTAAACTAACATTTCCAAAAGTTTATGATAAAAATGTGGAGATGCATAAAATAGAAGAGATTCATTATTCTAATGTTGTGGGAAGTATTATGTATGTCAAGGTTTGTAATAGACCTGATTTGGCTTATATTTCAAGCTTGGTTAGTAGATTTATGTTAATAAATTCCATGGAATATTGGTAGGTTGTCAAGTGGGGTTTTGAGATACATAAAAAGATTTAAAAATTTGGGACTGATGTATAGAGAGGTTTGTTTGTGATTTGAAGGTGCTCAGGGTTTAGTTTATTCAGATTAAATGGTTGTTTGGATACTGATAAGTTTTTGACTGGTTATGTGTTTATGCGTTTGGTAGTGTTGTAATTTGGAAAGTAAAACTTACACTTCTGATAGTAATCCTCTACATAAACTGAATATATTGTTGTTACTGAAGCAATAAAAAAAGGTTACTTGATTAAGGGGAATGTTGAGGAGACTTGGGGTTCAACATGAAGTTCTTATGGTGCACTATGATAACCAAACTGAAATACATCTGTCAAATAATCATGTGTTTATGAAAAAAACTAAGCATACTAATGTTAAGATTCATTTTGTAAGAAATATTCTTAAAAATAGGGAGATTGTGCTGGAGAAGGTTCATACAAGTAACAAGCCCAAAATATATGTTTATTAAAGAAGTGGCAATGACCAAGGCCAAATATTGATTGGACTTTGTGCATATTAGGAGCATTTCTAGGACCTTTCAGGGTCCAATTGGATCTAAAACAATTATGTTCATATTCTTGAAGTCAGAACCAATATAAAGAATTATGAAGTATGTTTTTACTTGGAAACTAAATCGTAATTGATGGATGCTTTATTTTTTTGATGCATTAGCTGCATCGGCTAAAGCACTGATTGCATCGACCAGAAAGCCTTTGGTCAAGAGGAGAAACTGCGTTAACCATAATTTCATTATATGGGTATTATCTGCATCGACTAAGAAGTCATTGGTCAAATTAAGCAAGGCTATCATCTAGGAGTTCATTAGCCAAGGCATTAGTTTCATTTGTTAGGAATACATTGGTAAATTCGAGTGATGCCATTCGTCTAGAGGCCATAATAAAAGGTGAATGATGCTTTGGTGTGAAGGCCATCAGGTGAGCTAAAGGTTGTAAATGTTAAAAGGTCATCAAAATGAACTTAGGTTATTTGGGTGTGACTATTAGTATAAGGTTTCAATTATGATGGTTAAATCTTACTTTTATTAGATACATAATTATTACTTCTTGTTACAACATGAATAATTATCCATGTTACGAGTTTATTCATTTTATTTTGGAGAAATATTGGTATTAGGAATTATAAGTATTATGTTTGAGACTTGGAACAAGTGACGAGATTTTGATGTGTGTGCAACAAAGATTAAAAAAGAGAAAAAGAAAGAATACTCGTTAGCCTTATTCTCAAAATAACATAGAGGTATCTTAGAAGAGTATTGTGTGAGTTATAGAATCTAAAGTTTCTGTAAACAATAATTCTCGAGAACTTAATCTTTTATATTATTTTATCTGTTTGAACACGAAATAATAACATTATTGTGGCTCGGAGTTGAAGTAAGCAGAATTTACCAAACCACAATTAGGCTTATGTGTTCAAATTTTTCTTACTATGTAATTTTTTTCAGCTTCATTTATATCATCGCTAGAATTAATGAGTGTATGTTGATGATTTTAGCACAATTTGGTTGATTCTTGATCCTTATGATCCATCAAAATATGTATCATTTAAGTCGTGATATTCTGACTTATTCTATTTTGAATCACGGATTTATAGAGTGAATATGTGTGATTGGGCTTATCGTTTATTTATGGAGATGGTTGAGCATGACTAACCGAGAAGGTTCTAAGAAATGGGGTCATAAAGAGGAGGGCTGTTGCAGGTGAGGCAGACCAAGCCCCTGAAGATGAGATGCTAAAGACGAGATCGACTAAGTTGAGCATAACCGATCGGGCTGAGCATGATTAAATGAGAAGATCTCAAAGATTAGGTAATGAAGATGAAGTTTGATAAGTCTTAGAATATCTAGGGTGGTTTATCGGGTAACATGTATGGTGGAAGGGTGTCAAATGAATAAGTACAAAGTTCTAGAGAGAGAAAGTAATCACAATAAAGTACCAACGATTAGAAAAGTACCATTTTCTCAAAAAAAAGATCTTTCCTTATATAGTGCCAGTTGTGGGCTCCATTGTCACATGCTTTGTTTATTCTAATTATATATTAGCCCCGTATTTAAACTTATGTCTTACATTTTCTATCTTTACAAGTAAGCTCCTATAGGTTTTTACATTATCTTGAGCCCCTTATCAATCTTGGCATTTTATGCCCTTATCAGTAACCCCCTAGTTTTGCGAAGAGCCGAGCAAAAACTACTCGAATGCTGAACTCTCTGGTTGGAATTCTGCGTTGGCCTCTCTGCCGACCCCCTCAGTACCGATGCTATGACTCGCGCGTCGTTTATCGAGCCTTCGTTACTGGTTCAGAAGGTTAACCCTTCATGACTGGCCTGCTAAATTCCTATCTCCTGGTTTGTCATGCTATGGTGTGCTAGATGCAACTGAGGCCGAATCTGACCTCTTTGGCCCATATTTTGTGGGCCTTGGGTCAAGCCAATTTTTAAAAAGCCTACTGCACTCTCCCATAAAACCTGTTTAATGACCCGTCCACGTGTCCCTCTTCAGATTGCCCACGTGTTATTCGTTAATTCGTCATTTATATTTGTAACTCTAACATGTTGAGCTGCCTCACGCACGCATCATAAACCTAGCCCCCTAGGTCTGCTTTAGCCGCCCGGATGGACACGTGTCTTGTGATAACTAGGTCATCTTTTAACTAGTATTTTGGTTAAGCGACTCTTGATATTCCCGACGGTCTTTTCGATTGCGCTTCTCCATGGAGTAGACATTTGCCACGCTTGCTTGCCTATAAATAGTTTCATTCCTTCATTCTTACATTTTATCCAAGTTTTAGAGAGATAAACTCTTGCTACTCCTCCCTTCATATAGAGAGAAAGTTCGATTTTGTTTATGAGAAAACCTTCGTCTCGTAAGAAACCCAAGAAGAAAACCGATTCTCTTGAGAAGCCAATCTTTGGTTTCATCGATTATCTTAGCATTACCGACAGGGCAGAAGAGTAGCGAGCCGTCGGGTTAATTCATAACGGTTCTATATCACCACTGAGCTCGGAATCGCTGATCTTTCCAAAACCCAAAAACCCAGGCCCTACGAACCTTTCCCTCAACGCGAACCTTCTGACCATCACAAGGGCCTCTTTGTCAAAAAATCCCAACGTTGCTGCTTATTCGTCTCCCTTATCAGCCCAAAAGTCCGACGTTAAAAATATTTCCGCTCCTTTGAAGCCTCGGGATACCATCGACCGACGCAAAACTCCGTTTTTGACTATGGGTGACTAGCTCTTCATCCACCCCTCCAGAATATGTTCAACTGACCCCGACTATTGTAGGACGTCGAACCAACCATAACACTACGACTACTCATAAGTGGGTGGTCCAACAAGATAAGGAGAGGAGGAAACGCAAAGAATCTGCTTCTAAAAAGAATGGAGTCCCAACGCCTGACCACGTTCGGGTCAACAGCAGCTTAAGTGTAATTCTCGCAACTTCTTCTTCCCATGGATTGACGTGTGCTGATAAATACCTGCCCAAGGAAGTGAAAAGTGTCGAGACTGAAAAGCTAACTCTTAAATCCTCCAAAGCCTCCGCATCGGTAGGGGTTGAAGATAAGCGCGCTGAGAAGACTACCAATAAGTCCTTCACTAAGGTAGCTGCATCAACAAAGTTCGAGGATAAACCTACTGAAAAGGCTACACATAAACCTTCATCCAAATCATCCGCGTCGACAAAGGTTGATGACAACACTACTGGAAAAGTCACCCATAAGCCTTCCACCAAGGCTTCTATATCGATGAAGGTAGAAAGTAAAAATACTAAGAAGGCTAGCCAAAAACCCTCCAAAGCATCTGCATCGGCGAGAGTTGGAGACAAAAACACTGAACCAGACACTCAGACAAATCCGGAGACTTAAAATACTATAGCCGCCGGCAACGCTGAGACGGAGTTGTTGCCTTCTGAAACTGTCGGTGCTGTGACAAGCTACCATATTCGTCTGGATAACGAGAATATTATGTCTTTTTCAATGGGAAATACCTGTACTACTCTCCCGACGAGGAAGCCAGTTTGAAGAGAATCTGGGGAATTCCTGAGTGTGCCAATGTCCGCTTTCCAAAACCTAGTGAGACTCCCGTGTCCATACAAGCTCGAGAAGTAGTGTTTTTCACCGAGCTTTTCAACTGGTATCTACGACTTCCCTTTGATCCTGAAATCGTCAAGTACTTTGAGGTCCTCGAGATATGGCCGACTCAATTAACTTCTAATGTTTGGTATACTTTAATGTCTACCATTATGGCTTCTCGACTGTCTGGGATCTCGATCTCCATGGTGGAATACATAAGAATCTTTGGGCTATCGAAATCTCGAAAGTTTCCTTTCTTTTACTCTTCCTTTGCTAAACCGAAGAAGATAGTAAACAACTTACTGGAGGCTGACAGATCATGTAAATACAGATTTTTCTTTATTAGCGTCGCTTGGGAAAACTGTCGACCCTACAGCAGAGAAAATCCTAGGCGTCTTCCATACAAATGGACTCCTGAAGGTATGTACTTATGCAAAAAAAAAATTATTTTTTATTTTATTTTTTTAACAACCTTCCTTCTTGAGCTTGCAAGGTAGCCATTCAAGAGTTGAGGAAAGACCACTACAAGGAAGCCTCAAATTTTTTTTCCATGCTTCGAGAATTGTCAGGAAGATTTGGGGCCAGAAATTTCGTCAATGCTTTAAAAACACCAATCTTATCAACAACAACCTTTGGCGCTACTCCAATGATATTTTAAGCATCGAAGAATTACGAACTCCTCCTGACGTTGTCGACTTCGTGAAAAAACTTGAGGCCTCAGACTTTGAGGTATTTTTTCCTAAAAGAGATCGTGCGCCCAGCAAACGTGTGAAATCGGAGGAGTTGTCCAACCCGGAGAACGAGCAGGGTGACGACGTAGACAAGCCTATTGAATTGGCACCCTCAGAACCAGAGACCACCGTTATTCTTAGTGACCCTATTGCCAGTGGGGATAAATCTCTTGCCGTTGTCAAAGGAGGACAGAAAGTACATGGTGACAAGAGGAAAAAGAACACCGCAGTTGAAGAAAGGAACCCTACTTTAAACAAGAAATCCAAAGGGAAAACTGTTGCAAGTGAGTGCATATTGACCTAACCGCAGAATAGATCACCATTCCCACCATGTTCGAACAATTTGGTGGTGCGAAGTTGTCTACAGCCGTCGAATCTGGTGTAGGAAGGAAAAAATCGGAGGAAATTCATTCCGGAGGTAAAAACAAAGCCTCGGATCACTCGGGTGATCTTGTTATGTTGGCTCAACATGATTATACTCCTTGCCAAGGAAATTCGATGCATCCTGACCGTACGTTCTTGCCCGTTCGTGCCCAAAGTTCGAACTTTTTCTTCCTTCAAGATTCCGATATCCTGGCAAGCTCACTGCAGAACATGCTCGCCCCCATAGCCTAAAAGAATAGGGAAGTATTGAAACTTCAGAGGGAACTTTCCGAGCTCAAAAAAGAATTTCTTCCAAAGCTAAAGAATCACAAGACTTAATTGATCTTGCCAACCAATGAGCTGACACCACCGAAGCTAAAATTCAGTCTTTCGACGTGAAAGAAAAAAAGTGGTAAAAATCTGTCTCCCAAACCGATGAAGACCGCACCAAAGTTGTTAAAGAATTGGCTGCCCAGAAGCTTGAAAATGGTTACCTTCGTTGGCGATCAACGAAAATGGCTAAGGAAATTCAGGAGCTCCAAATGACCCTCGACAGAAGTAAGGAAAAAACCGTATCATTGCCGCAAAGTGCAAAAGGTTATGGAGAAGGAAGTCGCCGACGTGAGGGCCGACTATGTTCTAAATTTTCACGCTCAATGGCCTCGAACGCCGCTCGGGTCAATGTGGTTAGACGTCCCTGAAGAAGACCGTCCCGAAGGTGTTAATTGTACCGACCCTGAATTTGAACACACCGAACCATCCGAAGATTCATTCGATGCTTAAACTCTGCAGCTCGGATGTGTTTGTTTATGTTTCTTTTTTTGTAACAGTTAAGACTTGACTTGTTTGTTTTTTGTGAACTTTCATTTGCATCTTTTTTTTGTACTATGTTCATCATCTTACCCCTTTTTCAATCGAAAGTGATCATTTTTCGATGCCAAAGTTAATAGGTTTTACTATGCTTAAATTTGTAGATCAACTTATTGTTGAAAAAGGCCTTGTGATAGGCTCGACTTTATCGATCAACGTTGAAGTTGAAAACACCTTATTAGGCTCGAACGTGTTGATCAACCTTAATGTTGAAAAAACCTTTTAATAGGTTTGAATGTGTTGATCAACCTTAATGTTGAAAAACCCTTTAACAGGTTCGAACATGTTGATAAACTTTTCAGTTGAAAAACCCTTTTAATAGGCTCGGCATTGTTGATCAACTTCAATGTTGAAAAACCCTTTACCAGGTTTGAACATGTTGATCAACTTTTAAGTTGACAAACCCTTTAATAGGTTCGAAATTGTTGATCAACTTCAATGTTGAAAAACCCTTTAAAAGGTTCGAACATGTTGATCAACTTTTAAGTTGAAAAACCCTTTAATAGGTTCGATATTGTTGATCAACTTTAATGTTGAAAAACCATTTAACAGGTTCGAACATGTTGATCAAATTTTAAGTTGAAAAACCCTTTAATAGGTTCGACGATATAACAAATATAGACCCGTGTTAAGGCTCTAAAAATTTACTAAATGAATCGGTTTAGGTAGACACCTCACTAAAACCTCCCCGCGCCACCGGGGTAGGAAAAAGTGTGTCCCCGACTAAAGTTGTCTTACAATGAAATTGCAAACGGTAAAAATTAAAAAACATTCTAAGTATAATTTAAGGTGTTCGATATTCTAGGGGAGATGTATAGCTCGGCCGAATAAATAATTCAACTGATAAGTTCATGATTTTACTTTTTTTATCACTTGGTATGGTCCTTCCCAATTGGGTGCCAACTTCCCAAGATGTTTGTCTATTGTGTGGAGGAAAACTTTTCACAGGACTTTTTCCCCAACCTTGAAGTCTCTTCTTCGAACTTTTGAAGCGTACCTATTCTTCATCAGGCTTTCATAATGCAAGGAGCTTAAGTGAGCCTTAGCTCGTCTTCTATTAAATCCAAAGTCAAGGCCCGATTTTCATCATTAGCACTTTCCTCATAATGGTTGATTCTGAAAGAAGGGAACATTATCTCTGCGGGGATTACCACATCCATGCCATAGACCAGAGCGTAAGGTGATTCTTGTATCGCAGTTTGGTGCGTTGTTCGGTATGCCCACAATACCTCTTGTAAAAACTTCGGCCACTTTCTGGCCTTTCCTTCCAAAATCCTCTTCAGTCCGTTGATGATTGTTTTGTTCCTTACTTCAACCTTTCTGTTAGCTTGAGGATGAAATGAGGCCGAGAAACATTGTTGTATATTGTGGCTTGTAAGAAATACCTTCATTTCATTATTGTCAAACTGGAGGCCATTGTCCATGGTTAACTTATGAGGGACCCCGTACTGACAACAAATGTTCGACCATATGAATTTTACAACATCTTTAGCTCTGGTTCCTGACAATGGCGTCGCTTCAACCTATTTTGAGAAATAATCACTGCAACCACGATAGTCTATCTTCTTCCAGTTGCTCCTACTAGATCTATCCCCCACCTGTCAAATGGAAGACCTTCAGAGATGGACTCAAAGGGGACCGCTGGGGTGTGGATTGAATTGGCAAACCTCTGGCATGTATCACATCTTCTGACCAACTCATTGGCGTCGGCAACTAGCATAGGCCAGTAGAAACCTGACAACAGAACTCTCCTAATTAGTGTCTTGAAGCTATAATGTGCCGACCCTTCTCTGTCATGTAGCTTGGACAACAACATTTGTGATTCTTTGCGCCCCATTAACCTTAACAAAGGTCTGCTTGCAAATTTTTATAAAGATCGTTTCCTAGTAAGGCAAAACCTCGCGCCTTATACCCGAACGATTTTTGCCAAAGTCTTATCGTCGGGCAATACTTCCTCAGCCAAAAACTTCATAATGTTACTACTATAATCAGTGGTCAAAGCTGTTGAAATTTGACATGCCATGTCCAGTTGGCTTTCTACGTACTTCCGCTTCAAAATAGATGGATACTCCTTCGTCAAAATCCAGGGGCATTCTCCAATATATGCTGTGGTTGCCAATGAATCAGGAATTGTATTATCTTCCCTTCGGACATGCTCATAAGTGACCTTTTGAAAGGACGAAGCAAAAATTCTTAAGGCCGCCAAGTATTGCACCAGCTGCTCTTTTTTTGCCTCGGATTTCCCCGTTGCGTGATTAATCAGTAGTTGCGAATCGTTTATCAACCGAACGTTTCTGGCTCCACAAATCTGCACCAACCTTAAGCCCGCCAATGCAGCCTCATATTCGGCCTCGTTGTTTGAAGCCTTGAAACCAAAACAAATCGCATGATGCATCGCGATCCTTGATAGTGTAGAAACCTGGACACCACCCCGGCATCCGTTGATACTCGAACCACCGTCGGTTTTGACTATCCGCCCATCCAAATTTACCTCTGGTTTGGTTGCTACTTCCTCTGGCCTACTAGAATGGAACTCTACTAAGAAATCTGCTAAAGCTTTCCCTTTAATAGCCGTTCTTGGTTCAAAATTAATATCAAAATCCCCCAACTCTACCGACCATTTTGACATACGCTTGGAAATAGCGGGTCGCTTCAATACACTTTTTAGGGGAAAGACTGTTCGAACCATAATAGAATGACCTTGAAATATGGTCGCATTTTCCTAGCAGCCGTTACAAGAGCCAGTGCTAACTTTTCGAACTTCAAATACCGCTTTTCAGCATCCAGTAAACTTTTACTCACATAGTAGACAGGTTTAGGGACCCTATCCTCTTCTCGAACTAAAGTCGCACTTACCGCATGCTCTGAAACCGCTATATATAGGAACAAAATTTCTCGAGGTAGTGTTTTTGTCAGTAGCGTTGGGGATGATAAGTAATTTTTTATGCTGAGAAAAGCCTCGGTGCATTCGGGCGTCTAGCTGAAATTCTTAGCATTCCTCAACACTTGAAAGAAAGGTGCGCATTTGTCAGAAGATCGAGAAATGAATCTGTTCAGTGCTGTAAGCCGTCCGATTAAAATCTGTACCTCTTTAATATTCAGTGGGGGTGCCATACTATGCAAGGCGTTTAACTGGATCGGGTCTGCTTCTATCCTTTTCTCGCTGATCACGAACCTTAGGAATTTTCCGGACCAAACTCTGAAAGAACACTTCTCTAAATTCAATTTGAGGTTTACCTTTCTGAGGTTCTTGAATGTTTCCTCAAGGTTGGCAAAATGATTTTCATCGGTAACGCTCTTGATCAACATGTCATCAATATAAACCTCAACGTTTCGCCCGATCTGTTCCTCGAAGGCTTTATTCACAAGCCTCTGATAAGTGGCCCTTGCATTCTTCAGACCGAATGGCATAACCTTGTAACAGTATAAACCCCTCCTTGTGATAAATGTGGTGCTTTCCTGATCTCTTGGATCCAGATTTATCTGGTTGTATCCTGCGTAAACGTCCATGAATGATAACAACTTGTTCCATGATGTCGAATCACAACTGGTCGATCTTATGCATGGGAAATGGATCCTTAGGACACGCTATGTTAAGGTCCGTAAAGTCCACGCACATTCTCCATTTTCCGCTTTTTTTTTACCAAAACTGCGTTTGCTGTCCAACGCGGATATTGTGACTCCCTGATATGTCCTACCCTTGTTAACCTTTCAACCTCTGAAATAATTGCCTCTGCATTTTCTTGGGAGAAAGCTCGATGTTTTTGCGTTATAGGTCGAACACTTGGGTTTGTGGACAATTGGTGATAAATAACATTCTTAGGAACCCCTGTAACATCCTCTGAGCACCAGGCAAACAAATGTAGCTTCTGCCCAAGAACATCAATTGGTTTTTTACGAGAAAAGAATGATAAGTTTACACCAATCTTCAACACTTTGCCTTTGGAAAATTCGTAGCTTGCACAATTCTCGTCGGTAAACAATAACCCTGGGGTCTCCCTGGGATCTTCTGTAGGCTCCAATCCAGGGGCCGACCCCACTAATTGTTAATCCCTAGCATCAACCATCTCCTTATCTGATTTGGTTGTCAATGTTACCCGGTAAGATTCCTTTGTTGTCTTTTGGCTGCTTCTGACAACGCCGACATTGTTCACGCTCACATACTTCAAGCACTGATGAATCGTAGAGGTCACGGCATGCATCCTTGATAACCAAGATCGGCCGAAAATTGCGTTATGTGACGTAGGAACGTCTACTAGTATAAGTAGGATCGTTACTTCCTTTTTAAAAGGTCTTTGTCCAAGCTAGACCACACCTTTGAACTCACCGACTACCTCTGTCGATGCTCCCGTAGAACCAATAATAGTCTGATCCGACTTTACAATCACTGGTTTATTTTTAAACCCTGAGAAATTTGACAAGAAAATGATGTTCACCGAACTTCCAGTATCCACCAATATCCTCTGAACCTCCTCAACAGCAATGACCGCTACAATTACGATCGTATCTTCGCGAGGACCCGCAATGTCTCTCATTTCATCATCATCGAAGCATAGGATAGGAGATGGGTTCGGATATAAATACGATGAAGCTCTTGCCTCTAACTGCGTAGCCAGATTAACCACATGCCTCTTCCGAGAAGAATTGGTGATACCTGCCATTGAGTCGCCCCCGAAAATAGTTAGCAACTCAAAGAACTTACACAAGTTGCTCACCTTCTCTCGTGCCACAAGTACTACTTCCTCAATTACTCCGATCATATTCTTGTTTTTGTCTGGGTCCAAATACTCAGTGGACACATCGAATGAGTCAGTGACCTCGGAGATCACCAAAGAAATTTCCTACTTCGGCACTGCTACAATTTGTTTGGCCGCTCTGCTTTGCTGAACTTGTTTCTTTACGTACTGAAGAAATTTTCATTTTCAATTTGCGCTTGCACTTCTGTCTTGAGCGCAATGCAATATTTGGTGTCGTGACCTACGTCCTCGTGATACATACAATAACGGCCTTTCGGCTCTCACGGGGAGTTCTGATTGGGAACGGTTTCCGAAAGTGTACACTTTTCCTTGACTTGTCGAAGATAGTTGCAAAACATTCGGTCAAATTAGCGTAGTGATCAGGTTGAACCCATTTATTCGATACGTGTCGATATGAATTTCCCTAGTAATTGTTTCATACTCTCTATGTATGATTCCCGGAACGTTTCCCATTTGATTGTTATGTTTCTGATGCCACGGTAGTTATTGGTTATGGCTGAGGAACTGTAGATGTTTTTTGCGGAGCCTTCTGATACGTCACAACCGAGGCTTGCGCAGTTTGCTGGATTTGCACTGCCAGTTCCGACGCTTCAGTTTCTTCGATCAGGATCTGCTTTTCTACCTAAGCTAACAAGGCAGAAAAATTAAAAGCCTGCTTCTTCGATACCGTTTGTTTCATCAGACCAGGCAACAAACCTAATCTATAACCAGTCAACGTCACACTCTCATCACAATAGTCAAGATCAGTCTTTGCATCTATAGAGCGTCGAGTATAATCCCTCAGACTTTCTCCGACCTTTTGTCCGCAATTCACGATTGTATCTATGTTAGTTCAGAAGTTCTTACTTCCTATAAACTGATGTCTGAACATCATCCAGAACATACCAAAGTTTTTAATGCACCCCTGCGGCAATCGGTTGTACCATTTTGATGCTCGGTCTTTACATGCCATTAAAAATGCTCGACAAATCAACTTGTCGTTGTTGTCGAAGCTTAACATAAAGTTCTTAAATGCTTCAAGGTGATTCTCAAGGTCTTTCTTTCCGTCGTATTTTTCAAGCTTCGAGATATCAAAGCGCTTCGGGAGGTGTCCCGACAAAATTTCATCCAAAAGGGGAGATGACCTCCAATTATGTCCGAGGCTAAAAACTCTGCCTCCTAACCCTTCTGGGCGACTTGCAAATAACCCTTCTTCAAGTGGGTTTGCAAATTGGTTTCCGACCCTGTAGCCATAAGATTGACTCCCTGACGGGAATTGAAACTATGGTCGTTCTGTTGTTCTCTGTTAACTGTGATTGTACCCACCTTTTTCGCAGACGTCAGAGTCACTTTGTCGATGTTGTTCCCTTGAGGTTTGGCTATCTTTGCTCGTTGCGACTTACGTCTTCGAAGCTCTCGCTCCCTGATCATTCTTTTATTTTTTTTGAAGCATCAGAAATCCCGGTTCAGGGAAGAAGACTCACATATATATTCCCCAGTTGAATATTCATACCCATGCTTGGCTCGGAATTCAAACTTCTTCCTTACAACCTCGTCGAGCTCCCGCACTCGAGTTCTGCCTTTATAAAATTCAACTTAATCCCGATCGACAATGCGATTGGCCTCTTTTCCATCTTCGCACGATCATTCGCTTCGACCGTCGAGCCGACACTTCTTTTCATCCAAAGCCATCTTTATCTCAGAATTTAGCTTAGCAATGTCGTCCAACAGCTGTTGCATGGTCATGATTAGGGTCGACCGTTTTCTTCGGCCCTGATTACCCTGGTCGTCATCACCAAACAACTCTTCAGAGTACCGACCCTCTGAATAAGACATCTCCTTGTCGGAACCTCTCTCATTTGCCTTTCTCTTTCTAGCCTCCGTATTCATTCCTCGAATTCAGGTTTTACGAGGGTCGAGATTTTGGAAAACCTGGTCTCTGGGTATCACTCGTTCCCACAGACGGCGCCAATGATAAGTCTTAGAATATCTAGGGTGGTTTATCGGGTAACGTGTATGGTGGAAGGGTGTCAGGTGAATAAGTACAAAGTTCTAGAGAGAGAAAGTAGTCACAATAAAGTATCAATGATTAGAAAAGTACCCTTTTCCCAAAAGGGGATCTCTCTTACATAGTGTCAGTGGTGGGCTCCACTGTCACATGCTATGTTTATTCTAATTATATATTAGCCCCTGTATTTACACTTGTTTCTTAGATTTTCTATTTTTACAAGTAAACCCTGTGGGTTTTTACATTATCAATTGAGCCCCTTATCAATCTTGGCATTTTATGCCCTTATCAAAGTTGATCGAGTTGGGCATGACGACTACGTTGAGTATGACTAACCGAGCTGAACATACTAACCAAGTTGTATCCATATCCAGATATTGTACATTCATCATAAACCACTTATAGTTAAGGTTTAGTAAATCAAACGAATAATATAGGAACACATGTTTGGTAAATTTTTAGTATAAGAAATAAAACTAATTATGGCCATAAGATTAAAAATATTTTACATTTTGGTAAACCAAAACGTAACAAATTTTGCGTATGTGAGTAAAAAATAGTTCAGAATTAATTGATAAATTCAATTCATATTTTACTACTAATTTTTGTTGTGTGGGTCAAAATAAGTTTTCATATAAAAAATATATTCTGGTTTTATAATTGATCTAAAATACCAAAGCATAATGATTTATTTTTTGACATGCTGGGTCGAGAAATTATGTATTTTCTAAAATAATTTGCCTATTTATTCCATATCATTTTTACCTCATAATAGTTTTGTTATTTTCTAAAATGTTCACCTAAAATTTATCGTATTTTTTGCATCATTTTTAGTTCGTTGGTTTTACATATAACAAGTGCAATTCAAATAAGGTAATCTACTAAAATTTTTGTAATGCATTGAAAAATAAATAACACACGTAACATAAAACAAATATCCAAAAGATACATAACATAAAATATATAACTAAAAAAAATCAAAATATTTTACATAAGAATCACATATCTCGATGCGAGATATGTCCATGAAACATCAGTTATTTTATGAAGCAATATTCTAATATATCACGTCTTATACTTGGCGACCACCATTTTATACCTCACACCATAGTTTTTAATGGCGCGTGGGGGCCCCGTGGCGATGAGTGGATCCAAAGATACAGCGACGCGATGAGGGTCGCGGCGCCCGCCTTTCAGTTCATTAAAATATTATTTAAATAATAATTAATATAACAATAATAAAAAATTTAAGAAATAAAATTCAATAAAATCTCAAAATTCAAATATTTTCAAATAATCAAAATACAACTAAACTTCAAAAAATTATTAATCTTCATCAAATAAGTTATCATCTTCTACTTGAATATTATCTCCAAGTCCTCCAATATCTTTTTCATATAAGTCCTACATAGGAGTGGTATCCTCATCCTCTTCCTCGTCAACAAGCATTCTATTTCTAAGACGAGTCATTGTACGGTTGGAAAAACGAGATCTAAGATTATGGTTTGATTCATCCGGTTCATCTCCTCCAACATCGACTCCTACCAAGTGAGCATCCATATCATCATTTACAACACTCGTATCAGGAGAACCATCGTTGTTATCTGGTAACCCAGTTAACCACTCATTGGCATCATCAATGTCACTCAAAAGAATTGGATAAACATGACCACGTGACTGATATCGTCGCTTTAAAGCTCTATTGTATTTGATATTCACCAAATCATTTAAACGATGTTGAGAAAGTTTGTTCATTTTCTTGCTATGAATCTACGAAAGAAAAATAATTAAACTAATTAACTCGTAAACATTAATAAAAATTATAAATCGCAAAATAAATAATATAACAAGAAACTTACATGCTCAAAGAAACTCTAATTTCTTTCACATCCAGATGAACTACAAACAAGGCCAAGTACTCGTATGGCAAACCTTCTCAATTTTGGAGTCGATGCACCATAACTTATCCACCAATCAACTAACATAAGAATAAACTAAAATAAGATTTTTAAAATTATAGAGTAAAACCTGGTGCCATCACAGTCTGGTGTTTAATTGATGCGGCGGTTTTAAATGTCCCTTCACTATTTCTATACAAAACAATCTCATGTGCAATCTTATCTTGCATATCCATGTCCGAGATCATCTTTGATAAACATTGAGAAAAACCACTTGTAATTTCAACATCATCTTCAACACTTGGGTTGCTAAAATATAAGCTAGGATTAAGATAATATCATGCAGCATGCAAAGGCTTATGTAACTGATTGTCCCATCTCTTGTCAATAATTGTGAAAATTTCCTTGTACTTTGTTTCATCATTTGAAAAAGCGGTTGCAATAGCCTCTTTTGCTTTGTCCATAGCTTCATAAATGTAACCCATTTCCGGTTTCACCTCCCCATCTACCATACGCAACACTCCCAATAGTGGACCACTAATTTTAAGAATCTCATTGGTAGTTCTCTAAAACCATTCACTAAGCAATTTAGGAATTTTTTTCCCGACTTCTTCTTTTGAAAATTTACTTTCAAGCCATTCATCTGAATTAAAAAGTCTCGTTAGATGCCTTTGTTCCTCGTGAAACCTCTTTAATGTCAAGAACCCAGTAGCAAAACGAGTTTTGGCAGGTCACACCATCTCTTTGTTGTTGGTAAATTTTCTCATCAAACTTAAGACTCGTGTTCGGCTGTAGATGTAGTCATTCACCCTAATTGCCCTTTTGATTGTCTTCTTAAATTTTGGAATCTTAAAAATATCTTCGAACATCAAATCAAGACAACGGGCCACACAAGGTGTCTAATAAAGATGTGTATACTTGGCCTCAAGTAGCTTTCCTATAAAAATAATAACTAAAAATAAAAAAAACTTGATAATAATTTATAATATTAAATAAATAGTATATAGAATATGTCTCGAACATACCTGCAAGGACATTTTCCGAGGCGTTATCGGTTACTACTTGAACAATATTTTCAGCACCAATATGATCAATACATTTGCTAATCAATTCAAACATCTTCATTCCTGTTTTTGAATATGACGAGGCATCAACACTATCCAAGAAAACACTTCCTTTAGGAGTGTTTATAAAGAAATTGACAAGCACTCTACCATTCATGTCAGTCCGCCCATCACACATCAATGTGCAACCATTTTTCTTAGCTTCATCTATGTTTTCCTCAATAAGTTTTTGTGTGTGATCCTTTTCATTTTTCAGACAAGTTACTCACACTTCATGCAAAGTAGGAGCCTTCATACCAGGACCATACTGTCCAATTGCTTCAACCGGTTTTTGCAGAGACTCGTAGTTCACAGCATTGAAAGCAATTCCAGCGTCATACATCCATCTAGCAAACATATGAACGACATTATCCTTTAATTCCTTCCTGTATTTATCAGCATCCACTTGATCTTGACCAGTTTTTCTTTTTTTTCCCAAAGCTTCTCTTCTGTAAAATAAATCTAATGGACTCTTAACACCGGGAGCACTACATGAAAGAACTCCTGGTTCATCTTCTTCCATATCCACTAAAATATCAAAATCATCTACTAACTCTTTTGCCTTAATTTCATCTAATTTTTTTTGTTTCAACTCTCTCAATCTTTCTTTGACATGATCAGGACATTTAGAGCAAGCAACGAAATTTTTAAACCCACCAATTAAATGTTGTTTTAGACGAGTTACCCCACCGTTGTACACTTTATCAAAAATTGCATCTAACACAATCCATATTTTTCTCATCTGGACGTGTACCATAATCCCAACCAATACCTCTTGTTTTAGAACTTCCCGATGTTGTATTATTATAACCAGATGCCATTTGTGTGGAAAAGATTAATAATATTTCGAAGGAGGAAAAAAATCTATAGAGTATGGATGAACTAACCTTTGAAATTCAGTAATAGAGAAAAAATATCATTGAACTTCTTAAATTTTTTAAAGAAACCATGGAACTAAATAGACTATATGTAGAGGAAATAATATAAATTTTTTTGGAAATTACAATACTAATTGAAATATTACCTCACAACATTTAAATAAAATATATCAATAATCTACAAAATTATATACATTAAATAAATAAGATACTAAATAATAATTTATATATTAGAATTTTTTTTTTCTAAACCCATCTTTGAATAACACAATCTTTTTGAATAAATATTATTCGTTTAGGATATATGCGGATGTAAATATATAAGATTACGTAAAATGTCTTTCCTAATAATACTTTTCCTAAACCATTATATTGGTATTTAATTGAAAATATATGTTTAAAATATAAATTTTTGAGAATATGAAAAAACGTTGAATATAAGAAATTAAACATATAAGATCATGTTGCAATTTTGACACAATATCCAAGAATCGTTTAATACATAAACAATTTAGAAAACCATAGATAGTATACAATATACACAGACATCGTGTATTTGGTTTTTAACAAAAGATATCATGTCGCTATTAGTGACTCTGACAGACAGAGAAAAAATCAGTTAGTAATCGTGTAAAATAAGATATTGAACAAATGTTATACACTTAATTACCACTTAGAAGAAAAATAATTTCTTTGATATTAAAGTAAAGGGTCAAATCACCTTTACATATTACATTTTAAAAAGAAAAAGGGTGAGAATTGCTAAATCGAAAAGACGACGCCTTTTCTCGCCTTACTCTCTGTCGCCTTCTTTCCATGGCACCGCCGTAGCGGTTCACCTTTCTGTTCGGGACGCCTCGCCTCGGCATGAGGCGCTGCAGCCTCGCCTAGCGGCGCCTTTCACAACTATGCCTCACATGCATGTTATTTTTGTATATTGTATGCACTGGATCAACCAATGGCTCTTTGCTCGATAAAAAAGAGGATACAACCTACTGAAAAATTTGAGAAATAAAACCATCATGGTCTCAGCATGTTAAAACCTTCGACCACCATCAAACATCTATGATTTGTTGGTAAATAAAAAGACTTTCAAATGATCATAGAAACGAAATACTAGAAAAATTATCCTTCAACTATGACATTATGTGTCTACTATATTTGTAAAACTCAGTCTCAATTTCGCTATTGTAAATACGATACAAGAAAGTTTGATACCATTATAGACATATATATATTATCGACTAGGTCGACAAGTCATTTATTGAAGACCTGTAATATCGACCACATCGTCTAATATCATCGGCATTTCCCTACAAAAAATGAAATTTATTTATTTTATAGATTTCAACTTCCAACATATGTGTTTTCCAATGAGCTATTTGGGTGCCAATCATGCAATACGTCCAACATTGATCCGAAAATAATGTTGTCAACAACGTGATGTACATCTAGATGAATGGTTAGTATCCTAATTGAATAGAAAAGTATCCACGTTGTAGAAGAAAAATTATATATCTCACGATCTCTTTTACAAATATATATCATACAACTTAATATAATAAATATTCAATAATAAAATGTTTAAAATTTAAATACATACGAAGCCTATCATGATAGACATGGAATGTTGTTTGATTCACGAATATCTTATATAATCTTTAAATATTAATTTTTTTTTAAATTTAATCTCCTTAACTTATTTATAGTTAGTGTTTGGTTGCGATTTCTCCTCGAATGATGAATTACTAGACTCTAGCCATGAGAATATGGATGGTAAATGATTCGTACAAACTCGTTTTTGATATACTATGACCTATATGTAATATATATTATATAACTTTTGGTGATATTATGTTATAATAAATATGAACGTAACAAAATCCAATAATCATCATAAATGTATATCCACAAATCAAACAACTTTAACCTTGTGGACCAAAATCCACGCCTACAAACATAAAAACCTAACATCGAATTTTAATTTCTAAATCTTCAAATCTAACCCAAAAGCAACAAATCGAACTATAAATATATAAACTATAAACCAAACTTTGATTAATACTTCAATATAATCTAAAAACGAATTTAAACAACTTAAACATATTAGAAACCAATTTCCCACCTATCTTAGACATAAATTTTGAACTAATATTCTTTACCTTAAACAACAACAAATAAAAAAACTACATTTAAGGCCAAAAATGATGTAAAAATAATTTTTTTTATCTTTAATTTGGAAAAAACGTAAAAATTAGAATTCGATTTGGTTGTCTTGGATTTTATGCTTATAATCTTTTTTACCAAAGTATTTTTATATTTTTTATTTGTTTCAAAAGCGAATTAATATTTTTATAAATGAGGAATTTAATAAGAAACATGACGTTTATAACCAAGACTTTAAATGATAAAAATGAACAAAGTCTAACATGATAATATATATATATATATATATATATATGATTTTTCAATAATAATATTATTTAACATGTAAATTTGAAAATTACATGATATAAATTAAATTGTAATATGGCTCATGGTCAAATCAAATTAAAGACCATGAAAAAAACACAAGTTTTAACATGGTTTGACAATAATATCTACGCCCACCGACACCACTAGAGAAAAGTATGTCACTATGATATAAAATGGTTAAAGATTTTAGTGTCCTTTTTTTTATCTCAATAGTTTACTTATGGGAGTAAATAGATATTTCTAGATAATAAGCCTACTTATTGAGCTCATACGCTATTAACAACTATAGATAATAAAAAACGACACAATAAGGTACACAGTGAACACAAGGTACAATATGAACAAAAGTACACAATGTATATTGTAAACACAAGAATCACGCGATACATAATGAACTCTTATGTGACTAGTCAGTCAGCATCTGAATCTTTACGACTATTCAAATTGTTCTCAATAAATCTTCCATTTGAGGTAAATATCATTTCTTCACCATCAATAAATAAATTTCTCTTTACCAGACTCACAAAATACCCATAAGGCAATCATTTGATGTTGCGAATATCAATCTATTTTAGACACTCCCTAGAATTTTAAATTGATACTTCATAAGTCATTACATCTATTGAATTATCATATGTGTAAATTTTATTCACATCAACAATTTCCTTTGATATTATAACACGAATAAAATAATACCTCGAATCTATATGCTTTGTACGTTCGTGGTACACTTTGTTTTATGTAAGGTGTATGACGCTTTGACTATCACAATTGTTTTAGTAACTCTACCAAAACCCAGATATACCACCAAACCTTGCAATCATATTGCCTCAGTACTTGTTTATGTTACAACTACATATTTTGCCTATATTGTACATAAAGATACAATAGCTTGCAATTGTGTTTTGCAACCGATCGCACTCCCAACTAGAGAAAATACCTATCATGTTAAAGATCTTATTTTATCCACACCCCCTACAAGATTATAATAAAAAAAACAACCATTGATCCTTCCACATTGTTTATCGATCCATCAAAGTTTCTCTTATTGAAAATCAAGCCAATATTTACAGTATTTAAGATACCGAAGTATCAATTTTACTGTCTGTAAGTATTCTTTCCCATGACATCTCATGTACCTGCTAACCTCACTAATCGCACGTGAAATACCAGGACGTGTGTAAACCATAACATACATGGTACTTTAAACTATACTTGAGTATGAAATATTTGATATTTGTTCCAACTCAACATCATCCTTGGTCGATCTTGCTGCAGACAACTTGAAATGAGGGATAAACTTGATGCTAACTGCCTTAACATTAAACTTATTGAATTGTTGTAGCACTTTCTCAATGTAGCTTCAGTGAGACAAGTGTAACAATCATGCGTTTATGTTTCTAGTAATCTCTTTGCCCTACTCGAATCCTTCATCCCAAACTTGATACTAAGTTGTTTCTTTATTTTTATAATATGTGGCATACTATAAGCAACAATGAACATATTATCCACGTACAACAATAATTAAACATAAAAACCATTTGACATATTCTAATGATACACATAATTGTTATATGGATTTTTTGTGAACCTTGTTGATATCATGAATATATCAAATTGTTTGTACCATTATTTAGGTGAATGTTTTAAACCATACAATGACTTATTCAGCAAAAAAAACTTTATTTTTGATTTTAGGTTTGATAAATCCCTTCAGTTATCTTATATGTATATTAGTTCTTCCAGTTCACCATGTAGATACCGCATTTTTCACATCCAAATGTTCAAGCTATAAGTCTTGCAAAACTACTATGGCTAATAAAAATATAATAAATCTGTATTTCACTGGTAGAGAAAATACTTCATTAAAATCGACTAATTTCTGTTGAGTAAAACCCTTAGCGAGTAGTCTTGCCTTGAATTCAAGTGCCTCAAACCCTGAATTATTTTTAATTTTCTAAAATACCCATATGCAGCATACTACTTCTGTCGTTTGAGCAAATTAATAAGCCTTTTTATATCAGATTAATATGAATAGATTTAATCTTTTCCCCGTAGCACTGATCCATTGATATGCTTCTAAACCCGTTATAGCTTCCCTATAGCTACTACATTCATGCATCTCAACTTCTTGCATAACTAACAAAGCATATGCAACTAAGTTTGCTTACTTTTTTTGTTGTATAATCTCTTTTATTTCTCTGCCTAATGTTATATTATAAGGTTATTGTTATAATTAGGGCGCATCATTGTCTAACAAAACATGCTCATTAAAAGACACGTCGTAACTGATGAGAAAACTTGAAGACTTTGAAGTGGTACAGCATATTCAATATCTATTAAATTCAATAATATACCCTATTAATATGCACGTCTTTTCCCTCGGCTCATGTTTACCATTTTTCAGATAAGCATATGCAAGATAACCAAACATCTTAAACTGTTTCTAATCAGTCGATGATCAAAATTAGATCTCAAAAGGAGTATTTCAATCAATATTCGTTGAGGAAGATATATTAACTAAGTAATACGTCATATTGATAGCTTTGGCCCAATTATTTTTTCCATATACCAGATTGCGGGAGCATGTTTTATGCCTTGTCATAAAATATTATGTTTATTATTTATATGATCCTATTTTATATATTTTAGAACAAGTATGATGATGCATTATTTCTCTCAACATCATAAAACTCGTTGAACTCACGATTGCACACTTCTAGCCCATTATATGTCCTAAGATACTTGATCTTCATATTGTCTACTTCTCGATCATTGTTTTCATTTAACAAAAGTTAAATATGCTTTATATTTGGTTTAAAAAACCCATAACATCATTGAATAATCATCAATCAGACTCATATAGTATTTGACTGCGCTCTTTGATGAAATTTTGTTTAGGCCCGAAATATTTTTGTCAATGTAATCTAATATCCCTATAGTATTTCTTACATCAGACTTGCTGAATTTCACTATAGTTTTCTTGCCAAGTACGTGGTATTCATAAAACCATAATCATTATGCTTTATACCATTTCAACAATTCTCTCATGTCTAAAACAACAAATCATATTTCACTTATGTGACTAATGTGCCAATGCTAAACTTATTATGATCCTACTGATTTTGGTTGTTACTCCTTGATGATATTACTCCAACATCTCCCATCATAACACTTCTATAGATAACGTAAAACCTCTTTTGCAAACTACCTTTTATATACACCACCAAACCATATGTCACATTGATTAAACCATAACATGCACAATATTTGTAGCCTCAAGAGTCTAGTGTCCTAAAGGATATAAGGTTTCTCTTCAACCCAAGAACATATAAAAACTTCACGATTCTGACAACACATTTGAACGTTATGATATTAACATTACCGATCCCACCAATACTCAACAAATGGTTGTTTATAAATATATAGTTTATTGCATTGAATTGTAAGTATCAAACCACTATTTGAAATGATGTATGTGGTATGTAGCACTACTATCAAGACCCAAAAGTTTTTCCCACAATCTGATACACAACACATATTTTGAACCATTGTTGTCACTATCAACAGAATCATTCATATTTTCTGCTAGGTTCACAATATTTTTATTTTAGTTTTGTTTTTTACCTTTCAGCTTCGAACAATCTCTCATGTAATGACCCCAAACAGCGCATTCATAACAATTTGAATTCTCGACTCTTGATTTGGATCTCATTTAATTTTTTTCTTCGAAGAGTTTACGTTGTTGCTAGATTTTCTTTTAGTCATAAGATATTTCTCTTCCGTTTGATTATTTGAATGCAACTATATTAACTCTTTTGATTTCAGCATCCTTTAGGCATCTTCTAGAAATAGTTTTTCCTTACCATACATAATGACTTCAACGATTTTTTTTATGAAAAGTTGGTAAATATCTCAAAATATATAAGAATTGTTTTTCATCATCGATTATGATATCAATATTATCCAAATCCATAATAATTTATTTAAAATTATCAAGATGTTCACTTATGAACATACATTCTTTTAATATGAAATCATACAAACGTTTCTTCAAGTATAAATAATCCATAACTGATTTCTCAACGTAAAGTTTGCATAAATTCTTCCATGTGTATGCAACATTCTTCTTATCACTAATCTCGTGAAGAACATTGTCTTTTACACTCATCAGAATCCAACATAGCGCTATTTTTTTGAAGATCTTGCTTCTCATATTCTTTCATCTCTATCGGTAACTTATTCTCCACAATCTTCCACAACTTTTATACCAAAAAAGATCCGAACTTAATATTTCACAACGCAAAACTGGTTCCCCAATCAAATATTCGATTTTGTTTTTGTTGATGTAGACGCCATTGTAAACCCTAATTTGAAAAAAAAACCTACGATATGATCCAATTTTGTTATAAATGAAGAAATATTTTCACAAATTGTTCATACACAAAACAAATTAAAAAACATGAAAAGAAAAATATACATGATTTAACGTACTTTGAAAATGATATTCACATCTACGGACGTCGCCAAATAAAAATATTTTACTATAATATAAAAGGTTACAAATTTCACAATTTCTCTTATATAACCATTATAGTTTATTTATATGGAAAAAATAAATCTTTATAGATTATATATTTGGTCGGCTAGACTACCACATTATTAATAATTATAGACTATCAAACGAAAAATAGAGAATAAAAACTTAGATATAAAAGTTCAATTGTAATTAAACCGTGAATTCTTATGAAATTAATCATTCAAAATTTGAATTATTCAAATTATTTTCAACCCCACCTTTATATGATTTCAAAATTCAGATTATTCAATTCATTCTCAACCCATCAAATACATCTATAAATGATATAATTATAAAAGTGTAAGCAAAAAAAAATTGTGGGTATTAATTATTAGTTTTTTTATTCAATATATCTTTTTTTTAAGCAAAATAATACCATATATTAATAAAACCATTCAGCCCGTAAAAAGGGCCCAACAATTAGACCAAATACAGTCAAAATCGACAATAGTCAATACCCTAACCCTAAAATAATCAGAGTCAATACTCCTTCCCCTTTCCTCTTTCTTCGCCTCCAAACACAAACCCTTCTTCGATTTTCAAACAAAACCCTAACTCAACAACACAAGCAGCCAACTCTCGACACCACTTTAGCTTCTCAACACAAAATCAGCCCCGATCTTGAAATCACTAAGACAAATAACCCAGATCGAGACTCTCCAGAAAAGTTATGGCAAGCAAACCAGGAGGAGCAGATTGATGATGGAAGAAAACTTTCTGCTTACACTTAAGGGTCCACTTCGCGAGCCAATCGGCCGCCTGGTTTTGGACCCTTGAGATGTGAGTAATGGCCATTCCAGGTCTCAAGGCTCTTCTGCAAAATCGCAATATACTATCCTCAGAATCAGCTCCAGAAGCAAGCTGGTTGATAAGAATCAGCGAATCAGATTCTACATCAACGCAGTTCCACCCTTCCTTGAAGCAAATAACAAGACCCAGAAGCAATGCAAGGGTTTCTGCCTGAAACGGGGATGCCTTTCCCAGAAGATAGCCATAAGCAGCCAAGATCACGCCATCCACATCCCTGAAAACGATTCCTGCAGCCGACTCCCCATTATAGATGCAAGACGCGTCTACATTCAGCTTGATACGACCAGAGCTCAGGCGAATCCATTTCAGGTAAACCGGCAACACCTTCTTTTTAATGAACTATTGCATCCAAGCATAGAACCTGCACTATTAACACCCAACCAATGTTTAAAGCTAATTGAACCATTAGTGTCCAGACCCTTAATGATGTTTATAATTTTATCAATAGCCTTAGGAACACTCATAAAGATACCACTATGCTTAAACAAGTTTCTGGCCTTCCAAATAAACCAAAGAATGATTTGCGGAATTAGATGAGTAATATGGAATTTTGCCTTGGAAAAGCTAAACCAGCATTTTAAAACATGTGAAACAACCATAGTTCTCTTTATGTTGATATTAAATGTAACTGCAAACCAGTTCCATAACTGCCAGGCAAAAGGGCAACTAATGAACAGGTGATTCATGTCCTCACAATGCTCACAAAAAACACATTTTGAAACCAAAATAGAATGTCTTTTAATCATTATTGAATCAACAGAGACGAAATTCTGTAAAATCTTCCAAGACATAAATGAAAACTTTCTAGGAACTTTTGCATTCCAGAGCTTCTTATATATAGTCAAGTTAGTGTACTTATCTCTTAATTGTTCCCAGGTAGACTTCAGGTTAACTGCCCATTATCAGAAACAATCCATCGAATGGCATCCTCCTTATCAGTAATGTAAGTACTCTTAATTTTACTGACTCTATTAGAATCAATAGAATTCTGAACATCATTCAAACACCAAACATTATTATGCCAATAAGTATTAACTTTTACATTTATGTACTAGTACACACTTTGCTCAGTAGCAATAGCCGGCAAACCATGCCAAGAATCCTTCCAGAAGTCGATATTGCCATTACCCAAAGACCAGGTAACGTTCTTATCAGCTTGACCCCTTATACTGCATAATCTCTTCCATACAAGAGATCCCTTCATATTAACATAGAGAGGATGATTGCATTTACAATAGATATTATTCATAGCATTAGCCCAAAGACTATCATTCTTTCTGAACATAAACCACAACTTATGTGAAAAGGAATTTTGCACATCCAAAAGAGACCTAACATTCAGACCCCCTCGTTAAAAGGCTTACAAATGTAACGCCAAGTAGTCTAATGAATAGCCTTCTGACCATGCTTAGATCTCTATAGGAATCTGTTACAAATCTGCTCAATCTTATAGATGATGGACCTAGGCAGATCACAACATTGCAACCAATAGTAAACAATAGGCAATAGAACATTAGTAATAAGAGAAAACCTTCCACCATAGGAAAGAATCTTGCTTTCCCAGACAGAAATTCTGTCATTAATCTTATTAAGGATAGGCAAAAAAACACTGGCCTTATTATTATTAGAAATAGTAACTCCTAGATGAGAAAGAGGAAGAGAGTCAACCTCAAAACCAGTCTGTAACTTAAGCTCCTGCCTCCTAGAAGAGTTTAGCTTACTAGAGACAATCAATTTAGTCTTAGTCTTATTTATAGCTTGGCCAGAAGCAGCCTGATACATATCTAGAAAATTACTAAGCAAAGTTATAGAAGTAGACTTGCTGTTAGAGAAAATTAATATATCATCAGCAAACATTAAACATGGAATGACTAGAGAACATCTAGAACTGTAACCAATAGAAGGATTAGACCTGAAAAGAGTATCAAGACCCCTACCAAGAAACTCCTCACTTAGAATAAACAGACAAGGAGAAATAGGATCTCCTTGCCTAAGGCCCCTTTTCATTTTGAAATAGTCATAAGAATCCCCATTTATAAGCATAGAAATATGAACATCAGATATTAGACCTTTAATTAGACTAACAAATCTACTATTAAAACCAAAAGAGTTTAAAACTTTTAAGATAAAAGAATGAGAAAGTCTGTCAAAGGCTTTCGACATATCCAACTGAACAACCATATTACCCCTTTTAGGCCTTTTTTTAATATCAAATAATAATTCCTTAGCCAAGAGAATATTGTCATGAATTAACCTTCCCTTAACAAAGGTAGACTGACAATTAGACACTACTTTAGATAGAATAGAGGACATTCTAGAGTTAATAAGAGCAGAAAAAATTCTGTTAACCATAGTGCACAGACCAATAGGTCTATAAATATCCCACCATGTAGGATTAGAATTCTTAGGAATCAAACAAATTCCTGTAGCAAATATACCAGTAGGAATAGGACAACCATTAATATAGGTATTGAAAGCAATGCAAAGGTCCATTTTAATAATCTGCCAACAAGGCTTAAAAAACATCAGGTTAAAACCATCAATACCAGGGGCGCTGTCCCTCTTCATCTTACAAATAACACCCCATATTTCCTCCTCAGTAACATTACTGAGCAACAAACTATTGTCCTCAGAAGAAACCATAGTAGGAATACAGTCAAAATGCATATCATTTAAAAGTCTGACCTCCTCTTCTTTATCCTTGTAGGGATCAGCAGTAAGAATACTTTTGAAGTAACCAGCAGCAGAGTCACCAATCCCTTGTTTGTCCAGAATCCAGGTACCACCATCTCTAACACTTCTTATCTCATTCATTCTTTTCTTCTTAGCAATGTAACTGTAAAAGATTTTAGAATTAGCATCACCTTCATGCAGCCAGTTGTTAAAACATTTTTTCCTTAGAAAAGAGTCTTCATTCCTTAGAGCCTTAAGGTACAATGCATTAGCCATAGCTAAGTTAGAAGCAGACTGCAAATCATTATTAGAATAATGAAGAATTTCCATAACCTTGACCCTACAATCTGCCTCCTTAACACTATAAAAAATATTACCAAACTTTTCTTTGCTCCATATCTTAAGACAACCCTTCAACCTTCTGAGCTTATACCAGAAAGTCTTGCTAGGATGACTAATCAGAGGCTGACTCCAATCATGCATCACAATACTTAAAAAAGAATCATCATTACACCAAAAGTTAAGGAATCTAAAGTTCTTTTTCATGTTAACATTATTAATATCATTGTTAGTATAAGAAATAATCAATAGAGGCGCATGGTCAGAACAAGTTCTGGCCATGTGTAAAACCTGAGTTTCACAAAACAACTCCACCCAATTGTCATTAACAAGAGCCCTATCCAGCCTACGCCATTTGTTTCCTCTTGCCCAAGTGAACTTAGAACCACAAAAACCAGCATCATGTAGATTACATCATCTGATCACATCATTAAAGTCATTCATGCTAGATTGACTAGAAGTAACACACCCCAATTTCTCATCATGAACAGAAATAGTGTTAAAGTCTCCAACACACAGCCAAGGCCTTTCATTATCACAGATAGCTTTAAGACAGTTCCAGAGATCCACCCTTTGTAATCTACTGCACTTTGCATAAACAACACTGACATTGATTATCTTATTAATATTAGGATACTCCCACTCCATGTGAATACATTGCTCAGCATTAAGAATGACCTTAATGTTAACCTCAGAACCCCAAAAAATCCACAACTTGTCAGATATATTAGCAACATAGTTATCAAAACCCAGAACCTCAGCAACAGCTTTAATCCTTTCCCCTTTAGACATAGGCTCTTGAATCACCATGACTTTGATATTTTCAGAAATTTTAATTGATTTAAGTCTTCTCAAGGTGGGTCTGTTAGACACCCCTCGAGCATTCCAGTTAATCACTCTGATCATTTTCAGAGTAAGATTTGTAAACTTTGTCTCCTAAATCAAGAGACTTGATTCTTAACCTTTCCTTTGATCTTCTTTTCTTTGCAGATTTCAGTCTAGAAGAGATAATCTCACTGAAGCTATTCTGAGGAGAGTTCCTTGAACGAGGAGAGCAGCTACCCCTATTAGGATCTGAAGAATCACATTGTTTCAATTTATTACTAGTCATTGTATTTGTATCATGAGAATCCTCATCAACATATGTAATTTCTTCAATCTTCTTTAAAGCCTCAATAACATCATTACTAGTATCAATACTTGTATCTTGAATACCAATAACAGAATTCTGATGTTCAATATTATCAACATTGGCAATCGAATGAGTTTCCTCTTTATTGCTTTCCTTTAATCCATCATCCAAATCTTTTTGCAAAACAATTGACTTCAATTTCCTTTTATACATTTTAAGAGTTTCTTTAGAGACCTCCATAGCAACAGACGAGACCATTTCCTCTGCTTTCTCACTAACCACAACATTATCAACCATATCTCCTATGTTCTTGTCATCAACCTGACTATCAGCCTGAACCACTTTCTTTTCCAAGTCTTCACAAACCCTAACCTTCTTACAATCAGAGTGAGAATGTCCTATATGATAGCAGTTAGTGCAATAATGAGGAACATTCTTATAGCTAATGGATACCCAGTAACCATCGTTAACCCCGAACCCAATCCACATTTGTCTTTGCAAAGATTTCGAAATATCCACTTCAACCTGCGCATAGCACACACTAGCATGCGCACGGTTCTCATTAGGTACAACGACCTTATATACTGGACCAATAGCAGAGGCTATTGCATGAATCAAATTAGAATCAAACAGACATTCAGGCAGACGCTCGAATCTGACCCACAACAAAACAGTTGGGTCCTCTATTTTCTTATTGAAATTTTGCCGCCATCTCAGAACCCGCATCACCATATCATCGAATCGCCATATGTTACGAGACCAGAGCTTTGCCACATCTTCCTTCAAGTCAAACTCGAAGAAGATATGGTGAGAATCCCAGACCTTGTACCAAAATGAACCACGAAATTTCAAATTATCCAAGAATGCATCTAACTTCTGCTTCTTCGGAATTCCAATACTAAACTTACCAATTAACGTCGTTTTAGAATTTTTTAACAGACTCTGTTTATCTTTCTCACTAAACTGAACAGAGAAATGATGCTCTGTTTTGTTTATAAATTCTGGCTTAAGAGAACCTGTGTTATCACCTCTCTTGAACAACTCAACGAACTTCTTATTCACCTGATTAGGCATACCGGACGCCGGACGAAGAGCCGGAAACTCTTCATTAGAAAGATCCATATCAGCGAAGACTTACTATGAAAATCCTCTGTTTTCTTGCACTAATCATAATATGACGAACCAACAGACAAGAAACGCTGAATAAAAACCCAGAAGGATCCCACGAAAATCTGAAGAATCAGATATAGAAACGGAAACGAGATGAGCAGATACACTATCGAAAATCAGAACCGAAGCAGAGGCTGCTTCAAAAAACACAAAAGGATCCTACGAAAATCTGAAGAATCAAATATTGAATCGGAAACGAGATGAGCAGATGAATCAGAAGAAGGAAGCGAGAGAAATAAGCCAGAGCCGACTAAATCAAACCAACAGACGACCTAAACTCCGGCGAAAAAACGGCGAAGAAAGAGGAAGAAACGACTTCTTGGAGCGAAAGCTCTTCAAAAAAAGCTAGAAAATTCCATCTTTTTCAAAAAATCATATTCAAAAAATATTTATAATATATTCAATATATCTTAACTTATTCATTTTTTTTTTAAAATAATTATTTTCAAATTTTTATGAAAAACACACTAACTTAAAATTTGGAAACGGTTTAGTTGTAATTTCTTTTGGAAGATATATCAATTACTTAGATATCTTTAAAATTTTCAAATTTCAATTTACATGAAAAAACAAGACATTTAAGAGATACCTAGGTAACAATCATCCTAAAACTTTTAGTAGTAATAAAAAGAATAGAGAAAAGAGAAAGAAGGGTTTCGACGGATTAGAAACAAGTCGTTTACTGATACGCGCCGTAGGATTTGCTTCCCCACCGTCTCTCCGTTCGCAGATATTACGTCTTAAACCGACCAACGACAAAGTAAAGCTCCACTCTTTAGGCTTTTGTTACAAACCCTCTCTCTCCATCAGCACAGGTTTTTCTCTGAATAATGTGAGTGGTTTGTGCTGCTTTACTTGTTCAGTTTTAATGTTAAAACTAGAGGTTTCTGTACAGTGCTAATAGAGTTGTGAATCGATTTATCTATTACTCAATTTCTATATCCGTTGTTGATTGCAGGTCTAGAATATTCGTGAAGGGTTTACCCAAGCATGTCAACGAGAACCGATTACGTGATGTTTTTTCACAGAAAGGGGAAGTCACTGATGCCAAATTGATACGTACCGGGTAATTTAGCAGTTTCTAAAGTTTCTGGTTGGTGTAGATATCAGTCGTGTTGTGTTTGTTGATTGCTGATTGTAGTTTTGTTTACAGAGATGGTAAAACTAGACAGATCGCTTTTGTTGGGTTTCGGACCGAGCAGGAAGCTAGAGAAGCTATCAGTTACTTCAACAATTCTTATATTGATACTTGCAAAATTGAATGCGAGGTTTGTTTGTTGTTCTTTAGTTTACAAGTCTTCTTACCTCCCTACTTAGTAGGGTTTATCTTAAAAGGTTTCTCTTTTGTACATGTGATTGAAATGAACAAGTTTTAGTTATATCCGAGCTGCTTACTTCCAGGTTGCTCGTAGAGTTGGGGATCCAGGGATTCAAGCTCCCTGGAGTCGTCATTCTTTGAAAAAACAAGAGGAAGTGAAAAAAAATGCGAAGAAAGAATGTGTCAAAGCTGCAAGCAACTTTGCTGCTAAAGGGGACGAAAAGAGTAACAAAAACTCAAAGAACAACGACGATATTGAACTACAAGAATTTCTTCAGGTCATGCAGCCAAGGGTTAAATCAAAAATGTGGGAAAATGATATTTTAGTTGCTCCATCTACAGACCCAAGTAGAAAAGTCACTGAGAAGGTAAAGAAGGCAAAAGGGAAAAGCAGCAAGGAAGTATTTTCAGGAGATACTGAGTCGAATAGAACCAAAATAGCTGCTGATGTTTCGGACACTGAAAATTCAGAAAATCGCACTCATGATGAAGTGATTTCAGATATGGATTACTTCAAGAGTAGAGTAAAGAAGAATTGGTCAGATTCAGATTCTGAGAGTGATAGTGATGGTGACGATGATAGTGATGTCGAGAAAGATGCTGATGTGGCTGATGCCATGCAGCAAGAAGTTGACGAAGATACTACAGAACATGTTGATGATGGAAATGTAGAAGGAGGGAATCCATTAACAAATGAAAAAGATGGTCTTGTGACTGGTCGCCTTTTTGTCCGGAATCTTTGCTATTCTGCAACGTGTGTACTTCTCTTATCTCATTTTTTCCATCATGTAAATATTATCTGAATTCTAATTACTTTTTTCTGTAACAGGGAAGATGAGATTAATGAGCTCTTTAGCCAATATGGAGATGTCTCAGAGGTCCATCTTGTTGTTGACAGAGAGACAAAGAGGTCCACGGGTATGGCTTATATCCTGTATCCAGTTATAGAATCTGCTGAAAGGTATTGTATGTTTTTCTATTTCCAGTGGCCGTTAAAAATACCTTCTGTGCATTTGATTATAATGATGATCCTGAAATACTTGTCGGACTCTGTGCTTCTTAGCATGTATGCTTTTGGAGTTATGTGCAATTTTTTTTCCTGCTGTGTTTGGATCATCTACGCCTTCTAAACAGTTGATTAGAGAGTAACTTAGTTATCATTATTTTTTAAAATTATAAAGACTATAAAACCTAGTACTCCCTCCATTCCACAATAATAGTCGTTTTAGAAAATAGCTAAAATTTCATTTTAATTGTCGTTTATAATATCAATGCAGCATTTAATTTATTTTGACCAATGATATTTTATTGCATGTTTCTTTTGATTAAATTAACAACTTTTTTACCAATAATATTAGATTGCTTATTGTGTTTTGCAAGAAAAAGAAATCATTATTGCATTTATTGGTTTCTACTCCAAAACCTTAACCTTCCTTTGTTGTGGAACGGAGGGAGTAGTATCTATTTGCAATTACTCCACTATTTGTTGGTAGCAGATTATCGTGGTTCCATTCATATTTTGTAGGTTCGTATTTGTATTAGAGCAACTACTTTCACAATATTCAGTATTAGATATTTACAAATAGGCTACCCAATATATGTTTTTTATTCCAATTACTAATAACCTGGCTGGTAATGCAGGGCACTAGAAGAGTTAGACAACTCAATCTTCCAAGGTAGATTGTTGCATGTTATGCCAGCCAAAGTAAAACCATCACTAGACAAAAAAGTGTAAGTAACATTACTTAGTCGCTAACCATTTTAAATTGGTGAGTATGGTTATTTTCCTAAATTGTTTGCCATGTTCATTTTATAGGACCGATGATACTTCGACACGAGGTCCAAAAACATTTAAGCAAAAGAGGGAGGATGAAAGGAAGGCCGCAGAAGCTGGCGGAGACACAAGAGCCTGGAATAGTTTATTTATGCGCCCTGATACAGTATGTTATCTAAAACAAAATAGCACTTTAAATACTTCCAAACCTCTCAAAAGTATGCTATAATGATTTCTAAGGCCAAACACTTATAGTCTCGAAGCAGTAATACTTTTATACTAATCTGGATTCTGTCCATGCACGACTCTAAGTGGTTGCTACTCGTGTAACACTATTTTATATGTATTAACATAGAAGATTTCATTTTAGCTTAGTGCAGTTCTTTGTCTGAAGTACATAGTTTTGTTGCTTGTATTCATTACTAATTTTGTTTCTCTTTATTATGGTGATAGGTCGTAGAAAACATTGCTAGGAAGTATGGTGTAAGTAAGAGTGATTTTCTTGACAGTGAAGCCGATGATCTTGCCGTGCGTATAGCTTTAGGAGAAGCTCAAGTAATTGGGGAGACCAAAAAAGCTCTTTCGAATGCGGGTGTAAACGTTGCTTCGTTGGAGGAATTTGCTGCGGGGAAAACTGATGGTACAAAGCGAAGCAAACATGTTATCTTGGTGAAGAATTTACCATATGGCTCTTCTGAAAGTGATCTGGCTAAGATGTTTGGGAAGTTTGGGAGCTTGGACAAGATTGTTCTCCCACCAACAAAAACCATTGCCTTGGTATGGACACGTACATGGTTTCTTTTTTCTTTAGATTGCCTTGGATTTTTGATCTATTAGTGCTTCAAACTATTCTGTTTGTTGTTCCTTAAGAAGCTCATTCTTTTTACATATGTAATGGTTACATGTACAACTTTCTCTGCCAATAGATTTATTGATCTATACCCCTTTGTTTTTGAATTTTCAGGTTATTTTTCTTGAAGCAGCTGAAGCTCGTGCAGCATTTAAAGGATTATCCTACAGGCGTTATAAGTAAGCCTTTTAATTTCTCGATTTTGATAATTGCTGAGGGTTAAAAGTAAGCGGCTGAAACAGTGCCAAATGTTTATGAGGCTATCTGAACTGCCACAGTTGGATTTTAGTTTGTGCTATACTCCAGCTGCCTTCTAGAATTTGTTTTCAATTTTTACTTTTCACTAATTTAATTCTCATTTATTAGGGATGCTGTATTGTATTTGGAGTGGGCTCCTGAGAATATTCTCGATCATAATCCAAATTCTGAGAATAACAAAAAGAAAGATGCAGCTGTTGGGGACGGAGATGCTAAAAAACTATATATGGAGCAGCACATTGAAGGAATATCAGATATGGATATCGATCCTGATCGCACTGAGGTTTGATAAGATTCTCTTTCATAGCTAATAGCTTCTTCATTGCATAAGTTCTGTAATCCTCCCACAAGTAGTAGTTTGCATAATGCAATACATAAGTTGATCGTGGCTATGTAGCCTCTGCGATTGTTCTTGGCTAAGTATCAAGAGAATGAATATTGTGGTTTTAATTAGCTGCCAGATCATATGATCTGAGTATTTGATGGAACACGGATGATCTTCAAAAATGATTTTAGATGTCATTGTTTATGCTGTCAAACCTCATTGGACTATAATGGACAATAAGAAATACTAAACTGGCTAAAATATGTGGAAAACACATTAAATTAAAAGTGCGAGTGGAATGACAATAGATCCTGGCGTCCCTTCAAGTTTAGTTGTTAGGTTTCTCATATGAACTTAGCTAATGTTTCACTTAAGGCTATTCTGTTATACCCTTAATTGAACCATCCCTCTGTGAAATTCTCTTTAATTTTTACATGGCTTTCTTTGTAACCCTCACGAAGAAGAAATTTCAAGAGGGTAAGTTAGGGGCATGTTATCCTTGACTTATTTGTATCAATGGATTTCCTTGCCGTTTTTGATTTAGTTAGCATGCCTTTCATTAACAGTAGTATGCCGCAACTACTTGGATTCGTTTTGAACTACGGAGTCATTTGGTTTGTTTATTTTTTCTGTTGTATTCTGAATTGCCAATCCACTCGATAAATCTTCCGTTATCTCAATATCTACTTTGCTTCAGTCACTATCACTCTTTGCAAGTAAAGGGGGATGTTATCCTTGACGTTTCTTAATCAATTGGTTCAAGTGTAGTCTTTGATGTAAATAGAATGGCTTTTGCATTAACAGTAGTATGCTAAAATATGGACTCATTTGGTTTATTTGTTTTTTCTTTTGTATTCTGAATTACTAATTTACCCGTTTTTAATATATCAATTTCTACTTTGTTTCAGTCACGATCACTCTTTGTTAAGAACCTGAACTTCAAGACCACTGATGAGAGTTTGAAAGAGCATTTCAATGGGCACATAAAGCAGGGGAAAATTTTGAGTGTCAGGGTAATTATTTCACATCTAGTAAAATTTAACACCAGCCAATTGCTTGATTGTTTTCGTCTCTTCTCTTATAATTCTGCTCCAAATACATGCAGGTGAAGAAACACTTGAAAAACGGAAAGAATCTATCTATGGGTTTTGGTTTTATAGAGTTTGACTCTGTGGAAACAGCAACGCGTGTTTGCGGAGATTTACAGGTAGTTAGTTTTAGATGTGATATACATGCTTATGTGAGTCATATTTATAGAATAGTCAAAATCAATTATAACCCATACTTCCTCGTGCAGGGTACTATTTTGGATGATCATGCTCTAAACTTACAACTCTGCCATGCGAAAAAGAGTGAACAAATTGGGAAAAAAGCTGGGAAAGATACAAGCTCAACCAAAATACTTGTGAAAAATGTAGCTTTTGAGGCAACTGCAAAAGATCTCAAACAGCTATTTAGTTCATTTGGACAGGTAGTTTTTTCTTCTTTAGAATGTAACGAAATACCGTACACCAATTTATATGAGTCCTTTTTATGAAAAGATTAATTAAGAGTTTTCATATAATATAAGTAATAGAACGAATGACCAACTGTGCAAAAGCAGAAGAGTTTGGTGCTATCAGTTTTTTAGGCTTTTGTCTGCTCGTTTTAACTAGTTTTTTGTCGTATAAGATGGGAGTCCAAACATGCATTAGTATCTGATGTTATTAGCAATTATCTTAATTTAATTGCCAGATCAAAAGCCTAAGGGTGCCTACGAAACTCGGAAACCATAGAGGATTCGCATTCGTTGAGTTTGTGACAAAACAAGAGGCACAAAACGCCCTTGAGGCACTTTCAAACACCCATCTGTACGGTCGCCATTTGGTAAGTCAGCCATATTTATATGAAATTTTATATATTTTTATATAGATTGGTTACAGTCTAACACTTTAGTATTCAGATACTCGAGAGAGCTAAGGAAGGGGAGAGTTTGGAAGATTTACGGGCTCGAACAGCTGCTCATTTTACAGATGAACAAACTGGGTTTGAAAATCCAACTAGGATATCAAAAAAGAGAAAAGCCATGCCCGCTTTAGATTTTGCTGATTAAGCATCTGTATGTTATTATAGATCTAGTTACATATACTTCCAAATGATATGCATTGGCTCCATTTTTGGTGTCTGTTGGAGTTGATATTATTGATGCAATATATAGCAATAGAGGAAAGGTGAAACAGAAATAGACCCCAATTTTAGTTTATTTGTAAAAGTTTCATGCTAAGACGTCTACAGATTTAACTTAATATTTCAAGATTTTTTTTTTTAATATTATCGTGATGCTTGTGTTGGTTTAAATATTTTAGCTATGGAAAGTTTCTTTTAATATAAAATGTTAAATAAATAATGTCATATATAAGGCGAACGCAAGTAAAATACTTTTTAGTATAAATAGCTGTTGAACCAAATACGTTTTGGATACATTTTCTCCCTTTTCCGTTTAAACTCAAAAACCGAAAACATCTTCGTAGACAAACACTGATTTCTTGAAGTATGGTTATCTTTGTTTGACCTCAATTCTATCTTCGTTCAATAGTCTTTAGAATTCAAAAATTAACAGGTAAAACTATGTATTCCATTTTTTATTTGAAATGTCTCGGTTTAGTCTAGAAGTCATAAATGAAATAGGTTGTTAGTTAGGGTCTAGTTGTAAAACACACTTTCGTACGGTCGGTTTGGGTTGAGTAAAACAGGATTTGGAGGTATGAGAATGCCACACTTAATAATGAAGAATAAAAGATAAGGGAGATAATTGCAAAAAAAAAAAAACTTTAATTAGGGAAAGATGGTAAAATATGTATTACATAATGACTAATTATGAACAAACAATAAAAGTAGGGACTAAGTTTGCAATTGTTAAGTAGTTGGGCATGTGGGGTCCATTATTTATACTATAAAAGGACCCCAAATACGAAAAAGGGTGATCATTATTCAAATATATTTTTTCTCTTTACAATTGTCAAGTTTCTTTCTAAAAGACTAGTGACTAAAAAAATGTTATTACGATATAATCCTTCATAGTATTGTTCGATACAAATTACTCCTCCATAGATTCATAAATCATCATTGGCACCGTCTGTGGGAAGCGAAAATTGGCTTGTAGGTTTTCTTTTTCCCAAAACCAGGTCTAATCCGAACAAGATTATGGATGAACAGGGGGAGTTGGATGTGAACAATTGTAAGGAAAATCTCGTGGGCAACAATTACCGGAGTAATGTGGACTTCGGAAGGCACGATGGTCAGTGCACAAGAGAAATCTTGGATGAGGCAATTTTAGTGGCTCGGAGAAATGAGTTGCTGATCGAAATCGAAAAGTTAAGAGCAGTAAAAGAAGTATTCCAGAGAAATCTTCATTCTGAGGGACAAGGATGATAGGTATAGAGAGCGTGATCGATATACTCCGAGGAGGAAAGGAAAGCGCCACCAAGAATCTTCTGACTCGAGTGATTATTCCCGCTATAGTTCATTAGAGTCGTCTCCTGAAAGGATTCGTCGGAAGAAAAGGCATGGTAAAGAGCATATAGAGTACCATAGAGCAAGAAGTTCGGAGAGGAAAAATCTGAGGGAAAAAAATTATCATGCTGTTGATGAGCAAGTTTATAACCAGAGGAATTTTCCGTCTGGGAATCAAAATGTCGACCAGCAGAATTCAAAGTGGAACATCAGTATACTTTGCCTTCCGAGGAAGGCTTTATTTTCCGAGGTGATATTATTTTTGGAGGTGATATTATTTCAGGAAATTCCAACAGTTCACAGAAGAGGCACATGGTTAATTTGACTACACAATTGGAAGTAAGGGCTTCAACACAGATGAACCGCTCGCCCTCTCCAATTATCTGTTTTGATGATGATGACACGAGGAATGTGGCAGGTCCACATGAGGATACGGTGGTAATTGTTGCAGGGATAGCTGGTGATCAGGTGCAGAAAATATTGATTGATACGGGCAGTTCGGCCAATATTCTGTTTATGAGTACTTATAAGAGAATTTCCGACCCACCTGTAATACGGCAGTCAGATAGAACTATAGTTGGCTTTACAAGGGCAACAACAATAGTGGTTGGAGAATTTGAGTGTGTTGTAAATCTTGGTCGGAGACTATTCAAGAATGAGGTTGAGATTTTGTTTATAGTGGATGACGCTCCGACGTCTTACAACGCGATTTTGGGCCGCTCTTGGTTGTCAATAATGCACGGTATTATCTCTATGGTACACCATTGTTTGAAGTACGTGGTAGGAAATAATTTGGAACAATAAGGAGCATCCAGAAGATGGCTAGAGAATTTTACCAGATAGCATTATCCACAAAGAAAATTCGCAGAGACGGATCGGAGAAAGTATAGCAACTAAATGGGACTCTCCCAATAACAATGCCCTATGATGATCCAAGAGATTCCCACGGGGTTTTAGTTCCGCACGATGATTACGAAGAACATAAATATCATGATGGAAAAACTTTAAAGATAGGAATAAATCTTTCTTTTGAGTTTAGAGAAGAGTTGATTGTGTTTTTATCCACAAAGCTAAATATCTTTCCGGACGATGATTACGAAGAACATAAATATCCTGATGGAAAAACTTTAAAGATAGGAATAAATCTTTCTTTTGAGTTTAGAGAAGAGTTGATTGTGTTTTTATCCACAAAGCTAAATATGTTTGCTTGGTGTGCAGAAGATGTAATAGGGGTGCCACCACAAATATTTTGTCATAACCTATCAGTGCGGAATAATATTAGACCTATCATACAGAAAAGAAGACTTGTTTCTCAGGAGAAATCTGCAGCTATTCTTACAGAAGTCGAGCGATTACTAAGCATAGGCCATATTCGAGAGTCGCAGTATCATGTATGGGCCTCGAATCGAGTGTTAGTCAGAAAGAATAATGACAAGTGACGAATGTGCATGGATTTCACGGATTTGAATAGAGCTTGCCCAAAAGATCCTTTTCCAGTTCCCCGGATTGATCAACTAGTGGATTTTACGTCGGGTAACCGGTTGTTGTCTTTCATGGATGCCTATGCAGGATATAATCATATCAGATTAGATCCGAGGGATGAAGAAAATACATCATTCATTACCGGGAGAGGTTTATACTACTACAATGTAATGCCGTTTAGCCTGAAGAATGCGGGTCGACTTATCAGCTTTTGGTAAACAAAACTTTTGTGGATCAAATTGGGCGAAATGTGGAAGTTTGTATGGACGATATGCTGGTAAAGAGTTTAAAATATGAAGATCATTTTTCTGATTTGGAAGAGACTTTTAACAATTTGAGAAATGTCAATTTAAAGTTGAACCCGGAAAAATGTACGTTTAGTGTTAGATCAGGAAAATTTCTTGGGTATGTGGTAAGTGAAAAAGGAATTAAGGCTGATCTGGTGCAGATAAAAGATCTGACGATGATGACTCCTCCTCGAAATATTAAGGAATTTCAAATATTGATAGGAAGATTAGCGGTATTGAACAAGTTTATTTCTCGTTCCTAGGATAAATGTGCACCTTTCTTTAAAGTGCTCATAAATTCCAGTAAGTTTAGTTGGACTGAAGAATGTTCGGAAGCGTTTCGCCAGATTTAAGAGTATTTGTTGTCCCCAGAAATACTTTCGAAACCTCTACTGGGAGAGAAGTTGATTATTTATATGTCGGTTTCAGATGTTGCAGTCAGCGTTGTGTTAGTTCGTGAAGAACAAGATGTTTTAAACCCAGTGTATTATATTAACAAGAGTTTGCTAGATGCAAAGAAACGGTATTTGAATTTAGAAAAGTTAACTTTGGCCTTAGTAATAACTGCTCGAAAAATGAGACTGTATTTTCAAGCGCATTCCATAGTAGGTCGAACAACATTCCCTCTTAAAGGTTTATTGCAATGGTCGGTCGAGTTGGGAGATTTTGACATAACTTTTGAGCCTCGAACAACTATAAAGGCTGAAGCTTTGACGGTTTTTTGGTCGAATTTCATTCAGAGCGAGTAGATATAGAGATTAATGATCAGCAGGGTAAGTCTGAATGGTTAGTTCGAACTGATGGAGGGTCGAATGTTTCTGGAAGTGGTGCTGGGGTACAGTTAATCTCCCCGGATGGGATAACAATGTTTCAGACTATACGTTTTGGCTTTAAAGCAACAAATAATGAGGCAGAATATGAAGCGGCGTTAGAAGGGTTGAGGCTGGCTCAGGTATGTGGGGAAAAAGGGTTAAGCTGTTAAGTGATTCACAATTTATGATTAACCAAGCATTGGGAGAATCAGAAGCAAGAAAAAATCAGTTAGTCAAATACTTGAAAATATTGAAGGATTTGGTTTTAACTTTTGATGAAGTTAGATACGAACATGTTCAAAGAGAAGTGAATTTGATCCCTGATTCCTTAGCAGCTGCTTCATGTTCATAAAATTATCCTTGGGTCATAACTCAGGAATGTCCCTCGATTACAAAAGATGCAGAGAAATTGATGACAATTGATGGGGAAAATAATGTTGTTACGGAAGTTTGGAGGTTGAAAATTGTTGAAGAAAATGATGTTTTACCAACGGATAAATCAGAGGCCAGAAAAATTCGATTCAAGTCCCACGGTTATATCATTTTAGGAGGAGTTTTGTATAAGAAATCCTTTGCTCAGATGTTTGGCAAAGGACGAGTCGCAAATTGTTTTGTTAGAATTACATGACGGGGAAAGATCTGCGCATTGTGGGTATAAAGCACTGGTTCGAAGAGTATTTCTAGCTGGTTATTATTGGCGACTATATTAATGATGCTAAAGAACTGGTGAAAAGGTGTGATACATGTCAGAGGTATGCCAATATAATTCATAAACCAAAAGTTTTTCTTGAGAGTATTTCTAAAGCCTTGCCATTCGATCGATGAGGAATTGATTTGGTTGGCCCTTTGCCAATGGCATCCGGGGGAAGACAAACGATTATAGTGGCGGTTTGTGGAAGTGGGAACAAAGGAAAAGGATGTCATTAAGTTTGTTGTTTCAAACATTTGTTGTTGTTTTGGAGTTCCAATGAAATTTACAACGGATAATGGACCCCAATTTGACAACAAGGAATTTAAGAATTTATGCGCTTCTAAGGGCATACAACAATGTTTTTCTGTTCCATTTCACCCACAAGCTAATGGGTAGGTGAAGGTTACCAATAGAACGATTCTTGACGGTTTAAAAGAAGAATTTGGAAGGAAAAGCTGAAAAATGGCTAAATTATTTACAGGAAGTGTTGTGGGCTTACAGAATAACACCGTGAACAGCAACTTCGGAATCTCCATTTGCTTTGGTTTACGGAATGGATGTTGTGGTCCCCTCATAAATTATTGTCCCATCATACCATGTGGCAGCATACACAGATGAGTTAAATGATCACGGCATGGCAATAGAACTTGATTTGATGGAAGAAAAAAAGAAGGCGTGCACAGTTGAAATCCTTACATTATCAAACATTAATGAGAAGTAGATACACTTCACAAGTAAAGTAGAGGGATTTTAAGGTGGGAGATAAAGTGTTACGAAATTGTTTTCTTCACACTAAGGAAAAAAGTCTCGGAAAATTAGGGTCGAACTGGGAAGGTCCTTATGAAGTAAAACATGGAACATATCGATTGAGGAATAAATAGGGGAGAAGCCTCAAGCATCCATGGAACATAGAACATATGAAGCCGTATCTTGAGTAAGAATGAAAATCTTGATGTGTAACTTTTCTTTTCTATTTTTTCTTTGTAAAACAGCGAAGGCATACTCTTTCCTATTCTTATAGGCATAAGAAGGTTTTAACGAGGTGCCATTATTAGCTGATAAATATATCTGAAATTTTGCCTCGAATTATTATTTTTGTCTTTTACAAGTTGTGATCAGCTAAGCAGATGATCAACAATTATCACAATTATAATTATGCATGACTAAAGTTAGCATACAACGATTATTATGTCCAACAAAATTTGGCATAAAACAACTGTTATATCCAACGCAAGTTGGCATACGATTATTAATGTGTCTAATGAAATGTGGCATACAATTATTATCATATCCAATATGAAGTTTCAGATTTTATAAGTTGATGAATGATGTTAAAAACATTATCATATAAGGTAAATTGAATTAGACAAATATTCTTCAAAAAATGTTGACAGCATTACAAAAATCGCCTCGAAATTACTGAGGACTTATACAAAAAAGGGTGGAACAAAAAGACCATTGACTACTTAGATATTTTTGAGGAATCAATGTCCTCAGAGTCGGATGTGTCACTATCACTCACAATAATACCAGGTGATCGAAGTTCTCGAGAGACAAGTTTCCAGAAACTACCCAAGTCATACTCAGGATAGTTCTCATGGATCTCTGTCATGAATCCCGCTCGGATGGTAGCATCCCTGGCGTTCAACTTGTCTACACATTTGTCAGCATATGCATCTATAGCCGCTTCTTTTTCCTTCTCAAGGTTCCTTAGGAGATATATTTTCTCTTCTATGATCCTCTCGAAATCTACAAGGCACTCCTTGAAACCTTTTGTTGAAAGTTGATGTGCTTCTTTGAGAGCTGTAAGGAGTTTCTCTTGAGTATCAGTCTTTTTGTGATAGCGATCTTTTTCTTCTTGACAACATTTTTCTAGAAGTAGAACATAGTTTTCTGAGGCAACCAATTTTTCCCAGAGAGCATCGGTTTGTTTCTCTAGATAAGAATATTGTTTTTCATCTCTTCGAGTTGGGAGCAAGCAAGGGAAGCTTTGAATTTTTAATGGTTTTTCTTGTCTTCCAGATGCTGCATATTTTCCCCATGATGACAGAGGCATGAATTAGCCTTCGAAAACTAAGGGAAAAATAATCTCCCTGAGGTATTTTGAAGGAACTGATGGGAGAGCCCATTTCTGTAGAGTTAAAGTTTGAGGACTCCCCAGTCAGTATGATGGTGTCAACAGTTTACGGGGGATCACATCGGGGAATAGGGAGATGAGCCAATCTTGAGAGCGGATCGTTATTCGATGAAAGACTTGGAGAAATAGTAGGTTGGGATTTTGGAGCTTGACTAGAGTTCTCTCCATTTTGATCTCCAGTAGAAGCATATTGATCTCCGGTACCCTCAGATATTTCTTGAATTGGTTCAAGAATTACTTGTTTTTTCTTGGGTTCTTTCTTCTTTATAGGATCAACCAGAGTTTTTCGAGGAGGAGAAGTTGAGGTTGTGGTTGCAATTGCATTTTTCGAGGAGGATGTTTCTTTTGGGGCAGCTAGTCCTTGAGAATCCGAGTGTTGATCTTTGGTTGATACCTCTTCCCCGGAATCATTTAGGTGACTTTTAGCCCGTGAGCGCTTCGGGAGGTAAATAACAATATTCATTTTTTTCGAGACGGTCGATGACTTCTTACTTAGGGAGATGAGCCATCAATTCCTTTACAAATAGCCTATCTAAGGGGTTTAGCCTCCATAGTCGACTCTTAACTAAGTTGGTATTCATGAAGCATAGCTAAAATTTTTTTTCCCAAGTTTTTTTTGGCCCACTCATTCAGTTTAGTGAAGACCTTAGTGGCACTTTCCACATAATCAACATAGGGCTTAGAAATGTCAGTCATGGTTGCAGAAATATTCGAGGAGTAAAATTGGTGAGATAATTGTACGAAGAATATTAAAGTATGAGTTGAAAACTTTACCTCTGTTAGTCCACAAAAGAGAAAGATTGTGTGGGTTCGGGGGGGTTGATTCAGAGCCCGTCTCCTAATGTCCGGAGAAGAAAAGAAATTGCTGCTTCTATTTCTTGTCAGCCTCAAGAAAATCTTTCACTCCCTTTTGTCCTTGGCCAAAGGTTAGTGAATAAAAAGGGAAAAATGGATTCTTTGTCAAGCCTGATAACCCTATGAGCTCCTCTAAGGAAAATTCGTTACAAAAAATTCTTGAGGCCATGATACACGCCATAAGCGTGTATCACATGTTCGGACCTGCTTGGGTAGGGCAGAGGTCTATTTTAGCAAAATACTCGATGAAGAATGGATCCAAGGGATACCTCAACCCCAAATTCATACGACTAGCTCGTCATCTCTAACGGACAGGGGAGTCTCACCTTCCAATGGAAATCTGATGGCAATGTATAAAGGAATTCTCCATCGAGTTCTAATCATAGTTTCTTCAGATGACATGAAGTATTTATAAGTAATTTTGTGAAGTATCACCAAATATTTGTTTTCTATGCCTTGAATATTGTTGCCAACAATGGCATCCAGTTCCAGAGGAAGCGTGATATCACTTTTGGACTTAGGAGCAATTCTCAAAGACAGTTCCTCAGAATTTTTAGGAGGGGTTGTGGATACTTGAATCGAGGAGGCCAAAGAAGGACCATCAGATTTGCCTTTATCCGTGTTGGGCGTTTCTATTTGATTTAAGTTAGTGTTTTCCGAGTCAACTGCTTTTCCTTTGTTTTTAAAGGCCTCGAATTTCGCTGATTGTACTTCCTCATCAATGATTGTGACTCTTAAGAGAGTAAATCTAGGACTTCCTTATCTTGTAATCGAGGGGGTAGCTGGTAGATCTGACCCAGGACTTCGGTCTTCTGAGGTGGAGGTTGGTTGTTAATCTGAATTTGGATCAGACTTTGGGATTCCGAGGGGGCTTCTTCGGAGTGCTTGTGTTCCTTGGAGATTTTATTATCTTTATGATGCATTTTCCTCTTTCCTGAAGAATTTTTGTGGTGTTTGTCTTTTCCCATGAGTTCGAGGTGAGAGTTAAGGTTAGGATTGAGGGATTGAGAAGAAATTTCGAAGGGAATAATGGCAGAAGAATTTTCCGATGGAGGCCAGGCGTTGTAGAATATGGTTATAGGAGGTTTAGGTATAGGTTCAACGTAAGTACTAGCAGTAAGTTTTTCTTCGAATTTTTTACTAATAAATAACCACTCTTGAATTCGACGAGGTTTGTGGGGCATAAGCTAGCACTTTATCTATAGAAAGTTTTGAGCATATTTTTTTCTAGAATGAAAGGTGTGAGTTGGGAAAGAGTATTTATAGAAAGCAGATGGGCTTTTGGAAGTTTTAAGACCCGGGGACATTTTCCTTTGTTTGCCTAGGGGTCTTACCGGTAGGGTAGGTACAATTTTCTTGCGTTGGGAAATGTGAAAATTGTTTAGTCAATATTTGTTAGGAGAAAAAAGGAATGATGGAATGTGAAGGGACAAATGATGTGAAGTTTTTGGGAAATGTGATAATATATGTAAAAAGATTTAGTTACCGAATTCTTTAGGGTGATATCACTAAAGTAAAGGCGGGAGATTGTTTGATTTGAATATGAAAGAAAGCGACTGAAAATTCGAAGAAGTTTATTGTAAAACGATATTTGAAGGACATCTATTTTCGAGGAGGCGAAATATTTTCGAGGATGAAATTCGAAGAAGAATTTTTGAATCAGAATGATAAATTTGAGGAAGTCAAAATGATGAAAAGTTATTTTCGAGGAGGTAACTTTGAAGTAACTAAGGGCAAGTGAATGGTAATTTTCGAAGATATATAGAGATGAGAAGAAATTCGAAGTACATCACAGTCCTTGCCAAAAATATTTTCACAAGGACTAGGGGGCTACTGATAAGGAAGAATAAAAGATGAGGGAGATAATTGCGAAGAAATACTTTAATTAGGGAAAGATTGTAAAATATGTATTATATAAGGACTAATTATGAACAAACAATAAAAGTAGAGACTAAGTTTACAATTGTTAGGTAGCTAGGCATGCGGGGCCCATTATTTTTACTATAAAAGGACCCCCCAGATCTGGAAAAGGGTGATCAATATTGAAATATATTTTATATCTCTACAATTGTCAAGTTTCTCTCTTTAAAAGACTAGTGACTAAGAATATGTTATTACAATATAATCCTTCATAGTATTGTTCGATAAAAATTACTCCATAGATTCATAAATCCTCATCACTATTTATATAAAGAACTATGTATCTTTTTTTTGATTTTTTGTATTTGGATGGTTTAGGTTTAGTTTGGAATTCTGGAAGGAAATAGGTTGTTAGTTAGGGTCTAGTTGTGAAACACGCCTTCATACCATCGTTTTGGATTAAATCAGAGGTTGAGAGTATGGGAAGATCGCACTATTTGCATTTGATGTGTTACATTTTAGTAATTAAGTTTTAATGTATTGATGTCCTATTGTTTTATGTTTTGAAATTCCATTTTTGGTTTCACTTGCATGATCGTGATCATTATGGTATGCACAAAAATGCCGACGAAATTTTTCGTAGCCGGGGGTTAGCATGCTACGCGGAGCTAATACATTGCCTTTTTTTTTTCCGAAGATGACTGTTATGCTCTCGGTTGAATGTGTAAACTTTCATGTTAGATTTCTGTAATAAGAGAGTCTCGATCTACTCATTGGAAATCCTGGGACCTTATCTCGTCTAGTCTCGTTAGTTCTCTTTATGTCCAGCGCTGAAAACTTTGAATATTGTAATTTAGGATCAAGTGAGTATGAATAATCTCTTTTTTCAAAGTTCTTAACTCTGGTGAATTGATTCGATTTTGCCAAAGGTAGGTGTACGACGGCTCTTCCCTGTCCAGCCGTCTCTTAAATGCTGGTACACACAACATCCTCTTTGCATTTCAACAAAATGTTAATCCCATGAACAAACCTCTGAATGTAACTCATTAATGTTTTTCATCTTATTTGGTAAAAAATCATGATAGAGTCACCTTCCTTTTTATATGTCTTATTGCCAAAGAATCGATTCCTAAAAGCGCTTCATATGCCTTAGAAATTGTGGATGGTTCCATTCGGTAGACTATTGAACCAGTCAAGTATGTTGCCCTTAAATATCTTGGAGAAAACTTTGCAGAGCAAAATATCCTCTAAGTTAATACCCAGTACCAAATTCCTAAATTCTTCAAAACGATGCCCTGGGTCGCCCTAACCATCGTATGTGTCCATTCGGTAAATGTCAAACATGCGGGGGAGCTTTTCTTCAAGAATTTTTCTAAGGAATTGAGAATTTTAGAGTACATAAACCGCATTTGGTCTCTCCTTATTATACTATATTACTCTCATTTCCTTGCTCTTATTTGATACCTTATTCCTCGATTGATCTTCGTGTTGGGTACTTATCTGCAACCTCTTATTTTTTTCTTTTTCTCGCTACTTCCGTCCACATGCTCAACATTCTATACCTTATATTTTGTTTTTTCCGTGCGGCTCTCCTTACTAACTTATTTGTTCCCTCTCTATTTTGTGTATGATAAAACCATCTATATCAATAGTTATAATACCCTAGTTAGATTTTCCATCCTTACACTGGCTTTCTGATCTTTTTTAAATTGAAATTGAATTACAATAAGTTGGTCCTCCTTTAGCTCTTTGATTTGCTTTTCTAAGAGCTGAACATAAGAACAAAGTGGTTGAATACCTTTTTTGAAGGGGTTTTCTCCCTAGATCAGAGCGGTCTTAGCGTTCATGCAGTAGTTGGGCAACCTTGAGTACGTAAACCTTCATATTATGACCTTCTCCGATCGGATGGTCGTTATCCCCTACTGTGACCATTTGAGCCCTCTACTCATAATCAACTGTGGTGTGTGCGCTAGTGGTGGTAGGCTTTACCGCATAGTAGTTGCTCATGTCCCCGATTGATTGGTTAGTTGGCGAACCAGTTGCGATCTATATGGTAGCCACCAGATTGTTTCGAACATGGTGGATATTAGGGTTTTCCTCTTTGATTCTCGATCTAGTCATCACTATTGGTATGCTAAAGTTTGATTTTGTTACAAAAAGAGTTCATAGATATGATGCCCTATTTGATATGGGAAATACTTTTCAGATATGTTGCCAAAATAATAACAACTAATCATAAAAGAAATGGATTATGAGTCTAATAGTTTTTATATTTCAGAATATGTTCCTTTTACATCGAGGGTTTCACCCTTATGTATACTCCTCACCAAATACTCTCTTTACATTTATTTCCAACCGTTATTACTTTGAACGTGTTAACATACTTTAAATAATGTTCATATTTTCTAATAAATATATAAACACAATGTATGATACAATGACAAATGTTTCCTTATAATAACTACTCGGGAATCCAGTTTATGCACTCGGTTTGCTCCCCATCAGGTGGATTATTTCCCTCATCTTATACCGCTTATCACCCTCGTCATGCATACCTGTACTTTAAAATTTAGTTGTCTCATATTGTTTTTATTATCCTCATATCGACAATGTCCACCTTGCTCTTCGGTTGTCTTGTCTAGTCAATACTCACCTTATCTCATTGATGCTCACCTCATCATTCAACTACCTCATTTTTTATGAACTTTTTCTAATTGGTTATTACCCTCGTCTCGCCAATATCAATCTTATTGATTAGTTGTCTCGTACTACCTAAAACTTAACCTTTGTTAGTCTTTATTATAAGCTTACCTCATAATCAAATGTAAACTATTTATAGGGTATAACGTTATAGGAAACTAACCCTAAAATACACACACACACATAGATATTTGAGTTCTTGGTTAATTTTAGGTCGATTTCTAG